>OY751331.1:4463160-6863160 GCA_963564715.1 Catocala sponsa
AAAATCTCTAAATATTGGACTTTGCCTTGACTGCAGAATTGATGCTATATCAGATATATGTATACTAAGACTTAAGTTTAAATGAATTTATCCCTATTTGCGAAAGCACAGTGAAATTTTCGGTCAAAATGATGTCACCAAATCCGAAGCAACTTGGCCAGATAAGTATCTGCTCCTGATAGATGATTATTATAAGCAACTTTATGCTGTGCAAAGCGCCTTTTTTTTAAGGTATGCAAAAATTTTAATATCCACGGTCTGTATACAAGTTGTGGCGTAAATAATGGATAACCCTGAAACTGTCGACTGGCCAGATTATCATCTATCATTTACCCCATTTATATCACCAATATGCCCATGGATGACCAAATTATTGATATATTAGATATTTTAAATAAAAATCGTACTTACTCATACAAAATCAGCTGCCATTTCTACAATTGGCGACATTTTCTCGTTCTATTTTTTTATGTTACTCCTGAATATCATCAGACCAGTATCAAGTTTTTTTTGTTACAATCTAAGACAACTTCGTAAAAATGTTTTCTAAGGAATAATGCATTTTTGGACACCTGTATCGAAAAAAAATGTGCTACACTGTGTGGTGATAGAAGTGGGGTAAATGATAGATGATAATCTGGCCATTCGACAGTTTTAGGGTTATCCATTATTTACGCCACATCCTGTATATGTATGTTTGCCACCATTCTATAACTCATAAACACTTTCTGTATGTTATATAATAAGTTCAGTTTATTTAATTTATATAGACAGGATTCTTACCAAAGCATTTGTCTTCATACTTCCGTACATTTTACAAAACTATCTTTCTATATTTCCAGCACGGCGGCTGCGACATAGTAACGAATATTGCGGACTTTTGGGCGTCTCGCGCTGTTATTAACTACAACACAGGACTATACGATATATCCAGTACGTCTTATTTCTATCTATTCTTCATAAAATTTACAAATAATGATACACAGATTGACAGCATTCGTATTAAATGCCTTATAGCAATCACGAAGCTATGCGTGCTTATGTTACATGTTAAGTGTACTGATACACGCATTTAAATACATGCACCAATTTTTACTGGCTAATTCTAGGTTCATCATCATCATTTCAGCCTATTGCAGTCCACTGCTGGACATAAGCCTCCCCCAGGGTACACCACAAGGCCCGATCTCCCGTTTTCGCCATCCAGTCGCCTCCAGCCACCTTTTTCAGGTCATCGGTCCATCTGGCCGGAGGGCGTCCTACACTACGCTTGCCGAGTCGTGGTCTCCACTCGAGAACCCGTCTGCTCCAAAAATTCTAGCTTAAATACATTTAATCGTTTTGCTACTTTTTTGGCAGGCTTTTGTAAGCATATTGTGTCTTTATTATATGACAATTTTAAATTTATAAATATGAACATCTAAGCAGAGAGCAAATTACGTAGACTGTAGTCAAAGGATGCAATGAAACTCGATTTACTTTAGAATAAATTTAATTATATAGAAATTAAATTACAATGTTACTGAGCTACTTAGAAATGATAATTGGTCGATGGTTCCGTTGTACCAAGAATGAAATTATGTTTTATTACATGTAAAATTACAACTTAGAACGACGTGACGAGCAGCATCAGCGATCCGCTGATTTACACCGATGGGCCGCCTGTTACACCGATGCGTAACAAGCATCAAAGTAACTATACATATATACATAGGTATATTTTTTCTTTCAGATGTAATGGGTCCAGATGAAGATCACAGAAACGTAAATAACTCGGTGTTCACCAATGTGGTGGCAGGATATTCACTTTATTTAGCACAGTAAGTAATTACATATTATATACATGCCTTTTTATTTTTACTTGGGGGAATGCATTGACGCATTGCTCTCCGCGAGGGCGGGCGGAGGGGTTATGTCGGACACACCGGGGTAAAAGAAAGATGTTGAAACGATGAAAATGGACCTCCCGGCATACCGACTAAACCTACCACGGTGTTCCTCGACATAACCGCTATCGGCGGGGCGGCGCGAATCACTTGCACATGTGGTCGCGACCCCGCCGAGTTTTCGGCCCGCCATATGAAACGACAGGCCACTACACAAAGAGACCTTCCCAACGGCACTCACTCACTATAAACCCTACTATCTCTCCCCTAGAGGGGAGACGGACTCGTCACAGAGGCGCATGTGGGAACACGCACGCTGCCTCTCGAACCTGGTGCTAACCGGATGGCGGGCAGAACCACGAAGCCCACCACCCCCAGATATTATATACATGCCTGTTTCTCTGAGAATAGGCAGAGTCAACGAATTACTACTTGCTACGATCCTGGCTCTCTTGTCTTATTTACTTTGATTATATTTCTATATCATTACGAATTAATTCTTTATTTTTTGGGTAATCACGAATTCGTGCTAAAAATACTTAATCCGTATGTCAAGTACCTACTTGACATACGGATTAAGTATTTTTAGCACGAGCTATTTTTAGCAAGCATTTGTTTATCGTTTTTTTCCAAATAATAGGTATATTAGAATATAGGTATATTCTAATATACCTATTATTTGGAAAAAACGATAAACAAATGCTTAGCGCGATGGGCTGCTACGAGCTCTTGGATGAAAACACTCTACATCTCTCCCTGATTTTTCAACTTCAAAGGTGTTGAAATTATCTCTTGTTTAAACAGGGATGCAAATCAGGTCAGCGTGGTAGACACAGGCAGGTTATCCTTTCATTCTAAGAACTAGACGTGCGCTCAGTAATATCACGGTTTATGAAGACGACTGATATTTTCCTGAAATGAAGATTGTTTGGTCATAATCATCAAATTAATATATATTACAGATACGTGTCATGTCTCTGCAAAGCGTATTATATGGCGAATGACCCAGACCACTGGGCAGATATTGCATGGAGCCTGGCGCTGCCTTACGACCGTGAACATGACTACCATCCCCAATATACTGATTACCAGAGAGGAGAGGAGATTAAGCAAGCTGACGCCATACTGCTGGGATTTCCTCTACAATATAATATGAACCTGTGAGTATTATTTTCGGATTCCGAAGTCAATCTATACATTAAAATTATTTGTCCTGAATGACTAACTGACGGATCAACGCACAGCCTAAACCGCTGATCGTAGAGACCTGAAACTTGGACGGTGTGTTCTTAGTATAACGTACGCATCCGATAAGAAAGGATTTTCCGAAATTCTACGCTTAAAGGGGCGAAAAAGGGGGGCAAAGTTTGTATGGGACAACGTAATTCCTAGGATATTATATAGATTCCAATCTACTTCAAATTTTGCATAAATATTCTTTAACAGAATTGATGGAAGAAGTGTTTCGTATTTTATTGAAATTCATTCCTTAACGGGGATAAAAAGGGGTAGAAAGTTATTTTGGGGTTGATTTGCTTTAAAGTTGATATCAATACTCCTTAGCGCTTTGATTTAAATTAAATTTTATTTTGACACATATTTGAAAACTCAAACCGATTTTATTCAAACGGTTGAACTCACATAAAAGCTTCATGCAAACTCTTTAAAATTGGAATGTCTCGAAAGTCACCGTACTATATTAGTACCTACTACATTTGGAGGTTTCTAAGCTTTAGAGAGGTCATACACTTTTAGGACACGGCCGCATAGGGACGTAGAGTCCGAAATTTGAAATGGTAAAGACTAGAACATTTTGGTTATAAAATATACGATTCATTTCATATTAAAAAAAACATGTAAAAAACAATTAATGTAAAAGAAATACTGCGGTAGGTGTAGTATTTCGATTTCGTTGTAAAAAGATAATACCCCCGTGTAACTTTCACCAGACCAAAGGCCGTGTTCTTCTTCGTGTTCATAAAATATAACAAAATTTTATTTTAATTTATATTTATTTAACCTTTAAATCCCTACACTATAAAAAGATTGTTATATTTAATAAGAATTGAAACATTTTAACATAATAATTTATATGTTATAACAACATTTATAACGTAAAAAACCAATTAAAAATGCTATTAAATCCATTTTCGACTTCTACGCGGACGAAGTCGCGGGCAAAAGCTAGTACTTGTAGCATATAATTTCGTGATTGAACAAGTTAAATTATGTAATACTAGTATATTGGAACGAAAGGGGAAAAGTTGCGTAAGGAGGCTAGACGGAAAAAAATAAGACCAAAAGTTGTAACGACACTTTTTATGTCATTATATATTGATATATGTAACCATAGTTACGCGCCCTCGACTGCGTGTGTCAAATGCATGGTTGTGTGCGTGTAGTGTTTTTTCATTAATTTAATGTATTTCTTATGCATATTTTAAAAAAATATTAGCATTCGTCACTTCTTCTCTGTATAAACTATAAGTGTGCGAAATTTCATACTCCTCCGTCCGCCCAATTTTCGTAAAAAGGGATCCAAAGTTTTCGCTTCACGTATTAATATATAAATTATATCCGAGGTGATATTTACGTTAATTTAATGCATCTTAGGAATCAATTTAATTATCTTCACATTATTTATCAAGGTTTGTCGATTGTCGATGCGTTAAGTTATGAATTAAAATATAATAAGTACATTTTAAGCCGAATCGATAGACATCACAACTATCAGAAAGCTGTGTACCGGCTACCAAACACGGCTGAACATCATTATTGTGTGACAACTAGCACGTCCTTACTTTCGTAAGCTGGAAGGATAGAAATATTTTGAACGGTTAAATCAGTTGTTAAAAATTTTACTAAAACATTTTTGTTTTGATATTGGTCCAAAGATTATTGACTACGTGTACAAAGAGGGATGACAGCATATTATATTTATAAACATCTACAACGAATGATTATATAAGATGTTATCCTTTCAGGACAAATGATCAAGCAACACTTTATATGCAAAACAAAATATATTCTTAATTTACACACCCACACTTAAAATTTTATAAATATAAACTACTAGCTTTTGCGCGCGGCTCCGCCCGCGTGGTACCTACATCAATAAAAAGTAGCCTATATCTTTCCCCAGGTTTTAAACTATATCTGTACTAAATTTCATCTAAATCGGTTGAGTGAATTACCCGTGATAAGGTAACAGACAGACAGACAGATAGACAGACAGAGTTACTTTCAAATTTATAATATTAGTAAGGATTTACAAAAAATATTGTAGACAGTTTAAAGCCAAAGATATTTTCTCGTTGGAAATTGCCACCCACTTGTTTAAAATAAGCCTCTTACTTTGAAAGTAAACAGCACTAAACAGGAGCCAACTAACGGGTGAGCTCGCGTAAGTAGGCACGTCTTTAATATTGTGTCCCCTAATTAAATTACATAAACTATGTTAGTTTATATGTTGACTGTGTATATATGGCGAGTAGTTTTAAGATGTTATCTCGTCTCGTTACTACACCGTCGAGTGTTGCGGGTTCGATCCTTCGAGCACTTTTTGTAACGACACTTTTTGCTATAGTTGTAAGTATAAGGTTATTGGAACGAAGTTCCTTACGGCAGGCTTGGAGGGGATAGGGATTTTGCTGCGCGACCGAACTGAAAAAAATGTGATAGTAAAACCGTAAGAAAGAATCCGTGGAAAAAAGTGCGTGGAATAAAACCGTTAAATGAGACGTGCGCAGGCGCGACAGTCGCATACACAAGCGAGTAGTGTATAACACCTTTCTCTTTCTCCCTCTTTCTTTTCGTTCTCTCATCCATTCTCTTTCTATTACCACTCCACCCCGCCAATGCATATTATTTCTATTTTTCTATTTTCTATTTCTATGTAATTTTATGTTGTCAAACAAAAATAAAGAGACATATTTTGTTATTTTAGTTGATAATTTGAATTACGATGTTTTTTTATTTTAAGTAATTTATTATTTCCTAAAATACTGAATTTCCTAAATACTTTCCTGTACTTAAATAAAAACTAATCACCAAAATTTAAGAGAAAAATCAAGAAAACCTACATAAAATTAAGCACGATTTTTTTTGCAATTTGTGTCGATTCTACATTAGCCGAAGGAACTTCGTTCCTACCTGGTGTCCCACGACACCACATAATTTTTCTTAATATGTATGTATTGTTAATGTCCACAAGCCAATTATTACTAAAATTGAGCCTACTGATTAAGTTTATATTTGTTAATAATAAAAAAAATATTATTATATCTTAAAAAAAACAATTATTACAATTCCTTCACTAATTAATCGAAAGGAACTTCGTTCCATCCGGGTGTCCCTTGACACCTCTCAAGTTTTTTTTCTGATTTTGATTGCAGTGGAATATGAGAAAAGTCCTTTAGGTATTTAGTAATAACCTATATCATAGATGTTTCCCTAGTACGTTAGGAAAAACTCAGTTCTTTGGGAAGCTTACATGGGGAGCTTACTATTAGAGCCTCGTTGGATTTCAGCATGAATGGGCCGGCTCGACTGGTGAATCATTTCATTTTTTTATTTCAGGCTGCATAGGCCCGTAGATATATGTAAGAATACCTTAACCTCAATTTACATATTTAAAATTTTTATAATACATACACACAACACCATCTAGCCCAAACTAAGCAGAGCTTGTACTATGGGTACTAGACAATGGATAAACATACATATATATACTTTTTTGTTTTGTAAATACATACATATTATACCTACATAGAGATATAGATTAATACCTTATAGACTAACATATGTACATACAATTTGTGTTAGTATTTATAATATAACTTATTAACTATGTTAGTACTGCTTCACTTGCACTCTGTTGTTGTGCGTTCATGTGGCACTTGTCCGCGGAAGCGACGGAACACCACACCCTTCGGCCAAAAGTCTCTCACAGAATATCGACGTGAAATAGCAGTATTCCTATCGTTGTGTTTCGTTCGGTGAGTGAGAGCACCGGAGGCCCAATCACCCCCTTCCCGCTCCTTCTCCGTCGCATGTCCTTTCCTAAAGGGTCGGCAACGCGCTAGTAATGCCTCTGGTGTTGCAGGCGTCCATAGGTTACAGTGACCACTTACCATCAGGTGAGCCGTATGCTCGTTTGCCACCTTAGTTAAATAAAATATCATAAAATCTATTTGACTGGTGTATAAGGAATAGGCCGTATAGCCAAGTAAATTTTTTCAGTCTAAAGCTTACTAGAACGCAGGGAGCACGCAGTAAAGCATACATCGTAATTGTTGAGTATATATTGGTATTGAAACCGTTCTAGGTTTGTCGTACCTAAAATATTCTTGAAAGACGGCTTGACGGTTAGTTAACAGTTAGGATTTCAAAGAAAGCAGACCTCTAACATTTTGTACGAATTAAAATATTAACACCCTTGGTCAGCCAAATGTAGCCCCTAAAGCTATGTCTGTACATGTTTGTTCTATCTTACAGTACGACACGGCAGAATGACCTGACGTACTACGAGTCGGTGACCCGCGCTAACGGCCCGGCTATGACGTGGAGCATGCACACCATCGGACACCTACACATGAACGATGGCAAAGCTGAAGCCATGTTCAATAAAAGCTACCAGGGATTCGTTAGAGAGCCCTTTAAGGTATGATGTCTTTAGATGAAATAATTCTTCTTTGAGGAAACCATGTCAATTATCGATCACGCTAGACGTACAAGGTGAGCCAATTCACGTTTATTCGCAAGAGCGGTTTCATAACTAAGTATTTGGATACTATCCATGACTACTTACCCTTCAAAGCTCATTGATATTGTAGAGACACATATTGTGTAGAGACAGACTGCTGACGCATTAATTTTATATACATGCGTGCGATTGTATGAGCGCGCACAGTAATCGTCTGACGTCTCCCCACACCCGCTCAGCTAGGTCGCTTTATTTTGTAGTTTATTTTATATATAACTGGTACCAGAGAATATACATCCATATTTACAATGAAGCATTTTATTTGGACATCCACAACAAGTGGATGGTGACCCTTGGACATCGAACACACTACTTTCGGCGATAACACCGGAAAGCGGAGCAGGCGCAACGAGACAATGTGGAATGCAAGCACGCGCACATGGATAGTGGGGTAACCAGTACGCGTATGTGTGGCGGTGAAGTACGATTTATGCAACCAGGGACGGAACACGCATCATGGGAGACGACTCGCCCTTTTCACCACATTCAAAAGAGCTGACAACCTAATTACTTTGGATATATTACAAGCTAGAGGACGGCGATCATCATGGCTCCAGAGACAGCGCGACGCTCGAGTTTGTACAAATCGTGGAATTTGTAACGCGGTCATACGCGGCATAATCCGACAATACACGAGGACACGGGATACGGCGACGACACTATACCTTCGATCAAATATACCATAGATGCACATTCTCATACAAAAACCGCGTCAATATGTGGCACTGATCAGTACTACTTACTTATAAGTGTCTGCATTTATTATGCAATCCAAGAAATAAACCGGAATAACCATTGAACGCCCACTGAGAAACATTTGGTAATAGTTTAGTTAAAACGCGTCAATGTAAAGCGTCCTAAGTGTGTTACTCGCGATACGGAAGCGTACTAAGTATATGGTACGGGCTCCACCGTAGTAGTGGTGTCGATTCGCTCTCGCTTACGGGCAGCGCACGCAAGAGTGAGTGGGACAGGTGCATAATATAGCGCATACGACTGATTTATGCACAGTTTTGTTGGGGCCGTTTTTCGAGCGACGATCGTGCATCTATGGTATATTTGATTGATGCACTATACCTTTAATAGTACCCTATAAACGTAGCTTAAAAGACTACGTGCATGTATAAGTTTTTCGATTACAATGATTACCAATAAGCGATTTCAGTTGCGAAACTGACAATGCTGCTAATAGTTTACAGAATGCGCTCAATTTGCAGGTGTGGACTGAACTTCGTCGTCCAGACGTAGGGGCTGCGAACTTCTTCACAGGAATGGGCGGCTTTCTCCAGACATTAATCTTCGGTTATGCCGGCGTCAGCATACATTTGGACCGGTTAGAAATCAATAATCCTCAGCTGCCACCAAACGCTACCAAATTTACGATTAGAGGTAAATAGTTGGTTAAGAGTTAATTACATGATAGATGGCGCTAAGAATCGCCATACTGGTAAACAACCCATAATCTATACTAATATTATAAAGCTGAAGAGTTTGTTTATTTGTTTGTATGAACGCGCTAATCTCAGGAATTACGGGTTCGATTTAAAAAATTCTTTTAATGTTGGATAACCTATTTATCGAGGGATGCTATAGGCTATATATCATCACGCTACGACCCACGGGAGCGGAGCACTAACGATAAACGCGGGTGAAACTGCGGGAACATCTAGTTAATAATATTATTATTAGCCATGCTGTTGCCTTGTTGAATATTAAATACTCTGTCACTGTTGAGCATGGGTCTCTTCCTAGTAGACAAAGGCTGACTTCATACATGTTCGGTAACATGATGAAAACTCACAGACATACAGGTTCCCTCACGATATTTTCCTTCGCAACATACTTCGGAAGGTCAGAGGTTTCTGTCCAATCGTCTCTCTTTAGTTAATCGCTGCTACTCATAAGTCAAGCCAAATTATTTATTTTATTTATTTATTTATTTTCTTTAAGGATCTCCAAAAAAGGCTGTACACATCTTATTCACAAAAGAAAAACAATTCAAGACATTTTTGGTCTGTGTACTCCTTCAATTACAGGAGACCACATCATGCGTTAAATACAGCGTCTAAATGTGAAAGTATATTATAAAAATGCCTAATTTAAAAAATAATAAGATAAACATACAAGTACATGCATCAAAAAAGGATAAAATAAAGTTACAATTATAATTTTAGGTTTAAAAAGAAATCAAATTTAAATAGATACATACTCACATGCGAAACAATATTTAAAAAAGAGAATAACAAAATTATTAATCATGTATAGAGATATAGTTGTATCATTAAAACTATCTAGATTTTGATCAATTTATTTCAAATTCTAGGTATAAGATACTTGGGCGCTAACTTGACGCTTGAGATCCAGGCGAATAGCACCAAGTTGTGCGTGACGTCGATTGATGACAACTGGCGACTGGTTCTGTACGATGGCAGGTACAACATCACATTGGCACCAGGCATCACAGGTAAAGCTGCAATCTATTAGTTTATTTTATTTCTTTATCTCTACTAGTGTTGTGTATGAAGTTATACCTTCCTTTCGTGATTTATTTATTTATTAACTTGGACATCCAGTATTTATGCCTGGTACTGGAAAATAAATTAAATGAAGATGATTTTATAATTTCGCAAGCAAGAAAGAAAGAAAGAAAGATATTTATTCGCCAAGAATATGGTACATTAGATATTGACATCAAGTAACAGCCCGACATATTCGCCTATAACATGCATGCGAATATTTGCTTAAGACTAGTTAGTATACTATTATTATTACTATTATTATGTTACATTTTAATTTAAATAAAATTAATTTTTAAGAACGATTAAACAAAAAATTCGTTCAGAGTGTAAAAGTACTTTTCAAGTAACCAAAATTTTAATTTTGATTTGAATTGCTGCATAGGTAGTTGTCTTATTACTTGAGGGATATGGTTATAAACTTTTATTGACATTATGTAGCTATTTATCAAAGGTCAATTTATTAATATTTTTGCATTAGGTACGAATAAAAATCGGACATTCGAATGCAATTTTGCACAACGCGATGCGGGGTTTCCTAATCAAATATTTTAACGTTATATTTGGTCTAACCCGCTTTAGAGGCGTGGTTGACCTAGGAATGAATTAAGTGGAGATAATTAAAATATTATTCTACACGATTAAAAGGTTATATTTCTGATAACAACTTGTATCATTATATAAACCGAATTATATAAAACAATATTGACTAGATGTTAAGTAGAAAATCAGGGCGTGGTTCGTGGAAGGCTATGTTACGTGGTCTTTGATAGAAGAGACCACTTATCTTTGACACGGCAGCGCAGCGGAAGAAGCCAGCATCTGGGCGCGGTCTTGCTTATATAGGAGCTACCGGTGGGCAGCAGGGGTAAGAGGTACCCCACCACCACATCGGCTCGCGCGCAGCCGTCATGGCGCGAACGGTCCCCGTGACAATATAAACTGAACAATTTAATTACACTGATTGTAATTGTGGTCGAATAACCGGATCATTCAAGCGTTTAGAGTAACAATCGTGCGTCGATGTTTATGCACATACAAGAAGACATTATTCACACACGGACCTACAATCAGACAAAAAACAAATCAGACACATTAGCAGAGTAAGCTTAACACACAAAAGCAAATCTATTACGCACTCATCTTAGTTAAAAGTAATATTATGACTGGCATGGATTACTAGACGGCTGCCATAAAATTCTGATCGTTATCATACTCTAAATATTTTCTGACGGTCACCACATTCTAACCAAAATCGGACGCACTATTGTGAAGTTTGATAATTATATATTTAATTTCGTTACTTATTCTTATTACAGTGATTCTACCTGGGTCCGGTCCATTCACAATCCACTCGGATCCTTGGAAGACATGCAAGTTGCCTGCCGACGTCATCGGACAGAATTACCTAAGACCGATAGGCACGTAAAATATACTAAACGATGTAAAACTTATTGATTCATAAGATCTCTTAAATTGAAATATATGTATGCCAAATTCAACATTTGTATTGATCACGGAATGGCCTAAGAACTTATAAGTATTAAAGGCATTTTTGCTTCTGGATTTCTCTTTTATAGGACTCTTCTTGTGCGGTTGAACACAGAAATCTATTGAACCTTCTTTCTTGGATAGCGAGGAGAAAGAACTATGTCTGAAAGGTAGTGATGTTGCAAATGACATGTGCTCCATTTAAGCAGCTGTAATACCTAACAATTTGCTAGGTAATTAGGTAAACGCAACACAAGACAATCATATTGCCAATAAAAAGCAGTCAATCACTTCATTTAAATGGCACACTAATTATTGCGCTATCTACTTATTCTGTAAAGTATAACTAAGTGCCAATAATGGAAATAAAATGTGTTCAAAATAGAGTCTTAATCGAGTCTTAGTGTCATTAATATAACAAATGGCACTATATTAAATTAAAATAAAAACTAAATGTAAACTGGCATTACATTTTAGTTTTGAATAAAAGTTATATTTTAAACATATTTTACCTATAACGAGAATTGGCCTTCGAGTTTCGAATTACGAGGGTATTTACATCTATATATAGATTTAGAAGAGTAAAAAGTAAGCGGCATAATAATGATATTTTATGCCAGTGGTACCTAGATATTGGGATTTGATAATAAGTTTATGGTCACACAGAATGGAACACGCGGGTTTGTAGAAACACTGGCAGTATATAATTATGGTCTCTGTTTATGACATTTAGCCTGTCAATTGTTGAAATGCCAATAAAATAACATAACAATAACAGCTGATGTCATAAATAATAAGGGGCAATAAAAAGGATCGCCCGTTATTATTTACGATATTAATTATTGATATGTTATTTTTTTTTTATTAGTAAAAAAATTAAAATTGCCTCGGGTGGTTAACATAATTATGACTATCTGAAACCATTTCACGAAAAAAACGATACATTGATTTTTCTAAAAAAATAGTTCTAATAAAAAAAAATATGGTCCGGGTTAGTCTATACCACCAGTAGAATGCGTGGTTAAAAGGAATTACACGATTTCAAAATCACGCCGTATATTGGCCGAGTTTCTTTGTCTGCTATGCTAATAAATGGATGTGGATTAAATTGAACTAGCGGTCGCCTAGTGCTCGAAATTCGACCAACTGATATAATATATTATGTCATGTCATTATACTCGTATATTGATATATATGTAACCATAGTTACGCGCTTCGACTGCGTGTGTCAAATGCATGGTTGTGTGTGTGTAGTGTTATTTCATTAATTTAATGTATTTTTACGCATAATTTAAAAAAAATATTAGCATTCGTCACTTATCCTTTGTATAAATTATAAGTGTGCGAAATTTCATACTCCTCCGTCCGCCCAATTTTCGTAAAAAGGGATCCAAAGTTTTCGCTTCACGTATTAATATATAGATAGCAGAGACCGCGGGGCCTACTGCTGCCCTTCAATCTCAGTTATTGCGATATTAACGTTGGCATTAAACAATCTCTTTGCTGTTGGCCAATCAGTAATCACACAGAACATAAACAAGACGCTGAGTACCACACTGCGCCGCTTCTACGTAATTTGTTTCAGTAGGTACCTATTTCTTAATCGCACTGTAAATCTTTGTATTTGTATATCACAAATAGATTATTATCTTATAATAGACCAATCTATTACAATTTATAAAAGACTAGATGTGGCCGCGGTTTCACCTGCGTTTATAGTTACTGCGCTGCTCCCGTGAGTCGTAGCGTGATGTTATATAGCGTATAGCCTTCCTCTATAAATAGGCTATCCAACACTAAAAGATTTTTCAAATCGAACTAGTAGTTCCTGTGATTAGCGCGTTTAAACAAACAAACTCTTTAGCTTTATAATATTAGTATAAATTAGCTTATTCACGCCTGTCTGTTATGAAAACAATAATTTATTAATGTTTCATCGCAATAATAGTATATTATAATAATTATAAAGATGTTTACAGTGTCTAAATAAGTATATAATTTTGGAATAAATTGGCTTATTTTATAAACGTGTCTTTTGATCTATATCATCTTCAATGGCGTAGTGGTTAGTGTAACCGACTGCCACGCCTGAGGTCGCGGGTTCGATTCCCGCAACAAGTCAAACATTTGTGTGCATGAACATTGATGTTTGTCTTGGTCTGGGTGTTTCTATGTATAATATGTATGTATTTACAAAAAAAAGTATATTTGTATGTTTATCCATTGTCTAGTACCCATAGTACAAGTTCTGCTTAGTTTAGGCTCGATGGTGTTGTGTGTATGTGGTAGAATATTATTATTATTATTCAGGACTATTACATGCATAAGTACGATTTATCCTATAATAATTTGGTCAGGACATATTGAAATTTTTTAAATCATTGTTGTTTAGTAGTTTTTGTTAAATTTAGATTTAGTTATAGGTAGTTAAAGTCAAGCTGCAATATAATCTGCTTAAAAATGATAATAGGTTAAGTATATCATATTAGAGTGCACACATATGTATGGGTGCACTCTAATTAGGATATAACTCTAACCATGTAGGTAGTTAGAGTTACAATATGGCTTTATGCTGTACAGTCTATACTAGAGGTTCGACTTTTTTTCTCATAGACCACTTTCAAAATGTAGCTGGTTCCGGTAGATCCCCTGCAGCTACATTTCTACCATATTCTAAATTTGATTGAATTTTTTTTTAGTAATTCTTTGCCGAAAACTCAAAATTCAAGACTACTGAATATGGAATATGCAAGGTTTTACAACTAACAGTAGCTCAGTCGCTGAGCTGCTTAAAATATTATCTGTCTACATTGATAGGTGAAGTCAAGCGAACATTTTAGTTCTTCACTATCGAAAGCAAATAAATTTTCTCGTGGAACCCCGCTTACGAATTGTAGACCCCCATTTTTTTGTCACGCCAACGTAGACCCCCATCGACTCTCCCGTAGACCCCTAGGGGTCCACCTGGACCACTTTGCGAACTAATACTCTATACCAGGGATGTTGCGAATATTCGCATCCGCATCCGCAATTGCGGAGCTTCCGCATCAACTTGGACATCTGCATCCGCATCCGCAATAATCAATGCGGATGTTAATGCGGATCCAGATATAGCGTAGGTTAAGATAAGAAAGAAATCAGTTGTTCAGTAGTATGTGTTTAATTTATGAGCCTTTGCAAAACAGGTTTGAACCTGCGAAGGCGGTGATATTAGATAGGTACTCTTTATTGAATAAGATGAACAATTTTCACCAACATCCGCATCCGCAATTACGGAGCTTCCGCATCGATTTGGACATCCGCATCCATATCCGCGGATGTGAGTTTCCAAATATCCGTATCTGCATCCGCGTCCGCGGATGTCAAAAAATCTGCATCCGCAACATCCCTGCTCAATACCCTATTTCTCTTTGACTGTAAACTTGTTTTGTAAGCCAAATAAATAAATTGCAACAGGCAAAAGTAGATGTGTGGCATTCGAACCCACAACACTCGGTGTGATGGCAGCGGCGAAACATCCACTTTACCCACTACGCTATCTATGCAGTTTCATAAAGATTTGAGCAACGTTAATTTAAGTCAACATGACAGGCATTGAGTGTAAAATAGGATATAAAATAGATTTTCCATAACCAGCAAAGTTAAAAATGCCCATTCAATGCGGCGGACGCCGATCGGCGTCTTATTTTTTCATACTCAGATTCGGAGGACACCGATCGGCGTCATGTATAGTTGTTTTATATTTTACCCAAATTTAAAGATATTATATTAATAAAACAACAAATGTTTTTGGAATTTACTAATGAAATGCCTGATATGAGTAGTTTTTAGATATTTTGTTTTTTTTATTTCATCAAGTGCGGCTGACGCCGAACGGCGTTTACGTTAAATATGAGCCGATTCTGGCTAGTGAAAGCAAAATTTGTTGCCGCATTGAATGGGTTAATGTGCTTAAGATTTCTGAATATGTCAAGCCTAATGAAACCAATTGGTTTTTCCAACGTCGCGAATTTAAGTAAGACAACTGTTTTAAAATTACAACTACACGTGTAAAAACTTATTGAACAAACAAATTATAATTAATTGGACTTTGTTACCGAAAAATACTGATGATTCAAATAAACAATTAGTATGCATATAATTACTAATGTACTTGTCTACTTAACCCATTTAAGAATATATTGATTGCAATTCTAAATAAGCTTGATATTGATTTGATTGCGTCAACATCAGCAGTGCAGTAGTTATTCGTGAGATGCCGGATTCGATTCCTAGTTCACGACTGATCAATAGAATTAACCAATTCAGTGGTAAACGAGGTTTTTTATTTGTGCTTTCTCATCCCTCTGATTTTCGTATTATATGAACTTACATAAAATGTGCAAAATATTAAAAAGAAAATGTTTCTTCCACCTCAATTTATGCCAACGAAGCAGCGAACAGGGCATGAAGCGTATGTAGGTACCTATATAAAAATATTATTTATCGTGTAGGATAGAACCCACAGCATTGCACGGCGAAACGAACACTGCACCATTTGTGCAGTTACCGCTGTCGATATGTCTAATAACATCATCTTCTAAAACTACCGTACGATCAAATCGTAGGGATTGGTAGGTATCTAAACCTGCGTGCTGCATTGAATGGACCTGCTTAAGGCTTCAGAAAGCTTTCTTTCTGAAACGAATTAACTGATACTTAAGTAAATTATGGCATTCTCATACCTTATACAGAGCTATGCAAGCATGCATAATTATGTATCATTAGCCGTCGTGTTTCTACTCTTGATGATATAAACAGATAATATTACGTCTCTTTAAGTAGTTTGTAAGTGATGCAGCAGACATATCATATTAAATAGAACTAATAGGTACTTACTCTATACAAATGAGGTCAGATGTCTCTTTGGTCCATGTGATTGCAGCCGAATCCTGAACTCCTAGGTTTTTAAAAGTGTTGACTATCCGCTCTATTTATTATTTTTGTGTTAGAGCATTTTAAATATCTTTGTTTACCTAGAATACTTACCTCTCGGGGTAGAAAAAGAGAATACGCAAGATGCCACTTGCACGGTATTTGACTGATAAATGCTTAGGAAACAGATACATTTGAATAAGTGTTGCTGCAGCCCAGCTAGCTGCCAGACCTGGTGGTATTGTCGCATGCTGCAGGGCTTTGTTCTTTTTCATTTCTACAGCAAAAGAGATTGGTTAATGTGTATGTAATGCTGACTGGTGTATTTTTTTATTAAACACTAGCTGTTACCTGCGACTTCGTCCGCGTATATTTTAACTAAAAAGTGTTTGTCTCCGCGGAATACTATTTTTTTTCTAAAATCAAAGTATCCTATGTTATTCCTTATAACATCAGCTATCTGCCAGTGAAAGTCCTGTCAAAATAGGTTCAGCCGTTTCGGAGATTAACCGGAACGAACAGACAGACAGACAGACAAAAATTTTAAAAATAGATGTTTTAGTATAGGTACCTTATACACTTTCATATGCATTAGATAAAAAGCTGTTATTTTGACATTACAAACAGACACTTCAATTTTATTTATTTGTATAGATGTTTGAATTTATTAATAAGCCAGGAGCTTAAAGCAGGCATGTATACGTAATAAAATAATAGACAAATGTAAATGTTCGTTGTTCGTACGTACTTGTCTTATTTGGTAAACAGACAATTAAGTATTCATAAAGTTGTTGCTTTCAGACTACGCCAATACGTTCTCTAATAAATAGAGATGACAAAACAAGAAAGACAATACATAATGATAGATCTCTATGTATTGTATCCAGCTACCAATAAACTTATTTACCTACTAAATGAGAAAAATATGATTTATTGTACTATACACACATGAAAGATTTTAGTTCAGCGGTAGTTTTTTTTTTTTTGTTTGTTGTGTCCACTATTAACTTGAAAGGATTGCTACTTGAATGTAAATATTATATAGGATCATCAAATGAAAAACATATTAAATCACACAAAATATATTTTAAATTCAGATCAAAGGCACTTAATACATCGAGAATGGCATTAATATCTAACAGTATACAAATAATCAAAATATTTTATACATATTTTATAAATAACATTCAATTAAAAATAAAGTAGGTATACATGATAATACTATTGTCGAAATAGTAATATTTACAATAAAATTTCACACGATAACGTTATCGTTATTATGATTAAGCGAAAATAATTATAACCAAACTAGTTATCGTTATTTTCGTTGTAACATATAAACTATTAATTATTAACACTGGAAATTAAGATAAATTTTATATAACGTTTATCAAAACTATGTACATAATAATATGTATTTCAAATCGTTATCGATATTATTATTATTATCAGCTACTGCATAGTTTATCACAAGGAGCTTTGGAATATCATTATGGAATGTTAATTAACTATATTTTTTATAGAATTAATTATTGTTTACGTCCCCTAAGCCCAGTACTTGTAGGCTGTTGAAGGCATCTATCATGACTTCAATTATACAGTCACCAAAACATTTTTATCATTTTTCAAATGATAAAATTGATTTTAATATATAAACTACGACATGCTGTTTAGCATGCTTGGAAGAGATCGCTTGTCCGTGGCATTTCTATTATATGTATTTATTTGTATAATATACCACTCAGCCCGACAAAACGTAGCCTTAAAACAAAATAAAATCTAAAACCCGATCGCAGTGCCACATGGGTCCAATTGTAAAACTAAACGATCAAGGGAAACACTTAGACACAAATAAAGTTTCATCAAAGTCGGTCAAGCCGTTTTGGAGAAGTTCAGTGACAAACACACGTATAGTAGAATTATAAACATATAAAGACATATAGTTAACGACATAGCAGATGAACATTTAATAAAATTTTAACACTGGTTTGTAAATTAAGACTTTTATTATAATTTATTAATTATCCATTATTCTCCTTCAGCTATAACTGTTGTAACAACATGAGAAATATAGTTACTTTAAATGATACTAGCTGTTACCTGCGACTTCGTCCGCGTAGATTTTAACTAAAAAGTGTTTGTCGCCGCGGAACCCAACTATATATCTCTGCCCAAGTTACTTAAATGGCGTAGTTTTTATGGTGTAAAGCTAGATAATAGCGTGGCTTACTAAAAACAACATTTAAATATGCGTCGTTAGATTACACGCTGTCACAGAATGCGTAAGAAAAATAAAGATTCACAGCTCCTCCCCCGTAGGTGATAGCGTGATAATATGTAGCCTATATGTTGACCCGACCTGTTAGTAATATTCATGCAAAATTTAGAGTAAATCCATGCAGTACTTTTTGAGTTTAGCCCGGACATACATACAGACAAACAGACAAAAATTCTAAAAACTATATTTTTGGCATCGATATCGATTGTAGATCACGCCCCAAGTATTCTTTAAAAAAAATATTCAATGTACAGTTTTGACTTTCCTACGATTTTATTATATGTATAGGTAATCATTCAAAATCTTATAAATGTTCAGCAACTTATATCAGTGACTGTACTTCTAAGTACATATAAACGTGAGATGGAAAATAAAAATTATCTAACTATCTATGAAAAAGCACATTTATTTATTCAAAGGCCTTTGTTTTTGCGCACACATAGGTATTAGGACATTGTTCTAACTAAAGATACTATTGGCAACTGGCTCTGCTAAAATGTCTTCAGTCAAGAATTATAACAGTCTCTTTACCTGTTCAACGCTGCTAATTAAATTAAGAATATTTAGCTATATTTTATTCTGAAACGAACAATATAGTATTACCACATTGTATATAACGCGTACATACAAATACAGACACGCTAAAATATATCTGCGAGGTATGCAAAGTTGTATAAGACCAACATTTCGCCACCTGTTTTAAGGTCTTACTTCTTAAGAGCCTGTTGGCGTCTAACGGTGACATATCCCGACTTTTGCCTCTAAGATTTTCAAACATAAAAGCACTACAACTCAACCCGACCCAAAAATCGAATTCTGGGCTTCATGATCGCAAACAAATTCAAATGTAAACGAGACAAACATGCAATTGTATGTTTGTGTCGTATAAACATTAAATCCAAAATGTTGACAAGAAAAAAGTACCAGCGAGCAAACTTTTAAGAATAACATAATATTCAAAAGATTGACCAGACATAAAGCATCGGTTCTTCACCACGTTTATCACTAAACGATTAACTTATCGATAATACTTTATTGCACAAGATTATTGGGTCATCGGATAACGTACGAAAAATTTTATATGACGCGCATAAAATACAACTGACACAAAATGTTATGTATTTTACACAATCTTTTGGTATAGAATATAAAAATAATACACGTAAATATTTTTATTGGAATTAATTTATATATACCTCTTAATATTATAACACTGAGGTGTTTGTTTGTTTTTAACGCGTTAATCTATAAGTCATCCTGGTTCAAAAAATAGTTTTGCTGTTTATAGTCCAATAGGTTTTGCCCGCAAATTCGTTCGCGCAAATGTAGGTTAGGTTAGGTTAGCTACAATATTTTTTTCTTGATAAAAGGTGCCCTATGTCCTTTTCTGTTCCCCTGACAGTGTGTATGCGAAATTTCATGACGATCGGTCGATAAGTTACGACGTGAAAGCGTTACCTACAAACAAAGTCACATTTACATTTATATTAGTGAGGATTTATTGAGGAAGGTTAAGGTTAGGCTATCAAACATCACGCGATGACCCTCAGGAATGGGTGAAACAGCGAGACACGACTAATTTTATTTATAGATAGGAATTACTATATTATTGTGTATATGTACCTACCTAATTTTATATCGTCGCCGGGCTAAATGAACATGGTTGCGTTTAAAATACAATTCTGTTGTTATCAATATGTATATGGAAACTCGTTAATATAAGATAAAGACAGCAATACTAAGCTGTGATGTAATTAGTTACACCATAGACTAATTTGACAGTACTACTTTTCGTTGCATAAAAACTTAGTCTCTATGACAATTTGATGTAAAGTTTTAAGTTATATACAAGTTGGTATACAATTTTACGACGTTATTCCATAATATTATTTATTTATAGATAGATTATAAAAAATATGCCGTTGCGTTTAAACTTATGAAAACAGAAACACACATTGTAAAGGAGTTATGAACATATTTGTTATTGGGTAGTATTTAACTGCACAGCAAAAAAATACTAATTGCACAGCAAAATATGCTTAGCAAAAATACTAATTGCACACCAAAATATATTTAGAGATCAAACTAAGTCGCGCTTCGTGGGACTCCTATTTTTGGGTGGGTTTAAGAAGGAACCTAACATGACCTAACTCTTCCGAGACGAAATGCAGTGATTTGAGGCGTATAGGTGCTCGTTATGATATATTTTAGTAAGCATATTTTGCTGCGCAATTAGTTATTTTTGGTGGTCATTATATTTAATCCCTTTGTTATTTATGTTATGTACTTTTGACAACTTGTACATGTATAAATCTTGATTTGCACGATACAGAATATGAATTCAGTATCGGTGATAATCATTGTACTGTTAAGTTACAGTCAGTGACATAAGTAGCTGAACATCTTCTTACATTTCAATTATTATGTCGTATTTATTAATTATTATTAATTGAAATATTATTGAAATCAGTAATTGACTTGATAAAATAATTAAATATGTGGCAAATAGTTACCGACTTATGTCGATGACTGACTTTCAATTAATGGTAAAAATGTATGTACTTTAATGTCAACTATAATTAATGTAAGTAAAAAAAAAACTTCTATAAACTTTTAAGAAAAATGTTGTACTTCAATTCGTTCAAATATCTAGTAACATTATACAACTGATTTCAAGTAATCACACTGCACAATTTAATTGCTATGTAAGGATTTTATTCGAATACTATCTCTCGGTAGCAGTACGTTTTTTTTCTGGACAACATATGTGAGAAATTTTATAATGATTCGTCGAGTAGTTAAGACATAAAAGCGTTACAAACAAACTGGCATTCGTATTTATAACTAGCTGTTACCTACGACCTCGTCCGCGTAGATTTTAACTAAGTAAAGTGTTTGTCTCCGCGGAAACCTATTTTTTTTCTAAAATTAAAGTAGCCTAAGTTACTGTTTATAACATCAGCTATCTGCCAGTGAAAGTCCCGTCAAAATCGGCTTAGCCGTTTCTGAGATTAGCCGGAACAAACAGACAGACAGACAAAATTTTAAAAATAGATGTTTTCGTATAGGTACCTTATGTACTTTCATATGCATTAGATAAAAAGCTGTTATTTTAACATTACACACAGACACTTCAATTTTATTTATTTGTATAGATATCAGTTAGGGTATACACAGCATTGTAAATAAGTGTGTGCGCTGCGTCTTTGATCATGCAAACTATCATTCGAATACAATTCCGCGCATGACTAACAGATTAGAGAATTCCTTTTACTGATTTTAAACACCTTTAGATTCAATCTCGGGATACAATTCTTGCTATTCATGACCTGCAGAGATTGTTTGTAGTAAAACATTTCGTTCTCTCTGTACTAATGCACATAAGTACATTATTTTTATTGCTGTCGATACACAAATAGTCCATTGAAAAGTTACATTTGGGGTTGCGTTTCTTAGAGGACGCAATTTTATTTTTTTGATGTGTAGGGAGGTAAGTGTAAAGCTAAAATCAAGTTTGTGGGGTCGCCACCCTTGTCCCACGGCCGCCATCTTGAAAATAGGGGTTGAAACGGTTTTTACGATATATTATTACAACTATTTATCTGATAAAAAAAAATTGATAACGTTTTTTGTTGCAAATTAAATTCTCTATAACTTTGGTCCAGTAACTTTTTGTCGTAAAACTATAAATAAAAAAGTTATAAGTGAAAATGTTCAGAAATTCAAGAAAAAGCCTAAGATACAAACAATTCGCCAAGGCAGTGACAAAAAGTACATTTAACTTATCTTCACTTCCTCCAACACAAGACACAGCTCGCTTTCATACTTTCCGAGTCTACCATCAGGTCCAGTCGTGGCTTGGTAATAATAATGATCCTGAAGACTGGGGCTGGAAAAAATGTGGAAAATTATTGATGCCAGTGCAGAGCTCTAAACCTCCAGCACCCCCTGAACTTCTAAAATTGATCTTTTGCAAATGCAAAGGAAACTGTGGAGCGATGTGTGGATGTCGAAAAGCAGGGCTAAAATGTTCCGCAGTGTGCTTCCATTGTTCTGGAGAGACTTGCAGCAACGTAATGGAACTCTCAGAATTAATAAATGAAAATGACTTTGATGATGAACCGCCGACATTGACACCCCTTCCTTCTCCAGTTCTCCCACTGATATTTGATTCAGAAAACCGATCAGATGCTGAGCCGCAACCTGGTCCATCGAAAAGACCGAGGACGGAGTAGTTCAAATTTATAAAATCACCGTGGATTAGGCCTATTGGGGATACCACGTAAAAAAAAAAGCGCCTCCAGACTCTACCTCGTGGGTGGTGAGGAAAAGAGTCAATAATTAATTATTAATAACATTGCAAAATTACTAATTAAAAGAATTATAATAACAAAATAAAAAAAATAAATAAATAACTGATGACACATTTATAGTACCCACGTATAAAATATGTATAGTTAAGAGTACTGAAAAATAGTACTCACTTCGGAGCGCTGTAAAACCTTAGCTATTGACTTAATGAAAAAATGTTGCGTATAAAAGTTGTTCCTTAAAAGACGATCTACAAAAATGGTCTGATATCGTTTTTTTGTAAAATGATAAAAAAAAAGTTATATCGAAAAATATAATTTTTTTTCTCGAATTTCTGAACATTTTCACTTATAACTTTTTTATTTATAGTTTTACGACAAAAAGTTACTGGACCAAAGTTATAGAGAATTTAATTTGCAACAAAAAACGTTAGCAAATTTTTTTTATCAGATAAATAGTTTAAGAGATATATCGTAAAAACCGTTTCAACCCCTATTTTCAAGATGGCGGCCGTGGGACAAGGGTGGCGACCCCACAAACTTGATTTTAGCTTTACACTTACCCCCCCTACACATCAAAAAAATAAAATTGCGTCCTCTAAAAAACGCAAGGTAAGGCCTAAAAAATGTAACATTTCAATGGACTAAAAGGCCCTAAAGTAAATGAAACATTTAGGAGGAAATGTCAATTCTTGCAACCGTCCAAACTGCTATAGATATGGTATCTCAAGCATAACTGCTTAAAAGATTACATATCGGAATGAACATAAATTCGAACCATTCGATTGGTTCAGTTACGGATAATCTTAATCCTTATTAATCTATACTAATATTATAAAGCTGAAGAGTTTGTTTGTTTGTTTGCTTGAACGCGCTAATCTCAGGAACTTCTGGTCCGATTTGAAAAATTCTTTCAGTGTTAGATAGCCCATTTATCGAGGAAGGCTATAGGCTATATATCATCACGCTAAAATTAATAGGAGCTGAGCACCAATGAAGAATGTTTCAAAATCGGAGGGTATTTTTTCCTTTTGAGAGCTTCCGCTGCGTGCGCTGCGTAAACAGTTACAGTTTCGCAAAAATCATGTATAACAGAATTGTTCCTCTTTAAAAGTTCTAAAAAAAAGTCCACCATAGCATATGTTTATCTTTTAAGGTTGGCTCACTATAACCATTTTTATGCTAACCAAATTTGTTCTAAAATAATGCATTATTTGCGAAGGTATTATTATAAACTTGATATTAATCCTTATTCAAATAAATACATTATTCATCACAAGTATTTAATTTAAAACAAAATTGCCCTTTACATTATTCGATTTCAATGAATATCTTAGGAGATATCGCAGTTTTAAAATAACATTGCAGCAAAATAATTAACCATTACAGACATAGTACAAACGATGTTTCTCCTGGTTTATTCCGCGTGATTACTACTGGTTCGATTTGAAAAATTCTTTTAGCGTTGGATAGCCTATTTATCGAGGAAGGCTATAGGCTATATAACATCACGCTACGACCCACGGGGGCGGCGCAGTAACGATAAACGCGGGTGAAACCGCGGGAACATCTAGTATTAGATATGCGAAAATGACTTGTTGGTTTGTCATTCATTCACGTTGCAACGGGGCAACGGATTGACATGATTTTTATGCATATAGATAGAAAATAGGCCGGAGAATGACATAGGTTCGTTTTAATCCCGGTAAATAAGCGCTAAGCCGCAGGTAAATGCTTAGTGTACGAGTACTTAACAATACGAATTTATATACAGTTTGAATACTCATAGAATTGCAAACATAATTAAAGTTCATTATAATTATGTCCTCAAAGTGTCATTTATATACAGTTTAAATACTCATAGAATTGCAAACATCATTAAAGTTCATTATAATTATGTGTTTTTTTTAGAGCAGCGATAGCTCAGTGGGGAGACCAACAGACTGCAATGCAGAGGGTCTCAAGTTCGATCCCACGTCGCGCACCTCTGACTTTCGGAAGTTATATATGACTTTTCGAAATTATGTGCGTATTGATTGATAATTATCGCCTGCTCCGTGCCTCGGAGAGCACGCTAAGCCGTCGGTCCCGGCTGCCATGAACATCTATGGCAGTCGTTATTGGGAGAGTGTTGACACAAAAGATCCCACTGGGTCGAAGTGTCGCCGGTCTGCACTGACTGGCCCCCACATAAGATAAGATAAAATATGTACAGTTTATTAAAAATCAAGAATTTCTTTTAGTTTGCTCGTATGGAATTATTTACCAAGATTTGAATCTTATTAGCGAACTAAAAATGCAACGTAGACGTGCGCCTGCGCATCAGTATATAAGTACAGTTAACAACAAAATATGCTGATCTTTTTTATTTCATTCAATGTTTGATAAAATAGCCCATACCTGTTAATCAGTTTGGCAATTTATTTTATGCTGAGCTTTGATGTGAGATAAGCTAAATTATTCAATGATTTTTGCCACTAACATATTTATTGAATAAACTCGTGTATGCGATTGCACCATACTTGATGCATCGCGTACATCGTCCGAGTTTTACCTACCCGTGCTATCGCTACTTCCCGTGACGGTTCGCAGCTGTGTATCGGACAAAATATATAATATTTAAGGACTCTGAGCCGTGAGGTCAATGGCCTAGGCCGGAGTCTATGAACCCGATAGACGGCGATACAACAAGGTACAGATAGTATGATGATAGCTAACATGATGCAGTTTACATTTTTCGTAATAGTGCGTGATATGATTATTTACCACTAGCTTTTGCCCGCGGCTTCGCTCGCGTTAATTTAGAATTTAACAATCAATTCGGGTTGTACTCTGCTTGTAATAATATAATTCAATCATGATTCGAAAGACAGGAGTATTCCGCTTTCGGCACCTAAGCTATTCCACTTTCAGCACCAATAGGTATTTTTGCTTGGTGTCGAATGTGGAATAAAATACCTATTGGTGCTGAAAGTGGAATAGCTTAGGTGCCGAAACCATAGGTGCCGGAAAAATTGGTGCCGAAAGCGGAATACTCCGAAAGACAAGTGGCGCCATCTAATAGCATAAGAACGTTATTGTTGTTTAGTAATTTTTTTCGGAATGAAAGGTAGCCTATGTCCGTTTCTGTACACTTGACAACGTATATTATGCAAAATTTCAGGATGATCGGTTCAGTGGTTTAGGCGTGAAAAGGTAACAAACAAACTCATTATCGCTTTTATAATATTAGTTAGGATGGTTACGTCACATCATACAATGATTTGGTACCGAATATGCCTTTTATTCTACAGGCTGACCACGGACATAAGTAGCATGCGAGCCATATATTTGATTTTCAAATTCTTTCCGTGTTGCCTAATGCTTGGCAAGAAAGAGTTAGATGACGACAAAGGTGCCAATTCTGTTGTCACAAAATTCTCTAAGCTTAACTAAAAATCACAAAAATTTAGTTTAGTCCTCTCAAATGACATTTCGTATTCTGAAATCGCAAAAAGTGACAGGACAAAAAAAAATTTTTTGTGATTTTTAGTTAAGTTTAGAGAATTTTGTGACAACAGAATTGGCACCATTATCTCACTTAAAATCTGGAGCAAGCGAATTGGAGAACGAACTTAATCTTACAGATGGCGCCCTAATAGATACATTTGTGCTGTGTTCTGCAGAAGTGGTCCGCAGAGTTCTTGTAGTATACCAGATACTATTAGCTAAGAAACCAACAGCTATTATGGTTAGCACTGGCAGCGCAATGACTCATATTTTGTAGATAATAGATACCGGACGAAAGGTGACTTTATTACAGACCCGTCTATGAGCTATAAAGCCAAATTGTTCAGCATCAGTTAGTTGATCTTGCTTGACAAAGGACAACGACTTCATAAGAACACAAAGCCGTTTGGCAGTAATGTTTTGTAGGGTAGAGGTCCTTTCCTAACTGAGTTGCTGCAATTTAAGCTTAATGCCAGGATTAAGCGAAGATCCCGTTGCGAATATTAATATAATAAGTACAACGCTTCAAATTTCATTATGAAATAGCTAAGTATGAATGTACCACGTCATTATACATTCGTTCCAAAAAGACATACGTGTTGTAAGATTCTAAGAAATAGTTACAAATAAACATATCGCATGTGATAATTTTTATAGATAGTGTTGATAACGACACACGCATGCGCGCTACCTGCTTGTAAATTTATTAACATCATTGACGATCAGATCTTTAGAACTGTATTATATAATTATTTAAATAAAATGTCTCATCACATTTTTTTATACGTATATCTAAATTCGCTTATCTACTAACACTGAAGACTAAATATCAAAAATATATTCCGGCAATTGCAGTTTAATATCCAACCTGCTAAATTAGCGATGTAATCATTCGAATAATATACAAACAGGATAACAATACTACCGTCATAAGGGAAAAGAGGTTCAGCAAAAAAAAAAATTACTGTCAGATGCGTCTTTTTTTACTGATTCCAAATATGTAAAAAAAATAAAATTAAAAAAAAAATTGCTACGTCTTTTTGCCCTATGACGGCAGAATACCTACTACACATACAGTACGTGCTCTGCATCTTTGATCATTCAAATTAAGAATTTATTTATTTAGGTATTGCTATGTATTCGAATATCAATCGAATGCTATTATGTACATCACTATTCTTAACGCCGAATTAAGTATCCGTTTTCTTGAGCGCTGACATGCATATATTATTAGCAATATATTAATACCATAAGTTACATTTCTTTGAGAAAGACAGTGCCTGATTAACCACGTAGCAAGAGTAGCAATTGCTACGGGCCCCGCGCGAAAGGGAGCCCCCGCATATTTAAGCCCACTCATCTCTGCCTGAGCGTAATTTATTGAATGAAACTTATTACTTAAGATCTGGTATATTGAATTTACATGATGTCACAAAAACGTGAAATGTTACAACTTTTCCGACTAAGACAATCCACGTCAGACAATCGGTAACCGACTATTTCCTTGGCGTATATAAAACACCGAATTTCATACGGTAAACGCACAAGTTCTACAAAAAGTAGCTTGTATAAATGTGTAGAATTTCAGTCGGCCCAATAATCAGCTCTACAAAAAGTCTGATGTATGCAAGCACTCTTACCCGAAAGAATTTGCTACGGGTCCCGCACTTGCTTAATCCGGCACTGGAGAAAGAATGTTATCATAAGTAGTTAACGTATTTTAGTTTACCTTTCATAAAAAGGTACATAAATACGCTACTCTTTACGCGCAGGTCACACGGACTTTGTAATATTGTTAGTTTTGATGTGTGTGTTAGTTGTTGGCCTCAAGAGCAGCGATAGCTCAGTGGGGAGACCAACAGACTGCAATGCAGGGGGTCTCAGCACTCAGATTCGAACCCACGTCGCGCACCTCTGAATTTCGGAAGTTATATGACTTTTCGAAATTATGTGCGTATTGATTGACAATTATCGCCTGCTCCGTGCCTCGGAGAGCACGTTAAGTCGTCAGTCCCGGCTGCCATGAACATCTATGGCAGTCGTTATTGGGAGAGTGTCAACACAAAAGATCCCAATGGGTCGAAGTGTCGCCGGTCTGCGGATAAGATAGTTGTTGGCCTCAGATGGCCTGGACTGAGCTTTCTGCGGACTATGGGTGAGCGCAGAAGGCCACCGACTCCTAATCCTCCCAACCCTTGTAAGATTGGGATAGACGCAATCGAATTTATTGTCAACACATATACATATGTGTGCGTTATATCCTCAACAAGTCAAAGTACACTACTTCACGTTGTGAATAATTTTTACTCTCTAGCATGAAGCGTCCAGGCGTATTATATTTTATTGCGTTGCTATATATTTAGTACAAAAATACTTTGATTGATAGGACCGCATTCATGTACACATTGCCTACTCATTGAATAGTTTTGGAGTCACAGCTCTGTCGTGCTATTTATGGTAAGAAATATCGTATTAAATATTGCCAATTATATAAAAAGCTCTCAGTACATACCAGCGTTTTATTATTGCTAAAGGCAATCGAGGTAAGGCGCTAGGAGAGGTACGAAATAGTAAAAACCAACGTATTTACAACCAATTACAGTAAAAGGATCTATTGGACGAAGCAATGTAAACCAAAACTGAACATCTACTTAAAAACATGATATATTCAAACCAGGAATGTTTAGTAATATTCATTATTTATTTGTCTGTAATTGCTGTAAGCTAGGGCTAAGCAAAACAAATACAATTTCAAGCAGAAGTTTAGTCGAGAGACCAGTACCTTAAAATATAGAGAATGAAATCTTGTGATACCTTTTACAAATTTTCTGGTAACTGAATTAGATCCGGATAGCACCTATAGTTTAGTTTTATATTCATTGCGCTATCTTTTTAAGCACCATCATTGAGTATATAAATCTAGCGCGCAATAAATATCAAACTGGCAATATACACAACACTAATGAAGAATTTGATAGGTATAAGAGCATTGCCACAACAATTTTATCCCGAATTAATTCTGAACTTATCAACCACACGCAGTCACCTCAATGCCTTCACACTCGATAGAAAAAGTAACAACTAAATCTATTGATTATTTTAACCAAGATCAAACCCAACTATGTTGTCTAAGTCGTAATTAAATATTCTGTAGTCGTGTTTGTATAGCTTGTAGAGTTGTCTGATGAGGGGCAGGTCAAGCTGCGAGAAGTACCTGTGGAGCTTCTCGGCTGTGCCCGATGTGTGAGCGAGGCGTGGAAACTGGATGTTCGATGCACTGATCGTGTTCAGTGCTAGGAGAGAATCGTCTAGCAGAGTTTCGTATTTACCTGGAAGAAGATAAAAGATTTATTTAGAAATGTTAATTAAATGTTCGTGCATAATTATCAGATTTCTTGAAGACTGGCCAATGCGGGAATTAGCCGTACCTACTGGACCTACGTAATTCATGTGTCGCGGAGGACCTTACTAACATTCAAACTACGGACGCAAAGAGCATCCAGATTCGGAACAACCATTTGTGGATCACGCAATTTTTTATGTGGGGATCGAACCCACAAACTGTGGAATGAACTGTCGCCTGCGGCATTTCCGGACCATTACGACCTACAAACCTTCAAGAAAAGAGCGTACTCCTTTTTAAAAGGCCGGCAACACATATGTAACTCCTCTGGTGTTGCGGGTGTCCATGGGCGGCGGTAATCGCTTACCATCAGGCGATCCGTCTGCCCGTCTGCTCGTCTGCCCCCTATCTCATAAAAAAAACAACACGCGGCACGGCGTCAGTGAGGAGGTGACTACATAAACCACTACGCCATACTTGCAGTCAAATTATTGTAAATAATTATCAGATTTCTTAAAGACTGACCAATGGGGGAATCGGACGACTGATTTACCCGTATTTGACCCACATTTAAGCGTAAACTTAAATTTCGGAACATGCAAGATATAAACAAGAAATGTAAAAACTACTTATGTTATAAAAATGATGAAATGACATATCATTTTTTTTTCTTCATCATATCATTTGTCTTACATAAAAATTGAAAATATATACAAATAAATAAAATTGAAGTGTCTGTTTGTAATGTCAAAATAACAGCTTTTTATCTAATGCATATGAAAGTATATAAGGTACCTATACGAAAACATCTATTTTAAAAATTGTTGTCTGTATGTATGTCTGTTTGTTCCGGCTTATCTCCGAAGCCGCTGGACCGATTTTGACGGGAATTTCACTGGCAGATATCTGATGTTAAAAGGAGTAACGTAGGCTACCTTGATTTTAGAAAAAGAATTGGATTCCGCGGAGACAAACACTTTTTAGTTAAAATCTACGCGGACGCAGATAACAGCTAGTTAATAAATATAAATCCTAACTTTAATATTATAAATGAGAATGTGAGTTTGCTTGTTTGTTACACTTTCACGCCTTAACTACTCGACCGATCAACATGAAATTTCGCATACACGTTATTAGGCTTACAGAAAAGGGCATAGGGTACTTTTCATTCAGACAATAGTACTGTTCCCAGGGGATAGAAAATTAACAAAAGAATTAGAATATAACCCACATTTACGCAAGCATAGCCGTGGGCAAAATTTATTACTATATAATAAAAAAAATGTTAGTATTTATTTGACTATGCTAAGCGACAATGAAAATTATCGCGGTATAGTGACATCATGCGTTTACCAAATACAGAATTACTGTACATTCTTTGTATTATGCATTGCATATCTAACGACCTAAGTAAACCTACGCTATGGAACGATAACAAACAATGATATTTTACGTAGCAATAAACTCGCTCGAATTAAATTTATCTTCAATTTGACAGTTTAACTAGATATGCCAAATAAATTCTATTTTTTAATTCTCTAGCAATTAGCTGAAAAAGTTGCTATTATAGAAAATTCCAACAATTGGGTGCAATTGTCAGAATTTTATTGGTCTAACAATTTTATTTTTACGGACTGCGCCGCACAAACCATTTTAAAATTAGAAGGAGTTACGATCTTTGGTAAAAAGTCAAGAATGGATCTTTAACTCTTGATATCGGATAAATTGTTTTAACTGCCCAATTTAGCCAATTTATTTGTAGTATTTAGTAGCCTACGTATGATAATAAATTTAAAAACTCGTACAATATATCCACTATGGTATTTAGACTTATTCATATCAAGCAAAAATATTGCCTCTAAATCCAGAATTTTTACTACTGTCATCAATGTACACCATCACTATGCAGAGCATGCATTGCTCTGCACAGCGATGATCCTGGCAGCTTGGGTGAACGTGTAAATGCCGAAAGGTTAAAGAAAGGTGTATAATATTTCACCAGGTATAATCAAACCCCATGTTGACTTTTAGCTACACTACCCTCCACTATAATCCCTAAGAGATAGAGGAAGAGTATCACAACCGTAAGGTAGTAGATCCTCGCTGGTTTCAGCATGAATGGGCCGGATCGACCGGGGTAGTACTACCCTAGAGAATACCGGCGTGAAGTAACGGTACCCGTACTGTTGCGTTTCGTATCGGTGAGTGAGAGAGCCGGAGGCCTAGTTACCCCGATCCTTTTCCTATCCTTTCCTTTGTCCTTTCCCTCCTTCATTCCTTTTTAAAGGGGCAACGCACTTGTAACTCCTTTGGGGTTGCCCCCGTATGCCATAAAAAAAAAACAACCAAGTTTCGCCATGCATATTTACATGGTCACGTGTAAAAAGGACTGAGCTTATTCGCCATTATATGAGTTTGACAGTCTCTGCCTACCACTGCAAAAATAAGCCTTTTGCGTGCGGCGACGCCCGCGTGGCACCTACATTAATAAAAGAGACAGAGTTACTTTCAAATTTATAATATTAAGTAAGGATGTATAATATTAGTAAGTGTTAACTTTATATGAGTTATAGATAATAATATCCTCCAGACCGAATTTCGGCCATGGCCAACTACGCAGGAGATATTATAGTGCACAAGTGTGTGCGCAAACACAAGTGTTCCCTAACTCTCATGATCCGATGGGACGGTAATCCGACACGACTGGAGAGAAATCAGGCGCAGGACCAACGGCTTTACGTGCTTTCTAAGACACGGAGGTGTCTTACACCGCCAACTTCCTAACTCCGGGCTGCTATTGAGATTTCTTAACTGAAAAACTCAATAACCTATTGTTGGCCCGACCCGGGATTCGAACCCGAGACGTCGTGCACAGCAGTCGCATTCACTACCGCTGCGCCACGGAGGCAGGCAGTAAATGAGTTATAAATAACGCTCACATGTTGAATAAGAGTGCCATTACATCACCGGTGCTATACAAGAAATTCTTTGTATCATATAACCGAATAACGGCTCAAACAATTTACGACAAATGTCTTCCTGTAACGCTGATGGCAACGGTTGACAATCAGTTTTTCATAGCCAGTTGCACTCACTGATCGGTAAACGATTAGCGAGGTTAAGCTACGTTGGGTGCGGTCAGTCTATAGATGGGTGACTGCTTACTGGTATTTCATCTGAGCGTCTCCGTGCTTCGGAGAGCACGTAAAAAGTCGGTGCCGGTTGTTGTCAAATTGATAGCAGTCATTAAGCTATGTCAGAGGCCTACGGGCGGCTTGAACAACTCTTGATAAGAGGTTGGCCACTAACCACACGAAAAGAAGAGAAGAACAGCTACCAGTCCCGGTTTGTGAAGATTATCTACTTACACAAAAAGTCGATGTGATTTTAGGTGACAAACAGCGTTTGCTAGTAAATGATTACTACAGAACGTTTGTTAGCACAGTTTTGTTAGAGTATTTTTCTCTAAATAAACAAAATTTTAACAAAAGAGAAAACCGACTTCATAGAAGGATATTCTAAAACTTAAAATGCACTAAAAAGTTAATAAATAATTGCATATTCTTGTGAATAATTAAATTATTGTTATTAATGGAGTCGGTAAGATAAAATGAAGCACCTTATTAAGGAAAATACTAGAGATGTTTGTTAACATCTAAAGTCAGTCGGTGTAAAAATAATTCACTCCGTGAAATTGATACATAATCAAGATAAAGTTAATATGGCCCGAATGTCCGTGCATTTTGAACCGTTATTTTAGGAATGGTATACTGGTTCTAGGAAAGGCATATAGGAGGCTGTGTATGTACATACCTATACATACATACATAGATTCACGCCTGTTTCCCAGAGGGGAAGGCAGAGACTACAGATTTCCATTTGCTACAAAATTATTTATTAATTAATATTAATATTTATTATCCTTTTTTTATTATTTATATTTATTTATTATTTATTTTTATTTGATTTTTTATGTACATATGTACGTTTTTAATGCAGATACAAAGATCCGTTAAAGATTTAAATATTTTATAGAACAGTCATAAATTGGGTGTTGTACCTATAGGTACTTTTTCACTTATTTCAACCTGTCAAATGCTGGTATATCTGACATAATTTGAAAATGATTATATCTGTTCACCGGCAGGGCATTGCAGCTCAAAATGTTAACTTTTTCACGTAACAGTTTTTTAACATTTTCACATTAAATATTTAAGCTGTGGCTCTGTCTCATATTTTTTATTGCCCATTCCCCTGGAAACTTTGGGATAACAGTGAATAAGATACCTTTATAAAAAAATGCAAACTGGTTTAAAATTTGAAGACAATCCATCGATTACGATACGAAATCCGAATTTTATATGTAATGGAGATAATATCAGCCTTGATAAAATTAAATTTAACAGTGCTAATATTATTCGATATGCGCAATTTAATAAATTGCATAATTATTTTCTTTGATATTATAGAGGTTATCTCAAGTGTTACGAAATTTAACGTCTGTCAGTCACGATTATCGAGATATATTTTTTCCGTATGTTTGTTGCAACTGTCGCCTACGCTTATATTTAAATAAGTAATACATATAATAAAATCGTAGGAAAGTCAAAACTGTACATTGAATATTTTTTTTAAAGAATACTTGGGGCGTGATCTGCAATCGATATCGAAGCCAAAAATATGGTTTTTGGCATTTTTGTCTGTTTGTCTGTATGTAGGTCCGGGCTAAACTCAAAAAGTACTGCATGGATTTACTTCAAATTTTGCATGAATATTACTAACAGGTCGGGTCAACATATAGGCTACATATTATCACGCTATCACCTACGGGGGAGGAGCTGTGAATCTTTATTTTTCTTACGCATTCTGTGACAGCATGTAATCTAACGACGCATATTTAAATGTTGTTTTTGAGTAAGCCATGCTATTGTCTAGCTTTACACTATAAAAGCTACGCCATTTAAGTAACTTGGGCACAGAAATATAGTTGGGTTTTAGTTAAAATCTACGCGGACGAAGTCGCAGGTAACGGCTAGTTATAGCATAAAATCTGTAAAGGATAAAATTCTTTACAGATTTGGTAATTAAACCGTTTTTGGCATCGATCAAATATATTTGATCGATGGTTTTTGGGATCTAAAGCGGATAATGAAACGCGTCTATTCATAAAGAGGTGAGCCTATGTTGAACTGAAATCAAATGCATAGTGTTCTGCGAAGCTTTTATGCCGCAACCGCTATCATTGGTTCAATCCCTACAGAAATTGGGGACTCCGCAAGTAGTTGTCTGTAGATTGAATGTTCCTTGTGCCCATTGTTTGATTGTTTATTAACCCTCAATGACCCAGGGTTTATCTGTAGAGCGATCACATTATGTACGAACCTGTCTTTATTAATAACATGGGTAGATTAGCAACAAAGGCAAACTTTATGCCGCTGCACGCTGCTTCCAATTGTTTAAAAAATCAAATTTAATAACACTATTCAACCCGGGTGTCGAGTCTAAAATCATCGGCAAAAAGCAAGTGTCAAGTTGTTGTGGACTGATGAACATAGTAAAAAGTAATATTCATTCAAAGTGACTATTTAATAAAACTTTATTGACAAGTTTATTAATGTAGTCGGCACTTAACAGAGTTCTAACATTAATTAATAAAAAGATTATAAAACACAAAACATATTATAGACTTAAGGCAGACAAGAAACTAGTTTTCAAACAAAAATTTGCATTGCTAATATTATAAAAGCGAAAATGAGTTTGTTTGTTTGTTTGTTACCTTTTCACGCCTAAACCACTGAACCGATCATCCTAAAATTTTGCATATACGTTGTCAGGTGTACAGTAACGGACATAGGCTAAATTTCATCCCGAAAAAAATTATTGTTCCCGAGAAAAACAATAATAACGTTCTTATGATAATAGACGGCGCCACGTGTCTTTCGAATCATGATTGAATTATATTATTACAAGCAGAGTAGAAAAAATTGATTGTCAAATTCTAAATTAACGCGAGCGAAGCCGCGGGCAAAAGCTAGTAAAACATAATGTTGTTAATTTCATCAAGGCACTTTGTTGTTATCTCTCTCATATGAGACGCATAGCTCGGTCTTTTTTCAGACTTCCCAAAATACTCGTTAGGTATTCGCCGCTACGCCTAAAAATGTTCTAAGAACTGGTCACGCGATGCCGTCGTCATGACCATTCGACCTAGTTACTCCACAAACATATTACATAAAGCTATGAACTCATATTATTCTTTGTTAATAGACATGTGTATAAAAAATGTGAGCTTGTTAAAAAAGACGACTCCCGGAGTAGAATAAATTCTGTGTCGCGGGGAATTTTATAAACATTCAATCATTGGGCACAAAGAACACCCAAAGTGGGCACAACTATTTATGTATCTCATAAATATTTGTCCTGTTTGGGAATCGAACCTCCGAGCAGAGGTAGTAGCGAAGCAACCACTTAAACCACTATGCCATCTGTGCAAACATACACATGTGTAAAAACAACTCTGACACATATTGGTTTTCATTGAGGTCTTATTTTTCTTTACTAAGAAATTTAAGATTAAAAACATTAACATAATATATAAGAAAGGCTTACGTTTAACTTATCACGAGATATAGTAAAATATAACAGTCAAAAATAGTAAATTATCACCAAAATTAAAACTGCATTTTAATACCAAAAATATTAATTGCACAGCAAAGAGATCAAAATAAGTCGACGGACTATTTTTGGGTGGGTTTAAGAAGGAACCTAACATAACCTAACCTTTCGAGACGGAAAGCAGTGATTTGAGGCGTATAGGTGCTCGTTATGATATATTTTAGTAAGCATATTTTGGTGTGCAATTACTATTTTTGGTGGTCATTATATTTAATCTCTATAAGAAATTATACATTGCTTATTTTTGTTTATATTTTAGAAAATGAAATAATAATATTCATCACTAGTGAATATTTAAAATGTGTTGACGTATAGATATATCAATCGTAAATCGCCGACGCAACAATCTACAAGTTATTTTTATTATCAATTAGCAGATCTTGTAACACCAGATAACCAGTCGTCACAATATATCATGCACACATCCACCTATGACCTCCAGACTTATAATAAAAACAAGACATGTAGACATTCTGTATGGATCTTGCCATCGCTTTATTGGAATGAAAAAAGAACAAATTCGACAGGCTCAGATACCTATCCTTATCGTTCCCTTCCTATCATCTGAACGTTCTTCCTAGACCTAATATGAAATAAATAATGTGATCTTACTAATATTATGCGTATTTCCTAACTAATACTAAAAATACTAATGTGTGTTTTCACATCTTAACTACTTGAGTGAGCAGCGATAGCTCAGTGGGGAGACCAACAGACTACAATGTAGAGGTTCTCGGGTTCGAACCCATGTCGCGCACCTCTGACTTTCGGAAGTTATATGACTTTTCGAAATTATGTGCGTATTGATTGACAATTATCGCCTGCACCGTGCCTCGGAGAGCACGTTAAGCCGTTGGTCCCGGCTGCCATGAACATCTATGGCAGTCGTTATTGGGAGAGTGTCGATATAAAAGATCCCACTACGTCGAAGTGTCGCCGGTCTGCACTGACTGGCCCCCACATAAGATAAGATAAGATAACTACTTGACCGATCATCATGAAATATACGCATACATATTGTTAGGGGTACAAGGGAGAACGTAGGGTACTGTTCTCGATGGATAGGCATAGGCATTTATTAAGGTAATTTAAATTAATCGCGAGCTAAACCGTAGGCATAGTCTAGTAATAAATACTTAAGTAGCTTATTCTTTAAGACTTCTTCGAAACTCACTTTAAAAGTCTTGGTGAAAACTAGTAACATTGAGAAAAAGAAAACTACGTGTACCACCACGTGTTTATTTTTCATACATAGCACACAGCCTTTTCTTTTCAGTCCACTGTATATATGTAATCTGCCTCCGTGGCGCCGCGGCAGCGAATACGACTGCTATGCATGAGGTCTCGGGTTCGAATCCCGGGTCGGGTCAACAAAAAGTTATTGGGTTTTTTAGTTAAGAAATCTCAATAGCAGCCAGGAGTTAGGAAGTTGGCGGTGTAAGACACCCCCATGCCTCGGAAAGCCGTTGGTCCTGCGCCTGATCTCTCTCCGGTCGTGTCGGATTACCGTCCCATCGGATCATGAGAGTTAGGCCCTTCGTACACAAGCCTACACAAATCTTCGATACCCGACGATTTTGGTCTCTAAGCGACTACCGCAATACAAATTCATAGAGGTTCGTACACAGGTACAAATGTCGGCGACGCGTGCCTGTGTACGAACCACTATGAATTTGTATTGCGGTAGTCGCTTAGAGACCAAAATCGTCGGGTATCGAAGATTTGCGTAGGCTTGTGTACGAAGGGCCTTAGAGAACAGAGAGTGCACTTGTGTTTGCGCACACACTTGTGCACTATAATATCTCCTGCGTAGTTGGCCAGTCTCCGTTAAAACTGGCCGCCATGGCCGAAATTCGGTCTGGAGGATATTATTATTATTATATATGTATTTTATTATGATATACATATGTATATCCAGACATCCTTAACATCTATGATGCTGGACTTCCAAGCAAGTAGATGTAGTTTATACCGTACTCAATTTACTACCAGTCTTTGCTATCCATTTACCCACTTCTTACACCAAACGCCATTTAATTACCAAGATTTTCTGAATATAACTTTTAATAAATACGCGATGTAAATGACGTAGGTACATAGAACCATTATATACACTGAGTTCAAGGTGATTGTTATTATATAGTGGTCTGACACTCGTCACAATTACGTTAGAAGGCTACATCACATCGTAAAAGCAATTCCATTGATGTCATGAGTAAATATGATGATATTGATGTTTTTAATACTCAACCAGATGCAGTGAAGCGCATGCTCAGTCTTGATTTTTTTACAAGGTTTAATGCTGATTAATTTTACTTCATTTGTTATATGTTAGATGTTTAAGTGATAAAATAGTTGCTGTCCACGCATTGCTATCTAAGAGTTAGTCGTGGAGACCTATCATTGGCTCTCTGTTGCATATTTATTTTCACTACTATGTATTTCAAAGCTGTTGGTCTTCCTAATACATAAATAAATAAATAAATATGACTTGACGAAACGACGGACAGGGTTATTCGGGGCATGTTATGTCCATTGTAATATGCTTCGAACACAGCGGAATGACTTGATAGGGACAGTAAGAAGACTAACGCATATAAATGATATTGGTTAGCTGCATTATATGTTATTTATGAAGATTGACGTTTGAATTGTTTTGTAATTGCAGGCGAAACCCTACAATACATAGCAATTCATTCTCATGCAATAACTATAGGTTGTAGATCGCCTAGTATACCTTACCATATACTAATAATAGAATATGGCCTTGTTTTTAACTGTGTTCACGTCTTACTTCCACGGTGGCTCAGTGAGGTTTGGTAGACTTTAGTCTTTACATACTTTTGAGAACATTATGGAGAACTCTCCGACTTATAGGTTTTTTCGTGATGTTATTTCCTTCGCTGTTATAGCGAGCGACAATTATTAAATTCTTTAAAACACATCACTTCAAACAGTCCTAGGTGCGTACTGTGGATTCGAACTTGAGACCTCTGCGCGTCAGGTTAGGTAGGTCACTGCGCTATCGTTTCTTATTTATCTTTACGTTACACTAAAAGGCAATATTTATTCAAGTACTCCTAATGTGATCACTGCCGGTCAACATTCTACGTAATACTGGGTTCTGATCTACATTGTTTACAGCAGATCTAACAAATACACAAAGCCAAGCTCACGTAAAGATAATAAATTAAGATAATATGGTTTAAATGTATTTTTTATTAATAAAGTTTTAATACAATTATGTATAAGTTTGGTAACTACTTATTGCGTTCATATCTACCGCCTAATCAACGTTTAATATTAAAATACTGATACAATTTGTTGATTGTATTATTACAAAAATATGTTAATTACTATACTATAAAATTTACGTTCTAGATAATAATTCATTAATGGATATTGTTATAATTTTGTTAATAATTGAAAGTGTTGCCAGTATTAGAAAACTATCTTATCTGAACAATCAATATGAAGGCTACATTTAAAATATTGATATTACGTATTAATTATTATTTAAAAGTTTAATTAAAATGTGTTTAATATCAACATTATATTTTAGATTAGGATTAATTAAATGTTTCAGCTTTGATTTCATTTTGTTAACAATTCAGAGCTATAAATATATCTACAGATTAATTTAACGGTTAAACCACTATAAAAATAATATCAGCTCTGAATTAAATTGTCCCATTGCCGACCAAGGGCCTCTTCTCAGTTTAAGAAGAGTTACACACCACGCACCACATTTCTGACCTAGTGCGGGTTGGCAGACTTCACATATTTTTGTTCGAGAACTTTATGGACAACTCTTAGACATGCAGGTGTCAATACGCATATTATAGCCTCGAATAGTCAGAGATGCTCGCCTAGGAATCGAACTCGACACGTCTGCGTAACAGTCCAATGGTCTTCCATTAGCCTAGCGCTGTTTACTTAAAAACACATTTGAATGCTTATAATACTAAAAATAATCGATAATTCATTATTTATCGACATACTCAAATTACAGCAGCGATTCACATCACGTATGGTTTTAATAGTCTGAAAATACTTACTTATTAGACAATCTTAAGTTTTTGTGTCTTTTGAACATTATTATTAATGTTTCTTGTGTTTATATCGGATGAGCAAAAAACATTTCAAGTTCGTTTCTAAGCGATGTTAAAACGTTGCGTGGGTTCATAAGAAACTTTAATCTATAGAGTTCCGTAAAATAAGCAAATTTGAGACTACAGAGCTTACGAAAAACAATCTGTTTATTTGGTTTTAAAATAGTAGCTTCTGCCTTCGGCACTGCTCGCGTGAAGTCTACGGAATCGTATACCAGGATGAAAAGTATGTTAATCTATTACATGGTCTATTTGTGTGCCAAGTTCCAACCAAACCTTTACGTGTGATTGTGTGAGAAACATTTAAAATCTTTACAATCTTTTACATATTTTATAATATCAGTAGGAAGCCTATCAAAGTGTTTTGTTAGAAAGTTGGAAGTATAATACTATGACAATAAATGTATATGAATAGGTTATACTATGGGTTTTGTCCTGCTCAGTGACAATCTATACTAATATTATAAAGCTGAAGAGTTTGTTTGTTGGTTTGTTTGAACGCGCTAATCTCAGGAACTACTGGTTCGAATTGAAAAATTATTTTAGTGTTAGATAGCTCATTTATCGAGGAAGGCTATAGGCTATATAACATCATGCTACAACTAATAGGAGCGGAGCAGTAATGAAAAATGTTGCAAAAACGGTCAAAATTCTCTTATATGAAGCAGACGAAGTGCGCGGGTCAGCTATACCTAATATACTAACGTGAGTCTATGTTATGTTATTCACGGGCATCACCTTAGCTTACGCTTAATAAATATAATAACTTAATCTCTCTTATTAGTTAGTTAAATAACATCAAAGATAACAAGTGACATGATAATGATTGCAACGCCAGTACGAATAAATCAGCTCGTACGGGCAGATACCACTTTCTTCAAGACAACGGCGTAAAAATAATGACACTGTTTACTGCGTTTCATTCAGTAAGTATAAGTTCCAGAGTCCAACTTACCTACCATTAAGCTCACAATCTAGCAACTATAGTTCCTTTTCTAATACCCCTCGTATTGTAATCTATACTAATATTATAAAGCTGAAGAGTTTGTTTGTTTGTTTGAACGGGCTAATCTCGGGAACTACTGGTTCGATTTGAAAAATTATTTTATTGTTGGATAGCTTATTTATCGAGGAAGACTATAGGCTATATAACATCACGCTACGACCCACGGCGGTGGCCCAGTAACGATAAACGCGGGTGAAACCGCGGGAACATCTAGTGGATAATAATAGACTACAGCAACCGCTTACCAATAGGCGAGCCGTCAGCTCATTCGACCATCTACGTAATTCTGTATGTAGACTACTACCTGCTACTGACTCAGTACCCATTTACAATAATAAAGATTGTATAATTTACAGCGTTCAGGATCATTTAACCACGGAACCCGACTTGAAGGCTTTGTTTAAAATCATTTGAAACGTTAGCTATGACGCAATCGTGGGAGTGGGTACAAAAAATCCTACAGAATAACAACATCAATACGTTAGATATAATATTAGTCTCAAGAGATTTTATTGACTCCATGAGATTATACAATGTTGGTATGCAAGTGTTATTTACATAAGTAGGTACGTATTATTTATTTTTTAAAACAACTTGGTAATGTTTGTCTAGTCGTCGCAAAGTTCCCGAACTATTCAGTGAGAAATTTATTTTTAAACTTCACTTAGTAATATGTGACAGCAAAACAACGAAACCAAAATTTGTGCAGTTTAATATTAATTTGTTCCGAGACTGGGTGACCATTGTTCTAATGTTAGTTAAATTCGCCACTATACAAAGACAAGCCCAATAACGGGATTTACCCATATTTGAAGAAATAATAGAGGGCTAAATAGGAAATAAAATAGCATATTCATTTAACTAATTGGCCCACCTGCGTGATAACTATAAGGAATTAGCCTCTAAGATTCAGATTAAAAAAACACTTAAACAGGCAAAAACTGCTAATGCTAGCAGAAAAGTATAACTAATGATTTAATGTCAAGAACCGGCAACTTCAAGAAACTATGATATAATGAATATAATAACTTATTGTCAGCAAATCGTACGCACAAACGAAAACAGTTATAATCTTTAAGCGTTTCCGCTACAAGTACTCACAGTTGCTTCTAATGACAACGCGAACGTAAAAAACATACTGGCCGGCAAATATTTATACTAAGAATATTTCAACGGTTTAGAATGTCAGTAAAGTTTAAAATGTTATAAGCTGTTAATCGTTTGTTGGAACAACGAATATAATAGAACAATAAGTGGAGTTCTCAGAACGATTCAAATACATGGCCGAAAATAAACGGATTCTTGTTAGTTTTGTTTATTTTAGGAGCGACTGTTGCAAAATTGAGATTTATACGAGAGCTAATATGAATTTAATGGCGTCGCGCGTCGTAGATCGATTGTAACTATGTTGTCAAATTACTGGCCAAAAATATTACGCGAAGCTATACTTATTTTATTATTATTTATCACTTCACTTATTCACACAACATACATATTTCTTAAAGAGATTCCAAGTGACAAGATTATTTTACCCTATATAGTTGCTTATTAAAAAAACATGCCTTTTGAATAATCACAGTACTTTATTACCAATGGACCATTTAAGATTCTTAATTTTTAATATTCCGAAAGAATCTGGCCGTAATTTTTGCATGGATATTTTCTGATAGAACCGTATGTTAGATAAACATCCTAACTTACGGAAGTTATTAAAAATGTGCCCCTGTCAAAATATCACATTTAATTTTCCAATCTACGAGGATTGCCTCTCAACTTTCTGTCATATGACATCATCATCATCATCATCATCATCGGGCTATAATAGTCCACTGCTGGACATAGCCCTCCCCCAAAGAGCGCCATAGCGCCCTGTCTTCAGCTTGCCGCATCCAGCATCTGCCTGCTGTCTTTCGCAGATCGTCATCCCACCTGGTCGGAGGGCGTCCTACACTACGTTACATATATATATGACATACGACAAAAAATTATATGTAACATACACCATTATAAGGTTAAAACACAGTTGTGTTTTAAATAATATATCGTTGTTATGTATTAGTTATATAGCGGGTAACATGCGTTAGACGCCGTTTCTCCATTTTACTGACACGCATTAAATACTAGCAGTTACCAGTTAAAGTAGGGGACTTACCCAGACCAGTAATTAGGTACTCGAAAGTTTCGTTTTGAAACATATACAAGACTTACAAGTATTTAAAGCAAGAAGCATTAACCGTGTTAATGGCTACTAAATAAAATAGTTTATTGCTTATGAAATCTCCAACAAAACATACTTACTTAGATTTTATCATTGTTTCAAAAGTGTTACGCACTAGGTATTTCTATATCAAAATCGGGAATAGTCTTTACACTAAAATTTATGTCTAAACATTATACTAGTATATGATAGGAGCTTAAAAAAATTGTCACGAGGGACTTTACAAACATTTAAACACAATTGAAGGGTGTTTTGGAAAAACAATCAATGTCACATTTATTGAAAAAATCATTTTTAGCTCTATGAATTCTTCAGGGTTCGTACTATAATCTGTCATTGAGAGAAATTGCAAAAACAGGCAACGCTCATATAAAATTTAGCTCCAAAGTTAGAGTGTTTCTGGAAGTACAACCACTGTCCATAATGTTTCTGGCAAAAAGAACCATAGCCCGTGGACAAAGGCTGTTTTAAAAAAAAATTGCTTCTCGCTTGACAGTAGTTGTCATTATAGATTATTTATACTACAATACATATTTTCATGTACTTAAAATAATTAAAAGTTCAAAAGTAGTAATTTTTTCAAGATATCCATTTTATGAAGTTTTATTCATTTCCTGTAAAATTTGATCAAAGTAACATTGGTTGTTTTTCCAAAACACCCTTCAATTGGATCACACAAATGTTTGTCCGTGTAGGAATCGAATCCACAATACTCGATGCAATGGCAGAGGCGGGACCATGGTGGGACGACCACCATATTTATAAAATAACGACTTGGGTGCTGCCATTGTCTAAGGTTTCGTGTTTCAGAATGACTCCATCCAGCATTAGTGTTCGATCAGAGGTTCAATCGTCATATAACATTATTATTTTAATGCGAAAACGATACAAAGATATGCACTCTGTCACGTTCTCTCGTACGCGATAAAAATGCTTTAATATGGTAATTATGCATTAAGCATTAGTTCATCTTGCCTAACACGTACGATCTATAGAAAATATACTTTACCTATTTTTGTTATGTATATATTAAAAAAATAATATAACTACGTGATGATACTCTGTGTGAGAGTAGCTACCATAAAATAATCGATATTCATGCAATTACACTACAAACTATGGTGTAAAATGTAACTTATGTGAAAATAGAAAACGTTCTTGTAATTACACCAACTGCGTAACTAGGGTTGCCAACCATACTTTATAATAACGTATCCTACTTTATTTTTGGTACTTTATACTTTTGCATACAAATAAAGTATATGAAAATACTTTATTTCCAACCTTTTCTGTGATGCTTTTACTTACTTTTTTCAGTGATGAATCTAAAGTGGCGAGAAGAAAGAAATAAGAGCGTCAATAAATTTAAATAAAAACAAATTGTTTATTTATTTCAATTTAAATTTTGACTGTCAAACAAACTTTGAAAAATTTAAAGATAGAAAAAAAATTTTTAGCACGAACTAAAAGCATACAAAAATACGTTTTTAAATAAATAAAAACATAAAATTTTAAAAATACATTTTTCTTCCAAATACTTTTTTTTTCTATTCAAACCATTTTATACGTTTTTTTTTGGCAAAAATAGTTGGCCACCCTATGCGTAACATGATGTTATGGTGATTTGAACGTGAGTGAAAATCTGACATCTTAGCGGCAGGCGAGGCATTGTATACATGAATATACATGCATATGTATATTTTCACACATATATGTATTATTATGTATCTATCCTACCTGGACGTACTTTCTGAAAACGTTGCAAAGTTAACATTTTGAGATAATCGTGATTGAATTTCAATCCCGTATTGGTTCTTCATACATGTGGGTTGGGTTACTAAGTCATGATTTCATATTTAGAGTGATAGTAGAGCTACCAAATTTTTCCAGCTAGTAAATAGTAACCCCGTGACTAATTTGCTAATAATAACTCGATTTTGACCCAAGTGTGGGTTGGAACGTTTTTCAGAAAATACGTCCACATATAGGTATGATATATATATTTAACATATCAAGTACGATTTTTGACCCACGATATAGAGGGCAGGTCTATTGCCGTCCATAGGGCACATCTTCAGAAGGGGTCGGCAAAGGAATTCATAACACTTTACCAAGAACGGATGTTTTGACCCATAAAGGGACGGGGCTGTTGCTCTCCATCGGACGGATTGTTAGACTCCGTACTGCTACTTAGAATGTCTTGACAGAAAAATAAAAAATCTTAGGGTCGGGCGAAGTGTTTTTAATCGAATATCCGTAATCGTAAATGGACGGGGCTGTAGCTCTCCATCGGGCGCATTGTTAAGACTCTGTACTGCTACTTAAAATGTCTTGACAGAAAAATAAAAAAGCTTAGGGGTCGGGCTAAGTGTTTTTAATCGAATATCGGTAATCGTAAAGGGACGGGGCTGTTGCTCTCCATCGGACGGATTGTTAGACTCCGTACTGCTACTTAGAATGTTTTGACAGAAAAATAAAAAAAGCTTAGGGGTCAGGCTAAGTGTTTTTAATCGAATATCGGTAATCGTAAAGGGACGGGGCTATTGCTCTCCATCAGGCGCATTGTTAAGGCTCCGTACTGCTACGTAAAATGTCTTGACAGAAAAATAAAAAACTTAGGGGTCAGGCTAAGTGATTTTAATCGAATATCAGTAATCGTAAAGGGACGAGGCTGTTGCTCTCCATCGGGCGGATTATTAGACTCCGTACTGCTACTTTGAATGTCTTGACAGAATAATAAAAAAACTTAGGGGTCGGGCTAAGTGTTTTTAATCGAATATCGGTAATCGTAAAGGGACGGGGCTGTTGCTCTCCATCGGGCGGATTGTTAGACTCCGTACTGCTACTTAAAATGTCTTGATAGAAAAATAAAAACTTAGGAGTCGGGCAAGTGTTTTTAATCGAATATCGAACTTATTACTACGCACAGTAATGGTAAAAATACCTATTTCACGAAAATAAACCTTACTACTAAATAGTAGTAAGGTTTATTTTCGTAAAATAGGTACATGAGGTGATGCTCACTACTATTTTAGCAATGACTTATCAAAAACATTTACAAAATCAACATTCGAAACTACTAATGCCTGTAAGCTGATGATTATGTATAAAACACCTACACAAGTATCGTGTCATACTCAATTTGAGTAGCATTGAATTATTATTAGCGTATTTCACAAGTGTTCTAGATTCAATAAGAAAGATTCAAGATTTTGAATTAACCTAGTGAATCGTCATAATAAACTATATTTTTATTGTAGTTCACCTGAACTTGAACACCTTTTATCCAGAAAGAAGGTATTGTGCCTGTGTCCTTTTCTGTTCTCCTGACAACGGGCATGCAAAATTTCATGATAATCGGTCGGGTAATTAAGGTATGAAAGCGTAACAAACAAACTCACATTCGCTTTATACTTGGATTTACGATAATCTGATCATTAGCAAATTGCATTTAAAAGAAGCCGAGGTTTATTGTGCATATTTTAAACATTTTTCTCAACTTATAAATTATAATAATATCAGCCCTGTATTAAACTGTCCCACTGCTGGGCACGGGCCTCTTCTCACTGTGAGAAGGGTTAGGCCATAGTCCACCAGCTGGCCTAGTGCGGGTTGGCAGACTTCACATATCTTCGAGAACATTATGGAGAACTCTCAGACATGCAGGTTTCCTCACAATGTTTTCCTTCACCGTTAAAGCAAGCGATAATTAACTATTTAATACGCATATACCTTCAAAAAGTCAGAAATACGCACCTTTGGTTCGAACTCGAGTTTTTTTTGATTTCACTATATACCATAACACCTCTTAAGCCCCTTTTTACGTTTTGTTATACATATTTGTATGAAATATGTATATAATATTTATTTGCCATATGTTTTAACTGCACGGATAATGCAGTTGTTTGGTGAAATTGCAGCCACTGCCAGATGCCAGATCGATTCCCACATGAGACAATGTGATGAGACGAGAGAGATGAGACGGTAATCAACAAATAGCATAGCTGTGCCAAGTTTGGATGATATTGTCTCTCGTGTCCCCGCCCACGACAAAGGAATTATATACCAGACATGCGCAGTGTCTTTAAAATACCAATAAAACGGTATGAAACTGTATCGATCGACAACTAATTAATTGTCAGGCTCTGAATCAGCTAACATATCAGTGGATTTAGGATTCTAATGGGGAGGCCGTTGGACTGCCATGCAGAGGTCTCGAGTTCGATCCCAAGACTCTGACTCTGACTTTTTGCGTATAATAATAGTTAATTGTGAGGAAACCTACATGTTTCCATAATGTCCTGCAAGATATGTAAAGTCTGCCAAACCGCACTGGGCCAGCGTGTTGGACTATGGCCTAGCCCTACTCACACTGAGAAGAGGCCCGTGCCCAGCAGTGAAACAGTTTAATACAGGGCTGATATTATTATATATTAAAATAATTATTTCACATAAGCAGAATGCTTCTGTCTTCTTCTGCGTCAAGTTTAGGGCGAAGTGGGGGAAGAAAACAAAGAGGCCTGACCCACCACCATGTGAGATAAAATGCGGAGAAGAGAGAAAGAAACGGAAACGGCTGCAGACTCTCTAGTTATCGACCCAAGTAATTCTAAAATGTAATTCAATTAACAGAACGAAATAATTGCGTTTTACTTTACAACGAAGACGCTGATCCTGATAACGAACAAGCGGTCAGTTACTTTAATAGGTATGAAGAAGAATTAAGCCTATTGTGAACGGGCTAGGAAACTTAATAGTGCACAATAGATCGGTGTGAACGAACGCATATTCGTGAGCCGGCCTTCACAAACGATCCGTCTTTTGTAAGGTACTAAATTAGATTTTAATATCTACCAGCTTTTGTTCACAAATTCAACCGCTCGTCATCAATTACTAGACATGTGGACACGTCAAGATAGGTTAACACGAAACAATCAAGAACATTTCTTAAGTGAGAAGGATAATTATTAATGTTCTGATTACTCAATTTCGCCGACTCATCTAACTTTGCAGAAGAAAGCTTGCTGATTTAATCTCTTTTTGTTTTAACAAGGTCTATTTTTAGTCATGAGGGCGTGTATGAGGAATGTGATGAACGTGAATAAAGCCAGAGAAGCGTGTCAGGATCGTAGTAAATGGAAATCCGTAGTCTCTGCCTACCCCTCTGGGAAACAGGCGTGAATCTATGTATGTATGTATGTATTTTTAATTATAAAGAATTTTACATAATACGTTTGTTTCTTGAGCAAGAAAACATTCGATCGCTTGTCGCTCAAAGGTACAAAGAGAAATGGCTCCGAAACTTTCTCGAAATGAAGGACTATTTATTAGACTATTTTCATATTGTGGAAGGTTTATAATATAACTAAAAACTATAATATAACACTATAAACTTAGCTAATCTATATCTGAAGCTATGTACAAATTTTTTATTGCCATTATATTCAATATTTGACATTTCGTCACAATTACGCAAACGGACAAATACTTATTTGCTCAGAAACACTAGTTCTCGTTTTCGAAGTAAATCTTGCATTAAACGAACAGGTAGTTCAGTTACAATAATTTTCCTGTTAAAGTATTTGCAAGAAATCGCGACAAGCAAGGTCGGTACGTCATATAGTGGTGTGACAACATTGCAAAATTATGGATGTCTATGAAATCACAAGTTATTTACATATGTGTGAATTCGCGCAAGCACAAAGTTCACTATTTCCGCCTACTGAGCAGTTATAATTGCGTTGCTACATTTACAGATATCATCATTTTAAATCATTCTTGTTTTGCGAATCAGTTTTAAAGTACATATAGTAATTTCAAAATCATTTAAAAGTAGTTTTTTCTAAATAAACCGATAAAATTTATATGAAGAATTTTAATTTTAATTTTAATTTATTTTTATTGCCATTGGTGGCAGACGAGCAAGTGGCCCACCTGATGGAAAGTGGTAACCGCTGCTCATCGACTTCAGCAAGGTCAGAACACAGCAAAGCCGCTGCATACCGTAAAAGAAAAACTTTCTTTAAACCTCGTTTGAAGAAGGACATAATAATATCATAGCGCTCGGGAAACACCGAAGCAGGCAGTTCATTCCAGAGCCTGCACGTACGTAGGAGAAATGATCGCTGAAAGCGTACCATCATGGATTTGAACGGTTCCAGGTGATATGGATGAACCCTGCTTCGTTGTCGAGTGGTACGGTGATAGAAATAATATACTTAATTTTGAATTAATATACTTAATTCAAAAATGTTATAATTAGAATAAACCGCTGTTAAATCCAGTTTATTTAGTATTTAACTATTGCTATGTGTAGCATTTGCGTAAACGAAAGACAATACTGCATAAACTAGATTCCTACAACAATCCAATTATAAAAACATTTAAGTAATTGGCTAAGTATGACAAAGCAATGACATTTTCGTCATTGTCGTGTGGCGTATTAAGTAGTATCGTGTGACTTTGTAGATATTCGTGTATACGTCTGAAGGCGATTAACAAACATAAATTGGACGTACTTTCTGAAAAACCCAAAAAGTTAACATTTTGAGATAATCGTGATTGAAGTTCAATCCGCTATTGCTTCTTCATACATGTGGGTTGGGCTACTAAGTCATGATTTCATATTTAGAGTGATAGTAGAGCAACCAAATTTTTCCAGCTAGTAAATAGTAACCCAGTGACTAATTTGCTAATAATAACTGGATTTTGACCCGAGTGTGGGTTGGAACGTTTTTCAGAAAGTACGTCCAACTATTAGCTTTGTTTTGTACAAACAATAATAACCTACATGTTTAGAATATCTAAACCCTTAGTTCCCAAAGTGGTCCAGGTCCACGGGAGACTCGACAGGGGTCTACGTTGGCGTGACAACAAAATGGGGGTTCACAATTCGTAAGCCCCTGCTTACGAATTGTGAACCACGAAAATTTATTTGCTTTCGATAGTGATAAAATAAAATGTTGGCTTAACTTTACCTATCAATGTAAGCAGATAATATTTTAAGAAGCTCAGCGACTGTTACTTGTAAAAACTTACATATTCCATATTCAGTACCAGTGGTCTCGAACCTACCGATTTTTCGGTAGAGAATTTCTGCCTAGCGTGGTAGGAATGTAACTGCAAGAGGTCCACCGCAACCAGCTAAATTTTGAAAGTGGTCTATGAGAAAAACAGTCTGGGAACCTCTGCTCTAAACTATCTTTATACACTTTAATACAACATACTTGAACAACAATCGATAGCCTGCTTAATGGTAAGTGATCAATCACCGTAACCTAATAAAGTTTGCCATACCGAAATAAACATTATTCACCAATGACGAGTTTATATATCATTGTTATTCACATGCATTGTCGACTAACAAAAAAGGAATTTAAGAAATGGCCTAAGAAGAATATATATGGGAGCCACCGGCAACTCTATTTATTTTTAAAGCACAACTTTCGCAATAGGTATAAATCCTGTGTCGTGGTGATCTTTACAAGCATTCAAACAATGGACATAAGGAACACCCAGACTCAGAACAGCAATTTGTGGATCGCACAAATTTTTCTCCCGTGTTGGGGATACGGATAACCTTTCGGACTAATTTATCTAATGTCTTCTCCCTAGCCTTTATTATTCCCAAGTCACTTGGGGTCGGATTTCTAGTCTAACCGGATTTGAGTGGATATCACTTTTTACACAGAGCGACTGCCATTTGACCTCCGCAACCCGAAGGCTAACGATACCCTAAGGCTAGACCAGTGTCAGGATATTAAAGGGCACTGGCTTCCCAATAACGACTGCCATAGATATTCATGGCAGCCGGACCCGACGGCTTAACGTGCTCTCCGAGGCACGGAGCAGGCGATAATTGTCAATCAAAACGCACATCATTTCGAAAAGTCATATAACTTCCGAAAGTCAGAGGTGCGGCGCGACGTGTGTTCGAACCCACGACTCTGCATTGCAGTCTGTTGGTCTCCCCACTGAGCTATCACTGCTTTATCTACTACTTTATCTAATGTATTATACATAAACATATTAATTAATGTTCATATATAATAATTACATTGTGTTTGTATTCACAATTAATTAAAATAATCGTTTAAAATGTAATAATAACCATGAAAAGTAGGTATTTCAGATAACTACAGGGACATTGTGTTTAAAATTAAGTGTGCTAATTAAACTACCTACTGATTAGTACATATTATTATTAAACACAGCATTGAGCTTTATACATAAACCTTCAGGCTTGTTTCTGTCTAAATTTAAAGTAGACGACTCTATAGCCGTAGTTTCAGTCGTCAGCTGTTAACTGCTACTAACTGTTAAGAAACTTTAGAACCCGGTTCCTATATACAAAAAACGAGTCCTTTTACCTATGGACAGTTAATTTTTGACACGTATTCTATCAAAAATATGTCAACCTTTGACTGTATGTATTTAAAATTATTTGTTCGTCTGCCTAGGCGAATAAAATTTGTGCCCGGCCGGGTTACCAAAGTTGAGGTTAATTAATTAATAGTACGCCGAATTACGTGGCAAAACACCGCTAGACTTTATGGTACTTTAAACTCTTTGTGCGTAAATAAAAACATCAATAATTAAATTATGTTCGCGTAATCTAAAATAATTACTCTTCAAAACGACGAGACGACCACCATCTTAGTTTGCCCGTGCAATGCGTACCATAGCTGTTGAAAGCAAACGAAACGTGTCGGAGAAAGTGTAAATTTAAATAGTTTAATAATTTAATTCGCCTAATAATTTAAATAGCTTAATAATTTTAACAGATAAAAGATAAAGTTTCAAAATGATATAAAATTTGTTTATTTCAAATAAACCGCGGTAAAAATAAAATCCATATAAAGTAGTTTTATTTAAAAAACCGTAATTTATTTTTGTTGATATAATACGCTACAAAATATATTATATAACAAATGATTAGGTAACTATTGACCACCAAAACAAGAGTATGAAAAAAGTTCTAAATTTAAAAACATGTTAGCTGCGATAGCTTAGTGGGAAACCGTTGGACTGCCACGCAGAGGTCTCGAGTTCGATCCCAAGGCGCGCATCTCTGACTTTTCGAAGTTATGTGTGTATTAAATAAATAATTATCGCTCGCTTTAACGGTGAAGGAAGACATCGTGAGGAATCCTGCATGTCTGAAAGTTCACCATAATGTTCTTAAAGATATGTGATGTCTGCCAACCCGCACTGGGCCAGCGTGGTTGGCTATGGCCTTCTCACACTGAGAAGAGGCCCGTGCCCAGCAGTGGGACAGTTTAATAGAAGGCTATTATCTATACTAATATTATAAAGCTGAAGAGTTTGTTTGTTTGTTTGTTTGTTTATTTGTTTGTTTGCTTGAACGCGCTAATCTCAGGAACTTCTGGTCCGATTTGAAAAATTCTTTCAGTGTTAGATAGCCCATTTATCGAGGAAGGCTATAGACTATATATCATCACGCTAAGATCAATAGGAGCTGAGTACCAATGAAGAATGTTTCAAAATCGGAGGTTTTTTTTTCCTTTTGAGAGCTTCCGCTACGTAAACAGTTAAAGTTTCGCAAAAATCATGTATGACAGAATTGTTCCACTTTAAAAGTTGTAAAAAAAAGTCCGCGATAGCATATTTCCATCTTTTAAGGTTGGCTCACTATAACCATTTTTATGCTAACCAAATTTGTTCTAAAATAATGCATTATTTGCAAAGGTATTATTATAAACATGATATTAATCCTTATCCAAATAAATACGTTATTCATCACAAGTATTTAATTTAAAACAAAATTGCCTCTTACATCATTCGATTTCAATTAATATCTTAGGAGATATCGCAGTTTTAAAATAACATTGCAGCAAAATAATTACCCATTACAGACATAGTGCAAACGATGTTTCTCCTGGTTTATTCTGCGTGATTACTACTGGTTCGATTTGAAAAATTCTTTTAGTGTTGGATAGCCTATTTATCGAGGAAGGCTATAGGCTATATAACATCACGCTACGACCCACGGGGGCGGCGCAGTAACGATAAACGCGGGTGAAACCGCGGGAACATCTAGTATTATATATTATAATAAAAAAGTCACATAATTTAATATTTAATGAAGTGTAGACTTCTTTATGATCGCAAATTATACTCTGTAGTCGTTTTCAGTTCATAACTATGGATCAGGCTTTTGCGAATTATATAAATAACGCGATAAAAAAAGAACTATTACGTTTATAGAAAAACAAAACCGGTTTGGAAGTAGGTTCTGACGTCAATCAAATAGAAAAATCGCTTTAAATATCATTAGCATTTAAGTAAGGCTTGTTGACTATAGTACATTGTCGCAGTTATATCTATTACTAGATGTGTCCGCGGTTTCATTGGCGATTATCGTTACTGCGTGATGTTATACAGCTTATAGCCTTCCTCAATAAATAGGCTATCCGACACTAAAAGAATTTTTCAATTCGAACCAGTAGTTCCTGAGATTAACATGTTCAACCAAATAAACAAACTCTTCAGCTTTATAATATTAGTATAGATATTGTACTGCACTACGTTACTATAGTACCGGAATATAATATAGTATAATATAATACCTAGAGTATTATTATTTTCATAGAAAATATGTTAAAAGCCGAAGGTATGTATGTTTCATTTACGAACAATACTGGTATGATCAACCAATCTATACAAATAAATAAAATTGAAGTGTCTGTTTGTAATGTCAAAATAACAGCTTTTTATCTAATGCATATGAAAGTATATAAGGTACCCATACGAAAACATCTATTTTTAACATTTTTGTCTGTCTGTCTGTCTGTTTGTTCCGGGTAATCTACGAAACGGCTGAACCGATTTTGACGGGACTTCACTGGCAGATAGCTGATCTTATAAGGAGTAACATAGGCTACTTAGATTTTAGAAAAAAATAGGGATTCGCGGCGACAAACACTTTTTAGTTAAAATCTACGCGAACGAAGTCGCAGGTAACAGCTAGTATTATAATATGTAGTTTGAAACCTCTGAAGGCCGAGGTCTTCCCTTTCCGACCGTCAAAGATAAAAGAAACCAAGATATAAGATTAGCATTGCAGTTTGAGTTAGTTGGCAGTTAAAACTTACTTATTCAACAAAATACGTTACATAAAAATCAATAGCTTTTTTGTTAACTATGTATTTGGTTATGACGTCAAGTGTTTTTTCCCATACGCAATAAAACAAAAAGTAACAGATAAGGCACAAAGATTATATAGACCCAACGTACATATTGCGGAAGTTTGGGACTGCTGTGACGCTATAATAATAATAATAATAATATTCTACCACATACACACAACACCATCTAGCCCAAACTAAGCAGAGCTATAGACAGTCAAAATGGTGTAGGATTTTTCGTCTTGCCTAAACATGTAGGTTTCCTCTACGTACTTACGATTTTACTACACGTAGTTATCATGGCGACTGTTTGCACGGATAATTCGATAGACTTTTATTTTTATTTCTGAGTTGGCAAAGGTTCACCTTAGCCTATGAACTCAGACCAATAAACCTATGAACGCTTATATCACAACGGGTCTTACTCGCACGCTGCCGACACTTCCAAAAAGCAGTCACTGTTTTTGCTAGCATTTTTGACAACACAAGGCCTAGGAGAACACTAAATTGAATATTAGCAAAGAGACTGTGTCAGTATATTGAAGATATATTTGAAAAAAAAAAGACTACTGTTCGAATGTTTAGTGATCTCTGAAGTTCTGAACCCAAAACGACATAGATACTGTATTACTATATACATAGGTACATTGCAAATATCATTTCTTTCTGTTTTTGTATGTTCATCAAAAAAAGCACACATCCTTTTGCAAACATCATAATAACAGAGATTTTAGCTTTGATGTCTATAAAAGATATAAAAAAAATCAACGGGTTGCACTCCGGGAGTGCCGGCAGAAGTGAAAACTTGAATATTAACGTTGTGCATTTGTGATATTTTGGAATGGTTAGGGAATAATGTTGCACTAATTGCTTTAATTATCAGTATAAAAGTACTATCATTTATGTGGTAAAATACAATATTCATTTATTGCGCTATCGTACACAAACATGACAATTTTCCCTCCGTCTTACGAATTTTCGCTCAGGTCACGTGTCCTGACGCGAGTTTAAAATTTTTTAGCCATCACAAAAAAAGTACACAACGCCGCTAAAGAAGTTTTCACTTCAAAAATAATATACAAAATCCTAAATAGCGTGTGGATAAGTTGATCATGTGTTGATGTCGGGCCAATCACACCGACACATGCGTCGAGTGATGTAACGTAAATCGTAATTATAACGGCACACAACAATATTTTGCTACACCTGTTATACCTATCTCTATTAGCTGGCTGGATATACTATTTTCATTTTTATAGGCTAGTGGGCGACCGTTTGACGTTTGAATCCTCAGACGCGCATCTCTGACTTTTCAAAGTTATGTGCGTATTAAATGTTTTTTTTTTCTCTATATTGAAATTTAGAGGCTTAAAATCTAAACAAAGATTATGCTAGCCCCATCATAACCTGAATAAAATACAAGCGTCAAAGCAAGAGGAATATTAATTTCAGAGTTGAATTCTGTTCAAATAACTTATTGAATAGTTAATTATCGTTTGCTTTCACGGTGAAGGAAAAAGTCGTGAGAAAACCATGTCTGGGAGGTTTTCGTAATGGTCTCGAAGATATTATATACTTTGATCAAATATACCATAGATGCACATTCTCATACAAAAACCGCGTTAATATGTGCCACTGACCAGTACTACTTACTTATAAGTGTCTGCATTTATTATGCAATCCAGGAAATAAACCGGAATAACCATTGAACGCCTGTTAAGAAACATTTTGTAATAGTTTAGTTAAAACGCGTCAATGTAAAGCGTCCTAAGTGTGTTACTCGCGATACGCAAGCGTACTAAGTATATGATACGGTCTCCACCGTAGTAGTGGTGTCGATTCGCTCTCGCTTACGGGCAGCGCACGCAAGACTGAGTGGGACAGGTGCATAATATAGCGCATACGACTGATTTATGCACAGTTTTGTTGGGGCTGGTTTTCGAGCGACGATCGTGCATCTATGGTATATTTGATCGGTGATTATATGTGTTGTCTGTCAACCCGCATTGCGCCAGCGTGGTGGACTATGGCCAAACCCAACGCAGAGAAGAGGCCCGTGCCCAGCAGTGGGACAGTTTGAATACAGGGCTGATATTAAATAGGTTCTTAGTTTTGAATTTAGAATGTTTGACATAATATATACTTACTCTCAATCATATTAACCTCTCAAACGTCCATGACTTCACCGTAGATGTCATGGAGAGGTTAACCCCTTCGACGTTCATAAGTGTTACTTTGTGACCTAAATGAATGAACTTATTTACGACTTTAACTGTTTACTGGGCACATCACCTCCAAATTGCATTTATCTATAAGATAAAAGTCTCGCCATCTCTCTTCTTTAACCTAACAAGAGTGAGATAGCATACGATTTATCTTTCGGATATCTTTTACTTGTTAGTTGTGGGGACTGGTCATAAACAGAAAATCCCAATAATACTTAGTCACTGATATCAAACGAAGATTTATTTATTTATTTCATTTAGGTCCTTCACAGCTGATAATCAATATTACTAAAATTATAAATAAGACAGTACGCCAATTACGAAGAACACAATAAAAAACTAAAAGATAAAAATGCTTAGGATTGAGTTGCTTCCACTCACAGGTTATTTCTATTTACAAGTATAACATATATTATATCATATAAGGAAAATAATATTACATTGAATTGTATTGATGTAAACATTTGGCGATTGAAAAGAGTGGCCATGATTTTCTTGCCTGCTTCTTCTCATGAACGACGCTTTTTTCAATGCAAAATTTTTATTTCCTTCTATTTATTTTTGTTATAGTGAATTGACGTGTCCAAGAATTGTTTGCACATTTTTATGGAAATAAAGATTTTTGACTTTGACTTTGAGACCCGAGATCTAATACGCAGAAATCGAATACACTATCGCTACGCTACCGAGGCAGTTCCATATTTTTTAGTTATTACCATATCGCAGTGAAGTTAGATAGTTAATAAACCTTTGGACTGTGGCCTGCCCGTTCTCACACTGAGAAGAGACCCGTGCTCAGCGGGAAAGCTTAATACAGGGCTGATATTATTATATTATCTAAACAAATAAATAAAATTTAAAAGGAAACACAAGGACCGTTTTACCATCCAAACGTAGTTCCCCGTTTCTTCCCTGGATAATGCCAGTAGAGCAATAAGTTTTTTTCAAAAAAATGTATGGCCTCTATTGGCATATCCCTATGTTTTCCTTTTTTCACAAATTAATTATTAAAAGAGACATGAGCCTTCAAAAACCTCAAAAACTGGCCAGATTTGCCGCTGTGTTCAAAAATCCAGAAAACGAAGTTAACTAGATTATATAAAAAAAGGAAAACATAGGAACACGGCCAAAGCCTTTCTTTAATTTTTAATGAAACTAGTAGTTAAATCGGTCAAGTTTTGGAGAAGGAATCACGAAACGTTGATTTTGTGTACTTTTAATAGGTATTTTCGGTCCAAGCTGCAGTTGTCTCTATCCCGCTCGTGATACATGGCACTGCGCGACAGCAATAGATTTTACAAATACCTATTTTCAATTCTCTCGCCCTTAGTGTTTCCTCTTAAGTGTCTGTTTGTAATGTAAAAATAACAGCTTTTATTAAATGTATATCAGAGTATATAGGTATACGGTGCTTATATAAATGTTTGTCTGTCTGTTTGTTCCGGAAAATCTCTGAAACTGCTGGACCGATTTTGACGGGACTTTCACTGGCAGATAGCTGATGTTATAAGGAGTAACTTAGGCTACGTTTATATTAGATTTTTTTTGTTAAAATCGTCTCTGACGACAACAACAACTAGTTATTAATACACCTCTCTTTCTACCCTTTAGGGATATGGATATGAGACTACGTATGTATACTTACTTTAATGTAATGTTTAGACTTGTTTGCTTACGTGAAAAGCATTTTCTACGTGCTCATAGTTAAGACTGCGCCGAGCGTAAGACAGATAATGACAGAGCTCGTGCGGCGCATATTCAAATCAGCGCGCGGCCGCCATAGTAAAATTGTATGGAGGATTTGAAGTGCTTTTTTGATAAATATGTATCTCTATTGTCAACCAATAACTTAAATATTTAGGACGGACAAATTGTAATATAACTATTTATGTTTCGTTTAAGCTGTAAAATAGGATAGATTTCTACTGTTATTATAATCTAAACATCACGTAACACGAGCTTACGTTTTTGCATTTTTCTTAAAAAAATTACGTAATTTTGTAGGCGAATATATTAATTATTTTAAGTTTTTTACACGGAGTAATTTAAACACATTCATTGTTATGGTAAATGTATATTTTATATTTGTATTAAATAAAAAGTGTTGATTTTATTCACTTAACTGGAACCGCCTGTTTTGGCAGATTTCGCTCGGCGCAGTTTTAATATCTACGCAGCTAGCGTTAAACGCAAGGTATTATTATGTATTGCTGTTTTACTGCGTTACGACGCAACAGACCACCTGTAATTATTTCTGTGTATATACTTTGTGTGAAGCAACGATAGTGAAGAGATCATTTGACTGCGTGGGATTGAACTTGATACTTCTACGTGGTCACAAGTTTAATCCCACGGCGCGCAGCTCTGATTTTATGCTTTTAAATACCTTGAATATAGGCAGGACGCGGATAGATAAAATGCATAAAGTACAAGCGCAGTCGCTTCATTAAAACGACGGTTTACAACATAATTACAATAATTATCATTCAACCAATCAAACAGAGCAACTTTTAATTGCTTGTTACTCCAATACACGTAACTGGCAACTAATAAATAAAATTGAAGTGTGTTTGTAATGTCAAAATAACAGCTTTTTATCTAATGCATATGAAAGTATATAAGGTACCTATACGAAAACATCTATTTTTAAAATTTTGTCTGTCTGTTGTTTGTTCCGGGTAATCTCCAAAACGGCTGAACCGATTTTAACGGGACTTTCACTGGCAGATAGCTGATGTTATAAGGAGTAATATAGGCTACTTTGATTTTAGAAACAAAATAGGGTTCAGCGGAGACAAACACTCATTAATTAAAATCTACGTGGACGAAGTCGCAGGTAACAGCTAGTCTATACTAATATTATAAAGCTGAAGAGTTTGTTTGTTTGAACGCGTTAATCTCAGGAACTACTGGTTACATATCTTCGACAACATTATGGAGAACTCTCAGACATGCAGGTTTCCTCACGATGTTTTCCTTCACCGTTAATTAAATTGCTTAAGCAAAAAAAAATAATAAAATGACTAGTATTCATGTTAATCCCTACAGCTAAGCTTGTGTTAAGACTGGGTTCACGCGCCCAGGAGTCGTCGTCCGCAGACTTTCCATCTCTGCATTGGGCTGTCCTGGGTGGGTCGCTGATGCAGTTTCAGTTCAAGCGACCCACCATACAAAGCAGTGAGTTGGAACACCATGGTGGTTTTAGTCGGTAGGCCCGATATCTCGGGAGAGCCTGACATAACCTCGCCTCTCCTTGGCAAGGAGGCATTTTTTTATACGTGTGGAAATTCTCTTGATGCATACATCAGGAGCATTTCCACACGTATAAAAAAGGAGGTGTGGGTTCACGTCGGTCGTGTAATGAGTGGAATTCGACCCACGACCACCTACCCTTGGGCACCTATTATTAAGGTTGATCATGCGTCTAATAGTGGCCAGAAGACCACAGTATACTTGCATCTTACTTATTAGGAAAATCCTTATCCTTACTTCCTTATCTTATCTTATGTGGGAGCCAGTCAGTGCAGACCGGCGACACTTCGACCCAGTGGGATCTTTTGTGTCGACACTCTCCCAATAACGACTGCCATAGATTTTCATGGCAGCCGGGCCCAACGGCTTAACGTGCTTTCCGAGGCACAGAGCAGGCGATAATTGTCAATCAATACGCACATAATTTCGAAAAATCATATAACTTCCGAAAGTCAGAAGTGCGCGACGTGGGTTCGAACCCGAGACCCTCTGCATTGCAGTCTGTTGGTCTCCCCACTGAGCTATCGCTGCTCTGTCCTTACTTCCTTACTAATATTATAAATTCGAAAGTAACTCTGTCTCTCTATCTGTCTGTCTGTCTGTTACCTTTTCACGGCTAAACCACTCAACCGATTTAGATGAAATTTGGTACAGATATAGTTTAAGACCTGGGGAAGGACATAGGCTATTTTTTATTGATGTAGGTACCACGCGTGCGCAGCCGCGCGCAAAAGCTAATCTATACTTATACTAAAACTGTAGAGAGGTCAATTCTGTACATTGAATATATATTCAAATTTAATATTGGAGGATGAATGGTGATCGATACTGATGACAAAAATGCAATCAGTAAATTTTTTGTCTGTCTGTCTGTCTGTCTGTATGTGCACGCATGGGTCAAAAACTACTGAAGGGATTTTAACCAAACTTGGTACGATTGTAGTCCATACTCCTGGGCAGGTTATAGGCTATATAACATAACGCTAAGACACATAGGAGCTGAGCAGTGACGATAAATTTGAAGCAAGTCGGACGAAAATGCGCTTTCGAGCTCTTATCCTCGCATACGTTGATCATACACCAAAAGTATGTATTACAAAGATGATGTTCTTCAAAAGATCTACAAAAAAGTCCTTAATAGTATATATCTATCTTTTATAAATTAGCCACAATAACGTGTTTAATCGTTAGGCATTTCTTCAAAGTGTATTAGAATACATAAATATATTGTATTTCACATAGATATATCTTTATCAAACTCCCATATTCAAAAAGTACACTTTAATATTTATATTATAAAAAAATATATAGGAATCGGTTTATAAACACACAAGATATAGATGAAATAAAACTTCCAAATCTCGCCGCGCCAGTATGGGTACGGCTATACGGTTGATTGTTGTTTAACGCGCGAAATGGCCATCCGCTGCATTTATAAAAAGGCGGGGGCGCTCGCGCGCCGACTTCACTCACATTTTGTTTGTTTGGTTGAACGCGGTAATCTAAGGAACTACGGGTAAAAATTAGAAAAATATTTCAGTGTTGGATAGCCCATTTATAGAGGAAGGCTATAGGCTATATAACATCACGCTACGACCAATAGGAGCGGAGCATAAATGAAAAATATTGCAAAAACTAGGAAAATTCTCTTATGTGAAGCAGACGAAGTTGCGCGGGTCAGCTAGTATGAAATAAACTGTGAGCAATCGCTAGCCCACAGCGCCTGCGTTCTACTAATTTATTAAATAAACAGGATGTTATGGACGTAAATAGCACTATTATGAGTATTCGGTTATGTTTGCTAAGCAATTAGTACGTAAATATTGAATAATTGTCATTAATTATAGATAGCACGTTTTTATAATTAAACTAGCGGTCGCCTAGTGCTCGAAATTCGACCAAAGTTTGCCTGTAAGATATTGCTGATGTATGTCATTATATATTGATATATTTATGTAACCATAGTTACGCGCTTCGACTGCATGTGTCAAACGCATGGTTGTGTGCGTGTAGTGTTTTATCATTAATTTAATGTATTTGTAATGCATATTTTATATAAATATTAGGATTCACAACTCCTCCATATAAACTTTAAATGTGCCAAATTTCATACTCCTCCGTCCTCGCAATTTTCGTAAAAAGGGGTACAAAGTTTTTGCTTCACGTATTAATATGTAGATAAACAACGCGATAAAATCCGTGTAAATTTCAATTTGCAAGTTATTACAAGAGAATCACCGTATTGCTTGTTGTTATGACCCTAAGAATTGAGTATTAAAAATGTAATGATAAGAAAGAAATGGGACAGGTATGTATGTGAGCCTGCAGAACTCTCACTTACTAAACGAAACGAAGTAACACCACTTATATTCTTACGCCGTATCTATACAAATATTATAAAGCTGAAGAGCGAATCCTAATATTTTTATAAAATATGCATTGAAATCTATACATATAATAAAATCGTAGGAAAGTCAAAACTGTACATTGAATATTTTTTTTAAAAGAATACCTGTGGCGTGATCTACAATCGATATCGAAGCCAAAAATATAGTTTTTAGAATTTTTGTCTGTTTGTCTGTATGTATGTCCGGGCTAAACTCAAAAAGTACTGCATGGATTTACTTAAAATTTTGCATGAATATTACTAACAGGTCGGATCAACATATAGGCTACATATTATCACGCTATCACCTACGGGGGAGGAGCTGTGAATCTTTATTTTTCTTACGCATTCTGTGACAGCGTGTAATCTAACGACGCATATTTAAATGTTGTTTTTGAGTAAGCCATGCTATTATCTAGCTTTACACTATAAAAACTACGCCATTTAAGTAACTTGGGCAGAGAAATATAGTTGGGGTACGCGGCGACAAACACTTTTTAGTTAAAATCTACGCGGACGAAGTCGCAGGTAACAGCTAGTACATAAAATTCATTAAAAACCACTACTTACACGCACACAACCATGCATTTGACACACGCAGTCGAATCGCGTTCGTAGTATTTCGGCATTGTTCGTCTGACGTCGTACAATTCTTTGTAACTATGGTTACCTATAGGTAACCATAGTAACAAATTTTCTTTATTACAATAAATTGTATCTATATTTTATAGCTTGCAAATATTGACAATTTTGATTCAAAGTGTCAGTTAACATGTTGTCTGCTTATAAAATGTGATTGCGTAATAATATGTTTAGACAAACCTTCGAGTTGTTTAAGTTTACGTCACATTTATTAGTAAGAAAATTGCAGATCGACCTCTGCTCACACAAGTGGTTTTGAGAATCAAGATTTATGTTTTCAACCTCGCGGTCATAAAAATTTTTAGTAATGGCTGAGGACAATTTTATTGATGTCAGTGTTCATTAATTGAGATGCTAGAATATTTAAGACGTGCCACTTTTTCATCATGCATGTATCCTATTTCTTTGTAATGCTAGGCAGCATTGTAGTTAGATAATAGTAGTTTCTTTTTTCAATAAAACTGCTTCCTTAAAAACATTACCTAATTTGTGTCAGGGTGTTGTTTACAAACATGTGCGGGGGACTACTTACATTACTACGCTATCCGTGCATTCAATTGTTGTAATTGAAAATGTAAACTTGTTTTATAATGTATCTCTTCTTCTTATGAAATAAATTAAGTATATTTATTAATTACTAGATGTCCCCGCGGTTTCACCCGCGTTTATCGTTACTGCGCCGCGCCCGTGGGTCGTAGCGTGATGTTGTGATAGCCGTCCTCGATAAATAGGCTATCCAACACTAAAAGAATTTTTCAAATCGAACCAATAGTGCCCGAGATTAGCGCGTTCAAACCAACAAACAAACAAACTCTTTAGCGTTATAATATTAGTAAAGATAGCTGACCCGCACAACTTTGTCTGCGTCACATAAGAGAGGTCGTAGGCACCTATAATACAATTATAAAGGAGCTGAAACTTTTTTTGGTAAATCCACGAACCACAAGAACCATTGAACAAAATTTTATGAATATACCTACAGTGCTAATTTAAAATCACGCAGAATAAACCAGGAGAAACATCGTTTGTATGTCTGTAATGGGTAATTATTTTGTTGCGATGTTATTTTAAAACTGCGATATCTCCTAAGATATTCATTGAAATCGAATGATGTAAAGGGCAATTTTGTCTTAAATTAAATACTTGATTATTAAATAAATTATTAATTACTTGATTAATATCATGTTTATAAAAATACCTTCGCAAATAATGCATTATTTTAGAACTAATTTGGTTAGCATAAAAAAGGTTATAGTGAGCCAACCTTAAAAGATAGACATATGCTGTCGCGGACTTTTTATAGAACTTTTGAAGGGGAACAATTCTCTCATACATGATTTTTGCGAAACTTTAACTGTTTACGCAGCGCACGCAGCGGAAGCTCTCAAAAGGAAAAAATACCTCCGATTTTGAAACATTCTTCATTGGTGCTCCGCTCCTATTGAACTTAACGTGATGATATATAGCCTATAGCCTTCCTCGATAAATGGGCTATCTAACACTGAAAGAATTTTTCAAATCGGACCAGTAGTTTCTGAGATTAGTGCGTTCAAGTAAACAAACAAACAAACAAACTCCTCGGCTTTATAATATTAATATAGATAAGCTGCCAGGTTGCGATGTATATTGGTGACTGGGGTATACGACTTCGGATTTTCGAGCTTTCGCCGCAAAGCCATCTCAACCGAGGGTTATAGATCACTCACTCTATATGTCAACAATACGACTTCTACGGGTAGGTAGCCGTTGACCCAGTGTCATCGCCTACTCGTCTGACGACTCGGTTCGCGGCCTAAATCGCCTAAGATCAGCATCGAGCGACACAGGCGCTTGCAGCGGTCAACAAACCAGACTGCCTCTGTGTAAGCAACGTTTTGATTGAGGCGCCTTTGTTGCTCCGGAGCTGTCTGAGTAGCCAGGCGATCCAGTATAGTGTCCTACTTCTTTGAGTCTCTCTCTTCTATCAGTACTTTAATATTAGGCTCCGCAGAGCAGGCTGATTTCGGGTTGGTACCTACTACTAAACTAGAATACATAATGAATTTCAGTCGCCAAGTAAACTTGCATGTCGCCTAAAGGGCAGAGTAGCATTTACTTCCATTTGAAGCAAATTACCATCAGGTAATAAGCTGGCTGTTCTTCCAATAAGTCAATTACAAAGATGTATCACGGCTACGGTTTGTTACGCTTCTATTGAGACGCGCCAAGGTGAAGACGTGTAACGCAGCTAAATAAATGTTGGAAGGACATAATATTTATACAATTTTTTATTTGATCGAATCAATGCCGTGACTCAGGATTAGTATTTAGGCCTGCTGTCATACGTTAGACTGGGTCAACTAACCTATTGCCGTCAACCGGGTGCAGTACCATACAGTCTTCCTGAGAAGTATTAGACATTGCCTGATCCACCAATTGAGCACAAGCTTACGTCACTGACCCAGCGAGGCGCTCCAATTTATATTGGAACATAATTATTGCGGACCTACTCTTTGACCTTTAGTCAATTCAACCAAATTGTTATTACGTTCTTACGTCTTGTAATTGTATTAATGAGCACTTACTGCAGTGTAAATAATATGCGGTCGGATATGGTGATCTTGAATTATTACGAGCGGATATCCTTTTATAGTTCCTTATTTATTTGAGGTTAGGATGTTTTTGTTTATCATGGCTATACTTTATGATAGCGAGTTTTTGTTAAAAATATCCGGACACTAGGTAAATACTGTAATCTAAATCTCCTATGGAATGTTCTATAAAAAAAACAAAAAAAATTGCTTCCGTTGCGCGTCCTGACCCCTACGCGGGAGTCAAGAAAACTCGTTGTGATTGGTCGCGAAAAAAATACCAAAGATTTTCTTGACGGGCGCGCTACGAATTAGTGACTAATCCTAACTAATATTATAAATGCGAAAATGAGTTAGTTTGTTTGTTTGTTTGTTGCGCTTTCACGCCTTAACTACTCAACTGATCAACATGAAATTTTGCATACACGTTGTCAGAGGTACAGAATAGGACATAGGGTAACTTTTTATCCAGAAAAAATAACTGTTGCAAACGTAACCTAACCTACATTTACGCGAGCGAAGCCGCGGGTGAAAACTAGTATAATAATAATATAGGCACGGCGCCTATTAGATACGTAGGACCTCGGCGGAGCGGGGTCGCGAGTGCATGTGAACATGATTCGCGCGGCCTCGCCGATTCTGGTTATGTTGAGGACCACCGTGTTAGATTTAGTCAATATTTCACCATCTTCCCCTGGGTGAATCCGACATAACCCCTCTGCCCGCCCCCGCGGAGGGGATAGCGTCAATGCATTCCCCTACGGTAAAAAAAATTGGGGCAGTCTTTGGGGACTGCTGATAGAAGTGAAAACTTTAATCCTTGATAATAAACACTTCTTTATAAACCAAAAATAATAAAAAAATGGAAAGCGGTCGGTGACGATGACACGAGTTTCATGATTTTTGTTCACCCAAGAAGTGCTCAACGCGCCTAAAGAAGCTTTCACTTCAAAAAAAGGGCGGGTCGGATGCTAGTTCCTGATACTCTCTTAGGAGTTATTAAGGGGGTCAAAATTTCGTTATTTTTTGCGTAAGTCGCGCCATTTCTGAGATATTGTTAATATTCTAAAATATTTCATAAATGGGAAGCGTGGCAGCGTGACGATGACGCGAGTTCTATGATTTTTGTTCACCCAAGAAGTGCTCAACCGCGCCTAAAGAAGTTTTCACTTCAAAAACAAAGGTACGTAGGACTGGGACCTAAGAACACAATTGGCAAAATGTTGGTGTTATACAGTGATAAGCAAACTTGCTTACTGCTACGGAATACCGGCGCGGAGCGCGGCGTCTTTGTATGTACGCCTAATCAGGTATTTCTCAGAGTTACAACTGTTATCATTACGTATATATAACCAACCAGCTTTTGCGCGCGGCTCCATCCCTATGTCCTTCCCCAGGTTTTAAACTATATCTGTACCAAATTTCATCTAAATTGGTTGAGTGGTTTAGCCGTGAAAAGGTAACAAACAGACAGATAGACAGACAGAGTTACTTTCGAATCTATAATATTAATAAGGTTGATACATATCGGTTACTAAAATATAATCTTGGCTTCCATATTAGATAAGCAAATAAATAAATTTACGTATGATTCATAAAAATATCATCTTACCTACATAATACATAATAATATATTATGTAAATAGTCTCACGATTATATACCCTAATATGGAATGTCACATACTACGATCAGGCATATAATGCACTAGTGTGTGCGCAAACACATGTACACTATCTATTCCCTAACTCAAATCCGTTCGTTCACCGTCTGATCAGACTCGGGACTAACGGTTTTACGTGCTTTCTGAGGTACGAAGGTGGTATATCATATCTAACTCCGGAATGTTACCGAGTTTCTTGACACACAATAAATTTTTATTAGCCTATCTTATCTTATCTTATGTGGGGGCCAGTCAGTGTAGACCGACGACACTTCGACCCAGTGGGATCTTTTGTGTCAACACTCTTCCAATAACGACTGTCATAGATGTTCATGGCAGCCGGGACCAACAGCTTAACGTGCTTTCCGAGGCACGGAGCAGGCGATAATTATTGTCAATCAATACGCACATAATTTCGAAAAGTCATATAGCTTCCGAAAGTCAGAGGTGCGCGACGTGGGTTCGAACCCGAGACGCTCTGCATTGCAGTCTGTTGGTCTCCCCACTGAGCTATCGCTGCTCTTTGTTGGCCTAACCCCGGTTTTGATCCCGCAACCTTATACACAGCTGATTCATTCAATACCGCTGTGCCACCAAAACAACAAAATATTGCAAGTGTTGTATCCAATCGTATTCGAATAAATTTGAATGCAAATATGCATATTTCTAACGCAAATTCTAATTAAATGTTCGTACGTTCGTTATTCCAGCGTTATACCGGTCTGATTGCATTAGAATCTGGTTTGTTAGGAAGTAGTAGTGACCCGACTAAGCTGTAGCCATTTGTCACTTCACTAAGCAAGTTCTAAGTATATAATTTGTTTGAGCCATAAATGTTACTGGGAGCTGCTTGCTAGTAATGCTTTTAAGCAGTATTAAATTATCTCGTCTATATGATTATAGCATTACACAAATAAGTTTTACATAATATGTCCTTTTCTGTATCACTGACAACGAGTATGAGAAATTTCATGATGATCAGATGTTTAGTTAAGGCTTGACAGCGTAACAAACAAACAGACTCACATTCGCATTTATAATATTAGTTAGGATAGTCAGGATTATAACACTTATTTATACTAATATTATAAGGCTAAAGAGTTTGTTTGTTTGAACGCGCTTATCTCAGGAACTACTTGTTCGAATTGAAAAAATATTTTTGTGTTGGATAGCCTATTTATCGAGGAAGGCTATAGGCTATATAACATCACGCTACGACCCACGGAGGCGGTGCTGTAACCATAAACGCGGGTGAAATTGGGGCACAGCTAGTGCTGTATATAACGCGCAAACAGAAGCAGGCTACTATATAAATTAATGTGAATGAAATCGTAAGTAACATTTGGTATTCCATATTTACACAATATAATCAGTAGCTAAATCATTTTAATGTTTACAATATTGTCAATGAAATACTGTATATTAGAGTACAGTGGAAAACATTGTCCTTCACCTGCCTAGCATTTCGTAAGAAGCTTGACGATATCTTGTAAGATGATATATTGGGTACTCGATCTCAATCATATCTTCAGACATTTCAAGGCGTCAAAACATTTAATTGTTATCTATCGTTCTATTATTTCATCATGACAGTGTAGCAGAACGTATAGATGGCGTTAGACAGATAAAAGATTTTCTGATTAATAAGTCGCCTGTCTCGACTTCAAACCTCATACATCAAATATTTTTGTATGACTTCATTCTTAATATTTAAAGTTCGGACATAATTCACGGTAGCAATGTGGTTTTCATACTATTTCATCAATATTTTTTAATGGAAATCGAATTCTATGTTTTTAACTGACTTCAAAAAAGGAGGTTTTATGTATAGATGCTTATATTTTGGCCACTATGGTTTGTCCATCAACCGTCAGACACTAATCGTATAACTTATTATAAATGTTATTGATATTTATTATTATTATATTGTATAGTTTATTCGCGAAATACGTCAATTTCATTTCCTTAGACGTAATATTCATAAACTTAGCCCGCGAAATTTATAAGCGGCCAAAGCGATTTGACAGGCATAAGAGCCTTAAAACAAAATAAAAAACTGTGCCTGTTTCGAATATGGAATATGCACACTTGCGCTAAAACAACAAACACATCCGTGCATTGTATAGCGCGTTCACTGAGTACGAATAAATCTTGCTTAGAACATCTTAAAGCTGGTACGATTTAATGGACAAATGTTTATCTAATAAATATTCGTATAAAATATACGATTTGCTAAATGGACGTCCCACGTGGTGGACGGTTGAGTTCACCGACATCCGCCGCGCCACGCACATCGCCGAATACCCTACGGCCTTACCGAATGGATTATATTTCATGTATGCTGCAAATGTTACGGAATTTTTCGTCTGCCAAGACCGTTTAGCCATAACAACTTTTGTTTATTTTTAATTAAAGCCACATAATAATAATGAAAATTTGTATGTTTTTAAAGCGCTTAGATTAAAAACTACCTACTCGTCCGATTTAAAAACATGTATCTATGCCCGATCACAAATTTATTTTAGAAGGTTATCTTTTACAATCCTACTGACAGTAAAAACGTGAAAGTTCATAAAGAAGTTTGGATTTAATCGTGATTGCGGGATAAACCCGCAATCACGATTAAACCGCTGAACATATTTAGATGAAACTTAGCATACAGACAGACTATATTTTAGATAAACACACACACGTGTTCTATATATTCCTGCAGAACGTACGCGGGCGAAGCTATGGACATAAACTAGTAGGGTTTATAACATCACTTTAACCGTAAACTAAGAACAGAAAATATGGTGACTAAAATATCGAATAATTCGGTATGTGGTTGGTTTCAATAAAGCAATATCAACGAAATGACATAAATATGCAATATATAAATCTAACTTCATACAATCGTTGACAATCTTTATGCGACAATAATGCACGGAAGTCGATAATTAATTCTGTCTGCATACGTTTCGAATGCCTTATGACTAATAGCCGTTTCACATGAAAAATTATTATAAAAAAGATGGTTCTTACAATAAATATATCAAAATATATTGAGCTGTAGTATATTAAAATATTATTCAATTTTTCAAAGACAATCTAGCTAAAACGAACAGTCTGCTAATGTTCGTTGTCACAAGACTTAAGTACCGTCTAATCGATTGATTAGCCGGTACCGAATTTTGCTAATTTTGCTCGGCAGCTCGTCGCACGATTGCTAAGTGTAATGGCTAGCAGACTGGATAGGTTACCTTTAGCGAGAATTCCAGCAGTACTGCCAAGATTTCGTACCTACCAGTGTAATAATGCAAAAACTGTTTCTTATAATATATTTTATGTCTATGTAACACTGCGTTGGGGTCCCGTGGCAGAAATTTAGTTCATGCCAGATAACGAGATCCCAAGTCAGATGCCTAAGTCAGGCAGTCTTATGGGTTTTTCTATTAAGTAGTAGACTGTAAATGACGTAACATTGTTCGAGAATAGTGTGTGTGATATATCCCCCTCTAGTTTCGCGGATATCCATTATACAGGCAAGATTCTTTCGCAATAGGTATCGTTATAAATAATGTGTATTAATGTATACTAGCGGTCGCCTAGTGCTCGAAATTCGACCAAAATGTACCTGTAAGATATTGCTGATATACTTATGTCATTATATATTGATATATGTAACCATAGTTACGCGCTTTGACTGCGTGTGTCAAATGCATGGTTGTGTGCGTGTAGTGTTTTTCATGAATTTAATATATTTATAATGCATATTTAAAAAAAATATTAGCATTCGTCACTTCTTCTCTGTATAAACTATAAGTGTGCGAAATTTCATACTCCTCCGTCCGCCCAATTTTCGTAAAAAGGGATCCAAAGTTTTCGCTTCACGTATTAATATATAGATTATAATTTGGTGACTGACAGACTTAATGAGCACACCGTTGTGTTATAATTGTAAACGAATTGACGTATTCGATGCTATTACTAATACAATACGTTAATGTACGTAAAGTATTGATACAATACGTCAATTGAAGTTCATTCACTAAACATCGGACGGGCCGACATTGTTTTAAATAGATTTGTAAAATGTATGTATGAGTTATGCCAGTTATCCAGTCTTAACTCCCAGCTACCATCAAAGCATGCCATATAAAAAAAATACGCAGAACGGTCTAATTTTGAGGCTAAAGACTCTCGGACACGATTGGTAGCATGCGCAATTTGAAGCACTTGCACGGGTTGTATGCATCGTGTAAACGATCGACGCGAGTCATTCAAGCAGGGAACGAGTCATTCAAGCAGGGAACGAGTCATGCAAGCACAAGTAAATAAATGTACCTCACACAAGATTGTAAACGGTTCACTTGATAGCCCGCTTGTTGAAATGTTAAACTTTAAGACTCCAACGCGATCTGTGCGCACACCTCAACTTTTTACTTACTTACTTATCGTGTCGATGGCAACACATTTTATATAATTTTCGACCATTTTTCGGCAACGCGGATTGCATTTGGTTTAGCCTGGTACAGGTCATCCAGTGTGCACGATTCTGGGCTCATGGGGCACAACAACAGATGCCTCATTGTCTGTGGTGATACGCCACAGTCACATGCATTCGAACCTGTGTCTATATATCCCCACCTTGACAGATTGTCTTTACATCGGCCAACCTGGGTACGCAACCTGTTGAGTGCCTTCCAGGTTGGCCAAGGCAGTTTGGCTCCCGGAGGTAACTTTTCTGCCGGTGTGATAAAAGCAGGCAGTAAGAATTTTTCGCACCACAGGTTTACTCTGGCCTCAGGAGCATCATTGGCACTTGCAGGTACGGTGTGGAGGAAAAGCCTCCCCGAGCGACGTAGAAAAGTGATCAAGAGTCCCAACGTCCGGCGTACCCTGGACACCTAGCACTCGGTAACGCAGAGTCTAGGTGACTAATTCTCTCACCACGATGGATGGAACTTTTTACTATAGGTCATAGTAATTATAATGTTTCATTTAACAACCCAATTTCACGAATGTGCACACAAAACAATTCCATTTACTCTGAATCGGATATCTGTCACGATAGTTATAATGTGTTTAAAAATGCCTTTTAAAGAAAATTATTTGTAATATTGTGCTCTATTTCTTCTTTATTTTTGTATTCATATTTTACCATTGTTTACCTTAGCTCACTAAAGTTTTAAATATTAACTGAATGATGTGTATAGTTTTAATTGGACTGCAGGTTGGCAACTATTTAATGTTCGATTGAGTAATGTGTAAATATTTAATCTGTTGTCTGTTACTGTACCTATTTAATAAAAAATAAAAATATATAGTTAAGTAAGTCTTTTTTATCCGTATGCTTTACAGATGTATGCAGCCCGCCAGTGGCTTGCGCATGCAGCCTGCGCGAGTCACTTGCGTTTGCAGTCCGCGAAAGCTACTTGCGTCGTGTACAAGCAACATAGCTGCGTAAAACCGAACCATACCGAACTCCATTACTAGAGAGGTGAGTCATACGTCACGGCAGCTACCTATGCAGTAGGTATATATGTCACGTTGAAAAACAAATATGCTTCGAATAAACCCGAAGCATTAAGAGGCAATACGAAAACATGGCATACTCTCAATCGCCAATAAACTTACGCGCAAACTAACCTGAAAGTAGGTAAATTATACTATGCACGATTTATTAATTAGCATTGCATATCAATCATCAGTTTCTAGAGAGATTTCCAACCATGAAAATAAAAAACTAAATTGAATATCCTACAATTCATACAGCGCAGAAGTGTTATAAATTATAAAATATAATTTACGAACCGCAATAATTCTTAAGATCTAATCACTGTGTTTAACAAATTAACATAACCAATTATTTACCACAGTTAGTAGATAGCTATCTATCTACTAACTGTAGTAAATAATAGCTGTCGTATGACGTCATCTACACTACCGCTCAAAAGTATTTAGCCACCCTTAAATAGGCTTATTGTAAAAGTTTAAATCAATGAATTAATTTTTATACTCATTTTAATTATTTTAACAGCAATTATATAGACACAATAACAATCATATTTTTATATTTTAGATACAAACGATGAAAGTCAATAAAATGGTTTAAAAAATGGGATTAAATATAATGATCACCAAAAATATTAATTGCGCAGCAAAATATGCTTACTAAAATATATCTTATCGAGCACCTATAAGTCTCAAATCACTGCATTCCGTCTCGGAAGGATTAGGTTATGTTAGGTTCCTTCTTAAACCCACCCAAAAATAGGAGCCATGCTAAGCGGGGCTCCGTCGACTTAGTTTGATCTTTAAATATATTTTGGTGTGCAATTAGTATTTTTGGTAAGCATATTTTGCTGTACAATTAGTATTTTTTTGCTGTGCAGTTAAATACTACCCTTAAAAAATGTACTGTTTGTAATATAAATAAAAATACAGGTGGCCAAATACTTTTGAGCGGTAGTGTATATAGATAGATGACGTCATACGATAGCTTATCATCGCACGACTAAAACTGTTAAGCCAGCGCATTCATATCATGATAAATGTTAGTCGTTTTGATATCATTGACATGTGGACTATCGGGATATTCATTATCATGAAGATGACACACTACCTGCCTGATATTGAGAATATCCTGGCTAATAATAATATCAGCCGTTTATGTAAACTGTCTTATTGCTAAGCACGGGCCTCGTCTCAGTGTGAGAAAGATTAGGCCATGGTCTAACAAGCTGGCTCAGTGCGGGTTGGTAATGTTCAGATATCTTCGAGAACATTATGGAGAACTCTCTGATATGCGGCATTCGTCATGATGTTTTCCTTCAGCAAGCGACATTTATTATTTAAAACGGATATCACTTTGAAAATTCAGAGGAGTTGCCTTGGGATCGAACTCGAAACTTCAGTGTTGCAATCCATCGGCTTTCCACTAGGCTAAGTAAACCAAAATGAATGAAAAGAAACGGCGTCTTGTCATTAACCAGGTTTTGGATAGCATTTCTCAACGGGCTGAGGAGAACTTGGTCGACGTTATCACTAAGAAAACATAGGTGTGATATTTCAGCTAGGGTATCTTCTATCTTTTAACTTCGTTATTCTCGCAGCAAATGATAGATATAAGCAATGATAGCCTTTATATCTATACTAATATTACAAAGCTGAAGAGTTTGTTTGTTTGAGTACGCTACTCTCAGGAACTACTGGTTCGAATTGAAAAATTCTTTTAGTGTTGGGTAGCCCATTTATCGAGGAAGGTTATAGGCTATATAACATCAGGAGCGGAGCAGCAATGAAAAATGTTGCGAAACCGGAGAAAATTCTCCTATATGAAGCAGACAAAGTTGCGTGGGACAGTTAGTCGGGGATATGGCAACTTAAAACAGAATTGTTATACCCAGCAGATGTCTCAAGTTTTAACCCGCAGTACTCCGCGGTCCTTTCTCCCAGTCTTTTACTTTAAATGAGTTTACTATGCACATTACCATAGACTCTTCCGTGACACTAGTCTATAACGGTTGGCACACTAAAGCACTATCTTTAAGTCTTTAAGTAGTCGCTGGCCGCTGCCACTGTGTCGATTGTTATAGGTACGATCTCCACAGAGCATGAACCAAAATTTGTATGATACACAAAAGTTGTTTCGTATGGTTCATATCTGTACAATCCTCAACAACACAGAATTTAGTAGCGGGAGTAGCTTTTTTCTTTTTTTTTTAATTGTGCTCGTCAAAATGACCACACTCCACCTGATGGTAAGCAGTCGTGTGGTCTAAGAGCAGTGGCCTACACACCGCCCTCATAGTAGCCGAGGCGATGTTGAGGTCTCTACTTTGACGGCCTGAGAAGGTATTTTTCACGCCCCGCTTAAAGGACCCAGGATTGAAGGAAGAAGGAAACACGTGCCTTGGCAGAGAATTCCATGCCTTGGTTTAACAAAAATAATTTTCAATCCAGGAAAGCCAAGTAGTCAATGTAAATGCAGACTTAGCCATCGAAGCACTCAAAGACCTACATTTATCATCCATACAATTCCATTAAGACTGCGCCGAGCGTAAGACAGATAATGACAGAGCTCGTGCGGCGCATATTCAATTCGGTGCGCGGCCGCCATAGTAAAATTTTATGGAGGATTTGAAGTGCTTTTTTGATCAATATGTATATTTATTGTCAACCAATAACTTAAATATTTGAGACGGACAAATTGTAATATAACTATTTCTGTTTCGTTTAAGCTGTAAAATAGGATAGATTTCTACTGCTATACTCTAAAAATCACGTAACACGAGCTTACGTTTTTGCATTTTTCTTGCAAATTTACGTAATTTTGTAGGAGAAAATATTAATTATTTTAAGTTTTTTACACGGAGTAATTTTAAACACATTCATTGTTATGGTAAATGTATATTTTAGATTTGTATTAAACAAAAAGTGTTGATTTTATTCACTTAACTGTGACCGCCTGTTTTGGCACATTTCGCTCGGCGCAGTCTTAAAGACTCGTTAAATTATTACTTAAAGACCAAGGAGGGAGTGGTGAGATCTTTGCTATGCTTATTTTGGATGATAAATTATGCTTACTTTTGCTGACAAGAGGCGAGAGGGGGGAGAGAGGGTTAAGCATGACTAAAATCTTGCTTACGTAATATTATGAACAGCCTCTAAACACACATGAACTAAATGCACAATGCACATAAATCTCATCAATCAAACAGCGAATTAAGGTCAATAAGCACGTGCTGCATCTAGTGCAATCAATACGAACTTCAACAGCACTTTGAACCGTACGGCCTCAAATTACAGTGGAGCCGCTGACGCACTGCTTTTTGTGTAAGCACTTTCGAATAATTGGTTGCAATACTGCGTAATGTTTAAAATCGTTATCTATTACGTTTTATGACGAGTTGGCATTGATGATTAAGAAATAAGCTGGACGTATCAATCAATAAAATCAAATCAAAATCATTTATTTCGGGCTGCATAGGCCCATAGATAAATACCTTAACCTAAATTTACATATTATATGTATAATTTTATAATACATACAACACCATCTAGCCCAAACTAAGCAGAGCTTGTACTATGGGTACTAGCCAATGGATAATCATTACATATATACTTTATTTTATTGTTTTATAAATACATACATATTATACCTACATAGAAACACCCAGACCAAGACAAACATCCATATTCATGCATACAAATGGTGCAATGATTTGAGTAGTCGCGTTGCCAGTAACACTACGTCATCGTGTGTTGAGATTCGATCCTACATGACCTACGCTTTAGTGTAGACTATGACCTATCTCATCCCATGCAACATAAAGCTACCTTGTATTTAAACTATCCAATAAATATGTAAACTTGATTTTATTCGTAATCAACTATATCTAACTTCGTATGAACTGAATTGCAATGTTCCTCTTTGTACTACTTAGTAAATAAGCAACATTACGCCAGCATTAGGACGATAAGTATCATCGCTTCCATCACCAGGATTGTCAGTGTCAGCTGCGTCTTTATTTAAGGTGCCTGGGGCTCGTAGAAGAAACAAACCGACATTAATATAATATTATCCGACCTAAGCTCATTTTATGTGCATTGCCAAAAAACTATGCTCCGGTAAAAGAGAAACAAAATAATTCGCCGTACGACCTCGTGACTTCAATTCTTGTGTCACACGTTTATTGTCAACGATTCCGCAAAAAGTACACTCAAACATGTTCTGGTTGAAATGTTTTCTATCTGTAGGTAATATAAAAGTAACTGTATTTGTTTTTTAGGATAAACCTGCTGAAACAAGTTTTATTAAACAAATTGGTTTTATTTATTAACTTGCCTTCTAGGTACCTATTACTTATTTACCTATTCTATTTTCAAACTATTTATATTCAAATAATTTGAGCACCATGTTCGCAAAGACAATATAAGAATACAATATCTAAGTGATTTTAACAGTACATGAAGTGAAAACCACATTGTCATCTTAGTTTAAAATTTAACTTAAATTTCGACGTGATGCATAACTTGTAAGTGAAGCTCAGCAAAGCACACAGAACTAGGCTACTTCTAGATGGAATATAACTGTTTTAGTAAATGCCTATATATACGTGGGAAATTGGGTCCGGCTGTTAGGGTCCCATTACGATACGCCCCCGGCCGGCACGCACCCACAGTGAAAAATTTGTTATTCCGCTACGCCCCCGGGCGAGACCCTCCCATTGTAAAACAACCGGAGAAGACACTTGAGCAAATACTGTTGAAAACAAAAGTGCTTTTACTATCATGTATTAACTTTAAAATTAGTAAGATTAGTTTTAAGTATACTCTTTAAAATTATTATTGAAGACGGTTTTAGGCTATATAAAACGCCACAAGTCACGGAAGCGAATCAATAATTAATCATAAACGTAGGTGAAACTGTGGTTGATAGCTAGTATAACATAAAAAGTTCCACTTACCAACTAAAGTGTACTTGATAAGGCAGGGATGGCACAGATTGGTGATAGGCTGCCAGTGCTCATTGTTGACCACATCGGCCATCTCAGCAGACCTGTTCGTCAGGAACAGTGCGAACTCTTTAAAAGTCACGTCGTGTCCATTCTCCAGGGACTCGTTCGACGGATTCTCGCGGTACGCCTTGATGATGCGTCTTCCTACGCGATCCTGGGAAAAGAGAGAGAGTGAGAATTTAAATCAGATTGATACCATGCTAATTTAACTTTTTTGCCTAATCCTTTGATATGCCAGGGTATACAAGAGTGACATATTATATTTATACTTTGAACTTAATAAGATGCCCATCTGCATAACTGAAGCGTTTGTCAAGCAACATATAATTATATAAAAATTAATCAAATAAATCTGGATTCTAGATGAAGACTCATTTCTACTATTATTATCGTTATCTTTAACTGTTCACATTTCCAAATCTATGTATTTAAACATGGTTTGTCTAATAAATATTCTGAGCTAAATATTTTAGAATGGCACAGGAAAACATTGTATGAAGAGCAGATTATTATTTGCTCAAAATAATCTACTATCTACGATATACATTGAGGCTACTGTATTACTACAATATACTTCTTTCATTTAGGAACCAAAATTACGTGGGTGTCAAGTTGACCAAGACTGAACGGTCTAGGAAGACAGGACGACTAATGGAACAAACAAAGATTACATAATATTGTCTTCTGTTTACGCGAATGTTATTCATTGAAATTAAACTACTATATACGGATTTTATCGCGTTGTTTATTTGACACTTTATTACAAAATATGGAAAAAACTGTTTCACTACTATTACTATTAAACTTTACTAATTTTTAAGCTAATTAAATTATTGAAACTATTAAAACTATTTATACTATTACTATACTATTATACTATTTATATTTATGTTTACACTTTCCCCGACGTTTCGGTTGCTTTTCAGCAGCCATGGTCACGGGGAGACTGAGATGGTAGTTGTCTCAATGTTCCAGTGTAGTTATTTCAAAGTACCCGGACATAATTTAATCATGGATGTTTCTATTTACGCAGAATGAGCTCAAAGTATCATGAAGTCTAGCTGTGGTTTGCTTCTTTTAGGGTTTGACTATTTGAATTACTGGATCCAAAGCTGGTGGTACATTCCAACCATCTTCTCTATTGAAATTAGGATGCTTCTTGATTTCAATAGTTTCGCGAAGCATCCTTGGTAGGAATCGGTGTTCTTTAGCGAGCATCTGTGGTTTGTCAAATCTCTGGTAGTGGGTGGTCCCCTGTTGCACATGTTCACATAGATTAGACTAGAGTTATCTAATACTGAGTATGGAATACTCTTTTTGGCTAGTGATATAACGATATTTTTGCTTTGTTAAATCCAGCGCAAACCGCAACCGGGCATGACCCCAAGCTTTGTAGCTACTAATCAAAACTATTAAAACATGTAATAGTTGAACGATGTACATAGAAGGACCACTCCTACATCGTTACAATGAATGACCATAATTGCTGTAATTATTGCATTTGGCAGACTGTTGCTAAGTGATAGCGGCAACGAACTGTTCAATGACTTATTACTATCCATATATGTCGATATTACTGTTGAATTATCATTATTATTGGAGCTTCTTCCAATATTATAATATTCTATAATATTCTACCACATACACACAACACCATCTAGCTCAAACTAAGCAGAGCTTGTACTATGGGTACTAGACAATGGATAAACATACATACACACATACACATACACACACTCACAGACACACACACTCACGCACTTACACACAGATACCCACACACACATACAAATTTTGATATTTTAGTTTTTGCTTTTACCTTTTTAATTTATAAGTTTTTAGCATGGTCCATTAATACAATATTGACATTATTGTACACTGTGTTATGGGGAATAAACTGACTCCTGTAATACAGTATTTAACTAGCTCAGGGGTCAGGGATTCAAATAATTGTAAAACAAACCTATGTCAATAAAGATATTATTATTATTATTATATATACTTTTTTTAAAGCCAAAAACCAAGACAAACATTCATGTTCATGCACACAAATGTTTGACTTGTGCGGGAATCGAACCCGCGACAGTGGCAGTGGTTTAGATTGCCTCGCTGCCGCCGCCGCTGCCACTGCGCTGAGTGTCATGGGTTCGACACGTGGCAAAAGTTTATGTGATCGACCAATCCTTGTGCTGAGTCTAGGTGTCCTTTTGTCCGCTGTTAGAATGTTTGTAAAGTCGCCGCAACAAAGGAATTAATTCTAGTGCTTGAAAAGATAATAAGTGATAACTTGTACCCTTAAAAATATCATCGCCTTTCTTTTCTATAAAGTAAGGATAACGCTTAGTAAGGATAACGCTATCGTTATCCTTACTAATATTATAAATGCGAAAATGAGTTTGTTTGTTTGTTTGTTACGCTTTCACACCTTAACTACTCAACCGATCATCGTGAAATTTTGCATACATGTTGTCAGGGGTACAGAATAGGACATAGGGTACCTTTCATACAGAAAAAAAACTGTTGCAAACCTAACCTAACCTAACCTACATTGACGCGAGCGAAGCCGCGGGTGAGAACTAGTGTGTTTATAAAGCCGCGAGAAAACTATATAGTATATTTATAATCGAATATTATTCGAATACGCATTTCTATTGCAACCTACAACTTCACTCCATAACCGTCTTATTATAATCTCGAGTCACAAGACAGGAATACTAAATTGATTGCTAATAATTTAATCGCACCTGCTCGCGTCAATCCTTTTATGAGCGATGTTGATTGATTTCACCTGCAAAGTGGACGACAGGAATAACCAGTATCCCTACGGATAAGTTTCATAGCTCTTATGTGTGTTTAGTTTATTTATGCAGTCTAAATCAATTTATGCCATACTAGTTTTCACCCGCGGCTTCGCTCGCGTAAATGTAGGTTAGGTCAGGTTAGGTTTGCAACAGTTATTTTTTCTGGATGAAAGGTACCCTATGTCCTATTATGTACCCCTGACAACGTGTATGCAAAATTTCATGTTGATCGGTTGAGTAGTTAAGGCGTGAAAGCGTAACAAACAAACAAACAAACAAACTCATTTTTGCATTTATAATATTAGTTAGGATTAGAAGTTGTGATTAAAACGGAACTGGTTCGAAGGCATTTTTGTGGCCAAGATCGATGTTTGGATCAAGCGAAATGTTTTTTTTTATACATCTAAGGTGGCAAACAAGTATATGACCCACCTGATGGTAAGTGGTCACCGTAGCCTATGGACGCCTGCAACACCAGAGGCATCACTTGTGCATTGCCGACCCTTTAGGAAAGGAAGAAGAGAAAAAGGAAGTGGCAAGGAGAAGGAGCAGGAAGGGGGAAAGAAGGTAATTGGGCCTCCGCCTATCATTCACCGAACGAAACACAGCAGTAGAAATACTGCTATTTCACGTCAATATTCTGTGAGAGGGTAGTCCTTCCCCGGTCGAGCCGGCCCATGCATGCTGAAATCAGCGAGGCTCTAATACTTACTCAGAAAAATTGTATTAGGTTTTTCTGTCAAGAAATTCTCACACGGACTTTACAACTGAACGCGGTAGACGGTCATATGCCCCCAATTACGTGGGTCAATTCGTACTTGGCGAAATATTGTTGTAATGCATTACCTGTGTAAAAAACATTGGCTAAGATGCACCTTAAACTTTGCTGCTATTCAAGCTGTTGGAACTGTTAAAACTATTAGATTTAAGTTGACACTTTTCCCGACGTTTCGGTTGTTCTTCAGCATTCATACAGACAAACAAACAAAAATCCGAGACATAGTTGTTTTGGCTTTATTAGCTTTTATAAAGACAACTCACATTAATTTTGATTAGCGTTTGAACGATTAAAGAAAATAAACATAGGTACGTTGTTTTGTCTATAACTTAAAAGTAATAAAACAGATACTTTATCTATTATGTATTATCTACTTCTAAATCACTGCGGAAATACGTCACCATTTATTATTGTATGAGAAAGGAATAGCGTTGAGACATTACACATGACAAAGTGAGATGTCCGAAGTTTTATAGTTTTGATTATCATTATCAACAGCAGTCAAAAGTCAACCAGCTTGGACGACGAATAAATTGTTATCAATTAGAAAAAAAACAACTGTAAGGCTAATGGAATATTCTGGTAGATATGTTGTGAATGGTTTTTGACAGGATAGTCATAAATCATAACTATTAGAAGTTTGAATGAGGCTACTAATATAAATTTTGTATGTTTGTGAATTGAGACTCAATTGTAGGTAAACTGGTGAACAGATTTAGATAAAATTTGGCACACAGATAGATCATGTCCTGTCAGAACTGCATTAAAAAACATATTTAGAATGATAATGATGATATTAAAATTATTGGGCAGAGAGGACCCGCCACGCACCCTCGGATTGCCCCCCGCCTACTTCGATGCAATGATGATATTTTTAATATTGCATCTGTTGAAAATAATGCTGTATAATAATAACATTTTATAATGAGCAAGTTATTTTATATGATATCCAATATGACCTGGTAATACATCAGCAAGTTCTTTCATATGATATCCCGTATGACCTGGTAATACTACTAACACTGGCACTTTTAAGCCCTTTCCAAAAATATTATACCTATAGATATTTTAGATTTTTTTTATTGGCAATATCGTTGAAAAAGGTATTATTTATAAATATTCCCGATTTCAATTATAAAGTAATTGTTGTGATAAGCAGATGTGATAGACAGACAGCCGTGTAGGAACACACACACACACATACATACTATGTAAGTGCACATGCATGGTTGTGTGAGTGCAGAGTGTCATCTTCACGATTCCCCGTCTTACCGATTTTTATATAATCAGTCCGTTTCAATAAGTTAGCATGTAATATGTATAATATGTATGTATTTACAAAAAAAAAAAGTATATATGTATGTTTATCCATTGTCTAGTACCCATAGTACAAGCTCTGCTTAGTTTGGGCTAGATGGTGTTGTGTGTATGTGATAGAATATTATATTATTATTAATAGGGAAATAAATTATAAGTGAATATTGTGGTCCTTGAATACACATATAAATTTCGGTATCGTTTCTCTTTTATTTTATCGCTTTCAAATCGGATTCAAATGGACAATTACCCTAAAAGCCGAATGGGCAAAGTTACATCATAAGGATTCCGTTTTAGCCATCTTGATCCTAAACATTATCGCTAATTCTCACGCCATAGATTTCTGGAGGCGATTTACTATTTCTATAAGTATTAAAGTGGTATAAGCAGAGAGGTAGGTGGCCCTGTGCTGTGAATAATGACAATGAACTTTCCAGAGTACGTAAGTGTACCGCGAAATTAGTATGCGGTGAACACTGTTTAGCTTTTCTTATACCTCTCGTTCGTCTCTCGTTGGTACTATGGCATTGGCAATGCGTGTTTATTCCATTGATATATAAAAAAATAAACATCAATGGTTTATTCGTATAGTTCAATATGAAGGATAATTGCTGTGGTTAGATTATTTATATACCTACTATTTTTTATATTACTCTATATCTAATAAGCTATTATTGTTTTAATCCAAAATTTACCCTAGAGGCAGAATTTTATGTTTAAAAATTTTATGTTTTCTGTTTGTTTCTTTAATTAAGTTGTTAGTTTAGTTGTAATTATAATTTGCAAGCTGTGGTTTCCTATAATTGAGGGATTATATACCTACTATTTTTTATATTACTCTATATCTAATAAGCTATTATTGTTTTACTCCAAAGTTTACCCTAGAGGCAGAATTTTATGTTTAAAAATTTTATGTTTTCTGTTTGTTTCTTTAATTAAGTTGTTAGTTTAGTTGTAATTATAATTTGCAAGCTGTGGTTTCCTATAATTGAGGGACTATACACGCTAAGAACTTTATTACTGCTATATAATGTGTATGTTATTGTATATTCCTTTGTTGGAAATCCTTGAATAAATAAATAATTTTGAGAGCAGCGATAGCTCAGTGGGGAGACCAACAGACTGCAATACAGAGGGTCTCGGGTTCGAACCCATGTCGCGCACCTTTGACTTTCAGAAGTTATATAACTTTTAGAAATTATGTGCGTATTGATTGACAATTATCGCCTGCTCCGTGCCTCGGCAAGCACGTTAAGCCGTCGGTCCCGGCTGCCATGAACATCTATGGCAGTCGTTATTGGGAGAGTAAATCTAGTAAGTAATATAGCAAAGCATTAATAATACTATTGTTTATTAGTAGGTACTCATTGGTCCCGTGAAACAAGCTTGGATTTACGTTTGCATGCGAGCGTGGGTAGTCGGTCAAACTATTATTAGATTTTCTATAAATCTTGTGTTTAATATGCATGCAATTCACTCCATGTAATTAATCAGTCACCAGAGAAACCTTAAATGAGATATCAATTTGACTTTTACTGTTTTTGAGTAGATTTTACTGCACAGATACCGCAATGGTGTACGTGGTGGTCACTATCAGTGTTGCAAGTTCAGAAAATTCTGCTTTCCACAAATATGTGCTCTGAGGCTAGACCTATTTGTGCACCTATTTGTGGATTTCACCATTCTTGAACTTCCAACTCGCGTTTTAGTTCGCGTTTCAAAGTTCTTTGTGTCCGTTGCTTCAAAATTAAAAATGTCTCCTGCAGTAGAGGCATTAGGTATAGGTACCAAAGGTAGACCTCATAAACAGGCAATATTTATTCCTGGGATACAGTCTGACGATCGAATAATCAGCTAAGAGAATTTTAATTATGATATAAATTAAAGTCGGGTCGAGCGCGGTTACTGTTGATACATCGCGGGATGAAATTCCACTACTTTTTGTTTTAACAAGACAAGTTCTGCAGATCATTGTACATTTTGTATAGCCAGGGACTCTTGTAATTACTGAATAAATAAATAATATTAAAATAAACTATTGTTAACGGATTTTATTGTGATTTATTTTAAAAACACAACTTAAAGATAATTTAGATACCTATTACTATTTTAGCTAATAACCAGTCTGCCTGCGGCATTTGATACTTCAAGACAATGACGAATAACGATCTTAGTTTTCCTGTGAACTGAAATCTCGGTGTGTAAATTTAAATAGTTTGATAGTTAAAATTATTTAAAAGTTGTGTTTTTCCATAATCCTATCGGACAGCAATCCGATACTACCAGAGAAAGATCAGGCGCAGGATCAACGACTTGACGTGCTTTCCGCGGCACAATACTATCAAACGTGTTATTCAAATTATGTCATGTATAATTATGTAGATGATGTTAGTGTAACCGACTGCCACGCCTGAGGTCGCGGGTTCGATTCCCGCACAAGTCAAACATACACACACAAACATCCATGTGCACACAAGTGCATGAACATGGATGTTTGTGTTGGTCTGGGTGTTTCTATGTATAATTTGTATGTATTTACAAAAAAAAGGTATGTATGTATGTTTATCCGTAATAGAGAATCTAGAACCCATAGTACAAGCTCTACTTAGTTTGGGCTCGATGGTGTTGTGTGTATGTGGTAGAATATTATTATTATAAACACTACTAGAAGAAATAATTTTACGTAAAATTTCAATAACATTGTGTTGGTCTGGTACGGTCCTGTTCCGAAACTTGAATCCGAAATCTCGTGCACCGCAGTCACATTCACTATCGCTGCTTCACAGAATAAGAAGTACTGAAAGCTATAGTTACATATTTGCCTCCATCGAGTTTAAAAAATCTTGTCAGATAGTCTAAAAACATCTTCTGTCAAACAGAAATGTCAATAGTAGGTCAAATAATATAAAACGGGATTAAATATAATGATCATCAAAAATACTAATTGGTCAGCAAATATTGCACAGCATAACGAGCATCTATACGCCTCAAATCACTGCATTCCGTCTCGGAAGTGTTAAGTTATATTAAGTTCCTTTTTTTAAACCCACCCAGAAATAGGAGCCCCGCGAAACGGGGCTCCGTCGACTTAGTTTGATCTCTTTAAAGTTTGCTGGCCATGAGTTGCTGATCAATTAGCTATTTCTGCTCACAGATTATATTTTTCTGCTCACAAAAATACCAATACTATGCTAACCATTTAAATAACACCCTTATAAAACTAGCGGTCGCCTAGTGGTCAAAATTCGACCAAAAATCCTAAGCTTGGCTACCTACTTTGTTTTCTGTTTTTCTCTATTACATATAAATAAGATATAGGTAACCATAGTTACAAAGACTTGTACGACGTCAGACGAACAATGTCGAAATACTACGAACGCGATTCGACTGCTTGTGTCAAATGCATGGTTGTGTGCGTGTAGTGTTTTTTCATTAATTTAATGTATTTCTAATGCATATTTTATAAAAATATTAGGATTCGCCCCTCCTTCTCCATATAAACTTTAACTGTGCGAAATTTCATACTCCTGCGTCCACGCAACTTTCGTAAAAAAGGGTAAGTACAAAGGTTTTGCTTCACGTATTAATATATTAGATTAGGACTTCTTATTTTTCACATTTCTATATATTTATATCTATTGTTATCGTTAATTAATGTTGGCACAGTTCAAAAACACTTGCTTAAATAAATGTTATTTCTAAATATTGTCTTACGTTTACGCGAATGTTAACATTGAACATAAATAGTTTAATTAATAGTAAAATATTTTAATATAAATACATTATTTCTTCCTTAAAATTGAATTTCGTCCGATATATATTCGTTCCAATCCCATATTTGTTTATACTTTATGTATGTAATAATATTGTTCTCCTGTAAATGACTATGTTTTTTTAAGAATAAATTCGTTAAACCTAACTGCAATCGAAGCTTTTCGATTTTAACCAAACTATTCATTGATTGCAGTTTCTCAATCTTTAAACATCTGTTTGGAATTATCCTGATTATAGAATGACTGGTTGCATTATAGGTGATACAGGATACAATCCAGGCTTCTCTACAATGTCGCATATCCTGTCCAATTCGCGGTGTTGGGGTTCTGTCCCCTGCTCCTATTACGGACGTAGAATTGGTTGGAGACGTTTTTGTATTTTTTAGTCGCCTAGCACGGATGACGTAGTGGTCGCTTTGCCACGCGTGACACAGTTGTTCCAACATTTGTAAAGTCGCAAGGCTTGTGTTTAGTTGGGTTGTTTTTTAGTATAAAAACATAACTGAAAAGAAACATCAGCAGTAGCGTTCCCATAGAAGAGCAGAAGAGCTGCTGGTAATCCTATTCACTTTACAGTAGGCATCTGCTTAAGAATGTTTCCTTTAGATTACTCTGCAATTCCAAGGCAGCACGCCATCTTAAAAGCGCCGGTTACCGCTTAACATTTGGTCATATCCAGCATTTATATATAGGCGACTAGCTTTTACCTGCGGCTTCGCTTGCGTTAATTTAGAATTTGACAATCAATTCGGGTTGTACTCTGCTTGTAATAATATAATTCAATCATGATTTTAAAGACACGTGGCGCCATTTTTTATCATAATAACGTTATTATTCTTTTCCTCGGGAACAGTATTTTTTTTCGGGATGAAAGGTAGCCTATGTCCGTTTCTGTACACCTGTCAACGTATATGCATTTTTGCTTTTAGAATATTAGTTAGGATTATTTGGAATCAGTAAAAAAGACCTATTTACCAGTACATTTTAAACAATTTTTCCTTTGACAGGTACTTCTTTTTTCCATAAGACAGCAGTATGATCACGCGCCTTGTCAAGAAGATGGCAAAAGGCACTTATATTAAATAAAAGGAAATAAGAGAAGAGGAGAGGAATATGTAAGCATACGGAACTCTCTTCTACCAGACGAAACGTAGTAAGAGTGCTAATATCCTGACCGCGATTTCCCGAAAGGATGTATTTCCCCTGACTAGTATCTAGGCTTATTCCTACCGTCACCGAAATATTGACACGGTTCTTCCTCTCTTTATTTTCATATTCTTTGAACTGTATTAGAAATAAGGAGTGGTAGGTAGCATTCTACAATACTGCTCTTTCCGATAAGCCGTAGAGACACAACCTAGATGGAAGACATCGGCTTGGAATGTGTTGTAATTAAAAAAGAATTATCCTCGGGCCGAGGCTAACTGCATAATGGTGCAGTACCTAGATATGGCGCTTCTTGGACTTGTTACTATGAATATGGTCATACTTGTAGGTTTTTAAGACGCATCTATATTGGTACCAGACATAGATCGATTTTTACATACTAGATATATGTCAAGAAAACCGAGGAGGACTATTATAGTCTATTGAAAAAATGTGAATGACATCGCGGTTAACTTTGACATGTACATAATATATTGCATAGACTCACGACATCCCCGAAGGGTAGCGGTTGATTTCGTCATTCATGTATTAGGTCCCATGTAGCCTACTTATGGGTCCTTATATCGTTACCTATTACGAGCCTAGTAATGCCTTCCGGGCACATATTGACGTCTATCTGACTCCGTGCCACTTACGCTAACTTCCCAATGGAAAATCCAATACCACTTTATCCAACCCGGAATCAAACTAAATACCTAATCAAAACTTTCGCTATGGAACCACAGCGGTAGAAATAGAAACTAGTACTATATATATAATACTAGCTGACCCGCGCAACATCGTCTGCTTCACATAAAAGAATTTTGCCGTTTTGCAACATTTTTCATTGATACCTACTCAGCTTCTATTGGTCGTAGCGTGATGTTATATAACCTATAGCCTTCCTCGATAAATGGGCTATCCAACACCAAAAGGATTTTTTAATTCGAAATAGTAGTTCCTGAGATTAGCGCGTTCAACCAAACAAACAAACTCCTCAGCTTTATAATATTAGTATAGATAATAATAACATCAGCCCTGTATTAATCTGTCTCACTACTGAGCACAGACCTCTTCTCAGTGTGAGAAGGCCATTACTACATACCTATTATGATAGTTGTAGATTGTTACTGTTACTTGAGACTTACAGTATAATCAAAGCAGCTCATTTGCCTTAAATAATTTATTGTATCTAATATAATAAACCTCCACAGTATGTACTTTCAACAGTGTAATACCAGATAATACTGGTGCTGTTTGATAAATCCTTTTTGCATTAGATAGCCTGTTTATGAAAGGAGTTTATAGGCTATATAACTCCACACTATGAGCCAAACGAGAAAGAGCAGTATACATAAATATTATTATTTATTAATCATAAACAGCTAGAAATATTATATTTGAGTGTGTCATCACTATAAAATCTTGGTCTTCATTAATATTGTTCACCGGTCGTGAAGGAGTGAAAGTGTGCGCACTGTTACTTGCTACTTATTAATGGTGAGATACTTAGTAAAGTGCAATAGAGAAAAGTACCAACTAAATACAAACTTATGCATTTTGTAGCCCAAATGCTTATAGTACCTAACTGTAAACTTGACCTCGGATTCTTACTAGTTTATTTGAAATGAGAATTCTCACGGATGGAACTACTTTGTATTTCTAATATAATAGCTAATTTTTTTTTTTTTTTGTTGCCATTGGTGGCAGACGAGCAAGTGGAAAGTTGATATCTATTTGTTGTTTATACAATTAAAATTGAAAGCAAGCCTATAATATACTAAATTTGTATTTTAATGAAATAAGAAACTTAATATGAGTAGGTACCTACCTACCTACTTAATTATTAATATGGATAAAATATTTGACATAGTAATAAACTATAAAATAAAGGCCCACTCAATTGTGCATGACTGCAATATTAATAGTATAAATAAATGGCTGAACTGACTTCTTTCTAGAAAAATAACACAAGTTTTTGCCTTACCTGAAAATACTTTGCACTCTGTGTATCTCCCTCCAATTTATTTCTAAATGCTGACAGCAATCTCTCAAATGGGTTTCTGACTATGATCATTTTGTGATAGTTTTCTAACATATAATCTCTTTCTGGTCGGCTGACTGTGCTGAGGTTCCGGAACATCCCAGGTGTGTGGGCCAAACTGGCTGGTATAGATAAGACATCGGTGTCATTCCATTTACCAGCCAGTATCATCAATATCCTCTTCCAGTTTGTGCATGCTACCTAAAGCAGCAAAACAAATCATTTTAAAAATTGTAGAACTTTTGAAAAAAGAATGTCAATTTATTAAACAATATTATCTAAAGAATTTTCTTTTTATGTTTGTATCGCTGGTATCATAAGTAATTTGAATGACAAACAGTTTTCAATACTTTGCGTCTCTTAAATCAACCTTCAAATAAAGAGGAACCTTGAATAATAATACATTAAGTTGTATTTTGATAAGTACCTATTGATATGTATATGTCTACAACTATATGACATCATACGATAAATTATAGTCTCCAATATCAAATCAAGTTTCAAACAAGTAGTCTAGTGGATCATATCGCTAAATAAATTAAATATTTATTATTATTTTACAGACCTAACTAAATAATTCTGTAGTCCATTTATTGAAGGTTACGATTTTACAGAATTTGTAATTGGGTAATTAAGTACTTAATTAATTATGTCAGAATGTTACGAACTCAAGTTCATCTTCAGGAAATAATTAGAATAAATAATTACCTATGAGGAAGCATATCATTCATTTACAAAGATTGTTAAATATTTTAAAAATGTGCCACGGACGTTTTACAGGGATTACCCATATTTTAAAATTATTATGAGGCGCCTAAGTATGCAACGTAAATTCGGCACGACAATCCGGTTCACCTTGAAGAATGAAGACTCACCTTTGGCACGTAGCAATAAAGAAGTTTATGTTCATTATCTATCAGTATATGCTCCAGTTGACTCCGAGGCAAATCATCTAAACCAAACTTCGGAGGAAATCGTCTACAAGTCTCCTGTATCAACTCTTGTCTGGCCAAGTTCGAGGACTGGGTCAACTCCAAAGAATGTTCGGTAACATCGTTATTAAACACATCTCCACTGACTAACAACAAGTTCAAAATTAACACTAATTCCACCCTCGGAACATACATTTTCCACATTTCACATCACACAACAAAACAAACTTTCTTTCGAAAATCGGTATTAACCTATGTTTTTAATGTAGGGCACTCGACTGCACGCATTGCAATGTTAGAAAGTCACTAAACACAGATTTAAAGTAGTAAATCTAATTTACTTTTAGTAATGGTTATGACTTTTATTGCTAAAAAATACAGTAGAATATTTTTATATCGAAGTTAATTACGGCATTACGAACACGCAACACACGTTCAACAAACCGCACGGTGACGGACACACTGAATCACTGAATGAACTTGAATGAAGCAGAATGAAAAACGAAGTGAATGATTATGAACATAATAATATGAACGACTACTAAACTGCGAAGCGCAAACCTATGCGAACGAACATTTACCTACTTTGACTTGTTACGCAAGGTTGCCAACCGTACGAGGTTCCTCGTACAATACAAATACGAGATTTGCGGTAGGTAGGTATCCCGTACGAGGTAAAAGGACACTGTCAACCTCGTACGAGATTTTGATATAGTGAAAATAATAATCATGCAAGTAAAAAATTTGATCAAATCTCTACGGGCTGACCTTGTTTTGTAGAAATTTTAGGAACTGAATTTAGCACGGTAGGCGGCCACTTTTTTTTTAGTAATTCTCTACCGAAAAATAGAATGTAGGTACGAGTTTGAGATCCAAAATACGAGATTTTTGCCTGCTTCTGTACGGGAAATAAAGTTCTACGTTTGGCAACCCTGCTTGTAAGCTCACGCGACGAGTTCGATGGTTCAAACCATGTTCGAACTTCGAACGACGCGCGACGGACGGTGAAGTGCCAATAAATACCTACTTATAACAAAAGAAACTTCCAGTACTTAATAAATTAGCTAGACCTTATGGATATCTAATGTATAATATTTAATTATAAATTACTACATAAATATAAACTAAAATTTATATTTTATGGTATGACCTATTCGAGGCGTTTTCACGTTTGATAGATATTAGATACAGCTACTGTTAAGTTTCTACGTTTCTACATTATAATTATTCAAATGGCTATTATTATATCATTATATTTAATCCCTTTAATTAGAACACCTGACTCGGAACATCTATATTTTGTGGTCATCTATACTAATATTATAAAGCTGAAGAGTTTGTTTGTTTGTTTGAACGCGCTAATCTCAGGAACTACTGGTTCGAATTGAAAAAATTTTTTTTTGTTGGATAGCTTATTTATCGAGGAAGGTTATAGGCTATATAACGACCCACGGGGACGGCGCAGTAATCATAAACGCGGGTGAAACCGCGGGCACATCTCTAGTCACAAATAATTGTCCCGCGTGGGGATTACGCAACACTCTGCGCAGTAACAGTGATAGTCATCCACTTAAACCACTAAGTAATCGACAAAAATATTTAAAAATTTCAGCCATTTTAAAGTGTCTCACTCTCGGGCACGAGTCTCTTCTCAGTATGAGAAGGGTTAGGCTATATTCCAACACATTTCCAGACTTGTCAGACATGCAGATTTCCGAACAATGTTTTCTTAAATTCGAGACCTCTGCGCGGCAGTCCTACGATCTCCTATAGGGTTTCGCTGCTATTTTGTTCTAAAATCACGTTACTAGGCAGTGTTAATTGAAATAGCACCAAATATAATTCATCAATATATTTATTTAATTAAAACAAAATCATCATTATCATGAGTCGTTAACCAGTTACGCCCGCGCCGCCAATTTCTTTGCTTACTCTGCTTGCCCTGAAACAGGAAAACTAATTAGTACACACGATTACACATCAAGTTAGACACCCTATATACGCATAGCCACGCTACATACAAAATAGAGAATTGAGTAGTTTAGTTTCAAAATCCTCTAAAATACTTTTCACAAAATAATGGTAAATCTCACAAAACCATTTAAGACATAATATAAATGGACTATTTTAGCGGTGTTTGCAACAAACTGCTAATTTTGTGAGCTGATTTAATAGAATTTGAGTGGGTTTTGTTAAAAACTATCAGTGCAATGCGATAGAAGCAACGAAGGAGCTTCATATTCAATCGGTACATTATTTTTGTTCTGATATCGTTTTGGCGAGTTTTGAAACTATACTCCACAATTGTCGGAAAGGGACCGTGCATAGTGGTGTCGATGTAATGGTAAGGATAGAGCGTCGCGTCCCGTTCAACGTGAATGAGACAAAATAACAAAAATATAACGCACTCTCTCGCACGATACGCAGCGTTCAACTTCTAATAGTTCAAATTACAAACAGTCTAGGTTGATGTGTCGCTGTGTGTATTTAGTTACAAATTTAGTAAATACATATAATCAAAAACAACAATCAAGCCTTTATATAAACTGTCTCACTGCTGGGCACGGGCTCTCGGGGACTCAGTGTGAGAAGAATATAATAACCTTATATCTTCTATATAGAGCAGCGATAGCTCAGTCGGGAGACCAACAGACTGCAATGCAGAGGGTCTCGGGTTCGAACCCACGTCGCGTACCTCTGACTTTCGGAAGTTATATGACTTTACGAAATTATGTGCGTATTGATTGACAACTATCGCCTGCTCCGTGCTTCGGAGAGCACTTGAAGCCGTCGGTCCCGGCTGCCATGAACATTTGGCATGGCAGTCGTTATTGGGAGAGTGTCGACACAAAAGATCTCACTGGGTCGAAGTGTCGCCGGTCTGCACTGACTGGCCCACACATAAGATAAGATCTTCTACATAAATAAAAATCAATTGCCACATGTATGAGCATCACTTAAGAACGGCTCGACCGATTTGGCTATTTGTTATTGTAATTGTCAGGACAGGGTTTGTATGAATGGAAATTTGCGAAATATCCGCGGGAAATTTTTATTTGAAAATCATTTGATTGGCGTTTTGCTATTGAATCTAATCACGTGAAATGTATTTTTGTATAGATTGACAGGACAACGACTGTCGGGTCAGCTAGATTTTAGTAAAGACAACTCCTGGAGACTGCCAGCCCGCACCGGGCCAGCGTGGTGGCCTAACCTTTCTGAAACTGAAAGAAGGCGCCCGTGCTCAGCAGTGGCACATATTATACAAAAGGCTAACCTATACTAATATTATAAAGCTAAAGAGTTTGTTTGTTTGAACGCGCTAATCTCAGGAACTACTGGTTCGAATTGAAAAATTATTTTTTTGTTGGATAGAGCTTATTTATCGAGGAAGGTTATAGGCTATATAACATCACGCTACGACCCACGGGGGCGGCGCAGTAACGATAAAAACGCGGGTGAACCCGGGGGAACATCTATATTATATACATATGATTTTAATTTTACCCATCCTGAGGTATTGTATGTAGTACACTTGGAAGTAATCATCAATCATTACGAAAGCTTCTTCGGCAATAGATAGCTGGTGATGTTGCCACGCCAGAACTGCTAGGCAACCCCATAGCGTTTCATCTTCAACGGTACGACATAGCTGGAACAAGTTAATTGTATTTAATCTTAACTAATATTATAAATGCGAATGTGAGTATTTGTTTGTTACACCTTCACGCCTTAACTAATCGACCGATCATCATGAAATTTCGCATTCAAGTTGTCGTGGGTACAGAAAAGGATATCGGGTATCTTTAATCCAGAAAGAAATACCGTTGCCGAGCGAGCGAAGCTGCGGGAAATAGCTAATTGTTTTATAAAGAAAAATAAATCTATTCACAATAATTGTCAAATGACAGAAAAAGGATGTACGATACAAACTATGACGTAACCGTTATTTAACCCATTCAATGCGGCGGACGCCGATCGGCGTCTTATTTTTTCATACTCTTCGTAGGACGCCGATCGGCGTCATGTATAGTTGTTTTATATTTTACCCAAATTTAAAAAGATGATTATATTGTTAGTTGCGGAATGCGACGTAAACAAGTAACGTCACGAATCATCCGATCGAGCATGCTATAACAACGCGCTCGGCGCGCAATGAGTCATTGCCAATGACTCACTTTGGCATCGAGCGGCGGACGGAACGGACGTGCTGTGTGATCGCTGTTGGGTGATATCAATTATCTCTTACTTTATTTGTTAATGCATTTCTTGAATAATTCAATGATTATTTAAAGGTTAAAAATGCCTGTTATTTTTTAAGCTGTTTCACATCTGATTCCATGCCTGATATGAGTAGTTTTTAGATATTTTGGTTTTTTTTATTTCATCAAGTGCGGCTGACGCCGATCGGCGTTTACGTTAAATATGAGCCGATTCTTATGAGCTAGTGAAAGCAAAATTTGTTGCCGCATTGAATGGGTTAAGCTCAGCTATCCGAGGGAAATAGCAATATATCCTCACGACGAACCTATTTTTTCTTATATCCTAACTTAAAATATTAATAACTCCCTTATTTTGCAACCAATTTTGATAGTGTTTGCACAAAAAGATTTCCTTTAATTGCTATTTGCTCTTTTGTGTAAATAGAAACACCCATGATTAAATTATGTTCGGGTACTTTGAAATAACTACACTGGAACATTGAGACAACTACCATCTTAGTCTCCCCGTGACCATGGCTGCTGAAAAGCAACCGAAACGTCGGGGAAAGTGTAAACATAAATATAAATAGTATAATAGTATAGTAATAGTATAAATCGTTTTAATAGTTTCAATAATAAAATTAGTAAAGTTTATTGGTAAGAGTAGTGTAACAGTTTTCAAAATTTTGTAATAAAGTGTTTTTTCTTTATGACGGCAGAATTTCGTTGAGTGAGTGAGGGGACGGTTGGGCCTCCCCAAACGTTCCCTCCCCCTCTCCCCCTTCAGGTGGGGTCAGATAAAGGAACGCAACGCACTTATGGCTCCTCTGGTGTTGCGAATGACCCTGGGCGGTGGTAATCGCTTACCATAAGGCGATCCGTCTGCTCGTTTGCGTCCTGTAGGTACATACCATAAAAAAAAGAATCTCACGGCCACTCTTTTTTAATCCTTTTATCCTGGTTCAAACCTACAACACTCGGCGCACAAGTAATGGCGACTTGGCGAGGCGAACATTTAAATCAGTTAACAAGTCATGGCACAATGATCTATCAATGTTGCGCCCTAGAGATTGGCTACTAAGGTTAGACAAATCATATTTTTAAAAAACTTGGTTCACAAAAAAAGCGACCATATCGTTCTCGTATTACTACATTACAATTCACTTAACACTTAACGCCTAGATTTCAAAATAACGGAGGTGTGCAAATTACGGCCTTAGTGGACACGAATATAATTTATTGTAAAAATGTCTCATAATATTTTATTTGTCGCCATTTGCAGACGGTCTCGGGTTCGAACCCACGTCGCGCACCTCTGACTTTCGGAAGTTATATGACTTTTCGAAATTATGTTGACAAATTATCGCCTGCTCCGTGCCTCGGAGAGCACGTTAAGCCGTCGATCCCGGCTGCCATGAACATCTATGACAGTCGTTATTGGGAGAGTGTCGACACAAAAGATCCCATTGGGTCGTGGTGTCGCCGGTCTGCACTGACTGGCCCCCACATAAGATAAGATAAGATAAACTAAGACTTATTTGAATCTCACCCATTGCACTACTGACGTGAACCCACTCCTAATACAAGCGTTCTAGCTTAGCTGGAGGGGTTAACAAGAATACTAGTAACTTGAAACATAAATTGATAGTACCTAATCTTTATTTTTTTATATACATATAAAGCAGTGCTCGAGACTGCACATTTTGGACCAACGGACGGAGTGGCGGCGAAGAGACTAATTCAGTAACAATTTAAATTCAACCTAAAGTGCTTCAGAATACGACTGTATTTAGTACAACGAAATAAAATGACCGCGCTTTAAGTCGTTCGCCGTCATTTTATTTCGTTGTACCAAATACAGTCGTATTCTTGCTTGCAGTTGCTTACAGAAAAGATTAGTAAAATAAACAATTTTGTAAACTCGGCGATTAAAAAGAGTGGCCGTGAGATTCTTTTTTTTTATGGTAGGTACAGGACGCAAACGAGCAGACGGATCGCCTGATGGTAAGCGATTACCGCCGCCCATGGACACTCGCATCACCAGAGGAGTCACAAGTGAGTTGCGTTCCTTGTAAATTTGCCCCCTCCTGAAGGGGGGGGGGACGGTTGGGCCTCCCGTACCCTCATTCACTCAACGAAACAAAGTGTAACCGACTGCCACGCCTGAGGTCGCGGGTTCGATTCCCGCACAAGTCAAACATTTGTGTGCATGAACATGGATGTTTGTCTTGGTCTGGGTGTTTCTATGTTATAATATGTATGTATTTACAAAAAATAAAAAAAATGTATATGTGTGTTTGTCCATTGTCTAGTACCCATAGTACAAGCTCTGCTTAGTTTGGGCTAGATGGCGTTGTGTGTATGTGGTAGAATATTATTATTTTATTATATTAATACCTGTAGAGCAGCCTGCCACATATTGGCCGCAACGTGCTTGAGTAGTTTCTCGGGCAACGCAGCTATAGACAGATGTAGTATGGAGCCGTTGCCCCTACAGACACGAGCCACGCCATCTTCCACTGCCAACACTGTTGGGTTTCTGCCCAAGTCCCTAAAAAGACAAATATATAATAATAATATCTAATAATAAACTTCCACTCAGCGATAGCTCAGTGGGGAGACCAACTGACTGCAATGCAGAGGTTCTTGGGTTCGAACCCACGTCGCGCACCTCTGACTTTCGTAAGTTATATGACTTTTCGAAATTATGTGCGTATTGATTGACAATTATCGCCTGCTCCGTGCCTCGGAGAGCAAGTTACGCCATCGGTCAAAATATCAGTAAAAAGGAAGAATCTTTAAAAAATATTAATCTCTAAAAAGAAATACTTACGCTACATCTTTGCTGACAGTAACTGAAGCCAGCCAGTCTGGTTCCACGGCCGCACTTGGACAGCACCACGCTACCACGGAACTGGCTCGCAATCCCACCAATAACTCAGTCTCACAGCTCCATGCAATGCTTAATATTTGTGATCCTGTCGAAGTAATAAGCAAATAAGGAAGAAAAACTGATAGAATACCGAAATAGAAAAGGTATATTCCTTTTTGTGTATAGTTTTTAGCTTCTGATGGCCTTGACAACTTCACGCGGACTATGGGTGAGCGCAGAAGGCTCCCAACCCGTAATAATACGCATGGCGGTAGCCGATTCATTTCATACGAGATAGGTGGCAAGCAGGTACGAATCGCCTGACGGTAAGCGGTTACTGTACACACACACACACACACACGTTTGCGTGTTATTTTGAAATTCGATACCCAAAGGACAGTGCTAATGCGCATATCGGAAAAATTTCAGTAGCAGTACGGAGTCTGGTAATATGTCCGATAACCGGCCAAAACTCTTACCTGATCACGTAGGAGCTAATATGATAACTAGCAAAATGTGGGAGTATTACTCTACATCCACCCTTTTGGGATCTTTCCACATGTACAAACGTGATTCTGTATGTACGAAAGTGGATCAATGTGATTTTACCACTTTTATTTCCTAGATATCCAAATTATCTAGAGTTTGCACAACACAATGAAAAACAATACTATAAAAAAAAGAACCAAAATATGTAGAAATCACGTAGTAGTTTAATTGGTAATCTTTCCATATGGGACGAATGTTATAGATTAAATCTTCACACGAGACTAAAATTAAAATTTTAGTGCCCATTACTTAAATTTTTGTCAACTCGCCCGTGGTATGTGCGTTATCATCATCTCCACGAAAGACGTCCACTGCTGGACATAGGCCTCCCCCAAGATTGTCACCCAGACCGGTTTTGGGCCACCCGCATCCGCCGTCGGTCGTCAGTCCACCTTGTAGAGGGCTACCTCTGCGGCATGTTCTGGTGCGTGCCCGCCACTCCAGAAACTTAATGTAGTAGTTTTTTTTTTGGAAATCTTGGTTATAGTGTGTAGTAAAATTGCTATTGATAAGCTTTCACAAATATTTTTTTATATTAGTATTTCTAAAAGGTTTTAGAATCTTACCTAGTTTAACGAACTTAGGCTTGCTATCCTTCACAGTAACGACATACAGATCTCTGTTATAATCCAACAAGGCCAGCTGCCTCTCATTAATGGGTCCTGTTTGGCTCAGTGCGATACTGGACACGGTCATCTTATGCGTCAGTTTCGTTACTGTATTGTCTGCCGAGTTCCGAACTATGAGGCCGGTAGGTAGATCAAAAACGTGGATCACTGGCAGAAAGTAGATTATAGAAATTTTGTTAAGTACAAATGAAAATGTTTTATTTCAGATATGACTGTTGTGTATAAGTTCTTGTGTTCCTCCTTTACTAGGGCTATGTGTTCCAAATTAGGATTTTCTCATTAACAAGTTAGGAATTAATGAGAATTTCTGGACAGAAAATTCTATGACTTCATAATAACTTTTAAACTTTCGCGTTGCATGATATATATAACATGTAACGGGTATTAACACGATCATGCATAATGTTTACCTTTTTTAGGCTTTACGTTTCGATCAGGTTACAAAAGACGGCAATTGAACCACCTCCTTTTATGCCATTTAACTTAAAAACATAGCTGGTAAAATGTGCTGTATTTGTAGAGGGCAATCGTTAGCCAAACTTATTATTTTGAATATTACGGTAATCTGTATTTAAAAAATGAGATTAAGCAAGGGTTATCACCTTGTTGTAATATCGATTAACGCGACAGTAAGTAATAAGTGTACCTAATAAATAAAAAATTTTTCAAACTTATGATTATATACATAGAATATGAGCATACGTGTTTCGTTATAAAAATCTAGCAGCGTCTCAGCGAGATTAAGATCAAAATGTAAAAAGGTCACTAAAACACAGAGCCATAATAGGCCCCTAGGGCATATACAAAATTGTTACATTGCCTCGAAGCCTCTTTACCTACATTTCCGATCAGCCTGGTCTATAGCTGCCAAAGTATCAGGCCCCAAAGACACGCCGGCTCGTCCCAAAGACTGTCTTGCTCCCCACCGAGGACTGACTAGTAGCCGACCCATGTAACTATACACTGACACTCCAGCTCGCTCTACTATGCAAATACATCTAAAAACAAAGATTAGTAAAAGTAGGTATTATAAAACTTTTTGTAGTCAATAATATTAAGAAGAGCTCTTGGTCAAAACTGTTTTGATGTACTGTAGATTCGACAGACAAATCGGATTAGTCAACTAGACTCTCTATTACCAAGTGTTACATACTATTGTGAAAATTCCTTCAAAGATTAAAGAAAAAGTTTGTCTTTTCAGCTTTACCTTTCAGTCAGCAGTATCATACTTATAGTTCCCTCCTTCAAATCAAAGGTGACTGGCGTGTTCCAAGACGTAAGCTTATGTATGAAGCACTGCTTCACAGTCGCTATAACCAAATGGTTGAATCCCAAAGCAATTTGTATCACCCTGTCTGGATAATCCAGTTGGTCGTTCTGGTCAGTTATGATGTCTTTTATGGCAATCACTTTTCTACCTATTTGGTTACACGTGTAGTTCTTCCATGTGTATTCTCTGCAAGATATATAAAGAATTAGGGACAGTAGATAATATATGAATGTAGCAAAATTGTGGATACATTAAAATGAAATCTCTTTTGTTTCACTTTATGTATACTCTAATCACAATAGAGTAGTTGACACACAACATTTTATTATGTAGTCTGTCAAGTCTAATGCAGTGGTCTGACCGCCGGCGAGAAAACCACTAACTATCGCCGATATTCTCTCTCAAGAAACGCACAATAGATATACATTCCGTGTAAACGAAAGATATGCATATATTAAAAGTTGCTCCCTGACTGTTCACACTGCCGGCGACGACTCGCTTTACTAGTTTTGTCGCTGAGCGACAAGAGCTTTCAAAAATAAACTCGCTCAGCGATACTTGTTCAGCGATGCTCGTTGCGCGCGTAGGTTTGCACAGGACTGAGCGACCGCGGGCGAGTGGCGCAAGTAATCGCTCGTCGCACTTGCACACTCGCTTATAGCCCGGCGGCAAAACTATCGAAACTACACACTCGCTTCCCGCTGATCGTCAACTCGTTTATAGTTTCTAGTTCTACTCGTTTCTCGTTCATCGTCGGCGGTCGGACCACTGCCTTAGAATACCACACAATAAATAAAATCTACTGTTTCCACCCCGGTATCCTGCTGTAACTCAATAAGTTTCAGTTAAACTCATAAGATTAAAAATATTTTTTTAGGTAACGTAATTCTACTACCGTTATCTAAACTTTGAAGTACCTACAATTATATTTTTATTTTCTAAAAACAATCTATAGAAATCAAACGTTTCAAATCTGGTAGTAGGGGTAATTATCAGATGATAGAAAAAGAATGCATGGTACAAATCGTGACGTAACTGCTATTTAAATGCAGCTGTCTGAGTGAGAAAACAAATGGACAGAAGCAAATGGAGGCAAATCGTATATGGTCACGATCCTCAATAGTGAGGGAATGACAAAGAACAAAAAGACGATGTCCGCACTACAATATACCTATTACTACTTTATTTTCTAAACAATTTTGATACTCTCTATACAAAAGATTTCTTTTGATTGCTATATGCTCTTGCATATATAATAATGGAATTGAATATAATGACCACCAAAAACACTAATTGCGCAGCAAAATATGCTCACTAAAATATATCATAACGAGCACCTATACGCCTCAAATCACTGCATTCCGTCTCGGAAGGGTTAGGTTATGTTAGGTTCCTTCTTAACCAACCCAAAAATAGGAGCCCCGCGAAGCGGGGCTCCGTCGACTTAGTTTGATCTCTTTAAATATATTTTGGTGTGTAATTAGTATTTTTGGTAAGCATATTTTGCTGTGCAATTAGTATTTTTTTGCTGTGCAGTTAAATACTACCCTATAATAATGCACAAAACCAAACGTAGGTACTATTCTGAAATTAAATTTTTAAAACTATTATTTATTACTTTCCACGAGGTGGTACAGTTGGTAATATTAAAGCTATGTATTAATTTATGGATTCTGTCGGGCACGGCACAGCATACGAGTAGTATTAAGAGAGAGGAAGAGGACTTATTCCATATTATTTTAAATATATTTATACATGAATAGATTTTGCCCGCGGCTTCGCTCGCGTTAATTTAGAATTTGACAATCAATTCAGGTTGTACTCTGCTTGTAATAATATATAATAATATAATTCAATCATGATACGAAAGACACGTGGCGCCATATATTATCATAAGAACGTTATTATTGTTTTCCTCGGGAACAGTAATATTTTTCGGGATGAAATGTAGCCTATGTCCGTTTCTGTACACCTGACAACGTATATGCAAAATTTCAGGGCGATCGGTTCAGTGGTTTAGGCGTGAAAAGGAAACAAACAAACAAACTCATTTTCGCTTTTAGTCAGGAAGTTAGGATTACTTTTACATTTATAAATTTCTATAACTATTTTAGTTACGGTATATGACATGCCAAATATATCTTTACTAACAGTAAATTATGTGAAATCGATCTGGCTTCTACGTTATTTTTAATTTCACTTTCATACTGTGACTCATCCACCAAAGCATACAGGAGACATGTTAGTGCTAGATTAAATTAAATTAATTAATTCATATTCAAGACCGAGTATATTAAAAACAGTGTTAACGCCACATTCCTTTTTTTTATTTTTTTTTATTTCATTTCCCGAGCGCTATGATATGTCCTTTTCCAAACGAGGTTTAAAGAGAGTTCTTTCACGGTAGGCAGCGGCTTTGCTGTGTCCTGACATTGCTGAAGTCCATGAGCAGCGGTTACCACTTTCCATCAGGTGGGCCACTTGCTCGTCTGCCACCAATGGCAATAAAAAAAATAAAAAAAACATAATCCTTGAGTTGGAAAGTATAAGTAGGTACTGTAAATTCAAGCATTTTATTGTTTTGTCATCATTTAATGGCGTAGTGGTTAGTGTAACCGACAGCCACGCCTGATGTTCATGCACACAAATGTAGGACTTGTGCGGGAATCGAACCCGCGACCTCAGGCGTGGCAGTCGATAACACTAACCACTACGTCATCGAGGCATCATAATATATATTTGAATTAGAATTAGAATATCGTCTAATATATAATTAAGTTCAGACGGTAATATAGCTGGGAGACTGTTAGACTGCCAAGGTCTTGAGTTGGATCCCAAGGCACATACTGCCAATTTTTTGGAATTATGTACGTACTAATTAGTAAAGAAAACTTCGTGAGGAAACCTGCATGTCTGAGATATTGTGCTAATTGATTTGTGAAGTCTGCCATCCCGAACTGGGTCAGTGTGGTGGTCTATGGCCCAACCCTTCTCCAACTGAGAAGAGGCAAACCCAGCCGTGGGACAGATTATAGGTATACAAGTCTCATATCTTTTTATTTTTTTTATACGACTAAGGTGGCAAACAAGCATGCGGCCCACCTGATGGTAAGTGGTCACCGTAGCCTATGGACGCCTGCAACACCAGAGGCATCACTTGCGTGTTGCCGACCCTTTGGGAGAAAAGTGGGAAGGAGAAGAAGCGGGAAGGGGGAAAGGCGGAAAGAGGGTAATTGGGCCTCCGGCACTCTCACTCACCAAAAGAAACAACAGTAGGAATACTGCTATTTGACGTCGATATTCTGTGAGAGGGTAGTCCTTCCCCGGTCGAGCTGGCCCATTCATGCTGAAATCAGCGAGGCTCTACTACAGACTTATTATCTTATTACAGACTTATTATCTTATTACAGACTTATTATCTTATTACAGACTTATTATCGTAACTAATATTATAAATGCGAATGTGAGTTTGTTTGTTACGCTTCCACGTCTTAACTACCGGACCGATCATCATGAAATTTCGCATACTAACTTTGTCAGGGGAAAAGAAAATTACATAGGGTACCTTTTCTATCCAGATAAAAATACTATTACTTTTTTTACCCTGGAAAATCCTTTATGGTTACCCCCTCCCCCGGGGGGGGACGGTGGTTGTGTGAGAGTGTGAGACTCTACGCCCCTAAAGAGGCTCGGTATACACACTAACCTAACCTACATTTACGTGAGCGAAGCCGCGGACAAAATCTAGTAGCTTTATAAAAAGTTAGAAACAACTTACCGATCTATAATGTGAGCGAACAATACATCTCCATTAGCACATGCTGCTGCTAATTGGGTGCCGTCAGAAGACCACGCTACGTTGTATATGCTACCGGTCGAAGGTCGCTCCAGGCAATGAGACCACTGGGATAGAAAGCGTCATGCTATATTCCTCGTAAATGCCACAAATATTATTGCTAAAAAAGACAATTCCCGGGAGACTATCTGTTCCTATAGTGTTATTTTTAAATAAACACCAGTTTTATTAAAGATAACACTAGGAATAAATATGTAATTAACAAATTGTAATTAACGATAATATTAATTACATAATAATATCTAAATATTAACATAAGTACACATAAATAAATGTATATTATATTGGATAGATACATTGTATTTTATATGTTTAAGACAAATCATTTCAATTGCTATGTAGCCCTCTTCTTCTCTCCTAATTTGCTGTGTCCGACAGGATCCATAATGACAATTTGTTTCATAAGTCCATTTTTATCATTGTGATTGCAGTGAAATATTGAGTATTGAGAATTTAGTATGTATAGAATGTGATATTATTGTATCTAGGTAGTTTGTGTTTCTTCTCTCCTATGTTGCTGTGCCCGACAGGGTCCATAATGAACTGTCATATTATTTAAGTTACCATCTAAGCCTACATTGTGGAACGCAATAAAAAATTGAGTATTGAGTATTGAATTTACAAACATTCAAACAACGGATACAAAAAACACCCAGATTCGGAACAACTATTTGTGGATCACACAAAGTTTTGTCCCGTATGGGATTCGAACCCACAACACTTGGCGCAATGGCGACCACTGCCATTGCGCCGATAGTATGTTAATATGACTGCACGGATGGTGACTACGCCATATATTAACAAAAATGATTAAATAATGAGTGAAATGCGCTCATAGCCAGTTGCACTCATTGATCGGTAAACGATTAGCGAGGTTAAGTAACGTTGGGTGCGGTCAGTCTATAGACGTCTGACCGCTTAGTGGTACCTATTTCATCTGAGCGTCTCCGTGCTTCGGAGGGCACGTAAAAAGTCGGTCCCGGTTGTTGCCAAATTCGTTAAGCCATGTCAGAGGCCTACGGGCGGCTTGAACAACTCTTGACAACAGGTTGACTACTAACCACACGAAAATAAGAGAAGAAAGTAATAATTTAACGGAGAATAGCCCTCTGTGCAATATGTCTACATTGTAATTCGTAATAAAACTAATTTAGTAAAGTAAAAAGCATAAAATTAGTAAGTTAGTTATTTATAGTTTAGTTAATGACACTTACGCCATTAGAGTTACACAGCCGTATAAGATTGTAGCTTCCCACGACGAACAAGTCTCCAGCCGGGGACCAACTTACGCTGGTTATTGGCTGATCATGTTTCACACTCATGGAGATTTGCTGACCAAATGAATCCCAGATCTATAGGAATAAATATACTTAAATAATATGATATAGCTGCGCATGCAAGCAGGATGACTAAAAACAAGGGGATTAAATATAATGACCACCAAAAATAGTAATTGCGCAGCAAAATATGCTTACTAAAATGTATCATAACGAGCACCTATACGCCTCAAATCATTGCATTCCGTCTCGGAAGGGTTAGGTTATGTTAGGTTCCTTCTTACACCCACCCAAAAATATGAGCCCCGTGAAGCGGGGCTCCGTCGACTTATTTTGATCTCTTTACTGTGTAATTAATATTTTTGGTATTAAAATGCGGTTTTAATTTTGGTGATCATTTACTATTCTTGACTGTTATATTTAACTATATCTGGTGATAAGTTAAACATAAGCCAAAAACAAGTACCTATTTACATAATATTGTTATATGTTTACGCGAATATTATACATTGAAATTAAACAAACTTTATACGGATTTCATAGCGTTGTTTATTTTTTATAAAACACTATTATTACATAACTTTGAAACTTTAAAATAATTTTAAAACTTTAAACTACTATTTTACGTAATATTTGTGTTTTATAAAAATAAACAACGCTATAAAATCCGTATAAAGTTTGTTTAATTTAAAAATACCTATTTAGTCCATCTTATAAATAAGCATGAAATTATAGACACGTATTTTTCTCACAACTAATATACAGTGTGACCCGCGTTAAAGTGCAACCCCGAAAATGGGTGAAATTAGATCGAAAACTATCGACGAAAATGGGTCTAAAAAACTTCTAAAAACAAAACTAATTTTTTTATACGCCACTGAACATTTGTTTCCCGAATTTTGACCTCTATGTACAAATAAATTTATTCCTCCCAAACTAGCTGGCCGATTTTGATGAAATAAACGACAAATCAATGCCAAGTATTTAGCGATGAGAATAAAACAAAAAAAAAAACAACAAAAAATGGCTTTAAATACTTCATTTTTTTAAATACTTGTGAAAAAAGTCACTATTTTTCACTGTTTTTTTCAATCAACTCAAATTTCTATGAAATAAACCCCTACATCTTGATTTGTTTTATAATTTATTATTATTCTTGACTGTATTAGCTTTCAAAAAAAAAAAATCAAACATTGTATCTCTAAAAATACAGGAGTTACGAATTTTTAAAGTTCACTACTCAGAATGGGCAAATCCAGGTAGAGACCCTTTTTTTATTCCTTTGTCCAGTGGTCGGCTGCTATTGTGTTCAATGCTTGGGGAAAAGGGAAGGGGTATTGGTACAGTCCGGCAGTCGCCCGCGCTAGTCCGCTCCGATCACATCGCTGCTGCTGTACGTCAGCTGTTGTTCTCGCATTAAAGTTACAGTTTTTCGTTGAGTTTTCGTTATTGACTACTTGTTACGTTTTTGTTATTGACTGTTTGTTACGTTACTCGACTGTTTTCGTGGTTGTGCTGGGTTGAGATGCCGCGATTAAATGCATTCTCCCCGCGAGAAATCGCTGACATCCATTATTATTATGGAATGTATGGTGGACGCACAACAGTCGCTCGATCGGCATACGTAAATGCATTTCCGAACAGACTTGCACCGTCGGCAAGGAACTTCCAGGAAGTTCATCGGAAGCTCTCCGACATCGGACTTGGATTACAACACACAAGACGTGAACAAGAATCCATTGTAATCGACACAGCGATAGAAGAAGCGGTTTTAAGTAGCATTTTTCCCACTCCTACTATTAGTACGAGGCGTTTAGCTTTACTCCACGGCATATCACAAGCCTCAGCGTGGAGAATCTTGAAGAAAGAAGGTCTACATCCATATCATTATCAAAGAGTCCACGATTTGCACGGGGATATGGATTTCCAATCAAGGTGCGTTATGTCGATCTGGCTACAACGACAAATTCGTCGCAATCCACAATTTTTAAAAAATATTTTATGGATGGATGAGTCGAAGTTCACCAGGAATGGCATCACGAACGCTAGGAATTTGCACGAGTGGACACATGATAATCCACATCTGAAGAGGGCCTCGTCATTCCAGGTGCAATTTTCAATAAATGTTTGGGCAGGTCTACTCGACGACATGTTGATAGGACCAGTAATTTTACCAGCGACATTAAATTCGGAACGATTCCTAACTTTATTAAGGGATGAGCTTCCCCGTCTGTTAGAGGATGTGCCGCTGGCATCGAGACAGGGCATGTACTTGCAAATGGACGGCTGCCCTGCTCACTACGGGCGCAATGTCCGTGAATTTTTAAATAATAATTATGCCAATCGCTGGATTGGGCGCGAAGGCCCAGTGGGCTGGCCAGCCCGCTCTCCTGATCTGACGCCGCTCGACTACTTTCTATGGGGCCACATGAAGCAAAAGGTGTACAGTGCACCTGTGAATTCAGAGGCTGAGCTTCATGACCGCATCATGAGGTGCGCTGAAGAATTGAAAAATGAACCGCAACTTATACGGAGGGCCACACAACACATATCATTACGCGTGGCAATGTGTTTGCAACAACGCGGAGCACATTTCGAAAACCTAATACATTATAATCTAAGTCAACAATAATTAATAATAAATCATTGGTTTTGATTAATTTTTGTTTTATTTCAACTGTCAACTAAAACGGAATAAGCTCATTGGAAGCTTATTTCGTTTTGTTATACACCCCAAGCATTAAATACAATAGCAGCTGGCCACCGGTATAACAAAGGAATAAAAAAAGGGTCTCTACCTGGATTTGCCCATTCTGAGTAATGAACTTTAAAAATTCGTAAATCCTGTATTTTTAGAGATACAATGTTTGATTTTTTTTTTTTGAAAGCTAATACAGTCAAGAATAATAATAAATTATAAAACAAATCAAGATGTAGGGGTTTATTTCATAGAAATTTGAGTTGATTGAAAAAAACAGTGAAAAAGAGTGACTTTTTTCACAAGTATTTAAAAAAATGAAGTATTTAAAGCCATTTTTTGTTGTTTTTTTTTGTTTTATTCTCATCGCTAAATACTTGGCATTGATTTGTCGTTTATTTCATCAAAATCGGCCAGCTAGTTTGGGAGGAATAAATTTATTTGTACATAGAGGTCAAAATTCGGGAAACAAATGTTCAGTGGCGTATAAAAAAATTAGTTTTTTTTTTAGAAGTTTTTTAGACCCATTTTCGTCGATAGTTTTCGATCTAATTTCACCCATTTTCGGGGTTGCACTTTAACGCGGGTCACACTGTATAACAACGAAGATACAATGCGGTTAAATTTCGTGTTACATCACTTTTCAGTACAAATTTTATAAGAGAGTGACTGCCCAAACTTTTAGAACTCCCGAACTTTGATGCGTTATCTATACTAATATTATAAAGCTGAAAAGTTTGTTTGTTTGAACGCGCTAATTGGATAGGTTATTTATCGAAGAAGGCTATAGGCTAGATAATATCACGCTACGACCCATGGGGGCGGCGCAGTAACGATAAACGCGAGTGAAACCGCGTGAACATCTAGTACCTATCTTATAAAAAATAGGTGTCCAATTTGTTTTGCTAATCTAAAGGATGGACCAATTATAATCACTTATTTTTAACCCTGCATCATGCCTATTGCTACAGGGTTAAAATATTAATATTGGATCGGATCAATTAGAGAATCCGTCGGGACAGATCGATTCCTCATAATGTTATTTCCTAAAAGAAAGTTTGCATCAAAAAGGAAGTATTGATCTAAATTGTTAGTGCAATAAGCAATCACATAATGATTTTTGTTTAGTTCGCATATTTAATTTTCAGTGAAAAATCGATTCTCAATTTGACACGATTAATCGATTTTCCAATGTTCATTTTTATCGAAACTTAAGGTTAGTTTTCCTATATCGTGGACAAATAACGTTGACTGGATCTACATAAACAATAGGTATATCGAGTGGGGAAGATAAGCTAGTTATTCAGTAATATAAGGCATTCTGTGGAGAGAGCTTAAAAAGGAAAGAAGAAAAATACCTTTGAGAATCCATCTTCGGAGCCGGATAATATCAAATTGTTATTAGAGTTCCAGGCAGTACATAGGATAAGGCCTTCGTGAGCTTTCCACTGTAAAACATGATCATTTTAATACATTAGTATGTAGCTTTTATCTATACTAACTAGCGGTCGCCAAGTGGTCGAAATTCGACTATAATTGATTAGCGTCGAGAAGACATACATACGAAAAATGAAGCGAAATTGAGTTTGTTTGTTTATTACCTTTTCACGCCTAAACCACTGAACCGATCATCCTGAAATTTTGCATATACGTTGACAGGTGTACAGAAACGGACATAGGCTACCTTTTATCCCGAAAAAAAAAACTGTTCCCTAGGAAAATAATAACTTCTTATGATAATAGATGGCGCCACGTGTCTTTCGAATCATGATTGAATTATATTATTACAAGCAGAGTACAACCTGAATTGATTGTCAAATTCTAAACTAACGCGAGCGAAGCCGCGGGCAAAAGCTAGCATATGTATATTTGTAATCTTAACTCTATAATTTAATATAGATTTATTTACGACAATAATAATCCTAACTAATATTATGCGAATATGAGTTTGTTTGTTACGCTTTCACGCCTCAACTACTCGACTGATCATTATGAAACTTTGCATACACGTCGTCAGGGCGTTCATCCAGAAAAAATACCTACTGTTACTATTCTAACCTAACCTACGTTAACACGAGCGACGCCGCAAGATCTAGTAAATTAATAAATCTTAATTTGAAAAATAGGTCATTTAAACTTACTTTTGTAACTTTGTTGCTCGAATTCAAATGCTTTATAACCAAAGAATTTCCCTTGGTATGTAATATAGCACTGCTGTCTGGGCGCCACACTGCATTGAAACATGGTACGTCTGACTGGATGATGGTAGACCGAAGGAGACCATTCCTGGACCACACTTTGACGAAGCCATCTTCACCAGCTAAAACCATTAAAACCCGTACTATACTTCATTGGTCTTCTGGCCTAATTTCTTTACTAACCAACTAACTCGCCGAATCAAGTGTGTTAAGCTACGCGAATAGTACATAATATATACAAGTATAATTTTTGCTTATCTTTTATATATAATTACTTCATCACTATCTTTAATATAACGTGTGTATGTAACTGAACTCCTCCTAAACGGCTGGACCGATTTTGATGAAACTTTTTGTGTGTGTTCAAGTGGATTCGAGAATGGTTTAGATATGTGTTTTTCTTTTTCTCTTGTGTACAACGTCTGTCGTGACAGCTAGTATATTATAATAAGCAAAAATTATACTTTTCAAAATGTAGAAAATACACCTGTGGAAAAGGTCAGTTTTGTTTTATTGACATCACCCTGCTACACAAACGAAGTCGACCACAAACTTCCGGCGTTCACATAAACAGGGCCGAACAAAGTGCCGATTTAATAAAAAAAAAATAATAATATATAAATGCGAATGTAACTTTGTTTGTTACGCTTTTATGCCTAAATTACTCGTCAGGGGTACAGAAAAAGACATAGGGTACTAATTACTGACCATAATAATAAATTACTGCTCCCGACGGACGGGGCGAAGCCGCACGCATAGGTAAAGTAGGAATATTATAAATGCGAAAGTAACTATGTCAGTCTGTTACGCTTGCATGAGTAAACCTCTGAACTGAGTTTCATGAAATTTGAGAAACAGATAGATTCTATTCTGGGGCAGGTCATAGGCTCCATTTTATTCCGATTTGGCTTCATGGGAAATTGTGTAAGCGAAGCCGCGTGCAGAAACTAGCATAAAACATTTTACGTTTGCACCAGTTTCGTCTAGTCATTATTCTGAGTGCCTAGTGCGAGTTTGGTCTACGTTAACGCGATCGACACGTTTATGACGTTCAGCGCTCTGATTGGCCCGCTCCAAGCTCTTAACCAATCGTAGAGCTAGTTTAGCTATTTTATCTTCATATACAGTCTCACGTCTATATCGTCGAAGGGATAGTCAGAGACGTGTGACAGCTATCGTTTTAGGTGTCTATAAGCCGCAAGCCTGTTACCATCTATCGAGCACAGCTCCAGGCTACGTGATGCCACTGAGAATATCTAGACGGATCTCATGGACAACAGTGGATGCATACGCTGCACACTAGGTACCTATACATATTATTATATCCTTAGTAAGTAAGTGTTCAATACCTGTTAAGAGCCCCGCTCCATCAGGACTCCATTGGGCAGCAAGACAAGCTCCTTGGTGTGCGTTCACAGTTTTCTCTATCCGACCGCTATGATTTACAATGTGAAACCTACAAATATAATTATAATATCCTAATTAATATTATAAAAGCGAAAATGAGTTTGTTTGTTTGTTTGTTACCTTTTCACGCCTAAAACACTGCACCGATCATCCTGAAATTTTGCATATACGTTGCCAGGTGTACAGAAACGGACATAGGCTACCTTTCATGCCGAAAAAAACTACTGTTCCCGAGGAAAAGAATAATAACGTTCTTATGATAATAGATGGCGCCACGTGTCTTTCGAATCATGATTGAATTATATTATTACAAGCAGAGTACAACCCGAATTGATTGTCAAATTCTAAACTAACGCGAGCGAAGCCGCGGGCAAAAGCTAGTAATAATATAATTATGGTTAAATAAAAAACACTAATAACCTTTTAAACATGTCTTTTACCTGTATCACTTTTACGAAATACAAATTTTGTAAAAGTGATATACAGCCTTGGCCAAAAGTATTAGGCACCCTATAAATTACTGCATATTTCAGGCTTAGAGAGAAATAAAACTAATTATAATGATTAAAGTACTTTATTTCCATTAGAATATTGTAAAAACATCAATATTTTGTTGGGCCACCCTTTGATTTTATGACAGCAGCAACTCTGTGGGGCATACTACGTACAAGTTTCGCACATTCCTCTGGAGAAATTGCATCCCATTCTTGTACTAACGCGTTTTTTAAAGCAGTTTTTGATGTTATCGTGTGCTCTTTTATTTTTCTCTTCAAAATACTCCACAAATGTTCAATAGGATTTAGATCCGGGGACTGGGCAGGCCAATCTAACAGATCAATACAATTTTCAGTAAACCAGCGCATCGTAGTAGCTGACTTGTGACACGGAGCATTGTCTTGTTGGAATTTCACACCATTTAAGTTAGTGTCACCAAAAATACACGAAAGCGAAGGCACGAGAGCAGTTTCCAGTACATTAATGTATTTTTCACTGTTCATGCGACCTTCGCAAACAAACATTTTGCCGACTCCATCCGTAGCCATGCAACCCCAAATCATTACACTGCCTCCGCCGTGTTTTATGGTTGGTACTACGCAATCTGGGTGATATTCTTCGCCTTTGCGTCGCCTCACAAACGTCACACCTGGTGTTCTAAACACCTGTAGATTCCAAAAAAAAGCACACATTTCAAACTTTTGTAACATTTGAATTTGAAGACAAACACAACAATGATCTTTGTAATTGTGGTATAGACTTCACTATAAAAACTTACCTCAAAGTTTGATTCGTCAGACCACAGCACATTAGACCAATCCTCTTCTGTGAAATGTTGGTGTCTCAGAGCCCAATCAAGTCGTTTTCTTTTATTGTCTGCGGATAGCCACGGCTTCTTCCTAGCTTTGCAACCTTTTAAGCCGGCTTCTACTAGCCTTCGTCTTGCATCGTGCGCTTATGGGATGTCCAGTCTCTTCAGTTAAAGCCACAGCAAGCTCCGAAGAAGTTTTTTTTCTATCTTTCACAGACTCTCGGATAAGTTGTCTGTCCTGACGGCTAGTAGTCACGCGTTTTCTGCCTGTTCTTGGTTTATTTGCATGAGAGCCAGTCTCAACAAAACGTTTGATAGCAGATTGAACGGCGCATCGCGAACATTTCACCAACTTCGCGATTTCTTTTTGAGTCTTGCCTTGCTCATGTAAAAGTTGAATTTTTACACGATTTTCAATACTAATTTCGTTTCGTTTTGGCATTTTCAAATGAATTTCTTCTCAATTAATTCACAAAACCACAAATGCACTGTCTTTACACTAAGACTTCCAAATGGTAACTGACGAAACATTAAAAATAAATTTTGGAAAAAATAAAATTTTATTATTGACGCACCAGATGTCTTACGACTGCTTAAAAAATGCCGCCTATTGTCTTAAATAGTGTTTTATGACACCGGTATCGCAGTTCTATAGAATATTGTTTAATTGTTCAAATAGCACAGGTGTGTGATAACTATATTGGGGGTGCCTAATACTTTTGGCCAAGGCTGTATGTAGGTAAAAGACATGTTTAAAAGGTTATTAGTGTTTTATATTTTTGTAACACCTTATATGATAAGTTCTTTACTAAAACAAATTCATTCGTAGCCGATAAACAATCAGTTTTAAGCGTTAAGATAAGTGAAATAAGGTTTAAAGTGGCGCACACTTGGTGGCTCGTGTCCGAGCCGGTAAAAAATTCACGGTACAAATGTAGCGGCTCTGCGAGCCTCTGTCAATGAATGGCCTCTTGCCACCACTTCTCAATATTAATTAATGATTAAAACATTGAGACAACACGTGAAGTGTCTTATGTCTCTTTCTCGCGAATGTATTAGAAATAGTCGCACAGCCCTAGTTGGATACCTAGGCTACTAGTATAGTATTATATTATCTGTGCCTAGGCTATGGCGCCATCCATGCATTTAGAAAAATCATACCTGCGCATAGCATAGCTGCATTCGAAAAAAATCGAATACATTTTGCACAAGGTGATAATATTTTACTTTGCATGTAAATAACGGTTTGTGCGCGGCGCGCGGAGGCGCACCCATTAAAGAATCGAATTATAAATAATCGATTCGATTACAATTCGAATGGGATTGGTAAGATCAGTAGCGGCAAACATTACTTACTTGCCATCAGCAGTTGAAATCAGAATAATTTCGTGCTGGTTTTTGATTCCGCTTATATTAATCTTAGGGAATAAATGCATTCCAGTCGGGTAGAAATCATCCGCGAATGTCGTCACTACTATACATTCGCTGTTTACAAGATTCCATTTCAGAAGCTTGTGGTCGTCCCTGAAAGAAAATTATGGCCGCTTTGGTCACTGGACTTGCGAGAGATCGCGGCTTTGAATCTCCAAGCATTCTTGCTGCAAGCTTAGCTAAAAGGGTTAGCAAGAATACGAAACTGAAGGGAAAAACGTTGATTAATGTGACGTATTTCGGATAGGGGCTAAAATCCGCATTCCATGTATTCTGTTGCGCTGCACATAATGATTACATTCGAATACATTTGTGCATAGCAGTGTATCAACGATGTATCGCGCAAGCGCGCGATACAACTAGGTATATGTCGTGTGATAAACACATTAAAAAATATTCGAATGCAATTATGCATATCACAATGGATGTTATTTATTTATTAAGTATGTTATAATATTATGGTTAAGCCTCAAAGCACACGGCGCAGTAAAATACGCCGCCACCGAGCTGCGCATGCGGACTAGTGTTTAAGCATTTTGTATGGACATGCCAGACAGGTGTCGACAGCATTTAGGTACTAATTTAGGATCGGTATGGAAGTTCTCGATCAGTAGTAAGTATACTTACACCGTTCTTTTTTTGCCGAATCGATGTTTAAAGTACTTAATAACTGCTAAAATATAAGGCTGACTTAAATAAAATTTCTTTGTATTTTATAAATAGTATTTTTAATACGAGTAAGAACTTACCCGCATGAAAATACATCCTCTGTATTATTCCAGTTAACACACACAACAACTCCAACATGCTTCGATTCTTTAAATGTTGATATTTTCAATTTCATTATTTCTTGTTTGATTCGTATTTGTTGATAAATTATTATATTATGGTTGACATAGCAACGTTATTACAAATATTCTGTCGCCTGTCAAATGTTTGTGTTTAGAAATAGTGCAGTATGAAAAAATCACGTTAGACGTGTTCGGAATAATTCCGAACACGACTAACGTGATTTTTCAAATTATTTTAAACGGATTTATCCATTTAAAATAATTTAATATCAATATAATAATAATTATTAGAGTATTCAGGGCAGACACCGTTTTATCACCCATAGTTACCAATATACCAGTCCATTAAACACCCATACCCATAGCCCATATATTAGAATCCATACGTAGCAATAGTCCTACGCCTGCTGCGGCTAGTGCCGCTGTAGTTATTCCATCCCACCTTTGATTAAAACTCTCGAAGGGCCTCTTCACGTTGGACCTATGTCTCCGTGTAAGCCTCCCAAAGGGCCGGGTATTTTCCTAACGTATTAGGAATATACCCGTGAAAGAGAAACATATAATAATAATAATAATAATATTCTTTATTGACATAAAATGGATACAATTATGTTATAGAATTCCCTGACACCCGCGCTAGTAAACACTGTGTTGCAGGTGTCAGTGTCTTCCCCTTATGTTGACTATAATTTTATATCAAATTGAATACTAGGTAATTAATTTAAAGAATAAAGTAACATTTAAAAACTAAAAATAAAAGAAAAATTATTTTAAAATTATTTCTTGGTAAGTGCATGCGTGTGTGTGTTTGTGTGTGTGCTTGCGTGTCTGTATGTGTGCGTGGGTGGGTGTTTGTGTGTGTGTGTTGTGTGAGTGTGTGTTGTGTGTGTGTGAGTGACTGCAAAATTCATAACACTTAATAGATTTTCTACAGCGTCATAATCCATTTGTTTTAGCCAATTAGATATAACCATTTTAAATTCATCATTATTCAATATACTTTATGATTTTTGTTACATTTATTATACGTATGATTTTTGTTACATTTATTATACCTACGTATGAGGAGCTAAATAATAAATGTTGATTTAACACGAGGCACAGGGCAGCGTTCAATGCGCTTTTGTGACGTAGGTAGATAGGGAACAACTTTTTTGTGATATCTCCGCAAAATTTTGTACACAAATATTTTTCTCACAGAAAACACTCCTGCTTGTTCATACACAGAACTAGAATATAATCAATAGAATATTATAAAATAAGAAAAATATTTTAAAGTAAGAAATAGAAAATTATCAATACTGCCAGTCTTCTGGGCACACTACCAGTCGACTGTTATGCGGAGGAATTCTATAACGCATATTAGAGGATATTAGTTTTTTATTTCTGTTTTATAATATTTTAGGCATAAGTTAGTTTTAAAGAACATTTTATGACAATGAACAAACGTTTGATGTGAGTACTTTTTAATAATAGAATTTAGTAACATTATATAATTTTTTAAAATATGCTTATATATGTAATATACCAAAAACTGTACCATGACTGTTTATTAATATATCCGTGTAAAGATAATAAAATTGTAATGTGATACTACGTTAATGAACGGTCGAATTGAAACTACGTTATATTTGACATTTCATTTCTTTAATTTCTAAACCTAACGTCAGTTGTCAAATCCTCACATGTTCGTATTTTGCGGATCACGATATTTTATGTTTTCTCTGTAAATAACAGTAGTTTTTTCAAGTATCTATAAATATCACCACAATGTCGGATGTGCCTGACCTCAGCAGTGATGAGGAGCATTTTGAAGAGGAAGAATGGCAAGAAATGGAAACTAGCAATCCAATGGTAACATGCCTATTTTGTTCCAACACTTTATCGAATATAGAAGATGGATTTACACATTGTGAGAGTGTACACAGGTTTGATTTGAATACACTGAAGATTAAATTCAATATGGATTGCTATTCTTATATTAAATTAATCAACTACATTAAAACGCACAAGCCTTCTCCAGAGGTTATAACAAATAGCGCAGAGCCACTTTGGGACGATGAGAAATATTTGAAACCCGTAGAAAACGATGAATGGTTGATGTATGACTTTGATTCTCTTACAGACAAGCCTAGTTCTCCGAAAACCTACCATGCTAATGTAGAAAATGGCCTTGTCACATTATCACAAGCACACTTCATAGAACTTCAGAGAACGATACAGACATTGACGCAGCAACTCAGCGAGAATCAGACGCATCTACATATGGCGAAGGAAGACATCAATAAAATGCAGCAATCAATGAAAACTATAGTCGAAGGTGGCAATTCTAGTAGTAATAACGATGGACCTTCAGTAATAGTCAATTGTGTATCAAGTGTTCCTTTGGAGAGTGATGAAGGATACTTCAGCACTTATGCTCACTTTGGTATCCATTATGATATGCTCTCAGACAAGGTTCGCACAGAAACATATAGAGATGCAATATTAAATAACAAGGAAACTATAAAAGATAAAGTTGTTCTAGACCTTGGTTGCGGTACAGGAATTTTATCCATGTTTTCTGCTACAGCTGGTGCAAAGAAAGTTTATGCTTTAGATCAATCAGAAATCATCTACCATGCTATGGACATTATAAGAGAAAATAATCTGCATAATGTTATTAAAACAGTCAAAGGAAGACTTGAAGATACACAATTGGATGAAAAGGTTGATATCATTGTTTCAGAATGGATGGGCTATTTCCTGCTATTTGAAGGCATGTTAGATAGTGTTATATATGCCAGAGACCACTGTTTAAAGTCTGGAGGGCTATTGTTGCCCAATAGGTGTAATATAAGTCTTGTTGCAAATGGTGATGTAGATACACATAAACGGTTAATAGACTTTTGGTCAGATGTCTACGGTTATAAAATGAATTGTATGAAATCCGAGGTTGTAAGAGAAGCTAGTATAGACATTGTTGCATCTAAAAATATTATATCAGAACCTTATGTAGTGAAAGAAATTGATATTAATACTTGTAATATTGATGTAATGGACTTTACGTCTGATTTTAAACTACCAATTGTCAAAGATGGTGTGTTGACATCTCTTGTTGGTTATTTTGACACATTTTTCGACTTGCCAAATGCAATAGAGTTTTCTACTGGACCTCACAAAACACCTACGCATTGGAAACAAACCGTTTTCTACTTTAGAGATTGTAAGGAGGTTAAACAAGGGGATATAATTGAGGGTAGAATAATTTGTAGTAGACAAAAATCAGATGTTCGGGCTTTGTCTGTCCAAATAAATATATTTGGCAGAAGTCATAAGTACATTCTTAGTTAATTTTATAATTAGAGATCTTATGGGCATTTTTCTAGTTTGGTGACAATAGACTTTGATAGTGAATTTTTTTAATAGTTCAAGTATATTAATGCATAAATTAAGGTCCTGTACCCAGCAGTAGGCAGGTTTGTATAATATAGGTCTGATATTTTTTATATTTTAATGTAATGCAGATGAATTTTCTGAGAAAGATATCAATATCTTTAAGTTTATGATCAAATTTAAAAAATATAATTTGAACATTAAATTTGTCACTGATGTCAAACAATAGATTATCTGGAGAAATGTCCTGATTATATTAATTTGAGTTGTAAGTATGTTTATAAGGTGCTTGATGGTGCCTTTTAATCATCAAAGTTGCAATGCAATCAATGCAATAACTATATCCATTGTATTAAAATATATTATGTTCATATTTATCTAAGAGATAGAATAAAAATATGGCAGGATAGAAATATAAGAACTTTTTGTTTTGTTACAAAAAATATATTTAGGAAACTGAGATACTTAATCAGTCAGAAGTTGTGTTCAACACTTGAAATAGTTTTAGAAATATACTTACTTATAAGATGTGTGAGTTCATTGGCAAAAGCATTCTGCACCATTTAAAAGGCTTCTAAGCTGGCATTTTTTTTACTGTAATGTGTGGTTTCAACATACTGGCCAGCAATAACACCCATAACATATAGAATACACACAAATATTTTGTAAACTAGCTATCCTTCGGAAACAGTATTATTTTTTTAATGATGTCCTTTTCTGTATCCCTGACAATGTGTATGCGAAATTGCATGATGATAGGTCGATTAGTAATCTCAAATTATTAGGATTGCTACCCAGAGAAATATGTTTGAAATGGCCAATCCATTTAAATGTTTTTGCACTGGCTGGGCATAGTAAAAATATTGCCTGTTTAAAAGCTGCTTATTTGGTAAAATGTGATGCAAATAAATAAAAAAATATCATTAATGACAGATGAGATAAATATAAATGGCTCCATATAATATTTAAGAGCCATATTTACAACTATGTACGTTTAACAATTGAGAATCAAGTTGGACTAATTCAGTAATTTACATTTCAACCACTTCACCCGACATACCTGAATGCATATGTCTTTCTGTTTACCTTCCTAGTTATAGCGTGTTCTATCGATTTACAGCCGATTTTTCAATTTGCTGATAAGTTATCTGGAGAGTATGATTGACGATTTGACAGCTTTTGTATAGAAAATTTGTCAAATTTATTCCTCAGACAAAAGTTATCGGAGTATTGAAAATCGGTTCGTAGCCATCTGTTTTCATCTCGTTTGTAACCATTATCTATACTTATATCTCTGTGTTTATTTTAAGATAACATTTAATGTAATATGGTTAATGCAGAATAAGAACCAATTTTCCAAGGAAAAGATAACTAGAAAGTAATATAATCAATAAACGCAGTGTTAGAGTTGACTAAGGTCAGTCTTAGCTTTTTGCTTCGGTATACACTTCAATATATTATTATGAAGTTTATCCTGAATCAGTCACACTAATCAATAGTGTTAAAAAAGTACATCTCATTTTATTCCAATCTTTTCATAGGATAAACTGCCATTTTATATGTTGACTGCAACAGCCTGAAGATTGTAATAGATTGCCATTTATGGCCATCTTGTGACAAACTCTAGGCTACCATTTTAGTCATGTGCATAACACCACATCAATAAGTTTCTCTAACATGATAATCTTTTAATGATAGAGTGCAGGAATGTAAAGGATTTGCGATAACATTCTTTCTATACTTAATTATACAGAATGTTAGGCACAAGGTTGTCCAAATGAAATAGAGATCTGGTTTGGGCTATTGCCAACGCTTTGGACTCGGGCAAATTAAATTTTGTCTCACAGTTTCGGCGATATGACTTTTAATTTTTAAAATGAAAGGTCAGAAAGTTGGTTTGGTTTAGCTGTCGTAATGATATTTTTTATTTTAGTTAACTATTGCTACATTTCATTAAAATTATTATTTCCTATAGTCATCTTGTAAAAAAATTATAACAGGATGTCAAAGTTTCAGAAAGAGCTAAAAACAACAAAGTTCGACTATGCATGATTAAAAGAATAATATTAATAATATTTAAATTGCCTGAGTCCAACACGTTGGCAATAGCCCAAACCAGATCTCTATTTCATTTGGAGAACCGTGTGCCTAACATCCTGTATATTGTATTGCTAGCAGATTTCTCCATTCTGTTTATTTTATTATTTTGATAACAACATTTTGTAAGTCTCAGTAGGAAGATATTAGATATGTGTGACTGCGGGGTGCTCAAATCTTTTAATGAAAGAAGCAGTACTGTAATAATCAAGCGTGTTAAACATGATACCATAACCATCATATGCTTCGCGGATGTTTTAGTTATATTTCAACCATAGTTTGTATTTAATTTTACTGTGTAAATGCAAAAGATAGAAACACAAAACATCAAATGTTTTGGTAGTAAATGGCAACAATTGTTTGTTGAATATATTTTGTATGGGAAAGAGTGTTTTAGAACTTAGTTCTCTATTTCTTAGATATATAAGAACATGCTTTTAGCCTTAAAATAATAATGTATGAAACCTAGAAACTCGCGTATACTTATAGTGATGTTGACTGTAGAGATGGATATGCTGGCTTAGTTTGCTAAGTGTGCGTGCGTGTATATGAAATTTATACACAGGTAACGCACACATTAATGTTGCCAACTATTTTTGAGTGTTGTTATTCTAAGCTACATGCCTCATGTAAAACAGTTTAATATATTTTAAGGGTATTAAAGTAAACATATTTTCTACGAAAATCTTTATTTTATTTTACATATAATTTACACATAACTAAAAGGTGATGTATATCTATTTACACATGTAGAAAAAGAATGAAAGTTGATAAAAAAAACATATGATTTTGAGATTTCATTTTATTAGAGAGAAAATGCAGTTTCATACAAAGATCTTTGTGTTGTTACATTAAATTATTGTGATTTTAGATAAAACATTCGGTAAATATTCATTATGCTTGCGTACTTACATTTTACTAGAAAAATTTATTTAGCGTTTTTCATATTACCTTTAGTAGGTGTGATAATAATAGAAAATGTTAGAAGGTTTACTTTGGAAATTTTACAAATAAGTTAATCTTATAGGTACATGTAATAGTTTCGAAGGAATATGTATATTTGCACATTAATGGGGTGAAATAGTGGTGACATCCACGTAAAGAAGGCAGGACTTCGTGTGAAAATATATTTTATAACACGGTGGACATTAATATTAGATACATACATTGTATTACTTTAAAACGTAGCAGTGACAGGTTTAATAAGCTAAATTACATTCAAAGTTCAAACTTAATACATTCGGAATGTTGTAATGTCACATTAAAAGCAATAGGTATCATGTATAAAAGTGTAGTAAGTAGTTACTCAAGTTGTTGCTGAGAAAGATTATATCATCAAAGGTGGCCTATTATGCCTCAAGCTATAATACAGAAACAACAATTAATAATCATTTACATAAGGCTCAGTAATGCTAAATTCTACAATTCATAAAGCTATATCCCCAATCTGAATGGCATCACTAGACTACATTTCAAATAAAGTAGGTTCCTATGTAGATTATTCTTAATATTTAGTACCTATGAACTATTAATAGGTACACTAAATGCACAATATACAGAATTTCATAAATTTCTAATAATTAAAATAGATGATAAATATATAAAAAAATCTATTGTTAAATTTGTCTACAATAAGCGTCACCAGTTGGTTTATATTCTATCCTTACCATCCCCGAAATCAAATAGGGACCTAAATTATCAATGATTATGGTTTCTTTTGATTTGATATCCAATGAGAATGGTCCCATGTACCTACCAGGAAAACTAGGCCTCTGATATACTTCCAAAATATTACTGAATTTTACACAAAATTTTGTATGGTTAATAAATCCTATTATAAGCGGTTTCAGTTCAGATTTAAGATGAATATTTGGCATCGGTGAGTAAACACTTGGCCTAAAATCTTTTAATATCTTTCACAATAATAAATTCAATTGTTTTTACCTTCCATCAATAGATATTCTACTTGAAGGACGGTACATTTACTTTGGGTCCTCCAAAAGCTTGTTATGTTCATTCTAAGTCCTACCTAAGTATTTCCTGTTCGTCTTCAGGCTGTGACACCCTTGCCGTTCAGTCTAATAGATCTAATAGGTAGTTGGTTTCACAGAAAGCTGATCGACTCCATCTGATTTGAGCACGAGCTTTAAGTTTCAATAAATATTTGAGACGTACTACATTTACCTTAGCTATGTTGTATATAAGTTATATAACTGAGACAAAAATCTTAATTTGTATCTTGAAGTTTACTAATATACTATCTACATATTTACTAGAACTTGAGATGCCGTTTATCATTTAGAAAATAATTTCATATTAAATAACATTTGGTCAAGAATATCAAGACTCCAATTTAATCGGAAACATTAAAATTAATAAGCGTATTCATCATATTATGGGTTAAATTTACCACTAATATTAAGCTACATTTAAGTTATAGTTAAGTGTTTGATTGAAGTCAAGTGCACATGTGTTTATGATTAGGTTTATAAAGTAATGTTGTTTGCTCCGTCACCAGCATTTGATAGTTACTTACAGATACATTTAGCTCTTAACGACTATTTGAAATGAGTTCAGTACAGTTTTACACAATAATTTATTTCAATTACGAGTAGAAAATAGTGTCATCTATCGATACATTCTCAAATATACAGCCTAGAATCTATTGCGAGTCATTTATTATAAGGTGTTCTTCAGGGAACAATGTTGGTTCCACATCTGAAAAATAATAATTTTGAAGATTATACTTGTCTCGCAATTGACTCTTGGTGGGTAACACGAGAAATATTGAAAGCTTAAATTTAGGCTAGGTTAAAATCTTAGCAGCGAATAATAATGAATCATTTACACTACTGGCGTACCGCAGAGCGGTGGCTCGCCGATTCGAATTAGCTCACTATGTTGTCTTCCACATAGAGAAACTTTATACATCCAGGCTTTTCGCATTGTGCTTTCAAGTCATATATTTGTGCGTTACACACATTTTTATAAATTAGCAACGTATATGAAGCTGTCACACTTAAGTATATCGTATAGTATGCTTTAGCTTTTTTTCAACAGTGAATAGAACATGTTGCAACATCTAGATCTAACAGTATTTACAAATGAGGCTAAATATTATTCCTCTGTAGTTGGTGGAACTATGTTGTTCTCCTCTTCTTGCTTAGCTCGAGCCTCAGCGTCTGACAACAAAAAATATTTAATTAAAACGTGATCAAATAGTAGCGATACTCTCGTGGGAGACCGTAGGACTGCAGGTATCGAGTTGGATCCAAGGCGCACATTTCTGAAGATGTTCGAAGTTATATGCGTATTAAATAGTTTATTTATGGCTTGCTTCCACGAGGATGAAAATCTCCATGAAGAAACCTGCATGACGGAGAGCTCTCCATAATGTGCTCGAAGATTTGTGAGTCTGCCAACCCGCACTAGGCCAGCGCGGTGGACTATGGCCTAACTCTGTTCACACTGAGAAGAGGCCCGTGTTCGTGTGTGATGTTAAAGCGTGATCCGTGTTGATGATTAGATATGTTTTAGTCATACTTATATGTATACTGCGCAAGTATAAATTATTTAGGTAAATATGTTTGTTTTACGATATAAACTTGTCATTCAAATCTTTATTCTTCTAAAGTTTGCTTGGAGTGCGCTGCTTCATGCAACTGTTGTGCATGAGTTCGGACGAAGTTTGGTTTTTGTGTTAAGAGTCTGGGACTGTGCCCGATAAACTGCAATAGGGTCACTCTCTATTACGACGGACGGACCTAAAACTGCAATAGGGTCACTCTCTATTACGACGGACGGACCTAAAACTGCAATAGGGTCACTCTCTATTACGACGGACGGACCTAAAACCATAGCTTTTTGTTTGCGATTTCTTCTGTATTTTCTTAGCATTACAGAAGCAATGTCAAAAAAACAATCAAGTCGTTGCCTACTGGAAGGAAAAGGGAAATGGAGTAGGATGGGGTTTGGGAAGGGAAGGGTGATTGGGCCTCCGGCTCTCTCACTCACCGAACGAAACATAACATAATATACTGTTATTTTACGTCGATCTTTTGTGAGAGGGTACTTCCCCGGTCGAGCCGGCCCATTCATGCTGTACCAGCGTGGCCCTACCACTCAAAAAATGTGGCTAAACGTGTATGTAATACATTTCAGCCTATCTCTTCGGATTTGAAGAGAGTGTCTCTTAGAAAGACATAATTATAATGATTTTTAATGATGTTTGCAATTCTTTGAGTATTCAAGGATATAAGCGTGAGACTATTGCAGGTCGCTCAAGTAACTTAAGACTAAGTTAAGGACTAGAGGAATTAAAAAAGTTAGTTAATCTACATCAGATCTGTGATGCACACTCTCTATTATTTTTATGTTGATTAATGAATTATCAGTTATCATTCATATACAAGGAATAATAATACACACCCTTAGCAGCTTGCTCTTTCCATATTTTCTTATTGTCGCTGAGGCACGCCACCCAAGGCTTTCGGATCTTGAATTTGTTGCTTATTTCATTGCCTGAAACACATTTTAATTAATTAATTTATAAATGGATACTTAAAACATTAATTTATGATTAATTTGTTTTGATTAGATCAACTTACAAAATTAAAACATCCAGTTATCAGAAAAGAAAATGTTAAAAATATTTAAAATCTCTTTACACTTTTGTACTAAGGTGATATTGCGAGAAACGGGTATTCTTAGATGACCACGTATTTCAAAGCGACAACAGTTACATCATGAGATAATTATCTCGTGTGCTAAGTGTTGTCCTTCAGTTGTCTATATGACTTTGTCTGATTTCTTTCATATGTCAGTGTAAGGCAGGGTTTATTGTAGCTAGATGTCTTGTGATGCAGAGTAAAACTTCCGAAATGTTGTAGAGTACGAATATATATTAGAATAAAATTAGGCTATTTACATATATAGTTTTAGTCACACAAGAAGTTATATTCAAAAGGAGCTGATATTTACAATCGACCAATCACAGGATATTACAATATTATTATGATGACGTAACGAGCATGAGCGCGCGCATTCACCGAATGCGGCTCATATATAAACAGGTGGCACGGAAATTCATGTCATTTGACGCTCCGCGCCCGCAGTGTGCGGACGTGTACAAGACTTTAAGTATTGCAGCTGCATGAATATGTTTATTATTTATACCTGTACTCTCCTCATTAATAGGTTCAGATGAACTATTAGAACTCTTGCTGCTGGAATGTAGTGGTCCCAATACGCATTCAAGCATATCAGCACACACTCCCATGCTAGGTTCCACAATGAACTCTATGAAGCCGATCTGGGACTCGGCCACCAAGGTATTGTTCCTGTCGCACAGCGGACTGAATGGAAGACCCAGGTCACGTTCCTTGTCTCCTTGGAGGAAGAACTCGTCAAGGAGGCTCATTGTCCATCTGTGATGCAGATCCCATCTCTGAAACAGTTTGTAAGTAAATATTAGTAGGTACTAGTAATGTGCCGGATAATTAAAAATGTACATCCGCGGATACGGATCTTAACTTTCTTACTCAATCGGTGTCGGTGCGCGTGACCTTAAGATTTAAGTTTTGTTCTAAAAGTGATCTTATAACTTTCTATAATAAATGTTACAAAAATTTAAACTCAATTGATCTCATTATAAAGATATTTTAATTAATGTTTTATAATAAATTCCTATACTAGTCTATATAGTAAGTGTTTTTTTATTTTGCTCGTCAAAATGACCACACTCCACCTGATGGTAAGCAGTCGTGTGGTCTAAGAGCAGTGGCCTCCACACGGCCCTCATAGCAGCCGAGGCGATGTTGAGGTCTCTACTTTGACGGCCTGAGAAGGTGCTTTTTCACGCCCCGCTTAAAGGACCCAGGGTTGAAGGAAGAAGGAAACATTTTTCTTATTTTTTGTTTAGTAGCTAATGACGAGCTTTCGTGTAAAGTAGTAATACTTCAGGAAGATTTTCTTTTATTTTGTAAAAAAATACATCTTAATATATAAAAATCTCGTGTCACGACGTATGTTCGGGATAAACTCTGAAACAACTGAACCGGTATTGATCAAACTTCGTAACTATCTGTAATCTGGTCCAACTTAAAAGATATTTTTTGAAATTAATTTTTTAATGTTTACAGGACAATGTCTGTCGGGACAGCTAGTATATGTATATATTTTCAATAATGGTTATGTTTGAATTTTTTTTGTAGTATTTGTAGTAAATAGTTAAAATGTATCTCACCTTAGCTGGATGGGAGATATCACAGCAGTGCAGTATCAGTGACGCTGCTTTGGACTTGTCGACGGTGGGCTCAGCGAGTGTCAGCAGCGACCTCATGTTCTTCAGCTGCTGGAAATGGAACGACATGTCGGTGGCCAGCACCATGTCGATGACTAGCGTGCGGAACTCGCGGAACTCCTCCCTGGACAGGTTCTGCAGTATGTTGCATTCTTCGTCACGCATCAGCCTGAAAACGAAAGAAGTTGTTGTTAGATACTGTTTGGTGTGTCTTGTTTCCTTGGGATGGCGATGTCTTTGTTGTATCTCGTCATTATTGGGCGAAGAGGTGTACCTGGAGTTGGTATACTTCTGGACAACCTTAGACACGAAGATCGTCGGCATGTCTTTAAGCATTTCATTTCCACATTCGTCTTTTTTATACAATTAGAGTGGCAAACAAGCATACGATCTGACGGTAAGTGGTCACCGTAGCCTGATAGACGCTTGTAACATCAGAGGCATAACTTGCGCGTTGCCGACCCTTTAGGAAAGGAAGTGGGAAGGAGAAGGAGCGGTAAAGAGGAAAGGGGTGATTAGGCCACCGGATACCATGCACTAAACCTGCCTATTAGTCATACGGTTTTTGAAAACTGTCCTTCGGTAGGTAGATGTACACTACTTGGGAAATACTGATGTTATAACTACGTACAGAGACTCGGATAAAGGCGATCAAGAGCACTGCATTGCTCTTGAAATTGTTAGACGCACGTACTGCGCCTCCAACCAGTAGGCCTACCATGAAACGTTTATCCCGAAGTTTTGGGCCTAATGTTCGTACTGTGTAACAAACGGAATGTCCTAATCTCTTTCATGCAGTGGTCCTAACAACGGAGAAATATATTTTTGAATGAAAGTAATCCGAAGGAATGTAATTGTAAGTTTATTTTATTCAGCCCGAAGTTTCGGATAGAAGATTTCTTCTATTATTGCATACAGTGCTGGAAAATACAGTTATGGCAGGGCTGGTTAATTGCCAAAACAAAATGAGGAAATGGAAGCTCTGGCATAATACAAACATGTCAGTGCTTCTATTTTCTCCGCTTGTTTTGACTTCTGCGACGGTGCTGTAGTAGATGCAAACGCTGGACTTGAGCCCTTGAGTTCCAATTTCGGGTCCGGCAGTGTTATCGGGTTATGCTATCTCTGTGCCGGGTAGACAATAATAGGCTCGCTTCCTAATACCTGGTCTTTCGGTGATATTGGTGTGAGACTATGTATTAACCAGCACTGGATCTTTGACGCCTAGCACATGCTGAGCTGGTAACCTTTTCAGCAATACATGCTTGTTGAATAAATGATTTTTCTTTCTTCTTCTTTCTTTCTTTCTATTAAGTTGTAGGATAGGTGTGTTTGTTATGTATGTACATAATATGTCGGCGCTAGGTAATGTTCTGAAGGATGTATTCAGTCTCTGGTTAGTTTACGGGATTCCGTTGCGCTAGAACATACCTACTCGAATATAATAATATAATATTTATTTATAACGTACAAGTGATCTGTACACGGCATAACAGATAACTGGCGAAACCAAGTCGCCTCATATGGTTTTCATAAGTAGAGATAAGTAGTTATAGGTATATGTGCAATACATCGGTTAAGTATGTCAATATGTGTGCAAAATAGGCTATCCAACACTAAAATAATTTTTCAATTCGGCCCAGTAGTTCCTGAGATTAGCGCGTTCAACCAAACAAACAAACAAACTCTTCAGCTTTATAATATTAGTATAGATAATAATATACTATTCTATCACATACACACAACACCATCTAGCCAAACTAAGCAGAGCTTGTACTATGGGTACTAGACAATGGACAAACATACATATATACTTTTTTTTTGTAAATACGTACATATTATACATATAAACACCCAGCCCAAGACAAACATTCATGTCCATGCACACAAATTTGACTTGTGCGGGACTTAGTAGACTAAACAAATTTGATCAGGCTTTAAACTGTGTTATAATTACGCAATAAAAATGTAAATATTACGGACGGTCGTGTCTTTATTACATAAAATTGTTGCTTGTGTGTTGAAAGTAGTTGTTATAGGTTATAAACGTTACGACCTAAAGCATTAGACTCAGAAATTGATTATTAGATCATTGTAGAGATAAAATATACTTTAGGTGAATACCAAAACTTGACCGATTTAACTACTTTCTTCATTAAAAATTAAAGAAAGACTTTGGTCGTGTTCCTATGTTTTCCTTTTTTTATATAGGTAATCTAGTCAAATTTGTATCCTGTATGTTTGAACACAGCGGAAAATCTGGTCAATTTTTGAGGTTTTTGAAGGCTCATGTCTCTTTGAATAATTAATTTATGAAAAAAAGGAAAACATAGGGATATGCCAATAGAGACCATACATTTTTTGGAAAAAAATATTTATCTACTGGCATTATCCAGGGAAAAAACAGGGGACTACGTTGGTATGGAAAAACGGTCCTTATGTTTCCTCTTAATATAATATTAGACAACGGGTCTTTATCGCGATTATATATTTAAACGTGATAAATACCAGGGATGTTATGGAGCTCCGTAACCGCAACCGAAACTATCGGATATCCGAAATAAATATATATCCGTAACCGTAACCGTATCCGTTTCACAAGTTTCGGATAATTTCGTATAAGGGCGAAGTCTAAATAATTATTTTAATAGATAAAATTTAAAATTGAGTAGGTAAATAATAATTACTTACCTATATGACTGATTATAATACCAAATGATAACCTAGACTAGATAAAACCTATAAATAAAACCAAATTATTAGGTACATACTATTTGTGTTTATAATTTATATTTTATAATTTTACTTCAATCTAATATCCGTTTAACGGATAATCCGAAATAATTACATATCCGTAACCGTATCCGAAACCGATCTAATTTTATTCCTATAGGATATATCCATATCCGTATCCAGATCCGAAATATCATATCCATAACATCTCTAATAAACATCTCTCTCCAATACGTCGTCTTGAGCTTAAGCTTAGTTCTTCATTCAGAAAGTTGGTTAGACTTGCTTGACGTTACGACCGACTTCCATCAAAACATACCTGTAGATAGATATATGCATTGACAATACCATATTAACTTGTTATTAATACTCGTCTTCTATGCGGCGTATTAAGATGAAACATACACCAAATTTTAAGGTATTCAAATTTCGTGCAGTAGTTGATGCGTGATGCTCGTACAAACATACAGATAGACAAAAATCTAAATAATTGTTATGGCTTCTATAGCTCTTGTAAAGATCCGTTGCATCATTTTTTTATATACCTTGTATGTACAGACATCGATCAGTTACAAATTTTATTATATTTATAGATTAAATAAGTATACCTATAATTAAGTTGTATTGGTTATACTTATAATTAATTATTATTGTTTAATTCAAAACCTAAGAATTCTCTTCAGAGAAGGAATCAGGGGACTATGAAACGTTGATTTTGTGTACTTTTAATAGGTATTTTCGGTCCACGCTGCAGTTGTCTCTATCGCGCTCATGATACTGTACATGGTACCTACTGCGCGACAGCAATAGATTTTACAAATACCTATTTTTCAATTCTCTCCTAGTGTTTCCTGTTAAGTATGTGTACGAATCGAAAAGTCTAAAAACGTTTAATAGCATTCATGCTGCTTTTGAAAATATAGGGCTCCTAAATTACAGCCTATCTTCAATGAGCCTGTGATTATGAATGATAGCATAATGTTTAGGTTAAATTATGTGGTTTGAAGATCCATAAAAAAGAAGTACATAATACTGCGGAAGAAAATGAATTTCAAAGATTGATTTGCTTACTAAGACTGCAAGAATGGCATCGTGGTTTGGTCGCTTCGCTTCTAACACGTGAATCCAGAACTCAGTGGGTCAAGTGTTGTAGATTGATCCTCACACGGGATAAAAATAAGTGCAGTCCACAAATAGTGGTGCCGAGTCAAGGTATAGGTACTGTGTGTCCGTTGTTAGAATGTTTGTAAGGTGGACAACGTCTAATAAATCGATGAACGCCGGCTGCACGCACGAAAAAGTATGACTAATTGACCCGTTACGCTTATTGTCCCGTTACACACATTGTAACGTTACGGGAAATAAATTTTGTTATGACGTTGTCAAGTTAAACTATCGTTCGTAAACCGACTTTACAGACAATCAATTTTTTTTGACGTGACTACGTCTAATAAATCGATGAACGGCGGCTGCACGCACGAAAAAGGATGACTCATTGTCCCGTTACGCTCCTTGTCCCGTTACGCTCATTGTCACGTTAAACTATCGTCCGTAAACCGAGTTTACAGACAACCAATAATTTTTGCCTTTATTTGTTATGAGGGGCTTTTATACAATTGTATATATATGCCAGCCCCATCGTACCTCATAACAAGTTATACAACAATTTAGTTAAAACGCAACGACACGAACTTAGAAGTGCTAGATGCGAGGAATTTCTTTAGGTGCAGAAAAATCGAATAAGCTACCGTACCTATACTTACTACTAGTGATAGTAGTACACGGTCATATTGTATATGAAGTGATAAGATCAAACAAAGCTAAATAGATATGCATTTCTTGATTGTAAAATTAAAATCAATAATACGTTTATTCATGTAGTTCACAAAGTAGCACTTATGAACGTCAAAGTTACACTAATTAATGTGAATTTACAATTACCTGTTGCCAAGTTCAGCAACAGGCGTAGAACCAATGAGAAGAACTGGCAAGAAACTCACGACGTCTTTTCTGTATGGACCAATCTGCAATGTCTTCTTACCCTTTCGTGTAATAGGCATGTACAGCCAGCAAAATAAGTAGCTAAACAATGAATTTATATCAAACACCATTTTATTAATTAAAATATTCTATATTGTCTATATTGCGAATGTTATTCATTAAAATTGTAATAAAGTGTCAAATAAACAATGCGATAAAATCCGTATATAGTAGTTTAATTTCAATAAATTACTTTAATTATTATAAATATATAATTAAATATTATTCTATTCAAATTCACTATAGATAATTTATTTGCAGAGTACTTACAAGTATTAAGTACCTATATGTAACACAAAAAAGCCAATTTGACACCACCTGCCAGCTTCATATTTGTACACTTAACAAGTTTTTATTTATTTATATATTTTACTTTTCCCCCATCATGCTTCGTTCCATGCTTCGCTAGTAACTTTGAAGTTTGGCTTGTTGAGATTTAGTAAGTACCCAAGGCTGGCATCCATATGTTAGGATAGGGAGTATGCAAGTGTTAAATAGCTTTCCTTTAACCGAGATGTGTATTGTTTTGTCCTTCATTATTTCTCTGTGTGCCCAGTATTTCTTCCATGCATGTCCTAAGCGTGTCTCAATCTCTTTGTTTGACATATTGTTTATCTTGATTATCTGACCCAAATATACTCATTTACTATGATTGTTTCTTTCTCTCTGTTAGTCATTGCCTTAGTTTTTGATGTATTCATTTTTAAGTACATCGTACTTAACATAAAAGTCACACCTGCACGAGATTGAAAATGCACAAAAAAGCTTAGAGGATAGCTTCAATAGAAGAATGACTGAGCTTGAGGCACGGCTTCACAGTACTGGATCTGCTAAGAACACCGTGACTAAAGTGGCAGAGGAGTTCCGTACCTTTCGTGAACTCATCTTTAAAATGCTTGGCCTGCAAGTAAATCAACAAGTGCTACAAAATGGTGGATACAATGGAGACGAAGCACCGGTGTAAGGCCCTCATCTTTTTGGAAGTTCCCAAGACGGATAAGGAGGATTGTACTGCTTCCACTCTGGACATAATTCACAAGACACTAAGGCTGAATGACATCTTGCTCCCTAATCTTGAAGTCTATCATAGGCTTGGTGCACAGAACAAGGAACATCCCAGGCCCTTGTGTGGTTTACTTGTATCAAATTGAGAAGTAATGTCTGGAGAGCTAAGTCAGCGTTGAACGGCTCAGCAGTCTCGGTTAGAGAGTTCTTAACCAAAACTTGTCAGGCGATCTTCGTTAAAGCTCGTCAATATTACGGCATGAAGGCGGTGTGGACTCAGGATGCCATCATTGTCGTCAAAGCTTACGATGGAAGACGACATTTCTCCTCGATCGATGAGCTCACTTTTTTACTGGAAAAGCATCCAAAAGTATTGGAGCAAATCTCGTTAGCAACCAGCAGGAGAAACGTAGGTAATACCGGGAGTGCGGTTTCGTCGGGCATAAACGTAAACAAAACAATTTGCGTAGATAAGCTTTCGTTACTTGTGTTTGAATCGTATGGTCGCGAGTACTTAGTTCAGTGGTAATAGTAGCTTCCTATTTTTGTAGTCTTTTAGCAGCGAAGCTTGTATGAACTTGTTTGTTTACTATAATTTTATTCATCCTCACTCACAAAATATAATATTAGTTTTCCAATTTCTACGTTTGACATCTGTCATTATGCTGTCAATATCAATTCGACAACCATACAAGTTTCGTTCTGAAACGCTAATCGTAAATAACTTCCTATTTATTTTCAAATAGTGTGTAACAGGCAGCTAGTGGTGGTGCAAAGTTTAAAACGTTGCATTAATCATAAGTTACCTATTATTTTAGTTTACATATACATATTTATTTATTTATATTTATCATAGGTATAGTGTATTGTTCCTTTTCTTTATCATGTTGTCTGATGATAAAACATTTATTTCTGCTGATGAGGCTGCTAGTTTGTCGAGTGAGGATAGTTTTTGTTCGGTCACTGATACGCTGGGCGATTTTGTGCTGCAGATGTTCAATTAACAGCTTGATTGTTGTTTCACGTCATCGACTTGGCGTGACCTCGATTCTGGTGTTCTTCAAGGCGGCATTCTATCTCCATTACTATTTTATATATTTATTAAATTCATAACTCAGAACCTTCAGTGCAAGTATAATAGATACATGCGTACATACATACTTAAGTATTATATTATTGTTGATATGAATCTGATAAACTGTCAAGGAGGAGAGCACGTACTTTCAACTTGAAAGTCTTACGGTTTGTCTACATCCTGACTTCATGAGGGAGCGCATTCCATAGTTAAACGGACAGAACGAAGAACGAAGAATGTAGGAAACCAGATGTATGGGAGGGACAAAGTAAAATGAGGTTATTGGAAGAACGAAGATTTCTATCATGATTGGCACATAGGTACCTATTGGAAAAGGCAAATTAAACTTTTGTAAGGGCACGCAAACTACGGCGTTGACGAATGTGTAACCATTTTAAAGTGGATCTATGAGATGAAATATGGTCATATTTACGAAGATTATAAATAAATCGATTAGAATAAAATAAAATAATCGATTTAGGTTACCTGAGTATAAAATATCTTTATTGATTTGTATATATTATGTAATATATAGTTTTTATAATAATATTCTTTAGTATAATAATATCGACGCTTGAAAGGCAAAAATTACCAAGCGACATATTGGCAACTTTACACTAGAGCATTTTAAAGTTTTGTTTTTTAGAAAAAAATCTTAGAAAATCGCCTATTAATCATAACTACTTGATTCCAACGAATTTTAAATGAAATTTATAGGCTTAATAAACTGGCATTTAAAGATTATAAATTTTCTTAATATGTTGTGAAATAGTGTCGGTTAGTAATAATTGCATCAAAATCACAAACAGGTAAATGTTACTTACCGACAACAAAGTTTGATTTTAAAACAAGTAAAATTAACTAAACTTCCTTATTTTAAAATTGATTTTGAAGAAAAATGACGCATCCATAAGTAACGCATGTCTGACATTTAGGTAAAATGATCTAAATAGAAAACAAAATAACTTCTCTGCCAGTTAATTTTAGTTATAGCGCAAATTAAATAAGGTTAGTGTAGGATTTTTTGAACAATTAGTAATTAATTTTGGTTTTAGTACACAAAATCAAAGATTTTCGGACAAAGGTTTTCGACGAATATCGTCATCATCATCATTTTGTTATCTGAGTTAGTATTCTGACATATTTTCTATGGAAGATCTGTCAAAATTATAACTCTTGTAGCGCAAAAAATACGCATTGAGATTGAATATAGAAAGCAGCAGTATACGAATATTGCAGTCTAATCTCTCGCAATGTGGATAGCTAATCTTATAAAGAAGGTGGTCTGTCGTTAAAAACTTAGTATAATAATTATGTAGATTGATTGTAAAAATAAACTAAAATAAAAGAGGCATTTTAATTTTATAGGTATATATTAGTAATTTCAATAACTTGTCTCCGACGATCTCCCGAGACTCCCCAAAAATGATCAAATACCTTCTGTCTTTTTTCAGTATCAATATTAAATTTTCACAGTTACTTCCAAATTTTTTTTCCAATGCCTGGGTTAGGTTGAATAGATTTAGATTTGATGGTTTTGCCATCACTTCGCACACATTCTTGTCCAGTATTTTTTTTTGTGACCGTTATTTCCTTTTTGTCCTTTATCATGTTCATTCTTTTGTTTCTCAAGTCTTTTTCTTCCACTACTTCTGTCATCCAAACCTGCTTTTTGTTTTTTAGATTTTGTCTTTTTAGACGTTTTATATTTTATTGTTCTTACTGTTTTTAATACTACTTCATCGTCATTAGAAGAAGAAGTAGATCCTAACCATTCATCTGAAATTGCAACTTCTTCGCAATCGATAAAGGTTGAGTAATCTTCATCTGATAAATAAATCAATGTACATTTTATCAGTTTTGCACTTACGTTTACGACCATTTTGAGGCTTTGTAGATTTTGAATCGCCAGATTGAGAGCATCCCACAATGGTAGAACTTGTAGAATTGGCATTTACTTGGGTGTTGCTTGCAATATACATTTCTGTTGTAGTCAGTCCACCTTTAGTATTTTTAACTGTTTGTTCTTGAGTGTTGCTTGTAGCGGACGTTTCCGGTATAGTCAATTCAACCTCAATGTTTCTAAGTTCTTTATCTGGTATGCCAATTTGAACTACAGAATAATCATCTACTGTGGCTGCATGTTCTTTAGATAGAGATGCAGGTACAAATTCTAAGGTGGGGATGGATGAAATTGTAAGTGGCCTGTGCTTCACTATAATTGTGGTGCTGTTGATCAATATTTATTGGGCTAGTCATCTCCATGTTATTGCCAGCAGTTAGAGTCTCAGGATTACTTGCAAAGAGAATTATTGAAGGGCCTACACCTGAAAGTGTTTCATCCTGATAATAAAATATAAAATAGGTGTTAGGGTCGCTCAGTCAAAATTTAACGGGCGTTATCACTAGCGATTTGTGAGCGACAGCAATCTCGTAACGAGTGCGCAGCATGCTCGCAGTCGATTTGGGAGCACAGTGAGCTCGCCGTGATTGGAACCGTTGACAATGTTCCCACGAAATCGCAATGAGCTTGTTGCGCGCTCGCTGCGAGTTCGCTGCGCGCTCGTTACCAGATCGCTGTCGCTTACAAATTGCTAGTGTGATAGCGCTATAGTGTGTAGAACAAAAGTAAAATAGATGCATTAACCTACATGTTACAGATTTGCTCATAACGGGATATGGTAGCTACTATAGTGTGAAAAATTAATTTGAATTGATAACAAGCAACGTTCAAGAAAGTGCTAATTCTGCTAATACTACCATTCTTTCAGTCTGGTGAGAAAGGTTGTAAAGTTTGGTAAAACTACGTTGATTAATTTATCAGATGAAGATTTCTCAACCTTCATCCCATAAATACTGGACAAGAATGTATACGAAGCGATGTCAAAATCATCGAATCTAAAATTCATTCAGCTTACATGCACACACACACACACTTTTACTACGCGTTACAAGTAAATTTAATAAATTAAAAACATACCAGTGCAATAAACACCAGATTTTTGTCTTAATAAGCATTTTCTAGATATCTTGGTCCCTAGAAATTAAATTTAATATTAGTTGCTTGTAATAGTTACAATTGAGAGAATAATAATTTAGTATTTAACTAAGCAGGTACATTACCAAGGTCAAATCCCTGCTATCCACACCCGCGGTTGACGTAGCCTGCTTAATTATGTTATCTATTCGCTTGTTGCGATTCATTATGTAACTAAAACAATAAATATGAATCAATCTATAAAATGCGTATTAAATAAGGTCATAAAATCTTTATAATGAAAACACTTATCGAGTACTTATCTCGAGCTACACGACGTACTTTGTGCGAAGCGCGTGAGTACGCAGGTTGCCTATGCGACAGTTCGGTGAAGACTAATCGATATTTTTTTACCAACCGCCATTCAAAATGTACTTTTCACCGCGTTTATGCGACAAAACAAAATAGGTGCGACAGGGATAAGCTCATTTTTATACAAATTTCATATCAGAAATAGTTATCTTAGTAACAAAAACAGTAAAAAAACGGTAGGTAAAATATTACTAAACGACAAAATATATCCGTTTTAGGCAGGAAAAATACTACCTACTATATTACGTTTTAAAGTACATTACCATTTAGGAAAAAAATACTAAATGAAAATGAGTACATAATTAAGATGTGTTAAAAAGTCTTAAATGAAGAAAAAACTAATTAATAAATCAGGTAAAATTTCTTAAGCAATGCTCATACCCTAGATACCGTAAGGAAAAAAATACTTAATTTTTTAAACGTATTATTTCGAATCAAGGCAAAAATTACTAAGTGTAAAAAGTTAAAATCGAATACCTACTAAGTGAAAGTTATTCATAAATCAGTAAAATTTTGGTCGCTTGGTCGCTGAAAACTGCGAAAATGTGATTTTTTTAAATTTACTAAGCGACAACAAAACTCTTCTTAGCGGTACGAGAGTATGACCAATCGACGCAGAATTTTTTGCTGATTTCAATGATGTATATAACTCAATATCGTCCAACATGTCGCTTAGTAATTTTTGCCTTTCAAGCGTCGATATGTTTAGGATATGTAAATGTATATATTTCATCCCAATGTATGTACTTTTTATCTTTGATTCACCCAACGGTTGAATGCCCTTGGCATTATGTCCGCCGATGTACTATTTTCATATTTTGTGCATAAAGTTTTAAATATATAAATAAAAAGTAGGTAACTTTAATAACGTAAAAAGGTACAAAGGTACATCCCAATAATATTTTGATCCTCGCTTCCGAGACAACGGTTTTCGTTACAGTTTTATCAAATCCCATTGCGTATGAATGAACACGTACCTACTACTAAATGGAGCGACTAATACCATTCCTTGACTGAATAATAAAATATATTTTTACGATTTTTTATTAATGACCTTTGGGTTTCAGAATATTTTAATACTGATTAACGGCGGATGTAGAGGTTTATGTAGTTATTTGGACAATGTTTGTGTCGACTATTGTGGGATTTGACCACCATACTAAGAATTTGTGCGATCCAAAGATATTTCCCGGTGTGAAGATTTATTACAACGTCTATAAAGTTTGCGATACAGGCATACTGAGTACTTAGTCTTGCTTACTTCCGGTTACAAATACACTTAAATTTAAATGCGCAAAGTCCAGCGATGATAACGGAAAAACTTAGAAAATATTTGTAAGTACTAAAATGTACTTTATATTGTATAGATGAAAAGTACCCTATGTCCAATTCTGTACCCTTGACAACATGTACCTATGCCAATTTTATGAAGATCGGTGAAGTAGGTTAGGCGTAAAAGCGTAAATAATAAACAAACAAACGGACTCACATTCGCATTTATAATATTAGTTAGGCTTTACGTCCTTAACATATGTCCATACTTTATTGGTACACGCTGTATATTATATAAGTACAGTATGTTACTCTACAGCAACGCAATGAGCGTTCAGTTAATGTTATCCGTTATGGTAATAAACCGCTCATCAATCCTCATTGATCAGGTAAGAGAGATCTGCAGCATCATTTGCGTGTCTGTTCTAATTACATAAACGTTTATACCCGGGGATATAGGCAGAACTGTACCAACGCGCTAAGCTACCCATACAAATTGATATGCGAGCTCTATATTTTTGTACACTAGGATTCAAGACAATTTATCAAACCAAAATCGAAATTACGCCCAACTCAAATTTCTAATAAATATCGTTTATAACTTGTGAACGATCTCCTCACTGTTCACGTCCGTTCCGATCAGAGGCTGAACTATCCATCAATCTGTGACGTCATTCTGACCTAACGCTGAATGACAATAGAGCTATTAATATACAGAGTGGGAACAATAGAGTCGAGCGGTTCGAACATACCTACGTGTAAAAGTACGGAATATGAACTACATACGTGCTACGTAGAGCACCGATGGAGATTAAAAAAGTTTTGTCATTCGCGGAGGCTTTTCCTGCAATACTATTACGTCGGAATTTTAAGGATTAGTATTATTTTTTTTATAACTGTAGCTATTAATACTCATACAACAGCAAATGCGACCGCTGTGTCGAATATTGTTTTTCGAGTAGAACTAAAACTTGTTGGGCTTTTGTCAATAAAATCACAGCAGGGATATTGCGGATGCGGATACGGATGCGGATGTCTAAATCAATGCGGAAGTTCCGCAATTGCAAATGCGGATGTTGATGAAAATTGTTCATCTTATTTAATAAAAAGTATCTAGTATCACCGCCTTCGCAGGTTCAAGCCTGTTTTGCAAGGCTCATAAATTAAACACGTACTACTAAACAACTGGTTTATTTCTTATCGTAACCTACGCTATATCTGGATCCGTATTAACATCCGCGTTCATTATTGCGGATGCGGATGCAGATGTCCAAACGATGCGAAAGCTCCGCAATTGCAATCCGCAATATCCCTGAATCAATAGCAGTGCTGGGGTTAGAACTATGAATGTACATGCGACTTTAAACCATAGTTGGTGTAATGCTAGTGTCATACGCTTCTGCCCATATATTTACGGATATAGATATGAGGTATGCATGTATGTTACTAATCTGTAAGTATGCTTGTTAGTTTGTTCTTCTTTCACATAGCGACGCAATAACGACTAAACATGCTTTTTGCATAGAGATAGTGTATGACCTGAATAGTACCATAATGCCACTTTTGACCGCAAAAATCCGCGCAGTTCCTTTTTTTTTATACAACTAAATTGGCAAACAAGCATACGGCCCACCTGACCGTAAGTGGTCACCGTAGCCTATGGATGCCTGCAACACCAGAGGCATCACGTGCGCGTTGCCGACCCTTTAGGAAAGGAAGTGGGAAGGAGAAGGTGCGGGAAAGGGACAGAGGGTGATTGGGCCTCCGGTGGTATAGTCGTTGAAGCGAGAGTTCCAAACCGCAGGGAAAAGCTAGTAGAATGTAAAATAATATTGAGGAAATGAACCACAGCCTTGTAAACGACCAGGTGGTTGTAAAGTCTGGCTTATACTAACTTAGTTATTCAAAACAATCATGGACGATTGGAAAAAATATATGGTTACCCGTAATCAACTTTCAAAATAACTTTAAATTTGCAATACATTTGCGACACAACCAATTTTAATGTCCATGTCCAAATCGTCACAAATTGTAAACTTTCTTTCAATTTTAAAAGTGTCGTCGACAATTTGTGCCAACATTTTTCTATAAAAGCTTTATCTCTCACGAAGATGACGTTCCACGGACACGAGTAGATGTAACTTTCAACATTTGAGTGTTACTTTCAAATGTATATTAAACTCGAATGTTACACATTTGTTACGCACAGCCTGTAGATTTGAAGTCTGTTTACTACCGTTCCTAGTTCTCATAAATTACGTGCCCCGGGTACCACTATGGTGTTTTTCCCAATGATTGGCAGTAATTGACAGCGGAACGCTCTGTGAATTTTAACAGAGTAAGAAACGTTCTCGATATTTCACCGTCACTGTAATGAACTTGACGACTCAATCTACAGTGTGTTATTTATTTGTGCAATTATTTCTTGGCAGAATGAATATCTAGAACGGAATAATCATAACAAGCTTCGCTAAGTTTTTTGTGACGGTGTTGTCGATTAAATGATTGTGATGCTTTTGTGATTTAGTATCAAGATAATGATTGGATCACGAAATAAAAATCTGTTTTATTGTTTTAGAAAGACAACTCTCTCACTATTGCCTGTGTCGCGGGGTTCTTTAGAAACATTCGAGCAACGGAACGTAGTGCCATTGGCGAGGCCGCTTAGACCACTAAGCCATCCATGAAGTTGTTATTGTTGTTGAAGACAGTCAGGCATCTAGACGCTACGGTAACTCCTTACTATTAGGCAGTCCGTTCGTTGCTTTATAACCTTAGTAGTGCCTGTCTTCTCCCTAGCCTTTATTATTACCAAGTCACTTGGGGTCGGCTTTTCTGGTCTAACCGGATTTGACTGGATATCAGTTTTTACACGGAGCGGCTGCCACCTGACCTCCGCAACCCGAAGGCTAACGATACCCTAAGGCTAGACCAGTGTCAGGATATTATAGGGCACTGACTTCCCAATAACGACTGTCGTAGATGTTCATGGTAGCCGGGACCGACGGCTTAACGTGCTCTCCGCGGCACGGAGCAGGCGATAATTGTCCATCATCAAGCACATAATTTCGAAAAGTCAGAAGTGCGCGACGTGGGTTCGAACCCGAGACCCTCTGCATTGCAGTCTATTAGTCTTATCTTTTATATTATTTATTGTCTTAGTGGTGCCTGTAAGTGGTGTATAATAATGCTCAGTTTGATTTTGCAATAAATTACTAAAATTATGCTTTCTCGTCGTGTCATGCATGTCTAATATTTGCCCAAAGCATCTTTCCAATGCTTTCGGCAATATTAGAGAGGCGACCTTCAAAACCATCAAAATCATTTATTAGGCTTTCTAGAATAGCAATACATGTTTTCGTAAAGTTTTAGTTGAGGTGCTTTAGAACAAATGATTTTTATCTGCTTAAGCAATATGCGTAGGCAGTAATATTTAAGAATGAGATTTTGTTCGCGATTATGTCTTTAATGTCATTTACGCGGTAGACGTTTTATCATATCTCTAGTTCTAGGTACTAAAAGGCATCAGATAAAACAAAATTTTGAAAGCCGCCAAGGGTGTCGCCAGCCCAAGGGGGAGCAAGTTGATATGGAGAATGAGAAAAGTATGAATTGTAGTTAAAGTCGAGAGCACATGAAGCTTTTCACTTGTAGTACGAGCCTTACATCTACAGCGATTGTAATAATAACGGCACAGAGTCCAATGTGTAAAGCTTCACGAGTTCTTGACTGTACAATAAATAAAACTTATAAATAAGTTATTAAATGTATTAGAAAAATAGAATAAAAATAATTTGGGAGTTTTACAGTGTATTTTTTTTGTAATTTCCAGATTTTAATATTATAGTGGTCGACAAATATTCTTTTTTTGATTAGGTTAATTAAAACATAATCTTCGCGGGTTTTTTAAAAACATTTCGACGACTTTATTCTGAAAATCTTGTAAGTTTAAATAATTTAAGAATTTTAGATTAAGTTTTCTGTGTACACTCATCATGGCCAGACCATTGAGGTGATTTTTACCCATAGTGCTACTTAGCCAGGTTTTTAGTCTCCTGAGGCTGCTAAACGATCGCTCTACTGTACACGTTGTGCACGGAAGAGCGATCAAAATTTTCAACGCTTTTTCCGTGTCATAACATAGAGCAGAGCGTAGTTGATCGTACGGAATATTAGGAATGGAATTGGTGAATTCATTCGAGTTTCGACGCACGGGAATGATCGATCAAGCAAGTCAAGTCAAAGACTTAGGACTTTGGTTGGTTTAAATTTGGCAACTTTTTTAGAATCTCTGGGAGGGGGGAGGGGCAGCTGCCCCTTCCTGCCCCCCCTAGGCGACGCCCTTGAAAGCTGCATAGAAATTGGGTCAGTGGTTTATGCTTGAAGTTACATACGGTTTATTTAACTTTTATTCAAAACCTATTTCATTTATTTATATTATTTACTTTCGAGCCGCCCGGCTTCGCACAGGTAGAACAAAACCTAAATTATACACCTTAACCTTCCTCATGAATCACTCTGTCTATTGGTGAATACCGCCTGAAAATCCGTTCAGTAGTTTTTGAGTTTATCGCGAACAGATAGACAGACACGGTGGGGGATTTAATAATACGTAGTGTAGGTTTTCTAACTATTACTTACACGTTGATCCAATTGTACTATAACACATGCAAAAGTTGAAATACAGTGTAGTAATTACTTAAATGGTAGAAGCATTGGAAGGCTTTTATTGTGGAGTCTTGTATTTATCTGTTAATAACTTACGATGTGTAGACTTCTAATATCTACGTAGATATATTTTCATTGTGGAGTCATGTATTTATCCGTCGTCTTACGATGTGTAGACGACCAGCTTTTGTCTACATAGATAATTATATAGACTCACATCTATTTCCCTGAGGGGAACGCCGAGACAACAGATTTCTATTTGCTATGATCCGGGATTATTTATTGTTTTTTGCTAAAATACCTCTCATGATATTCTTCATGTATGATTTTCGTGTACGTGCTTATAACTAGGTCTCTCTACATACAGAGTTTCTATTCGTATGATACACCAAAGCGATAAAATCCGTATATAGTAGTTTAATTTCAAATATTTAGTTAAATCAATAAAATAATTGAAACAGTATTTTTATATATATAGATTCATGTATGCTTTCCTCAAAATTGCTTTAATGAAAATAGTCGAATTTTTATCACAGGGCGAACACTAGTAATAAATAATTTAATTAGAAGTAATGATCTACAAGAAAAAGCCGAGCAAAATATACAAATGGGTCATTAAAAATAATTGCTTCTTACCAAAATTTGGGGTTGGCAATGAGGTAATGCATTTTTTCCTTGTACCGTAATTCTTATACGGCACTTTTAGCAACCACTTTTATTTTCAGTTAATTTTATTTATTCTTTACATATTTCAACATGCTCTGTTTACAATACAGACGAGTACAGTAATGATATGGCAGGTAATTCTGAAGTATGAATACTACTGTTTGATTTAGGCTCTATCATTTTCTCGTAGCTTAAGTCAGATCAAATTTTTGATTGATATGCCGCTATAGACCATTATATTTTTGGACAAAATCGCGTGTAAACGAAGTATCGTTATAATTTAAGTATTTAGTATTTTTATTTTAAATATTGATATATACGTAATTTCTTATGTTAAGGTCAGGTCTTCTTCTTTTCTTTTCGTGTGGTTAGTGGTCAACCTGTTATCAAGAGTTGTTCAAGCCTCTGACATGGCTTAACGACTGCTATCAATTTGGCAACAACCGGGACCGACTTTTTACGTGCCCTCCGAAGCACGGAGACGCTCAGATGAAATACCACTAAGCGGTCACCCATCTATAGACTGGCCGCACCCAACGTTGCTTAACCTCGCTAATCGTTTACCGATCAGTGAGTGCAACTGGCTATGAGCGCCTCTCAGGTCATCAAGGTCAGGTTAAGAGCACCTTAAACCGGCGAGCGTGTATGAGGAATGTGATGAAAGTGAATGAAGCCAGAGAAGTGTGTCAGAATCGTAGGAAATGGAAATCCGTAGTCTCTGCCCACCCCTCTGGGAAACAGGCGTGAATCTATGTGTGTATGTATTGTTATGTTTCTATTAATGTTCTATATTTAACCCTGTGCCGTGAGATTTGCTGTCGGATTAGATTCTACCTATCAGCAATAAATAGTCATTAGGCCGCAATTTTGTTCTCGAGCGCCAATTAGTTTCCAGTGCATTTCTCAGCATGAGATATTTCTTAACGTTCCAATGTTAATAGGCAGAGTATTCTAACAACAAATTATTCTTACAAATCGACGACTTCACCTTGTAATTAATATAGGTACCAATATAAATTAAAGAAAAGCGATCGCCTATAAGTCCTATAACCAGTGTTTCTCAAAGAGTAGTACGGTAGTGTTTTGTTACGTGGACTGCATAAAAATACTGCCACCATCTATGATCTTTGTAGAGACGTCGCTGATTCTATTTTATTAGGTAACTATCAGTTTTCAAAGATTAGTAAACGAAAGTATAGTTGGTGCCAGTTAATGTCAATGATCCAGGGGCATAGACACCCGTCTATAATGCCATTGTGGGAGGCTTCGTCATCCCCAGGCCCTCTGGAGAGGCTAGTGAACCATGACCATCATCATAAATAAGGTTTCTACACAATTACAAATTGTAACAAGGCTTTGTGTGTTTATTGAAAATATTTTCGGCACTCAATTCAACGAATTTTAGAACTTATTTGTCAATTTGTTTTAGTATCACGCATATACCTCGAAACAGACATTGATATGTTTATAATAGTTTTCATTTGCCTAATAAATAAATATGTTGAATAAGTGATAATATTATCAGTAGCATCTAAACATAATTATAGAAATAAATATAAATGCACTACATTAATGCACAGGCGGTGTGGAGGCCACTGCTCTTAGACCACACGACTGCTTACCATCAGGTGGAGTGAGGTCATTTTGACGAGCAAAATATTAAAAAAAAATACAGTATAATATGATTAATGCCAATAAAAATATGGATTACGCGAAAACGCGGGTACTTATAAAAAGTAATTGAGAACCACTGTTCAAGAGCTATTTAGATTAAAGTACAGTCTTTAATCTTTATTGATGAATTGCCGTTAATTACGCTGCGAAATTTAATTAGTCATTTATTTTCTATTTCCATCTGGAAGTAAGGATCCGTTCGTATAATGAGTTTATAGCAATAATTTGAGTTTCATTGCTTTAATATTAAAACGCAAATTTATGTTGTAGGTGCTATTAATGATTTTGTTATGGATTCCAGTAGCTTTGAAAGTATTCGCAACTTTTGATATACATAATTATAATGTGGATATACAGATAGGGAAATTGCCGCCGCCGCCGCGCTGCGTCTGTCTGTCTGTTTGTTCGCGAAGTACTCAAAAACTACTGAACGGATTTTCATGCGGCTTTCACCAATAGACAGAGCAATTCATGAGGAAGGTTTAAATGTATAATTTGTTAAGCTTACCCCTGCGTAGCCGGAGCGGGTCGCTAGTAAGTAATAATTAACTAATTTACTTGGCACGCTTCACACCTTCTTGAAGAGACACATAAATCTGATACTCACTTTCTCTTCAAATAGCCTTTTGCGTGAAATACCTTGATAATTAATTAGTTATAATTCAAGCTGTGGTTATATATGCAACATTTGACGGCCTCGAAGGCGTAGTGGTTAGTGTAACCGACTGCCACGCCTGAGGTCGCGGGTTCGATTCCCGCAGAAGACAAACATTTGTGTGCATGAACATGAATGTTTGTCTTGGTCTGGGTGTTTCTATATTTAAGTATTTACAAAAAAAAGTATATATGTATCCATTGTCTAGTAGGTACCCATAGTACAAGCTCTGCTTAGTTTGGGCTAGACGGTGTTGTGTGTATGTGATAGAATATTATTATTATGGAATGTTATTAACATTTGCTAGACGCCTCAATATCATTTGAAACTAGTCCAAAGATTATAAAAATACTAGTCGCAGACTTTAATATCACCCAGCTTGTATTTTAATCTCTTAAGTCCCACAGGACGTAGCGTTATAATATTCATATTACAATGTGAAAGTTTCGTCTGTTTGCCGAAGTTTCCAGATGTGTATACCAGCGGAGTGAGTATTTCGGGCAATTATATCTGGAATCGTCGCTGAGAATTGTCGCAAATGTGGTATGGACCACTCACTATGCAATTCATACTAAATAATATGTACTTTCTTATGTTCAAGTACAAGGCACTGTATATTGTGCGTCGCGCGTCTACTAGTAGAGCCTCGCTGATTTCAGCATGAATGGCCTGGCTCGACCGGGGAAGGACTACCCTCTCACAGAATATCGACGTGAAATAGTGAATTCCTACTGTTGTGTTTCGTTCGGTGAGTGAGAGTGCCGGAGGCCCAATCACCCCCTTTTCCCCATCCCGCTCCTTCTCCTCCCACTTCCTTTCCTAAAGGGTCGGCAACGCGCAAGTGATGCCTCTGGTGTCGCAGGCGTCCATAGGCTACGGTGACCACTTACCATCAGGTGGGCCGTATGCTTGTTTGCCACCTGAGTTGTATAAAAAAAAACTACAGTTACAGTAATAAAAATATCATTAGCAACGTTAGTTTAATTTTATATTATAAGTGTATAGGCTAGAGTGGATGGCCCTTAGGGGTCTGGAACACTCCAAGAAATACATTGCAAACAGAGCTACGGGCTTCACCCGGAAGTTCTGCGGGTACAACAAGGCCCAATACGCATGTTTACAGGAGCGTTAACTGGTCATTTTGGCACCAACAACTTCCTGTGCAGATTTAGATTGGCAAACAATTTGATCTGCAGAGTCTGTGGTGAACAGGACGATTCCATATCACACCTACTGTGTGAATGTGACGCGTTGGCTGGACTAAGGATGGGTCTGATGGGATTGGCATATCCGAGCCCTGAAGACTTCAGGCTTCTTCGTCTGAAGTGTACGCTGCGACTGATGCAGTACATTCATAGGGAGATAGCTAAGGGATAGATCTCGGGGCCGACACAAAAGATCCCACTGGGTCGAAGTGTCGGCGGTCTACACTGATTGGCCTCCGAATAAGACAAGATAAGATAAGATAGGTATATAAGAAACTAGATGTTCCCGCGGTTTCACCCGTGTTTATCGTTACTGCGCTACCCCCGTGGGTCGTAGCGTGATATTATATAGCATATAGTCTTCCTCAATAAATAGGCTATCCAACACTAAAGCAATTTTTCAAATCGGATTAGTAGTTCCTGAGATTAGCGCGTTCAAACAATGAAACTCTTCAGCTTTATAATATTAGTATAGATATAAGTGTTTATGTTTGTGTATATATGTCTTTTGTTAGAATAATCATTAATGTAATTACTACTGGACGTCCAAGTTAATAAACAAATAAATATTATAGCCCTGTTCATAGACAGTCCCACAGTTGGATACGGGCCTCTTTTCGAATAAAGGAAAGGTTACGCCAAAGTCCACAATACCCAGTGCAGAATTCAGACATTTTATATCTTTAAGAATATAATGGTGAGCGAGCGATTATTAATTATTACACACACTCTCACAGAATATCAATGCCAAATAGCAGTATTCCTACTGTTGTGTTTCGTTCGCTCGACCGGGGAAGGACTACCCTCTCACAGTATATCGACGTCAAATAGCAGTATTCCTACTGTTGTGTTTCGTTCGATGAGTGAGAGTGCCGGAGGCCCAATTACCCTCTTTCCCCCTTCTCACTCCTTCTCCTTCCTACTTCCTTTTTCTCCCAAAGGGTCAGCAACGCGCTAGTGATGCCTCTGGTATTGCAAGCGTCCATAGCTATGGTGACCACTTACCATCAGGTGGGCCGTATTCTTGTTTGCGACCTTAGTAGAATAAAAATTAAAGAAATAGAAAAAAATAAATAATACGGGCATAGCTTTGTAAAGTCAAAGATGAGTGCTTGGTATTTAAAACGCTCGTATATAATAGTAGTGGAGGTCTCTATTAGAGTGGGTAGGTTAACATTTCCTCTACGCATAGCGAACGCCCCATTAAACACGATGCAGCAGAGCAAGCACGTCCAACCTATTAGCAGTGGACCAAAGTGTAAACTACCGATGCGGGCCACCCACGCAAGTAACTTGTACCTATGATTATGTGCTGCCTATGCGAACAGCTGTGACAAGTAGCCCGTTCTAGCTAGATAATTTATACTAATATTATAAAGCTGAAGAGTTTGTTTGTTTGTTTGTTTGAACGCGCTAATCTCAGGAACTACTGGTTCGATTTGAAAAATTATTTTAGTGTTGGATAGCCTATTTATCGAGGAAGGCTATAGGCAGTAAAGGCTATATAACATCACGCTGCGACCCACGGGGGCGACGCAGTAACAATAAACGTGGGTGAAACAGCGGGAACATCTAGTTCATGTATAATCAATTTAAATATCCATCGCGACGTGCTCTCGCAGTAATAAAACGGTGCGACAAAAATATACGCATCTAATCTGAGTTTTGTATATATAAAGGTGATAATAGACTTGAGCATTCACTTGTAATGACAATTCTAGCGAATGTAACATTACAGAAAAATAAACGGAAGCGTTAAAGCGAGCATTCTAGCGAAAGGACAGTAAATTTGCCTCGAGCTTTTTGCCGAGCATGAGCGAGTCTGACATCTTCGTGAAGAATATTTTTTTGATGAGCATTGATTAGAGCGTTCGCCAGAATGCTCGTGAAAATGTTCGTAGCGATGTTTGGCTATATGTAAGGCTCTGTTCGTTGTTCAGTTCGGCAATTTAAAAATGGCGACGGCTCGATTTTGTGTTACAAGCACCATCAGCACATTTACGTCGTTGGATAAATAACTGCGTCATACGCTAAAACCATATAACTAAGCGATCCATATTTTCTACTTATTTTGTTAGTTTACTGTGTTAGTAAACGAGATTATTTTAATTTCTCCCGGGAGCTGTAAGTGGTGCTACGTCTCCTTTGTCGTCTAATAACGTAAAATTTCCTTACGTTATTTTCGAGATAAAGATCCTGATATACCTAACCATTGAAATACACTTCATAAATATATTCGGCCTCTATGGCGTAGTGGTTAGTGTAACCGACTGCCACGCCTGAGGTCGCGGGTTCGATTCCCGCACAAGTCAAACATTTGTGTGCATGAACATGAATGTTTGTCTTGGTCTGGGTGTTTCTATGTATAATATGTATGTATTTACAAAAATAAAGTATATATGTATGTTTATCCATTGTCTAGTATCCATAGTACAAGCTCTGCTTAGTTTGGGCTAGATGGTGTTGTGTGAATGTGGTAGAATATTATATTATTAATAGGTCGAAGTTACATTAATTTAGCAAATGTGGAAGTTATATTTGTTCTATTACTTACGCAATGATAGAGCAACACTACGGATCGGAGATACATATTATTATGACCTATCAAATGCGGATACATAAGTGTGCTCTGCCTAACCCTCTAGGAAAATACAGGCGAGAGTCAATGTGGGTGGTAAGAATTTTAATCCTAACTTCCTAACTAATATTATAAAAACGAAAATGAGTTTGTTTGCGACCTTTTCAAGCCTAAACCACTGAACCGATCATCCTGAAATTTTGCATATACATTGACAGGTGTACAGAAACGGACATAGGCTACCTTTCATCCCGAAAAACATTACTGTTCCCGAGGAAAACAATAATAACGTGCTTATGATAATAGATGGCGCCACGTGTCTTTCGAATCATGATTGAATTATATTATTACAAGCAGAGTACAACCCGAATTGATTGTCAATTTCTAAATTAACGCGAGCGGAGTCGCGGGCAAAAGCTAGTTAATATTATAAATGGGAATGTCAATCATTTTTGTTTGTTATGCTGCTACGCCTTAACTATTTAACCGATCATCATGTAAATTTCATATACACGTTGTCAGGGTTACCAAACAAGTACTGCTTCCAAGGTTTAAAAATTATTGACAAAGTCTATATTAAAACGAGCCAAGCCGCGGGCAATAACTGAGTAGTTTATTTTCAAAATCCTCTAAAATACTTGCCACCAAATCATGGTAAATCTTTAAAAACCATAAAGACAATATAAATGGACTATTTTAGCGGTGTTTGCAACAAACTGCTACTTTTGTGAGCTGATTTAATATAATTTTAGTAGGTTTTGTTGAAAACTATCAGTGCAATGCGATAGAAGCAACGAAGGCGCTTCATATTCAATCGGAACATTATTTGTGTTCTGATATCGTTTTGGCGGGTTTTGAAACTATACTCCTCAACTAGTCCTATTAAATATGTTTTTTTATGAAAACGGCTCCCGCACCTTGTATAAGTCCTTTGTTGTGCGAGACTTCACAAGCATACAAACAAAAGACACAAAGAACATTCAGACTCGGTGCTACCATTAGTGGATCACACAATGTTTTGTCCCGTGTGGTGATTGCACACTCAACACTTGACGCGGAGGCAGTGGCGAGGCACTACGCCATCCTTGAAGAATTTTAGATCTTATTAAAAAGGTTATAACTAAGTTTGTTTACAGTAGGTATGTGCCGCTAGCGACATCTACACCTAGCTTTGCCATTACAATTACGTATTGCTTCACACATAATAATATGCAGTGTCTAGTATCCGTACATCTATACTAATATTATAAAGCTGAAGAGTTTGTTTGTTTGAACGCGTTAATCTCAGGAACTACTGGTTCGATTTGGAAAATTGTTTTAGTGTTGGGTAGCCTATTTATCGAGGAAGGCTATAAAACATCACGCTACGACCCACGGGGGCGGCGCAGTAACGATAAACGCGGGTGAAACCGCGGGAACATCTGGTGCCTTATAAAATGAAAAACAACGAGATAATATATTCAGAAAAGCTTCGTTCTGCTTAGAGAGTACTTATCGCGAGCTATTTTCATAGAAATAGGATACTTTATCTTCACGCGTCACCATGATTGATGAACGATGACGTCAGAGGGGAACATGCAAATTTTTTATACGACGCCCTGTTAGCTTCGTAAACATCTGTCTAAATGGATTTCTAAGAGATTTTTGTGAGAAGTCGTAAGGGCATGTCATAAATTATGTTATTATATTATGTGTATTCATTTTCGTGCATTTTTATTGGGCTTAAATGATTAATTACTTTCTGAAACAAAGTATCAGTAGTTTGCAATTCGCTGCATAGCTTATTTATTAGAAAAGTAATCGCCTTGCCAATTTGCACAAGTCATCCCTGGATAGAAATCGAATCTGGACCTGAACGTTATTTTATGTTAGCAAAAATAAGGTTGTCGTAATGTGAAGATTAGGTAGTAGAAGGTAGTAGAGCCTAGCTGATTTCAGCTTGAATGGGCCCGGCTCGACCGGGGAAGGACTACCCTCTCACAGATTATCGACGTGAAATAGCAGTATTCCTACTGTTGTGTTTCGTTCGGTGAGTGACAGTGCCGGAGACCCAATCACCCTCTTTACCCCTCCCGCCCCTTCCTTCTCCTTCCCATTTCCTTTCCTAAAGGGCTGGCAATGCGCAAGTGATGCCTCTGGTATTGCTGGTGTCTATAGGCTACGGTGACCACTTACCATCAGGTGGGCCGTATGCTTGTTTGCCACCTTAGTTGTATAAAAACGAAAAAAAAGATTTCTGTATTGCGGCGGGCTCTACGAACACCACCTAGACTAGGGACAGCTATTTGTGGATCATATAAATTTCTATATCGTGGAGGGTTTGAAACTTAAACCACTAGGGCATGCATGCATTAAAAGCATTATAAGAATACAAACCAATCGTCGGTAGAGAATGTGCTACCAAGTGCATTCTCAAGACATGTTGGGTATGCAATAGTAGCGCGCCGACACTGCATATCAAGCCTCCATTACTGTGATTGACGTTTGATTAAGTGATCAAGCGAGAGCATGCACCGCATAGTATGTTGATGGAAAAGTGTATTACTTGTCTAGCGAATAAGGTTTTTTATTTTTAATATGCCTACATAATCTTCTTTATATAAACAGGCAAAGACAATACAGTTCAGTACCTTTTTGCCTCTGTTTGCCAACAGACAATATTGTTTTTGTTTTGGTGTTATTGATGAGCTGATCGAGTTGATAAAAAAAAATAGAAAGACTTAAATATGTATTTAAATTTTGGACAAATATAATTCCGAATATATTATCCTTTTTTTTTATAAGTCTGTTATATTAACATCGTACATATGTTTGTGTATGCGAATATTTATAATGACTGAACCAATTTGGATGTGCTTTGTCAGTGACGTATTAGTATAAGCTTGGACTACACTTAGTGTAGTTTCATTGAAATCACTTCACAAATGAAATATATAATATGTCGATTTAAAACAATGTTAGGATACATTTTTGCGGCTATTGAAGCGCGGATGGTAGATTTTTAGTAAGCTAAATTTAACCTATAGATCCACAGTAGTATACCCTTTGGGTAAACCGGTGGCCACACAATAGATTTTTAATGATGTGTGTTATTCTAAGACTTGATAGATTACATACTAATGTAATTATATTGTGTACACTAAAATCTCAATCATTAAAATCTTTGAAGTGATAAAGGTAGAGCCTATTCCCATTAAGCGTCCAAATGTTAACTCTACATAATATACTGACAGAAAAACGAAAAAGTTCTCGCCGAACTCCAGGAACAAACTCAGAACTCACGGCTGTTAGTATGAGCGTAAACTGTGCCAGCGAGGAGGTCAGACGTTATTATACAAAATAAATGATTTATAAACCCATATACGTCCATGTATGATAATATGTGTTCTTCTTTTAAATTACATTCTCGGTTCTTTTTAAAAAGGTTAAAAGCTCTCAGAAAATACTGTTTGAAGTTCTACTCGGGGAAAAGTATGTTAAGTTAAAAAGGTTCCAGAAGTGAAGGGATGCCGTCCTAGTTTTATAACTTTTTAAATTGTTTAGCTCACTTCCCTGACTGGACCTTTGTCACTACAAGAATGAGAAAGGAAACACAGCTGTTACTCTGTGTAAAATATAACTTGGTGTTGTAATGGAAACTTTTGATAAATATCCTTTGAAAGACTTGTAATACGGTTAACATTTTATATTGTTTTATAATAGCCACAGGGCTAAAGTTCCATTATTATAATGATTGTTGTTGTTTTTGTAAACAAGTTAAGACGTATCTTAACAAAGATAAGACGTATCTTATCTTATCTTATCTTATGTGTGGGGGCCAGTCAGTGCAGACCGGCGACACTTCGACCCAGTGGGATCTTTTGTGTCCGCCCCAAGATTTAACCCTTAGCTATCTCCTTATGAATGTACTGCATAAGCCGCAGTGTACAATTCAGAGGGAGAAGCCTGAAGTCTTCAGGACTTGGATATGCCACCCCCATCAGAGCCGTCCTCAGTCCAGCCAACGCGTCGCATTCACACAATAGGTGCTATATGGACTCGTCCTGTTCACCACAGGCTCTGCAGATCTAATTGTGTGCCAATCATAATCTGCACAAGAAGTCGTTGGTGCCAAAATGGCCAGTGAACGCTCCTGTGAGCAGGCGCATTTGGCTCTTGCTATATCCACAGAACTTCCGGGTGAAGCCTGTGGCTCCGTTTGCAATGAACTTCTTGGAGTGTTCCAGACCCTTAAGGGCCATCCACTCCAATCTGTGTTTGTCATTGCCATGTGCATTCAAAGCTGCCTTGACGGTGCTCTCAGAGAGTCCCACGAATGGCTCGGGGCCCATAAACAGCTGCTCCGAGCCCTTTCTGGCCAACTCATTAGCCTCCTCATTGCCGTGCACCCCTGCATGTCCCGGAACCCAGACCAGTCTTACTATGTTCTTCCTGCCTAGTTTGTTGAGGATCTTAAAACAGTTCAGGACCAGTCTGGAGTCCACCCTACACGAGTCCAGAGCCTTGAGAGCAGCTTGACTGTCACTGAGAATATACACAGTCTTGTCAGTGACACCACTGTTGATATTCTCCTGAGCACAGGCAATTATAGCGTAGGTTTCCGCTTGGAATACCGTTGCATATTTGCCCATGCTTTGGCTTACCTTACAGTCACTGGCGTTGATACCAGCGCCTGATCCTGTTTCCATTTTGGAACCATCGCTGTACCAGATGAGACAACCCTCGTCAGGGGATTGTAGACCTTGTCTCCATTCATCCCTCGTGGGGACCTTTATTTTAAAATTCTTTTTGAATATGTGCAATGGTTGCATTTTGTCGCATCCCATGCTTATAATCCTTTTGAGATCCTTTGAAGTCTCCAGTTTTGTGTATCGAGTTACCGGCATGTTGACACTCCACAGCCCATGCACAGATAGCCTATGTAGCGCCTTTACTGCCTCTGACTCCACAACAATGTGTAGCAGCGTTAGATCCAGCAGGACGTCTAACGCTGCCGTTGGCGTAGTCGGGAACGCCCCTGTTATAGCCATGCAGGCCAATCGCTGTACCTTCGACAGCGCGTTCCTACATGCAGCTAGTTTGGTTATTGGCCACCAGACAATGCTCCCATACGTGAGTATGGGTTTTATCATCATCGTGTATAGCCACTTGATGACCTTGGGCTTTAGCCCCCAGGTCTTCCCATAAGTAGAGCGAATCATGCCGAAGACCCGCTGGGCCTTCACTATGACTTTTTCTACATGAGGTTTCGACGTTAGTTTACTTTCTAAGGTCATGCCTAGATACTTCACCTCCGTGGACCATTGTAATTGCGTACCATACATGGAGAGAGCTCCCAAACCTGTGAGATCCCTCTTCCTAGTAAATGGCACGACAGTAGTTTTCCCTGGGTTGATAGATAAATGATTGCTACTGCACCATTTTTCCACCATAAACAGGGCCGTCTGCATGAGACTGGATACCGTACTCGGAAACTTTCCATTGACAGAGGCCACGTAAAAAGTCTGTCCCGGTTGCTGTCAAATTGACAGCAGTCGTTAAGCCATGTCAGAGGCCTACGGACGGCTTGAACAACTCTTGACAACAGATTGGCGAATAAAAACACGAAAAAAGAAATGAAGCAATCCATTGAACCCATTAGCTCTGTTAAGACCCTAGTCATTGACCCGCGAGACTCTGGTGCTGATCACAACTCTCATAAAACAATAGAGTAAATAATCTTTCAAAATTAAAATCGTTGATGTCTGTTGCAACCATAGAAGATGCAATTTTTTCCCGTCGAATAAACGTCTCGTACAATATCCCAGCTAGCAAGCTTTGATTAAAATGTAAATCGTTTAAGGGACACTTTCACAATACTCCGCTTTACAAAGGAAAAGGTTCGAGATTCACGTTTTAATATCGACTCAATATTGAGCATGCGACTTCAAGGAGATAATGTTGTGAATTATGATATGTTTGGTACATATGATGAAATGGGATCAAGGTTTTCTTGGAGCACGAGATTGTTGTTATAAGTTGTGCTTCCATTACCTCGTCTCGTTTCTGGTACCTTCGAGAATGAGTACTTTAAAGCAATGTATCGTGTTTTGGAAGTAAGACGAGATTGCTTTTATATGTATTTATCAACATGTATCAGGATTGTGGTGGCTATAGAAACAATAGCTATATCGCTGTGTATTTGATAGACGGCTTGATGGCGTAGTGGTTAGTGTAACCGACTGCCACGCCTGAGGTCGCGGGTTCGATTCCCGCACAAGTCAACCATATGTATGAGTGCATGAACATGGATGTTTGTCTTGGTCTGGGTGTTTCTATATATAATATGTATGTATTTACAAAAAAATAGTATATGTATGTTTATCCATTGTCTAGTATCCATAGTAAAAGCTCTGCTTAGTTTGGGCTAGATGGTGTTGTGTGTATGTGGTAGAATATTATTATTATTATTATATTATCCTTATCGATGTTAAGTTCAATTTATAATCGAGGTACTTTTCAAGATCTTGCATTTTTGACCTGCAAATGTACATATATGCATACAGTTAGACAAATGTTTAAAGAATTTTCAATACACTTACCTAAAGGCAGCACTTATATGATGGTTCTCGAGCACAGCACGGTCGTTGTACAGCAAGGCTGTGTCGGAGCCAGACATCACGTGGAAGTTGTTAGTGGTGCCGGTGTGTTCGAAATCGTGCACCACCGCCGCTACAAGAGTCGCGAAGATCTCCAGGTCTGAGAGCCAATTCTGTGGAGGAAGATACATTTGAATATGTTTTTTAAACTACAACTTCCGCGCCAGGAATAATTACTGTATCACGGAGGACTTTATAAACATTTAAACAGCGGACCAGGCCTGGAACAATTATTTATGGATCACACAATTTTTTTGTTCCTTGTGGAGTTCGAACCCACAACACTCGGCGCGGCGACTGAGGCGAGGCGACCACTTAAACCACTACGCCATCGAAAATAAGTGAAAAGTTAGGAATTTTTAATGGAGACGAACTTTAGCTAAGTTTTACTTAAAAATCATGGTCGTCGTCAAAGCATCAAAGCAATCGAAATGATGTAAATATTAATAGTTCTAAAACTTTGTACACAAAATATACGCGGCAATATATAAGTAGCCTAGTACCGGCACCCATATTATATTACCTATATTAAGTACTTTATGGACCGTATTAATGTTTTACCACTGTAATTAATAAATTATAATTATTATTATTAAAAATAATTACTTATATATTGCCCCGTATATTTTATGTACGTAATATGTCGATATATACTGTATATCACAACACAACGTGTAAAATGTGTGCGTGAAAAGGAACGTTATACTTATTAGTATTTGACCGAACACATGTTACTCATATATGTATGATTACCATATAGGCGTACATTTTTAAAATGAAAATACAAGAGAACAACTAAAAAATGTAACAATGTCGTTATAATTTGTAGTTTACTAGATTCGTATATTTTAAGGCCGCTTGATCATATTTCTTGTACTGACTTTTTTATATAAATTCAACAATTATTAAAGGAAAAAAATTAGGGCAGTCTTTGGGGACTGCCGATAGAAGTGAAAACTTTAATCCTTGATCTTATGATCAATCTTCTTTTATGAAGAAGTGTTTATACACTTCTTCATAAAACAAGAAAAAAGAAAGTGGTGTGGTGCTAGTTCCTGGTACTCTCTTAGGGTTAATTAAGGGGGTCAAAATTTCGTTATTTTTTGTGAGGACGCACCATTTCTGAGATATTGTTAATATTCTAAAAAAATAATAAAGCGTGGAAGCGTGGCGATGACGCGACTTGCATGATTTTCACCATAGATAGAAGTGCTCAACGCGCCTAAAGATTTCACTTCAAAAATACTTTAGCGCGTTCTAGAAAACTGTTCTATCTCCCGAAGGTTATACTACAAGGCTTTAATAACATTTTCGTAGACGCCCACCGCCCTTTTTTGTGGCTGATAAAATAGGTACATATTTCTGGTCAATTTTGTAGTAACTTTAGCGTAATAATTATTCTAAGATTATATTGTGTTTATTTAAATTCCTAAATTAAAACATGCGATCATATTCAAAGTAAATTTTGTTCAAAGTACAACAATTGTTGTTTTTTTACTAACGTCTGTTATTTAGTAAATTAGATTTATTTTGCAAATGATTTCATTGTTTTTGCGAAAGTATTATGACACCTATAATGACGTAATAAGTTTTTAATTTTTGAATATTTGATCTCTATCTTATAATTAGAACTTTCATAGCAAAGCCCGCAAGATCATTTAATTAGAACCTCATTTAAGTTCCAGAAATTCAAACTTTTGTTACAAGTTGTATCTAAATTAAACAGAATGTGTGAGGTTTTTGGGACACTGGAAACTTTGAAATTTCCGTTTTGTTTCTCGCAATAATTAACATTGGTTAAACTTTTAAAGGCAATTGCAATTTGTTCACTGGAAACAAAGTAATTGGACGCTTCACCCTTCCTAGTAGAAGTTTTATTTTTGAAAGATTAGATACAGTCTTTTTCTTCAGCACTACTTTTGTATTGAACTGAATTTATTATTTCGCTTTAAGGCTGATTTTAGAGTCACGCTGACCGCGCGCTGACCGCGCGCTGACCGCGCGCTGACCGTCGGCGCTGACAGTTGAAATGTATGTAATGTCAGCGCTGATCCATCAGCGTGACTCAGAAACGATTGCTTTAATTACATACATATTGATCTGTCAGCGCCGATGGTCAGCGAGCGGTCAGCGTGACTCTAAAATCAGCCTAATAAATTCTTTGTCATCGTTGCATTCAATAGACATGTACGCCTGTACTGATACACTATTATTACTGCAGATTTAATTTAAGGACGCTAAGTACCTTTGTTACTATTTAAATATTGTACGTTGTGAAGTATCTACTTATTTAATACTAGTGACCCGCCCCGGCTTCGCTCGGGTAATACAATACCTTAACAAATTATACACTTAAACCTTCCTCATGAATGACTCTGTCTATTGGTGAAAACCGCATGAAAATGTGTTCAGAAGTTTTAGTGTTTATCGCGTACAGACGCGGCGGGAGACTTTTTTTAATAATATGTAGTGATACAAGGCAACCACCGAATTGTTGCAGCGTTTAGGCCTGGCTTAATTCTGCCATATTAAACGTATGAAGCTTTCGCTGCTAGATAGGTGGCTTTATTATTTGAAGGTTTATTAAATTTGCCATAGCTTTTATGCGACAAAAGTTTAAACTGTTCAGTTTGGTTTTACCTCAGAGTATTTAAGAAAATGTGTTCAAGGCAACCTTAGTGACGTAAGAGATCTTAAATTTGTAGCTTGTCTGGCAGTGTTTCTGTCGCCTTAGCTTCTCGGTCTGAGGTAAATCTTATGCGCAAATATGGAATTATTTCATTTTGGTTCTCTCATTATAATTATAGTTGGATATTTAATGTTTTCCTGTTACGTCTATAGCTTTTAGATCCCATCAATTTTCTTATGTCTTTTTCAACAGATTTACAAATACATATATGTTTTAGTGGGAATAGCTTTAATAGACTTGTTTTAGTGGGACTAGCTTTTATCTGCTGTTTTAATCGGTAAGTCTTTTTTTTTTGGATCAAATTTATGTCCTTTTTAGAGTTCGAGAAAACTCTTATAAGTACAACAGCTTTGTCCGTCCATCCGTCTGTCTGTTACCCAACTTACTCCAGAACCGTAAGAGCTAGAGACTCGCAGTCAACGCCATTCGACTCATCATAGTCGATATACCCCGAAATTACTATGACCTTTGACCTTTGGCCTCAAGGTCATGTGATACCATTTTTCGAACTCTAAGATTTATGGCAATTCATTGCCATTTCTCACTTGTTTGTACCTCTAATAACGTGTATGCACTATTTTATGATGATAGGTCTAGTAGTTAAAGTGTGAATGCGTAACCAACAAACAAACAAATTCACAATCGCATAATATAATATTAGTTAAAATTTGTGTTTTAGTGTTAATTACAGTCATCGACATACAGGTATTGCAGTGCACCAAATTATGAACAAATATTTGTTCCAAGTCTGGGTGGCCCTTGGTTTTTTTCGCTTGAATGTTTCGGATACCTTCCGCGTCACAGAGATAATAAGCGTAGACGATTTCAAGGAAAAAAAGGATTGAGTTATTTGTGAGAAGCTTTACCTAAGTATAAATATGTTACTCACCATCAGTCCGGTCTGACACAGCATGTAGTGCACTGTCTGCGCGACGTCGGCTGCGTGCAGGTTATTGTGGTATGGATTGTTGAACTTGCAGTAACCATCCTCTATCCTGCCAAGGAAGTTCTCCAGGATAGTAGGCGGCACCTGGTGGGGGAAAAGTAAGGATGAATTGCTAGTAACTGCATCTGTGATGAAGGCCGTATTATTTTTGAAATATTATCAATTTCAATATGTTAATTTGGCTATGAAAGAGCAGTGGTTTCTAACACAATTAAATGTTTACTTAAAAGGAGACACTCAAACCAGAATTGTAAATAGATTTAAGTTAGCGTTCGCAAATGTTTTATTATTATTACTAGCGGTCGCCTAGTGCTCGAAATTCGACCAATTGATATATATTATGTCATGTCATTATACTCGTATATTGATATATGTAACCATAGTTACCCGTTTCGACTGCGTGTGTCAAATGCATGGTTGTGTGCGTGTAGTGTTTTTTCATTAATTTAATGTATTTGTTATACATATTTTATATAAATATTAGCATTCGTCACTTCTTCTCTGTATAAACTACAACTGTGCGAAATTTCATACTCCTCCGTCCGCCCAATTTTCGTAAAAAGGGGTACAAAGTTTTCGCTTCACGTATTAATATATAGATATTAAGAGTGACCCATTGACATGCGGTATATGTTTCTATTAAAATTTATGCTTTCGTTCATGAGACCCTGTGTTAAGTTGTTGATGAAATTATTCTGAATATCCCAAAAGAAGTAAACTCATTGATACTATTCAAGTCATTAGTATTGAGATTATGTTTGATTACCTTTCGATATTCATTTTGATATCGAAGTTTAGGCTTTAACTTGTTAAGTTTCCTTTTGCTATTATATAGTTTAGGCCGATAAAACTTAAAGTATAGATAAGCTGTATTAAATACAGCTAATTTATACTTTACAAGAAAGCCTTAGCCTAGTGGGAAACCGTTGGACTGCCACGCAGAGGTCTCGAGTTCGAGCCCAAGGCGCGTATCTCTGACTTTTCGAAGTTATATGCGTATTAAATAGTTGATTATCGCTTACTTTAACGGTGAAGCAAAACATCGTGAGGAAACCTGCATGTCTGAGAGTTCTCCATAATGTTCTCGAAGATATATGACGTATGCCAACTCGCACTAGGCCAGCTGGTGGACTATGGCCTAACCCTTCTCACAGTGAGAAGAGGCCCGTGCCCAGCAGTGGGACAGTTTAATATAGGGCTGATATTATTATATATTATAAGAAAACTTACCAAGGTAAAGCTATAATTACAACTAATCTTTATCCTCGGGAAATTACGATAGCCAGCACGCAGTTTCCAGGATAATTCGAAAAGCTTCTACGTATTAAAATGATTATAGATTCTCAAATATTATGATTAAAATATACCTTTGTTGTAAAAAGGAAACAGCATTCCAGTAAAGTATTTCGCCGACGTTAATGGACCATCTCTTTTATACGACAAAATATTATCGCATCAACTTAAAAACAAGAAAAATGTATCCATATTTTCGTGTTACCGTTTACTTGACAGGCCGTTCGACTAAATTCTATCATTAAAATGTCATATACTGAGCTGTTTCATCGAGTCGACGAAGATTTTTCCTTCCGAAGCGGCTATTTGCCGCATTTTTACAGCTTTTATTGCCGCCTGGGAGTTAACAGCGTTAAGGAAACTGGGAACAGCTTTGTAAAATGATCCTCTAATATAATGAGTTCTTAGCTGCTTGTATTATCCCTGAGGCAGTTATAGTCTGTTTGCGACAATTGCCAATTGTTAGTTTGACTAAGTGTCCCTTTAAGGGTTTTGGTAAGCAATTTATTGATAATGTCTGCTTTATGGACTCGTGACTTAAATTTGTGATGTATGTTACTGTTTGCGTGGTCCCAGATTGTATGTCTGCGTTGGGTAAAGTGAGATAGGTTATTTTTAGAATCAATACGGTGCCGAAGTTTTGAAATTTGACAGGTAGACGGTTTTTTTTAATATACATGCATGGTACACCGCATTTTAAATTTTGTTGTTTTTCTCTTTGTTTTACATAATTTTGGTTGTGGATATATTATGTGGATTATATGTAAATTAATATAATTGTGTAATTGTTTATGCAGAAATACAAATATTTAAATTGTTTACTCTAATCACATAAGACGTAAATAAACGTAGGTCGCAAAAGGAAGCCGCCGCGTAACTGAAAAACATACCGCCGGATTGGAAGGCGTTGTGCAAGAGACGTGGCGCTTGTAATTTTTAACTTGTTAAGGTATGTTTGTGGCAAAGGTTGTGGTCGGCCTCGATGGCGTAGTGGTTAGTATAACTGACTGCCACGCCTGAGGTCGCGGTTTCGATTCCCGCATAAGTCAAACATTTGTATGCATGAACATGGATATTTGTCTTCGTCTGGGTGTTTCTATGTATGATATGAATGTATTTACAAAAAATAAAATTATATATGTATGTTTATCCATTGTCTAGTACCCATAGTATAAGCTCTGCTTAGTTTGGGCTAGATGGTGTTATGTGTATGTGGCAGAATATTAAAAAAAAAGTTGAGTTTGTCAAAAATGCAGAATAAAATTTATTAAGCAGGACACGCTTATTAGTATTTTTCATTTAACCCTGCATACCACTATGACTCTATAAAAAGGAGTACCGATATATTCACATAAATTAGCCCTTACCGATATACGGTAAGAATATTTCCGCGCAATGTGACAACATCAACGTTGTTACCGATATCGTTATTATATAGAGTGATATCACTGACGATGACATACGCTCTCCAGTACATCACAGCCACTGGATACGAGAGGACACGATACATTCTGACCTAGATTTTTATTTGCCTGAATATTTTTATATTTTGTTTGTATTGTGAATATTGTGTTTATTTTAAACACTATTTGGTACAAATTATGTTATCGTTAGATGTTGTGTTGTTGTGTGTTGTGTTGGTCAAAGGATTTCGTGTTTGATTACCGGTTAGTGTGATGTGTGTCTGGAAATGTTCCCGATAAATGTTAATAAGCTCGCTTCTATTATCCGAGATCTGAAAAAGGTTTTTATTTTACTCGTCAAAATGACCACACTCCGCCTGATGGTTAACAGTCGTGTGATCTAAGAGCAGTGGCCTCCACACCGTCCTCATAGCATCCGAGGCGATGTTGAGGTCTCTACTAATATTTCCTCTCAAGAGGTAGATTATGAGGTGTAGTAATTACACCCACATTTCGCTAGCTAGCCTATTTACGTCTTCCAGGCAAAGTGTCAAATTTCATTGTTTTGCAGAATAACCCATAAGACTTAGTCCAACTTGAGAATACTAGATACTTATATAATACTAGCTGCCCCGACAGACGTTGTCCTGTACAAAAAAAAAAGAAAAGCATATCTAAACCATCCTCGAATCCACTTGAACACACACAAAAAGTTTCATTCAAATCGGTCCAGCCGTTTAGGAGGAGTTCACTGTCAACACACGTACAGAAGAATTATATATGTAAAGATTATAATCATGTAAATAATAATAATATTCTATCACATACACACAACACCATCAGCTACCACATCCACGCAACACCAGCCCAAACTAAGCAGAGCTTGACTATGGGTACTAGACAATGGATAAACATACATATATACTTTATTCTTTTGTAAATATATACATATTATACATAGAAACACCCAGACCAAGACAAACATCTATGTTCATACACACAAATGTTTGACTTGTGCGGGAATCGAACCCGCGACCTCAGGCGTGGCAGTCGGTTACACTAACCACTACGCCACCGAGGCCGGCAAAAAATTTTTTTGAAGATGGTTGGTTATTTGTTACTCAAGTACGCGTAAACTGTTGAATAAACTTGGTAGATAGACCATGTCTTGCATCAACACCTAGGAAACGTTTTATTTCGACACGCCTTTCATAAGATCCCTTCATAAGGCAGAAGCTGCTATACACTATAATTATTTATTTATGGGTAGTATTTAACTGCACAGCAAAAAAATACTAATTGCACAGCAAAATATGCTTGCCAAAAATACTAATTGCACACCAAAATATATTTAAAGAGATCAAACTAAGTCGACGGAGCCTCCTATTTTTGGGTGGGTTTAAGAAGGAACCTAACATAACCTAACCCTTCCGAGACGGATTGCAGTTATGATATATTTTAGTAAGCATATTTTGCTGCGCAATTAATATTTTTGGTGGTCATTACATTTAATCCCTTTGTTGATTAGTAGCTATCCTCTAGCAACAATACTTTTATCTGGATAAAACGTACGCTAAGTCCTTAACTGTATCGCTGACAACGTGCATGCAAAATTTCATGATCAGTCGAAAAGTAAACAAAAGCGAAAAAGCGTACCGACCAAATAAATAAACTCACAATTGCATTCATAATATATGAGGATAAAGAAAATCCACAAAACAACCACAAACATAAGTAAATAGCATTTCATATAGAATTTTCATTACAGACAAGTGTATTACATTACGCTAATACATTTCCCTAGAGTCATCCAATGTTATAACCTCTACATTTACTCACCAAAGATGCAACAAGTACATTTATATGAAAACTTCTTTACAAAGTTTGCAATGTGGAACGGCATCTTCTAAGCTTAGGTGCTCGGAAATTCTATTTGAACTCAATCATGCATACCGGCTGGGAGAAAATAAAATAAGTGGCCAAGTTGACTGCATCTTTCACCGTCCGATACAAATAGGAATACTTAGAACCATGTTCTTGTACTGTTAGGACTCGGATGGGTAAAGTTCGTTTCGAGTTTGATGTTGCTTCGAATGTGCTATATTGAAGTTTACGAAATCTTATGTACTACTTATGTACATAGTCTTATGTCTGTATACCCAAATAGGAAGACATAGGTGCATTACCCCTACATTATGTTTTAGGTCCTATGTAATAGGGAACGAGCTTACTCCCATCTAGTGGACAGTCCTAGACTCGGTGTCACTACTGAGAATTTTCTGACAAAAGAAATTCAACAACATTTTGCTTGACGGCCGAATCGAACCCTAGACCTCACGCATAACATTTACTACTCAGGCAAACAAGTCTTATATAAAATAATTAGTTTTCTTGGCGTTTTACTAAAGATAGTGACAGAAAATTGACAAAACAGACTGGTGTCTGGAAAACGGTCCAGTAGATATGCTCGTCATGGAATTTCATAGCTAGTGAATAGTGGGTGTAATCCTGCCCATTCCTTTGAGATATATAGGCATGAATATATATATAAAAATTTGTCCTATCGCCCCGTTCAACCTCCGAACCTACATAGAAGAATGAGTTACTTATTAAACTCACGGCCACTCTTTATTCCATACAGTTTTACGTGAATACATTCAATGCATACGTTCACTACCTACATAGATATTATTTGTTCAATCTCCTCATGGACCAAAAAATTGTGTGGTTAATAAAACATTGCTCTTTGCATCCGTTATTTAAATGTTTGCAAAGTTCATAGCATTATAGGAATAACGCAAAAACTCGTAGTTAGTCTCTTGAAAGTCTAAATAGTCACGGAAAGGAAAGCACTCTTAGTATTTTTTGATTTAATAATTTTTTCAGTGCTAGGCAGTTTCAAAAGCATAATCAAAAATAACTTACAAGGTTGTTTCATGATATTATTACATTATTTCTCGACCCACAAAAGTGTACGCACGCCTCTTGGGTATTCTCGTCTGACGCATAATTTGAAACTTCTTATAATCGTCGGGAGTCTATTAAAACTTTCAAGAATGGCTAATGTCTTTTTTTTATAAATCACAACGAACGAACATTGTCGTTGGTTATATAACCAACGACAATGTTCTTGTATGGCATTTTAGATAAAGACAGAATTTTGCTTCTTACTAGAACTTTTAAAAACTGGGCGACGACAAATTAAATTAGCTTTGAGTCGCTTGGATTTAGTTAGAGAAAAACGAAAGTTTAATATGTTTACTTTGTCAAACATAATGAGCGATATGAAAAGACACTTAAAGTTATTACTATGTATTGTAGTGATGGCTGACAAAATAAAAAGAATTGCTTGATTTATAGACAATAATTAAAAGGTTTAATTCATTTTTCTTAGTAATTTTGGGTAGACGATATTAATACTTTTCTAGCAACTCAATCGAACATATACTGGCAAGACTAATTATGTAGGATAATAGTCTTAGTAGAAAAGTAAACGATAGATTCTTGAATTTAAACATATCACGCACCCTCTTATTGCGGGCCTTAACATTTAAAGAAGAGAAAAGGCGAACGACACTAAATTTCTCTGATGGTGGAAAGCAGCGTTTTGGAATCCGAGTGTTCCCTAACTAATATTCTGCTTCGAACATAAACAATATGTTTCGATACACAAACTACGTGTATCGCAAATAACGTTATTTACCTTATTTATGAAATACCCTACTCAATTCTTAAATTACCACTTGTCCCATATACAGACACACTGCAACATACACTGCCAGTTTATTTGACAATAAAGTAAAAAGGTTCAACACAAAAAATATAAAAGCCACTCTTGTACCGGAAACGGGGTCACTCCTATTTCTCTCACATCCTTATTTCCTTACAACCGGAAGGGTTACTGAGGAAGACCGTTATTATCTGTTGCCGACAGATTCAAAATGAAAAGGTCATGAAACAACGTTTTACGAATTTCTTTATATAATTGCAAAACAACGAACGACGTTTTCATTTCCTTCACATAATTGGAACCGAACTTTTGTCGGTTTCTTTAAAGTAAGTTTTATTGTGGAATCATATGCTTTTAAATACATCAGTATATAAACTAACGCCTTTATATAGCCGAATCCGTAGATAGAGGGTGTATTATATGCAAATGTCACCTACATTTTGTCGTGTAAGGAAAGCAAGCCATATTCGGATATTTCGAGGAATTTCTAGAATCCCTATTGCTACTTAGTAATTAGTATTTCTAATAAACCTAATAACGACTCGAGGCTTCATCAGGGCCGTAAACATGAGCATTAATTTAAGCCACGAGACCAGAAGTCACAAATCATCGATTAGTTACGGTAAGAGATTACTTACATTGTTCTAAAAATATTAATTAATAATATTGTCTTATGTTTACGCAAACTATTATTGTTAAACTTTACTATATATTTATAAACTAGCTATTTTTACCCGCGACTTTAACATTTAACAACAAAAGGGTTTTTTATTTTCGCAGAATTCTTTTCTTCTTTTCTAAAATGAAAGTAGCCTTTAGTTACTCCTTATAACATCAGCTATCAACCAGTGAAAGACCCCTCAGAATCAGTCTAGCCATTTCAGAGATTAGCCGGAAAAAGACACAAAAATTTTAGAAATTGGTTTTAATGCGGTACTTATACCAAAGTAGGTACCGTATATACATTCATATGCATTTAGTAAAAAGCTGTTATTTTGTCATTACAAATAGGCACTTCAATTTTATTTATTTGTATAGATTAAAATATTACTAATATAATTTCTGGCACAAGTAAAGAATGAACACCACATGAGCCAAACAGTATGTTTCAGCAACTTATAATAACGTAAAACATGTTTTAGTATGGCCTAAATTGATTGATCACGGCGCAAATATTGGTTTGATTGATTCACGTGCAAGATTAGAAATATATGTATGTCTTCTTAGATGTGATTAATGATAATGTGTCAGTACTACACAAGTTAGGGATACACCAGATTTTGAATTTGCTAGCTTCGTTTTGATTTAAATTAGGTTGTCTAGTCTGAAGATGTCGTACAGCGAATAAAGTTTCCATTTATATTTCACTAGCTTTTGCGCCTGGCTCCGCCCGCGTGGTACCTACATCAATAAAAAGTAGCCTATATCCTTCCCCAAGTTTTAAACTATATCTGTACCAAATTTTATTTAAATCGGTTGAGTGGTTTAGCCGTGACAGGTAACAGACAGACAGACAGAGTTACTTTCGAATATTAGTATGGATTTATAAATTGGATATGGTACGATTTTAATGCAATCGCACAAAATAATGTGTTTAGTATAAAGAAAGGGCACATAGCGCGCAGAATCGATGGCCTTTGGGGCAAAAAGGGTTCTGGAGTGGCGGCCACGCACCGGAAGTCGCAGCAGGGGTAGGCCTCCCACAAGGTGGACCGAGGACCTGGTAAAGGTTGCGGGAAGCGGTTGGATGCGGGTAGCCGAAGACCGGTCTGTGTGGAAGACCTTGGCGGAGGCCTATGTCCAGCAGTGGACGTCTTTCGGCTGAGATGATGATAGAGATATAAAGTTTAAATTAATTCGGAACACCGTGTCAATCATGAGTATGGTATAACACAGTACATTAATAAATAAGCACTACTTCCGCTACGCCGTATTATAGAAATATACTCGTATATCCATTTTCAGTCGTCAGGGTTCCTGTATATTAAATCCTATCATTATATTTTGAAATAGAATTATCTTATTAGTATCTTATCTTATGTGGGGGCCAGTCAGTGCAGACCGGCGACACTTCGACCCAGTTGGATGTTTTGTGTCGACACTTTCGCAATAACGACTGACATAGATGTTCGTGGCAGCCAGGACCAACGGCTTAACGTGCTCTCCAAGGCACGGAGCAGGCAATAATTGTCAATCAATACGCTCATAATTTCGAAAAGTCATATAACTTCCGAAAGTCAGAGGTGCGCGACGTGGGTTCGAACCCGAGACCCTCTGCATTGCAGTCTGTTTGTCTCCCCACTGAGCTATCGCTGCTCTATCTTATCAGTAAATACTTATGCTATAATGTGTAGGATCATAGTAGTATTATTTTATTGTCAAGACATTCTCAGAAGCAGCTCGGAGTCTGACTCTATGGCCGGTAGACGGACAAGAGCTTCACCCCTTGTTACGCAAGACCTAAAGCCTACAAAAGTATGCCTAGAGTTATTGATAGGTGCGATAGCTTGGTATATTTTTCTGAAGCTAGATTGACTTGATTCAAAATCGTTATACGCACAGATCTATGTGCAGCCGTATTGGCACACTGTATTAAGCTGGTTATCTATGTCTATTTAATTTATGCACATGGCTCATTAATCAAGGACGCTTAAATGTTCCAAGTTTCAGCAGACCTTACCTTGAATTTATGTATCATTCCGTATCTGTTCAGCAGTTCGTATCCGAGATATTTCACAGGAGCACCGCTTGAAGCTTCGTGCAGGGCGAATACGTCGAATGACCATTCGTCCAGAGTCTGAAATGGAGGAATAACATGTAGTTATATTGTAATACTAGCTGTTACCTGCGACTTCGTCCGCGTAGATTTTAACTAAAAAGTGTTTGTCTCCGCGGAACCCTATTTTTTTCTAAAATCAAGGTAGCCTAAGTTACTCCTTATAACATCAGCTATCTGTCAGTAGAAGTCCCGTTAAAATCGGTTCAGCGGTTTCGGAGATTAAACGGAACAAACAGACAGACAGACAAAAATTTTAAAAATAGATGTCTTCGTATAGTTATCTTATATACGATATTTTTACTTTCATATGCTATATGCATTAGATAAAAAGCTGTTATTTTGACATTACAAACAGACACTTCAATTTTATTTATTTGTATAGATGTATAGATAAATGTTCAGCTTAACTGTTCAACTGCAGCTGCAATTAATAGTGGACGAACTGAATCATGATTCGAATCGAAATGCACACGAAAGCAATACGAAATGAAATATCCCATCATTGTACAGAATGACTTTCCAAATCTTTATTATTATTTCTAGTTTAAAAATAACAACCACAGGTAAATATTACTTACTAACTATGAGGATTAAATAATTGGGAAGAGAGGAACTTGCCGAGCAATCTCGGAAAGCCTACCCTAACTATTGGATCAAAATTAGGTTTGCAATATCGCATCTCTGGTTAATGACAGCCGCGTCGTCGTATCCAGGCGTAAAAACCTTGCTGTATTCCGCTTCGAACACAGAATACGCGTCAGTAAGTATTATGCCTTTCTATTTTTCCACTACCCTCACTATCATTCGAATGAAAAAGTGAATTATTTCGTGGGTAGCCAAGTAAATTGAGCAATGGTGACGTATTGAAGTTTTAATTGTTCGTTCAACAATGTAATGTAATATTCCGTTTTAAAATCTCAAACACTCAAATTTAAGCCTTTTGGCATATTTGGAAATTTTCAAATAATTGACTATTATTTAAATTAGGACCTGCTTATAGAAAAAGTTAAGCAAAATGAGATTTTTCTGGATCGTTCTTTTTAAGAGCTGCCGGTGTTCCAAGTTAGATATATAACTTAAAAACTAGGACTTGTCTAACCTATACCTATATTCTTAATTGCAATCGTAGTTGATAAATACCATATATTGCAATATCAAAAAATTAAGAATGTATAAATTGATTTGCGACGATAATGAGGGTACGTGCTTACTATGCATTACCGTCAGGCGTCAAGTAAAGCTTAACTCAATCTTTATATATATATAAATCTTCTGTGCGTGTGTTTGTAATTAAACTCTTCCTAAACGGCTGAACCGATTTTGATAAAATTTTTTGTGTGTGTTCAAGTGGATTCGAGAATGGTTTAGATATGGTTTTTTTAAAATATTTTTTTGTGTTTACAGGACAACGTCTGTCAGGACAGCTAGTTCTATATAAAAATGAAACGTCATTCTATTAATAGACCATGTGGGCTGAAAGATTAAATAACACTTTAAATTCAATGACTAAAATTCCTATGAGTAGGAACTTTATCATTTAACATTACGTAATTTATTGTGTAGAAGTTAATTACATAAACCAGCCATTTACATTAGACTCGAATTCACGTGGAATGCAGTGGATACAAAGAGGCACAATGGGGTGCTGCTATTTGGTATAAGTCGACAAAACAAAAGACTGACCAAATACCGTAAACAAGAGGCGAGTGAAATATACATTTTCTGGAAAGTACTTGCTCTTTTAGTATTTCGAAAGGTGTATTATAGCATGTATGTACATATTTATGTTTAGTTAGTATTGTAATGGTTGAACAACAAAAGCTCTGAGTTCTGTGTTTTATTATTAGCGTATGTTCTCATGATGCAACATGTAATCCCATTTTATAAGTATAAGTAGCGCCAGAAAATCATAAATAGGGTTCTAAAACTTATATTGCCATTTAGATTTTGTTGCGGTCTCTGCCAGAAAAAGGTGTGCGTCCAAGACGTTGAGTCAGACTCAATCAGTAAAGACTGCAGATTTGAAATTGCTACTATTCTAACTTATTCTGATTAATGATGATTCTTTTGCAGAAAAGGAGATCATTGTGATCACGATCATTTTTGTCATAGGTCTATTAGGATTATCACTTTCGTTATTTGTTCGTTCAGCAATGTACTTTATTCCGTTTTAAAATCTCTAACACTCAAATTGAAGTATTTTGGTAGGTATATTTGAAAAATTTAAAATAATTGACTATTATTCATAGGTCATAGTCATAGGTCTACTAGGATTATCACTTTCGTAATGGTGTAAAAAATAAATAAACTGGAACATTCAATAAAATAGCAAAAATCATTTTAACATTTAAAACGAATTTAAAAGCTTTAGCAGTTTTAAAGTAGAGTATTCAATTTGGCTTTTCCACTTTAGCCTTAGGGACTCGTAACTGCTTTACAAAATATATAGGCAGCGCCATAATAATAGTCGGCCTCGATGGCGTAGTGGTTAGTGTAACCGACTGCCACGCCTGAGGTCGCGGGTTCGATTCCCGCACAAGTCAAACATTTGTGTGCATGGACATAAATGTTTGTGTTGGTCTGGGTGTTTCTATGTATAATATGTATGTATTTACAAAAAAAAAGTATATATGTATGTTTATCCATTGTCTAGTACCCATAGTACAAGCTCTGCTTAGTTTGGGCTAGATGGTGTTGTGTGTATGTGGTAGAATATTATTATTATATTAATATATATTTCCTTCTAAGGTTCGGCAGGTCTAAAAGCACTGTTACGTAACACTTGGAGCCCAGGTGGAAACAAACGTATATACATAGAAATTAATCAAGCTTTTAGTACAAGTTAATTGTTGAACCCGTGATAAGGGCTCATGAATGTGCATTTTTGATGACTGTCGTGAAGGATAAATAGTCTCTTTAGTTGATTAACCTGTGTCATATAGGATCAGATTGCTGTTGTAGATTTCTGGTGTATGCATCCTTTGTAATCTTTCTTATCTATCTGTTTAAGCACTATGTACGTTTATGCATTAATCAGATTGCGATGGCCGCGTGGTACTTTATCCTAACTAATATTATAAATGCGAACATGGGTTTGGTTGTTTGTTACACTTACACGTCTAAACTACTCGATCGACCATCATGAAATTTGCATACACGTTGTCAGGGGTACAGATAAGGACCTATGGTACTTTTTCATCTAGGAAAAAGTACTGTTCCCGAGGGAAAGAAATTTATTGACAATTCTAGATTAACGCTAGCAAGCTGCGGGCAAAACCTTGTTATATATAAAGAAATTACTACTGCTTTGGTTTTTGTGTTGAACAGAGCGTCAATCGCAGCATGAGACGTGTGTCATCTTGAATGATCTTGAGTGACGCAGACGGGCTAACCTTTTACCGCGTCTGCGTAATTTCCTTTATTTATTTTCTTTATTTAAAAAAGGTAACTACCGCACTAGGATTTATTCCTGTGTAGCGGGGGACTTTACAAACATTCAAACAATGGACTAAGAAGACTTGAAATAACCATTTGTGGATCACAAAATTTTTTGTCCCATTTGGGTTTCGAACCCACAACATTCGGCGCAGTGGTAGCGGCGAGGCCACCACTTAAAACACTACGCCATCCATCACTACGAATGGCCTAGTGCTTTGAGTGCGTAAGATGCATGGAGCATGCTATGCTCCATGTCATATTTTAATCACGAGCAATGCACAAGCAAAGTCGCAGAAGTGAGCTGGACTGTACTAAAATACTCTCTAATATCATAAATGAGAATGTGAGTTTGTTTATTTGTTTGTTATGCTTTCACGCCTACTCGATCCAGCACCATGAAATTTTGCATACACTTTGTCAGGGATACAGAAAAGTACATAGGGTAATTTTCATCCTGGCAAAAGTACTGTTCCCAGGGTCCCCTGGAAACCCCTAGAAACTTATGGAAAATCTCGATAATGCGCACAAAATCTAGTAATATTATACAGAAAGAAAGTGGGAACTTCGTGGGTTTGTGTGATTATGTAGAAGGTAATCTCAGAAATTGCTGCACCTAAATAGGTGCTCTCTCTGTAATAATATATTTCAAATGTAATATATTATTCCAGAGCGAAATAGGCTATATATAATACTTAGCCTGTTCAAAGCCGGGGTAGGGCGCTAGTATATCATAAAGTTAAACTACAATTAGAAAACTTGTAATCTGCAAGTCAAGATTATGATGGAAACTTCTTCAATGATAAGACAATACACCACTTAAAACTTGGGGCTGAAACTTGCAAGCCAAACAACAACAAGTAATTAAGAAGAAACTAATATTTAAGACATGACAAGTAGAGTAAGGCTTTTGAATATCTTGATTAGAAGGCTTTTCCAATAAATACTGTCCTTTATATACACATAAGATTTTGTCAATAAATTTAAATCCCTCGTGAACGGTAAATTTTTTCTATATGTCCTTTTCTGTATGTCTGACAAATAAATAAATAAATAATGTTGATCGGTTGAGTAGTTAAGGCGTGAAAGCGTAACAAACAAATAAACTCACACTCGCATTTTGAAATAGAATTCGCATTTGGTAGGGATAGTAACGATTACACTATAATATAGCGTGTGGCGATTCCGCACAGACGAAAAAGTTTTGCTTACATTCAACAGATGGCGCTACATACAATCGCGCTTAATATGACGTCATACAATCCTGAATCGCACAAGTAACATTTACACATCGACTAAATGTATATAGGTACAAGCGCCCGACATCAACAGTTGGGCCGCGGCCCGCCAAGCACGATCACCCAGCCTGCTCGGAGGATCCTCTCTTTGTGTTGGAGGGACATCACACCCTGTTCCTCCACATAGTGTTATTCGTATATACCCCAAGGTATAAGCCGTGGTGTATCACAGCCCCTTTTTATAACTTTGTTTTAAATGCCACGAAGCAATAGCCTCGCCCACTATTACGTGGGATAAAACAATACTTGCCAAAATGTGGGTGTAATACAGCTCTGCTTATCCGCAGGCATATAAAGAATGTCCCTAAAAGAATGAATAAATGAATAAAGAATGGATAATCCTGAAGCATCATAAGTAAAACTATTGGAGCAACAAAATAAAATTTCGAAAACGTTGCCTAAGTAGTAGGTAATAGATATGTATGAAACTTACTCCTTATTTATATTAAGAGCAATAATTTCGTAACACGATATGAAATAATTTTTAATACCATTTTAAATCTGTACTAAATACACATTTTTAATGGTTTCCATTTATTTGTAGCCAGGATATATACGAAAAAGTATGCAAAGTATAGGTAAAGGTATACAAAAATATATGCAAAGTATTGTGGTAAATAGTTCTTTTTTATATGTAGGTAATACCTGAGAAACATTTAATTTTGTTATTTATTTGAGCACTCCAATAGCTCTACTATAAGGTTTTTCAGGATTATTTATACTTAATGGCAGACCGGTTTACCTATATAAACGCGTCAAAATTAACAGCAGATTGAAATAAATTAAAGTCACCTAACCAACCAACGGAAAATGTCTTTAGACATTCCCTGTTATTTTAAATCCGTATTATTTGTAATCCAGAGATAAAATACCTTTATGATGATATTTTGAAAGAGAATATTAGCATATTCAGTGGCATGCCAGGTGGATTAATATCATGCCTAGTTCGTAGCGTTATCAGTATGCGAACAGAAGCTGTTGTCGGACAGGTGTAATAATCCCTTAGACTTGGGGACTAAGGTCTATTCTTAGTTGGGAATTCAGACCACATACATATATATGGCTGACGTATAGGTATAATAGCGTCATACCGTATATACTCGTACGTCAGCTAGTTAGAATGATCATCTTTTATATTTAAAATTTTAGTAAGGGTGTTCTGTACAATTGTATAATGTTTTTGTAAAAGTGTCAAATGTTTCCAAAAGTGTGAAGATCGAAGGGCATGCGTAAATTTAGGGATAAAAAGACAGTATCGGATAATTGTTAAAGCCGAATGTACACTAATTTTGTACAACCAGCCCGGCATTTCACAAAAATTTTGAATTTTCTCTTCTATAAAATTATCAAATCCTTCATTTAAAATTGGGGACCCAAGGAGGCGAAGAGAGGTTTTATCTAAAAGTTAGATAGATAGATATTAGGTGCCACAGAATTGAATTTAGATAATACCGATAGTTTATTGATGTTATTGCCGACAAAAATTTCACATTTGCTTTGATTAAGTTCCAAAGTTGATTCTTTTATATTGTATTTATTTATTAAAATTAAACTGCCTTTACAGATTTTGTAGTGGTCTAAATTATTACTTTGTCTATAATATTATTTTAGAACTAATTAGGACTATATACATTTTCCCGAGGTTTCGATTGCTTTTCAACAGACTCTGTTGATTATGACTTAGATGGTTGCCATTTCAATATCTTAGTCTGTTATAGTACTCAAACATAATTTGTGAGATTCGTGTAAACTTAAGACAACATTACATTTTATTTTCTACTCTAAAACCGATGCTAATATTTGTTTTCATAATCAATATGACAACGATGTCTGTATGTATTTACTAACTTATTTTAATAATTGTTTCGTTAAATTTAGCAACATTAAATGGGGTATGTTTATTTATTTATTTAAAAGGATCTCTAACAAGAAATACACATATATTGCAATTAAAAGCTAAGCACAAATTGTAGGTCTTATGTTTTCTTACTAATAAAAGATCACAGCATGCGACAAAAATATTAGGTACATAACTACATACATAACTGCAATTAAAATAAAAGTAAAATATTATAATATAAAAGTAGTAACTATGAAATTAAAAAAAATACAAATTACAAAATAATAAAGAAAAAGAGAAAAGCGTTGTTAAGCTGGTTTGGACATGTAGAAAGAGTGGACGAGGAAAGACTGACTAAGAAAGTTTATAAGGCTAGTGTGAATGGAATAGTCGCAAGAGGAAAACATAGGCGAACGTTTCTCGATCAGATCGGAGGCGTTCTGGACAAAGGCCAGGTTAAGAGCTCCTTGAACCGACGGGCGTGTATGAGGAATGTGATGAAAGTGAATGAAGCCAGAGAAGTGTATCAGGATCGTAGCAAATGGAAATCCGTAGTCTCTGCCTACCCCTCTGGAAAACAGGCGTGAATGTATGTATGTATGTATGTATGTATTAAATGAGTAGTGTTTGTTATGTTTGAAGGATTATGATGATCCTTATGTTAAAAATGTGTGTGTGTACCAGAGTACACAGGTAAGAAGTGAAACTTCTTTACGACATATCAACTTTAACTAATTTTAACAGATTTATATACATTCACTGATACTTACAATCAAAAAGTGAGGTTAACCTCAAATAAATATTAAAATCATGCTCATACGTGTTGAATTTATAAAACGAAATATATAATCACTCTCACTTTTCTTGTAAATTCACTTAAATTTGAATAAGTCTTTTTATTTTATCACTTTCAAATTAATATATTGTTATTCTTATTTCAAACCAAACTTCAAAACTAATATATTGTTGTTATTATTATAAATATATTACATTATATTCTTTACGTCACTATACTAAACTTTGATAAAAAAAGCAACATGGCGCGTAACCGAAAAACGTGACGATTTTTTTTTACACTGCTACAAAATTTCTCCCATACGTCGATAAAGAAGTTTCACTTCAAAAATATGTTATGAAAAAGGCAAAACAGCAACTTTAATAATGTCATTATTTAAGAAGAAAACAGAGTTTACGTCTGTAGGGAGTTATCGCTGCCCACATTGCCCCTTAATAGTAACAAAACCACAGGCAGTAAGCGTTGTCTACAAATGGAATAATAAAACATTCAATTTGTAGTTCTTACTACGAAATGTGGTTCTTATAATACCACAATTTTCAAGTTGAAAATGCTTGATAGCTTTAGATACGACCATTCAAGTCATAAATATATAATACTATCTTTTGCTCGCGGCTTCGCTCGCGTTAATTTAGAATTTGACAATCAATTCGGGTTGTATTCTGCTTATAATAATATAATTCAATCATGATTCGAAAAAACCTGGCGCCATCTATTATCATAAACCGTTTTTGTTGTTTTCCTCGCTAACAATAATTTTTTTCGGGATGAAAGGTAGCCTATGTCCGTTTCTGTACAACTGACAGTGTATATGCAAAATTTCAGAATGATCGGTTCAGTGGTTTAGGCGTGAAAAGATAACAAACAAACAAACAAACAATCTCATTTTCGCTTTTATAATATTATATAGTTAGGATTAGGATTAAAGCAATAAAAGGAAGGTGTTTAAAATAAATAAAATATGTGAATGGAATAGTCGCAAGAGGAAAACCTAGGCGAACGGTTCTCGATCAGATCGGAGGCGTTTTGGATAAAGGCCAGGTTAAGAGCACCTTGAACCGACGGGCGTGTATGAGGAATGTGACGAAAGTGAATGAAGCCAGTGTGTCAGGATCGTAGCAAATGGAAATCCGTAATCACTGCCTACCCCTCTGGGAAACAGGCGTGAATCTATGTATGTATGTATGTTTAAAATAGCAATTTTCTGTGATTCCGAGAAAATTGTAGTGTGCGTGTTTAGTAAAATTTTTAATATAGGGTTAGGTAAGAACTCGCTGTAACTGAATAGAATTTCTCGGTATCGAAACGTATTGCTTGCGGTGGGGTTGCGTTGTGTGAGTCAACACTCACGTGTAACTTTGATATTGAATAGCAACACTGCAGCGTCATATTTCGTGGCATATATTGTTAAACTTTCACCAGTCTTCGTAGAAATAAAGTTCTTATTAAAGAGCTGACATAGCAAAACATTAAAATACGAAGGTACTTAACAAAACATCAGAAAGTTTTGCTCTTTACCAATTTTTTTTCCGTATCATATTTATATTTTTATTATATTGTATAAAACCATCATAAACATCTTATATAAAATTTAATATATTGGATATTAATTATAATAATAATAATATTCTATCGCATACACACAACACCATCTAGCCCAAACTAAGCAGAGCTTGTACTATGGGTACTAGACAATGGATACTTTGTTTTTGTAAATACATACATACTATACATAAAAATACCCAGACCAAGACAAACATCCATGTTCATGCACACAAATGTTTGACTTGTGCGGGAATCGAACCCACGATCTCAGGCGTGGCAGTATTTGTTAGTACATATTCATAATAATTATGTTTATGTTAAAATTGAAACAGAAACTATTGAGGATCGAGGATCTCCTGTCGTAATGTTTATTTACATTTAAGTGCACTTTAGTAAACTGAAAGTAACTGATAAGTAGCATTATATTGATATTACGAACTCTTTGGTGTTTGATCTCTTTTGTGCTGGTGTTCGTGTTCCTAATTTGAAAAGTATTGGCCATCATTTTAATTGGATTATATTTTTATGTTTTTCTTCGATTGTCTTCTTAACTTGTTTCGGTTATTTTAGGAAAAAAGTTTTACTTTTTCAATTTTAATTGATTCATTTATCATTTCGCGTTAATCATGCCACCAGTACGAAAGCACATGGATACAATTACAGCAACCAGAGCCATAACTATGATTCAAGAAGGACGTTCTCAGCGTTACGTGGGTTTGCAGTTGGGTTTTTCTCGAAGAGCTGTCCAAAATGTATGGAATCGCTTCCAAGAGACCGGCAGTGTTGCCAGGAGATCCTGTTCAGGTAGAGTTCGTGTAACAACGGCGTACGAGGATCGGTACGTCCAACTATGTGCTCGTCGTGATCGTACAGTAACGGCCTGTAAGTTACAACACCACCTACGGCTGACAACGGGTACCCGTGTCAGTGACCAAACTATACGTAATCGATTGCACGAAGACCAGCAAATGTCAAGACGACGAGTTGTTCGAATTCCTCTGACCAGGGTTCAACGTGTAAACCGTTTAAGATTCTCTCGTCAGTATTTGAACTGGGGGATTAATCAGTGGGGCAAGGTGCTTTTTACAGACGAGTGCAAAGTAAGTTTTTTAATGATGATCGGCGTGTTAGAGTGTGGAGACAACGCGGCGAGCGGTTTTCGGAGTTCTGCATCCACGAAGTTGACCGTTTCGGTGGTCCCAACGTAATGGTTTGGGGTGGGATTAGTTTACACGGTAAAACCAAGCTCACCATTTTAAATGCGGGTACCGTAACTGCAGAACTTACATCGAGGACGTCATTAGGCCTCAAGTGATCCCATTTGCACAGCGAGTGGGGCCTGGATTCATCCTGATGCAAGACAATGCCCGTGCACACACAGCTCGATCGACCCAAACTGTCCTAGAAGGGTCTCATATTGAGGTATTACCATGGCCAGCTAACAGTCCGGATTTAAATCCAATCGAGCAATTGTGGGACAATTGAAACGAAGGGTTAGAGAGAATGAGCAAGGGGTCTACAACCAACAGCAGCTGATTGACGCTTTAAAACGTGCCTGGGAGGAGATTCCAGATGAAAACGTGAGGAATTTGATCCAGAGTATGCATACGAGGCTTCAGGAGTGTATTGCTAAGAGAGGAGGACATACTCGTTACTAAAAAGAAGAAACAAAAGTGACAAGAACAGTATTTTGTCTTTTTCCGGTGATTTCTTTTGTTCATGTTTTTCATTTAAAATGGCCAATTTCATTATGAATATAAAAAACAATTCATGATCATTATTTTAAACAATTGTTAGCCTATATCATAACCAATAAAATTATTTTGTAGTTACATAAGTTAAACAATTTAATGTCTTTATTGTTGTCATGGTACAGCAAAAAATATTAGTGGCTCTTATTTTGTTTTGAGTAGTATATATATTTTAGTGGGTTTCCACCTGGATGAAGAAGGTCCAAAATGACATAAGAAATTTGGCTTTACAGAAAACGTTAGTAGCGTAGAATAATTGGACTAGTCGACCCCGTATAACGGGATCGTGCGATCGCGAATATTTTTTTGTGGATTCCTATAGGCGCCTGTCTTTATAGGCGTAGTTATCCTTTTTTTGTACTTTTGACTTGTCTAAATGGCAGTACTCGGACGTATATTGTCATCGTTGCTTTATAGATTTTAACAAAAATGCTTGCGCTACATAATTTACTTAATACCTATTCTTAAATAAATAGATTCGACTTAATTGCTATCCACTTAAAACATATATTACTTAACTTTAAGACTCTTTAAAGGAATATTCAGTAAAAACTAATTAAATAGAGTTATTCATTAACTGTAAAATTAAAATAGAATAAAATGTTTTCATACCTTAAGCACTCTAATGACGTCTTGAGGAAATTGCATCAGCGCGGTACTTGTGACCCGCCTGTAGATTCTGTCGACGAAGATGCCCGCGCGGATCGCGTGCGCCACCGACCGGAACTTTGGCTTCTCATCAGACTTTCGCTTCGCTGTCGCCAGCTGCCTCGTGAAAGTCGACGCCAGCCACTCGCGGACCTCAGGCGGCACCGCATCAGGCTGCACCTCCGACAGCTCGTCATCCTCGTCAGCCAATCTCCTGTGCACAACCCAAATAATAATTAGATTCTTGAAGACCTTCAAGACATCATACGCGAAAGCTTCGGCTTCTCAATATCATTAGCATATAATTCTCCGGCAATTTTATTCATAACCTTAATTTAATTTGCCATCGAAAGCTGCGAAGCTGTTGGACACCGTTAACGCTGCGTTTCAAATATTTTAATATTTTGCCTCGGTCATTGGCTGGTTTCATGTCTCAGAAGTTTAGCCGGTCGAACTTCTGAACATTATGAATTAAAAATGTTCCATCATTACATTAAAACTTTGGATAAATCAAAACAAGTTACCTTCTCATCCTATTGTACAAAATTGTGTTAATAAACTTTCAACATCATAATAATACTTGTTTTGTTTTTTAAACTTTTAATATAGTACAACTATTTCTAAGCTAACTTTAAATTCTAAATTATATTATCTAACTAAACATTGTTAGTCTATTAAAGTTATATAATTTCAATTAATTCACTAACAACTACATCTATTCGTATATCTATCTTGTTAGTATGGAATGTGAAATTTAATAAATTGATTGAATGAAACTACTGTATAAGGTTATTAAAGATAAAAAGGTGATTATTCGTTGCAGTATCTTCAAATGGTACAAAACTTATTTGTGATCAAAATACAGTGAATACGAAATCCCACTCAAAAGATTCCAAAGTAAACAAGATTTTAAATAATAAATCAGTACAATTGGTGATCTTGTAGGTGGGGCTTTGTAGAACAATATATCAATATTTTACTTAGACCTTTGTGTATTAAGAAATATTTCTTTTGTCGAAGACAAAAAGTTGAAATAAAAAATACAAATCCTGAAATATATTTGAAAAGTATTCTTTTCAGGCATTGGGTGTTGGAAATCGATGTGTTAACTTCTTTTGCTAATCAACACAAGTGTAATCAAGTAGATATTTGGCAGATGTCAGAGCATGCTATTTTGGGTACGATTACCTACATTTACTAGGGGATGCCTTTGATGCATGCAGCGTGCTCAAGAACGCCTAATGCTGAAACATTGCTTTCCATTGGCTTTTTAATGAGATCAAACTTCGAGCATTACGATTAGGCTAATTTAATTAAATTTGCTTCTGTAGATTTGCTATATTTTTAATCAGAGTACCTGCTTGTTTACGGAAGATATTAACCTTTCCAACCCTTAAAACGATCTCTTAAATTGTTTTGTTTATGCCAAATTTTCCTTTTGTTGTTTATGTTTTCCTTTCAGCTTTCATGAAAAGATTTTTCTTCAAAGCTTTCACATATTCTATTAGATCTCATTTATAAGAATACAGTACGTAAAAATGTTATCCAGAAAAAAGGAAATGTAAATTCTTATATATTCTAAAACTATTTCTAATCAAGATAGCATGGTTTACTTAAAGATGAAAGCGTTGGCCAACAAAAGCTTATCTTAAATGTCGTGATTTTCATTTATCCATCGAGGAAAGGATTTACACTCTATATGTTTTGCTTCGGTTGACGAATGCAAATAAAAATCTGGCATCAAGATTATTTGCATATGAACACTTGACAATCACTATCGACATTTCTATTAAACATAGTTTGGTATAAAGCTTCAAAACAATGGAAAGCAATACAGCACATAAAACAGTCACACGACAAAACAAGCAAGTCTCTGGGGATGCTCGAGGTTAATTTGGGGTCGTATCATCGTTAAAACTTGAATGAAACGAGAATTGTGAAAATGTCAAAAGTAATTTTGATGAAGGTGCTCTGAATTTGATAATGGTAAATTCTGGTTTGATTCAAGTGTTGTGAGTGGCATAATAAGTGATAACATCGACACACCTAAACACCAGGGTTGGGGCCGACTGCTGGCGCGCCACTGCCGGTCTAAAATAAAACACGCCGTCATTGGGACAGAGTCAGGGAAGAATACAAGGAGTGGGACGGTCGCGCATGAATTACACTTGACGACAACCAGCTGCTCATGATTTCATTAATATATTTTAAAGCTGAATTAATAAAGTAAATGCAATTTTAAATATGACAATGGTTCATTAAATCATGTCTTTTGAAATTATGAACAGATCGGCTTATTGACAACAAGAAACCTGTAAGGTATACAATATACACAATTAAAATCATAAATACAATATAAAAGTAATAAATTGTAATAATAATAAGCTATTCGTCAAAATTACCTAGAATAAAGAAACCCAAATGTTTATATAAAATATTTTGAAAGCAGTGGTAGCAGCTATATAATAAACATCGTGTAAATACAAAAACTAATTATAAAAGGTTTCACGAGGAGTAAAGGACGAAACCACAGGTATGTTGTAAAGAAAGTAATATATTTATAAAAACATAAAAGATAAGCTTGATGGAATGACGCTCTACATAGGGGTCACCCAGACACAAGAATGAAATGTACATGCCTAAGGAAGAACAAACACAGACGGAGACGGAAACGTAGATAGGACGATCACAAAGACGAGTCACAAAGGGTCGAACGACACACGGGACTAAGTTCCAGTTCTAATCTAAACGTATTCTAGACGCAGATAAAATGCTATACTACCTGGGAACAAGTTACGTTCTACTCACAATTTTACATAAATTTGTCAAGCATTTTAGCATCACGTAATTTGTTCACCGAAATTTATTTATATAGAAACACGTAACCTAGAAAACCTAAAATCGGAAATACCAGTCTGGATAAAAATCCAAACTGATATAAAACAGCAAATAAATTCGGATGGAAAGTCTAAACTAACAGGAGGACAGGTAGCTGAGGAAGAACGATATAACTGAAGCTTAAACAGAACAGAAAGACCTAATCGCACAGATTGGACAGAAGGGAGGCGCGACTACTTGGCCATTGTCGGCGGTGTTGTAACGGTATTAACTTTGCTTCGTTCGGTTTCTCTACTGAGCACCTCGCCCAGCACGGGGTGCGCAGGCGTCGCATGTGGAGCGTAGACTGCTGCGCTCGCGGCTGCTCCGCCACTCTCCTATCCCTGCGTTAGACATAATCACTGGCGGCGCGACGATACATCCAGCCACCCAGCTATTTTGTTATACACATCCTAGAATTGGTGATCTTTCGGAAAAACATGATCGTCGCGAACATGGTCGATAGTAAATAAAAAAAGCATTTCTATGTATCAGCGTCGGAACATTTTTGTTTATTAAATAAAATGAAAGAATTAATTTACTGCGTCAATAAGAACATTTACTTGGTTTCAAGTTAATTTTGTTTGAATCGAACATTTATATGGACTCTTTTCAAGCGTGAACGTTTAAGATGTTGAAACCTTTAAAGTTTTTATTTACTTCTTAATTTATAAATTAGTATAACTGAAGAACAAAGTTCGTGACATTTCTTGAAAAATACGCTCTGCAAATAACGTGAAAATCTTGGACGTTTTAAAATTGCAGTTGAAAGTGGGATTTCTTTGGAGTAACAATTTTTGCCGACAAAATCCTATGAAAAGTCAATTTAAATTTAAAATGGGATAAATATGCAAAATGTTACATTCGTATGCAAATTGTGCCACGGCTTCCATATATAATTTAGTAGCATAGCATAGTCGGTGTAACATTTCTACGTAAAGATTTTATTCTGTTCATATGTATAATATTTATTACTGAAAATAAAGGTATTTGGTATGTCGAAATGAGTATTTTTATTGCGTTGATTGAAGTGATCTTTATTGGTTCTGAGAATCGTTGAGTAAATTTTTCTTTACATCTGAAATGAAATAATATTCCTTTCATTGTTTTCGAAATGTTGTTAAATTTATATAAATACATTAATAGTTTTAGATCTATAGATATCACTTAGCGATTAGTACCAATTCTTTTTTCTTTTATTTTAATTGTTATGTTTCCTTTAAAGCATATTAGGTGGAAACGATGTCACGAAGTAAAATTTACACAATGCTGCACGGGTTTGGGGTGTTCGACGTCACATTCTTTAACGGTTTAGTGGTTCTATTGTATATTCGACATAAGAAGGATTAAGTGGGTTATTACCTGATACTCATAATAGTTTTAACAAAGCCAATAAAACTTTATTAAAAAATAACTAAGTCTAAAACTTAATACGTTTGTTGAGCCACGTTGAATAATTTAGACTTTATTTTTACATTTTTTAACGCTGTTGTTAGCATTTACTAATAAGCTGGTTTTAAACTGAACCATGTGCCAAGCAGAGGAATAAAATTACGTAACGATATTAAATCGTTGAATTAATAGAACGTTGGGTGGTAGTTGGCACTAGTTCAGTTCTTTGGCTTACATTATCTGTAGGTTTATTCGACCGTGGTATTTTTGTACCTCACGTTGGACATAGCGGTACAATTGCAGTCGTTGTAACTTTTACGAACATGTGATTAAAGTTTTAGATTATCTATACGAATATTATAAAGCTGAAGAGTTTGTTTGTTTGAACGCGCTAATCTCAGAAACTGATGGTCCGAATTGAAAAATAATTTTAGTGTTGGATAGCCCATTTATCGAGGAAGGTGTAGGCTATATAATTATAATATCCGTGTATGTAATTGAATAATAATGTAATAATATCGAGCATCCTTCTTCCTTCAAGCGTATTTGTTTCTTAATGTTAATAATATTATAGTGTAATTTGATGTCATGTGTATAGACCTCAACAATTGTCAATAATACATTTGAGAAGTCTTTACCTATTTTAACCACTTGTGTTCTGTTTTCCAAATATGATTGAAATATGTTATACGCGGGTCCTGACAATCCTAGGTTCTTTAACTTTGCAAGCAATAGACTATGACTCACGGTGTCGAACGTCTTTTTTAGGTCTATAAATATACCTAGACAAATGTTTCGTTGATATATTTCTGAGCTAATTTTGGTTACTAAGTCAATAACCGCTGACAAGGTGCCTGAATTTTTACGAAATCCGTATTGTTGTGGTGATAGGTAATTAGTATCTTCTAGATGTTTACTTAGACGGTTATATATCACCCTTTCATATATTTTTGACATGACTGGCAAAACCGAGATTGGTCTATAATTGCCGGGGTCGTTTTTTACTCCAGATTTGTATATTGGGCTAATCTTTGCATTTTTGTTTTTAAATTTAAATTTGCGTGCCAACTTTGGTGAAATGTGCGAACGAATATTATAATATGTAACAACCATAAATGTACCACATTTTTTTGCAAATAAATTATTCTTATTATAACATCACGCTACGACCAATAGGAGCGGAGCAGCAATGAAAAATGTTGCATAAACGGGGTAAATTCAACTCGTAAAATATATATTGCCGTTGTATTTTGGGTTGTGCTATACATTTTAAAAATGTAGCGTATATTTCTTCATTCATCCTTTCATGATGATCGGTCGAGATTTTAATTTTCTTTTCATTCATTCACATTTATAATATTAGATAGGATGTTATATTCTGGAACGTGTTTTGCCGTAACAATCATATTTTTAAGTAATGTGTCGTCCGTTTTTATAGTATGTTTTATGTCTCAGTCCTGTGTACGTAAATTATACGTAGTTGTATTCCACTAGCGTTTCACAGAAATATTACACTCCTTTTTTATAGTGACAAAGTAGGCGCACTAAAGAGTTCTTACATAATTATATACTTTTTTATTCCAAATCTAATAGATTTCTATTCTAGCTTGAGTGAAGTGTCATCTCGTTCTGATTATTATACATAATGGTAAATATCGTTGCCCGAAGGCATAGACTGAGACTACATACATTTCCACTTGTTATAAACTTGGTACAAGTATATCTGTCTAGCGTTATTTATGACATTCGTAAATATTATGTGCTATGTAAAATCACATTCACAAGCATTTTATTTAATTTTTTATCATCACACAGACATCTGTACTAAAATGTTACAAGTACGCTTCTTCTATATCTGTACTAATATTATAAAGAGGAAAGATTTGATTTTTTGTTTGTTTGTTTGTAAGGATTTAAGTCAAAAACTACGCAACCGACTTAAAAAATTCTTTCACCATTAGAAAGCTCTATTATCCCCAAATAACATAGGCTATATTTTATTAAACATTACTGTTACTAGCATAATCTAACCTACTTTTAAGAGAGCGAGCCGCGGGCAAAATGTTAATACATTTATAATCACAAAACGTCAGAAACTATCCAACAAAACAACAAACACCATTTGTAAAAAGAAAAATAAAGCTGAAAATACCAACGAGATTCAATTTTGTAATTAAAGAACAGAAATGAATAAAACTAACAATTGCGGTGAAAATGTCAATTTAATAACGCCAGCTGCGTTTCCCGGAGGTTAAATACGACTGAAACTATTTGTTTCAGATTCGCATTGTAGTTCAAATCGATTGTAGAAATTACTACATTTTGCCCGAAGCTTCGCTCGTGTAAATATAGGTTAGGTTAGGTTTGCTACAGTATGCATCAGGAGCAATTCCCCACTGCCAAAAAAAAAAAAAAAGGTTTGCTACAGTACTTTTTCTGGATAAAAAGTACCCTATGTCCTTTTCTGTATTCCCGACAACGTATAGGCAAAATTTCATGATGATCGGTCGAGTAGTTAAGGCGTGAAAGCATAACAAACAAACAAATAAACAAGTTCAGATTAAGATGTCAGAACTCTGAGTATCAGTGAAGTCTACTACCATCATACTAACATCCTAACATCCTAATCCTACCTAATTTTATAAATGCGAATGTGAGTTTGTTTGTTACGCTTTCACGCCTTAACTACTCGACTGATCATCATACAATTTCGCATGTACTTTGGTACAGAAAAGGACACAGGGTACCTTTTATCCAGGCAAAAGTTCTGGTACCGTGGGTTCAAAAATTTATTGCAAGAAATTCGGAAATTGTAAGTTCATCAGGCTAAGACGATGAACTTAGAATTTTCTATAAATAGTAACGGGAATTAATACGGTCATTATTTATATTTAAGTGCTTGACGTTACAACTACTCACAACGCAAATAAAGAGAAAAATGCATGAATTTCGATCAATACCTGGACGATTGACAGTTTTGTTTTAGTTACGTTTTTATTTTTGACAAAGTGACACCATACTGCGTGCGAGCGAATTTCCGCAATAGCTGATATTGAAATACATTGACGACTTTCAAATGAAGAAAAATAATTTAATAACGAGCTCTGTGTTTATATCATCGGTTCTATAATAACTGCAAGTTTTAAGATTGTGGTAGAAAGAGACACTCTAGAATATCTATTAGCAACACCTGGCAGTATTTGAGTTAATGGATGTTGCAAAGTTATTCATACATAACTTTGATATTTTAAGTTCAAACAGATCAGTTACCAATAATGAAGCACGACTAACGCGACTGTCGTGCATAAAGGATCGAGTTCGATTTCAGTGTACAGCGGTATTTGGTTTATATGTCACAAATTCATAGAATTCATTCGAAATGTCGGTGAAGTTCACGTGCGGTATGCACGTGAATTTCACCGATATTTCGAATGAATTCAGGGAAATAAGCGTGAGACTATGATCATAAAGGAACCTATCAAATAAATCGTTTACAATATTATAATTGTAGTAAATATCGCTAATATACAGTATTAGCTTTTGCGCGAGGCTCCGCCCGCGTGGTACCTACATCAATAAAAAGTAGCCTATGTCCTTCCCGAAGTTTTAAACTATAACTATACCAAGTTTCATATAAATCGGTAAAGTGGTTTAGTCGTGAAAAGGTAATAGACAGACAGACAGATAGACAGACAGAGTTACTTTCGAATTTATAATATTAGTAAGGAGTAAGGATTAGCTGTTACCCGCAACTTCACACACATGGAATATTTTATTTCGCGGCACCCTATTTTTTTCTAAAATAATAGTAGCCTAATTTACTTCTTATAACATCAGATATCTGCCAGTAAAAGTCCCGTCAAAATCGGTCCAGCCATTTCAGAGATTAGCAGGAGCAAACAGACAGACAGATTCAAAAAATTAAGTTTTTGATTTATATCCATATCTCAATTTTTACCTACTCATGAAGGTTCCGTAGGTATATATTTTCATAATATGCATTTAGTAAAAAGCTGTTTTTTTGACATTACAAACGGACACTTCAATTTTATTATAATTGATTTCATATGAAATCAGAACATCGTTCGACGTAAATTGAGCAATTTATACAGTAAATATATGCTAAATTGATTTAAAATGTTGCCTTTGTTGTCATACAAAAGCGACATACAACGTATGAGGCGTGCCTTGTAATAAAATCCTTTTGTTTACTTATCTTGAAGAGCGAACGTTTTGTTAAAAGGATATTTAACCTTTTATACCTAATAGAATTTCATTGATTACTTTATGAAATAGCGTCTGTGTAGCAAAATGGTGTATGGATATACATATTATGTTTTGAAAGTAACCAAAAAATTAAGACATACTTTTACTTTATTTACTGTTAGTTATAAACATCAGATATAATTTTATTACCAGCAAGAAGGAGAAACAAACAGGTACTTTAGTATTCATAAAATGTGCCTGTCAACCTTGTGTTTAATTTTAAAAGCAAATGTTAATTAATAGAGTATACCTTTATTAAGTAGGTAAGATAAGTACGAGTTAAAGATAGATAAGATAGAGATAAAAATTTACGTGCTTTCCGAGGCACGGGGGTACCTAACACCGCCAACTTCCTAACTCCGGGCTCGTATTGAGATTTCTAAACAGGAAAATCCTTTCAGCGATCATTTCTCCCACGTACGTGCAAGCTCTGGAATGAACTGCCAGCTTCGGTGTTTCCCGAGCGCTATATGTCCTTCTTCAAACGAGGTTTAAACAGATTTCTTCTTTCACGGTAGGCAGTGGCTTTGCTGTGTCCTGACATTGCTGAAGTCCATGAGCAGCGGTTACCACTTTCCATCAGGTGGGCCACTTGCTTGTCTGCCACCAATGGCAATAAAAAATAAAAACTTTTTGTTGGACAACCCAGGATTCGACCCCAGAGCTTTTGCACAGCAGTCGCATTTACTACAGCTGCGCCACGGAGGTAGTTAGGAGGTATAAACGAGTCTATGTATGTTAGTAAGTACATGTAATGGCATTAGCACTACCGGCAGTCTTCCTATATTATTTAGGTTTTGAATGCAATAGTATTCCCCTGTTCTACGTATAACTTCCGAAGTTAATTATTGTTCATGTGAAGCTTATCCATGAATCCTGAAGAGTTAATTTTGAGTTACGGTCTCCGTCGGGAATGGGATGTGTAGTAATTGCTACCGATATGACTTGTTGATACTAAACTACTTCTTAATATATAATACTAGCTTTTGCTTGCGGCTTCGCTTACGTAGAGTAGGTTAGATGTAATAGCACATTTTTTAAAAAGTAAGTAAAGTGTAGTTCTCGCTGATAATATGGCTTTCCAATGGTGAATTTTTTTTAAACTTGTTAAATTGATTTTCATTTAAAACATTAGAAACAAACAAAAATCAAATCTTTCCTTTTTATAATATTCATCGTCATCATCATGATTTTAGCCTATTGCAGTCCACTGCTGGACATAAGCCTCCCCCAGGGGGCGCCACAAGGCCCGATCTCCCGTTTTCGCCATCCAGTCACCTTCAGCCACCTTTTTCAGGTCATCGGTTCATTTGGCCGAAGGGCGTCCTACACTACGCTTGCCGAGTCGTGGTCTCCACTCGAGAACCCGTCTGTTCTATAATATTAGTATTGATATAATTATTAGATTACGCCCGCGGTTTAATGTAGATTTTGTCAATAAATTTCTATTTGTCGTTCGCGTTAATGTAGACTTTGTGAATAAATTTCTATTTGTCGGAGGTAATTTTTCTTTTCTGTACCTCTGACAATGTGTATGCGAAATTTCATGATAATCGGTAGAGCAGATAAGGCGTAAATGAGTAACAAAGAAACAAATTCACATTCGCATTTACAATATTAGTACGGAATAAAAGCATGCATTTATATCACTAAAGCATCGATCAAATATACTATAGATGCACGATCGTCGCTCGAAAAACGGCCCCAACAAAACTGTGCATAAATTAGTCGTATGCGCTATATTATGCACCTGTCCCACTCACTCTTGCGTGCGCTGCCCGTAAGCGAGAGGGAATCGACACCACTACTACGATGGAGACCGTACCATATACTTAGTACGCTTGCGTATGGCGAGTAACACACTTAGGACGCTTTGCATTGACGCGTTTTAACTAAACTATTACAAAATGTTTCTCAGTGGGCGTTCAATGGTTATTCCGGTTTATTTCCTGGATTGCATAATAAATGCAGACACTTATAAGTAGTACTGATCAGTGCCACATATTGACGCGGTTTTTGTATGAGAATCTGCATCTATGGTATATTTGATCGCAGCACTAAAGCGTTTACCAGCTATGATTCAGGTCCAGCGTCGTAAGGAATCTATTCGACGGTGGACTCCCTATGTCGCAGTATTACCTGACTCTGAGAATTATAATAATAATATAATATCAGCCCTTTATTAAACTGTTCCACTGCCGGAATGGACTCTTCTCAGTAAGAAAAAGCTTAGGCCATAGTCCAGGTCTTATTCGCTCCTGAGAATTACCTAATAATAACCAATAACAGCTTTTCCAACTTGGATAGGATAGATCGGCGCTACGCATACGTGTTACTTTTGCCACGGCCTCAGTGGTCTCAACAACAGTCTTGTTCCGTAGCATTAGTCGACTGAAATAACAGTTATAAAATTAAATATAAAAGCGCGTTACTCGTTACTCCGTTAAACAATAGGTCTATTACATTCAATATTGAGGCATAACAACTAAAATACAAAGTAAATAAACGGACGAATTTACTTAGTACAAATGTTTTAGTAGATAATGGACAATGATGTTCCAGAAATTTTCACAATATTAAAATGAGAGTAGTAGTAAAATTTTAAGTACAATTAGAAGGTAAGATTTTGGACAATAATATCTATATTTTGTAGCGTTTAAGCGCTCAATTAATTTGTGCGTTATTCGGAGCGTTTAACGTATTGCGATTTTATTACATAATATGTACTTGCGACTTCGTCCGCATGGAATTTGGTAATATTGCAAGCCATGAACGATATACGAAATGTAATCTCATTTAATGCATTTAAAATGAAATTAGCACAACATATCGTTGAAAACCATAGCTAATAGTTATTGGTGACTAAACGTATAAATTAAACAAACGAACGAGAACATTATTTGTTAATATATTATGTTTATAATAATATTGTTAGTTGTTTAGAAAGAAATTACAGTAACTTATATGAAATAAGTGACTAATTCTTTCTGATAATAAATTATTTCAACTTAGAACTTTTCACTCCTTTAGAGGTAGAATTTACAAAATCCTTTCATAGTGTTTGCCTGTATATGAAACATCTGGGCACAATTTAAAAAATTCTGGGCTGTGCTTTAATTTATTATAGCAGTTTGTCCTTTTAAATATTTTATACTAGCTTTTGCCCGTGGCTTCACTCGCGTTAATTTAGAATTTGACAATCAATTCGGGTTGTACTCTGCTTGTAATAATATAATTCAATCATGATTCAAAAGACACGTGGCGCCATCTATTATCATAAGAACGTTATTGTTGATTTCGTCGAGATAAGTAATTTTTTCGGGATGAAAAGTATTCTATGTCCGTTTCTGTACACCTGACAACATATATGCAAAATTTCAGAATGATCGGTTCAGTGGTTTAGGCGTGAAAAGGTAACAAACATACAAACTCATTGTTGCTTTTATAATATTAGTTAGGAAGTTAGGATTAGGATTAGGATAAAGCAATTGTAACGCATTGGTTGTTGCATTGAACGATAACGCATAACGTCTTGAGTGACGCATGACGCAGACGCATACGTCAAATGTAGTGCGCTTGTGGCATGCGTCTCACGCATAAACAAACCAAGCTCTTTACAGTAGCAATAATGCTGAGAAAATATCATTTCACTGTACCTGTTGTAAATGTTCTACGTAATATTACAGTATCAACACTCCTTAGATATTTCTATTGCTTTTTTACGACCTTTAGCCTGTTATAACGCAATGTTCTCTCAGGTTTTTATAACTGCGTACAAGTACAGGTAAGCAGTTGAGGGGCTGTTATTATGTGACGGTTAGAGAGTCTTACATTTGTGCGGTGTTTTGGGAGGGTTTTTAGATTCTGCGGTTTCACTTTTAAAGGTAAACAACCTATTCGACCGTTGGGAGGTCACATAGTTAAAATACTGGCCTAGTAGAGACATTTACTTTCGTTTTTATTCTAGCAAGGTAGCAAAATATATTGTATGCATTATAACAGGCCACTGCTCACTCAATAAAAACCCTCTTCTATATCCCATTGAACGCTAGGTTAAAAAAGTTAAAGCATGCTCTTGGCGCTTATGCATCTATGCACCGCATTTGGTGCGCAACGAGATACTGGCATCATCGACACCGAGGATACACTAGCTCATGAGTTGCTATACTGCAGAAGCGTGAACAACCAACGGGCAAGGCTTCTGAACGATCCAGAAACGATGAAGGATATACTGTGCAACATTGGTCCATTTCACTAAGGCGGTGAAAGACATACGGTCCGCTTGAAAGTAAGTGGTTGTTATAGCCTATAAATGCTTGCAATACAAGAGGTTATAATATTCGTGTGTCACCGATCCTAGAGAACAGAAAATAAAGATGAGATGAAAGGCAATTGGAAACGTGTCAGCCTCTGGAAATGTTGGTCACTAGCTGAATTGCAGTAGCTGTGTTATTAATTTTGCGTCGAATTCGATTTTCATGTAAAAGCTTGTTATTGCTCGAAAGTTACCAAATAATTTGCCAATTTATTTAGTTTTTCACTAAGATTAAGTTATTCATTGCATACATATACATAGTATCACGACTATATCCGCGAAAAAGTAGGCGTTTGTGTTTTATTTATTTATTTAGCACAACTTACAAAACATACACTAATACAGGGTTTAAAAACTGTTTTAAAAATATGTGCTGAGTGTTGTTTCACTTACGAGTTGCCACGGCATGATTTGGGACAGTTTCATACAACTTTATTATATCAAACTAATGAACATAAAAACTAACACTAGACTTAATACTAACTCAAAACCAAGGAAAAATAAATTATCGAAAATTTTACTGATAACATCTGTGACAAAAACAACATGATAGTTATATACATTCAAAAGACACATTAAGTTTACCCAGTCCATATACAAATACAAAAAAAACCCCAAGTGTCACAAATTATGGTTTAAGGTTCCACGAAATAGACTCTGTGATGCTATTGAGAACTTCTTGACAAAAAACCCTATAACACTGCTCATCCCAGGTGTCAAGACCGAGAACTCATGTTCAACACAGAATTCTCTACCACCGCATCACTTAGGTATGCATAAAGATGTTTTTGTATGTAATTTCCATGAATATATTTGCGAAGACTAAGACTTTAAATCCTTACTTAATATTGTAAGCCCGAATGTGAGATTGTTTGTTTGTTACGCTTTCAAGCCTTAACGACGCGACATGTCGACATGAAATTTTGTTGTCGTTGTCGGATGTACAGAAAAGGACATACTTTTCACCCAGAAACAAGGGAGAAACAGCAATGAATTGCCGTAAATCTTGGAGTTCGAAAACATAGTTCAAGTAATATGCAAAGGTCACATGATAGCATGTGACCTTGAGGTCAGAGGTCAAAGGTCATATTATCGACTATGCTGAGTCGAATGGCATTGACCGCAAGTTTCTAGCTCGTACGGTTTTTGAGTTGAAAGTTGTATAACAGACAGACGGACAAAGCTGTTGTATGTATAAGTGTTTTTCGAACTCAACAAAGTACTGTTAAAAACCTAACCTAAACTACATTTATGCGAGCGAAGCCGCGGGCAACATCTAGTATGATATAATTTCATTGAAATCGCAATTGATAAAGTAAAGGTAATTCCAGCATAACATGTGTATCCTTCTCAAGGGGAATGGGAAGGATCCTTGCCTTCCCTCACGTGTCGTGGCAGTCATGTTTGTAACCACAATTTTCAATCTGCGCTACGTCACGCCGTCTGGTGTCAAGTGACGTGTCTATTTTACCGCCGAACCTATGTATGAAGGCGGAAACTCAGTGCATATTCGTAGTAAATTAATGATGATTTTATGATGCAACTATTCGTTTAACGTGCCTATCAAAATAAATTCCGTCTTTTATTTTTTTTACACTGATTGCTAGCAATTTGGGTTTCAAATTAGTGGTGTTCTTCTTAACCTCTCTAGCTAGGCATAGAATGAGACTTTGATTACTTGATGGTAAATATTTCGATCATGAAGTGTTTTTAAATAAAATCGGTCGCTATTTTCGAATAATTTTGTTTGCTTTGCTCGTTTACACTAAGAAAATGGATAAAATTGAAAATCAAAGGATGACCGAGGCTGACGGCAAAAGGCTCGCTCCCTATGTGGGACCATTAATTCTGTCGAAATGAGGGTACAATACATCTCTGCCTATGCCATTCCATAAATATAAATATTTATGTCTAATTCATCTATGCCTATCCTTTCAGGGATAGAGGTGTGAGACGTACCTATATTATTCACATTGCTTGCTACGACTATGATTGTATTCCTTTTACGAAGAATGTCGGCTACATTCTTTTGTTGACGCTAAGTCAAAGTCAAAGTCAAAAATCATTTATTCACTTAGGTCACAAAGTAACACTTATGAACGTCAAAGGGGTTAGTGAGTTTGTTACATTTACTGAATTTACATTTATGTTAGTTGCAAGGTTCAGGCAAAAGGTTGAGCCTATGAGAAGATACCTGCAAGAAACTCGAGGTCACTCTTTTAAATCACCATCAAATTATAATTTCAGTATCTTATAACTCATTTATGTACCAAGTGTTGCAGTCATTATGCCATATGTCACTGTCCATACAAAACTAAATTCTAAAAATAAAGGAAAAGTTATTAATTATGAAGCATTTCAGGGATTTTTTTTATTTTTGTTTAAATTAGAGGCTTTATTTCAAAATAATATGATAGCCCCATCGTGGCTTATTCTAACATAATTACTTACTATGTAATGATAGGAGACAGAGGAAGTCGTTGATGTACATATATTTCAAATAGGTCTAACGCCGCATTTGAAGTAGGGTCACTTAGAATAGTAATGAAAAGTCCTACATCGTACACATTAAGATTGTATTTGAACATCAACGAGTTCCTTTGGCGCTGGTATTTGGCATAGTCCATCAGTAAGTGTTGGACATCATCAAGGACTCCGCAAGTTTCACAATCGGGCGTATCGACTTTTTTCATGAGGTGTCCAAACTCATTTCAGGTTTGAAATAATATTTATCTGTAACCAAACGTCTCCTTGAAGTTTTAAACATTGTTAGTTGCTCACAATTTTCTGTTTTGTTTAGTGTGAAATAGATGTACGTGCGTAGAATGATCCGTATGTTTTGAGAAAACACTTATCGGCATTTGAGAAAGGTCTTTGTTATGAAAATATCGGTTTTGTTTTGTCTGGAAATTGCCTCACGTGTGTTATATTTGCTTTATAGAATAAAACTTGCTATTTTATTTTAAACATAAATTGTGACAGGTAATAATGTTGTATGATCTCGTTGTTTTAAATTTTTTTTTTTTTTTTTTTTATTCTTCCACATACACACAACACCATCTAGCCCAAACTAAGCAGAGCTTGTACTATGGGTACTAGACAATGGATAACATACATATATACTTTTTGTTTGTAAATACATACATATTATACATAGAAACACCCAGACCAAGACAAACATCCATGTTCATGCACACAAGTGTTTGACTTGTGCGGGAATCGAACCCGCGACCTCAGGCGTGGCAGTCGGTTACACTAACCACTACGCCATCGAGGCCGACAATTACTATTAAGATATAGAGATATATATACTTTATATATATTAAGATATATAAAGTATAGTTTATTATATACTAGTTTTTGCCCACAATTTCGTACGCGTGGAATTTACGTCATATGAAACATCCATGTAGCTACCAAAATTTCTTATTATTTATCCTAGTTTTATAAGCTAATACGAAACAGGCACCAGATTTTAAGTTGGATCAGCGATACACATCGCTGGAGATCTCATATATGAAAACCGCATTTATTTTGTGCAGTGTATGTTATACGTTATGCGCGATGCGCGCACGAACAGTTACATACAGAAAGACAGACTGACAAAAATGTCCAGATAAAGCCTCGTTATACTTTTATTATAATATAGCTAGATACTCCTACGCCTTAACTGTTATGGTTTTTGAATTCTAAAGCTAAACACAAACTCTTAGCAGTCTTCTTCTTCTTTTCTTCTTTTCGTATGCTTAGTGACCAACCTGTTGTCAAGAGTTGTTCAAGCCGCCCGTAGGCCTCTGACATGGCTTAACGACTGCTGTCAATTTGACAACAACCGGGACCGCCTGTATACGTGCCCTCCGAAGCACGGAGACGCTCAGATGAAATACCACTAAGCGGTCACCCATCTATAGACTGACCGCACCCAACGTTGCTTAACCTCGCTAATCGTTTACCGATCAGTGAGTTCAACTGGCTATGAGCTCTCAATATTATGCCCGTATTTAATTAGTTAATAATCGCTCGCTCACCATTATATTCTTAAGAGATATAAAATGTCTGAATTCTGCACTGAGTATTGAGTACACACCCAACGTTGCTTAACCTCGCTAATCGTTTACCGTTCAGTGAGTGCAACTGGCTATGAGCGCCTTCGCAGTTAACGAAATTAAAACACTAATAAAAGAGATAGCGATTAGTCGCGATACCATCTGTTCAAAAATTCAGATTAAATAGCCCTCTAGGTGCTATAGACGTGTCTAGTCTATTAAAGCGAGCTAATAAGTGGTTAATTTTCTAAATATCCTTACAAGTAAGCACTTAGTGCGTATAACAGTATAAGCCTGGTACTAAAAGCTAAACGCTCTAATTTTATGTAGATTACAAAGAGATATTAAGTTGATCACATAGCCAGTTATAATATATACTAGATGTTCCGGCGGTTTCACCCGCTTTATCGTTACTGCGCCGCCCCCGTTGGTCGTAGCGTGATGTTATTTAGCCTATAGTCTTCCTCGATAAATATGCTATCCAATATTATAAATGCGAAAGTATCCTAACTAATATTATAAATGCGAAAGTGAGTTTGTTTGTTTGTTACGCTTTCACGCCTTAACTACTCAACCGATCAACATGAAATTTTGCATACACGTTGTCAGGGGTACAGAATAGGACATAAGGTAGCTTTCATCCAGAAAAAATAACTGTTGCAAACGTAACTTAACTTAACCTACATTTACGCGAGCGAAGCCGCGGGTGAAAACTAGTTATATATAAGGTTGCAAGCACATACTAGTCATTTTAAATGTTATGAGTAATTTATTCTACAAATTACGAGTATTTTGGTACGTATAATATTTTTAAAGGTTATACGCAGTTTCGACTACAAATTACTAATATTCTTGTTAGTTAAGCTGTAATGATTGTACTCTCGGCGGGGCCGCGATTCGCATGTGAGAACGATTTGTGCGGCCCCGCAGAGTCTGATAACGTCGAGGAGCACCGTGGTAGGTTTAGTCGTTAAGACCGAGTCGTCGTAATCTTTCCCCGGGTGAGTCCGACATAACCTTTCCGCCACCCGGCATGCATATTGATGCATTGGCATTCCCTCAGGTAAAAATAATAATGCTTGTCATACCACACCATTAAACACCCATTCCCATACACCAGATTTATTAGGTTCCATATGCAGTAATAGTCTCTTACACCCGCCCTGTGTCTCGATAAGTGTCCCATCATGAAAACTCTCTAAGGGCCTCTGCACGTTAGACCCGCAACCCCATTTAAGCCTCCCAAAGGGCCTGGTATTTATCTAGGGTACTAGAAAAATATTCGTGGAAGGGAAACAAATAATACTTGTATTAGGAGCGGTTTAATTTCCTAATTGATTGCCTGCATTTGGAAATGCAGGCAATCTAATGCATGTTACTTGTTATGAATTTATAAATAAGATAAACAGTACAAATATGATGATATTGTATTATATTTATATAACTACACGAAATGCGTGTTGTAATAAAAAACGTCCATGACGAGTTCTGGCAAACACAGAAAGACCGCATAACAAAATTAGTATCGTGGTTTTCATGATAACGACCTTTCGACCACAACGCGTTTGAAACGTCAGCTAATTAAAGGCGGCCATGATACAAAATACGACGTACAGTGCAATCTGTATTCAACATGTAATCATACTTTTAGATTTTCATGAGTATTACTTCAACTTTGCATAGAAACCTGTACTAATATTATAAAGAGGAAAGATTTTATTTTTTTGTTTGTAATGATTTAACACAAAAACGAACAAATAGGTGGGTGTACTGAACAGAGCGAGCCGGTACTTCACACCTTCAACATCTTGTGCTTTACAAAGCACAGGTCTGGCCGCACGTGGAGTACTGCTCACATCTCTGGGCAGAGGCCCCCAAATACCAGCTCGACCCACTTGACTCTCTACAAAGACGGGCAGTTCGAATCGTCGATGATCCGAATCTCACGGATAGATTGGAGTCGTTGGAGCAACGGAGAGACTTTGGGTCTCTCTGCGTGTTCTACTGACTCTTTCACGGGGAGTACTCTAAAGAACGGTTTGATTTGGTTTCAGAGCCCCCTTCACTTCCTTCCTTCTTCAAACGAGGTTTAAAGAGAGTACTTATTTTAAGGTAGGCAGCGGCTTTGCTGTGTCCTGACATTGCTGAAGTCCATGAGCAGCGGTTACCACTTTCCATCAGGTGGGCTACTTGCTTGTCTGCCACCAATGACAAGAAAAAAAAATAAAGAAAACAATTTAAAAAGTTCTTTCACCATTAAAAAGCTGTATTATCACCGAGTAAAGTGGGCTATATATTATTAAAAATCGTACTGTTACTAACCTTACCTACTCTTACGCGAGCGGTGCCGTGGGTAAAAGCTAGTTATCAAATAAGTTACTTAAAATGGACTATAGTTTAAATATTTTGACGGCTTTTTCTTTAAGAATTGAGAATGGCATAAGACGATATCTATTCCAATATTAGCTGACGCATTTCCACCAATGTTAACGGTAGCTCATAAATATTACAATGAATTGACGCTAGTAAGTACGTCAAATGGCTATTGTGTGCCGACTCTCATGTATTTTCGTATATTAAAATGTTAGATACGGTTTTAAAATAATCAATTTTTATTTTGTTTTTAACTACTAATAAAATGTTTATTTTATACAGAATTTAACATAAATGAGAAAAACAATCCAGGTTACCACCAAGTTAGGTTGCAGATGTTCTCAGCTGTTTACAAAGTTTCACTGTTCCACTGATTGTTCGTTTATTGTAACTACTAGCTCTTGCCCGCGGCTTCGCTCGCGTTAATTTAGAATTTGACAATCAATTCGGGTTGTACTCTGCTTGTAATAATATAATTCAATCATGATTCCAAATACATGTGGCGCCATCTATTATCATAAGAACGTTATTGTTGTTTTCCTCAGGAACAGTAAATTTTTTCGACATGAAAGGTAGCCTATGTCCGTTTCTGTACACCTGACAATGTATATGCAAAATTTCAGAATGATAGGTTCGGTGGGTTAGGCGTGAAAAGGTAACAAACAAACAAACTCATTTTCGCTTTTATGATATTATAGTTATAGTTAGGATAGTTATAGTTAGGATAGTTAGGATTAGGATTTAAACATTGTCATGATTTATTTTATTATTAATAATTGGTATAAATCCTGTGTCGCGGGGGCTTTACAAACATTCAGACGGATACAAAGAGCATCCAGGATCGGAACAACCATTTGTGGATCGCACAAACTTTTGGCCAGTGCGGGATTCGAACCCACAACACTTGGCGAAGTAGCAGTGGCGACGCGACCACTTAAACCACTACGCTATTCGTGCAGTCAGTTATATCCACAGTCAGTTATATCCACAGTCAGTTATACATATAGACTTACGCATGTATGAAAGAGTAAGCAGAGAAATATTAGAACCACATTTTGCTAGCCAATGTTCTACGTAACATGCAAATCTTTTCGTTACGGTTAAATATATGGCTAAATATACGGCTTTATAATATTTTTACGAGGTTGTAGAAATTAAGGTATTATTAGATAATATGTAATAATTCAGTGATAAATAATGCATACGCCACAGTATAGTAACAAATTGACCATTTACAAAACTGCAGAATCTGTGCAGTCCACTTTTCTTAATCAAGATTTTACTTATATTAAGGTTTGTTTTGTTTACAACTTCTTACGAGCTTCAGTTGCCTTGCTGTCCCTAATGTTGTCAAAACTTTAAGTTACGGTCGTCCGAAACATCTGGCCATGTGTAGTATAAAAGTTGTAAACAAAATGAAACCCGATAACGGCCAAAAAGTTGTTTAATTACGAAAATTTCATACATAGATTTTATACCCGTAGGTACTCAATCACACATTACATTGTATTCCCAATAGGTATCTGGCTATTTTTTAGGTTCTATGTTATAGTAGTCTGTTACCATCTACCAAACATAATTTGCAGAGTCGTAAAAATGTTCTAAAGGAAAATCTAAAATCTTTTTTGATCCAGGAATATAACCTGTCTCATGATCGACCGTAAATGTATACCATGGGACCAAGGAAGCAGTCAATCAAGAAATATAAAGAAAAATCAAACTACCTCAAATACGAAATTGTATTAGCTCGCTTATCCATTTTCCATGTAGTAAGCAGACTAGAATATGAATATGATATTATGAATATAATATATTGTAGTAGTTCGTGGGTCATAGAGTATTATATTCTTTTTATATTAGAAAAATGAACACAGCTCAAGTACAAGATGGATCACGCACTAAGTATTCCGTTCGTTAAAAAAAATGTGTACAAAGCTGGATAGTTAAATTCATTGATTTGATTGCCAATTAATTAATTAATTTTATTTTGCATGCAGCGTTTATTTTATAAGATTTAAATAATTTCATTTATTTCATATTTATATCTATACATTTTTTTATAGTTTTTATCACAAGTCAAAACTATGCAGCGTATTTAATAATTAAATTTAGATTTTGCAATATATATATATAAATATATACTACAAAATCTTTGGAATAATATTCAAGCAAGCACTATTTATAACTATTTTTACAACACGTTGCTAGCATTAGTAAATACTGTGACAGTGTTAAAAACAGCTTTAAGAAACAGACCGACAGACTAGACAGACAGTCTAAGCTCTACCATTAGGATTCCATTTTAATCTTTTGAGTAGGGAATCTAAAAATAGTTCGTAAAGAATACTTAATTTTCCTAAGAACAACGGTAGCAAAATCGCGGGTAAAAGCTAGTTAAACCGTAAACCGAAAAGGTCAAAATGTATTGGTTAGCAAGCGTTAGGAATATTTCATAACTATTGTTTTACACTACCGTTTACAGTATCGTTTCAGAGAACGAGCTAAGGCGATTATCACACGGCACCGCACACCGCCGCGGAGGACGGTGGCGGTAAAGCGGATTTCGTAGCGGTGCCCCACGCGGTAAGGCGGTTTACGCGCCCGTCCGCGCGGATGGATTTAACGCGGTTTTGACCAGTTTGTTCATTTTTAAATTGCAACACTTCCTGCACCAACGATGATCCGCGCGGTTATGCAGTGTTCCGTGTGTGAGGGGCGGTGGTGGTGAGAGCACCGCTCGACCGCGCGGTTGGGCGGTGTACGTGTGTTAGGCATCAACAGATTTATTAGAGGCCAATGCGACAAGAGATCCGCTTCACCGCCTACCGCGGCGGTGCGCGGTGCCGTGTTTAAATCGCCTAAGCGTTTGTATAGTTGCGAATTTTGTGAAATATTCAATGGATTTCTGCGCTTATGTGTCCGAACTCGTGTTTGATTTTCAAAGACCTACACTCGCTGGTTTAGTTCATAACAGTTTCATGAAGTGGTATTATGGTTAGGATGGGGCAGTGATTTTAACGTTCTAATATTATAGAAGCGTTAGAAAAGTAAAGTAAATGAATTTGAGTGGATGTGGTTCAATTATTTAAGTGGTTACCTTTCTACCGCTACTGTGCCAAGTTTTGTGTTATTGGGATTATCGCTGTTTCGCGAAATATTATACAACATTTAAAATAACACAAAAAGATCTGTTGGGGCTATCTCGTCGTTGACGGTAACCGGTAGTTATTTGTATAGTTGTAGGTTTAGTAAATAATTCACAACGCACCACTTTACGTTAAATAGTTTATTTCACTATAAAGACATATGTCTACGGCTAAGTTTAGGTATCTGAGTCGCACTTTATGTAATACTAAGTTATTATTATAAACACTGATATATGATACACATTAGCGCGTGACGAATGTTTAGTTACGACTAATTAATTAATTGTTTGGTAAATACGAATTGTGCTGTACGAGCGTTATTGGCTCGTACAAGATCAAAGAGTATATTCGTTGATAACACCGATTTGTGCGGCGTGTGAGAATCCTAATCCTAATTAAACCTTACTTCCTTACTAATATTATAAATTCGAAAGTAACTCTGTCTGTCTATCTGTCTGATTGTCTGTCTGTCTTTTACCTTTTCACGGCTAAACCACTTTACCGATTTAGATGAAATTTGGTACAGATATAGTTTAAAACCTGGAGAAGGATATAGGCTACTTTTTATTGATGTAGGTACCACGCGGGCGGAGCCGCGCGCAAAAGCTAGTAATATTATAAATGCGATTGTGGGTTTGTTTGTTTGTTACGTTTTGCCCGTCTTAACTACTCGATCGATAATGATGAAATTTCGCATACACGTCAGAGGAACAAAAAAGGACGTAGGGTACCTTTCATCCAGAAAAAGTACTGACCTAACATAACTTATACGCAAGTGAAGCCACGGGCAAAGTCTAGTCTTGCAAAATTTGGCACAGTGTCAGTTAGTCCTAACTAATATTCTAAATGCGAATGCGAGTTTGTTTATTACGTTTTCACACGATAACTACTCGACCGATCATCGTCTTTCGAATACACATTGTTAGGGATATAAAAAAGAACATAGAGTACCCTATGTCCTTTTCATCCAGAAAAAAGTATCTATAGCGTCCGACGTTTAGAAATTTATTAATATAACCTATATTAACGCCAGCGAAGTCGCGGGCAAAATCTAGTGGGCTATAAAACGAAAATAAAATATTTCTGATTGGTAGAGCCATACTAGGGTGTTCAAACAAACAATCTATCCAGCTTTATTATATTAGTAGGTATATATTATATTCTAGCTCAGTGGGGAGACCAACAGACTGCAATGTAGAGGGTCTCGGATTCGAACCCACGCGCACCTCTGACTTTCGGAAGTTATATGACTTTTCGAAATTAGGTGCGTACTGATTGACAATAAAATTATCGCCTGCTCCGTGCCTCGGAGAGCACGTTAAGGCGTTGGTCTAGGCTGCCATGAACATCTATAGCAGTCGTTATTGGGAAGTCAGTGCCCTCTAATATCCTGACACTGGTCTCTAGCCTTAGGGTATCGTTAGCCTTCGGGTTGCGGAGATCAGATGGCAGTTGCTCCATGTAAAAACTGATAACCAGTCAAATCCAGTTAGACTAGAAAGCCGACCCCAAGTGACTTGGGAATAATAAAGGCTAGGGAGAAGAAGAGGTATATATTCTATGATAGATATCTCAAAACTTCGGAAACGTTTGAATTTGAGTGAGCATTTCCAAGGGTGGCAAACGTTGAGGCTGCTGTATTTGTCTGGAGTGATAATAAATCGAAAATAATAAAGCACTGACCGCTATTGGTCTTGACAGAAAGGGTAGTGCAAAGTAAGAGATATATATCAAGCAATGGGATTCCATAAGCATAAATTGATGTCATGAGAGGTCATACTTCCATTCGCATAATAAATAAATGTGCTAGGTATCTAAATATTTGGTGCAGATTTATTTATTTCCTAGGTATTGAGCATCGCTTAGTAAAGAGACTACAATGAAGAGGTCATGAGTTCGATACCAAGGCTTTGGCAGTTTGCAAAACTAATAAAGATATGGCCGAATTAAAAAGTAAATGTCACCTTTAACAGGAAACATCGTTAGGTATTCTATATGGCGAAGGTTCTCTATAATCCTATCTAATATTATAAATGCGAATGTTAGTTTGTTTGTTACGCTTTCACGCTTTAACTACTTGACCGATCATCATAAAATTTCGTATACACGTTATCAGGGGTTCCTTTTATCCAGAAAAAGTTTCTAAAATAACCTAACCTACATTTATGCAAGCGAAACCGCGGGCAAAATCTAGTATTTCATATATTTTAATTTTTTTTTGTACAATTAAGGTGGCAAACAAGCATACGGCCCACCTGATGGTAAGTGGTCACCGTAGTCTATGGATGCCTTCGACACCAGAAGCATCGCTTGCGCGTTGCCGACCCTTTAGGAAAGGAAATGGGAAGGAGAAGGAGCGGGATGGGGGAATGAGGGTGATTGGGCATCCGGCACTCCAAAATTCATACATGCGAATCCAATGCGGGTGAACACCTATTTATCTTATCTTATCTTATGTGGGGGCCAGTCTGTGCAGACCGGCGACACTTCGACCCAGTGGGATGTTTTGTGTCGACACTCTCCCAATAACGACTGCCATAGATGTTCATGGCAGCCGGGACCAACGGCTTAACGTGCTTTCCGAGGCACGGAGCAGGCGATAATTGTCAATCAATACGCACATAATTTTGAAAAGTCATATAACTTCCGAAAGTCAGAGGTGCGCGACGTGGGTTCGAACCCGAGACCCTCTGCATTGCAGTCTGTTGGTCTCCCCACTGAGCTATCGCTGCTCTCGAGCACCTATTTAAAGCATATTAATAAGTAGATCAGACATATCTATTCAAAAGACTTATAAGCCCCAAAAAAAATTTAAATATGTATAAAAACTAATTAGTATGCATACGTTGTTTACATATGCATTAAAAATCTACTGTAGAAAATACAGCTTTGCTAAAATTACGTAGGTCTCGCAGCTCTAGATTCCTAATCTAATAGTATATTTAGCAAATGAAAATAAAAAACTTATAAATCTAATAAGTGAGGAATTAACATCTGTAAATATCTATACATTTTTATATTAGACTAGCTTTTACCTGCGACTTCGTCCGCGTAGATTTTAACTAAATATTGTTTGTCTCCGCGGAACCCTATTTTTTTTTTCTAAAATTAAAGTAGCCTAAGTTACTTCTTATAACATCAGCTATCTGCCAGTGAAAGTCCCGTCAAAATCAGTTCAGCCGTTTCGGAGATTAGCCGGAACAAACAGACAGACAGAAACACAAAAAATTAAAAATATATGTTTTCGTATAGGTACCTTATATACTTTCATATGCATTAGATAAAAAGCTGTTATTTTGACATTACAAACAGACACTTCAATTTTATTTATATGTATATATGAATGGTAAAATATACATAAATTCATACTACAATTACGTACATTTTTGCAATATACGTAACTGGTGCCTTTTTTAGTCCTTTAGCAATAATATAGTCCCCTACTAAAATACTTGCAATATGACTACTGTTATTTTTAAGTTTGTTTTCATATGTAGCTGGGTCAAGTTAAAATTCTCATTTGGTTTGGTTTCATGTAAGCAATGCCACACTATCCGGTTTAATATGTTATTTAATAGTGAGTTTTAATCATTCCAGTATGAAAATAAATGTAAAAATATATAAAATAAATGTAAAAATAAAGAAAATACTATTGACAGATTTTGTTATATAATATTGTTTTACGTTTATGCGAATGTTATAGATTGAAATTAAACAAGTAGTTTTATTTCAAATTTTATACCTATTTTAAAATAAACAACGCAACAAAATCCGTATAAAGTAGTTTAATTTCAAAGATTTTATTATAGTTCAATTGTTTCTACTTTTGTCCCAAATCTTCGGACATTTTTAGCAGTTTGCAGATAAAATCCATAAATTAGTTTGATATTTATATATTAAATTAGAGATAACACATAGTGAATATTATGCTATTTGTGAAATACTCGGTCGGACTGATATAAGTAGATGGCAAAAAATATAATGTCAACTGGAGCAAAATGAAATTAGAGATGATTTATGGAGGCATCTGAACTTGGATTTCAGTATTTGTTTAAAGAGAAAAAGGGGCTAGTACCTAGGACTCATCGCACCATATTGTTATATCGGCAAAAATTTTCAAATAGCCATCTCCTGGCAATACTTATTTTGACAAACAACAATATCAAAATATAAAGAAAATTACCTTCTGTGTAGCCAGTTAGCGACGCCATATTACGCCGGCAAGCTATAAAAATGTGCAAATTTCCCTGTAACCTTTTCAATTACTTTCAGCAATTTAAACTAAATGCTGTATTCAGCGAACGACGTCTGCAATAAGTTCTTGGTATTAATAAAATACGGAAACCCAAAGGACGCTCTTCTAACATTAAAGAATTATTTAATTTGAAATATTTCAATATTACCTATTATTCAAAATAATAAATCTTCTCTAAAAAAAGAATGCATTCACAAATCCAACGAGTCTTATTCAAGATTCTTCCAATAATAAAATACACGATATAAAAACGGCCTGAAATTTTAACGACGCCAGAAGCCTTTGCGAGTCCAATTACGTCACAAGACTTATCCCTGAATTTTTCAAGGGTACTGGAGCAAAATGTTTTGTGATCTTAATTAACCTGACTCACTTGTCGTGATTAAGGTCGATCTAATTTTCTTCTCCTTTTACCTTTTCTACTAAAGGACAATTTGATAATGCCTAGCATTGTGAATAGTTTAGTTTAATGTACGTTTCGACTTGTTTTTAGATAATATAAATCAATAATGTTAGGATCATCTATTATATTAAAATAGTCGTCATTCGATATTTTAAATTCATAGTGAGTTTAAATGTAATTTGTTTATTTATTTATTATTCCAATTGCAAATACAGGTACATGGGTTGTTAAGTACTTAATAGTTTTTGGTTATTCACTGGAAGCATACCTAAAAGTATTAAATCCAAATTTATTCATTGCCAATATTTTACGTCAAAGGTTTTAACAGGATTAAGCGCGTACATTTAATGCTTTTGCGTTTTGATCGTACATTTAGAATAAATATTTCGTGAAACCGGATTAAATAGATTTTACATGGATTTTATGATAAAAATATTAACGCCATTGCTTTTATTTCCAACGAATTGAGGCACATTTATTCTATTCTCTGAAAGTAAATCAGTTATAGTATTTCGATAAAGAGCCGAAAGTTATTCACCCGTTACGGGATCTATTGAAGCAACGAAAACGTTCCGACACGAAACACAAAAGAGAAATACTGGAGGTGACAGAACAGAATTTGAAAGCAAACTGAACATCCTCACAACGCATAATAAATACTTTTTATTGTGTGTTATGAATAAAATTTACGATCACGACGTAAAAAATACCGCTACTGAAATCTGAAACACAGAAATTATGATTGTTTTTCCAGCTATAAAATTCTTTCGTAGAGACAGACCACGCTTTGTAAAATAGTTGAAGTGAATATAGAATACGAAGAGAATGGCTCTAATTAAGACGAGTGGAGTGTCATAGAAGTCGTTTAGCCAAAAAATAATTCTAAAACTCTGCAGAAAGCTCTTTGTCAGTATCTTATTACTACATTAATTACTTTATATTTATGATTATTGGATATCAGTCCTTTTTATATTCTTTGTATAATCAGCATGTGTAGTGTGTAACTAATAAATTATTTTATTTTATACCAAAACGTCATGAAAGTTATCATTTTATACAATAACTATTAGCAATATAAAATATTTTTCTATCCCAACGTATATAAAAATCAGTAGCCAACAACGATTCCTTTTAATAATGTGAAATTCATATCGCGCAACTTTTAGGTAATTCTGAAAACGAACAAGCTTTCCTTTTTCACCGGAAAATTTTAAGTTCATTGACTCCAATTCTGAGCTGTTCATTATCGTCGTATATTAATATAAATATTATTAAAGTACAAAATATTCAAAGCGTGGCCTTTCTCAACCGTTAACCCTTCACCGCCATCACCAACAGTAATATATCGGCCAGTTCTAATAAATACATACTTGGTCTCGTCGATGTAGACAGCCTCGAGCACCTTCGCAGCATACTGTAGGTTCTTTTGTAATGTTTCAGCTGATATTTCACCTCTATTCAATTGTCTTAGGAGATAGCGTAACCTGTGAACAAAGAGAAATCAAATTAATTGTTGGTATTTCATATGTCGAATGTCTACCTATAAATATTTTCTTGTAAAAAAAGTAGCGGCATCCTATTGGGAGCCCCTAGGACTGCCATGCAGAGGTCTCGAATTCTATCCCAAAGCGCGCTTCTCTGACTTTTCGAAGTGCGTATTAAATAGTTAATTATTGCTTGCTTTAACGGTAAAGGAAAACATCGTGAGGAAACCTGTCTGTCTGAGAGTTCTGTATAATGTTCTCGAAGATATGTGAAGTCTGCTGTGGTGGACTATGGCCTAAACCTTCTCACATTGAGAAAGGGCCCGTGCCCAGCAATGGGAGAGTTTAACACAGAGCTGATAAATAATAATAATAATAACATTTATTTGTCAGAATATTGTTAGATTGGTTGGAGTTACATTATATATAGCACATAATACTCTACTGAATGAACAGTGAATATATTCGTAAATTTATTAGATTTTATTAGATTAGATTAAATGTTTCATCAAACTAGACAAGCCTATATTTCGACAATATATTTATAACACATTAATTTATTTTAGTTCTATAGTAAAATATAAACTTTATCTTTCACAGAAACAGTAATCACATTCTGCTTGATAATTGAAACGTAACTAACCCAGATAAATTATTATCGGAACGTTAATTTGGTACTACAAGTCCTTACTAAGCACGCCCAATCGCGCGTGAGTGTTGAGGGGTTACCCAATATTAGTTCGCACTACCCAACCCCAAATAAATTGGATTCGGCGCCCCCAATGCTTTACACGCACTTACCCGAGATTTCCGACACGTACTATTGCTCTTTTATTTGGTGCGGACAAAGGACTGGGCAGTTTAGAGATAAAAAATGTGTTAGTAGGTATTGACTATGAATAAGCTTTATCACTTGTGCTGCGAAATGCTCTGAATGTATGTCACCGACGATACATAAAGTTAGACATTGGTGAATTTTTGTGACGTCATATAAAATACAATGAATTGATTGGACTGACGGCGTAGTGGCTTAAGTTTTCTCTTTACCACAGTCGGAGATAATTGAGTATATAGTTATATATAGTTGAGTAAGTGTAACTATTGGTCTCGTACCATAGATGTACTACAATCGTAGTAGTATATTATTACATTCCGGGTTCAGTAAAATCTGGCAAAGATTTATAGGGGTTTCTATTAGAAAATTCTTAGCTTATCTTATGTGGGGGCCAGTCAGTGCAGACCGGCGACACTTCGACCCAGTGGGATCTTTTGTGTCGACACTCTCCCAATAACGACTGCCATAGATGTTCATGGCAGCCGGGACCAACGTCTTAACGTGCTCTCCGAGGCACGGAGCAGGCGATAATTGTCAATTAATACGCACATAATTTCAAAAAGTCAGAGATGCGCGACGTGGGTTCGAACCCGAGACCCTCTGCATAGCAGTCTGTTGGTCTCCCCACTGAGCTATCGCTGCTCTTTAGAAAATTCTTAATAGCAGCTTGGAGTTTTGAAATGTAGCCGATTAATAACAAAAGTCTCATTGCCTTTTAGGTAAGACTTTTAAACATAGCTAGTGTAATGTCAAAGAGACTGAGTGAGATGCATCTATATTATGTTTATTATAGACTAGCGACCCCAGCCAGCTTCTCACGGGTAGTACAAAACCTTAACAAGTTATACACCTGAACCTTCCTCATGAATCACTCTGTTTATTGGTGAAAACCGCGTGAAAATCCGTTCAGTAGTATTTCAGTTTATAGCGAACATAGAGATAGACAGACGCGACAGAGGACATTGTTTTATAATATGTAGTGAAGTAAGACACTTAAGACTGCGCTGAGCGTAAGACAGATAATGACAGAGCTCGTGCGGCGCATACTCAAATCGGCGCGCGACCGCCATAGTAAAATTGTATGGAGGATTTGAAGTGCTTTTTGATAAATATATATCTTTATTGTCAACCAATAAACTGAATATTTGGGACGGACAAATTGTAATATAACTATTTACGTTTCGTTTAAGCTGTACAATGGGATAGATTTCTACTGTTATAATCTAAAAATCACGTAACACGATCTTACGTTTTTGCATTTTTCGTTCAAATTTACGTAATTTTGTAGGCGAAACTATTAATTATTTTAAGTTTTTTATACGAAGTAATTGTAAACACATTCATTGTTATGGTAAATGTATATTTTATATTTGTATTAAACAAAAAGTGTTGATTTTATTAATTTAACTGTGACCGCCTGTTTTGGCACATTTCGCTCGGCGCAGTTTTAAAGCAGGATTATAGTCTTCTACATCTTCTAGTACCCACAATAAAGCAGAAGGTACTTAACATTAAGGTCGACAATAAAGTCGGCGACCATAAACGACGCGATGTTAAAGACATGAATTATAAAAAGCGGTAACGGCAATCGGAATTCAATAGGATGGAGTGTTCTAACTGGAACCAAAAAGGCAGTTAAAACGAAGAGTGGATTTGTCAGAGAGATTCATTTTAATGTACACTATGGATGGACTTCTAAAGGAAAATCACGTTTTTGATTTGATGGTGGAATAACTTTGTGTTATGTGAGACTAACTTTGTGTAGAGCTGCGATTGTATGCACTGCGAATGTTTTGAGTTAAGCTTCTGTTAACCAAAAAAATGACAACTCTCAGCAGATTACTATTGCAAGTGATTATCGGCATCGGCATATGCAAATATACAGGTTGCCCATTAAATTACCTGCAATTTTGAAAGAGGTAAATCAAACCACAATACGTATTATCCAGAATCAGCCAACAAGTATTTTGCTGTCAAATATCTAAAATTTTAATACGCATTAAATTTTTATCCTCTTAATTCTTTTTTTATCATCTTAAAAGACATTTCCCGCGCTAGGAATAAATACTGTGTCCGGAGAGCTTTACAAACATTCAAAAAACGGACATAAAGAACATCCAGACTCGCAACAACTATTTGTGGATCACACCAATTTTTGTCTCGCGTGGGATTCGAACCTACAACACTCGGTATAGTAACAGTGGCAAGGCGACCACTTAAACCACTACCGCCATTTTTTTATACAACTATGGTGGCAACAAGCTTACGGCCCATCTGATGGTAAGTAGTCACCGTAGCCTATAGACGCCTACAACACCAGAGGCATCACTTGCGCGTTGCCGAGCCTTTAGGAAGGAGAAGAGAAAAAGGAAGTTGGAAGAAGGAGCGGGAAGGGGGAAAGACGGTGACTGGGCCTCCGGCACTCTCAGTCACCGAACGAAACACAACAGTAGGAATACTGCTATTTCACGTCGATATTCTTCCTCTGTCGAACCGGCCCATTCATGCTGAAATTAGCGAGGCTCTACTACCTTCAAAAACGCCATCCGTAGCACTTTCACCGATCATAGTAAGCTCGCGTCAGTCCAAGGTATGATGCATCGGATATAAGGCGATTATCACACGGCACCACGCACCGCCGCGGTGGGCGGTGGCGGTAAAGCGAAAGAGCACCGCTCAACCGCGAGGTCGGGCGGTGTACGTGTGTCAGGCATCAACGGATTTAGTAGAGGCTAATGCGACATGAGATCTGCTTCACCGCCTACCGCGGCGGTACGCGGTGCCGTGTGTTAATCGCCTTAGTAGCGCATCTTATCTAGTGCATTTGAGATGAATATTAATTACATTATCTCGTAATTTGTTAGCAATACAGTTACGAAAATAAGTTTTAATATAATTATTATTTTAACCCGTACTACACCATATTGCAGGTGATTAAATATAACCCTAATTACCCCCTTATTCAATATTTCTAGGTTTTCATAAGATAGCAAGCAAGAATATGGCTTGATGTTAACCGGCTACCGTAGCTTATGATCGCTTGTAATGTTAGAAGTATAATTCACACTTTGCATACTTAAGCAAAAAAAATTAAATATCAGATGAACGGAAATAAATGGTCAAGTTAGTACTTCCAAGGCACTTACAGTCCGAATCGCAATAGTTACATTTACGCCGGTTTTCTTTAAGAGAGTATTTCCTCCTTCGTGCCAAATAATAGGCAAAGTTGGGTCCTCCTGCTTGAAAGATTGTTATTGTCAGTTATATTTTGTTATTATCTTTAGTTTTTTATAGTCAGTAGTATATGGCATAATGGCTATAACACCTTGTTAATCTGAGTTGTAAAATACTGAAATTATATTTAATTGGCGATTTAAAAGAGTGGCCGTGAGTTACTTGAAGGTTTCTTCTGATAGGCTCAACCCTTTGCCTGAACCTAGCAACTAACCTAAATGTAGCTTCAGTAACTTATTAAACTCACTAACCTATATACTTTGACGTTCATAAGTGTTACTTTGTGACCTAAATGAATAAATGATTTTTGACTTTGACTTTGAATAACAATCTTAAATAATATTGTCTTCTGTTTACGCGAATATAATATATAATAAAGTGTCAAATAAACAACGCGATAAAATCCGTATATAGTAGATTAATTTCAATGAACAATCTTAAATTTTTTGAGTAACTTATTATACAGCTACTGGTACCTAATTGTGCAACAATCTGTATTAAATTGTTGCATAACACAAAATAAGGCGTTTTTTGTAAAAAAAATTGGACAACAGTGTGCGTGTACAATTGTCCAAATATCCCAATTAATGCAAATGTGAGTTTGTTCATTATATTATTACGCTTTCACGCCTTAACTGCTCGACCGATCATTGTGAAATTACGCGGCATTTTTGTCAAGGGTACAGAAAAGGACATAGTGCACATATCATCCTAATAAAGGTACTGCTCTCGAGAGGTAGAAAACTAACATAACCTACATTAACGCAAGCGAAGCCGCAGGCAAAATGTAGGTAACTATATGCAAGGTTGATTAAACAATGAGGCTTTATTTCTATCAACATATAGTATGTACCGCATACAAGCTCTACACCAAATGTCAGTTCAATAGGAGCAGTAATTTAGCCACAGGATAGATTTTTAATTTTTGCTAAACTGCAACGGGTTTTATCTGCCCTAACAGCTGAGCGAGAGTCTAAGCATAGGTATCTAAGGTCATGCACCTTAAAGCGACAAAAATGTAGGAAACTAGTGGGTAGCCAACAATCACGCTTTAGTGAGTCTTAATCTTAGCGCCATAAGAACGAAAACACAAGCATGTGTTATGCTTGTGTTTTCACCACTAGTTTACACCATTAGTTTGTAACACAAACAAGGAAGCAATAAATCAACCCGTGACAACAATGAAACAAAGAAAGAAAGCAACAATGAAACAATGACAAACAACAGATGTTTATAAAATATGGTATTTGCGTATTAAGTTGATGTAATTTGTTGAAAAAAGTGATTTTCTATTTCTATCTTTATCGAGTTTTTAACCGTTTCGAATTAACACTGAGCCCATACTCTGTCCAATGTAATGCCCATGAGTCATAGCAACCTTGTATAATATGTATTTGTTATAATAGTATACCCTTTATTAACCAATAAATGAATGCTTTCACGTCTCGCTTGAGAAACCCAAGATTGTTAGTAGAAGGGAACACGTTCAATAGGAATGAGTACTATGTTTTTATAGGGTGGCAAAGAATCGTTGCGTACGTGACGGTATTTGTGTGTGCCAGCCCAGCACGTGTTATTGTGGATAGCAATGGGGAATGTAGGGTTAATTGGAAGAGCTCTGCGAAACATTTACCGTGTCCCCTTACAGCCCTTAAACCAAATAACTTGGTATTGGCGGTATATAGTGTTGTTGATAATTAAGAAGTACTGCGCTATCAAAAGCAAAGAACATAAGGTGTTTATAATAGCTGATGGCATAGTAGCGAATTATTATTTGAGTCATTTATGGATAACACAACACAACAACATAAATTGAACCCTTCTCACACTAAAAAGAGATCCGTGCCAAGCATTGCCAATTTAGTAGCAGATATGTTTACGCAGCTACACATTAAGTTAGACATCCTATATACGCATAACTACGCTACATACAATATAGAGAATTTTCGGAAAGGGACAGTGCATAGTAGTGTCGATGTAATGGTAAGGATAGAGCATCGCGTCCCGTTCAGCGTGAGTGAGACAAAATAACAAAAATATAACGCACTCTTTCGCACGATTCCAAACAGTCTAGGTTGATGTGTCGCTGTGTATACAAAACGTCCCAAAAGAATCGATTGATTAACATGATAAGATAAATAACTTACATAGGACGTATAATCTGTGTTCTAGGGCCTATACAACTATTCAAATAACACACACAGGCACAATGTACACCCTTATGTTACCTGTAATATTAGTATACTGCAACTATTGGTAGACCATAAAAAAATGATGAAAAATCACAAAATATATACCATATATACACACATAGGACACCCACTTGGCGTAAAGCGCTTCATGCTCCATTCAGCCAAAGAATATTCAGGTTTACCACTAAAATAATATTACTTAACCGCCAATATAAATAAACCTCAATATTCAAACCAGTAACAAATAATACTACGATAAAACGGAGGCTCTATTTTTAATATAAATCAATTACAGAACACTAACAAGAATGTTGACAAAAGAATCGTGTCTTTGTGAAATTCTATCGTCAAAGGAAATACAGCAGTTCTAATATTAGAGGTCCCCGATCGAGTAGCCGACAATCGATGTTGCAAATAAAAACATAGAAAAACATAATAATTGTCATCTGTTTACGCGAATGTTATTAATTTCGATGAACATAGAAAAAGGAAAAACTCAGTGAACGTGGTTTAAGATTTTCTCGTACATACTTTTACTTAAATTTGAGAGAAATCTCAAGCATATTTTACATCAACCCTGTAGTATTGTGCAGCGAATAAAACTACAGCATAACCAGTCTGTCGTAAGAGGCGACTTAATGGATTCATCGGGTCAGCCAGAAGCAGGAGTTATGGTCGCCCATATGCTATCAGTGCGACCAAGACCGCGCACGCCGCTCGTTTCTTAGGATATCCCACGGGTGACCACGGGATTATACCTTGACGCACTGAATATTTCTACTCATAAAGTGAGTAGAAATTTTACATGACCCAATCTCTACTCCTGGGAATAGATTGTGTTGAGTAACTTCTAAAATTAAACTCTGTTAAAGATGTATTCCACAAATATTGAAGTATCACAACTATTTGTGGACACACGAAGTTGTGTTGTGTGGGGTAGTTCAGTACTGTGTTCAGAGCCCACCTAAATTAGGGCATTCCTAGGTCGGTGCAGTCTGTCAGATTATTAAATGTTTTTAAAGTTATACTGGGCAAGTCCTATAAATTTAGCTGGAGAAATTTATAATGATGCTCTACACTTCTGGCTAGCCCTTTTAAGGGATATAAAAGTGACGCTATGCAATAATATGCCTGTATGAGAACTTGCTCTAACGGTGAAGGAAAACATCGTGAGGAAACCTGCATGTCTGAGAGTTCTGTATAATGTTCTCGAAGATATGTGAAGTCTGCCAACCCGCACTAGGCCAGCATGGTGGGCTATGGCCTAACCCTTCTTACAGTGAGAAGAGGCCCGTGCCCAGCAGTGGGAAAGTTTAATACAGGGCTGATATTATTATTATAAGAACTTGAAGACTTTGGATAAAATATGTTTAGAGATTCGAAAGTTAGAAATACAGATTCAGTATTAATGACGTTTTGTTTCCAATGCCGACGCTTTCAAGAGCACAGTTAAGTTACGTATATTCAGAGATTAATGCATGTCTGTATATTAAAGCCTAGGCTAGGGAGGCGTATTATACCCACAATTGCCTACTTATATAAAGAAAAAGCAAGCGAGTCTACTTCCGCTTTTAAGCCACATCGCTAGACCCCGTGCTGCTTCTGATTTCTAATTTACGAATAGAGAAACCCAAATCACTTTATCTGATCCAAGAAACGACGCCAGGACATCATAATCGGCCATAAGTTTATGCCTAGGAAAAAGGCAAGTATGACAAGCATGTTCTTTCTTCAAAAAGAAAAAAAAAATAGTGTGGAATGGGATTTACAGTTAGATAGTACAATTTGTCTCTTTACATTGGATACCCTGTCTAGACGCGGTCGCTGGGGGCAAGTGATTGATGAAGATATAAACTTACATATAACCGATCTATTGTTAGGATTGAAAGGATTTCAACCCACGTATCCCCTGATATGTTTTAAAACTTTGTTTGATAAGTCTTTGTTAGGTTACATTTTGAAGTCTTGAGTGATATTGATCTCTAAGAGTAAAAAAGTGACGATGCAGTTTTCATCTAAGTTAAAGAAGTGACGGATAAAGAAAATTGGTATTTTTCTTTCATCGTCGGTTACATAGGATCTTGAGAAAATTTTAAATAGCCCACGCCTAACGCTTTGATCCCAGAAGCGGTTGGCGCTAAATAAAATTTTCGCCAATTATGGTTTTTGATCCCATGTAATAGGGGCGAGTGTTGCCGTTTACCAGGCAGACAGCGTGCTGCTACTGATAATTGCCTGACAGAAGAACCCATTAACACTATGCCCGACCCGTAAAAAGAACCTAAGACCTCTGACCTTATAGTAAGACCTGAGCAGTCGCATTCCGACCACTACGGCACCTAAACAGTCAGGCAGTATAATAATATCCTCCAGACCGATTTCGGCCACGGCGGCCAGTCTTAACGAAGACTGGCCAACTACGCAGGAGATATTATAGTGCACAAGTGTGTGCGCAAACACAAGTGCACTCTCTGTTCCCTAACTCTCATGATCCGATGGGACAGTAATCCGATACGACCGGAGAGACATCAGGCGCAGGACCAACGGCTTTAGGTGCTTTCCGAGGCACGGGTTGTCTTACACCGTCAACTTCCTAACTCCGGGCTGCTAATGAGATTTCTTAACTGACAAACCCAATATTTGTTTGTTGGCCCCATTCGGGATTCGAACCCGAGACCTCATGCATAGCAGTCGCATTCACTGCTGCTGCGCCACGGAGGCAGTTATGTGTTAGGAACGAACGTTGATCACGTTCAAATCTCTTGTAACAGCCTCTTTCCGCCTAGATTTATACCCAGACTATGTGCAGCTATGAGGAAATAGATCACAACAAAACCCACCAACAACTCCATCAAAGAATTCCAAACTTCTTAAATTTAATCCAATTCCTAAATTAACAAAATCACCAAAAATAAACACTTTTCACAAAGAAAATGGGGTCATCTTTAAAAATTCGGGACGCTCTTTCAGAAAACTGATCTGAACCGTTTAAATCTAATAAATATTAAAGCAGAATAACGTTTCGAGATGACAAAGGAAATGTTTAAGCAAAAACATTTAGCAAAGAAAATGTTTTAAAAGGCTTTCCAAGTCTCATATTTCATTTAGGCGAAGCACCACACTCTATCGATTTAGTTGAATGCGGTCTTATTGTCTCTTTGTTAACAAATTTATTGCTATTCAATTTATTGGTCCATTACGTTTATTATTATTGAAACTCCGTGTTTACTTCTGACCTAAATTAAAACGGCTTCCACGCTATTGGAATGGTAACCAACAAATCCAATTTACCAGAAGTTTAGGATACATTCAAGCTTTCAAATAAAGCTACTTTATACGGATTTTATCGCGTTGTTTATTTTAAAACACAATTATAACATCATTTTGAAACTATTAAACTACTAGCTTTTGCCCGCGGCTTCGCTCGAGTTAATTTAGAATTTGACAATCAATTCGTGTTGTACTCTGCTTGTAATAATATAATTCAATCATGATTCGAAAGACACGTAGCGCCATCTATTATCATAAGAAAGTTATTATTGTTTTCCTCGGGAACAGTAATTTTTTTCGGGATAAAAGGTAGCCTTTGTCCGTTTCTGTACACCTGACAACGTATATGCAAAATTTCAGGATGATCGGTTCAGTGGTTTAGGCGTGAAAAGGTAACAAACAAACAAACAAACAAATTCATTTTCGCTTTTATAATATTAGTTAGGAATTAGGATTAGGAAGTTAGAATTAGGATTAGGATATAGTAAGGAAGTCAAGATAAGGATTAAGTACTGTGTCGCCAAGAATTTTATGAACAATTTTTGAAGCAAGAAACGGATATCAAGTGCACCCAGACACGGAAAATCATACGTGGGTCACGCAAATTGTACTGTTTGTGTTTTGAATCCACTATACTCAGCGCGGATGAATGGCGAGATGACCGCTTGCTTGCAACCCCATTTGTACATTCAAATTTAACTACACTGGTACAGCATATATGAATACATCTTCGAGAAAATTTTACTGTTTATTATTTTCCTTTTAAACAACAAAGGCAGCAAATATGCATTCTATAAATAGTTAGTGGTCACCTTAGCAAAATCGCCTCCAATACTAGGGACAGATTTTTCACGCTATCTTCAAAGAAAAGGAATTATATATGAGACTAGATGTTGCCGCGGTTTCACCCGCGTTTATCGTCACTGCGCCGCCCCCGTGAGTCGTAGCGTGATGTTATATAGCCTATAGCCTTCCTCGATAAATAGGGTATCCAACATTAAAATAATTTTTCAAATCGAACTAGTAGTTCTTGAGATTAGCGCGTTCAAACAAACAAACAAACAAACTCTTCAGCTTTATAATATTAGTATAGATGACAGAGGTAAACATACAACCCTCCCGGAACTCCTAACTAAACGCAATAATAATGTAACTTTTCTTACGCCGATTTTCAGTAATAAGTACTTCTTATGGCGGGCCTGTTCATCGATTCCGTCACCAACTAATTAGCAAAGGTAAGTATTTCCATGCAGAACAACACATCACATGAAAACAAGTATGAATAAAAAATCGTTTACTTTTACTAAATAAAAACTCTTTGAACGCGATACTTTTAGATTGACAAACAATCTGTGTAACTTGTGTTCTACTATCTGCAAATTTAATATTACACGTATAATATTATCCTCCAGACCGAGGTTCGGTCACGGATGCCAATCTCAACAGAGACTAGACATTCGCGCAAGAATATAGATACTCGTATATAAAATCACTATAATATCTTCTGAAGTGTGGGTGCAAACACAAGTGCACTCTCTATTCCCTTGCTCTCATAGTCCAATGGGACGTCAATACAACATGACTAAAGGGACTCGAGGCATAGGATCAACGGCTTTACATGCTTTAAAAGATACGGGGTTGTAACACTGCCAACTATATAAATTTGATCAGTTTCTAATAATATCTTAACAGAAAAACCTGTTAACTTTGTTGGCTCAGGACTTTTATAATTCGTAGCAGCACGTACGTGGCTGTGTATTTGTAAGTATAATTAAATGTACAATGGCCTTATAGTAAGACCACACTTAATATAATATTACCAGCTCTGGATATAGACTGTAGGAAACAGCATATCCGACTGTGCTAGACAGTCTTTCAGCCACAGGGAGAGATGGCGGGAGATCGTGCGAAGAGCTGCGTTTGTCTTTACCACCGACGTGGACGCCTCAAAGTGACCACGACCGCTCTGCCAATAGCGAAATGACAGAGAAGAAGAAGAAAAAAAAAGAAGTATATTGGACGCCCTCCGGCTAGATGGACCGATGACCTGAAAAAGGTGGCTGGAGGTGACTGGATGGCGAAAACGGGAGATCGGGCCTTGTGGCGCACCCTGGGGGAGGCTTATGTCCAGCAGTGGACTACAATAGGCTGAAATGATGATATTGACGGCTCTACTGCTGGGCATGGGCATCTTCTTAGCGTGAAAAGTGGCCATCAGAGCTGACCCAATGCCGGTTGGTAGACTTCACGTATATTCGAGAACGTTAATGACAACTCTCAGATATTCACGTTTTCTCACAATGTTTTACTTCGCCGTTAATTCAAACAAAAATTAACTTTTAACATCAAATTCTAATTTCTTATTTTGTCTTGAGATCGAACTCGAGCCCTCTGCGTGACAGTCCAGCGGTCACCTTCTAGGTTATCCACACTGAACTTATGCTATTCCTAATTAATATTATAAAGGCGAAAATGAGTTTGTTTGTTACCTTTTCACGCTTAAACCACTGAATCGATCATCCTGAAATTTTGCATATATGTTGTCAGGTGTACAGAAGCGGACATAGGCTACCTTTCATGCCGAAAAAAATAACTGTTTCCGAGTAAAACAACAATAACTTTCTTATGATAATAGATGGCGCCACGTGTCTTTCGAATCATGATTGAATTATATTATTATACAAGCAGAGTACAACCCGAATTGATTGTCAAATTCTAAATTAACGCGAGCGAAACCGCGGGCAAAAGCTCGTATTAAATATAATTACTCTTACATACTCTAGGTACTTGTCAGCTATATACAAGAGCGTTATACAACGTGGTACGATATCTGGTGCCCAATAGCACGAGTATTGTTCTAAGCTCAGAGTATTCAGGGTATGCGTTCGACGAGGTGATATTGGCAGCTTTAGATGGACATCTGTCTATATGTATATATCTGACGTATTAATATTGTCAAAGGAATGGCCACGGTATTATGCGAGACCAATTTGATGGACACGTCTTGACATGTCTATCGAAGATTATTACGAGAATTAATGCAGTGCGATGTAGCTGAAATGAGATTTAATCGATAGATGTAAGCCTTAATGTCAATATACAGCATAGTAAATTGTGGTCAAGTGTTAGGGTTGTAAAGTATTAGTGATAAATATGAGAAAGAAAGAAAGAAAGAAAAATAATTTATTAAACACACTAAAAACACAACATAATAATATTATCATACAAACAAGAAGAATAAAAATTCCAAAAACAAAAATAAAAAAAAATAAAATAAAGAAAATGTTGTGCAGTGTGTCTAAGAGTTTCCAGCTCAGCCTTTGCTGCGGATGACCGCAGCGCTGTTTTTCAGCCGAAACCCAAGGGCTAGCACGGACGATTATTAGGCATACAGTTTATAAACATACTTAATAGATAGAGTAAATATAATATAATGTACAATAGACAGGCAATTACATATATGTGTAGAACACGAGATCATATTAAATAAAATAAAAAATGGATAAAAATATATATTGATATGGATAAAAAATATATGAGCTAAAAGATAATTTAATTTCTTTTATATTTTTGTAATTTTTTTTCCACAAAATTAGCTTTGGATATTATTATACTACTGGATACACAGTTTATGTATTAAATCGAAGAAATCCATTATAATAGAATAATTGGAAAGAGCCTGAGAGAACCCTCGGATTGCAATAGACCTAATACCAACTATGACAATAGAAAAAGGTTGATAATACCGACCTCCTCTGGATAAAGACAGCTGCAGGATTGTCCGGATCCCACGACGCGGTTGTCTTTTGACCTTTTCCTATTGCAATAGTTGGTGCGGGCTATCGGAGGGTGTTGGCGGGTTTCTCTCTTCTCAATTATTTTATTAAGATATGTTTATTATTGTAGCATTTTAAACAGATACTCAATACTCAATACTCAATACATTTATTGCACTCCACAAGTTAAATAGATGTTACAATGGTATAATATAAGAAACATGTGTGGGCCTTGTCGGCACGGCAAGATGTAGGAGACAGGAGGAAGTTTTCCATATTTTATTATTTACATATTTTACTTATGATTGATATTTATTGACTATTATAATATATAGGTAATTTTATTAAGGTGCGCTATAATATATAGGTAATTTTATTAAGGTTATTAGTTAGATAGATATATTACTATAATTATTTTTATTATATGGTATTCTATTATATAATTATTATTATATTATTTTATTTATATGATTTAATATTTTTATTAATTATATATTATTGTAGATTATCATTATTATCAAAGTTTGTAAAAAGAAAAGGAATTAAATGTCCCAGATATTATTATTATGAATGCATGTCATGTTTGTTTATATATTATGTATTTATTTGTATTTATGTTATTATTAGGTATATTATTATAAGTATTCATTTAAATTTCCATTTATTATGTTTCATATACATTTATCATTTAGGTATTCATTTATATGGTAGTAACATTTGGTTAATAGAAAGTGTTTTAATTTTTTTATAAATATACTGTCTTTAATTTCATTTTTTATTTGCGGCTTATTATATATTTTTATCGACATGACATGTGGACTAGATGAGTGCATTTTAAGACGGGAGCTTGGTAGGTTTAATCTATTTTTATGTCTTAGTCTCTGGTTTTTGTCTTCTCGTGTTGTATAGAAACTTTGGTGACTTCTAACAAACTTACATATTTCTAAAATGTATAGGCTAGGTAGCGTTAATATTTTGTGTTCTATAAAGTGTGGCTTACAGCTATCAGTATCTTCTATGTGTACAAGTATTCGTATAAGTTTATTTTGAAGGGTAAAAAGTGATTGCGCCTCTGTGCTGTTTCCCCATAGGATAATGCCATAGCTGAGCCAAGCGTAAGATTTAAATAATGTCCATGATAGTATTGAATTACACCTGTAAATCCTGGAAAGAATAAGCAGAGATGCCTCTCTATCGTCTACCGGGTACATGATCAGACCTCGAGCTAGTACTACTACCGAAAGTTCACATACCAACCCCACCATTCCTTCCTTTCAATATATCTTTAATTCCTTTTCCTATTATCAACAAACCGCGAGTGCCTGACTACGCAAGCATCGCTTACCATAAGGCGGGAAATTAGAAAAATGCCACTGTTTTTATACAGGGTTTACCTATTGAATCACAGTGGCACACCGGTGTGGCCAGATACAATAGAATTTGTCTACAAACACAATAGAGTTTGTTGTGTGTTTGGTTGTTCAGTTAATTATGTCTCGTAATTTAAGACTTGACAGATTAATTATTAATTGGAAAATAGTAATAACGTTTTCATCATCATCATCATCATCAGGCTATAATAGTCCACAACGATAATAACGTTACATAACTAATAACGTTTTACACGTGACTTATTATATTATACTTTATTTATTAGAAAATCAATAGCTTGTTTCCTAAACACATGAATAAGTAAGTAGATAGCACTAGTAATATTGAACAACGCCTTAAGCACTAGGATTATCGTACACTTTATTGCTAGTACTACCTATAACAAAGGGTTTTACTTAAGCCAATTACAGAGTTTCCTGGCATGTTTAGCGGTAAGAAGTGAAACACAGAGACAAACAATCAATCAGTAGTAATTACTAGACCCAAGCAATACCACAATGATAATTATGACATGACATGATGTGATGTGATGTGCTGCGTGGAATTACTTGACAACTTTTGTTCTACCACTGTTCTATGTGTGGGCCAGTCAGTGCAGACCGGCGACACTTCGACCCAGTGAGATGTTTTGTGTCGACACTCTCCCAATAACGACTGCCATAGATGTTCATGGCAGCCGGGACTGACGGCTTAAAGTGCTCTCCGAAGCACGGAGCAGGCGATAATTGTCAATCAATACGCACATATTTTCGAAAAGTCATATAACTTTCGAAAGTCAGAGGTGTGCGACGTGGGGTCGAACCCGAGACCCTCTGCATTGCAGTCTGTTGGTCTCCCCACTGAGCTATCGCTGCTCTTAGTATGAAGTAAACATGATACGGGTAGTATTTTTACATATACAACAAAATAAATCTGTAAATAAACTATATAAATCTAATGGAATTATAGCAGGAAAAACTCAACAGCACGGGCATCGAATTCGGGATCTAATTATCATCATTAGCTGTAAGTAAACGCGTAAATTTATACCACGCAACTAGAGAAGCCAACCAGATCCAATGAAGCAGTCTTCTTAATTAACAGAACCGAAACAGTGGGTCGTTAGTATTGTACAGACGAAATAAAATACAAGAAACTGTACGCTGGAAGAGTTTTAACTAGAAACAAAGAAAAAAGAACTTGTATATAGCCTGGAGCTGAACAAAATAAACCTTATTTTGTATTTAGAAGGTTATATGACTATTTAGAAGGTTATACTCATTTGGATTTCTAATTACAGAAATATGTTTAAACAATATTTACAGTATTTTGAGTGGTAATGAGTGCGTAACTTTATAATCAACTAGGTTTTGCACGTGGCTTCATTCGCGATAATGTAGATTATGTCAATAAATTTCTATCTCTATGAAACAGTTTTTTTCTGTATGATAGGTATTCTATGTCATTTTCTGTCTTCCTGACAACGTATATGCAAAATTTCATTATAATCGGTCGAGTAGTTAAGGCGTGAGAACGTAACAAAGAAACAAATTCACATTAATTATAATATTACTAGTTAGGTAAGTTATCGATTAACTTTAAACATAACACTATATTAAAAAAATAGTATTCCTAATTTAAATTCGAACCCTTCTTATTGTTTACCATAAACTATAATTTACAAACACGCTATTGATCATATTGTTTTATAAGCGGTATTGAAAACCAGCCAGTATTAATAGAATCGCCGGCTTATTTCAAATGAAATCAACTGGAATAATTGACCTTATTGCAATGAAAATCTAATAAAAATACCGTTCGGTACCGCAAACTTATTTTGCCTTTGAATTGTAAATTCAAATCATTTGTCGTATTGTCAAGTAAAAAGATAATTTTGTTCCATGTTATTAGTAAAAGGGTAACCCATATTGTATTCTGTTACTTTATTGGCATGTTCCATTTGGATGTATTTTATTGTATAATCAATCTGACGGTTACCGTTACGAAACAACATTAAATCGTTCAATGATAACAAGGCAATATTGGAGTATATTGAGTATTCTATTGCATATTCTATTATATTAATAAAAATATGATATTTGATTTTGCTGAGATTTCTCTTTTATTTGTCCTCGTTCATTTTGTTCGATCTTTGAGATCGATCCTTTGGCATTTTTATTTTTTACGTTGACATTTTTACTTTCGCTTATCAGCTTAAGGCTTGCTTTCTGAATGTGTAATCATACAATCCAACATAGAGGTCTAATTTTATGCCATAGCATGGAGCATAGATAACCTCAAAAAAGTTTTCATATATTTAGAACTTGTCCCGACAAGTTCTAAATAGTTCTAAATGTTTTCGTAAAAACGATTTTGTTGTTCTCTGTTACTTCACCATTTCACATTGGAACTCTCACAGGTTTGAATCACGCGTGCCCAATATTAATATTATCTACCACTAGTAGTTCCAACAAGGCTAACTGAACACAGAAATTATTCTTAACTAGCTATTGTCCGCGGCTGCACTTGCTCGGGAACAGTACTTTTTTCTGGATGAACGGACCCTTTGTCTTTTTCTGTACCCCTGACAACGTGTATGCTTGAATTTTCTGCTGATCGACCGAGTTGTTAAGTTGTGAAAGCGTATCAAACAAACAAACAAACTCACATTCGCATTTGTAATACTAGATATGTCCCCGGTTTCACCCGCGTTAATGATAACTGCGCTTTCCCCGTGGGTTGTAGCGTGATGTTATATAGCCTATGACCTTCCTCGATAAATAAGCTATCCAAAAATAAAATATTTTTTTAATTCGAACCTGTAGTTCCTGAGATTAGCGCGTTCAACCAAACAAACAAACAAACTCTTCAGCTCTATAATATTAGTATAGATTAATAGATAGGATGCAGGAGTTGTGTTCTTTAAAATACATCTTTAAAAGCACATTGTGTCTCCCCTAAACAGTGTATACTTATTCAAAGTTTTCCTTTCTAAAAATAAATATAGCGTGTAGGTGGCGAATAAACTTAATTCTAGGAGAATACAGTTAGTTTCGAATTGTCTTTCATTAGCCGTGTTGCGATTAAGCTATAAATTAAGCTGAGCGCTTGTTCCTTCAAGGCGATTTCTAAGTTCCGAGGTAAAATGTAAGGTCTCATGGTAATTTAAATGTTTGCATTAGATAACATGACATTGTATTGTCTTACGTTTACGCGAATGTTATTCATTGAAATTAAATGTCAAATAAACAACGCGAATAAAAAACGTCTAATTGAAATTAAACTACTTTATACGGATTTTCCGTATTAAGTAGTTTAATTTCAATTAGATAACATGATAATATTCTATTCTATCACATACACACAACACCATCTAACCCAAATTAAGCAGAGCTTGTACTATGGGTACTAGACAATGGATAAACATACACATATACTTTTTTTTTTGTAAATACATACATAATAGAAACACCCAGACCACGACAAACATCCATGTTCATGCACACGAATGTTTGACTTGTGCGGGAATTAAACCCGCGGCCTCAGGCGTGGCAGCCGGTTACACTAACCACTACGCCATCGAGGCTATGTAGGAACTATGTCACATTTCCACTAATAATATTCATAAGTCTATTAGAAGCTCAGCCACGGCAACAACATCAACTAAGTAAATAGATTAATAAGCACAACAGACAGCTATTAAGCCCCGATCCTCCTCGACAAGGGAACAAAATTAAATATGTCTGCCGCCATCTAAAGTTATTTGCCGAAGAACTTAGTAGAAGGGATATTAAAGACGTCGTGATTATTTAAAGTATAAAAGGCTTAGAGTCGGACCGTCCCAACATCCTAAACTAACAATGCATCAGGAAGCGTTGTTTGTTGGCCGCTTTGGCAATACGAGGGATGGGCTGGTATTATATCACGCTAGCTTTTACCCGTGGCTTTATAGTGTTATTTTAATAAAAAAGACTAGTCTCATCCTCGGTGGCAAACCAGGGTATCGCGGCGCCATTTACAAACATGCAATTAATCGGATACAAAATACAACCACACTTAGAACAATTGTGAATCAAACATTTAATCCATAATCGACCCGGACCTTCAACTGACAGCGTGACAGCACTGGCTAGGTGACTGCTACACACTGCGCACTGACAGCGTGACTACACTGGCTAGGTGACTGCTACACACTGCGCACTGACAACGTGACTACACTGGCTAGGTGACTGCTACACACTGCGCACTGACAGCGTGACAGCACTGGCTAGGTGACTGCTACACACTGCGCACTGACAACGTGACTACACTGGCTAGGTGACTGCTACACACTGCGCACTGACAGCGTGACAGCACTGGCTAGGTGACTGCTACACACTGTGCACTGACAGCGTGACAGCACTGGCTAGGTGACTGCTACACACTGCGCACTGACAGCGTGACTACACTGGCTAGGTGACTGCTACACACTGCGCACTGACAGCGTGACTACACTGGCTAGGTGACTGCTACACACTGCGCACTGACAGCGTGACTACACTGGCTAGGTGACTACTACACACTGCGCACTGACAGCGTGACTACACTGGCTAGGTGACTGCTACACACTGTGCACTGACAGCGTGACTACACTGGCTAGGTGACTGCTACACACTGCGCACTGACAGCGTGACAGCACTGGCTAGGTGACTGCTACACACTGCGCACTGACAGCGTGACTACACTGGCTAGGACCATTTCGACTAGTTTAGTTAGATATCTGTCTAAGCGCTCAAGTACACGATACCGACGCCGCGCCGACACCGGTCCGTCACCGTGTCTTTCAGCTGTGTATACGTTCGCGACCGCACCGCCCCCGCGCCGCTGCCGCGCTGCCGGCGCGCCGCCATTCGCCAGTGTTTGATTTTGCTTATTCCATTACCGGCTGCCAACGTATGCGCTCGTATTAACTTTTTAGTAATCTATCATGGATAATTTTCATTACACACAGCATAGAGGCGTGGTGGCGGAACGGTTACGGCGCGGCGGCGGCATCGTGTACAGGAGCCGTAACTGTTGCCAAAATCTCCGTGTTTGACGACAGTTTGACAGGTAAATAAGATAGTTTTAGAGTCCTACTACGCAATGGCGTCCTCACATGAACCTGGAATTTCACTTAAATTAGTAGCGAGTACCCGCATAAAAAATTATAGCTAAACAATCTTTTGTTATGTTTTTGTAGTAAATAAGGTTTCTAGGCTTAATTAGCAGCCGCTTTAATGACAGTAAGAGACCAGCCTATCTCTGTGAAAGCACAGAAACTCATTTTTTAAGAGTCTAATACTAACCATAACATGGCTAGTAAGCAGAGGTTATCGTAATTGCTTACCATTAGATCTGCCGTATATTTGGTTTTCACCTGGGTAGAATATACAAAATATTGACTGTCTTCTCCGACTGAGGACTGATGACTGATTTTGAGTAGTCATAATTATATAATGTATATAAGACCGCCGTAGAGTCTGCCAACGCACTGGGCCAGTGTGGTGGATTAAGGCCTAAGCCCAAGCAAACAGAGAAAACGCCCGTGGCCAGTATTGGAACAATTTATATAAAAGGCTGATATTATATTACTATATGCAAGATCACCACACATATCTCCAGGTCTTGTGTATAAATTAAAGTTGCTGACGCACGTTACATCACTGTTACTCACTTATGGTACTACCAGTCTACAATTAGCCTACAGTCAATCACCAACAACTTACCTAAGCGCGGCCTTATCGCATGCATCGGGCGTGTCGACGGCGGGCAAGTGCTCGGTTTCCAAATCAAGGGAGTCGAGCTGTTCGTCGGTAGGTGTGGGGCAGCTCTCGGCCTTGCTGCGGCTTGAGGAGCGACGCACTATCGTGAGGGCACCTTGTTCTGTGGGCAACAGATTATATGTATCAGACAAGTACTTATTTACCTTTAAATACATCTATTTGACTGTCTAGATGGCGAAGTGGTTTAAGTGGTCGCCATTGCCGCTGCGCTGTTGTGTGATCGATTCCCCCACAGGACAAAAATGTGTGAAATCTAAAATCGAGTCCGAAATTTTTCTTTCGAGTGTACATTGTGTCCGTTGTTTGGATTTTTGTGGAGTTCCTGAGACACAGAATTTAATCTATAAAGTGTGTTTCACAAAACCATACAAACGTTCAAACAAAACAAAAACACAAAACACACTAGTAGTGGCATGTTGTCCATTTAAACCACTGTGTTATCCGCGCAGTCAGAATATAAATGCTAGAAAAAATGGTAATCGCCTTAAGTCGTATTAAAGATGAAAGGAAACTCAAAATGGATTTCGAACACGGTGGTTACCCTGTTATCGTATTCAAATAAAAGTTGCTCAACTCGACTTAAACCAATTCTGCCAATAGTTTTGGAGTCAGCAATGTTTTGGAAACCCATTTAGTGCAAATAGTTTTTGCTTAGTACTCGAACTATTCTCGAAGTTTTTGTTCAAGAACAGCAATGCTTTGGTTATATTTGTTATTAATATTCTTTTATAGATGGGATCGATATTCGAAAAAGGAATAAAGAATTCCTATTAATATACAAAAGTGTAAGTTTGTAAAGATGTTTGGAAATTTGTTACTCAATCACGAGAAAAATTGTAGAACGGATTTGGATGAAACCTAGCACATAATTATACGAGTATACTATTACGTCTCAGATTAACGCATAGGATTTTTTTTAATTTCTTTTATGCATTGCCTTGGGATTCGCAAGGGCATAGCCGTTGGCAGAAACTAGTTACGAATAAAAAAATATCAGTGCAATAACTGTACTCGGTTAGCCTCGAACATAAATAGGAAAAAAATAATTTCCATTTGCATTTGAGTTGGAAAAATTTCCTTAGCAGTCCTGTTAGCGGGAGCATATTTGTAACTGAAGATAATGAGATTTTATGTTGTCCTCCCAGGTCCGGTAAAAAGTATCATTGAGATTTCAGGTTTTACTAGAGAATGGAAGTCTTTTTCTAGAACTACCAATGAGTCTACTATCAACAGTCCGCCTGATGGACAACAGTCTATACACGCTTGCACCACCAAAGCATTCACGGAATGTCGACCCTTAATACAAGTCATTCTTCGGCTAGCGTTAAAGGAAAATAAATGTTGGGTAAAGATTATGTTGCTAACGGTAAGGCAGCTTCTGTAAAAAAATACCTACTGACCATAGGAACACAACTTAAAGTTGATTGGCTACGATCTTCTGTAGAATGGATGTACTATCCAAGTTGACTGTTCTAGGTTCGAATGGTAAAACAGGGATGTGCTCACGTTGGTATATTTCCGAAAGGGTAGGCAGAGATGTATAGATTTTTTTTATTTTTTTTATTTTTTACTATGAAGTTGGCAAACAAGCATACGGCCCACCTGATGGTAAGTGGGCACCGTAGCCTATAGACGCCTGCAACACCAGAGGCATGACTTGCGCGTTGCCGACCCTTTAGGAAAGGAAGTGGGAAGGAGAAGGAGTAGGAAGAGGGAAAGGGGGTGATTGGGCCTCCGGCACTCTCACTCACCGAACGAAACACAACAGTAAGAATACTGGTATTTTACGTCGATATTCTGTGTGAGGGTAGTCCTTCTCCGGTCGAGCCGGCCCATTTGTGCTGAAATCAGCGAGGCTCTACTACTAGCATCCATTATAACAATGATTTTTGGGGTCAACATAGAGGACGAGCACGTTACAGTCTATTACATTTCCAGACTCCGTGCTTGGTTAATCTAATAGAAAACACTTAGTTCGACCTTGGATTCAAAACCAGGATCTCACGATTGTACTCAAATATTAGTGGAAACTTGGACTATGGAACTAGCAACGTAGTCTATACTGACTTTCTCTACCTCTATCATAATGGATTCATAATAAGTAGGAACAAGAGAAACACACATTATATACCACCTAACATTGCAAGGATATATAGGCGTAATACTATAGAAAGAAAAAATATATCTCCCGGTATTGGGAGCAGCCAGCCAAAATATTACCCAACCTTCTCATTGGCCCGTACTTTATCGATCACAATAACGGTAACTTGATGAGTGTACAAACGAATACGCCTCTACCAATTCCCTGATTAATCCATTAGCGGTCTGTCTGTACACGAAGCTTATGTATTCTCGTAATTAATAAAAATGGACGCATATAAAAATGATACCTGGAATTATTTTTCTTACATTGTTTTTAGCAAGAAATATACTAGACCTCGTGTATCATTATAGACTTACGGTATATTCTTAAAAAAGCAGGCAGAAGTTGTATTACACCCATATCTTTAAGGCTATTTTTTTCAAATCTAACAAAATAAAAAGCAAATTTATTGCTCTTTATTATAATACTAGCTGATCCGCGCAACTTCGTCTGCTTCACATAAGAGAATTTCCCCCGTTTTTGCAACATTTTTCATTGATTCTCCGCTCCTATTGGCCGTAGCGTGATGTTATATAATCTATAGCTTTTCTCGATAAATGGGTTATCCAAAGCTAAAAGAATTTTTCAATTGGAATCAGTAGTTCCTGAGATTAGCGTGTTCAACCAAACAAACAAACTCTTAATCTGTATAATATAAGTATAGATTCTCAGCATCAGTATGAAATCTGAAAAAGTACCAGGGTACATTTACAGATCACGTACCGATTCTGAAAATTTCTTGTAAAAAATTCCAAAATCAAACTCTGGACAAATCAAACTTTGGATGAAATAATCGTATAGGCAGCTTTTCACATGAGGTTTAAACATACATATTAATTAAACAAACCTGTTTCCAAAACATTGCTGTAACACAAAATGAAATAAAATTCGAATTTCAAACTAGACTTAAAAAAACATCAAACATTTCAAAACCAGAATAATTACATTTTTACACAATAAACTACATTGTTATCTCATGCGAGGGTACGTAGGAAACCAATAATATACAAACGCATAAATAGATTACGGTTCTAATTGAAACATAACATGCACAGTTCATGCTTATTTAGTCTATAAAGAAAACTGAGGGTAAAATACATTTTACTAACTACTGCTATTTTTATGATGCGTAACCATCGATCATTTGATCGATGTGCGTAACTGTTATTAATAAGATTGTTGTTTTTATTTGACTTGAAGGTCAAAATTTCCTTTATGGTAGATGTGTATATGTTATCGGTTATCTGTACAATCCGGCTTTCTATAGGATACTTAGGTATTTTATAGAATGCCTAAAACATTAAAGTAATTTATGAAATAAAATTTATTTCATACTTTACCTAGCTCTTATTGAAATAAATAAATAACAAATAAGTTTATATGGTCTAAGACGCACAGCCATTTTTATACTCTCTCTCTCTGTCTTGACATTTTGTAACATTGCCTAAACTAGCTTGGCATTGTATAGAATAAGAAGATGTATTCTATATAATTATTGCATTACATGCAATACCGGTAATATTTATTATAATATACGAGCAGCGATAGCTCAGTGGAGAGACCAACAGATTGCAATGCAGAGGGTCTCGGGCTCCAACCCACGTAGCGCACCTCTCTCTTTCGGAAGTTATATGCCTTTTCGAAATTATGTGCGTATTGATTGACAATTATCGCCTGCTCCGTGCCTCGGAGAGCACGTTAAGCCGTTGGTCCCGGCTGCCATGAACATCTATGGCAATCGTTATTGGGAGAGTATCGACACAAAAGATCCCACTGGGTCGAAGTGTCGCCGGTCTGCTCTGACTGGCCCCCACATAAGATAAGATATTGTATACAAAGAAACAGCCAGACGAATCATGAAGCAGGTTTAGGCGATTATCACACGGAACCGCGCACTGCCACGGAGGGCGGTGAAGCGGATCTCATGTCGCATTGGCTTCTACTAAATCCGTTGATGCCTAACACACGTACACCGCCCGACCAGTGCTAAGCGCGCGTGTGTCTTCACGGTATGAGAAAAATTAGACCATATTCCACTACGCTGACAATTTCTTTCAATTACTTAAAACACTGAGGCTTGCGTTACACGCTTATAGATCTTTTTAAGCGTGTAACGCAAGCCTCAAAGCTGAAAATTATTTTTTGAAAATTGTTGGCTTTTATACACGACTAGCTCTTCCCCACGGCTTTGCTCGCGTAAAAGTAGGTTAGGTTAGATAATGTTAGTAACCGTAAATTTTTTGTAAATATCGAATCCTTACTCTTTATAATATTAGTATAGATAGATAGTTTATGAGTATAGAAAATGTAGCATGCGCAAGATACGGTAATTGCGCAGGTTGTAAGCATCGTGTAAGCTACCGATGCAAGCTGCCACGTTACCTATCCTTTTTTTTTAACGTGGGGGTATGCTTAGACGCATATCACTCCGCGGGGCGACGGAGAGGTTATGTCGGACTCACCTGAGAAAGATAGTGAGGGACATCCCGGTAATACCGACTAAACCTACCACGGTATTCCTCGACATAACCGCAATCGGCGGGGCCGCGCGAATCGCTTTCACATGCAATCGCGACCCCGCCGAGGTTTCGGCCACATTACCCGTCCTAGCGCATGTAGCCTACGCGAGAAGCATGCACATGCATCCCGCCCTAGTTACTCGCGTCATCTCTTGCATACAAGGTATTTTAGTTATACTTTTTCCTCCCACGCTTATTACTCGTAACTTGTTTACTTTTGAAGATAGATAGATTAGTCAGTATGTAATTAAAATCAATAATCTTCTATTCGGATTAGTTTGGTAAGTAATAAATTGCTTTATAATATTTGCAAATGTTATTATAACTTTGAAACTTTCAATTAAACTGAATTAGCTGTGAAACAACTTTTAAAGTGTTTTAATTAAATATTAATTAAAATCAGTACAATAGATTTGGAACATAACATTTAAGCTAATTAAAGAGTTAATTATTACAAACTTTGCTTATAAAACTTACATATACAGGATGTTAGTAAAAGCTAAAGCTTTCTCTGAACCGGATGATATGCAGTTAATATCACGGATAAAATGACATGAAAAGTTTTTGTTGGTTGTTTTACAGCTAACGCCTGCCAATACATTATTATGGTTATTAGCGGTCACCTAGTGCTCGAAATTCGACCAAAGTTTGCCTGTAAGATATTGCTGATATATGTCATTGTAATATATTGATATATGTAACCATAGTTACGCGCTTCGACTGCGTGTGCCAAATGCATGGTTGTGCGCGTGTAGTGTTTTTGCATTAATTTAATGTATTTCTAATGCATATTTTATATAAATACTAGCTTTTGCCCGCGACTTCGCTCGCGTTAATTTAGAATTTGACAATCAATTCGGGTTGTACTCTGCTTGCTCTTCAATCATGATTCGAAAGACACGTGGCGCCATGTATTGTCATAAGAACGTTTTTGTTGTTTTAATAGTCATTTTTTCGGGTTAAAAGGTAGCCTATGTCCGTTTCTGTACACCTGACAATGTATATGCAAAATTTCAGAATGATCGGTTCAGTGGCGTGAAAAGGTAATAAACAAACAAACAAACAGACTCATTTTCGCTTTTATAATATTAGTTTAGGTTGGCACCGTTGAAGTTTATACTTCAACTGTGCCAAATTTCACACTCCTCCATCCGCATTATTATTATTAAATCACATATACAGATGATTTTGCTGTTTATTCAAAACGTAGAAAGCTATAGATATAAGTTATTGCCCATGACTAGTTAGTAAAATGAAAACGTGTGGTGGAATAAGTTTATGAGTCGTAATGTTTTAGCTGATATTAATTAATTAATTTTAACAAAATTTACTCTTATGTAAAGGATTTTATTTTTATGTAATACACAGCTGTCATCTTAAATTAACATCTGATTTAAAAATGGAATGTCATGACAAAAGAATATTTTTTGAAGTCTTTGAGAGTCTCTATATATGAATTGCTTTATCAATAATAATTCAAAACATTTTTATTTAATTGCTGATATTGCAACGTTCTCAGAGGGAAAAATACGTGCGTTGGCAATGAGTTACTTTTTTTATAGTGCGGCAATGATTTATGACATAATTTGTTCTTAATGTTGAACCTGGTACGTGTTACTAATAATAATTAAAAGCTTATTTATTACCAAAAATTAACTAGTACAGTGCACAATTTAATTATTATAATAGCGTAACTTTATACAATATTAGTAGGTACACTATTTGAGCTCAGTCTCTTAAACTAGGTAATAATACCTGTATTTTAAAGAGAGAAAAAGAACATTATGGGAAGGAAACGGGTGCGTTTCATTGGAAAAGCTCTTCGTAAAACTGTAAAAAACATTTAACGGGCATGGTCCCTGCGTGACTGCAGAGGCTCAAGAGTTTTAGTGGTCTCTGTATTGCCGATGATACAGACAGCCCGCTGTTGCAACATAATCAGATTATTGAACAAGTATTGTGCGGGGCTGTTTTTGACTTTCTGAGACGAGAGCAGTACACTACGAAGGAATGAACCTGATTTTCAAAATAATAGGCTATTTCAAAGTATGAAATATATTAAAATATTAGTTTTACCAGGATGCCCAAAATAATATTAATTTATTGTTAGTTGGAATAAACTTAACAGTTTTCATTGTCTACATTAATTTAACGTCACACGTTTGTAAACGTTTTCAGACATTGCTTGCTGTCCAGTGTTTATTTACAAACGTGTTACGTCACTTGACGACTCGACGCCATATTGCTGATGCAAGAGTTTTGTAAGTTTAAATAATCAGTCATCATTTGTAAGATAGTTTCCGAGAACTAGTCAAAAAATCAAAACCAAAATCAATAATTTTATTCAAGTTAGTTTACAAGGTAACACTTATGAATGTCAAAGTTACACTAAATTTTTTCTGTGAATTTATATTTACTGCCACGTTCAGCAAAGCAAGGGTGTAGGGTTCATGAGAAGAACGGGCAAGAAACTCATGGCCACTCTTTTCAATCGCCAAATTTACAATAAAATTTTGTTTACAAATCATGACTGTAGTAAGGTGCTGCAAATTATATATTGCAATTTGTATATTGCAATATGAAGTATGAGTTTTGTTATAATCACTAGTATTATTAGTTGTCTATGATAACTACATTTCAGCTGACTAAGAACAGCAGTACAAAGCGTATATTGTACTACTTAAGAATGTATGCGTAAGCAAAAGTTGTATTGAAATTAAACTATTTTAAACGACTTTAATCACGGTTAATTTCTTAATATCCTATTTCTATAATATTTACTGTATAAATTTACAATTTCGCTGAGGTTTCCATTGCTTTTCAGCAGCCATGTTCATGCGGAGACTTTTGTAATGGTGTATTAAAAAACACAAAATAAATATAGGTAATGCAGTTTAATTTCAATACCACTTTTGCTAAGCATTATAATTACTCTTATGTTTACGCAAATCTTACACCGTCCGCGTAAACGTAAGACAATTTTATCGTAGGTATGTTAAAGTTATTTTTACTATTATGTTACTAAAGATATTCTAGTCGAAGCAACTACTTTCTCGGATTTAAAAACCATTTATTAGTTCCGCGGATTTGGTCAGTTTATTTTACGAAACTAACAGGAGCACGTAACTATTAGCATTCAGCGGGCGTTCTGTTTGTTAGCCTTGTAAAGGTTGGATTTTATACAGAGCGCCTCTTTGTTATTTTTATCCAACTACCGACAATCCACGAATACGTTTGATTATTTAATTTTCAAAGCGGATGCATGCATTTTTGCGTGACGTGTGTTTTATTTTATAGTGTTAGTGGCGAATATGGTTATATGTGGGATATTTTAAAATGTCCCACAATTCTAAGTGAATACTCACGATTTTCTATAAGACTTCCGTGTTGACCTGGGGAAAAAAAGGACTCATGAGCTATTGATTTTCATACGGGTCAGGGTTTAGTATTTGTATATTTGTAAATAATTTTTGTTAGTACATGAGTGTTGATATCAATGTAGTAAATCAGATTTAAATACGAATGGCTCGTATCAAAATACTAAACAACATTGCAAAGTATTTAAGGGATGACTGTTTACTCGTTGTAAATGTTATTTTAACGTAGCTTAGACTATTATTGTATGTCCATTGTGATTCACTATAAGATACATTAATCTAATCTCTTAACGAAATGCGCATTGAACAGCAAACGGGTAATATTTTCAAAACGGGGATGTCGAGTGTGGTAGGTATGATTTTGTCGTAGTTTGTTGGCATCCAGTATTCCCGCAAAGTTTAAAAAAATATTATTGGCATATCTTTATATATATAATTCTACTATCCGTGTGTATGTCACTGAACTCCTCCTAAACGGCTGGATCGATTTTGATGAAATTTTTTGTGTATGTTCAAGTGGATTCGAGAATGGTTTAGATTTGTATTTTTTTTTTTCGTGTGTACAGGACAACGTCTGTCGGGACAGCTAGTTTAAATTTTAAAACATTTTGGCGTAACACGTTGAGGTTAACATACCGAACTCCTCTGAATAGTCACACTATTTAGTATTCAGTTCGGTATTGTCAACCTTGTTTTGTTGCAATAGTTGGGCAGGCAATCCGACCGTTCGTGGCGAGTTTCTTCTTGCCAATTATTTTACATTGAATTTTTACTGCTATCAATTTCAGGACAACAAATAAATAAAAAATGTACTACATGACTAGCATTGTGGTTCAAATAGTGACTTCGCCGCCGACATTTTGACGGCTCGATGGCGTAGTGGTTAGTGTAACCGACTGCCACGCCTGAGGTCGCGGGTTCGATTCCCGCACAAGTCAACCATATGTGTGCATGAACATGGATGTTTGTCTTGGTCTGGGTGTTTCTATATATAATATGTATGTATTTACAAAAAAAAAGTATATATATGTTTATCCATTGTCTAGTATCCATTGTCTAGTACCCATAGTACAAGCTCTGCTTAGTTTGGGCTAGATGGTGTTGTGTGTATGTGATGGAATATTATTATTATTATTTACTCTAAGCAAAATAAAGTACTCTATTGTAGCATATATTGTACGTGAGTGTATAACAAGCTGTTTGTACAAAAACGTTTACACAATATAGCTGGCGTATGTTAAACTTCATGAGGCATTGTTTAAACCTTCATTGTGGTATCATGTTTGGAGCTCGTTATATTGTATAACATTAAATTTGTTAGCTGATGTCGATCGTACTTTACATTACAATTGTTCGTGTATTTTTAGTGTGTTCTCTATTGTTTTAAATTGTTTTCGTATGTTTTATTGTTTATGATTTGTTTTCAAGGTAAGGTTATAGTCCCGTCAAATTAGACCAAAAAATGGAAGTGAAGTTACAAAAATTCGCACCCAGCTGAAAATTAATAATATTCTACCGGGAAATTACAAATTACAGCTCTTTCAACTTATTGAATCGTTATTTCTCAAAAACGGTGGCTCTTAGGAAAAAAAGTATTTAGAAATTTTTTATAGATAATTATCTAATCTACAATTTTTGTCTGGGCTAATTTTATAATAAAACTTACCGTTTTGCTGAAAATCGCGCGAAACCCGTTTTTGTGACCTTTGACCTCGAGTAAATTTTTTTCTAGGTATCGGATCGATGAGGACTTTTTAGATTTCATTTATAATGGTGTTTTGAACAATCCTACCAATTTTCAGCTGGGTGCGAATTTTTGTACCCTCGGATGTCTAAATTGACCGGACTATTAGTTTTAATATAGTGTGTGAAGTCTAATATAGCTGAAATATAAAGATAAGACTTTAGGATAATTACAAGAATTATCAATAGTTACGCAAAACGTTCAAAATGTCAAGTTCTTACATATGATGTTAATTCTTTGAATTGATAATATTTTAGCAAGTTATTATGCTGTTACTCGTCGATCATTTGGTCTAATTAATTTGGTATTTATAATTATTATAACTAGATTTTATGCTCACTCCGGCCTAAAGTGAAGCCTGTGAGAAACATTGTTACTGTGATTTGTGCATTCAGTAGGAGTGTTAGAGACTCGCATACGCGTGAGTAGTTCAGGTAGATAGCGCTCATGAGCTATCCTACCACCAGTTGAACTTTTGCATATTTGCTACATTTGTTGCATAAAACCTCTTCCTAATTTTTGGAGTTTTGGGAGATCCGTTAGATAATATTGTCATATGTTATACATTGAAACTGCTGACTGCCGCGCCTGAGGTCGCGGGTTCGATTCCCGCACAAGTCAAACATTTGTGTACATGAACATGGATGTTTGTCTTGGTCTGGGTGTTTCTATGTATAATATGTATGTATTTACAAAAAAAAGTATATATGTATAATTGTCTAGTACTCATAGTACAAGCTCTGCTTAGTTTGGGCTAGATGGTGTTGTGTGTATGTGATAGAATATTATTATTATTATTTTATCGTGTTGTTTATTTGAATAATACTACTTTTGTAATTTTGTAACTATTATGTATTTAACTGTCTAATTAAAATAAAATGTAGTTTAATTTCAATGAGACACGATAGTATAAAAATTTGTAGTGTCGGCATATTTTCAAGACGTTATTATAACTAAGTGCTTGTCAAATAAGGCTTAAATAATTGGCCGTACTTTCTTGAAAACGTTCCAACCCACAAAGTTAACATTTTAAGATAATCGTGATTGAAGTTCAATCCCGTAGTGCTTCTTCGTACATGTGGGTTGGGCTACTAAGTCATGATTTCATATTTAGAGTGATAGTAGAGCTACCAAATTTTTCCAGCTAGTAAATAGTAACCCCGTGACTAATTTGCTAATAATAACTCGATTTTGACCCGAGTGTGGGTTGGAACGTTTTTCAGAAAGTACGTCCAATTCTGAAATACAAAGACCTCTCTTCTATCTATTTTTACCTGAACAAAAATACTTGATTACCCAAATCTACCATTTACAAAAGTAATTTTCTCTAAGACTTTTACAAGAAATAAGTATTTTGTTTATCAATCTCTCTTTATTATTTTTGAATGGGATTTAAATTGCCACTAAGTTAAGAACACGTTTTTTTTCATTAGATTCGTTGTGATAAGTAGCGGATTTGTTTTATGGAAGTTCTGACCTGATTTAGTAAGTGATTTTCTGTTTATTAAGTTAGTTTGGCCATAACTAGATAAAGCTTTTTTTTTATAAACGCACTCATTTTGTAGACGAGGGTGGATGATGGATCGTTTTAATATGAGTGATCATATTACAAGAAGTCTTGCCTTCAGTTTATGGTGAATTAATATCATATAGGTCTTATATGTATGTGTATTATTATTATATGTAGGTAGGTATGTGTATGAGGCAATCGAATGATTTTATTTTTCTTTTTCTTCAATAATACAGCTCTCGCACTTGGAATAAATTCTATGCCTCAGAGGACTTTAATTGTTTAAACTACGGACACTATAATTGTGTTCATAGTGTCCGTAGTAAATTCAGAAAATAATTTGTAAATATTAGTATTTTTGTTATGTGTGTGGGTCGAACCCACAACACTCAGCGTACTGTCAATGAGGAGGCGTACCCTAAAACCATTATGCCATCCGAAATTACTGTTTTATAAATACTGTTTTTCTGATATAAACAGACCATTCACGAATGATGGTTTTAGGAAAAAGTAATAGGCTATCAAACTAACTCGTTAGGAGATAGTATTTTGTGCTTTTTATAAATAATCACATGTCGGTTGTGGGATAATCCGCTGTTTTGATTCTTTCTATGTTTTTACAATTTTTATAAACTGACCGGCAATGAGTGCTCAGACGCATGAATTTAAATGTATTTTTATAAGCTTTTTGAATCAACAAAAGGCACTAAAAAAATCACTAATCAAAGTCACTTTGTTTTAATGATAATGACGTCTATAATACTGCCGTGGTAATCGAGAGGGCAGTAAGTCAAAGATGGGCATTTTTTAAATTACTGATTTAGAATGCTTCTCTACTGTAAACAACATTATTTTTTCCTTTCTTTTGACATAAAAATCGAATCTTTTGACATAATAATAACATAAAAATCGAGTATATAGTTTTATCACGAACGCTAAAATTGTAACAAAATCTTTGCGCGCTGTTTTCTAAAACTGCCTTTTCTGACTCACTGCCCTCTCGATTACCGAATATGGTAATGACTTTTCTGGATTGATAATAACAAAATGTTTATGGCAATGATAAAAAAGAGTAAAAATACATTTTTCTGTTTTAAACTACTATAATCATAAAAAAATATCACAAATCAGCGATTGGTAAATATGTAAATAGGTATACATTTTCTGCAAAACTATCGAATAGTATAAATACTTTTATACTTTACAAAAGACCAATATAATTCAAAGTCTCTCCGTTGCTCCAATTACTCCAATCTATCCGTGAGATTGGGATCTTCGACGATTCGAAATCCCCGTCTTAGTAGGGAGTCAAGTGGGTCGAGCTGGTATTTGGGGGCCCCTGCCCAGAGATATGAGCAATACTCCAGGTGCGGCCGGACATAGCTATTGCGAACTCGTCCGTAAGGCCTTCAGGTGCTTCAAGTCTAGTTCTAAGAGCATTTTTAGACAGCCTGAATAGAGTTATTAATCATTATAATGACCTACCTGGAAGTCTATTGTAATAATATATGACACGATGTTTGTTTGTTCACTTCATAATTCACCGAGTATATTTTATAAAAATATTAAGCTTACAATTATTTTACTATCAAAATGCACCCTGAAACCCGGTTCTTTGAACTAAGATCTTATCAATTTGTACGTCGGTCAATGTTGACGTACCCCTGTTGCTAAGCAACAGTTCCGAGGGAGTAACCACACAGAATTGCATTTCCAAGAGAAATTTAAATTCTAATTTGATTGCGCACTTGAATATTATTTTTCGACGAACGGTTATTCTTGTATTAAGTTAAGTCAAATAAAAACAGACTTGCTGAAGCTGAATCAATTAAACTCCAGTTTAGAGTATTATATAAATTATATACATACAGTAACAAGAGCAGCGATAGCTCAGCGGGGAGACCAACAGACTGCAATGCAGAAGGTCTTAGGTTCGTACCCACGTCGCGCACCTCTGACTTTCGGAAGTTATATGACTTTTCGAAATTATGTGCTTATTGATTGATAATTATCGCCTGCTCCGTGCCTCGGAGAGCACGTTAAGCCGTTGGTCCCGGCTGCCATGAACATCTATGGCAGTCGTTATTGAGAGAGTGTCGACACAAAAGATCCCACTGGATCGAAGTGCCGCCGGTCTGCACTGACTGGCCCCCACATAGGATAAGATACATACAGTAACACTTGTTTTTCTGCCAGAGAAGGTGGATTTACGGTCCTTGCAATACGAGCTTTTTTGTTTTAATAGGAAAACTGCTGCATTTGGTATCAAACCCTCAGGCGTGGCAAAGTTTACAAACATACAATAATAATTAATTAAATTTAAAAAAATAGCCACTGGATTTCTAGCTGATCAAAATGATACTCTTTAGTTATCTTGTTATAATATAATTTTCCTTCTTTTGTATTTTTTTTGCATAATGCACGTCCGTTATCTTTACCACTCCACTTGTAATTTCGTGGACAATAGTGTGGGTTATACGTTTTTGATATTTAAATCCTAAATTATTTGTAAACACTGCAATGTATAACTGTTTTTTGTCCCAAATAAATAAATAAAAATAAAAAACGCATTAATAGTACACCCAGAATGTCATAACAATATTGTGTGGACCACGTATTTCAAATATGGACAATTGGTATAAACATTTTTGGTTTCTTTTCTTGTGTCTACGTTGTGTCCGTATATGTATTATATTAGTACCCTCTTTGTGTGTTTACACTAATTGAATAATAATACAAACAGACCAAATCATTACCAGTTTTGCAAAACTAAAGATTTGTTTGCTAAGAAAAACCTTATAGATACAATTTAGTCAACTCAAAACAAGAGATACATTTTCTTAATAAAATAAAATAGCTACAGCTGGTTTTGATGTAGGTTCAGCTAAGTGAACCTACATCAAAACCAGCTGTAGCTATTTATAACATGTTTTTGCACAAATGATTTCTATCTCTTATAGTTAGATTAGTATAGGGAACGATGGGGCTGACATTTTATTATTAATATAAAAAAGCCCTAAAACTGCAAAAGATAAAAAAACATAAAAAAAAATTTTTTTTCTACTTGTAACTTTTTCTAATCAACCATAGCCGGAGGCTATACTTTGTTATTCTTGTGTCCGTCGCCATTATAATATTCTTAATCAAGCTTATTTTTGAACTAGAAGTAATAGTCATCTAAATTAAATAATTAAACATACATACGAGTACATAGCTTCACGCCTAGGCATAGGTATGCACCTACATTTTTCCAGCTATGGTTTTACGAGTAGATACTACGTAATGCAAGACTATTGTCTTATCTATCGGGACAATTCTAGATTAAGTACTACTACTGAAACGTCTTACTATATCTCTTAGTAGCGATAGCCTAGTGCACTATTGGACTGCCGCGCAGAGGTCTCAAGTTTGATCCCAAAGCACGCATCTCCGACTTTTCGAAGTCGTGTGTCTTTCAAATAATTAATTATCGCTTGCTTTAATGGTAAAGGAACATAGTGAGGGAACATGCATGTCTGAGACTGCTCCATAATGTTCTCGAAGATTATGTGCAGTCTGTTAACCTGCACTGAGCCAGCGTGGTGGACTATGACCTAACCCTTCATAAACTGAGAAGAGGCCCGTGCCCAGCGGTGGGGCAGTTCAATACAGGGCTGATATTATTATATAGATACTGTTATTGAGAATTTCTTGGCAACTCATAATATTTTGTCCTATCTAGGAATATATAGGCGTTAAGCACAATAGTGGCATCAACAAACACTGTACCAATTCGGCGTTTAAATAATGATACTTATTTTAATACATAATATTTAGGTATTAGACTAGCTTGTTTGTTTCAGCCATGAAATTAGTAATTTTATGCTATGTTCCAGTTTCAAAATAATAGTCCTATTTTGTAGAAAATGTTATTTTAGTCTTTTAAAGTAACCACATTTATTCTTAAGTTCAAAATGTATTAAGTTTATAATATTTAAATGTTAAATTAGGTATATTTTTGTACAATACGTAATTTTATGCCACGCTTAAAGTTTCAGACTAACGTCAATAATTATCTAGCAAATTAGCGAAGTATGCGAAAACGTTGTAATAATCATTATAGTAATAAGTAGGTATAGAAAACACGAAAAATAATTACAGAATTTAGTTTCAGATTTGTTTAAAAGAAGTAGCCAAACTTCACTAGGTAGTGACACTAATGACTTATTATACTTATTTTGAAATTACTTTAACGTCTCCAAGATAAACTTATTAAAAATATTAGGGTACTGTTATACTTATACACAATTGGGGCAGTCTTTGGGGACTGCCTATAGAAGTAAAAACTTTCATTTTATAAAAACCAAAAAATACAAAAAATGGGCGTGTCGGATGCTAGTTCCTGATACTCTCTATTAGGGTTTATTAAGGAGGTCAAAATTGCGTTATTTTTTGCGTAGGACGCACCATTTCTGAGAAATATCTCATTAACATTAACGTTAATGTTCTAAAAAAGAATAATAAAGCGTAGAAGCGTGACGATGACGTGAGTTTCATGATTTTTGTTCACCCAAGAAGTGCTCAACGCGCTTAAAGAAGTATTCACTTCAAAACATTGTTCCTGATAGATGAAACAATTTTTTTTTCACTTCAATAATCTACGTAAAATAATTTAAATAGTGCTGAAGACTAACTAAGGTTATAAATGGGAATGTGAGATTGTTATGCTTACACTCCTTAGCTTCTCGACATGAAATTTCACATACATGTTATCAGAAGCACAGAAAACCACATAAGGCACTTTTTACCCAGAAAAAGGGAGCTGAGCCACGAGTAACATCTAGTATATTTGTAGACCTTGTTCATGCCAAAGATTAAATATAAAATATCTGCTTTTTATTTACCATTTATATTAAATAACAGAAACGCAGATTGTTTGAGATGAAAAGTTTGATCCTAAAAGTCACCTCTTTAAATGAGAGCTACAGCTTCTATAATAATAATAATAGATTTTATTTTTTCTCACAAGGTATAATGGGTTAACTACTTAATAACTTAAACAATATACAGAGTTCCTTGTTGAGAGCTGGAGTTTGTACTAGGCTCGAAGCCTGTATTACAAATCTCCAGGCCCTCTACTATCCAAATAGTGGTATTTATTTACAATTATTTTAAATTTAAATAGCTCGTAGTAATTACTGTACCACTATAAGGATGAATAGTGTATTAGTGATTGTGTGTTTGTGAATGTGTGTGTGTGAAGTTGTGTAGGTAAAAGGTGCATGTGCGTGTAATAGTGTGTGGTGTGTGGTGTAAGTAGCTAGAGTTATTATTACACGAAAACCTATTCCGTGTTATCTTATCTTATCTGGGGGCCAGTCAGTGCACACCGGCGACACTTCGACCCAGTAGGATCTTTTGTGTCGACACTCTCCCAATAAGGACTGCCATAGATATTCATGGCAGCCGGGACTGACGGCTTAACGTGCTCTCCGAGGCACGGAGCAGGCGATAATTGTCAATCAATACGCACATAATTTCGAAAAGTCTTATAACTTCCGTAAATCAGAGGTGCGCGACGTGGTTTCGAATCCGAGACCCTCTGCATTGCAGTCTGTTGGTCTCCCCACTGAGCTATCGCTGCTCTTGTTATTGTATTCCGTGTTAAATATAACGCTTGATATTAACAAGCTTCATACAACTAAAACCCCAAGACTCCAGTAAAGTATACCTAGCGGTTGATATCTAAGCGCCTTCGGTACTTTCATCAAACATCTAGACACAGAACAAGATTTTGTAATTTGCCAAAATTTGTGGCGTTTCATGCTCGAACAACTTAATCCCTTGAGTTGTAACTTTGAACTAAGTCTGTCTTCATTGGTTTATTTTACTTGTGAAACATGTTTTATCGTTCGTTGTCACAGGCAATTGAGCAATTTATTGCGTGGCTTCTTTTTAGACTGTAATTAAACATTTTAGACTGCCTGTCCATTAAAGCGGAACGAGGCTGCATACTGGAGCGGAGCGGAGATTTTAAGCAATCCTATTGGTTAATATTTCTCCGTTTCTTGGCTTCGCAGCCTCGCTCCGCTTCAATGGACAGGCAGCCTTAAGATTGGTCGCATTTCCCCAAGTAAAAAGATATGGTTTGTAGTCAAACTCCTGCTAAGTAAAGATGTCGACCGATTCGTACGATTGGGCCGACCTTTACGATTTACATTTTAATTTTTGGATAATCGTATCAGCACGTTTGGCTGAGTGGTTTAAGTGGTCACCTTGCTTTTGCCGCCGCACCGAGTGTTGTGGGTTCGAACCCCACACGAACACTCCACAAAAAAATTGTGATCTACATATAATTGTTCCGAGTCTGGATTTTTGAAGTGAAAACTTTTTTAGCCGCGTTGTGCACTTTTTTGTTATGGGTAAAAAATGTTAAACTCACATCAGGACACGTGACCTGATCGAAAATTCGTAAGACGGAGGGAGAATTGTCACACTCGCGTTAGGACACGTGACCTGATCGCAAATTTGTAAGACGGAGGGAGAATTGTCGTGTTTGTGAACGATAGCGCTATAAATGTATATTGTATTTTACCACATAAATGATAGTACTTTTATACTGATAATTAAAGCGATTCGTGCAAAATTATTCCCTAACCATTCCAAAATATCAAAAATGCACAACGTTAATATTCAAGTTTTCACTTCTGCCGGCACTCCCGGAGTACAACCCGTTGATTTTTTTTCTTTGTGTTCGTAATTTGAATCTTTATATAATTCTCTGCGATACAGGAATTATTCCTAGTGCGAGAGCTGTGTTTTTAAGAAAAAAGTTAGCTTGAGGAAAATAGTATGATATTTTAGTTTACTATTTCTACTCATGTTACTAATGTCAACGTTAGGTGGTTTGTATGTTTATTATGCAATTACGCTCAAGTCACTCAACGCATTTTGTTTGAATTTGATATGACTTATGCTTAACTATTACGAGGAGGGATATAAGGTGAACTTAATGTGTGTGAATGAAATTGCAGGTAAAACTAGTCAATTAGAAACGAGTCTCATTCCTAACTAATATTATAAAGGGATTAAATATAATGACCACCAAAAATAGTAATTGCGCAGCAAAATATGCTTACTAAAATATATCATAACGAGCACCTATAGGCCTCAAATCACTGCATTCTGTCTCGGAATGGTTAGGTTATTTTAGGTTCCTTTTTAAACCCACCCAAAAATAAGAGCCCCGCGAAGCGGGGTTCCGTCTACTTATTTTGATCTCTTTAAATATGTTTTGCTGTGCAATTTGGGGATCATTTACTATTTTTTACCGACTTCAAAAAAAGGGGGAGGTATTCAATTAGTCTGTATTTCTTTTTTTGTTACCTCGTTTCTTTCGACTGGGTGAACCGATTTTGATGATTCTTTTCTTATTTGAAGGCTGGTGCTTCCCGTGCGGTCCCATTTAATTTTGATCAAGATTTGACCATTCGTTTTCATGTTATACTTAATAATGCGTATTTGGCTACATTGACGATGTTCTCATATTTGGCAAGGTTCACTAAAAACCGAGAAATAAACAAAATTTTAACAAAAAAGAAAACCGACTTCAAATAAAAATATTCTAAAACTTAAAATGCACTAAAAAGTTAATAAATAATTGCATATTCTTGTGAATAATTAAATTATTGTTCTTATTGGAGTCGGTGTCAGCCAAAGTAGGTTTGTAACTAATTAAATATGAGATGTCTTACGATAATCATAACATAACATTGGCATGCACAATTACACACATAGACGCAGCACGCGGCGCGGGCGGCTGACACCGACTCCAAAAATAACAATAATTTAATTATTCACAAGAATATGCAATTATTTATTAACTTTTTAGTGCATTTTAAGTTTTAGAATATATTATTTTTATTTGAAGTAGGTTTTCTTTTTTGTTAAAATTTTGTTTATTGACTGTTATATTTGACTATAAGTTAAACATAAGCCTATTATAAATGCGAATGTAAGTTTGTTTGTTACGCTTCCGTGCCTTAACGACTCAACAGATTATCATAAAATTTTATACGGTATTTTATAAGTATTGTTACTCTTCTCCCTAGGCTTTATTATTCCCAAGTCACTTGGGGTCGGCTTTCTAGTCTAACCGGATTTGACTGGATATCAGTTTTTACACGGAGCGACTGCCATTTGACCTCCACAAACAGAAGGCTAACGATACCTTAAGGCTAGACTAGTGTCAGGATATTAGAGGGCCCCGACTTCCCAATAACGACTGCCATAGATGTTCATGGCAGCCGGGACCGACGGCTTAACGTGCTCTCCGAGGCACGGAGCAGGCGATAATTGGCAATCAATACGCACATATTTCGGAAAGTCATATATTTTGCGAAAGTCAGAGGTGCGCGACGTGGGTTCGAACCCGAGACCCTCTGCATTGCAGTCTGTTGGTCTCCCCACTGAGCTATCGCTGTGAAGTATTGTTACTAACCTAACCTATAGTTATGCAAGCGAAACCGCTTTCAAAATCTAGTTATCTATATAACATAATTATCAAGCCGCCAGTGATAGTGACCTTCTAGGTAAGCGTGATCCATTGTCGACCAAATCTTCCTTTAACATCAAGTGAGATCATGATCAAACATACAAAGAATAATAGAAATGTTTGATTGTTGTAATCCCACAGTGCCTAAAATTCTAAAACTAGATCCTGTTGAATGGTTCGGTTAGTCATCTGAATATTTTAAATTGGTCTCTTGACTGAATACTGTTTGCGTGAATCAATTGACCTCTGCGCGTCAAAGGCATAGCGATGGTATGAACCGAGCCCAGTTGTTGTATTTGAGAGTACTGAATCGTAATGCCGATTGTTATAAAAGGTCATAGTAGCAAGGACCGACTGATTCTTATACTCTTTGTCTTGTTTTGAAATCAACATATTTCTATTTGTTTTGTCGGCCTCGATGGTTAGTGTAACCGACTCTCACGCCTGAGATTGCGGGTTCGATTCCCGCACAAGTCAAACATTTGTGTGCATGAACGTGGATGTTTGTCTTGGTCTGGATGTTTCTATGTATAATATGTATGAATTTACAAAAAAAAAATTGTATATATTATGTTTATCCATTGTTTAATACCCATAGTACAAGCTCTGCTTAGTTTGGGCTAGATGGTGTTGTGCGTATGTGATAGAATATTATTATTGTTTTTGTGTGGAATAAGTGCTAGTACTTAGACACAAGTTTTTAAACATTTATTACAATGTGTCAACATCATCCTATATCTATTTTATAGGGCTCATGACAAACGCATCACAGATTTTATGCCTTTCTAATCCATGTCACTTATTTTATTTTTAAGACCGCTCCCGCACTTAATTTCGCTGTGCTGCGGGTGGCTTTATATAAATATATAAATATTCCAACAACAAACACAAAGAACGATAAAGACATGTAACAATTCACGGGAAAATCAGGCAAGTTTTTGTTCTGTCTGGGGATCGAACCCACTACACTCGGCGCAGTGGCAGTTGACCATTTAAACCAACACACGATTCATGCAGTTTATTCTATACTACTATACTTTCCCTATCATTATACCTATCATAATGAGCATAAGGCTCGTGACAAACGCATCACAGGTCATCACTGGTCTTTAGATGGTCTGTCTTTCAGTGCACTATCCTAGTCCTTTAATCCAGCATAGCTCTTCTCTATTTGCAATATGTTCTGAGACTGACGTGACTCGACCATTACCATTATATATGGCAGTTAGCAACACCGCGTAATAAATTTTCCTGTGCCTACTTCACCAGATTGCTTTGTTATTTATTTCTTGACGACCAAAATACTATTAGGAAACTTCAAAGAAGAGCTTTCGCAAAAATGTATAATGAAGTTCAAAATATATTCTATTACCACTTGTCGTAAAGTAAATAGGCAATTTTTGTCGCGAATGAGAATTCCTTTATCGTTTCAAATACTCTACGAAAGATGATTCTTTGATGTGTTTTGGGAGGCAAAAATGGTACGAAATATGAAATAAAACTGTATGCATCAATATTGATGATGCCTGATTTCTGGTAGGACAGACAGTAGCTATTTATTATCAGTTGTTACAACGTGTACTTGTATGCCTCACTCCCTTTTACATTCCTTTCGATTGTTAGTTTGTATTAGTTACTCGGCAACTTAGATTACCCTGATCTTTAATCGATATGATAAAGGATATTGAGTGTTCGATTTACTGACAAATCAGTTCTTATTTTTAAATCCTAATACAATATCTGTTTTCATATTTTAAATATCATATTCACATTACAAGACCAAAGGTTCATTCAAAACTTGTGTTTTGTTTGAATTTAGATTCTCGGAATAAATTGATTCTTCGCAATACATTCTTAGAAACCGCATAAATTCTATTGTCATAGAATTTATCTATGGCAATAGAATTTATGTGTAAATAAATTTTATCGATAGTTCGTACAGGAACATTCCGGTTGTCGGATGTCAAAGCTTTTTTGTTTCGGTGGAACCTTTCGATATTATAGCGATGTAGCTGTGGTGAACGTGATATCTAACTCGATTGGGCGTGCACCGATAGCATCCGCACACAGCCCTCCATAAAGGAAACAGCGGTGACTCTTCGTACCAGTATTGTATTGGATATTATACGGAGGTTGAGATGGTATTTCGTACATGCTTCTATAATATAATTTGATTTTGAGTGCGGCTTCGCTCGAGTTAATGTTAATTTTGTCAATAAATTTCATTCCTTGGAAATAATATCTTATGTCTTTTCTGTAGTTCTGACATCGTGTACGCGAAATTTTATGATAGGTCAAGAAGTTAACTCATGAAATCTTAACAAACAAACTCACACTCATGTTTACAATATCAGTTAGGACTTTTCATGCGATATTTATTAACAGGTTTGTTGCTCCAGTGACATAGATATGATAGCTCATGCAACACACGTCCGTGGAGACCAGTGATTCGAACCAAACAAGCCTGGGATTGGCAAAGTGGATTTGAGTTTTCCATCATTTCCTGATGGAAAACTCACCGTTTGTTTGTAAAGATGTTTGTATGTTAACTTGTTATTCAATTACGTATGAAACTTGACACTTTTGATTCATGTACGTGTTCCTGTAAAAATCACGCAGACAGAAGTTCGAGTGCTATTAATTGTAAAATGAGCCTACTACAAGACCCTTTAGCGCTTCAACCTTTCGTATTAAATAAAATGTTAAAGTTTAAAAGTTATAAAAACTTTTTTAACACTAACATTGTTATACACAGTGACCGGATAATCGGGCGCTAATATACTTAAACCTCACTTTTATTCCCACGAAAGAATAATACGGACATGCCTTACAAGTATTATTTTTTAGTCTTCTGTTCGTATAAAATACAATAAATTAGTCGATTCGATCACTAATCTGTTAGATAGATAAATCAATTTCCACTACTTGACCACATTGTGCACATTATAATTTTTTATTGATATTCCATTTGTTTCGAATAAAAAAGATACTAAATCAAAAGAATCACTGCTATAATTTCATTACGTTTGTTATAGTTGTTTTTACAAAATTGTTCAATCCCGGGAACCCGGGATTACTTATTTATTTATGAAACTATTGCCGATAGTACGTTATCAAGTGGTGGAGACATCACAAACATTTTTTATTGTATGGTCAAATAATAAAGATAATTTTCATCATAACGATTGTAAAGTTTAATTCGGGAAGCGATTGGATTATGTATAGCGAGCTGACATTCTCGAATAAGGCACGCACCTCTGACTTTCCAAAGTTATATATGTATTAAATAACTAATTATCACTTTTTGAGGGTGAAAGAAAACATTGTGAGGAAACTTGCGTGTAAAAGTGCTCCATTATGTTCGCGAAGATAAAGGCCAGGGTGGTGAATGAAGGCTTAATCCTTCTCACACTGAGAACAGGCCCATGCAAAACAGCACGACTGTTTTAATATTATTATTATACTATTGGATTCAAAAAGATTTCAAGATTCTTTCTGACACAATGTGATATTCTGATTTATATGCATACTGGTCACTATGCACCGCAAGAACACAGCACAAGGCTGCGATCTTCCGTAGAGTGAACGTGCATTTCTAAGGTATTTTCCTATTCGGCACAACAAGTTCTAAGCTGAAATGCCACCACTACACATTGGAGCGAATACCATCCTAATATTATAAAGGCGAAAATGAGTTTGTTTGTTACATTTTCATGCCTAAACCACTGAACCGATCATCCTGAAATTTTGCATACACGTTGTCAGGTGTACAGAAACGGACATAGGCTACCTTTCTTCCCGAAAAATTACTGATCCCGAGGAAAAAACAATAACGTTATTATGATAATAGATGGCGCCACGCGTCTTTCGAATCATGAATGAATTATATTATTACAAGCAGAGTACAACCCGAATTGATTATTAAATTCTAAATTAACGCGAGCGAAGCCGCGGGCATTAGCTAGTAACATATACAAAAGATGTCTGCTATCTTTGCTATACCATAAATTGAAAATCATAGGCAGTGCACATTTTCTCCCTCTTTAAATTCTAGGTTTTTCTCTTTAAGCAAAGTGTGAAACTGTATTTTTTTAATGCAAAGATAAGATATAGTCCTCGCTATTCTATTTTGTTTATGTCAGCAAGCAGCAAGTAAGTCTTTATTATAGGATTTTATTAACTGCTCACTAGCAGGCAGCGTCATTAGAATTACTCATATCTGGCAGGTGTAGTATCCTACTCCTATAATAATGTCCTCCAGATCGAATTTCAGCCACGGCGGCCAGTCTTAACGGAGACTGGCCATCTGCGCAGGAGATATTATAGTGCACAAATGTGTGCGCAAACACATATGCACTCTCTGTTCCCTTACTCTCATGATCCGTTGGGACGGCAATCCGACACGACCGGAGAGAGATCAGGCGCAGGAGCTTTACGTGAACGGGGGTGTCCCCCCGTGCCTCGGAAAAAATCTCAATAGCAGCCCGGAGTTAGGAAGTATGCGGTGTTAGACATAACACCGCGAACTTCCTAACTCCGGGCTGCTATTGAGATTTCTTTACAGAAAAACCGAATAACTATTTGATGGCCCGACTCGGGATTCGAACCCGAGACCTCATGCACAGCAGTCGTATTCACTACCGCTGCGCCAAGGAGGCAGTTATCCTACTCTCCTACTCTATAATGTGCTAATGATTATACCAATCTTAATAAATAAGAAACTATGCATTATACACTCATAACATTCCCATACATGATATATGCTAAGTCGTAAATATGTATATTATATATTTGAAAGACATAAGCTATTATGTGATTATATTTTATAGCTTAAATTAGAGAATTGCCGAGCCTCAAAGGACCTGCAATAAAATCACAGGCACCGGCTGTCATCCATTAAACAGAAGTTTGTTGAAGCAAGTTAAGTAATTGGAACCGGTAAAGGATCTCACACATATAGAAAATGTAGAATAAGCAACCGTATATGTGTGTGCAAAAAATGTCATTAATACAGATGAAGCCGCGAGTGAAAGTTGTATAATCAAATAAAACTGGACAAGTGCGAGTCGGACTCGTCCACCGAGGGTTCCGTACAAATATGACACGGTTAACTCAAGTTGCATAAAGACCCTGCTTTTTATGATTTAATTACAAATGTAGTTTTCAGATTTTTCCCTATACTTGTAGTATAAGACGGTATTACTTGCCAAATTTCATAGTTGCAGGTCAACGGAAAATACCCTATAAATTTTGATTCCCTTGAGAGTGTCGAAATATACGTTTTTTACGGCATAAACGGACGTGTCTTTTTTACGTTAACTTAGAAGTTTGATTTTTTCACAGCTTTAAGAGACTATAGATCTGAGTATATCGTTTTAATTTAAACTCTATACCTCCACGCGTTCTCGAGATAAGACGTTCTTGACAGACAGACAGACGGACGGATGGACAAGAAAGTGATCTTATAAGGGTCCGTTTTTCCTTTTGAAGTACGAAACCCTAAAAAACCAAATCTAAATACATGATTACGTCATTTGAAATAATTATAATAGTAATAGATATTACATTTCGATTTTGTCGCTTTACTGCCCCATATTATAAACTTCAAAGCACGAATCCAAAGCACGGAACGTAGACCAAAAAGATATGCTACACGTGAGTTGAGCTCTCCCAAGGCTTCATAATTTTCATAAGAGTCGTAGTTGATATCGTTTCATATAAAAGTCACACCTATAGTGTATAAATCTATATCTATCTGTAGTCGTTGTCGTTTTATATATATGTACATCACACCATCCAACACAGAGTCTCCTATATTTATATATATGTTAAGATACGCACCTGTCTTTGAATCAGCAAATGGATTGCTAGCTATATGTTCTACGGCATCCTCTCCGGAAAACCTTTGGCGTTGCTTCGATAAAGCCTCTCATTAATCGCCTTTCAATCATCCTTTCTTCGCAGGTATTATGTCATATTTACGTAGCGTGTTATCACGTAGAATCACGTAATGTATACGTAAAGGTTTATATATTTACATTTAGTAGAGAAAAGGTTAACGGCAAGAATAATTAAATGTAAATATTTATTTTGAAAATGGCATGCAACATAACGCAAGGAATATTCATTTAAATGTAGACATATCTTTAAAATATGACGGATATAAAAATATTAATGTAAATAATAAGGCACAAACCTACTTTATGTGTTTGTAAATTTAATTTATTGGAATAAAAAGAAAATTATGGCATCATTAACACTTCTGAAACTGTTCATTATGAGTAGATAATTCATTAGAATTAACAAAAGAAAACTACTAGATTATTAAATCTAGTAGTTTTCTGTAATATACAAATATCGATATGATTTCAGAATGAATGGGCCGGCTCGAGCGGGGAAGTACTACCCTCTCACAGAATATCGACGTGAAATAGCAGTGTTCCTACTGTTGCGTTTTGTTTAGTGAGTGAGAGTGCCGGAGGCGCAATCGACCTCTTTCACCCTTCCCGCTCCTTGTCCTTCCCACTTCCTTTTTGTCCTAAAGGATCGGCAACGTGTAAGTGATGCCTCTGGTATTTCAGGCGTCCATAGGCTACGGTGACCACTTACCATCAGGTACCATGTTTGCCACTATAGTTGTATAAAAAAAATACATCAAAAAGATATTTCGCTGTGGCGAATATATGTATAAACATGAATTTAAGAAATATTATGGATCAAGTAAAATTTGAATAAGTCTATATTTTGTCTGTTTAACTACGTTTCATACTATGAATATTATATGGCGTTGTATGTTTATGTAGACCTAGTTTATTTGATGTAATATTTTTGGTATATTATATTGGTATTACATGCGTTCTGAATGTTCTCTTATTTTTAGGTATATGTGATAAGATCGAGCAATTTCACCACAGAAATGAATACATTGCTAAATATTCAATTATCTGAAAAGAAGAATAAAAAAACGAAAATATTTGACAATATAGTTGCAAAATTTTTATAAAATACATCAGAAAAATGACAAAGACAGAAAACAACAGTTAGCACATACATCAAGAGAATAAAAGAAGAAAATGGAATGAGAATACAAACATTCCCACTTTCCTAAACCTTTTGTAGATAACGAATACTTTAAAAAAGTTCTACAGTACTCACGTATATTCTGATGGGATGTTTTATTGTATTCCTTTATTTACGACCCTGTAAACTCAGTTACAGCTTCTGAATAAACAATGTTTCTAACTGGTAACATTATTTAGTTTCTCGAGCAATACGTTTATTGTGATGTTTGGAATAGAACGATTTGAAGAATTAACATATAATACAATGTATTTTTATGTCGCAATAAAAGTGAAATGTCACTGGGTCACGTTAAAATAAATGAATGAAATGTAAATCATAATGTTGCTGCTATTGATGTTGGAGATTTCGATGATTGTGATGTTGTTATAGAGCGAAAGACAAATGTTATATATAAAGAAATTGAATAATTGAGCTGCTAATCCAAAGCTCATGTAACATAAAGTCTTAAACAAGTACTGTTATATCGTGATTCGTTATATCGTGAAGTACACTATCCAAATATATAAGAATTATACGTAATAGGTATGCTGATTCAAAGAAATTGTTAATAGAAGCATGAGTTGCTTGGTGATAATAAATTTTCGCCATTATTTTACCTCAGGCAATTTAAAATCTGGTGGATTCAATAATTTGCAAATTTTCATTGAATTTTGTTTTTTCGGGGTTGGCTGCTGATAAAAATAATAAACGTTAAGTATATTATAATTGTAAATATAAGTACATAATAAGTGTTAAAATATTTACGTAAATTAGAATAAGTATAAATATTGAATGTATTGGTTGGGCCGTCATAACACATAATTGTTTTTTGTAGTCTAAATCTCAATAAAATTTTGATAAGAGCAATAAAATTAGATGTAGTAAATATAAATATTGTCATAGAGATAAAACTAACTACACTATTTAATTTTATAGTCATTTAGTCTGTAGTAAACAATAACGAGCAGACTAAACTACGGGATAAGCGTTTAAGAATATTATTAGAACTAAAACTACAATGTTTCATAACAAAGAAAGGGTATAGTAGTAATCGAGAGGATAAATAGAGAGTAAATTGTAGAGTATAAGTATAAAGTGTGGAAGGAGAGTAGCTACCTACATTATATACGAATCCCATCAAAAACTACGTAGAGGGTTTCATACAGACTGTTGCCACACAACAATAATGAGGTAAACGATCGTCAAATATTAGTTTCTCCTGCTTCAACCGCAGAGTTACAACTCTGTGATAATTAATAACTAAGGAAATACAGAATCTTGCAATTTATGTCCTAGTGAGTGATTTGAAATATCATTCGATTCAAAAGATCAAAGATTAGATTTTAATTTTTAATTTTGTGATATTACTGCAGTTATATTATTACACAGATGTAATCTTTACTTTCAATATAAATATGAAACAAAAAATGGGAGACGTCCATTTACTCTTTATAGTTGTCAAGCAAAAGCTGCTTTTTGCAGCAGAATCACATGAAATTGCTGGCACCGGCATATTCGAAGTTTCCAAATCATGCGGTTCAAATGCAAAATTCAGCTCGCCTGTTAAGGAACGTTATCATATTTCACAAATGGATATCAGTCATGACACAAGCGTGATGTGCTGGATGCGCGGGACTTCAAAAATAAACGGCAATTGACGGAACGTGCACGAGACAAGGCGATTATGGCGGTGGTTCATTCAATCATGGTCACTTCTGTGGCCATTTTGAAAGCACAATTCTTGATTGTTTCAATTAAATTAACTTGTGTCTTGTAGGTGTAAAGAATGTTTATAGTTTATTGGTAAAAATATTACAATTATTTTTTAAATATTAATTTTCCAGGTATAAATTTATCACACCTAGTAACTAGCAATGAACAAACAATTTTACAAAGCGTTAGGATTTATAACATCACGCTATTAGCTACGAGAGAGTAGCAGTAACAATGAACTTGGGTGAAACCGCAACGGACCGTTATAATAAAATAAAATGAAAACTATTTACACCCATGTGAGCAATAGAAGTTTACACTTACGTGCCTATTTCATTTTCTCAAGAACTGTATAATTATGTACTTATTTTTTATTAAACTTAGTTTTAGATGTTTTAGTTTAATCGCCAAAGAGTTCCACCCTTTTTACTTAATAGCCCTTATCGTATATACCACTTAATGTTTTAAATGGTCTTATAAATATTAACTCTGCTAGCTAGGTAAATATTAAAAAAGCATTTGAAAATCTAAGTTGTTACTATATTTGCTGAGAGCATCCTGCGAGAATATGAGTTTACAATTTCTAGAACTTATTTGCTTAGTCTGAGTTGAGTAGTTTGCTAACAAAATATAGTGTTTGTAATGCAAAAGATTGAATTTCGTTCTATTAGTATGATTCAAATACAAATAGAATATATTACAGACTGCTAGAGATTGATATATTTTTTTATTATGTAGACGTTTTATACTTTTTATGACAATCGTGTTAGAAGTGACTTTATTTTAAATATTATTGTGCTCATGTATGTCATGTTCCACGTTTTGAATTATTAGTTCCATCGCCATAACCGCCCTTGTTCTATAGCCGTGCTTACTGGGAGGGGTGCCGTTGCGGGGCGCGGGGGGCGGCGGCGGGCGAGGCGCCTCTTCCCGCGGTGCGCCCGCGCCGCCCGGTGGACTCGCCACTGCAACATCAACCAACAGCTTAGTATTACATATTGTATTTAGTGCCGCTTACAAAATTAGTATTATCGGTATAATAGTATACTATAAGTTAAAGTTTTAAAATTATGCTATGATCTTTGATTGTATCTGGAAGTCCACATCATTAAATTTCATCACCATTTTTTATATAAAAGAAGGTCATAAGACAAGCTTCTTCAAAAGCGTCCTCAAGTCGTCTAAATAAAATCTTAAGGGTGAAACGCATTTGAAATCCATCTAGGCATGCACGACCTCATTAAATTCTATCACCATTTTCTATATATAAAGAAAAGAAAACATCATAAGACAGATTTTTTCCAAACGTCCCTAAATCTACTAAACAAAATCTTAAGGGCACATTTAAAATCCGTCTAGGCTGACATCACCGTTATGGCACATTTATTGCTTGTCCTCATCATGTCCCTCATTCAAAAACTAAGTTCCAAAGCATTTTTAAGCTTAGTAGAATTCATCCCAAATTAAACAAAACCACTGCAAAGAAGATCTAGAACTTTATTCTAGTCTTGTATTTACAATTATAGTAACTGAAACTGTTTGCAAACATTTTTGATTTCGCTGTTTGTACCGAACGACAATTGTTTTCAAGTTCTAAAGCACCAATTGTTCTGTTAAATTGTTTGTGTACCGTTTCGGTTTACGGACATTTAACCAAACGCTCTATGCGAACACTCCCATTTGGTTCACATTATTTTAGAATCTATACGTTTGCTACTTTGAAACAAATCATTGTTTAAATAGCTATCATTGGAGCGCTGTCGTTCGAGTATCATAAACTTCAGTATGCTATTATTTAATATTATTACGGTTAAATTTCCAATAATAATTGGTCCAAATAATAAACAATTTGCCGTATTTGAATAATTAATTAATATAATTATGTGTGTTATTCGAGCTGTCAAATTAACCTTATTATTTTGCTTTAGCATAGCAGATAAAATTGTTAATTTTTTTGTGATAATTAAGCAATTTTAATTTAATTAGTATCGATTTTCGGCTAATTATATATTTACTAGTAAGAGCATTTGATATTCTTCTTTTAATATTGAACTTTTTTGTGACAGTGTTTGCGTAGGCTACAATTTGTCTATGGTGTAATTTGTCATATATCCAGGCAATTTTAAGAACTGTATATAAACTGTCGTTCTTGTTAAAAATTTAATTAAATATGACATCGATTTTAATTTGAATAAAAATATTGAGATGAGGCCCATGTCCAGCAGTGGGATAGTTGAATACAGGGCTGATATTATTATTTAATTTGAACTCCATGCTACTGAAGTGTAAAAATCACATTAAAGCCGTCGAGTAGTTTTACATTAACAGTAAGAAATTATTATAAATATTAGTCAAAATTGATAAAGCACATTGTTTTGGATGTAGACTACACCAATTAGATTTCCAATAATATCTCCAAAGTACAGCTCGTTACAATTTTATAATAGTATAGATAGACTCTTATTAAGTAAATGGAGACAGAATCTAATAGTTTAATCGATTTCATCGTCTAATAAACCCACTTAGTCCCATAACAACTTGTAGCATCGCTAGAGTTTAGAATATCTTGGAACTTGTTAGCTAAGTCATTTACTTTAGGTGTGACTGTGTGTGTACACACAGTTCCAATCATAGGTTGTCCTCTGTTTGATGTGGGCCATATGTGGGCTTTCTACATAATGAAAACTGAACGCTACTTGCATTAGATAGTTATTAGGTACCTACATACCTATGTTTGAAATTATTTATCGGAGATTGGTTACATTACTGTATTTTATTTTCGGCTTCTGGAATATAAAGTAATTTTATAATCAATAACAAGCGTTTTTTTTTTGACACATACTTTTGTGATGTAGGTAGCTCTATTTTAACGGAATTTATAAATTTTAACATACGCACTGGTAATATATTTATGACGTTTGTTTTAGTCTACCAAAATATAAAAATATGTGATTATTTTTACCAGTGAAACTAATTTCTATTCCGCAAAATATCGAGGGTAAAATAATCTTGAGCGCATTAAAAACCGCTTCGCAATGTGTATGAATCTAAAACAATGGATTCTTATTAGCACTGTTTAACTAAATATTATTAAATACAGATTTAAGATATTTATGTACATAGACTTTCACCGATCGACGCCAGTAGAAAAACTTCGAAGTCATAAATTTGTAAAACTGTTTTCATTACTTAAACATCAAGCTTCCATTAAAGCTATCATTCTATTCACGGTACTTAGTCTAGCACTACGTGATTTTGGAGGAACACTGTCATAGGAAACCTGAAATTATCCGTTAATCCGATTACACCCTTTTTGAAGAGCGCTACAATTAAATTTCGCGTTACTCTACTCCTGCTAATGACTACACTATGCATCGATGCAGATCTGTTCATTTAATACCTTCACTAATGAAGTGTTGATTGGTTGTGTAACACAGTTTGAGTTACGAGAAAGCCAAGGGTATGGAAATGTCAAAGCCAACAGTGGTACAAGTATCGCAAAGAAGACGTTGAAACGTCATTTACAAAAATTTAGTTCAGAGCCACATTAAACGATACAGACAAAGGTTAAACTAAATAACATTAGAAAGAAGATAAAATAAAATTTAGTTCAGAGCCACATTAAACGATACAGACAAAGGTTAAACTAAATAATATTAGAAAGAGGATAAAATAAAATTTAGTTCAGAGCCACATTAAACGATACAGACAAAGGTTCAACTAAATAACATTAGAAAGAAGATAAAATAAAGTTTAGTTCAGAGCCAGATTAAACGATACAGACAAAGGTTAAACTAAATAACATTAGAAAGAAGATAAAATAAAATTCTGAATTTCATCACATTTTATAAATCGGTTAATAACATCAAAAACTTTGTAGATTAGGAACGGTGTTTAATAAACACCAAAAAAATCTAAACAGAAACAGCAAATATTAAAACAAAGCAATTAATATGGATTTGGAAATGAGCATTTTTGTTACAAAAAGTTCCATTATTAAAACATGCGGAGAAGTGAACGCTACCGTAAAATTGTGTTGACAGTCGGACAAACAAGTCGGGAAAACAGGACAGGCGATCATAAATGGAAAATAAATTCTCGTTATGGCGGTACAAATTAGAAAATATTAGACGTAATAAGTATAGCCTCAAAAAATCTCAATATCTTTACTGGATTCTTCTGTATTGGAACTATCTAAATTGTGCTTTGTGGTTCATTGAAGCCTATGAACTTTGTGACAAGATATCAAAAAATTATCAGACCATAAATAGATCAAATAAAATAACTCCATATCGGGAGCAAAGTATAATATAAACAGGAACTGTTGCCAACGAGATATGACATTTTATATGGCACTTTATCATGTAAAATAAGTTTATTACTCTTCCTGGGAAGACTAAAAACTGTTTCATTTCGTTTCATTTTAATTAGTTGACTAGATTTTAACGTGTACACTCAAAAAGACCAATATAGCCAACTCCGTACAAAATCACAAAGCTCCCTTTGAACAGAAATTCTGTCAGTCCTTGTTTATCTCGGTTCCCAACAGTTCATCTACGCCTTTGAATCGCCCGTCATAATTAATGTACTGTATACAGCCAGTACGGTTTCAGAAGGGAAACATCGAAATGAACATTCCGAATTTGAACATTGCGAACCGATACAGATAACTTTGTTTGGTTCAGAACTTAACGAGAATTCAATCTCTTTGCCAAATGATTGGAGTTGAATACCTTAATTATGAATGTAATAGAACAGCTCTGATGTCTCAATAAGTTTGTCTTATCATTTTTGAACGTATTTCATAACTTCTATTTGTTATGAAATTTCTTTATCTTGACTTTATCAATTTGTTTCGTTACCTCATATTTCTTATTAAGATTTTAATTTGATTTTCCGTTCGATATGCTCGTGTTTCTTAATAACAGATTTGATTATGAAATTACAGAACTTGAGAATATTCTTGTTTTTGGATAGATTTATAAAAATAAATATAAAATGTCGAACCCGATTAATTTATGTTCAATTTTTTATTTGATTTAAGTATGTTTACTTAAACTAAGTTTTATAATTAGTTCTCAAAAAAAGTATTGTTAATGTAATCGAAGAGCAGTTTGTACATAATTATCTATGAAAAAAGAATTACATACACACACCAATAGAGTATACAAGTTCGTATACAACTTCCATTAGCAGATATATTTGTATACGTTATGCCAATGGCTGCAGTATTTACTTTTCGATATATCTATTTTATTATCCAAGAACTTTAAAAAAACATGTTTGTTGGTGTAGTTTGCATGTTGCCACTGATTCTGATCTGCCGTGTTTATATTTTCAATTTTTTTATATTCAACTACTGTTTACTTAGGCATCAAGTCTTTATCATAAATCTATGAATTGAAATGCAATCGCATTTCCATCTGCTCTGGATAGGTAACATGCAACATAAAACTACCAGGAATTTCAATTTCCTCTGGAGCAGTGGTATTCAATATTTGTCCGACGACAGCTTTGTTCTTGTGGAAAGTCCGGAAGTCGTATTATTTTTAACGTCGCAAGTTTTATAGGATAAGAACTTTTTAGTTTTATATATCTTGGATTTTGTGTTATATGATTTTTATGTCGACGTGGTAGACATAAAAACACTAGCGGTTCGTTCGTTCTTGTCATATTCTTGGCTTATTAGGTATTTCGTTTTGGTTTATTATTTAACCTTTTCAACTCGCATTATGTAATGGTATTCTTAAATCATTTGGATCAAAATAAAAGTAACCTAGTCTGAAGAGAATTAACATCTTAAGCTATGTTTTATAACAGTGTCAAATTATTTAACTCGTTTGACTTATTAGTCCTCAAACATTAATTATCATTTAATTTTGAGCAAATTTTAATACATATTGTTATTACATACATACATACATAGATTCACGCCTGTTTCCCAGAGGGGTAGGCAGAGACTATGGATTTCCATTTGCTACGATCCTGACACACTTATTATTGTTATGTGCCATTAAAATAAATAATGGCCTTAGTCATTGCTAAATGATACCATTATCAAATACAAATGGATGAAAGTTTTAAATGTCTGAACTTATTATTTTCTAATCTTCATTACCCACGAAGCAAAGAGGTGAAACCATCATTACCTGAAACAAAAAAGAACAAATTGTAAGTATAACAACTAATGATAAAATAATATTATAAATTTGTTTTCATTACTATGTTTCATTTGTTACGGGGTTCCCTTTTGTTACTCTTAATAATTATAATTATTCCGCTTCAGCTTAATCATAATAATTTTCGGAACTGAATCCATTAATCCTGTAAAGTGAGGTGGAATAAAAAGTTATCGATAAACATTTAGTTTACATTGGAATTTCACGTTGATTGAAATCGGTTCGAATTTGTTCAAAAGTTTTTATTATGATTGGAATTATGTACATTGTACACATTTAGACATGGGCGCTCTAATAAAAAAGAAGGTAATGTAGTTAATTTATTGTAAATTTTGGGGTTAATAATTCTATTTTAAAATTCCGCTTATCAAGTTGCAATAAAAAAACTAGATTTATGTAATAAAATAACGGAGATAATATTAGCTTGTGTTTGCCCGAAGATATAGGCAGATATTTATATACTTATAGTTCGCCAGCAATATTTTCAGCCTGTGATGGCTTAACCTGTTACCGAACATTTAACTTACACAATAACTCTTTGCCTGCACCGGGTATGTAACACGGGCTTGCAACATGAACCGTAAAATTACGATCTTGTGATCTCCGAGACAGTCATAGACAACCTATTAAGGATACGTATAAAGAATCATAAATACCATAAACACCAAATTATTTACATGATTGTAATAACGTCCCTTTTGAACATTCTCATGAATAAATCGCTTTGAATAATAAATCGAGCATTAAGTCATTATAATTTAATTTTCGAAGCAGGAAGGTATTTCATCTTCTTCATTTCTGGCATATCTCTGCAGCGTACGGTTTCAAAGTCGACGAATTTCATATATAATAAGAATTTTCCTTGAACATCTTAAGAATGTTCCCAATTCATGAAAAATCAATAGTATACGAACATAGCATATAAATTAAGCTCTTATGTGGAAGGCTCAAAGAAGCTTATTCCGTGACACGTCTGTTGCACACGTAAGCGGGATTAGCTATCCTTAGTAATGTTCATTGAAATTAAACTACTATATACGGATTTTATCGCGTTGTTTATTTGACACTTTATTACAAAATTTTGAAAAACTGTTACACTACTATAATACTATTAAACTTTACTAATTTTTAAGCTAATTAAATTATTGAAACTATTAAAATTATTTATACTATTACTATACTATTATACTATTTATATTTATGTTTACACTTTCCCCGACGTTTCGGTTGCTTTTCAGCAGCCATGGTCACGGGGAGACTAAGATGGTAGTTGTCTCAATGTTCCAGTGTAGTTATTTCAAAGTACCCAAACATAATTTAATCATGGGTGTTTCTATTTACGCAGAATGAGCTCAAAGTATCATGAAGTCTAGCTGTGGTTTGCTTCTTCTTGGGTTTGACTATTTGAATTACTGGATCCCAAGCAGGTGGTACATTCCAACCATCTTCTCTATTAAAATTAGGATGTTTCTTGATTTCAATAGCCTCGCGTAATTTAATTAGCTTAAAAATTAGTAAAGTTTATAGTATTATAGTAGTGTAACTGTTTTTCAAAATTTTGTAATGAAGTGTCAAATAAACAACGCGATAAAATCCTTATATAGTAGTTTAATTTCAATGAATAACATTCGCGTAAACAGAAGACAATATTATGTAAAACTTAGTAATGTTGTTTGGTTTTCTAATCTTTTAGCATCACATATTTACCTTGGAGGTAGACAAAGCTTTGTTTTTGATGTGTATTAACATTTTGAATGTTATGGCGAAATTTCTACGAACGAAAACATTTTATGTATATAAGCAGAATTTAAGGTTTAAATATGTAAGATTTTCTTTAACAGTTAGTTTTGGTCTGTTTTAAAGTTACCCTTCTAACTATAAGTTTCTCTTACTTTGTTTGATAGCCTGAACTTTCAAGAGTTAGTTCATTGTCTATAATGTCATCTCTTATAATATTGATGGACCCATTTCTTTTTTAACAGTGTTAAAGTGTTAAAATCTAGTTAGAATATTATTTGGCTAAGATGTATATATAAGTATATTAGAACTAAATTAAAAAGCTTTAGTAAAATATCAGCTTTGGGCTCTATGAACTATCCCTATATTGCTGAAGACTTTACTATTATATCACGGACATAAATAACAGATAAACATAATGGTTTACAAATTTGTGAAAGTATGTCGATTTCTGCACAATACCCTGTGCACTGAAATGGCGAGGCATCCAGAGACTTAAATAGTCTCTCAACTGATGCAGTCATATTCCAGTACATTTATATCAACTAGGAATAAAATAAAGAAATATTATTGACTAAATACAAGTGAGAAACGACAATGAATTGCCGTAAATCTAAGAGTTCGAAAAAATGTTATCACGTGACCTTGAGGTCAGAGGTCAAAGGTCATAGTCATTACGGAGGTATATCAACTATGCTCAGTCGAATAGCGTTGACCGCGAGTCTCTAGCTTTTACGGTTCTTGAGTTGAAAGTTGTATAACAGACAGACGGACGGACAAAGCTGTTGTATAAGAGCTTTTTCGAAATCTAAAAAACCAACACGACTTTCCCAGCACGGCGATTACCAGACTACATGCGCTAAACCTAGTATTTAGTTTTACAAACTGCCAATCAAAAGCTGAATGCACATATTTTCAATTCTTTGATTCCTTATATCCATTCATTAGTTTACCGTACCACCTTTTCATACATACCTGGCACCAATGTGTACACAATATTTTTCTTTCACACCCAATTTCATACAGTAATACCTACTTTTATATGAAAATAACGGCTTCTCGTAACATTTAACCTCTCATTTATTAATACAAACGCCTCAAACATGTTATTTATGCTCAACAAATCGTAATAATACGTAGGAACAAGTTTCCCGACGCTATGAAAGGGAAAATGTATCGTTCCGCAATTAGAAGAACGCAGCTACATCCTTGGGGAATAATTTATTGTATGATAGCGTGTATATGAGTGCTCAAAGTGTTTATGTATGCTTAGTAATAATATATAGCTTCGAGATTTTAGTGTTCGTGATTTGAGTTGATAATATTGTTATAATGATTTTTTATATATCCAAAATAAAGACAACCTTCGATAAAGTGCAGTCGTAAAATGTTACGAAACCTCTTAAATTAGAGGTTTTGAATTCAATACTGAGGAGGCTATTGACTGTCCATTCCTTTTTATATAGAAAATCCTTTTACTAAGTATGTTCTCTTTATATACTTATATAATGGCAGGATGGAGAGCGGTCCTTAAGAAAATTAGGTATATATATACAGAATGCGGCGTAAATAACGGATAACCCTAAAACTGTCGACTGGCCAGATTATCATCTATCATTTATCCCACTTATATCACCATATGCCCATAGATGACCAAATTATTGATATTTTTGATATTTTAAATAAAAATCGTACTTACTCATACAAAATCAGCTGTCATTTGTACAATTGGCGACATTTTCTCGTTCTGTTTTTTATGTCACTCCTGAATACTTGTATCATCAGACCAGTATCAAGTTTTTTTGTTACAATCTAAGACAACTTCGCAAAAAATACTTATTCTCAAATTTTAACATGTTTTCTAAGGAATTATGCATTTTTGGGCCCCAGTATTGAAAAAACAAATGTACTACACTGTGTGGTGATATAAGTGGGGTAAATGATAGATGATAATCTGGCCAGTCGACAGTTTCAGGGTTATCCATTATTTACGGCACACCCTGTATATCTCAGCGAACGGCATTACTAGTCTTGGATGTTGATTTAAAGCCAGTTTTTATACAATTTCCTTTTTTTCATCTCAATCTTCCTTCCTTTTCCCTAAGGACAAGAAAGCGCAAGTGGCAACCCTAATATTGCAAGCAACCACAAGCTCCAGTTACTGCTAACCATCAGGCGGGCCGTATAATTGTTTGCCACCTTTTAAATATAAAAAGGCTTTCAAGCAGCCAGAATATATTATATTGCTTTCTGTATGCTTGCATCGCGGGGGACGTTCCAAACATTAAAACAATGGATCAAATAACATTAAGGACGCAAATTCGGAACGTTAGTTTATTTATTATTCTATAAGGTATTTATCTGTTTCTATGGAGGTATAATATATACATACATACATACATAGATTCACGCCTGTCCCGACGGGCGTGTATGAGGAATGTGATGAAAGTGAATGAAGCCAGAGAAGTGTGTCAGGATCGTAGCAAATGGAAATCCGTAGTCTCTGCCTACCCCTCTGGGAAACAGGTATAATATATATGTATTTACAAAACAAAAAAAGTATATATATGTATATTTATTCATTGTCTAGTACCCATAGTACAAGCTCTACTTAGTTTGGGCTAGATGGTGTTGTGTGTATGTATTATAAAATTTTATAATATGTAAATTTAGGTTAAGGTATTTATCTACGGGCCTATGCAGCCCGAAATAAATGGAAATAAATGAAAAAATGAAAATGAAATTCGGAACGGCGCGGCGGCACGTGCAGCGGAGCGTTCCAGCGTGCATTGTCGCGTGCAGTGCCGCGTTCAACGTGCACGGAACTAGTTATCGTTAGAGCGACCATGTGAGCGGGGCGTCCAAGTGTGTTGACCAATCGGAGGTGAGAATATCATCACGTCAAAGGAACGAAACACAAGTATTGTTGTTGTTTTTTTTTATGTTTAATCTGCGAATGTGATGCTTCCGGGATTAGTAGTATACAAGTATAGTAGTATACAAGTATAGTAGTATACAGTATAATCCAAAACATCTGATTCAGATTGTCGTAAATTTTCATATAATGTAGCAAACTCTCCTAAAGAATGTCTTCGTTCTATTGTTTTACTTTTAGTATTTCTTTCACTAAATAAATCAAATCTCAAAAATGAGTTTTCTTCTAAAAAACGTGCCTTTCGCTCGCTCGTGTAGCGCTCTCGCTCCGATCGTAACGTTACATGGAGCGCAACGGGACAATGAGCGTAACGGGACAATGAGTCATCCTATTTCGTGCGTGCAGCCGGCGTTCATCGATTTATTAGACGTTGTCACGTCAAAATACGTCAATATCTTCCCATTATCATTATTATTTTATTTATTAACACACCACTTATTTTCCTGGCAAATCTAGACATACTGAACAAAATATCACTTGTACACGCTCGTTAAAACGCTGCGATTGCACTGATCATGCCGCTTTACTTCACGCTGAAAACGCTGCTACAAATACACCGAGAGAGCAGTCCATACGTTCAGTAGCCGAGCGTGCACGCTCAAAACAACGCCCCGCTGCACGCACCGCTGTACCGAATTTGCGGCCTCAGACTCATATGAGACAGATTTGTGGTACACACAATTGTCTCATGTAAGGTTTGAACCCTCAGCACGGTGGCAGTAGCGAGGCAACTACTTAAACCTCTACGTCATCCGTTCAGTCTAATATAAGTTAAAATTACGCGCAAGATATCACATTTTAAATATAAAAGGTTTGTACTAGATTTTCCAGTCACACAGATCCGTATCTTCAGATGGATCGTCGTTGAGTTGGAGCGCTACATATCCTTCATGTAGAAAACTTAGTTGTTTCCAACGATACCTCCGAGACATCAAGTTCTGTATTGAGTCTACGTCACATACATCACTTTACGGTTTGTTCTATGCTTTTGTATACCTACTTACTGATACAAGAAAAATCGCACGTACCATACCGATAGCATAGCAACTTTTTGTAGGAACACAAGTTTCTTCTAAACGCGAAATGTGTCTTAGATGGGAGGATGACAGGCCAAAGAGAATTTAAACAGCTGATGAGAGATTATTTTAATGTTTTTAATATAATATTAAGTGTATTACATCCTCATTTTGCTATTTATAGATTTAGGTAACATGTAATAGAACACGAGTCTTTTTGGGCATAGTTCTAGACTCTATGTTGCAACTTTGTCTTTCGTGGAATTATATCCGAGACCTCACTGACTACAGTTGCATTCACCATCTGGCCGACTGATGCAGTATTTATCATAAAATACTTTTTAATTAATTATAAAAGCTGTTCATCGAACACAACAACTGGTGTGACATTAGTCAATAGATTACTGTAATTGACTACAGGCCCAAACACCTTAAAACAAATTGCATGTTTTTCGCCAAGTAAAATAAAGCTAGTACGACACTTACTTGAAAAACTTGCTTCATATAAAATTTCTTTCAAATTAAGAATGTTACGTCAGGGGTTCTCTATTTTACTTTTAAAACTCTCTGTTTGATACCGACGACAGTGTTTGACAAGCTCTCCAAAGAACGGAGCCCCTCAACGTGCTCTCAAGTATCCTTAACTGGTCATGTAGTAACTATTGAATGAAATTGGCTCTTATATCGCTAGAACTTATGTTATATAACGGAACTTCTTATTATGTACAGTCAGCGACATAAGTTGATAAACATTTGTGATAATTTATATTGCTTTATCATACACGACAACGGTAATTGCCTTCTCAACCTTTAATGCAGTATCAGTTAAAGGATAGTAAGTGTAAGGGTGTAATTAGTAATTATGGGTATTATTTATTAAAGATATTATTATTTGGTAAAGGACAATTTTCTACATTAGGCTATGTCGCAGGAGCAGCATTACCATCATTTAAACAACGGACATAAAAAATATCCAGATAGACAACAATTGGTGGATCACACAGATTTTTGTGTCGTTTTCCAACAACATTTGGCGCAGTAAACCACTATGCCATCCATGAAATCAATGTGCAATTTATTACCACTGAATAATAATAATTAAATTTTCATTCATGACACTATAAAAATTTGTTCGTAAGCTTCGTATGTCGCTGACTGTACCATTGCCCTGTGGTTATGGTGGCACGTTTGTATGAAGACCACGTGACGGAGGGGCCAGCATGCACGGCGTGTAAGCGATATTGATTCAAGGCGCTTTGGAACTAGCCACGTGCTACAAACACGTGTTTAGCTCAAAGTTCATATCTTGAACGAGGGCACCTTGCGATATATTTGTCTCAATATATAGTACATTCAAATAAGGAATTGGTAGGATTTATACTAAGGATTATATAAGTGCCGCTCGTTACGTTGCTTGGACAGATCTTCAGGTTGTTATTTTGCTTGATTGATGTCCAAAATTGGTTAATATAGTAAAATAAAAAGATTTATTTTAGAAGTAATGGAAATTCGAAAAGGAGAAATGTTGAGCATCTTGATATGGCATAATATCTTTATAAAGACCATCTTAGAAACAAAATAAGAAAGAAAATATCAAGCATTAGACCAAGGACAAGATATATAGATCAGGTGAAGGAAATAGTAAATCGCATGTCAAACCAAGAAGTCAAAATTATGGCGGAGAATAGAGAGACATGGAAGAGGCTCCACCAAACAGAGCAAGGACCTTAAAGTGATTGATTAATTTTATTTATTTGGGTCACAAAACAAGTTTCAGTCATAATAGGGATGTGGAGTTAAGGGAATACAGTATAAAACTGGATTGTAATTTAACTATGGGTGCACATAATGTTTTAAGTAAAAGACTTTATTGTTAGTTAGTATAAACGCACCCGGTAAAGTTATGTAGCACCTTATCCTTCTGCCTATCCCTTCTAAGATATACAGGCTTGACTCTATGGCGACGTATAAATCAACATTCAAGTAAGGGATTGTATCATTCTCGCATCAGTCGATATTTTTTGCGGTAACAATAGCACATCACTACCTTCAGACAAGAAGCTGACCCAATATTTTCACATAAGCACAAATGGAAGGACACAGTGGTATCTATTTTTACAAGTGATCTCGTACGTAGGACGTAAAACCACGAGACACGGTTTATAAAAGTCCAGATGGAAAACTAAATCCTAGTTTACGTGGCCATGGCTCGATTGCTTTGCCACTATAAAAATGCCAATAAACGAAGCGTGGCTACAAGTGGTAGGATGTCGCGAGTCTTATAGTTAATTCTAGAATTATTTCGACCTCTATTGGAAGCTCACAGAACTATGAAGTGCTACAGACGGCCTTTATTGACGGCCTCGATGGCGTAGTGGTTAGTGTAACCGACTGCCACGCCTGAGGTCGCCGGTTCGATTCCCGCACAAGTCAAACATTTGTGTGCATGAACATGAATGTTTGTCTTGGTCTGGGTGTTTCTATGTATAATATGTATGTATTTACAAACAAAAAAGGTATATATGTATGTTTATCCATTGTCTAGTACCCATATTACAAGCTCTGCTTAGTTTGGGCTAGATGGTGTTGTGTGTATGTGGTAGAATATTATTATTATTATTACTGTATACTATACATGTAAGGAATTATATCGTAATTGACCACAAAATTACTAGCTATTGCCCGTGGTAACGCTCGCTCGGAAACAATACTTTTTCTGGATAAAATGTACCCATATCCTTTTCTGAACCCTTTAGGGCTCTTGTACACGCTAAGAAAAGTCGCCGGGCCTATGCAAGAATTCGTGTCGTTTCTAAACACGAACTGTGTACACTGCTTCGGCGCTGACCAAGAAAAAAATCTTGTCTGCGCTAGACACGACGCGCGGCGTTTTGCTGCGGTGCGGTGGGGGACGGGGTAGGTGAGGTGGTTCAGGTAGTTTTTGTACGTTTATTTGCATGGACGTAGTTAACATTTTCTTCACAAACAAACTAAAATTAATAACAGACTTGTCTAGTCTATCACACCCTACGCACGACTGCCCGAAAACAATCTTATCGTTTACACGTTCCTATTCGTGTTGTCTGCAGTAGACACGATAAGTTTTCGTGCCTAGATCCGACAAAATTCTTGTCCTGTACATGATGAACTGGTCCTATCTGTAGCAGACACGATGAAATTTCTTAGCGTGTACAAGAGACCTGACACTGTGTTTTCTAAATTTCATGATGATCGGTCGAGTAGTTATGGCGTGAAAGCGCAAATAAACAAAAGAACGCATTTTTAATATTATTTAGATTAGACTTTTGCTTGGTAGACAATAATTTTAAACTACCTAAGTAAATAGCACTTTATTAGTATGAGGATGTCATCGAGAAAAGCGTTTGGCATATAAAGTCGCCACCGTTGTCCACTTACACCATACACCCTAGCCGCTGCTTCTCAGTTTGCGAACAGTTCCCCAGAGTTTTGAACTAAGCCTTACGAGTAGACCCGCGTTATAGCAATAAGATTTATGCGAGTAGTACCGCATATGTGCCTTCGCCTCAAAACATGGCTTATTTCACTGTCAATACGACGTTAATCGTGTGTAAATTTCAATTTCGTTTGGAGTTCGACGCGCTTGAGTGATGTAGGTTTTAATCTGGTCGCTTTTCGATAGCTATTTAAGATTATTTTATGAGTGATGATGGTAAGAAGGATGTATTACAGGGATATTTGGGATGTTGTCATTAACGTGCTTAAGGAGAATATTTGACGTGATTGTTTAAGGACACGAATATAAAGGATGTTTAGGAGGATGTAAAAACAGAATCCATATTATATTATAAAGGTAAAGAGTTTGTGCTTGTTGTTTTGTTTTACTATATTTAGCCCTAGTTTAGCCTTTCGATAGCTATTTAAGATTCTTTAGGGATCCTTCGGGTATAATAATAAGGATTTTAGGGATGTATTGCTAGCGTGCCTAGCAGGATATCGATGTGACTATTAAAGAAACGCAAATAAAAAGGATGTTTCTAAGGATGTGAAAGCAGAATATGTACTATATTGTGTACATGAAAAGATTTTTGTCTGTTTTTTAGTACGCGGTAGTTACAGGCACTTGCAGTCCAATCTGAAACATTTTTTAAGTGAAAACTTCTTTAGCGGCGTTGTGCACTTTTTTTGACCTGATCGAAAATTCGTAAGACGGAGGGAGAATTGTCCCTCCGTATTACGAATTTTCGATCAGGTCACGTGTCCTGAAGCGAGTTTAACATTTTTTACCCATCACAAAAAGTGCACAACGCCGCTAAAGAAGTTTTCACTTCAAAACTGGTATATTTTACAATAATTAATTATACGAAACTACATAAATGATGACATTATAATTATGCCGTTATCTGGAAATTTTGCTGAAATATAAACCGTTAAGTAATTGATGATCGGTCGAGGAGTTAAGGTGTGAAGGCGTAACAGACAAACAAGCAAATAAAAAACAAACTCACTTTCGCATTTATAATATTACTTACTACTTACTTTAAGTACCTATAATATATATTTTATGCTAAAATTTTTTTTTTAAATTCTGTACAGAAAGTATTGTGTACATCTATAATGGACTAGCGCTAGCCTAATGCCCGAAATTCGACCAAAGTTTGCCTGTAAGATATTGCTGATATACTCGTATATCATTATAATATTGATTTATGTAACCATAGTTACGCGCTTCGACTGCGTGTGTCAAATGCATGGTTGTGTGCGTGTAGTGTTTTTTCATTAATTTAATGTATTTCTAATGCATATTTAAAAAAAATATTAACATTCGTCACTTCTTCTCTGTATAAACTATAAGTGTGCGAAATTTCATACTCCGTCCGCCCAATTTTCGTAAAAAGGGATCCAAAGTTTTCGGTTCACCTATTAATATATAGATATACATATAAGTTTTTATTTTCAGCTTCTAATCTAAACCGATTTTGTATATATATATTGTTGATGTACCATAAAATAAATAAATAAATAACTTAGGATTAGGATTTAGCTACTTATGTTGTTTATTGTACCAAAATCAATAGCTGACAAAATAATGGTAGGATACATCTTTCTTTTTTTTTATTTTGCTCGTCAAAATCACCACATTCCACCTGATGGTAAGCAGTCGTGTGGTCTAAGAGCAGTGGCCTCCAAACTGCCCTCATAGCAGCCGAGGCGATGTTGACGTCTCTACTTTGACGGCCTGAGAAAGTTGTTTTTTTTCTTTTTTAACACTTCTGTTTACCTCTTCGAGGATATAGACATAAGATGTAATAGTAATTAGTAAGTTATATTTTTCAATCCAATGTTCAATCTCACACACACTCACAATAGATGAATGGCCAGTGTTCTATCGACCCTCACTCTCAACATAAACATTATCGCACAGAGATAGTATAGATCAAGACCGGAACGGGGCATAAAATGCTTGGCTCGTAAATTTATGTTACCGCCTTGTTATCGGGTGGTGCGAAGACTCCAAGTGATGAACGGTATGTGCGCTACGTTCTGGGTACTATATCTTTATCCTGGTTTAAGTGGCTTTTATTAAACGTAAACTGTTTTTAGGTGGTAATAAAAAGTCAAATAAGTAATTAATTATATAAAGATTATCCTACATATGATTTTTGTCAATTTTACTCATAGAAAGTATAAAGATGCGTTATGATTTATACATAATTTATCATGACCATACTCCACTGCTTGTAAATATTAACCAAGAAACTGCATTGGGCAATGTCCTTTGTGGTCTCGTGAATAATTTAAGGTGGTTGGTTGTCATTTCGGATCGATTCGAAGACATTTTCTTTTTGCCCTAGCTTTATAAGTGTTATATTATATGTATATCTATACTAATATTATAAAGCTGAAGAGTATGTTTGTTTGTTTGAACGCGTTAATCTTAGGAACTACTGGTTCGATTTGATAAATTATTTTAGTGTTGGATAGCCTATTTATCGAGGATGGCTATAGGCTATATAACATCACACTACGACCGATAGGAGCGGAGCATCAGTGAAAAATGTTGCAAATGCAACATTTTTCACGGGAATTCTCTTATGTGAAGCAGATAAAATTGCGCGGGTCAGCTAGTATTATTATAAAGCTGAAGAGTTTGTTTAATTGAACACTCTAATCTCAGGAAATACACGATCGAATTGCAAAATTATTTTATTGTTGGATAGCTTATTTATCGAGGAAGGTTATAGGCTATATAACATTACGCTACGACCCACGGAAGCGGCGCAGTAATCATTAGCGCGGGTGAAACCGCGGGCACATCTAGTATTGTGTAAATCTATTAATCAACGCTTGCACCTTAGGGTCGAGACCGAGGGCTTTTTTATTATGTCTGGATGTCGGTGTTAAAACATTGAGGTATGTTTAATTTACATTGCAAATCTTAATAATTCAATAAAACAATTTGAATATTAATTTGTGTAGAAATTATACAGAGGTTGTGTTCGGCAGTGGTTTAGGGTCGCTTATTCAATTGCAATGATGAATAAATAAAAGATTGCGTCGTCTCTTTGGTGGGATTTATTAAAAGCATGTAATCTATTTAAGCCTTCATTTTTAAATAAATGTAAAAGTTTGATATGCTTTGAAAATTAATTTATTACGCTCACAATATTTAATTTATGATAACTGTTTATAATAATAACATTTTGGTAGTCTAGCGCCTTCAGCAGCCGCTGCTATTTATTTTGTAATTAAACTGCTTTAAAATTCGATATATGTAAACATAAGAATATAATAAAATTATTTTCACGGTGCTGTAATAGTGAATGTGACTGCACTGCATGATTTCGGGGTGTCTGGCTTTTCTACCAAGAAATACTCAAAAGCTGTAAAAAATAAAAATTGGGACAGTCTTTGGGGACTGCCGATAGAAGCGAAAACTTTAATCCTTGATCATAAACACTTCCTTATAAACCAAATTATAAACCAAAAATAATTCAGAAATGGAAAGTGTTCGGTGACGATGACGGGAGTTCCATGATTTTTGTTCACCCAAGAAGTGGTCAATGCGCCTAAAGAAGTTTTCACATCAAAAGAAGAAAAAAAAAGGGACTGGTCGGATGCTAGTTCCTGATACTCTCTTCGGGGCAATTAAGGGGGTCAAAATTTCGTAATTTTTTGCGTAGGACGCACCATTTCTGAGATATCGTTAATATTCTTAAATAATTAAAAATGGAAAGCGTGGAAGCGTGACGATGATGCGAGTTCTATGATTTTTGTTCACCCAATAAGTGCTTAACGCGCCTAAATAAGTTTTCAATTCAAACAAACACTAACAGCAATGGTCTCGCCCTTTGTTACATGAGTTCTAAGACCATACCTGGTGAAATGTGGAAGCGTATTCTTATATTATCTTCAGGGATACAGGCGTGAGACTATGTAAGTATGTACAAAAATATACCTCAAGTTAATAATCTTACGGTTTCATATAAAAGACTGGTATGTACAAAGCAACAATGTAACATGAGTTAATTGACCAACGAATTTCATTTAGACGCATATTACGCGACCAAAATTACACTCGTTAGGCTTTACCCTATCCAATATCTACGGTGACCACATTGTACGATGTCACCTAAGAATATATTGACAAGTGACATGACTCAAATCATCTAATAAGGTCAGGTCTCATATCATGTATTGACAGTCTTTATCCTTCGGATCCTTGTCAAACTCAAAATTGCATCATTACGACGCCTATGTTGTCAGGTTAGAGGTAACATATAAAAATTCAAATCCGTGTCACATATTTTAAATACAAAGATGTTATATTGTCTTATGTTTACGCGAATGCTATACATTGAAATTAAACAAACTTTATACGGATATATCGCGTTTTTATTTTTTATCTATACTAATATTATAAAGCTGAAGAGTTTGTTTGTTTATTTGTTTGTTTGATTGTTTGAACGCGCTAATCTCAAGAACTACTGGTTCGATTTGAAAAATTCTTTTAGTGTTGGATAGCCTATTTATCGAGGAATGCTATAGGCTATATAACATCACGCTACGACCCACGGGGACGGCGCAGTAATCATAAACGCGGGTAAAACCGCGGGCACATGTAATATTTTATAAAATGCCTCAAAGTTTCCTAACTCGTTTTGAAAAGTTATTTAAATGCGTGAATGGCTCAGTGGTTTAAATTCTTACCTCGCTACTGTGTTACATAACAAATATTTATGTGATCCACAAATTGTTGTTTCTGGGTCTGGATTTTCTTTGTGTCCCTTGCTTTATTTTGTTAAGCCCACCGTATCCTCGGTGACATAAAAATTACAATACTCATTACTTTATTGTATTTAGACACAAAAATAAAATTTTATTTACCTAGTTCTCTTTAAAAATGTTACGCAATTAAGAAATCTAAAAATAGTAATTATGTTGAACTGATGATGAGAGAATCTTCATTTAAAAGATTCGCGACAAAGGCCAAACGTTGTATAAAATACGTCCATATTCAATGCAGAGGCGACATAGTCAAAGCGGAAAGGGCCGAGCAACACGAAATTGACTGATATAATGACTTCATTCTGTTGCGAAAGAACGGTTTTGACGATAATTCTAATATCATACTATGTATGTTAGTCTAATCGTGATAAATATGTATAATAACTAGCTTACTATAAAAATAATACTGGTTTATATGAGAGTAGAATTTTCCAACACTTTCGCTTCGTTCATTACGAAGCGAAAGTGTTGGAAAATTCTACTCGTAAATCACTTTAAGAAAAAGTGTTGAAAAATTACATTAGAATGAATAAAAACTTACCGGAATACAAAAAGGACTAAGAACAAAGAGGTTTCTCTAAAACGTATCTTTCCTCTCTTAACCACTAAAATCAGTCATCGCTCTAGGCGCTATTTTGTACCATTAACATCTACAATTCATTTTGTTTTCAGTGTTCTCTCCGCAGGAAAATCTAATAAATGTTCACTTAATATCATTTAAACAAAATGAGGGCTTTTGAATCTGGTTTAAAAAATTATGTATAGTAACATGCTGTGTATAATTATATATTTTCATAGGAAAACCTTTTTATTGCTTCACAGATTTAGGCTTACTAACAAAATTGCCATACAGCTAATCTGCTACCAGCCACAATTAAGCCATCTTCACCAACATTTTTCTTAAAAGAAATACAAGTTTTTTAACAATATTTAATTCTTATTTGTTAGTGCTTCACTAGTTTGGTTATATAAGTTTGATTTAACACAATTTGGGGAGTGTTATTGGGATCTTCTGTCGAAAAATTCTTAGTAGCCGGAGGAGTTGTGGGGCAGTACTGGTAGACAACAATAGGCTAGGCCCCCTGTTATGTGGGATTGAATCCTGTCCTTCTGAGATGTAAGCGCGAGACTATGAGTGTATGTATTAAATTTAAATATTTGAATATGGTTTTAGTATTTGATTAATATTAAGTAGTGAATTAGCGCTTGCTTTAACGGTGAAGGTAAACATCGTGAGGAAACCTGCATGTCTGAGAGTTCTCCATAATGTTCTCGAAGATATGTGAAGTCTGCCAACCCGCACTAGGCCAGCGTGGTGGACTATGGCCTAACCCTTCTCACAGTGAGAAGACGCCCGTGCTCAGCAGTGGGACAGTTTAAGACAGGACTGATATTATTATTATTTTATTTAATTATTATGTTGAATCCGCAGAGCTTAGGTTTAGATATTTATAGTTGAATCCTTTTACAGCCTCATTCAATTATTGATTTAACTAGTATTAGTAATTTTATACAATCAAAAAACACGCAGCACGTAACTCATTAGTTCTTGCATTAGGATACTGCGTACATGGTGTATTACGCCGGCTACAAGTAAATGCGTATCCGACGTGCATTAGCATAGAGCCCCTGGCGTTTGTATCACATACATACATTGTGCATGTGCTGACGTCTACTGTAAACTCTGTAAGGTGGGAGAGAATTTATATTATCTCAGACTAGTTTTATCTTAAACTAGCTGTTACCTGCGACTTCGTCCGCGTAGATTTTTTACTAAAAAATGTTTGTCTCCGCGGAAACATATTTTTTTCTAAAATCAAAGTAGCCTAAGTTACTCCTTATAACATCAGCTATCTGCCAGTGAAAGTACCGTCAAAATCGTTTCAGCCGTTTCGGAGATTAGCCGGAACAAACAGACAGTAAGACAAAAATTTTAAAAATATATGTTTTCGTATAGGTACCTTATATATTTTCATATGCATTACATAAAAAGCTGTTATTTTGACATTATAAACAGACACTTCAATTTTATTTATTTGAATGTATGTATAGAGTATACATGTATAGATTGCTGTTTGTAACTCAATCATTGTTGATTGGAATTAGATAAATCGCATATGATACTTCTAATCACAATATGTATTCCCGAGAGTTACACGAGTTCAGAAGCTAGTGCAAGCATAGAGCAGCGATAGCTCAGTGGGGAGACCAGCAGACTGCAATGCAGAAGATCTCGGGTTCGAACCCACGTCGCGCACCTCTGACTTTCGTAATTTATATGACTTTTCGAAATTATGTGCGTATTGATTGACAATTATCGCCTGCTCCGTGCCTCGGAGAGCACGTTAAGCCGTCGGTCCCGGCTGCCATGAACACCTATGGCAGTCGTTATTGGGAGAATGTCGACACAAAAGATCCCACTGGGTCGAAGTGTCACCGGTCTGCACTGACTGGCCCCCACATAAGATAAGATAAGATAGTGCAAGCATAAATGTTTCTCTGATGGAAATATCAAAAGAAAAGCACAACTAGTCACTCATCTTTATTCGTATTGTATAACTCGAGCTGTATACATTTCACTTACTTTAATAAACAGAGAGAATAGATAGAATCATATTTACTTTATATTCTTCGCACAGTCGGTGCGTAACAAACTGCGACGGGGTGTAAAATATTTTGTTTCCTTGGCTTTGTATTTCAACTGTATCCGCACGTTTATTTTAGTTGTGAATGAAGCCAGAGAAGTGTCAGGATCGTAGCAAATGGAAATCCGTAGTCTCTGCCTACCCCTCTGGGAAACAGGCGTGAATCTATGTATGGATGTATGTATTTTAGTTGTTCAAATGTGTGCTAGTGATATTTTCTTTTTGTATTTACAACGTTGGCCATAAGCGGCTAGGCATAGAATAGTTAAATAACTTTAACTTTTAAAGTGATTGTGCCCACGGTCTCATACGCACAAACTGATGAACATAAATCATCTACTTACCTTTTAATGTACATTCAGCGACATAAGTAAATAAACGTTAAAAAAAATTGGGACAGTCTTTGGGGACTGGCGATAGAAGTGAAAACTTTAATCCTTGATCATAAACACTACTTTATAAAACAAAAAAAAAGAATTGGATGGTTCCTACTTCCTGATACTCTCTTGGGGGGTTGTTAAGGGGGTCAAAATTTCGTTATTTTTTGCGTAGGATGCACCATTTCTGAGATATTGTTTAAACTCTAAAATAATTCAGAAATGTAAAGCGTGGAAGCGTGACGATAACGTGAGTTCCATGATTTTTGTTCACCCAAGAAGTGCTCAACCCGCCTAAAGAAGTTTTAATAAATTAGAAAGTATTTTATGAATGGAAATTTAGTACAGTATAAATTAATATATACTGCATTAAATTTACAGTATAGTTATTAATATTTACAGTATAGTTATTAATTTTCTACAGTAACGAATTCTGATTCAAATAACTCTCATTTAACCATAACTATCAAAAATATGAGAAATTACTATTATTGTAGATGATAAACAATTCAAAATCTAGCGAATGTTAATCGACATATGTTGTTGACTGTTCTTGCTATTTTTACAATATAATTAACATAGCTTAAGAAAAGGCTTTGCGGTATTATTTAATACGTATGTATATTCTCATGCGTTATTATTTAATTATTTGTTGCAAACGATTGCATTGGAAATATTAATTTATAGCTACGCTAGGCGTATAGAAATAATTAACTATGCACTAAAGTGGAATAGAAATAAATATGAAAATACTAAAATTTCCCGCGACTTCGCGTGCGTCAGGTTTTGTCAATAAATTCCTATCTCTCTTTATTTTCTGGATGTAAGGGGATAGGAAAACTTTAACTTTAGAAAAAAATAATGGTACCTTATGTCCTTTTGACTTTTGACTACGTCTATAATTTCATGAAGATCGGTGGTACAGTTAAAGCGTGAAAGCATAACAAACAAGCAAAAAGGTCACATTCATACTTACTTACGATAGTTAGGATTAGGATATATTTGAAAATAAAGAATTGAAATACCTTTCATTCGCAACGAAAGTAAATAAACGATATCGGAAAATAATTATCTTTCGAACATAAATATGACTCAACTCAAGGATATAAAATGAAGCGGAGAAACTGTCGCCACTTATCTTGCAAAGCGTAATGGAAACCAATGTTGTTTGAGACGTGAAGCAAAATGTAGAACTTAAGGTCCCGCAAATAGATGTCAGGGGTCTGAGGAAATTACGCGAGAAATATATTCTCTGTCAAGGCGTCAAGTGGGTCTGAAATGAGATCAATTTAAATCAAAGCGGGCAATAAATATAATATTGAAACATTCAAAAGCTTAAAATTTTATGTGCTATGTGGTTTTTATTACTATTAAGTAATAAAAACCACATAGCTAAGATATTTTAGAGACTAAAATGCTCTCCAAAACTATTGCACAGAAAATACTCTGCAATAGTTTTATAAATTATCAAAAATTAATTATTCTTAACTAAATAGTTAAACAAGTTATTTACTTTTGATAACTTATTGAAAGACTAGCTTTTGCCCGCGGCTTCGCTCGCGTTAATTTAGAATTTGAAAATCAATTCGGGTTGTACTCTGCTTGTAATAATATAATTCAATCATGATTCGAAAGACACGTGGCGCCATCTATTATTATAAGAACGTTATTGTTGTTTTCCTCGGGAACAGTAATTTCGGGATGAAAGGTAGGCTATGTCCGTTTCTGTGCACCTGACAACGTATATGCAAAATTTCAGGATGATCGGTTCAGTGGTTTAGGCGTGAAAAGGTAACAAACAAACATACTCATTTTCGCTTTTATAATATTAGTTAGGAAGTTAGGATTAGGATTAGGATGAGGATTATGAATATTGTTTTCCTTTTTGCCCTTTCAGCTATTCTGTGAGCTTTAACATCGATCCTTACAGAAATAAAATAAATGTAAGTATAGAAATTCACGGTAGTTTCGTATGGTAGCACAGATAATGCGATCGTTTAAGTGATGCCTCGATACTGTCAGTGCGCCGAGAATCGCGTGTTTGTCAAGACAAAAGTTTTAGTGCAGGCATTATATTTTATCTCTAAGCAGCGATAGCTCAGTGGGGAGGCCAACAGACTGCAATGCAGAGGGTCTCGGGTTCGAACCCACGTCGCGCACCTCTGACTTTTCGAAATTATGTGCGTATTGATTGACAATTATCGCCTGCTCCGTGCCTCGGAGAGCACGTTAAGCCGTTGGTCCCAGCTGCCATGAACATCTATGGCAGTCGTTATTGGGAGAGTGTAGACACAAAAGAACCACTGGCTCGAAGTGTCGCCGGTCTGCACTGACTGGCCCCCACATAAGATAAGATAAGATAACATCGATCCTTACAGGAATAAAATAAATGTAAGTATAGAAATTCACGGTAGTTTTGTAGCACAGATGATACGATCGTTTAAGTAATGCCTCGATACTGTCAATGCGCCGAGGATCGCGAGTTTGTCAAGACAAAAGTTTTAGTGCATGCATTATATTTTATCACTGTCTCCCTCTCCGGCTATTCATCCCACATGGTGGTACGGTCAGCACTCTTTGTTTTCTTCTTCCACTTTTCTCTGTCCTTGACGTCTCTGTTTCTGCGCAACACATCTGTACACGGAATCTTGGGTCATCCTCTAAATTTGTATCGGTGATGGACAGTTCCAGTACCTTTTTGCGTACGGGTGATCATAACGTAATCTGGTGGTTTTCTCCCGACGAGTAATATTATCAAATAATAAATATAGTCCGGCGTTAATTATAGGTATTATAGCTAGATCCCAAAGCTGTTTATCGTATCCTAACCTTTGAATATTCCCGGTTTTAATCCCGCAATTCCAATAAAGATTATGATTTCAAATGGTCGGGTTCCTCTATTAAAGTTTAGGTACGCGTGCTGGCTTAACCGAACTTTTGAATAAACAATAAGGCGATTATAATGCCTTTATGTTGTTTGTCTTTCGTATTTATTATACGACATAATTAAAGTTTCTTGGTAAGTTGATTGGTATGACGTTCTATTTTTCTATCGTATAGTTTCTATAGATCTTACTCGCAAACGCTTTTAATAGAAAGAAAAGTTAGTTGGATTATGTGAAGATTTGACTGGATAGAAAAATGCAGTGGTGTCGGATTATAAAGAAAAACTACAAGACTAAATCATATAGTAAAGCATATATCCTTCTAAAACTCGAATATTTGTTTCCTAATTCGATATTATATCATTGTTTCAAGTACAAAAACAAATAACAGATACAAACACCACTTGTTATGCAAATATATTTAAACTTTCTTAGAAATTAATTTTATAAAATAATATCAGCCCTGTATTGACCTGTCCCACTGCTGGGCACGGGCCTCTTTTCAGCGTGAGAAGGGTTAGACTATAGTCCATCACGCTAGCCCAGTGCGGGTTGGCAGACCTCACATATCTTCGAGAACATTATGGAGAACTCTCAGACATGCAGGTTTCCGCACGAGGTTTTTCTTTGCCTAACGATAATTAACTATTTTAACACGCACATAACTTCGAAAAATTAGCGATTAGTTGCTGCAATGCCTTGGGATTGAACACTAAGCTATTCATTTTAGTTTTGCTTTAAATGAGCCTCGATGCTAGAGACCAGGGGTAATGGATGTAACTACTGAACGTGAGGTTCTCTCAGGTCAGCAGGGAGTCTGGAATTGTGCCGGGTAGTCAGCAAAAGTCACTTATAACGTGAGACCTAAACCCATATTGCTAAAATGCGGATGTTATGCATTTCCCTTACGCATTCAGGGACATGCATGAGACTATGGATGGATGCTATAAATATACATTGTTCTATTGTATTTCTTGTCACGTCTCGCCTTAAACGTAATTAATTTCTCAAATGAATCGTTATCAAATCACAGCCATGACGATGAATAAATTATAGCTTGTTTATCTCCAATCAAAATGTATTGTAGAATAAGCCCAAGAGTGTCGTTGCTATGACAACGGGTATTCTATTCAGTTAGATCATACCCGTTCGGATGTAAAATGTCAAGCTCGTGATTCTGCAGTTTATTGGTGTCTATGTATAATTATAATTTATAGTGTGAAAGCGATGAAGCGTAGTAATGGATAGGGAAGTAGAAATATTAATAAGTGCATTTATATTTTGACTAGATTGTGCGCGCGGCTTCGCTCGCGGTAAAGTAGTTTTTGTCAATGAATTTCTATACTTCAATTGCGATTAATGCGATTGTAGTGCAGAAGGATCCGGGTCGGCCAATATATAATAAAATTAGCCCTGTATTAGTCTGTCCCACTGCTGGGCTCGGGCCTCTTCTCTGTGTGAGAAGGGTTAGGCCATAGTCCACCACGCTGACCCAGTGCGGGTTGGTAGACCTCACATATCTTCGAGAACATTATGAAGAATTCTTAGACATGCAGGTTTCCTCACAATGTTTTCCTTCACCGTTAAAGCAACCGATTATTAACTATTTAATACGCAGATAACTTCGAAAACTCAGAGTTGCGCACCTTGGGATCGAACTCGAGACCTTTGCGTGGCAGTCTAACAGTTTCCCACTAGTCTGTCGCTGCTATCAATCGGTATCGGTCGGCCAATGAGTTAATAATAATGATATTCTACCACATACACACAACACCATCTAGCCCAAACTAAGCAGAGCTTGTACTATGGATACTAGACAATGAATAAACATACATAATTATATACTTTTTTTTTGGAAATACATACATATTATACATAGAAACACCCAGGCCAAGACAAACATCCATGTTCATGTACACAAATATTTGACTTGTGCGGGAATCAAACCGCGACCTCAGGCGTGGTAGTCGGTTACACTAACCAGTACGCCATCGAGGCCAACAAGTTGTTGGGGGTTTTAAGATATTCTCAATTGCAGCAGCAGAAACTTGGTAATAAGCGCGCCTCAAATAACATGAACGCTAAAACTATCCTTGGCGATATGTGGGTAGATCTCTCTCTGCCTGCCCTTCCGGGTTACAGGCGTGAGAGTATTAAAGTGATTTCGGTTCATGTACGTCGATTTTTGAAAGGCAGATCAACATAAACTTACTAAAACATTACGCATCTTGTCGTAGATACAGAGACCGAACTAAAAAGTGGATGGCTTTAGTGCAATGAGATATGGGGGAGCTATTGGCTGTAAATCAACTGACTGACTGAATTTATTTTATACGTTTACATTTACTACTTTATAAAACTAAACGAAGTTTTGCCTTGAATACATTTTTGAAAACTATTTACTGTTTGCGCTGGAATCATACGAAAACTACGCGGATATTGATGCAGTTTTTACAGCTTATAGCACAGTATTTATTTTTGTAACTTATAATTTTATTCATCCATTTCTTCTTTATTCTTCTTTAGAAACACAACTTTCAATACTAAAAATAATTGTTGCAAGTAGGTAGTTTAGACGCAACGGACACAAAAAGCACTCAGGAAGCCTAATACCTAGTCAGTAATAAATCAAATGAAACGGAATTAAAATCAAACAATTACACTCGCTAGCCTTATTTTTATTATAGTTTTTTTATATTTAATACTGAGCCTTGTTCAATCGTCTAGAGTTTGTTATTGATTACTAGCTGTTACCTGCGACTTCGTCCGCGTAGATTTTAACTAAAAAGTGTTTGTCTCCACGGAATCCTATTTTTTTTTCTAACATCAAAATGGCTTAAGTTACTCCTTATAACATCAGCTATCTGCCAGTGAAAGTCCCGTCAAAATCTGTTCAGCCGTTTCGGAGATTAGCCGGAACAAACAGACAGACAGACAGACAAAAATTTTAATAATAGATGTTTTCTATTAGGTAGGTATCTTATATACTTTCATATGCATTAGATAAAAAGCTGTTATTTTGACATAACAAACAGACACTTCATTTTTATTTACTTAATTACAGTTGATTACAAAATTATCACATAAGATATATACATCAATATTAGTTTTATTTGCCTCGCTGCAATTAAATACTAATGATATTATAAAAACATGTTCCACTTAATTGTTAATGTCACGGTGCCGCTTGTGTTAGCGTGACAAAAGACAATATGTCACTCAAAATACGACAGCTAAATGAAGTGTGTTTAAATTAATAGGAAACTATAAAAAAATGTCACGTTAATTTTTTGTGCCAGTGTTACAAAAATTATGAATGTAGCACACGACATACCTACAAAGTAAAATGTTGTTCAATTTCACTAGTACGAGAAGAACTAGAGAGTCTACCATAACTAGCAATGCTGAAAGTAATATTGGTATAGAGAGAAGAGTTAGAGAGTGAAGAGAACGTTTATATATCAAATGCGAATTCAAATGCAAACTAAGTGTACATTAGATCCTAAATATTTTATATTAGTTACTTGGCAGTCTCGGTGGCGTAGTGGTTAGTGTAACCGACTGCCACGCCTGAGGTCGCGGGTTCGATTCCCGCACAAGTCAAACATTTGTGTGCATGAACATGGATATTTGTCTTGGTCTGGGTGTTTCTATGTATAATATGTAGGTTTTTACAAAAAAAAAACAATATTTACCTATGTATGTTTATGCATTGTCTAGTACCCATAGTACAAGCTCTGCTTAGTTTGGGCTAGATGGTGTTGTGTGTATGTGGTAGAATATTATTATTAATATTACTTATGTAGCGACACTGCTGACGCATTAGTTTGGTGTCGTCAGGCTCAAGTATACAGTAGCGCCGCGCGGCAGTCGTCTCCCCGCTACCACTCAGTTAGGTCGTAGTCCAATATGTATTTATATTAGTAATAATAACTGGTGCCAATAATATATATCCGTATCTACACTCAAGCTATTTTATTTGACTATCCACAACAACACATCTGAATACCCCCACAACTTATATTAAACTTAGCGGGCTTTTACAAAATATACAGCCATAGCAAATCTCACATAATTATTACAGCTGAATTCGTGGTGAGATACGAAATTCGAATACGGTAAATTTCGAACGCATTAGTGACGACTCATTGTCGACTGCGTACTGGCCGTCGTATATGAGAGAATTTTGATATTTGAACTATGTGTATTCCGCAGAGAAATGTTCGACTCGATTGTCGAGATCCGTCACTGTCGAAATACGAATTTATGTGTGTATGATGACTTGATCTTTATCATCTGAGGAAAACTCGGTATCATGTTTGTATCTTGCGGGATACATTACTGGACTGCGTTTGGTTATCTGAATGCCTGAATAGAGATTATCTGGAGTTTCTATAATATGTATAGCGGTATATACTGACGACCAGACGTATCGAGGTGCATCTGGAGTTATCAAGCCGACGGTAGGTGTTCAGTTCCAAACTCATACTACATTACAATATAGTTAATTAGTGTACTAAATATATTATTACTGACTGTATAATGGCATAAAATAACGTATGTGACAGAATATTATTATTATTTCGAGAATAAGAATGGTACTGACCATGAACTTGCTGCAAATTAGTTTTGAATAAGTGACAAGTAATATAAGCGACAGGTGATAGTTGGAAAAAAAACTTAAATTTAACTTAAAATGGTGATAATATGTAACTATTTTAGCTATTTATTTACGAACTCTGTGGCACACGTATGGAAACTTCACAGACAAATTAATTTCTCTGTTGGCAACTATATTCTCAATTTTCCGTTTTCTGATTGGCTTGTTGACGTCGTGACCTACGCGTTACGTGAGCTTTTAATTATAGTTGAGGCCGCTCCAAGAATTTGATACATGCGCTATTGGGATTTTCTGCTAGGAAATTCTTAATAGTCTGCACACTTTGGTAATCTGACCGACAAACGTCAGTAGGCTTGTTTTCTATTAAATGGAAGTTAGAACAGCACTGACAATAAAGGTTTTAGATAGAGATGATTGCTTGTTCTGCTATAGATATATATTACGTACAGTGCCCTAACACACTATATAGATATATATTATGTACAGTGCCTTAACAGAACGTTTTCATCATTTTCCTTTTGCTGGGTTCATTTTCGCAGCTAATTATTAGTCGTAATAAAGTCTAGTCACATAATATGTATATATAATATCAGCCCTGTATTAAACTGTCCCACTGCTGGGCACAGGCTTCTTCTAAATGTGAGAAGGGTTAGGCCATAGTCCAGCACGCTGGCCCAGTGCGGGTGGGCAGACTTCACATATCTTAGAGAACATTATGTATAACTTTTAGACATGCAGGTTTCCTCACGATGTTTTCCTTCACCATTGGAAGCGAGCGATAATTAACTACCTATTTAATACGCACTTAACTTCGAAAAGTCAGAGATGCGCGCCCTGGCTTTGAACTCGAGACCTCTGCGTAGAAGTCCAACAGTCTCCCATTAGGCTATCGCTGACATAATATGTAGTAATAATAATAATATTCTACCACATACACACAACACTATCTAGGCCAAACTAAGCAGCGCTTGTACTATGGGTACTAGACAACGGATAAACGTACATATATACTTTTTTGTAAATACACACATATTATACATAGAAACACCCAGACTAAGACAAACATTCATGTTCATCATGCACACAAATGTTTGACTTGTGCGGGAATCGAACCCGCGACCTCAGGCGTGGCAGTCGGTTACACTAACCACTACGCCACCGAGGCCGACGTGTTTTAAGTTCTATCTTTGACTTTCTGATAAAAGTAGCCCCGTTTTAAAAACTGTCGCACTGTTGGACACAGTCGAGTCTTCGGGTTATGCTATAGTTTACAGGCTTACCTACTGTGGGTTGACAAACTTCATATTATATCTTCGAGAACATTATGGAAATCTCTCAGACATGCAGTTAAGCATGCGATAATTATTAACTTATAATTTTGAAAAGTCAGGGAGGTGTGGTTAGTTATCGAACTCGAGACCTCGGTGTACCAGTCCTACTATATTCTAATAAACCATCGCAACTGATTGACAATATTATGATTACAAAATAACTTAAAAACGAAATAAAATATATACATATGTGTGCATTCAGCTCAGTGAATCGCAATGTGCCCAACGGATAATGGTAACAGGTGTGACAAAGCCTTACAGAACAATAATAACATATTTATGTAATGAAATATTTTGTTTTATAAAGTTCACTACATATTCAGTACCTATTATAACTTTGTAGTGAGAATCCATAGATCGCGGTTTAATTTATATCTATTTATGTTATGCTATTAAGTGTTTATTAGGCAGTGTTAATAATCGTTTTAGTGATAAGAAAAATATGTTGTAATAAGTACAGAATTGCGCTTTAGTGATTTGAGAATAAACCGAAATTGTGCTAACTACGTAATAGAAGTTGAGGTGTTCTTGATAATGTATTTATATATTACATATAGTTACAGACTGCTTCAAGACTCATCATGCTGGATCGCGATCCGTGCAACCTGGCCGCTACTGAGGTATCGGCCTTAAACAGTATTACATGATCGTGTTAGGTACGTTTACGTGCATTACGTTACGTATTATATGAATCATGCAACCTGAAGCTATAAAAACTTTCATTAACGTGCAAAGTGGTGCTTAATATAAGTTATCTTAACTTTTTATCAGCTAGTTATATTAAAACAATTAGTGCACAAAAGCATGTAAATTTGTGTTTCTTTTTCTTTTGCATTACTGTATTGTCATCAGATTTCAACACAAATGTAAATTACAGATTACACTGCAGTCGAAAATTAGTTTAAAATTTGATTCGAGGATTACTTAAGTTAAAATAGATAATTGCCAGCCTGCCTATCAATTTTCATACAAAAATTGTATGTGAATAAACCCACCAAAGATCTATAACGTAGATGTAAGTATAAACACTCTATAAAGGCATACAATTAATGTCCACCCACTATGAATCTAATCAATGACACATCCAACATCAAAGGGGTGATTAGACCCGTTATAGCGGCTAAGCTGTTGGTACTGTATATACAAGTATATGAGGTTTATGTGATCGGTAATAACGATACGGTTGTAGGTTAAGGTTGTCTTGTTATGATTTAAGTTAGTTACACATTTATCACTTTATAAAGGATCAATTCTTAACAGAGTAAGATGAAGGGTGTGCTTCAGTATGCTCGGGGAAGATTTGTATCTTTCCAAAATATATACATTTTTTGTCACTCTCTCTCTCACTCTCCCTGTTTCGCTCTTTCTCTGTCTGTCTCTTGTACATTCGTTATCAGGTAGCGGTGTAATACACTCACATAATTATAACCAGCTAAGCCCAACAAGAGAAGGAATTCCAGATGCCACGTTAGTACTGACAATTTCTTACAGAAAATCTCTATGATAGTTTACTCAAATCAAGTACTTATTGAACCCAAACATAAGCTGAAGCCTTGACAAATTGCATTTATTTACTCCCAATGAAGTACACTAACATAAAGGTGATTAGCTTATAATTATAAAACAAATCAGAGCATATACATACATAAATTAATGATACTCAGGAAACAACAGCAGGCTCGCGTGTGTTCGCTATAATGACTGACGGCGTCCGTCAGTCTGTGCTGTGAACGCGTTGTAGATATGAAATTGTGTCTGTGGCTTGTCTGCCACGCTACGTGCTGGTAATGTAAACCCTACAGCTTAAAATATAATACCTGCCTCATTGGATCCGTGGCTTAAATTTACATTTAATGAAGAAACCTCATACACAAATTCTAAGGCAGGAAAAGTGCTATTCGGTTTGTGTGTTACGAAATTTTGCTGGCAGAAAGAGAAACTTCTTAAAAAAGACCTAATAAACCTTTATCCTGACTGTGACTTCAGCACAGAAATCACATTCACTATCGCTACGCGACTTAGAAAGTTCAACTAACAATTACTTCATTGAAAAGTGATCCATGCTATTCGAGGTCATTCAAATCAATTTTTAATATTAATTTGAAAGTTTCATTGATGCTTACAAAATACTTAAAACATTCTCCTTTTTTTGTTAATAATAGTAACTACATCGTACAACTAGTCAAACCCAAGAAGAAGCAAACCACAGCTAGACTTCATGATACTTTAAGTTCATTCTTCGTAAATAGAAACACCCATGATTAAATTATGTTCGGGTACTTTGAAATAACTACACTGGAACATTGAGACAACTACCATCTTAGTCTCCCCGTGACCATGGCTGCTGAAAAGCAACCGAAACGTCGCGTCGAGGAAAGTGTAAAAATAAATATAAATAGTATAATAGTATAGTAATAGTATAAATAGTTTTAATAGTTTCAATAATTTAATTAGCTTAAAAATTAGTAAAGTTTAATAGTGATTATAGTAGTGTAACAGTTTTTCAAAATGTTGTAATAGTGTCAAATAAACAACGCGATAATATCCGTATATAGTAGTTTAAATACATCGTACAAATTAACAATTTTCTTAACAAAACTATATAAAACAGAAGTTAATAAAAACAAGACCAACTAGCGTCAGCGTCAAAACAATACAAAATTAAATTTATATTTAAAAAGTAGTGCAGTTGTCATCATAGAGTGCATCCATTATGACCAGAGCAAAAAATAAAAACTCCACCGCCACAGGCTGACGTGCGGTTGGAACATAAAATACAAAGTTACCACCATATTAGGGAGGTTGATAAATAATCTTTTCCCGCTGCGCGCTGAATAAAACAGATTAACAAAATGGTGTAAGTGACGTTTGAAGCGAATGAATTAATGAGTGTTGCCAAAATATACACAGAATAATAAAGTTGTATTTTAGTACCTAAAGCAAATTTTTATGTTTGTGTGGGACCGGGTGGGTGGTGTTGGTTATAATGCGACTTTAGAAAGAGCAGTGGAGCTTGGATATGGTCCTTAATTTGGTTACTCTGTTTGATGTATTATATGTAAGCGCATAGCTCAAGAACTTTTTTTATCGTGCTTGAATTCACTGCTAGTGGGGCTACGGCTAAAGGTGCTAGCGAATAGTGAGGTCTCTGGACATTATATTCTATAGTCACAACAGTCATCATACCAACGACCAAATATGACGCCAGGATTGTACCACGCTAGAAGCGCCAATTGGTGAGCGCAAATATGATGGCACCCGTTAGATAATTTAGGTTTTTAAAATAAATGATTGACTGGTGTCAATTGGCACATTTAAAGTAGATTTTTATACAAGTTAACGATCTTTCGTGGAATAGTGTTGCTGTTTATAAATATAAACATTTGTAAAGATGTTTGTAACATATTTTGATGTCTGTAGGATTTATGCAGGCTAAGCCGCTGGCAGAATGTTGTACTTCTTTTAGAGCCGTCTCACATCGAGGGATCGAGTCCTTTGTCCCCCATGACAAAGGACTTATACAATTATAATAATAATAATACATTTTTATTCAATAAATAAATAAAAGTTTTTACAAAACACATTACAGGCTACTTATTGTATTAAATTCACCTTAAAACTATATTTAATCTACAGGAAAACATTTTACAATTTAATAATTGGACACAAAAAGTCTTGTTTATAAAGTTTGTTTTAACTATAAGAAATTCAAATATGTACATATAATCACAATTCTTTAAAAATGACTTATACCTAAAATATTATAAAACAAAGAAAAAGAAAACTAAAACCCTGTAATAGGCGTCATAAAATTCCTCCGCATCACAGTCGACCGGTAGTGTGCCCAGAAGACTGGCAGCATTGCCACGTTGAATGGCAATGCTTATTCTTTCTGCAAAATAAAGCCCAGCCCTCTGGTCACGGGAAGCGTCGACTAACCTTTTTGCTATGTCTCTATAGAGCGCAAGAGCACTGGGACCCCATGACCCTAGCGTTTCGACCCCAAACGGCTCAAAAACATAATCCCCTACCAGGTTTTTGTATTTGCGCCGTTTGAGAGTCTCCGCAGATGCAGCAGCAGCACCAGCACAACCCGCCGTGCTGGGAAGATGTGATGGCGCAAGGGTGTCGACACACGTTGCGTCCCACACCAAGGGCCTACCCATCTTCCAAGGCATCAATGACATACCGTCCGGTCTCTTCCCATCGTCACGTGCCAAGCCATTAGGTTCGAGATGAGCTGGCACGCCGGCGGTGACAAGAGCACGACGGATAATGTCGTTAAGATTGGCGTGCCGCGAAAAACGACCGGCACTCCTGCTACATGATAGGCCATGGTGGCCAAGGCCATCGACGGCTTCCCCACAGTGACATCGATGCGGAGAAACACATGGAGCACCTAAACGTTTACATTTACGTTTACGTTTTAGATTTTATTACCTGAACTAGGTCAGAGACCTGTGTTTAACGCAGAATTAAATATGCCCTTATTTGTACACACACAAACAGTTTTTGGATCTCGCAAATTTTAATAAATGTACCGTGTAGGATTCAAACCCACAACATTCAGCGCAGGCAACGGTAGTAGTCAATCGTTTGCCACTACGCCATTCGCACAGATATGTAATGAACATAATTATAATAATGCTGTCACCTTCTTATTGCTTTCGCTAGACGAAGATGTAAAATCTACAGAATTGACATAATAATATTGTATTATAAACTTCTTAATGATTCAACGTAATAACAACTTTAATAGATGTTCTCAATTGCACCCATTGCTATTTCAGAACAAAGCTTAGACCGAGTCTTATTGAATAGTACTAACATTCAATACATATTTATAATGTAAGCCCTATGCTATTAGAATAAGGTTGGAATTCGTTTAACTTGTACTCGCAGTATCTTCTATTGTCTCAGCAATGTATTAAGAACTTCCTACCTTATGTTGAAACAATATGGATAATTTCCGTTCGTTCTATTTTCAAAAGCGTGCGTCTGATGCAGTAGAAGGTTTTATGATGTATTTATACTAGGTTCTTTATAAGTGACCATGCTAAGGAGCCGTGCCGCAATTATAAATTGAGTATAAAACCTTTGTGAGTGAATATCATAATGTATTTCTTAAAACAGTTAACCTTATAAATGTGTTATTCGGGTTTCCCGGCTAGATTCGAATTGGCTTTGATGCTCATGATTAAGAAGCCCGATTAACCTAAAACCGAGAAACCCGAATAGAAAATTAAAATTCAACCGTTTAATAGATAACATTTAAAAAAATGTAAGATCCTAAGGTTTTTATAACCTTAGGCTCTTTACTTTAAGCTTATACTCCTTCAGGAGTAATATGGTGTGAACTTCAGGCGCCGTTCCAAGCTCCGTTTTGCTACTCAGAATTGGCACACATAAAAACATTTTGCACTACTCAGAGATTGAATCTGGTACCTCAATATAATTATATTAAAGTAGTTTTAACTGCCTCCGTGGCGCAGCGGTAGTGAATACGACTGCTGTGCATGAGGTCTCGGGTTCGAATCCCGGGTCGGGCCAACAAACATTTATTGGGCTTTTCAGTTAAGTAATCTCAATAGCAGCTCGGAGTTAGGAAGTTGGCGGTGTAAGACACCCCCGTGCCTCGGAAAGCACGTAAAGCCGTTGGGTCTGCGCCTGATCTCTCTCCGGTCGTGTCGGATTACCGTCCCATCGGATCATGACAGTTAGGGAACAGAGAGTGCACTTGTGTTTGCGCACACACTTGTGCACTATAATATCTCCTGCGTAGTTGGCCAGTCTCCGTTAAGACTGGCCGCCGTGGCCGAAATTGGTCTGGAGGATATTTATTAAAGTATAAGAAGTATTAAATATACTCGCACATTTATGGACGGATACTACGAAGCAATCAGAGGTACATTATACAAAAGTGGCAAACATATGGTCCCTTTTATGATAAGCGGTTAACTCAGCTACGGACACCACTTACAATGTAAAATAGAGTCTTTGCGTTGGCCTTGTTAGCGCAAGGAACTTAGCCCGTTGGTTGCAAGGCAGTTTCCTAAAAAGATGCCGTATTCATATGGTAAATTACTTATTACAGAAACAGAACACATTGTTTTTGGCAACGATCCAAAGCATGTAAGACATTGTTAGTTCTAGTCACATAATGAGGTTAAATCAAGTCATGTCAATCATTACATGCCTACCGACAAAAACAACAATTTAGCTATTATTCTGAGTACATACTATCGGCAAAGAGTGGAAATAACGTAAACTCCTCCTAATTTATTTGATTCTTTGTTAAGTATCGAGTTCGATCTCAAGGCGTGCATCTCTGACTTTTCAAAGTTATTTGAGGTTTGAGATATATTTATTTCTCATAAAAATTTACAATAATTCACTTACATGAGAAAGTTGAAACACAACAACAAATTATAATCGTATCCTAGGTGTACACTTAGATATTCAAGCACTTCACTCAACACATTCTATTGAAAGTATACATTTTTAAGTTATATTTAATTCTAAGGTAATAAAAAATACAATATATAATATATAGGGTACTAGTAAAAAAACTTACATATACAAGGAGCAAACAATGCTTTGCGTATTAAATAACTAATTATCACTCGTGAAAAATCTGAGAATTCTCTATAATGTTCTCGAAGATATGTAAAGTCTGCCAACCAGCACAGGGTGGTGGACTATGGCCTAATCCTTCTCACAATGAGAAGAGGCCTGTGCCCAGCAGTAGGATCGTTTAATACAGGGCTGATATAATTATATTCGCTAATAAATTACCAATCCAGTTTAAAAAAATATTTTTGCATTAGGTAGTCTTTTTATAGTAAAGTGATATAATATAGGATATATGTATAACATCACGCTACGAGCCACGGAAGCGGGGCAATTATTATAAACGAAAGTGAAACTACGGGGACTAGTAAGTTATCAAATTCATTGCATGTTGTTATAAATAGGTAAAAAGGATAAAGGATATATAACATCACGCTACGATACGATGTTATAAAAAGGTAAACTATGTTTGTTTGTCTTAAGGCCTATTCAAACCTGAGCGGTATTCGCTGCCGCTGTGGGTAGAGGTATGAGTATATACCGCGCGGGTTTCGCTCAGGTATTTAGTATTAAGTTCCGCGGCCAGTGCGACCTGAGCGGTATTCGCTGCCGCTATGGGTAGAAGTGCCTGCCGCGCGGGTTTCGCACAGGTATTTAGTATCAACTCTCTTTTGAGCAGCGATAGCTCAGTGAGGAGACCAACAGACTGCAATGCAGAGGGTCTCGGGTTCGAACCCACGTCGCGCACCTCTGATTTTTGGAAGTTATATGACTTTTCGAAATTATGTGCGTATTGATTGACAATTATCGCCTGCTCCGTGCCTCGGAAAGCACGTTAAGCCGTTGGTCCCGGCTGCCATGAACATCTATTCATTCATCGTTATTGGGAGAGTGTCAACACAAAAGATCCCACTGGGTTGAAGTGTCGCCGGTCTGCACTGACTGGCCCCCACATAAGATAAGATAAGATAGTATCAACTCTACCCACAATGATAGCGAAATCCGCTTTGGTGTGAACAGTAATATTACCGCATACCCACCCGGTTTTCTCTACCGCAGACGGTAGCGAATACTGCTTAGGTTTGAACAGGTCTTTAAGCTGGTAGTTTTTGGGACTCGAACGAATTTTAATTTGTTCATAACATTGTCTTACGTATACGCGAATGCTATACACTGAAATTTAACTAATTTATACGCATTTTATCACGTTGTTTATTTTAAAACACTATTATTACATAGTCTAGGGTCTGTTCCCCATAGGCAAATTAGGATGCCAAACCAGTTGGGTCCTTGTAGCCAGACAAAAAGAAACTGTAGGTATCTACAGTCAAACTTGGTTAATATTTTTATCATTATTTATACATCGGGCGGGACTTTACAAACAATAAAAACAACGGACACAGAAAACTGAGAGACTCAGAACATCCATTCGTAGATCACAATTATTTTTGCCATCATCATCATCATCATCAGGCTATAATAGTCCACTGCTGGACATAGCCCTCCCCCAAAGAGCGCCATAGCGCCCTGTCTTCAGCTTGCCGCATCCAGCATCTGCCTGCAATCTTTCGCAGATCGTCATCCCACCTGGTCGGAGGGCGTCCTACACTACGTTTGCCATGTGGGATTTCAATCCGTACTCGATTCTCCTCGATACTCGACGTAATGGCATCGGCAAGAGTCATTACGCCATTCGTGCAATCAATTATAAACACGGAATAATAATTTTGAATTAATGAAATTTATTGTAAACTCAGTATTATAAGATTACTAAATTTTGCCCGCGGCTTTGCTCGCGAGAATGTAGGTGAGGTTACTAATCTATTAGTAACAGTACCCTTTTTCTGGATGGCAGGTACACTATGTCCTTTTCTGTTCCCCTGACAATTTGTATGCAAAACTTCATGATGAGAAACAAACAAAACAAACTCACGTTCGCATTTATAATATTAGTTAGGACTAATTAGGATATTACAGTAATACCCCGAACTTACGCGATAGGTGGGACTGAGCGATAACCGCGTAAGTCGAATTCGCGTAAGTCAGGGTATAATTAAGCATATAAATACATGTCGGATTTTACAAAAATAAAATCGCGAACTGCTATTATTGTGATGTAGAAGGCTTCATAAAATCTGAGAAAGTAGTTTGACGACTCAAAGACTCTTTCTCCTGCAATATTGCCTATATTCCTGAACAATAGTATAGGAATAAGTCTAAAATCCATATTTGAGAGTTGTGCGATGATCAAACAAAGACGAATCGACGAGATTTGAAAATCGCGTAACTCCAAGTTCGTGTATGTTGGGGTAGCGTAAGTCGAGGTATTACTGTATTTATTTAAAACATGTGTGATCCACAAATTGTTATACCTACCGAGTCGAGTCGTAGGTAATATATTAAAGTGTCAATATAAATTTTGCTATCATGTCTACTGCCCACAAACTACACAAAAATGGCCCATAAAATGTATCATGAGGTCATTCCTATGTAAATAATATTGTTATTACATAGTTTAAATTCAATCAATTAGTTGTAGGGACATGTGTACAGTCAATTACACTGTGTTTAATCAAATAAATGGAAGAATTGCCGCTGTTTCTTCCGTCATCAACCATTGGAACAGGTATGCACAAAAGTGATAAATATAAATAAAAATTATATTGCAACTTTAACTACAGGTTTACTTCGTTAATCTTCGTAAGGCTAGCCAATGGCCAATTGCCTAACTAACCAATATCATACAGTAAAGAGGCCCGTGCTTCATTACTGGGACGATTTATAAACAAAGCTGATATTTTTTATTATTATTATAAATGTTTAATCCTTTTTTAATTTGGTGTTACTTTATTACGAAATCTTCTAGCTTATTAGGATTAAGAAACTCAACAGTTTTTGGCTGAATAACAGATTTTCTACTACTACTACCTGATTGCCGCAACCAGATATATTCTCTAAGGTTAGATTATATGTCAGGATATTTAAAAGTACTGCATCTCCACAACTACTCTTAGATATTCCTGACAGTTAGGATCGATAGCTTTATATCCTCTCTGAGGCACAAAGTCGTGTTGTGTTTCGTTAATGTACCATTAACGAAACACAACACGACTTTGTGCGATATTCGATGAGGGTGACAATCTGAGGTACAAATCATGCTTCCTGATTTGTTATGTGAAGTTAATTGTTTTCATGAGTTCTACTATGTGGTCGATCACGTCTATATACGCTGTAATACAGCGACAGAAACAGAAAGACGTATAGAAAAGAACAAAGGGTAAACGGTTTCATTAAGTAAAAATGTACTGTTCCCGAAGGATGATAATTTACTGACAAAATCTATATTGACGCGAGTGAACCCGGCGGCAAAATCTAGTTATATATAAAACAGGAACTTATTAAACTTTGACGTTAAGTATTACTTTGTGACCTAAATGAAAAGAATAATCTTAAATTTGAATTTGATAATATGCAATTCCAGTTATCGCCTAGCTCAGTTTTAATTTTAATAAAAGAATCAAGGTTCTATTTGAAAAGCACATTTTAATTAATTTTATTGAAAGTAAATTAAAAACTTCGAAGAACTAGAGCAATTTAACTTTAACATTAATTGAATTTTCTATAAAGTGAATACTAGAACAAATGGTAACTAAGTTGTTGCGCTCTGTAAATAAAATGAATCCTAACTAATATTATAAAAGCGAAAATGAGTTTATTTGTTACCTTTTCACGCCTAAACCACTGAACCGATCATCCTGAAATTTTGCATATACGTTGACAGGTGTACAGAAACGGACATAGGCTACCTTTAATCCCGAAATAAATTACTGTTCCCGAGGAAAACAATAATAACGTTCTCATGATAATTGATGGCGCCACGTGTCTTTCGAATCATGATTGAATTATGTTATTATATATTATTACAAGCAGAGTACAACCCGAATTGATTGTCAAATTCTAAATTAACGCGAGCGAAGCCGCGCGCAAAAGCTAGTTGAAACATAAAGTTATTTTATAATAACTATTTAACAATATGAAACTATTCTGCATATCTCGCCGGCACTTATTAGACAGTAGTATCATTTTTTTTTAGATACATAATATGTAGTTACTACGCGTATAGCCCCAAAGGGGTAGTCAGAGTTGAATTATAAGTACCTGGGATATGGGAAGAAAACCTAAAAAATGTTGTATTGTATGTATTTAGATGATATATTACTGTCCTCCAGACCGAATTTCGGCCACGGCGGCCAATCTTAATGGAGACTGGCCATCTGCGCCGGAGATATTATGTATAGTGCACAAGTATGTGCGCAAACACAAGTGTACTCTCTGTTCCCTAACCCTCATGATCCGATGGGATGAATAATCCGACACGACCTGAGAGAGATCAGATGCAGGACCAACGGCTTTACGTGCTTTCCGAGGCACGGGGGTGTCTAATACCGCCAAATTGCTAACTCCGGGCTCGTATTGAGATTTCTTAACGGAACACCCAATAACTTTTTGTTGGCCCGAACCGGGATTTGAACCCGAGACCTCATGCACAGCAGTCGCATTCACAACCGTATACCCATGTCGGTTATTGCAATACATTTAATGGTTTGACCCAGAACACCCAGACTTAGAACAACCATTTGTGGATCATACAAATATTTGTCCCGTGTGGGATTCGAACCCACAACCCTCAGCGCAGTGGCAGCGGCAAGGCGACCACTTAAACCACTACGCCATTCGTGCAGTAAAATATCAATGCAATGACCATCTAGTTCGTCTATGTTTTAGTCAGATATGGCACAGTCTGGTCAATCCTAGCTGTTACTAAATGTCGATAGAAAGTTCTATACTTAGCACTTCTCCCAACCTGGAAAACTCTTTCATGTCTTTGAGGATACCCTTAGTTACACTAGTTGGCTAACTCTCGAAACTGCAAGATACTTTACACTAGTTGGCTAACTCTCGAAACTGCAAGAGAAAGAGTAGAAGGTGTATTCATGTTAAAGGCATTGAATAAGGCACTCGTCGGGGAAAAAATCATCGTTGTTTACCATATGACGGTTGTCGCTTCTGAATATTACAAACAATTTCGAAAACCTTTTCACGTAACGCTCGCGATATACGATATAGTTGTTATTTGATACGGAAAAATAACGACCATCTGAAATACTTTTCCACTCGATAGTACGTGACGCGTGCCGCGCCCTCGTATAACTGATGTGTCGATAAGGAGTGTCCGCAATAGTGCTACAACTTGTTCTAACGCTTGTCCTCGCGACTGTACATCTGTAGCTATAACCCCTTTATTTATTGAGACTTTCTTGATGAAAACTGTGGAATAAAATGGTTTTGCTTTGCGAATATGTGAATTAAATGTGATAGTAAGGTTTTAGAAAAATATTAGTGATATAATTGTGTATCGCTCATAGTTAAGTAGAATTTTCAGAGCGGCCTAATCTACGGTATTTGTGCAAAGTTGAGATACCCTATATACAGAAAATAAAACATTGTATATAGCGTGTGCATACTCACTAGTTTGAAAGAATTGTTATTTTATGTCTTGGGCTGTTAGATTTTTGGATTACTTTAGCCACTTACAAAATAAGGTCATAAAAGATTCACCCAAATAAGATATATAAAATCAGACAATACCCTTAAAAGTAGGCTAATTTATACTAGCAGTAAACCTAAAGGTTTTCTAATATAACTAAAGCCTCATAAAGAGAATAATTTGTATCAGTATTTGTCGTTTTTCAAAATACTACAGCCAATATCATGCCTATTATTAAATTCAAAGATTGTAGAGTCACGGCCACAGTGATTTTTCACTTCCAAGTTTGGATCGTGATCCAAACTTGGTAGTGATCGTGATCAGTTTACATCAACGTAGGATGTTGATGTTTTATGTTTGCACATATAAAATCGCAGATAGATACTGGTATTTATTCTTCAGTCATAACTCATAAGTATAAAATTTATAGCCCAAAACGTTTTTTTTCCTTGTGTCTTTATTTGGTTATGTTGATTTACTAAAATATAGTGTTTTATAATAATGTAGTCAACTCTTAGTAATCAATGTATTACGAAATAGGTATCTATCACAAAGCTCTCTCTCTGTCTTCAGTAATGAAACATACAGTCGTGTCCATCCATCAATGTATGTTATTATCCGAATCCGTTCGACCGTAAGTTTCAAATCGACCTGTTCCATAGTTTCCTATGAGACTAGTAATTTGTAATATCTCGGGATAGTTAGCGGTTATTATGTAACTGTCTAAGCCTATCCACAATGTACAGTGCTATGAACAATTACTACATTGTTCTCAAGCACTATTTAGTGTAGTGCTTCAAAACAATGCGACTGTGAATTCTCAGCATAACTCGTATTTTGCTAGACGGAATTTAATGTGAATAATATTATTGTAACAGTCACATTAAATAAGAAAATAGTTGTCAATTGCAAGTGACTTATAAAAAGTTATTATAGTTACAAATTTAAATATGGAATAGTTTGACATTAATAAGGCAGATAATTACAGCAGAGTCGTGTGTTGCTGATTATGTCTTACATACAGGACAAACAGACTTACGTTGCCTACTCTTTTTCCTTTCATTCTACGTAAAATTATTTTTTTAGCGTGTAATGTGTGATAAGCACTAGAGATACGCTATCTCGTCGCTATCACTCATGGAATTGCGTGTAATCATAGGCTAGATAATAATATGGAGCTTCATATACCCATTCATATCATCTTTAATGATTTCTCCCCAAAGTCAACAATGCGTGTGTTATTCTCTTAGCATTGTGTTTGATCATAGACTACATCTGGAGTCTTATGTATCTACCTTTATCACTATTTTCTTTTTATTACATCTTTCATCCTTTTTCCTTAAAGTCGACAACGCGTAAGTTATACGATTAGTATTGCATGTGATCATACGCTGCAGTAATCACACATACTAGACTGATGCTATATAGGTAATTATTAAAATAACAGCACTGGCTCAAAGACTTATAATCTAAACAAACTTTTGCTTACAAATTACAATTATATAAGCCTCCGAATTATCCCTAAATCTAATATTGTAAGTAGTTCCTCATGTTTTAATCTAATTTAGTCTGCGATAACTCGGCACAAATTGGAGCCGTCGATCCACTTGCCAGCTTTAATTGCTTCGTCTAAACTCATTAAGGACTCCTTACCTGCATTTGCTGCCTATTAGTTTACTTGTTAGCCAAATCGTTCCATCTACTGAATTCAGCGTTATGACAAGGCAGTCTTAGTGTATACTTAAATCTATGAGAGAAGGCTGTTTGACTTTGTCGTGACACTTGTCGAATGTGCAACATCGCCAATGCATCGGCAAAAACTTGTATGATTCACAAATACCTGCTCCAAGTTTTATTGCACTTTTTGTTAAGTCTTTAGGGATTTTGTGAAGTTTGTAAAGCAGATGCCCATTAAAAAAACTTGTATGATTCACAAATACCTGCTCCAAGTTTTATTGCACTTTTTGTTAAGTGTTTAGGGATTTTGTGAAGTTTGTAAAGCAGATGCCCATTAAAAAAACTTGTATGATTCACAAATACCTGCTCCAAGTTTTATTGCACTTTTTGTTAAGTGTTTAGGGATTTTGTGAAGTTTGTAAAGCAGATGCCCATTAAAAAAACTTGTATGATTCACAAATACCTGCTCCAAGTTTTATTGCACTTTTTGTTAAGTCTTTAGGGATTTTGTGAAGTTTGTAAAGCAGATGCCCATTAAAAAAACTTGTATGATTCACAAATACCTGCTCCAAGTTTTATTGCACTTTTTGTTAAGTGTTTAGGGATTTTGTGAAGTTTGTAAAGCAGATGCCCATTAAAAAAACTTGTATGATTCACAAATACCTGCTCCAAGTTTTATTGCACTTTTTGTTAAGTCTTTAGGGATTTTGTGAAGTTTGTAAAGCAGATGCCCATTAAAAAAACTTGTATGATTCACAAATACCTGCTCCAAGTTTTATTGCACTTTTTGTTAAGTCTTTAGGGATTTTGTGAAGTTTGTAAAGCAGATGCCCATTAAAAAAACTTGTATGATTCACAAATACCTGCTCCAAGTTTTATTGCACTTTTTGTTAAGTCTTTAGGGATTTTGTGAAGTTTGTAAAGCAGATGCCCATTAAAAAAACTTGTATGATTCACAAATACCTGCTCCAAGTTTTATTGCACTTTTTGTTAAGTCTTTAGGGATTTTGTGAAGTTTGTAAAGCAGATGCCCATTAAAAAAACTTGTATGATTCACAAATACCTGCTCCAAGTTTTATTGCACTTTTTGTTAAGTCTTTAGGGATTTTGTGAAGTTTGTAAAGCAGATGCCCATTAAAAAAACTTGTATGATTCACAAATACCTGCTCCAAGTTTTATTGCACTTTTTGTTAAGTCTTTAGGGATTTTGTGAAGTTTGTAAAGCAGATGCCCATTAAAAAAACGACTTTAGACAATTTATACCTATGCATACTACCCATCATTTATAAAATAAAGTTTGGGCGCAAACTCATATCTAGAATGCACTCGATAAGCCACATGAGCTATAGAAACATATATATCAATAACATAAGCCTTCTATTACACAAGGCTTTAACATAACTGGTTGCCCTTTAGCTGGGAGAGATGATAAAATTAGAAATTAATCTTCAGCAATACCTAAATATAATTTGGTCCTATAAATTAATTTTGTTAGGTTTCTCGTATAGAATTCATCAGAGTACGTACTTTTATTCAATTGGATGTCACAGTTGACGTAATGGTTTAAGTAGCTACCTAGCCACTAGCTGTAGGTTCGATTTTGTGTTTTTAACAAATAGAAACTCCGATTATTCTATATATTCGTTGTTACAATAATTCGTAGCAAAAGTATTCTAAGTAAGTGGTTTGAAAAGTATACCGACTTTAGTATGGGAGTTATCGATCTATCGATATTATCTTTATATATATAAAACTTCTGTGCGTGTGTTTATAATTAAACTGCTCCTAAACGGCTGGACCGTTTTTGATGAAATTTTTTGTGTGTGTTCTAGTGGATTCGAGAATGGTTTAGACTTGTTTTTTTTTATTTTTTTTCCGTGTTTACGGGACGGCGTCTGTCGGGACAGCTGGTAGGATATAAAAAAATATTCGTTTGTATCTATGTTCGTATCTATGGAACGACTAAAACGACTTTAGTCGTTCCATAGAATTCCATTCCATTAAAATCCATCACCGATAAAAACTACACTCCTACTGAATACGACAGAACATGTTTTAATGTCATACACATGAGTAACTCTGCAAGCAGAAGCTAGTGCTACGTAACATTGCAGCAGTACGTATACCTGGAAAGCCGTCTAGCACACATGTTTTAACATCCAGGTTTTTGCTATGGTATGAACAACCTGTCGCGGTCTTTCCTGAGTGCTATTACTTGCCCTGCTTCGGTGCAGATACTACTACTATAACAGTAGGCAACGGCTTGCCTGTATACTCCTGACATTACCAGACTCTATGAGCGGCAGTTGCCATTTACCACGTTGACTCGTCAACTACTAGAGGCAATGAAAATAAAATCTGCCAATATCTATCTCGACGATAATAGGAGTTGTTATTTCGGGATGCAACTTCATTGGCTTCAATATACGAGATACTCATCTATTCTAACCGATATCTTACAATAAAGAGAGTTTTCCTTATGAGTTTTCTTGGATGAGTGAGTGTTATTAAAATCTGTATCCATTTCGCGTCACTCAGACAAGCGGCCGAAGTGAAACTGTAATACATTTTCATCCATTTTATTTTCCTGTTATTTAATATCGATATGTATTCTTGTAAACACGTATGAATCGAGGGCATGTGAGCTTGGAAATTAGTTGTAAATAAATACATAACCTCGCGCTGGTATATCCTCAAATGTGTATGTAGAGATTTTGTAATGTACCTTTGAATACCCGTACATTAATTCGCGTAATCCATGAATTGTTTTTCAATTCGGGCATCGGTTGTTGTAATTTTTGTAAGATAAAGATTTTTATTAGTGCAGAAATTGTTTATTTTAAAATGATTTTTAATGCGTTCGTCTTTAAATAATAAAAAAAAAAAAAAAAGGGAAGGCAGGATTGAATCGCCCTCACACAATTCACTAGCTCTGTCTTCCTACAATAGGCACCTGGTACCCAGTAGAATACCGGGTATATTTTCAGACACTATTGTGGTACTAAGAATTTTCTTACAGGAAAACCCAATAACACTTTCTGGAAATGGAACTCAGGCTTTCACGCAAATATATGTAGGAATTTATGCCACGAGACAGTTGTGTTTTTCAATGAAGATAACATTCTAGTATTCTTGTAAACAAATATGAATTGAGGTCTTGTGAACTTACAAGTAGCTTGTGCAGTACATCTTAATTTGTTTAACTGGCCATTATTTATCTACGACCCAAATATTACTTATATAACTCAATAAAGACATTTTATGCTAGTCATAATTTAGACCACAAAGCGAGCATAACAATCGCTAAGTACAATTTATGTATACGCAAATGTGGTACGCAGTTTTAGTCTGTATTTTATTTTGGTTAAGTTTATGTTTTTGAAGTGAAAACTTCTTTAGGCGCGTTGAGCACTTCTTGAGTGAACAAAAATCATAGCATGCTTGCTAACAACACAGCGCCACATTCAAAAGTTTGGTAATTACTCACCGGACAATTGTCTGCGATCTATACCTATAGGTATAATCATACTAATACAACAAACTTCAAATTTTGTTTGCTTTTTTGATTGAATGCGCTAATCTATGGATTTACCAGTCGGATTTAAAGAAACTCTTTCGGCCTCGATGGCGTAGTGGTTAGTGTAACCGACTGCCATGCCTGAGGTCATGGGTCCGATTCCCGCACAAGTCAAACATTTGTGTGCATGAACATTGATGTTTGTTTCTATGTATAATACGTAAGAATTTACAAAAAAAGAAAGTTATATTTGTATGTTTATCCATTGTCTAGTACCCATATTACAAGCTCTGCTTAGTTTCGGCTAGATGGTGTTGTGTGTATGTGGTAGAATAATATTATATTATAATTTCGTCCGGTGGGTCGTCCAAGGTACCGCTGGAAAGACGAAATAGCTAAAGACCTGAAAGAGATGAATGTGCTCGATTGGTCTGACTTGGCACAAAATAGGAAAGAATGGCGCACTTTAATGTCGGAGGCCAAGATCCACTTTGGATCGCTGAGCCAACGAAGTAAGTAAGTATTATTATTATTTGATATACCAATTTTCAAAAAAGGTTAGTGGTTATTTAACATCACATTACGACCAACGACAGCGGACCAATAATGATAAACCTGGGTGACACCGCGAGGCACACCTCATTTCCTATAGAGTGAAGATACTTTCTTACTTGAATTGCTCTAGTTTACGCAAAGATCCCGCTGCGCTTTACCTGAACACCTGTTTAAATGTTTGATGTCCTCGTCGCCGTCGGTTCGATGACATAAGAGTGAGCACAACTGCATCGATAAGTGCCAAGATAGACAGTGTAGTATATCATATTCGGTTGTTAGCTGCCGTTGTAAGAGTTTTATATCTTTTTTTTCTTTTTTTTTGTGGGGGAATACATTGGCGCATACCCCGCCGCGGCGGCGGGCGTAGGGGTTATGTCGGACTCACCGGGGTAAAGAAAGATGTTGAAATGATGATATTAGACCTCCCGGAATACCGACTGAACCTACAACGGTGTTCCTTGACAAAACCGCAATCGGCGGGGCCGCGCGAATCACTTGCACATGCGGTCGCGACCCCGCCGAAGTTTCGGCCCGCTGTATGAAACGGCAGGCCACTATACGATAAGACCTTTCGTAAGAGTTCTATTCCTAGGTGAAGTTTTATTCGGCTTTCCTCGTGAAGAAAAGTAAACGTCAAAATTCCATTATTTATTCAGGTCACAAAGTAACACGTATTAACGTCAAACTACATACATAGGTTAGTCAGTTTACAAAGCTACATTAGCATAACAAAATATATCAAGAAACTGCGCCCAGTAGATGGTCATAATTATTATGTTTGTAATTATTATAGGCGATCTGAATCTAACAGAAAAAACGTTGGGTAGTATACATTTCTGCCTAGCCCTTCGAGAATTTACAGACGTAATGTTACAATTTTCTCTTTATATACATATTATATTACTAACTTTTACTCGCTGCTTCGCTCGCGTAAAAGTAGGTTAGGTTATGTAACTAACAGTACTTTTAAAAATAAAATATAACCTATGTCACTCGCAGATACTACAGCTTTCTAATGTTGAAAGAATTTTTAAAATCGGTTAATTAGTTTCTTAAATAACCCTTACAAACAAACAAACAAAAATCTAATCTTGCCTCTTTATACTATCTATATATTAATACGTGAATCAAAAATTTTACGAAAATTGCGCGGACGGACGAGTATAAAATTTGGCAGAGTTAAAGAGAAGGAGGGGCGAATCCTAATATTTATATAAAATATGCATTAAAAATACATTGAATTAATGAAAAAACACTACACGCACACAACCATGCATTTGACACACACAGTCGAAGCGCGTAACTATGGTTACATATATAAATACATAATGACATATATCAGCAATATCTTACAGGCAAACTTTGGTCGAGTTTCTAGCACTAGACGACCGCTAGTTAGTATAGATGTACATATAATCGTCTCACATATGCAAACTGTTTTTAATCATCATTACTCACTAAAATTACTGCTAATACCACGCCATAATCATAAGTTTCAATCATTTGTTGAAACAATAGCTCGTTACTTCCTAGTGCCTATAATTATGAATACCTTCAGTCATCTAATAATGTTAAGTAAGTAATGACCAAATTAGTGTCTCTTTATACATCCATTTCTCGATATTATTGCTATAAAAGCGATAAGGCACGGTGGTATTTATATTTTGATGAAGTCCTATTAGATACAGATAGCCTACAGAGCATCTTAGCTGAATAACTTTGATAGAATGTTCTTGGTGATGTACAGGCTTACATCTCTTTTAGCAAGTGCTGTGATATCAGAACAGTACGTTTATAGTGACATTTGCCTGCACCCCGGTGCAGTAAGAATCCTTAACCTCTCAAACCCCGCGCCCCGCGCCGCCCGGGCACTCAAGGACACTTGAGCGGTAGTCGAGTGGGTCGGCAGATGTTTATAATTTAGAACGCAAAGTTATGATAACAAAGCTTGTGTTTCTTAGAAGTATACATTGTAAGCTACGATAAGTGTTATGAATCATCGCATTTACGTGTATATTTTAGTTTATACATCTGGTTAAAGTAACCGAATTGGAAATATGAGATGATATTATTATATCTTTATTATATAGATTAATTGATTTGTCTAATAAGATGTTTTACTTTTTCTATTTCCTAGTTAAATACTCTTTATAGGTAAAAAAAAAGTATTTATAATGTCTGTGAGAAAAAAATAAGATATTAGCATTTGAAAGTGCGTGACGAGTACATTTTAGAGCGAGAAGAAAGTAAATATTGAAAAAATTGTAAAAAAAAATCTGACGTAGCCTTGTGCGTGTTTTTTACATATTTGATAGAAATACTAATAAATAACACTATAATAGTGATTAAAACCTGAAATACGATATAATAAAATAATAAAAAAATAAAATATCAAAAAAGGCGGGAAATCTGAGAAATGGTAATAGGTTATTTTGGGCTTCAGTTTGTTATACAACAATAACAATAGTCACTATTGTTTTTATTGTGTCTAAAAATAGAAAGAATAAGCTTTCCAATAATGTATTATACTTACATACTTGCCCTATAAAAACTACAGATAACAGCGGAACAAATAACATAGACGTCCCGTTACGTCACGTGACGTCACGTGACATGACAAAAAAAAATTTAGAAAAATATTATTCAGTTGATAAATATTAATTCGAAAAGCTGGGTTCATTCTGAGAACATTGATATGCAACACAATATTTTAAATACAGGCCTTATAATAAAAAAACGGCAAACAAAACACGTCCCAACGCTTCGACCCCATATAGCGTCACCGGGGTTTGAGAGGGGCACGGTGGTATTTATATTTTGATGAAGTCCTATTAGATACAGATAGCCTACAGAGCATCTTAGCTGAATAACTTTGATAGAATGTTCTTGGTGATGTACAGGTTTACATCTCTTTTAGCAAGTGCTGTGATATCAGAACAGTACGTTTATAGTGACATTTGCCTGCACCCCGGTGCAGTAAGAATCCTTAAGACACCACTTTGTACCGTCCGGTGGATCAAAGACCTTTGTTTTTAACCGTTATGGTAAGGGCGTTGTCAACATCAGCCATAGTCAATATGGAGAACCCGTATTCGCAACTGGTCTTTTGAGCTTGCTATTTATACAATACTCTCACCACTGAAGTTACAGAGGCTGTTAGGGAACGATTGTCATCTGGAAAATTGTTACATAACTGATTTCACTGATTTTATCACCTGTATTTCGTTATATGGCCAGCCCATTACCACTTCAGCTTGCTTATTCTGCGAGCTATGTCGGTAACCTTGATTCTTTGACGGATACCCTCATTTCTAGGTTTATCCCTCAAAGAAACTCCTAGCATAGCTCGCTCCATAGCCCGCTGGGTAACTTTAAATTTTTGGACTAGCCCTACCGTGAGTGTATCTGTAGAAGGACTGATGGCCGTTGGAGCAAGCGAGTCCTAGAGTGGAGACCGCGACTTGGTAAACGTAAGGATGGATGCCCCCGGCCAGGTAAACCGATTACCTGAAAAAGGTAGCTGGGTCAGACTGGATGCGGAAGGCGGAAGACCGGATGTTGTGCCGTAAAATGGGAGAGGCCTATGTCCAGAAGTGGACTGCGGTGGGCTGACTGATTGATTGATTTTATATTAATAAGCAGCGATATCTCAGTGGGGAGACCAACAGACTGCAATGCAGAGGGTCTCAGGTTCGAACACACGTCGCGCACCTCTGACTTTCGGAAGTTATATGACTTTTCGAAATTATGTGCGTATTGATTGACAATTATCGCCTGCTCCGTGCCTCGGAGAGCACGTTAAGCCGTCGGTCCCGGCTGCCATGAACATCTATGGCAGTCGTTATTGGGAAGTCAGTGCCCTCTAAAATCTTGACACTAGTCTAGCCTTAGAGTATCGTTAGCCTTCGGGTTGCGGAGGTCAGATGGCAGCCGCTCCGTGTAAAAACTGATATCCATTTAAATCCAGTTAGACTAGAAAGCCGACCGCAAGTGACTTGGAAATAATAAAGGCTAGGGAGAAGAAGATTTTATTATATTAATAGGTTTTGCATTCGGTGCGGGATAAACGCCTAAGCGTGCATCCCGCAATTTGCAGAGAAAAGACCTATGCGTTAAGTATGCGTGGTTTGTAGATATGCGTTGTATAAATGACTAAACACTACGCTCCTACGTTAGTAACCCATATGATTAAGTCGTGTATAGTTCGCACGAGTAATTCATGCATGTATGTCGTGCGAAAGACTTGCGCATGTAGTCCGCTAAAATGTTTGAACATGTATTCTGCGCCAACTATTTGTCTCATACATAACATACCTGCTGAACTAGTTTTGTTAATTTTCGACAGTCAACACGTTTCATATATTACTAAAATTAAGTTATTATTGTCGGCCTCGATGGCGTAGTGATTAGTGTAACTGACTGCCACCCCTGAGGTCGCGGGTTCGATACCCGCATAAGTCAAACATTTGTGTGCATGAACATGGATGTTTTTCTTTGTCTAGGTGTTTCCATGTATAATATGTATGTATTTACAAAAAAAGTATATATGTATGTTTATCCATTGTCTAGTACCCATATTACAAGCTCTGTTTAGTTTGGGCTAGATGGTGTTGTGTGTATATGATAGAATATATAATATATTTCTCCAATATTTACCAGCAAGGATACCGAATATAGATGATATCATAAATCTGATCATTATCTTAATTTAAACCGACTTTATCTAAGTTAAAAGGTTCATTTATCAATAATAATTCAGACTTCTAACGCTATAAATACTCATTACTGTGACAACCGACCGAGGGAAATGGCGTAAGCAGATAAATACGTAATACTCCTATTACTAATGCTATCCTGGTACTAGTTAGAATCCAAATGTAATCCATGCTATGAGCTGCTCAATGTTGAGTGTGTTGGTGTATATGTGTGCGTGTATGTATGTGCGTTGATTGAGATCTTATCATATTAAGTTAGCTGCTACCCATTCATAGATTGTCGCTTAAGATTATAGCTGCTAGCTGTTCATAAACGCCGATATAACACCAGTAAGGTAGAGAGAGGCATAAATATCTTAATATCTTTGAGGTTGCACGAATCAGAGGCGAGCCTATCAATGTATTCTAGGCTATTGCTGTCATTTTATTAACGTAAAATCCCGACAACACATAGTCCAGGAAACTAAATTGAGTAGTAGATCCTCGCTGAATTCAGTATGAATGGGCCGGCTCGACCGGGGAAGGACTACCCTCTCACAGAATATCAACGTGGAATAGCAGTAGTCCTACTGTTGTGTTTCGTTCGGTGAGTGAGAGTACCGGAGGCCCAATCACCCCTTTTCCCCCATCCCGCTCGTATTCCTTCCCACGTCCTTTCCTAAAGGGTCGGCAACGCGCAAGTGATGCCTTTGGTGTTGCAGGCGTCCATAGGCTACGGTGACCACTTACCATCAAGTGGGCTGTATGCTTGTTTGCCATCTTAGTTGTATAAAAAAAAAACGGGATTCTATGATCGGCCGTAGACATAAACGAAAACTTTTGCTATGCTGGGATCATGGAAGCTGCCACAACACGCGTATTATTGTGTCAGCTTTGTAGCTAGTTTAAATTTATAGCGTATAGACTGCGCAGATTAGATAATGGGTAATAATAATAATAATATTCTACCACATACACACAACACCATCTAGTCCAAACTAAGCAGAGCTTGTACTATGGGTACTAGACAATGGATAAACATACATATATACTTTTTTTTTGTAAATACATACATATTATACATAGAAACACCCAGACCAAGATAAACATTCATGTTCATGCACACAAATGATTGACTTGTGCGGGAATCGAACCCACGACCTCAGGCGTGGCAGTCGGTTACACTAACCACTACGCCATCGAGGCCGACAATGGGTGGATTCAAGTTTCAGTAGAATCCACACTTCTACACTATTGTTAAAAATAAATAAGATTTATATTATTATTTGTTATTAAAGAACTCAAATATAACTAGACTGACATTTAAAAATAATTTAACATTAACATCACGGTACAAGTTGTGAGAGTTGTCATAAACGTAGGTGAAACGGCGTGAGACAGCTAGTTTTTCATAGTCATGACATTAGTTATAACAATTGTTGACACAAATACGAAATATGGCGGCGTGTATGGTGCATTGCTATTAGCTAGCTCTAGAAGGACTTTAATTACGCAGTACGTAAACATAACTATCAAAATGTAGGTTAAATACACTTTTGCCTACTCAAGGTTTCAATAGCATTATGTGTAAGCAGCAAAAGCCTAGTGCAAGACCGTGGGACTGTCATGCAAAGATCTTGAGTTCGATCCCAATGCGCGCATCTCTGACTTTTAGAAGTTATGTGCGTATTAAATAGTTAATTATCGCTTGCATTTTCAGTGAAGAAAACATCGTGAGGAAAGCTGCATGTCTGACAGTTCTCCATAATGTTTTCGAAGTTATATGAAGTCTGCCAACCTGCCCTGGCTCAGCGTGGTGAACTGTGGCCTAATTCTTCTTATGCTGAGAAAAGGCCCGTGCCCAGCAGTGGCTCAGTTTAATACAGGGCTGATATTATTATGTGATGTGTAATGTATCTATGTTATTATTTTACATACAATATTCGTTCATAAAATGTAAGACAAAGGAAAGACAATGCGGCCTCCGTCCAGCGACAACTTTTAATTACTGGCTTTAGTACAAAATACGGGCTGCCGAAATTCATTTAAAGTTTAAATTGAAATTGATGGATGGGCAAGAGTTTGTTCTTGTTGTATGGTTTGAGGAAATGTGAGGAACCATGATGAATTAGAAGATTTATCAATAGCGGTACCCATCAAATTAGTTTTTACGGAAACAAACAGTAATTAACTCTCGCTTAAGTAGATCGTGTGTCTCTAGATGAGAAATTATTATAGACGATTATAAACACGTACATAAGATTTAATCATTTTAGTCCCTGTAGAGACTAAAAATACTAGGTACCATCATCAGCTAATCGTCATGATTATAAGCATTACTTCAATTGTGTTTTTGCCTTTGTTTTAGGGGCGAGCTAAGTACCATCTACCGGGTATATTTTCAGACTCCGTACTGTTTTTGAGAAATAATTAAAGAGTAAGTGGCGTGCCATTAAGTCTTTAATTATTTCTCAAAAACAATTTTGTTTAGTTTTGTTCGCACGCACCGGACAAGTCATCTTATACCGTGGTACTTATTTACTTATTTCTTCGCGAGTAACAATCCTACTTATTCTATAATACATTTTAAAATAACAAATTAAATATTCTTTCTATATCTAGCATGAATACACTTTACTATGACAGCAAACATGGCACAGTGGTTTAAGTGATCGCCTCGTCAATGAGAGTGTGCCGACTGTTGCAGGTTTACTCCCGATACCCGACAGAAGCTCTGTTAGCCACAAATAGTTGTTTCGACTCTGAAAGTTATCTGTGTCTGTTACATTTTTTGTAAAATCTAATAGGGAGAAACAGGTTGGACAAAAAAGCAACGTTTCCTTTTTTTTATAAAAGACACAAGGAAAGGAAGAAGGCAACCCCTACACCTGTGCGCTATACAAAACAATAATTACAACTGAACATGACTAACATACCCAATTAAACAAAAAACCACTACTCTTATCTCATCTATACATATTATAAAATCGTAGGAAAGTCAAAACTGTACATCGAATTTTTTTTTAAAAGAATACTTCGGGCGTGATCTACTATCGATATCGAAGCCAAAAATATAGTTTTTAGAATTTTTGTCTGTTTGTCTGTATGTATATCCGGGCTAAACTCAAAAAGTACTGCATGGATTTACTTCAAATTTTGCATGAATATTACTAACAGGTCGGGTCAACATATAGGCTACATATTATCACGCTATCACCTACGGGGGAGGAGCTGTGAATCTTTATTTTTCTTACGCATTCTGTGACAGCGTGTAATCTAACGACGCATATTTAAATGTTGTTTTTGAGTAAGCCATACTATTATCTAGCTTTACACTATAAAAACTACGCCATTTAAGTAACTTGGGCAGAGAAATATAGTTGGGTTCCGCGGCGACAAACACTTTTTAGTTAAAATCTACGCGGACGAATTCGCAGGTAACAACTAGTTAATAATGTGTGAGAAAAGGGTATCTACTCTGAGACAAAAGGGTTGAAAGTAAGCTCGTGTACATTATAAATGCAGTACAAGTTAATACTCTAACATCTCTCTAGCTCAGTACCGAAGTCAGGTTTACTTGTACATTTTAGTCTGCTTACCTAAGCATTAGAATATATGAAGCATAATATTGTCTTACGTACACGCGAATGTTAAACATTGAAGTTGAACTTTTTAAACGGATTTTATCGCGATGTTGTCACTTACTACATAATTTAAACTTTTATTACTATATAAGCTATTTAAACAGCTTGCCGTGAATATGTCTGCTGCAAACGAAACGTCGGGGAAAGTGTAAATTTACATCATAATATTTTAACTAATATTAAATGTAAATTTTAGAGTAGTAGAGCCTCGCTGATTTTAGCATGAATGGGCCGGCTCAACCGGGGAAGGACTACTCTCTCACAGAATATCGACGTGAAATAACAGTATTCCTACTGTTGTGTTTCGTTCGGTGAGTGAGAGTGCCGGAGGCCCAATAACCCTCTTTTCCCCTTCCCGATCCTTCTCCTTCACACTTCCTTTCCTAAAGGGTCGGCAAAGCGCAAGTGATGCCTCTGGTGTTGCAGTCGTCCATAGGCTACGGTGACCACTTATCATCAGATGGGCCGTATGCTTGTTTGCCACCTTAGTAGTATAAAAAATAAAAAAGATACCAAAAAAGAGCTCTCTACTTGTCTATCCTGACAGTTATTAGGAGTTCACGAATTCGAGCTTTTCCCCAAAGTAATATTCAAGAGAACTACTTGAGAATTACTGGCCTAGAATAATAGGACAGTCCAATATTTTTACGGTAATTCATACAGAGCAATGAACCCTCAGCACTTTTTGGTACTACAGCGGTTTTAATAGCCTTCAGCATTTTAACATGATAAATTTTATTCTGGTCCTTCATCACGCTAGCATGTAAACGCCCGCACATCCAATAAAACAGTCCATTTCATTCGAATGATTTAATTCCGACAAAACCTCGCCATGACACAGGACATAATATGTTCGTGTAATAGACGCAAATCTAATATGTATAGAGGGCGAGTCACGTACAGCGACGGTCGTATTACGTGAGCTGTGTCTAAATGACGAATATGCGGGGTGGACTGTACAGCTTTTAAATTAGGAACCGGTTTTGTATAGGGAGTTAAATGTGTGAATATTTCGTATCGTATGATCGACTTCATCATTTACTGAAGCTGATGTATTCTTTTTGAGCCAAAAGTAACTCTAAATATTAAAAAAAAAATTGCGTGTGAGTGTTTGCATGTGAGTGTGTGAGGTATGCGATTGTGTTTTTATGTTTTACTTTTGAATGCTTTCACTATCGTCATCGATCATTTTCAGAATTAGAATGGAAAAGTGACGTATTTTTTTTTATACGACAGGTGACTAACAAGCATACGGCCCATCTGATGGCAAGTGGTCACCGTAGCCTATGGACGCTTGCAACACCAGAGGCTTTGGCGCCCCTTTGGGAGAAAATAGAAGTGGGAAGTAGAAGGAGCGGGAAGGGAGAAAGAGGGTAATTGGGCCTCCGGCACTCTCACTCATCAAACGAAACACAACAGAAGGAATACTGCTATTTCACGTTGATATTCTGTGAGAGGGTAGTCTTTCCCCGGTCGAGCCGACCCATTCATGCTGAAATCAACGAGACTCTACTACACAATGAGTACTAATAGTACCTCTAAGTTTTCGTTGTCTAAGTAAACTGCTCTATAACTTTGGTAGGGTACACCGCAAACCTCGGTTCCTAGTAAAAGGAACCGAGTTTTGCAGAGCAGTTGTGAGTAGCCGCACAGAGTCAGAAACTGTGAATAATGTACTGTGTAGACTGCAGTAACCTTGACTTCTTGGACGTGGGAATCACAGCTAGCAATAGAAAGAAAGAAAGAAGAAAGAAAAATGTTTTATTTGCATCTCCATATATACATAATTTTAAAAACAATATTAGATAATACAATTAACCCGAAAACGGTACATGGAGATCAAATTAGGCAACTGCGTCAGCTATTGTTGCAGTATAGACTGCAACGCTGGTATTCTCGCAGGCCTACTAACAATAATTTATTAATATAGATCAATGCATAAAAAAGTAAAACATATAAAACATGAGATAAAAATAATAAATATAAACTTAAACAATATATTTATTTATACTATATTTATTCATACATAAAAGTGTATATAAATATATACATGTATATATAGTAGTCTATAAAAAATTAGTGTAATATAACCATATGATATACTACAAAACACTGCATGTGAAAATTACACAACAAAACACAAAACAGAAAAAAAAAAGAAAAAAGCAAAGGAACATTGTCTTACAGATTGTGTTTCCGAACGCCACTTATAGTTGAGTGTAGTTGTTACGTCTGTCATGAATGTCAAAAAAAGCGTCTCACAGAGCTGGAGCTGGATGCGTAAAAAACATTGCCGCTGCGTAAGTGCGTACGCGCAAATTAACAAAGTATGCATTACACAATTATTATTATATAATAATATATACGTCATATTGTTGTTCTTAGCTGTTATAAAGGTATGTAAAATTATTATTACAATGATTTTTGTTTGTTTATTAAAAACATCTTAAACTTATTACGGAATGTATGCAATGTTTTCAGATTTCGCATAGGCGGTGGAAGGTCATTCCAGCAATGTGTGGGTATGTAACATCTCTGCTGACTACTGTGGAGATATACACATGATACTATTTTATGTATGTTTTTTAGGGTTCCGTACCCAGAGAGTAAAACGGGACCCTTTTTACTCTTTGGGTACGGAACCCTAAAAACATACATACATTACTAAGAGTCCGCTGTCCGTCTGTCACCAGGCTGTATCTCATGAACCGTGATAGTTAGATAGTTGAAATTCAATTGCCGCTATAACAACAAATACTAAAAAACAGAATAAAATAAATATTTAAGGGGGCTCCCATACAACACACGTGATATTTTTGCTCGTTTTTGCCCGATATTGATAATGGCTACAGGTAGACGCTTGAAATATTCACAGAATATTTAGTTATATATTCACTTTAAAAATAAAAATAAAATTAAAATAAAACAAATATTTTGATTTTGATAATGGTACGGAACTCTTTGTGCGCGAGTTCGACTCGCACTTGGTTGGTTTTTTATTGCCATTGGTGGCAGTCGAGCAAGTGGCCGACCTGATGGAAAGTGGTAACAGCTGCTCATGGATTTCAGCAATGTCAGGACACAGCAAAGCAGCTGCTTACCGTTGGTAATTGTATTACTTGAGACTTAAACATAGCTGATGAGATATTGACCTGAATCACCTCTACCTAAACTTAGATATATATAGGAACCATGCTATACTATGGTAATATCATATCTATCTGACAGTTTAAACACTTAACCGAACTAAAGCTAAGGCGATAATCGTTCAATCCTAATTTAAGCTTTGTAAACCAATTATATCAGGAATGAGCATGACAAAAACAATTACAGTTAGACCCGCACAATATTAAATTTGAAGAAAAAGGTATAATTCAGCAAAACTGTTTCTGTTCGGACAACGAAATGAAAATCTTTTTTATTATCACCTAAGGGTTTGACAGTTGTAATTAAGGTGCCTATTGAAATTGTTCTGACACCAGATTGATAACGCTTAGTCGGCTGAGTGGTGTCAATTGGAAGTTTTATAAGCTTTCTTACGTTCCATTTAAAAAGAAATCGTTTAGAGAATGAATTCATTTTATTTTTATTGGAGAATTGTGGATTCACGGCAGTGGCTGGAAGAAAAAAGACATAAGCGATAGAATTCGAGTATTTATGAAGTCATGTAGGTGCTGGTGAGAAAACTACATGCATGATAGAATTTACTTAAAGCTATTAATTATGCGTGTGCGTTATATCCGTGTCAATTGCTTATACCATACATACTCTCCTTAACTTGCGCATGTCACTTGCTTCAAAAGGCATATTAATTCATTATATTTAGATATTATTGTCCTCCAAACCGAATTTCGGTCACGGCGCCGGCGGCCAGTCTTAACGGAGACTGGTCATCTGCGCAGGAGATATTATAGTGCACAAGTATGTGCGCAAACACAAGTGCACTCTCTGTTCCCTAACTCTCATGATCCGGTGGGACGGTAATCCGACACGACCGGAGAGAGATCAGGCGCAGGATCAACGGCTTTACGTGCTTTCCGAGGCACGGGGTTGTCTCACACCACCAACTTCCTAACTCCGGGTTGCTATTGAGATTCCTTAACAGAAAAACCCAATAACTTTTTTTTGGCCCGACCCGGGATTCCAACCCGAGATCTCATGCACAACAGTCGCATTCACTACCGCTGCGCCACGGAGGCAGTATATCCTTACACTAGATCTTCATAATTTTAATATAGCTAAATGTTCTATACATAATGTCCTCGAAGATGAGTGAAGTATACCAAACCGCACTGGGCTAGCATATACTATGGCCTAACCGTTCGCACAGTGAGAAAAAGCCCGTGCCCAGTAGTGGGACAGATTACAGGGCTGATATTATACTTACTACTAGCTGTTACCTGCAACTTCGTCCGCGTAGATTTTAACTAAAAAGTGTTTGTCTCCGCGGAACCCTATTTTTTTTCTAAAATCAAAGTGACCTAAGTTACTCCTTAGAACATCAGCTATCTGCCAATGAAAGTCCCGTCAAAATCGGTTCAGCCATTTCGGAGATTAGCCGGAACAAACAGACAGACAGACAGATAGACAAAAATTTTAAAAATAGATGTTTTCGTATAGGTACCTTATATACTTTCATATGCATCAGATAAAAAGCTGTTAATTTGACATTACAAACAGACACTTCAATTTTATTTATTTGTATAGATGTGTTCCCAAATTTTAGGTTGAATGCAAATCAACATGTTGTATACTCTGGATCGAGCATTTTTGATTTAACAGTATCTTCTCCCTAGCCTTTATTATTCCCAAGTCACTTGGGGTCGGCTTTCTAGTCTAACCGGATTTGACTGGATATCAGTTTTTACACGGAGCGGCTGCCACCTGACCTCCGCAACCCGAAGGCTAACGATACCCTAAGGCTAGACCAGTGTCAGGATATTAGAGGGCACTGACTTCCCAATAACGACTGCTATAGATGTTCGTGGTAGCCGGGACCGACGGCTTAACGTGCTCGTGATAGTTGTCAATCAATACGCATATAATTTGAAAAAGTCATATAACTTCCGAAAGTCAGAGGTGCGCGACGTGGGTTCGAACCCGAGGCCCTTTGCATTGCAGTCTGTTGGTCTCCCCACTGAGCTATCGCTGCTTATTAGATTTAACAGTATATAAATAGGTAATCAACGTATTTATGCTCCCTAGTTTGAAAGCGTAGCCATTATTTATATATCTTAATTTTTTCTTAGTTACGTCAGACATCTCAGATTGATGTGTTCGTTTATAAATATGGCTAAAATAGATCCCTAGAATATATTTAGATAGCTATATTAAATTCAATTTTACAACTATAATTTAAGCTGAGTTATTTAAGTACAAAGTCTGAACTTTTCTCATGGTATCAGCTCAGTCTACGTTATAATAGTAAGCTTGATATTTATAATATATAGTTTGAGTGACTATTTTAAGCCTATTCATAGGCAGCTAGATAGGCAGGTGCCTATCTATTTCCGAAAGGCCTATAGGCTTCAATAAAGGCTTCACTTGCAACCTAGCAAGTCTGATGGCTTTCTTCCAAAGGTGGCTTTGGAATCTTGTATTATTACATTATCTGATTTAGAAGGTTTAGTTTCTTAATAATTATAAGAGACCTAAAAGAAAAAGAAATAAGTATTTTACCTCAACTGTGTCTACAAAGATTACTTCTATCTATTTTCCTTTAGACATTAATAACGATATCATACTCGTATACTTGAGAAGACATTTACATGGACATGATAAATGCTTTCCGATTTATACCTACAGCATACACAAGGAGAAATATAAATCTTTCGTATCATTTTGAGTCGTTTTGTATCGTTTATTATTGGGTCAACGATTTGTAACACTTTGGTAAGTATTTTTATCTATATTTTCGCAGGTATTTCGATATAAGTAGTGTCTTGATTTCTTATTTTTGTTAATAATTCTGTTCGGGAGTTTTTATTTACTCAACTGGCAACACAGCCAAACCATCATTTTTAAATAGTGGGGTTATTGTGGAAGGAAAAATAACTCGTCTCTCGGTGAAAGATCGCTCAGCAGTCTTCAACTAGTATTCAACTGAGTAAGACGTTCTCAATAGTCCGTGTAATTGCTGTGAATTTGGTAATATAGTCACATAATATTTTAGACGAGGGAGTTTCTTTATAGTAGTATATTCTCATATCCTAAAAAAATACATTTATGGTGTTGTAGGGGTATGTATGTGTGCGTCGAATGTATGTGTGCAAGCGTGGGGTATGCAAGGCGAGTCGGCCAGTTGCTGTGCAGTGGTCCAACAGAACGCTAGGTCTTTAGAATATGTAATAAGTATTGGCTTTATAAAATAAATTGTGATTCATACATATATATGCATTATCACTGTGTGTGTTCGTAATAAATAAATAATGTATTAATTAAAGGTGTTATCTGTTGGACCAGTGCCGGTAATTCCCTTGTAGCGCTTTAGGAAGTCTCGCATTTATATATATCGTGGACACAAGTGAATTCGGTAGACTCGGGTTCGATTCCCGTGGAATGTATAAGGTAAATAATAGGAACTGCGCAAAGTAGACATCCTACAGTATGATAATATATTTATATATGTATGACTCAGAGGCGCAACCAAAGTAATTGCGACTGCTGTGCATGTGGTATTGGATTCGAATTCCGTCAGGCCATAAAATGTTTTAGAATTTGCCGCTCAAATATTCTCAATAGCAACCTTCGGTTAGGAAGTTGGTTGTGTTGTATATCTCTATGCCTCGAAAAAGACGTTAAGCTATGTGTTCTGCGCCTCATCTTTCTCCGGTCGTGTTGAAACTGCTGTTCTACCGAATTATGAAAGCTAAAGTGTATTTGCACACTTAGAATAATCATCGTGGCCAAAATTTGGCTTGGAGGACATACTGCTCATAAAAACGCGTTGGTTTCATAATTACTTAATTTTGAGCTTAATATGTTTATGGAAGATATGAGTTCCTAGTTCGATTGTCGGATACTTTCGGGTAAAGGGAAACTCAGATTTCTTGGTAAAAATTACCACAATTCTATCTCTCCCTCGATCCTTGGAAATGTGCCTTATGGTCAACAATAAGCTTGCCTTCATCATCATCATCATCATCAGGCTATAATAGTCCACTGCTGGACTTAGCCCTCCCCCAAAAAGCGCCATAGCTTGCCTTCAGTTACGACATAAAACATAACTAGTGTAATATGACTAACACAACTCTGCTCACCTCTTTATATAAATCTAAAAATCTTTATTCGCTTTAGACATGGTGTACAATAAAGGTGTTACAAGTTGTGTATGTGTAACATCTAAGCTCTGAATCCCAATCGCAGCAGATCAAACCTTACTTTACTGTAACACATAAATATAAAGCCATTTTGCTTTATAAAACGTGGAAATAGGAGCGGTAAGCTATGCGTATGAAAGCTGTCAGGGTTCCGCACACCTCGTCGCTTTGGGGTCGAACATCAACCGTAGGCGTCGAACACACTCGACTGAACTAAAATGTACATCTATTATGGATACATGGGTTTGTATTGACTGAACTGTGAGTGAGGGAATGATTCCGTAATTGCTGTTTTGTGACGATAAATGGGTTGGGATGTGACATCCTGTCTTTTCTTCGTAAGAGTATCGGTAATAAAATATTAGTTATATTTTATCTATACTAATATTATAAATCTGAATAGTTTGTTTGGTTGGTTGAATCTTAGGAAGTGTTGGATAGGCCATTAAAGGAAGGAAGGCTATATAAAATCACGCTACGACCAATAGGAGTGGAGCATCAATGAATAATGTTGCAAAAACGGGGAAAAAATCTCTTATGTGAAGCAGACGAAGCAGACGGGTCAGCTAGTATACTATAAACGAAATAAGGTAGAATTTAATATATAGTTCATGTGCACAATGAAATATTTAATTGCCAAATAATTTTTATTTTTTTGAGATTAATAATAGGAAAAGTTTCAATTTCAAATCACACAACGATTGAGTTGGTAATAAAAAGAATAAAGTTGACATAACATTAGTGCATATCCACAATTAACTCATGTAGGCTCTCAATTTTTTTTCCATATTTACTGTTCTTTCTCTATTTTGAACTATTACGTGGTCATCAAAAATAATATTATGATGCATTATGATGATGATGGTCATCATAGTGGTTGTCAAAAAATATATTGGTCGCACTTATGTAATTAAAAACACATTAATCTCTCTCAAATCGGAAAGTTATACTCATTATTTGTATAAATCCAAATATTGACAGTGGAAAGTATCATAAAAAAGTCTAGAACATAGTTTAGTTTTCTGAAGTGAGAATATAAAAATATGATAACATTGCAGTTTGAATTCTTCACGATTGTCATTTAGACGTCTAGCCGGTGCAATTTAAAAGTCAGCTGCGAAGCAATACATTTTTAGAAAGAAAGAATTCTTTGAAAACATTGTTTTATTTATATCGCAGATGCACCGTAATATTAAAGTGAAGTTTGAAATTGAGAACATTATGTGATACTTTATGTGATAATAAATATATTTTCCTTGTAGGATAATAAGTGAGTTAGTGAAGCAGGCATTATAATCAACATTGTTATAAAACGCGACGAGGTCTCTACATTACATGATATTTTTCAAATCTATTTAGGATCATCTATTTAGCTTGAACCCAAAATATTGGTTTTAAGAATTTCTGTATACTTGTATCAAATCTTTATTGAAGGTTAAAATGTAAGCTACTTTGACATGGCGCCTATGCATCACTATATTATGTGTCATGTGTCAATTCCTCTATAGTAATTAAAAGCAATCATAGGCAAAAGCATGAAGCACAACAAAAATGAATCTGTTCTATAGATTACGCGGACGAAGTTAGGGACCCGTAATATAGTCAGTAAAATGAGCAGAACGTAAATATGTATACATATTAATGTACGATAAGTCGATAACAGATGCTCTTCTAAACTGTAACTTTCGCTACATAAACTAGAAGCTCTTTATTCAAGTTAAAAGTTGAACATTGTTGTTTACAGTTTTTTATGATGCATTATTTTATAATATGATAAAGAAAGAGTTATCGGTGCGTTAATGTACTGTGAAATGGCCACTAAATCAAACAAATTCACCAACTTTGACCACCAACATAAAATATGAGCGAGCACTGCTTTTGTTTATTTTCTTATTGTGGATGTTTGCCAGAAATTTCACTTGGAAGAATTTTATAAAATTTTATGCCAACATTGGTTGCCAATTGGCTAGTCCACATTCAATTTTAAAGTTTATTTAATCGTGTGCCTTCTCTGGAAAATGTCAACGAATCAACAAACAGTTACATTTTGTTTTACTGATGAATCGAATCGATTTCTCTCATGTCACTCATAAAACGGATCGCATTCGCGATTTCTCTGTTGCCACTCGTGAAGTGAATTATGATCGGGATTCCTCTGAAATCATTCGTGAAGTGAGAAGCGCCCAATTTTTTTTATCGCACTCGTCGAGAGTACCTTTCTAGTCTTCTTAGTCATTCGTGGAACACATCGCACTCGCTTTCCTCTCATCATGATATGAAATGCGTTCGTTAATTTCCTTATGTTATTTACAGAATGATCTTTGCTGTCAATTGCTTTTATGTCACACTATTAGTAGGAACTAGACTTTTAATGCATTTCCAAAATCTCTTTAAGCGTCGAAAGCGTCTTTTAAATAAATAGCGCAATTTAATGTTCAATTAATTAAAGCTTCATCTGGAGTTTAATGAGCAACCATTTTATTCTTTAGCCGCTCCAATATAATGAATTGCTTTTATACGTTATTATTGTTTACTTATCGATAATCAGGTGAATAATAAAGTAAATACGATATGCTGCTGAATTCACAGAATCGTGAGAAAAGAACCCAATGCAAATACTGTTTACCTTCATTAATACGAGCACTAGTATCGCCACAAATATCTTGCAATAAATAAAATTAAAATAGGTCGAGATTTTGATTTATTCTTCAACCGAAATTAAACCTTTTCTTCTTAAATATTGAATTTATTTTACTATACTATTATGCATAAGGTTTGTTCATATTTTGTTTAGTTCCTCGATGTTTTCACAAAAAAAATTTTTACAAAATGTATGGAAAGACATTAACCATCAAACATATATAGGAATGCTAAGGGCTATAAGAATCATGGTGAAACTTCAATTGTGCTGCAAACAGTGCGCACTCTAAAGGAGTCTACGGCCATGCAAAACAGGTAATATGCAATGAATGCCTCTAATCAACTTTATTTTTATTTATTTATTTATTTATTTTTATTTATTTATTTTATTTATTTTTATTTATTTTATTTATTTTTATTTATTTATTTATGTTTATTTATTTATGTTTATTTATTTATGTTTATTTATTTATCTATTTACTACATTACACATTTTTATAATTGGCAGCAGCTTCCGCACTAAGCTCGAGGCTTGTATCGCGGTAACCACACGTTATACATTAGTCGCTTAAAATCTAGAATATGCAAACATCGGTTTGAAAACAAATAAAATATAAAAAACTAACAAAAATTAAACTTCTAACAAAATAACGTTCGAACGAAGTGAACATATTAAAACATAACAATTTTGGAAATAAAAAGGGAAATACAGTTGTATGTGATGAAAATGTGTGGGAAATAAATATATTATTATTTTCAACCAACACAAGCTCTCGGAACCTTCATACTCAGCTTCAAAGGAAACCGTATTTTTAATCTTAACTCCGACTATAAGACATATTACTAGTCTAAGAATAGGTACAATACTATCGAAGCTGAACTTGTCTGTTCCTCAGACAATGAACAATACGCAGCAGCTATTGCAGTACTGTATTGGACGGATTACATTGAACTTAGACCATTGTACAATGTATGCTCTACCTATGATATATACATATATAGATAACTTGTAAGGGTTTAATCGACTGCTAAGTTTTGGTGTAGCTCTGACTGAACACTTGCTTATCAAAGGGATAGCGATTGAATCGTTTTTTTGGTTTATTATACATGACATTAAGATTCTCCATATATCATTTCGGACATAACGGCCAATCTTATAGGAGACTAGCCTGCGGAAGAAATATTATAGTGCACAAGTGTGTGCGCAAACACAATTGCACTCTCTATTTCCTAACTCCTATAAGATTGGCCCGGCTCTCTGATATGATTAAATGTAGGATCAGTGGCTTTACGTGATTTCAGAGGCACGCTATGAAACACCTTCGTGCTATTTACCGGACACTTTAATTTCTTGACAGAAAAGCCCAATATTTTTTTTGGCTGGGTTCACTTGGGTGTCGAACCCTTGCACAACCGAGGCTATAGTATACTCAAAATGAATAAGGGGACAGGATTTCAACCGAGACTTACTTTTCGCTGCAACACACGAAAACTAATTCAAAGAACGGCACAATTCCTATGCATAAATTATCTCAACCATGTTCCAACTAAAATAGTGCTATCTCTCTACACCTGCGCGCAGAACAATGCTGCTAAATCAAGTTTGTACCCCGTATTGCGGCAAAATAGTCGTGTGAAAGGCACTTTTGAATTCTAACACGCATCATACTCGTACCTATTATTACCGGCGATGTAATCTGTTTGAACATCCTAATCCTAACTAATATCATAAATGCGAATGTGAGAATGTTTATTTGCTACGCTTTCACGCCTTAGCTACTCGACTGATCATCATAAAATTTCGCATACACGTTGTCATGGAAACAGAAAAAGACATAGGATTCCTTTTATTCAGGAAACAGTACTCAAACTTAACCTAAATTTACGGGAGCGAAGCCGCGGGCAAAATCAAGTACAGTTCTTGCAACTCACGAAGGCGAGCGGGCTTTACTTATAATTGAACGTGTACATGAACAGTGCGGTAGTGTGCGTGTTTGACAGAGCGGTCAGTTGCAAACGACACTTACACACACATACATATACGTATTTACCACAAATAAAGACCGCTCGCCTTCGTGAGTTGCAAAAACTGTAATACAATAATTGTGAAAGTTTGTAAAGATTTGTGTGGATGTTTGTTATTCAACCGAGCGTAAACTGTAAAACGGATTTTGATTAAACATTGCACATACAATTGTAACAGACAAGATCATATCCTGAATTAATACCCATTCGGCAGGGTCTAAGTATCCATTTGCTACAATCCTGTCATATCACTCTTGCTTTAATATTGTTTCCTATTTAATTTAACATTTACCATGATGACTTATGAACTAAGAATTTTCGGACAAAGTTCTCGTAATGGCTCGTAGCACTATCTGTCTTTTTGTACGCCACTGTATGAGGCTGAACATGTACGAACTAAACACTATTTGTAATAATATATTGCATTCAATGTATGTATACCATGTTTAAACAAATAAATGAATTCTTATTCTTATTCGTTCATACGCATTACATTTTTCATTCAAGTTTATTGTTTTAAGGTACTCTGGTTTTAGGTTTTCTACCTAGTCTCTAATCTGGTCAAAGAGCCATTCTATAAGGCTTTCACTCCCACCTCAATAACCTAAAATGTGTATTTGCATTCGATGCGAGACTCGAGTACAACTTTTTTCCTTTGGGATGATAGCTTGAAGCCCACAAACATCAGGTATTGTACTACAGTACCTAAAAATTTATTAAAAGTAGGTTCTTGTTTCAGATATTCAATATTTAGTTGATCAGGTTGAATTTTACTACATACAGCAATGTAGTTTACTTTCGCGGAGACCGAAGATGAAAAACCACTCGATGTGCTTTCAGCTCAGCACCAGAGCAAACAGTAACTAGCACATCAAGCCACCTATGTGTAATACCATGAGTATTACTTGTATGTTGTCGAACTTCCAAAACACACTACACTCTTTTAAAAATATTCTATGTCTAGTTCTCAAACGAAAATATCGACAAGAATATAATTGTACGAACTGACTGGCCAAGGGTGGGAACATCTCTGAAACCACTTATGTGGTTTCAATGCGTTGCGGTGCACCTCTACTGGCAAGCTTTGTGGGACAAAATATCTGTGGAGCGTATTTTAAATTTTTATGTCCATTTTAGTTGTTGGCCTCAGATGGCCTTCACAACTTTACGCGGACTGTGGGTGAGCGCAGAAGGCTCCCAACGCGTTAAAAAGTAAACTAAACAACGTTATCCCCAAGGGTGGTCTGCCACGGACCCCGGCTTGGGGCGTTGTCGGCAACGTGGATCTAGGGTGATCCACGCTATTAACGTTAATGCGACGCGTATTCCGACTTCGGCGGCGAGGCGGAACCGCGGACGACTTTGTATGGCTGCGCGGGCCATGTAGGCTTGTATTGTGTGAGTATTGTCGTTTAATCTATGGTCTCAAGTTAGCTAGTGCGTGGAAAACGTGAAAAGCGTGTACTTGACATAGCGGCCAGGGGTCCCCTTGATTGGCCCTAACATCGTCCAGCAGCGCGCACATGTCTGTGTAATTCGCGAAGCTGGCGAACCTACCCATTGAGCGAAGACGGTTATCTGTAAATATATAGCAATGGTCTCCCCGTGACGAGGGCTACTGAAAAGCAACCGAAACGTTGAGGAAAGTGTGAACATAAATCTAATTAGTTTAATAAATTAAACAGCAGTAAAGGTTAATAGTAGTAGTTGAATAATTTCATTATTATGTAATAATAATGTTTTTAAAATAAACAATATGATAAAATCCGTTTAGTTTTATTTCAATATATAATATGTGCGTAAACGTCAGACAATTTATGATATTCGTTATATTATGATTTTTGATTATATCTCTATTATATATCTCTCTCACTCTTACTGTATCCATAGCTAAACTCAGAATAAAGATCCATTAACTATTAATAGCACTATTTTACATCTCATTAATCTATGATAAACTATGCAAAGTTTAACCAGCAATTGGCTATAAATTGATATAATTATTATATAATGGCAATGAAGATTCGTGATATCGTTTCGTGATAAAGGCAAGGCACATTTATTCTCCGAGTAATGGCTCTAGGGTAATGTGATGTAGTAACGTGAACTCGTTATTACAAAATTATAGCAGCTCTATTATCGTATAAATTTATTTATCGTTTCTGGTATTACTACAGGAATTTTTCGAGCTAAGACTTTATGAATTCATATGCTATCTAGCAAGAAAAGTACTACTGGCGTTATGGGAAGTGGTTACTTTAATCTACAGGTCAACACTTATGTCGAGTTACAGCACGTCTTCTTAAAACGAAACAATGTTGTGCTGTCAAATTTATCTGTTGAACAAAGAGTATGTAATACTATGCTGTTGAAGAGTAACGTTTCAGTAGGCGGAAATAGATTTTACGTCAAAAACCCATATTTTTGATGACTATTCAAAATAAAATGGACCAAGTACCAAGATAACAAACGTAGTAAAATAGTACTATAAGGAGGTTGGTTTTAAAAAAAATTATAAACTGATAAAACATATGTGTTTGGAACTTACAAATATAACTTCAAGATATATTCATTGCTAAGCTCTACATGCTATATTTTCGCCAGGAAACGTGCATAATAAAGACCTTATATTCATAAATTCATCTTCAAGCGGCAGAAAAATACATAAAAATTACGTGTTTTTTGAGTTAAAAATACACCCCAGAAACACAATATAATATGATGGTAATACCGTGGCCTTAATATGGTTTAGTGAGTCGAAAATCGATAGAATAAAATAATCACTTTCAAGTTTATTGGAGTTAACTGGGAACGTGGTCTCATTACGATATTTCCAATTTTTATACTCTTGACTTTTATCTTTAAGACTTCATTGTTATTCTCGTCTCGTGAAGCTCTTTCAAGATTTGAGAACTCCTAATAAAGAGACGCGATAGGGGAACATTGTTGCGGGCGCATTGTAATTTTCCTTTTCGAAATAATTTTAAAGCAGTAAGATCAGGCATCCAACGTTGATTAAGATTTTGTTTCTATGCTGTGTTCTTTAATAATTTGATACTTCGTGAGTGTTTGTGAGTGGCCTATATATTTTTACAGAGTTCGTACTTAATTTTGATAACATTTTATTACAACTTGAACCAGTTGTAATAATTGAGTACCTACTGGTAAATTATTTTCGGATAGGTATTTGAAACATAAACACTTAAGGAAAATTGAAAGGTTTAGAGAAAATTTGTCAATTGCAGATTAATGTCCTAATGTTTATCTGGTCATATATCGAATCATGGTTTTAAAATTGTACTAAATAGACATAGTGTTTACTTTAGACATTATAATATAGTGTATTTAAGTTGTAATAATGATTTACTGTCGCGCGTGATGATAAACAAATGCGGAAATCATCAAAAATTTCAAATAAGACATAGCACATTTTAGTGTCCATTTCAAGTTCCAATATTTATTTGACGAAGCTCTTACTTTTATATCTTGTTTATTTCACCACGGCTGGAATGCCTTTTTAGCTTGGAACGGCTGGGATCATCTGTTGGACAACGAGTTGCGGGTCTGTGGTTACCAGGATTTCCAAGGACCCTTTTTTGCATGTATCTACACACCACTGGTGTCGTATGTCGAGAGGCTGCGGTAACCACATACCATACCAGCGATCCTTGATCTTAATTTAACCCTTATTTATACAAGTCAACATCTCATTTTCTCTGTTTTATTTTGGTAACATTTTGGTTACTTGATGTTTCAATATTAAATAATAGATAATAATATGTCATTGGATCAAAGACAGGAACATGGAATGGTCGTTCGACGTTAAGATTGCCAAGCAATATCTTTGCAATCAAGGGCCGTACCAGCATTGCTTGCGTGAGAATGTTTCTAAGCTATACACTCTGTATTGCGCTATCATATTCTTGTACATTATTAACCCTTAAATTCCTATTCCCTTATCATCTTCTTCTTTCTTGTTATTCTCCTTCTGGCGCGCGAGCTTCTTCTTGGACAGATTCTTCTTAGCGGGCGCGTTGTCCACGGACGTGGCGTGCGCCACGGCGTCCTCGCGCTCGCTCAGGCACACCTCGATGTGGCACGGAGACCACATGTAAGGGTTAATGCGACCGTGAGCGTGGTATGAGCGTCTGCGCAGGTAGGGGCGCGGTTCACCTGAATGTGGTCAATGACTAGCCTGTCAAGAACTCTGCAGATTTCTTGGGCCAACGTCCCTGTGTGGTACCGAACTGTTATGGCATTTCTATAACAGATTGTGGTAAGGCTCCTGGGTGACATGCAGAGAGCTTAAACAAAGAAAAACTTATATCTAGGTACACCGAATTAAGTCGGGCTGTGCGAGATGAATAGGTGGTACTACCTAGTTATGATATCTACATAATACTTGGCAACGTGTAATATACTTACTATATAATCATCTGTTCATAGCTTCAGCGTGATAATTTCAACTAACCTTCTCAATTAATTAAACAGCGCAATTGTCGCTCCATACACGTTCGTCAGTATTATAATTATTATGATTAGTAATAATATATTCAGATTATCAATCATGCAAATAAGGATTAGCAAATTAATATTATCGTTGTTATATCTAAAATTAGCAGCTTATCAAGTCTTATTATATTACCAAGATGGAAAACCCCCAGGGCAGACTAGGAACTGCCTACAACTTTGATAATATAAAAAAGGGGTACTTGTAACCGACTGCCACGCCTGAGGTCGCGGGTTCGATTCCCGCACAAGTCAAACATTTGTGTGCATGAACATGGACGTTTGTCTTGGTCAGTGTTTCTATATATAATAAGTATGTATTTACAAAAAAAAGTATATATGTATGTTTATCCATTGTCTAGTACCCATAGTACAAGCTCTGCTTAGTTTGGGCTAGATGGGGTTGTGTGTATGTGATAGAATATTATTATTATGTTTCTCTTTCACGGGTATTTCCCTAATAAGAAAATACTCGGCCCTTTGGGAGGCTTACATGGAGACGTGGTTACAACGTGAAGAGGCCTTTCGAGAGTTTTAATCAAAGATGGGATGGAACACCGACAGCGGCACTAGCTGCAGCAGGCGTAGGACTATTGCTACGTATGGATTCTAATATATGAGCTATGGGGCTATGGCTATGGGTATGGGTATGGGTATGGGTGTTTGATGGACTGGTACATTGGTAACTATGGATGATAAAACGGCGTCTGCCCTGAATACTCTAATAACATCAATCGAATGGGCAGATTATTATTATTTATATTATTACTAGCTTTTGCCTCGGCTTCGCTCGCGTTAATTTACAATTTGACAATCAATTCGGGTTGTACTCTGCTTGTAATAATATAATTCAATCATGATTCTAAAAGCACGTGGCGCCATCTATTATCCTAAGAACGTTACTATTGTTTTCCTCGGGAACAGTATGTTTTTTCGGGATGAAAGGTAGACTATGTCCGTTTCTGTACACCTGTCAACGTATATGCAAAATTTCAGGATGATCGGTTCAGTGGATTAGGCGTGAAAAAGTAACAAACAAACAAACTCATTTTCGCTTTTATAATATTAGTTAGGAGTTAGGATAGGATTAGGACTAGGATTATGTACAAGGATGTTGCAAGATTGTTGTTTTGTATGAAGTAAATTCAAACATTTATTATCTCATTATTTTTTATTTACAAATATGAATTCGATCGTATTTTAATGTATAGCTGCTTAAGATTAACTCAAGTATTATATTAAATTATTAAAAACAGTGATAGATAGAAGATCTTAAAGTAAGGTTTGGTAACAATTATGGACCCTATTGAGCACGGCAACAGTGAGAGTGAGGAAGAGCAGTTTATTTTTAAATAAAATATGTACTTCATTTTTGTAATCTATAAATTTATTTTCTTGGCATTTACATTCATTTTTCCTTTAAACTAAAAGTAACTATTATAATTTACTTCCTCAGTAGCAGCTGTTTATCTAATATTAAAAATAAACTCGATAAATGAATGAGGGCTCATGCATAGTCACATTCAGTTATACCGCTGCCTCACCGAAGCAGTAATTATGTTTATTATTTCATCACCAGTCAGTAATTCATAATTTGTGGGAGATCTGGAGTCTAAACTAAGCCGAAGCCTGTACTATAGATCTCCAGGTCCCCCATTTCATAACATTATATGGATTGTCAACATGTGGAAAGCGTACGTAAGAGTTTATTTTATTTTATTTATTTATTTATTTGGATCGCCAACAAATGATACATATTTCTTACTTCTAAATAATAATTTACAGACATGCCTTGTGCTCATTCACTTACAGGCAACCACATCTAACAAAAATAAAAATTTTCGCCACAAAAACTAAGTAGAGTAAGAGTTGTGAATGAGTAAACAGGAACAAGTTTCAGTGTATAATAATGACATATTTGTGAGTGTGTATGTAGATATGTGTGTGTGTGTGTGTGTGTGTAAGTATGTGTTTGTGTGTATGTGTATTTGCATGTGTTTGTGTGTATGTATGTATGTGCGTGGTGTGTGTGTGTGAGAGTGTTTAAGCGATAAATAATGTTGTCAAATAACAGTTTTGCATGTTTTAACAAATTTATTTAGTAATAGGGTTCTTAATCATTGTGGGTGTAATGTACTTATGTATAACTTAGGAATAGGTTAGATACTATTATCAAGAACAATAGATTTTTCACACAAAATATAATCAGGTTTCTCATGTGCAATATAATATAAATAAACTATCTTTATCCAGGTATCTACTACATACTCTCACGTTTCTCATAATATTCACAAACAAGAACAAACTTGGTCATAACTAGACTTAACACTATAAACGCTACCGGTACGTACGACCCAGGTAGGTATCCCCTGTCGAGTTTGGCACGTTTCCCTCATAAAGAGCTCTTTAGGGTTAATAAGGGTCAGTCTGCTAAATCACGAAGATGTTAAATGTCAAAACTTGACGTTTCGCGGTGAAGATGATGAAAATGTTGGCGTTTTATGTCGAAGTTTAAGAAAATTTAATTTTAATTTGATCATATATTTATATAAAATTAGATTTGCGCGCGCCTCCGCCCGCGTGGAACCTACATCAATAAAAAGTATCCTATGTCCTTCACCAGGTTTTAAACTATATCTGTACCCAATTTCATCTAAATCGGTTGAGTGGTTTAGCCGTGAAAAAGTAACAGACAGACGGACAGGTAGACAGACAGAGTTACTTTCGAATTTATAATATTACTAGCTGTGCCCGCGGTCTCACCCGCGTCAGTGGTATTTGTAGTTACTGGGCCGCTTCCGTAAGCCGTAGCGTGATGTTATATAATTTCATCTAAATCGGTTCAGTGGTTTGAGCGTGAAAAGGTAACAGACAGACAGACAGACAGAGTTACTTTCGCATTTATAATATTAGTAAGGAGTAAGGATAACACTGTAGGCAACTCGAAGGTTCAAGTTTTAAAGTATTATATAAAAATATATGATATAATATATACCTACGTACAAGTAAAATCCACACAACACAGGACTGCGCACTGCTGTTCTACTCGAGACAGCAACAACTAAAGGGAACTATTTTGAAATAACAAATAGATAACCATGCGGTAACTATTTTAAAATCAGACAGTTTTGCAAACGTATTTGCATGGAAAAATCAAATACAGCCAAAGTTCAAGCGATATAGGTCGCTGTACAGGTGTATACAAATATTATGGCCCATTGGGCAAAATAGATAAGCTTTACGTATTTTGCAGAAATAATTTCAAAACATAAATTGGTCCGCAACTTTTGGAGAAGCAATTTAAACTTCAATATACGAGTACAGACGCATGTATCGATGCTCTAGGGAAATGAAATGTTTTGATTACACGAACATTTTGTCTTATACTTTTTGTGAATACATTTCCTTCTAACTTAGTTTGAATGTAGTGAATTTGGAAGAAAATTTTGTTGCCTCTTTATTTTGGGTCTTGGGACTGTAAGTTTAATGTAAGACTAATTTAAAACATAGACTCGTCAGTTTTCAGTTATATTAGGCGTACCTGAATGTAAACGGAGGTGTTTTCACCCATATTTTACTAGCTATATTTTAAGGTTTCTGCGGCTGTTACGATATACCTACCTAATAACTGACAAGGCTCGGCCTATTTTCGAGGCAGGCCTATTACTGATTGCGGCGTTTAAATCAAACAGCTCATTATTTATTTTATAACAGAAAACTTATAAAAGTTTGCACGCAAACAACCTTAACTTCTAAAAAGAGGATAACAATAACAATTAAAGTAATGGTAGACTGACTGGCTAAGTAGGTACGTATTGTTTTAATTCCTCCTAAAAATATCCATTGGAATGAACCGCTTAATCCAGACGCGTTCACCGACAAACTGGTGAAATAAAAATACTGTAAAAAATAATTCCTTTAGTAAATATTTCCGGTAAATCTCGACGCTCTGTAACTAAACGAACTCGAGTGGTGGCACTCAAAGAGGAAGTATCAAGCTCCGCCGAGTTCAAATAAAAATGTAAAAGATATATTTGTCTAATGAAAAAAATGTGTTCGGAATGCCTTTAACGGTTTTTTTGTAAATAATAGTTGAGTACGTAGTAGTACTTAGTGGATATTATTTTGGTTAATTTTTTTGTGGTAATGCAGGTGTTTTTGTTTTAATATATTAATTATGTTGATCTAGAATTTTAGAAGTCCCAAGAAATCATTTTACGTGTTGGTTTGAGCTAATTTACGATAGCAATTTTATGAAAAAGTTACATGTGAAACTATGTCTTCTCCCTAGCCTTTATTATTCCCAAGTCACTTGAGGTCGGCTTTCTAGTCTAACCACATTTGACTGGATATCAGTTTTTACACGAAGCGGCCGCCACCCGAACTCCGCAACCCGAAGGCTAACGATACCCTAAGACTAGACCAGTGTCAGCATATTAGAGGGCACTGACTTCCCAATAATGACTGCCATTGATGTTCATGGCAGCTGGGACCGACGGCTTAACGAGCTCTCCGAGGCACGGAGCAGACGATAATTGTTAAACAATTTTAATAGCTAAATACGTGTGAAACTATGTATTTACCTATTAAAATTTTGCGTTATTTTATATGCTACCTCAACATCAAAGTATGCCTCCGAAATGTTATAGAATGATGTATTGTACCATGTCATTTTGTAATTCGCTAAATGTAATTAAATTAATATTATTTTTTAAATGTAATTCGCTTCTGATTTTGTAGACTAACATGAGACCGAGGATAGCTGGTGTGTTACCATCTATCCTTAGATTTACGTTAAACTTTTAGGTATCAAGTAGGTCAACTATTACCAAGCGTGCTGAGGAGAAGGCCTATTACCAAGGCTGTTGCTATAAAACAAAGCAAATTATATTAATATATAAATTGTATAGTATAGATTTTAGTAAATAGTTTAGTAATCGTTGTTATAAAGTATATACCAAAATAGCTTAGTAATAGCAAAACAAAATTATATTAACTAGAGGTCGCCTAGTGCTCGAAATTCGACCAAAGTTTGCCTGTAAGATATTGCTGATATGTGTTATAATTATACTTATACATTATAATTATATTGATATATATGTAACCATAGTTACGCGGTTTGACTGCGTGTGTAAAATGCATGGTTGTGTGCGTGTAGTGTTTTCCATTAATTTAATGTATTTCTAATGCATATTTTATATAAATATTAGGATTCACCCCTCCTTCTCCATATAAACTTTAACTGTGCTAAATATCATACTCTTCCGTCCGCGCAATTTTCGTAAAAAGGGGTACAAAGTTTTTGCTTTACGTATTAATATATAGATTTTATATTAATATTATTTTATACAAATTATAAAGCGTTTGCTATTTATTTCTAGTATTCGTCCAGTGCTCAATATTCAACCATAATCATTATTGAAATTTTGAGGCAACCCTTAATATTTTAAAAATATTACCTAACAGTACAACACTAAAAGTCGTCAATAGCTATTAAACCAAACAAAATAAGAAAATCGATTGATAAACAGATGCTATAAAGGTACTGAACTGTTTAGCCTTTGCCTATTTATATATACAAACAATGCAGGTCGGAAATGTTCCGAATTTTCCGAACTACATTGTAATCAAGTAAATATGTTTATGCCTCCACGCCTCCGTCAATGTTGACTCCGAATTCACATTGTGAGAGCGATTCACAGTGTAGTTAAACAATGAGAACGCTTCCAGAATGTTTTGGAAGCATTCCGGCCGGATTTGACTTGAATACACTATGAATTTTATGTTTGAATAATACAGCTGAATGTACGGAAAATAACATGATGTCACTCTAATCATATGACTGCATACAGTTATAGCATCATCATATAGTAAATAGGTAACTTTGTTTAGTACTCTTTTCTTTTCTATTTTCTTTATGTTGACTTAATATTATAGGCATAAATAAATTAAGTCATCTTGTATTTGTTTCTTGGAATTATTGTATAATATTTTATAATAATCCTAACTAATATTATAAAAGCGAAAATGAGTTTGTTTGTTTCTTACCTTTTCACGCCTAAACCACTGAACCGATCATCCTGAAATTTTGCATATACGTTGTCAGGTGTACAGAAACGGACATAGGCTACCTTTCATCCTGAAAAAAATTACTGTTCCCGAGGAAAACAATAATAACGTTCTTATGATAATAGATGGTGCCACGTGTCTTTCGAATCATGATTGAATTATATTATTACAAGTAGAGTACAACCCGAATAGATTTTCAAATTCTAAATTAACGCGAGCGAAGCCGTGAGCAAAAGCTAGTAATTTATAATAATATGATAAATTGGATAATTTAAATTCATTTTTCTATTTTCTGTGAATATCAAGTAATTAATTAAACTATGTGTTTTATTTAAACTGTGGCAGACTTGACACATCTTCGATAACATTACGACGAATTTTCTGACAAGCAAGTTAGAAAGCAAGAATTATTTTATGCACATACACAATTCAAACCAAGTATTCCTTTTGTACTAGAGGAAAGGTGAAGGCCGTACTATAGCAACGCGCATAATTCTAGAAGACAATTAAATTCCATACAACAGAAGCACACGTTATGCGCAAAAGCACGTAAGATAAAAAAGACAATAACAAAAATTTACTTTGTCTTCAGCATAAAGAGCGTTGCGATGGAATTAATAAGACTGGCCTTTTGTTAGTTGATTTATGAATAGAGCTGTAATTAACGCTAGAACAATACAAAGCTTTTGATATGACCAGTGAAGATCAAAAGAATATTAATTTGAATGTCACAAACAATCTCATGAAGTTTCTTACCCATTTATCTAGTAGAAATAAAATTATTATACATACTTTACTGAGAATATGAGATGTAGGGCACAACAGAATCCACACTAAAATCTGGGATTTCACAAAAGTTGGGACAGTCCGACACAAACTAGTCTCTATCATGCACAAGATTACATTCAAACAACCTTGTGACAAAAAATAATAATCATTATTACGTAAAGAAGTGACACTCTTGTAGCAGTACGACTAGCAGTACTGTAGTCTCGGCGTTATTCGGTTAACCCCATTCACGCGCTAACAAGAAGTACTTTTACGATGCAAATGGTAATTTTCTGGTTTCATATCATTGATTAATTTAAAACCAAATTTATTTTTAATTATAATATTATATCTAAATGAAAAAGTATATATATATATCGGCTAAATGATAGGCAGAATGTTTTACACTGGCATTGTGCTAAGTATAGTTTTAGATCCACCACATCCAGGCACAGTATCAGACACTATTGGGCTACAGAAAAGTTGCAAGAAAATCACAATGCCACTTTACCCGATTCATTAGGCGTAGTAATAGCATTCACTACTGCTGCGCTTCAGAATCATTCTATTGTGGTGACTCCGCACAGACAAAGCAGTTCAGCCAACTTTCAACAGATGGCGCTATATACCAAAAGCGCTCAAATGACATCATACTATCCTGAATCGCACACAAGTAACATTTACACGGAGACTAAGTTTATATACAAGCTCCCGACATCAACTTTCGGGCCGCGGCCCGTCAGGCACGATTAGGGCCGCGGCCCGCCAGGTACAATCACCCAGCCTGGTCCTCCCTTTGTGTTGGAAGGACATCATAGCCCGTTCCTCCACACTATTAAATACACATTTACACTATAAAAATGTGTTTGTTTGAAAGCACAGGCAATTTAAAAAGGCTTATGTTTAACTTATCACCAGATATAGTAAAATATAACAGTCAAAAATAGTAAATGATCACCAAATTGCACAGCAAAATTTATTTAAAGAGATCGAAATAAGTCGACGGAGCCCCACTTCGCGGGGCTACTATTTTTGGGTGGGTTTAATAAGAAGGAACCTAACATAATTTAACCCTTCCGAGACGCAATGCAGTGATTTGAGGCATATAGGCTCGTTATGATATATTTTAGTAAGCATATTATGGTGCGCAATTACTATTTGAGGTGGTCATTATATTTAATCCCATTTAAAAAGTCAACACAATGTTTGCAAGAGTAACTAAACAAACAAATTTATTCACATCTAATTGAAAAGATAAATGTGCATACCTACTTTATTAAACTATTACGCTATTATCTGGGATATAAAATTACATACATTTTCTAGTTGCCGCCGGCACAAAGACTCGACAGCGTTCAAACTAGCAACAAAGTTTGTACCTAGCAAACTCGTGGGGGTAAATAATGACCTACAATTACTGGGACGACTTATTTCCCAGCAATTTTACGATAGAAGAGAAGCGAAAGTTGAAGTGCAATATAAACTATTGCGACCGAGCTACAGTAAAACTAAAACTAAAACTAAATACTGTGCCTTGTGAGATAGGTCTCATTCCAATCACTGTTTCTATTATTGAGCTACGTTTTCTTTGTAGTAGTAATTTGTACTTAGCTGTTACCTATCTGACCGCTGGTGTGCCGCTGCATCTCAACAGGTCTTGAAAAATACTTACACCACGCGATTTTTCATCTTATTAAAACCAATTACGCAGTTTAGCTGGGAATTCATAACAATTAACGGTAGGTAGTTTTTGCTTAAATAATTATGTAAGTATATATTTGCAGTCCCTATAAAACGTATATTAATTTAGTATTAGTCAGAATCGATTGGGAGTTTCGCTAAAGAGGAAATGAAGGTTCTTAACTTTTAGCATATACAAGGTATGCAGTTTACCACAGTGCTATAGGGTTTAATCATTGTATCGCAGGCTTACAGACATTTCTAGCGATACATACATATTTACGCATCCTCTAGTTCAAGACTTACTTGGAATTCAATGTCATTGATCAGCTGTCTACATCGTTTTCGTCCGACAGCATGATGAATAGCCTCTTCAATTAGACCGCTTTGGATGTCTCAACTACCACATTATTGTCTAACATAAATATACATACTTAATCAAATCATGTTTTCAAAGGTAGGTTCATAGACAGAGGTGAATTACGGCCACATAAAATTTAAATTTACTTTAGAGAGGGCATGGTTATCACTGTCTCCGTGACGCAGCGAGAGTAAATATAGCTAATGTGCATGAGGGTTCGATTATCGGGTCGCGCAACGTGTTATCGAGGTATTCTGACAAAAGTTCTCATTGCAGCACGGATTCTGAAATTGTGTACGTTAGACGCCTGTACGTTCGACTCCTTCCGTAGAATTTATTACGTGGGACCTTAACCTTTTGAGCGCCACGGTCTTGTATAGAAGACAAACGTTTACGTGCCCTCCACGCCCCGTCTTTATTAGAAGACAATGTCTCATCGTAACATTTATAAAAAAAATACATAAAAAGGATAGTTGGTTTTATTTTGTGTGTAATTTTACTATGGCCTCAAATTCTACTTTAGTGGCCTTCATTTATTTTAAAAACAGCAAAATTGAAGTAGCCAACATATTTCAATTGTTGTAGAATTTTGTACCACACTCGAATGACTAGTACCAATGAGCGTTGATAATGTTGAAAAAAATTCTGTGCAATATGGCTTTTCCTTTAATATCTATATTCTATATTTTAGGGAGTGCTCCAAGGAATTGTTCGGACTGAGCTCCGCCGCCTCTTTTCGCCATCGTCAACGCGACAGCATTTTCATTCCCATCATTTAGATGGTTGGCAGTCCACAACTGTGCATTTCTCCAGGAATTTTCTGCCTCGCACAATAAAACTGTGGAATGAGCTGTCGCCTGTGGTATTTCCGGACCAATATGATCTTCAACAGTTCAAGAAAAGAGCGTACTCCTTTCTAAAAGGCCGGCAACGCTCTTGTAACTCCTCTGGTGATGCGAGTGTCCATAGGTGGCGGTAATCGCTTACCATCAGGCGATCCGTCTGGTCGTTTGCTCCCTAATCCACAAAAAAAATACAAAGGAAGTTTTCTTTATATCTGCGAACTCGCTATCATATTTTTTTTACTATTGCTTTGAACTAACCTAGCTACATATTACTACAAGTACCTACAATCTACACTAAATAGTACTGTACTTTTGTGTTTTAACCTATTGAGTCGCAGCGGCACCCCCGAGGCCAGTCATAATATTGTTTTAATTATGTCTAGTAGTTTATCGGCCTCGATGGCGTAGTGGTTAGTGTAACCGACTGCCACGCATGAGGTTGCGGGTTCGATTCCCGCACAAGTCAAACATTTGTGTGCATGAACATGGATGTTTGTCTTGGTCTGGGTGTTTCTATGTATAATATGTATGTATTTACAAAAAAAAAAGAAGTATATATGTATGTTTATCCATTGTCTAGTACTCATAGTACAAGCTCTGCTTAGTTTGGGCTAGATGGTGTTGTGTGTATGTGATAGAATATTATTATATTATTGGAAGACTTGACAGACTACAGAGGTAAATATAAAACTAAGCTTCACTTTGCGCAACGAGGTACCGTGTTTAATTACACGGAGTGTCCTGTAATGAAGGCACTATTAACCTTTTATTTGCAGTCTTAGACGTCGGTGATTCTTCAAAAGGCTTATTTAATTCATAATGGGGATTAATTATGTTGTCACTTTTACACGAGGTGGGTATACAGCCAATTTAATAGCAATTATATAAGGAAGGTAATTCAGTGACATTTAACATGCTTGTATTTAGAATTATGGAAGTGGTAATTTGGCATTAAATAATCCTTTAGGATCTTGATATAAATTTTGTTTGGGGTTATGTGCCAACAACACCCTTTTACCAAGCCTGCGATGTCTATCGGTCTATTTGTCTGCCTTCCTTTTAAAGGACTCTAACTTTTGAGTATCTTTGAAAATGGATAACACTCGCTCTTGGAATAATTTGTCGCAGTGACTTTTCACACATTCAAACAATAGACACAAGAAACATCTAGACTAGGAACAATTATTTTTAGATCACACATATTATTTTTGTCCCGTGTTCATATCGAACCCATAATACTCAGAGCTATGGCAGCCGCATTACAACTACTTAAATCGTTACGCCATCTGAGCAATCTAAAAATATCAGCCGTGAGAAGACAAATAAAGAGAATTATGAAGAAGTCTTATACATGCAGGTTTCCTTGTCATATTTTCCTTTGCCGTTAAAGTGAACGATTTAACTATTCAATACGATCTAACTTGAGACCTTTGCGTGGGCGTCCAATGATCACTTTTTTGTCTTCATAGTATACATACATAATATCGATCGGTCAAAAGGCAGAGTCGCACACATTTATTGAAACTGAATAAGTAACAGTCTCGATAACCCTCTATTTATTAAAATTTGCGGAGTTACAGAATGTACGAATGTAATAAACTTACTAACCCCTTTGACGTTCATGAGTCTTACTTTCGGACTTAAATGAATAAATTATTTTTGACAGTGACTTACTGTAAGTGTTTCAAAACGGTCCGAAACGGTGACGTTTATTCGAACCTTATGTAACTCGAACTAAATAGATTCAGTTATAGTAATCAAACGCAATCCGGCAAAGTATGAAACACTTAATTATATTAATTAAATTGAACTCAATCAATCAATCCAATTAATAATGCATCTGTTAAAGTATCGGTACATAAACACAGTGGTTAATTAAGCGCGTAAAATTATCCATTTTAATTAATTGAATACGACGACCATTGCAATAACTCGGGGCAATCAATTATTTCTGCAGTCGTTGATAGTGAACGCCGACCGTCACGATGTATCTCTACTTAGGGATGTTTACAATTGTAAGTTGTATTTCATTTTATGTTGTCTTGTTTCTTGTATAATTTTACTAGTTTCTGACGTTTTGGCTTCTTGTTTTATCTTCGATATATAAGTTTTCTAGAACTAGTAGAAAGACTGACTGCACGGATGGCGTAGTTGTTTAAATGGTCGCCTCGCCATTGCTGCCGCGCCGAGTGTTATGGGTTCGATACCCAATCGGGTCAAAAATTCGTGTGACTCACAAATAGTTGATTCGAGTTTGTGTTCTTTGTGTCCGTTTTCTGAATGTTTGTTAAGTCTTCCGCGACACAGGAATTATACGGTTATACCTAGTACGAAAGTAGCCTTAAAAAATAAAAACGAAGAAAACAAATCTTATATGTTAAAACAGAGCGTGGTCTATCTGTATACCAGGTTTAATTTAAATCCGTTAAGGTTTTCGCGAGATCAATATATACAAATATACAAATATTTTCACAATTTTTCACATCTATAGTAATATAATAAAGGTGAAGAGTTTATTTGTTTGAACGCGCTAATCTCAGGAACTACTGATTCGATTTGAAAAATTATTTTAGTGTTGGATAGGCTATTTATCGAGGAAGGCTATAAGCTATATAACATCACGCTACGACCCACCGGGGCGGCGCATTAACGATAAACGCGGGTGAATACGCGGGAACGTTTAGTATGTAATAGTCAGAAAGTTTATACTGATTGTAATCGGGCCAATTTCAGAGTGTTATATAGTTTCACACTATGTAGACTCGCCTTTTATTCTCAGTATCAGTATCTTCCATTTTCTGTAAAGTTCTGTAGTAGGTACTTACAATTTCTTTTTTGAAACTGGTGGATTGATTTTGCCTGTTTCAGTCACTAAGTTTATTAATGTTTTGTCTGAAGTACAACATAGCCATTTTTCTGCAGCTGTTTAGATGTGATTTGCTCGACATTGGTTCTGCCATTGACTATCAGATTGGTGGTTGGCTCTTTTGCCATCAACACAATTAAAAAAAGACTAATGATAATTATTACTGACTATTATTTTCAGGTTGTTCTAGTATCACCAACAATATGTTCACACTCGAAACACGATGCATCTGTTCCGGATTTGACATTACTTAAAAGCATAAGTATGATGCTTTTCGTTAATCGACAGGAAAAATGTACAGCTTGTGTACATAAATATTATAAATAACAGATTTTATATTTCAGTGTCAGGCTTGCAGAGTTCTGACGAAGATTTAGATTCTGAAGATGTGGATAAAGGTATTACTATTTGATTACTACAATGATAAAAAAGGAAAACACTATTTCGTTGCTAATCTCTTCCTAACCGTACTAAAAGAAATTTAAAAAATACTTTTAATAAATAAAATACACTTTATATTTAGTATTATATATTAAAACTTAACTTTTTAAGTGTTTATCCTAAATTAAAACGAATAACTATGGTTCATACGTATGTATTTTGCTTATTTCATAGACCATTGTCGGCCTCGATGGCGTACTGATTAGTGTTACCGACTACCACGCCTGAGGTCGCGAGTTCGATTCCCGCACAAGTCAAACATTTGTGTGCATGAACATGGATGTTTTTTGATCTGGGTGTTTGTATCTATAATATGTATGGATATAAAAGTATATATGTATGTTTATCCATTGTCTAGAACCCATAGTACAAGCTCTGCTTAGTTTGGGCTAGATGGTGTTGTGTGTATGTGATAGAATATTATATTATTTGTTAGACCTACAAGACACACACACCCTCACACACACGTACACACAACACACGTACACCCACACACACACAACACACATGCTTGATACATATTAAATAATGTTACCTGTAATTATTGACATTTCTCAACTACCGCACATAGCTAGATCGAATCTTTTAGGTGTCTGGTGCCTGAGATACAGGCTCTACCTAGTTCGGGTGCCAGCGGCTTATTATACATTGTTACATGTACTACCACTATTGTTCACCATGTAATGTCTTGTGTCTTGTAAATTAAGAAATAAATTATTATTATTATCATTTGATTCGTCAAAAGGTAAATCACTCACCTACCATCCTCTATCACGGAGTATATGGCAAAATCAATTGTGTGGCGTGTCGACTGCATGAATGGCATAGTGCCTTAAGTGGTCGCCTCATCATTGCTGCCGCGCCGAGTATTGTGGATTCGATCCCCACACGGGACAAAATATGATGTGTATTTGAATGACAAACATCCATGGCACTAATATTTGAATGACAAACATCCATGGCACTAATATTTGAATGACAAACATCCATGGCACTAATATTTGAATGACAAACATCCATGGCACTAATATTTGAATGACAAACATCCATGGCACTAATATTTGCATCAGCTCATAGGACGTTAAATGACAAATAGGTACTAACACTTATTTTTTTAATATATTTAAATATACTAGCAGTCGCCTAGTGCTCGAAATTCGACCAAAGTTTGCCTGTAAGATATTGCTGATATATGTCATTATATATTGATATATGTAACCATAGCTACGCGCTTCGACTACGTGTGTCAAATGCATGGTTGTGTGCGTGTAGTGCTTTTTCATTAATGTGATATATTTCTAATGCATATTTTATATAAATTTTAATATTAGGATTCGCTCCTCCTTCTCCATATAAACTTTAACTGTGCCAAATTTCATACTCCTCCGTCCGCGCAATTTTCGTAAAAAGGGGTACAAAGTTTTTGCTTCACGTATTAATATATAGATACATTTTTTTGTAGTGTTACACCTTGTTTAAGCTAGAATTTACATTGTTGCTACACTCAGTCGTATTTTAATCAAAAAGAATGTGCAATGAAGACAACTCGTGATCATTGACAGTTCCGTAAAGTTTTCTTTTGAGTTTTATTTAAACAGTTAGATTAAACTACGGACTACAATCATGCCTTGTCTTGATTATTTATGTACATGTAAGTGGATGCTCCTATTTACCATACTGCTGCTTTAGAGGCTACCATCAAATTGTATTAAATGCTTGAGTATGTTCAGTAGTAATTCATGGAGAAATGGTTGCAGCACCTTACAGTCATGATTTGTAAAGAAAATTTTATTGTAAACTTGGCGATTAAAAAGAGTGGCCATGAGTTTCTTGCCCGTTCTTCTCATGAGCCCTACACCCTTGCTTTGCTGAACGTGGCAGTAAATGTAAATTCACAGAAAATTTTTGTGTAACTTTGACATTCATAAGTGTTACCATGTAACCTAACTTGAATAAATTTATTTTTGATTTTGATTTTGATCAGATAATGGTTGTAACCATTTTGGGTGTTCTTTGAGTCCGATTTTTGTCCACCTAATATAACCTTGACGGTTGGTGCAGGAGAACGCTATATCATAAACTGGACTAGTCGTAGAGAGAAGGGGGATGTCCAATTTTTGTAAAGTCAGATTTTACAAAATTACACGACACAGGAAATACTAGAGCGGAAGTTGTCTTTAAAAAAATAAAAAGTATTGTTTCGTTATATATTTTCTTTTACATTGGCATTGCTACCACTTATATTATTATGTACATACATTATAAAACATGTCATGTGTTATTTACTAACCGTTTTATTGCAGAAATAAAGAGCTACTACAAGAACGCAGGTTAGTATTAAAATGATTAAGTGGGCTTATTATTGTGGCCTCAATAATTGAATAGCTGAAACACTGTTTATGTACATACATGACGGCCTCGATGGCGTAGTGGTTAGTGTAACCGACTGCCACGCCTGAGGTCGCGGGTTCGATTCCCGCACAAGTCAAACATTTGTGTGCATGAACATGGATGTTTGTCTTGGTCTGGGTATTTCTATGTATAATATGTATGTATTTACAAATAAAAAGTATATATATGTTTATCCATTGTCTAGTACCCATAGTACAAGCTCTGCTTAGTTTGGGCTAGATGGTGTTGTGTGTATATGTGGTAGAATATATTATAGAATATTATTAATAACGCGATAACACAGTAGCCATAAGTTTCCTCAACCAGGCTTTGCCAGTTCAAACTGTTAGCAATTAGGGCGCTTTCAATTTAGACGGTTGGTGCCGGATTGCTGCAGTCCGGGTATCGTACTGCGCACGGGCGGTTATGATTTTTCATACAAAATGAATCGATGCAAGGTCGTGCGAGAGCAGTGCGGCGCACGTCCGTTGGCGGAACGGCAAAAATGCATCTTTGCGTCGGTCGAGTCATTTTGTATGAAAAATCATGCGCAGTACGATACCCGGACTGCAGCAGTCCGGCACCAACCGTCTAAATTGAAAGCGCCCTTATGTTCAAGATCTCAAAGTCACTACCCTGCATATAACTCATCCCTACCTCACTACGGTGAAGCATTCTTTTTTTTTATTCTACACTAGCTGACTCGCGCAACGTCGTCTGCTTCATATAGGAGAATTTACCCCGTTTTTGTAACATTTTTCAATGCTGCTCCGCTCTTTTTGCAACCAATAAGAGCGGAGCGGAGGAAGGCTATAGGCTATATAACATCACGCCACAACTAGGGTGATGTTATATAGCCTATAGCCTTCCTAGATAACTGGGCTATCCAACACTAAAATAATTTTTCAATTTGACCCAGTACTTCAGTAGATTAGCGCGTTCAACCAAACAAACAAATTCTTCAGCTTTATATTATTAGTATAGATTACGGAATAGAAATAGTCTACGTAATAGACCATATATTATTTGATGGTTCATGGCTGTTAAACCTTATCGAATATTATTTATAAACTTTTTTTTAACTATTTAAATGGTTTAAACTTAGAAAGGTAGCATTTGTTACAAATAACGTAGATAAGGATAGCCAACTCAATACGATGCTTATAATCTTTTTTGTACAGTAAATACTTATTATTATTATTCTGGCGTTCTGGACAAAGGCCAGTCTGAGTTAGGCCATTTTCGCTACCGATAACTATCGCTAGGTATAGTTATTATCTACCAATTTGGATCAAAACTTCATAACTCTCATTGAACAGCAATTTGCTTAGGCCACCAATTATTCTCGTTATTATGTCTGTCGCTAGTTTGTATCCCCGTGACCATGGCTGCTGAAAAGCAACCGAAACGTCGGGGAAAGTGTAACCACAAATATAAATAGTATAATAGTATAGTAATAGTATAAATAGTTTTAATAATTTAATTAGCTTAAAAATTAGTAAAGTTTAATAGTAATAGTAGTGTAACAGTTTTCAAAATTTTGTAATAAAGTGTCAAATAAACAACGCGATAAAATCCGTATATAGTAGTTTAATTTCAATAGTTTGTATGTGTTATTTATTATGGGCATGTTATATTCTAGTTAAAAATTCAAACTATAAATCTATACATGTAATAAAATTGTATCTGATAGATGTTTGTACATATCTATACTATCATAAAGCTGAAGAGTTTGTTTGTTTGTTTGAACGCGTTAATCTCAGAAACTACTGGTTTGAATTGAAAATTCTTTCAGTGTTGGATAGCTTATTTATCGAGGAATTATAACATCACGCTACGACCAATAGGAGCGAAGCACCAATGAAAAATGTTGCAAAAACGGGGAAAATTCTCTTATATGAAGCAGACGAAGATACGCGGGTCAGGAAGTTTAGAAATAAATGTATAATGTGAGGTGGTTTTATTTTAGCTAGAAGGCAAAGCGATTCATTTTTAAATTGTTGTCTGTCTATCTATCTTAATTTTAACGCACACCACGCAAAACTACTGCATGAAATATAATTTATACTAATTTTACCGACATTGATTTTTTGTAATTTCTATTAGTTATATGTTCCTACTGTATTTGACTTACAATATTTACATTGTTAAAGTTTTGCTCGCATGCAATTAGTTTCAAAACAAATATTTTACTAACACGTGGATAACGTTGTGAGGTACATACTTAACACCATCTTTTTTTGTAAATTATTTAAATAAAGAATTGTATGTATCTGTTTGTTTTCCCAAATAAATAAATAATGCGACTATTACAAGTATATACGCCGTCTAAAAGTGGAGTATTATGTGTGTAGATCAGCTTCCTTTTTCTTGCAAAGAAAGAAACATTTAGGTAGGTAACTTTTCAAATGCCACGCGTACAAAGTTGCGGCCGAAAGCTAGTAATTAATATATCTATATAATATACTAGTTTTCACCCGCGGCTTCGCTCGCGTAAATGTAGGTTAGGTTAGGTTAGGTTTGCAACAGTTATTTTTTCTCGATGAAAGGTACCCTATGTCCTATTCTGTACCCCTGACAACGTGTATGCAAAATTTCATGTTGATCCGTTAAGTAGTTAGGCGTCAAAGCGCAACAAACAAATAAACTCATTTTCGCATTAATATCTTGCCATCGCATTTATGTTTTAGCCAATAAAGAAGAGAAGTATTTAAAGAAGCAAATACGTAAGTTATTAATTTTATTGTAAATAAGTATTAATTTCAATATTATTTGTAATAACATTTATTTCTTGTTTTTTCTTAGAAGATAAATTGAGCGAAGAAGGTAAAACTATTTAAGTTTCAATCATATTAGTGCCTATTAACACGGTTCAATTATCTAGTAGCCATCCCCATAAACTGGTTTTCACAAGTATTTTGGTACTATCCAAATTCGGATCGGAGTAAATTTGTTTCGTGATATCAGTTTGAATAAAAATAATTAAGTACAATTGTATCATCATTAGTGTTGCTTTAAAAATTATAATTGAAATTGGGTTTTATAACCGATACACACAAATGCACTCGAATCATTTTTGAATCAATAACACTGTTTATTAGTGCAATGTCTGTGTCCTGCTCACTCAAAGAAGTTATCGCGTTAGGGAAAATTGTATTTGAATATCAAATACAATAATAATTGTGCTATTTTAACAAAGATCTGTTATGCTTGATTCGATACTTCAATGATATAATATGATTTGATATTATATTTTTAGAAAAAGCTGAAGTCAAATTTTACGAAGATCTTCTGACAAAAATCAAGCACATTAATGGTGGTGAGCTTCGTAATATTCTTACAACTCTATAAATAATGTTTATTTTTATATCCTTATCACTACACAAGCTAATCAGTATAATATGTACATTATCTTTATGATTTGGAAAAGGCTTTTTATATATGTGTCGGGTTGATTGATTCGTCTGTAAATATAGTACAATAGATGGCGCTAAGAGTATTTCAAGACGTTTATAAAAAAAAAGGTCTTGCTCCATTTGATGAAGTGTCATGGGTAGTTTAGTTGATACATTTCTCATATACAAGGTGCCGTTTTAATCACTGCGTATCCATTATAAATAAATAATAATTTTAATAGTGGAGTTATGCTATGTATATAATTCTATAGGTCACGTGACCAATTGGGTAAATAGATATCGGATTTTAAAGATACAGATTTAGAGTAGTATTTTTTTTCGATTTATTTTATAATATATACATATACAACGTGTCACAGATATAACGCACAACCTCAAACACCCCAATTAGATGATTAAGTCGTAATAATAATATAATCATTAAAATGTCACTTTTATGAACTTAAAAATTTTAATTTAACGAATTAGTTCTCCTTATTTTGCGCGGATAGTATGGGTATATTACAATAAATCTAACATTATTGCCTTTATTGCATCAAAAACCTTATTGCCTTGAATTATGTATATATTTTCGTTTATTTCAACTGTTCAATGAAAAGGATGACTATAATTGATGTTGTTTTAATTAGTTATTTTAAGACAAAAAAAAAACCTATATTAAAATGTCAGAAATGGGTTCTGTAGCCGATTCTGAACAAAGTACTATCACGAAGTGCTTTTAATATATTACACGTTGTATATATAAACTATATAATATAATATTATTTATATTGTCCTTTATTTTACAGGGGCATGATGTAATTTTGATTTTCAATACACATAGTGTGTCTCTGTATTTGTTGTTTTATTTATTTTATTGTTCCTTTAAATTATAAGCCAGATATGATATAGGAATATAAGAAAATAAATTTTAAGCATTGGTTGTCTAGATAATTAACGTTCGTTTACAAAGCAATCTACTGACTGTAAAATACTGTGATCAAACCTGTGCCATCACAAAATATGATTGTAATTAAACAAAATAAGTGCAGTATTTAAAATAAACGGCGTTAATCTATATAATTATATAAAACTCTTCCGTTACTGAGTGACTGACAGACAACGCACAGCCGAAACTATTGGGCGCAAGAAGCTGAAATTTGACATGTATGTTCCTTGGGTACTGTAAGGGTGCACTAAGAAGGGATTTCCCGAAATTCCCATGGGATTGGGAAGAAATGGATAAATAAAAAAACATGTGCGGGCGAAGCTGCGGGCATCCTCTAGTGTTTGTATAAAGCAAGATAATATTCCGTTAATTTATCCATGTACCAGCGCCCAAGTTCAGCACCCAATGTTGAAGCCTATCGATACCTTATTACACATACAAATAATACGAAGTATCAAATATTAATAATACCTTGACATTAGGTAATGTTCGAAATTCTAACGATTAAATTTCTTCATATAAACTTTAACGACGCATCTATTACTCCTCTTCATTGTAATATGCTCTTAAAAAGATATACCAATATATCCCTTAACGTATTAATATATAGCACAAAAGATACAATAATAAAATCCTCTGCAGAGTTGTCAGCTAGCATCCAAAATTGTAGTGAGGACAAGTCTCAAGATGTATAAAGCACAAAAGGAACGTCAATTCTCACCATTTAGTTTATTAAAAGTTTCTAGAAATCTGTTTCATTTATCCGAGGCGTTTGGAGTCTTGCCAGGGTTGTGCAGTCAGACCTATTTGAATATCGTACTACCCTCATTAACATAACGTTCTGGCATTATGAGAAGTGTTCCCTGTAATCTGATATGATATAAAACTCCATTTTTATTGCCTAATTTCAGTATATTTTAGTTTTGTTATTTGAAATGACATTTTACAGTAGAAAAATGGAAATGAATAAAAATAATCCTATGTATTTTTGGTCATGCTTGTCGGTCTAGTCACATCAATGCCTATTCACCAATTGTCAAGGCAAAAATAAATGAATAAAGGAGAACATTGTAAAGAAACCTGCATACCTGGGAGTTGTGCCATAATGTTCTCGAAGATGTGGGATGTCTCTTAACCTGCATTGGGCCACCGTCGTCGTGTATTATGGCCTTACTTTTCACACTAAAAAGAGGCACACATAGAGACATTTCATATACAAGTCTGATATAATTATATTATTCAACAAATATTTTGTCGTTTTAAATAAAGTTTGACATGACGATTATTTCTCATATATTTAAGCAGTTACCGTTGTTTACAAGTTTAAATAAAATTCTTGTGTACCACGCACATTCATAAGCTTTTGTATAGTTTGTTCAAACCTCCAGTTAAGTAATTGTGTTACGAGTGGGTTTAAAACGGTAGTGCATTAAGTCGGGATTACAAGCAAGTCAAATACTTTGTCATTAGGCTTAATAATCTTAAAACGATGTTTCTTTTTTGCAGACAAGCAAATTAATCCCATGGAAGGTGAGTAAATAGTATTATCTTCTGTTCTATACATATATGTAATTGCCTGTCTGTTATACATTATATTATATTTACTCTATCTATTAATAAGTATGTTTATAAACTGTATGCCGAATAATCGTCCGTGCTAGTCCTTTAGTTTCGGCTGAAAAACAGCGCTGCGGTCATCCGCAGCAAAGGCTGAGCTGGAACCATTTGGACACACTGCACAACATTTTATTTATTTTTTCGTATTTTCTTCTTGTTTCTATAATAATAATAATAACTTTTTATTTGTTCTCTCACACAGTTTTACAAAACCAAGACAATAGTAGGTATCTAGTTACATATTATTCATAATATAGTACAATCTGTATGAGGGACTGGTGTCTGTACTAGGAGACCTGTATTACAGATTACCAGCCTCTCCATGTTAATATGTTGTGTTTTTGTGTCTAATAAATTATTTTCTTTCTTTCTTTCACTATTATATCTTCTTAGAAATGTTTAGAGTAGTAGAGCCTCGCTGATTTCAGCATGAATGGGCCGGCTCGATCGGGGAAGGATTACCCTCTCACAGAATATCGACGTGAAATAGCAGTATTCCTACTGTTGTGTTTCGTTCGGTGACTGAGAGTGCCGGAGGCCCAACCATCCTCTTTCCACCTTCCCGCTCCTTCTCCTTCCCACTTCCTTTCCTAAAGGGTCGGCAACGCGCAAGTGTCGCAGACGTCTATAGGCTACGGTGACCACTTACCATCAGGTGGGCCCGTATGCTTGTTTGCCACCTTAGTTGTATAAAAAAAATGTTATTACTTTATCTTCCTACCGCAATTATAGGAGACTCTAAATGTAAGAATATATATTTTTTGAAATCCTAGTAGGGATCTCTTCGAGTCCGCGGCACTCATCTATGATTTTTCAGAGCTCTATGCGTATGGAGTAAACAGTAAAATATACCAAGCTTTCATTATTATCTAGGTATATAAAATTCTATTTCAGAAAAGGAAGATCTTAGCCATTTGCAATTAGTTCTACAACAAGTACGTGACATGAAAAAACTTGTTATTAAAACAATTCGTGAGTGTGAAATATAATACTAGTTATTTAATATTTTATCACCATGAAATATACGGCTAAGCCTGAATTTTTGCTCAAACTAACGTCGTCTTACGTCCTGCCTACAGAATAACACGGATATCTTTGTGTGCCTGAGATGAGTAGGATTTCCAGACTGATTAAGAATGAGTTGCATTGAACCATAGTGGCCTAAAAACAAGCTACTAGCATACATGAAAACAAAACATAGAATTCGAAAAAATATAATGTTTAGAAACTAAATAGTATATAATGACAACCTCAACATTACCTATTTTCATTATATAAAGCGGAAACTTTATATTAAAACCCCTATCATGAGTATGCCCATTCAGATCAATTAATATATGTAGCCATATTATTACTGATGTGATATCAGCTCTATATCAAACTGTCCCACTGCTGGGTACGGGCCTCTTCTTAGTGTGAGAAGGGTTGAGCTATAGGTTATCATGCTGGCCCAGTGCGGGTTGACAGACTCCACATATTATGGAAAACTCTGACACATGCAGTTTTCCTCACGATGTTTTCCTTCACCGTTAAAACAAGCGATAATTAAACAAAAAATATGCGCGCCTTGGGATTCAACGATCTTCCACTAGGCTATCGCTGCTGTTTAACTATTGTACCATATTGTAAAGTACTCTGTATTCTTTAACAGATGGCTGACGCAAATCATTCCTACGGCTTGTCTCCATATTTTGGACACGAAGTATTTATGATTTTGTATTGTAAGTAATATAAATAATGCAACAAAATACGTGTATATTTTTCATGGATAACTTTATTTTTATAATTTTTGTATTATATCAATAAACAAAAAGACAGTGGCGGATTGAGGCCTTGTATAAAAATTTAACAGAAATCCGAAATAATAGAGAGATTTTGTGAGCTAAAGCACCATTAGGTCTCAAAATCTCTCCCAGTCTAGCAATTAAACCCAGACCCAGCTAGCAAATATAAACTTCAATCAACCTCTTTGTATTTAGTTGTGTAAAACGCTGCGATGGTGGTACAACATGGTAGGAACGGACCCACAAAAAATTGCAAACAAGCAGATAAACTAGACGCCAACCAATGCTGCGGCCATGCAGACTTCATAAAATAATGAAAAAGGTATAACATATTGTACAATAAACTGACGCGAATAATTTATTAACTTTACGTAGCCCACAGCGGCTTTATATTATACTAGCTTTTGCCCGCGGCTTCGCTCGCGTTAATTTAGAATTTGACAATCAATTCGGGTTGTACTCTGCTTGTAATAATATAATTTAATCATGATTCGAAAGACACGTGGCGCCATCTTTTATCATAAGAACGTTATTATTTGTTTCCTCGGGAACAGTATTTTTTTTCGGGATGAAAGGTAGCCTACACCTGACAACGTATATGCAAATTTTCGGGATGATCGGTTCAGTGGTTTAGGCGTGAAAAGGTAACAAACAAACAAACTCATTTTCGCTTTTATAATATAAAGTTAGGATAATTTATCATTTGTTTAATATTTTGCCACCAAGCTTAACAAAAGTGGTAGAGTCTATATCGCTGCACGTACTGCATTAAGTAAATGTATTCCTTTATTTTTACAAATGAGAGATTTCAAGGTATTATCGTCAAATTACTCACGTAAAAAAGCATTACTAAGTGTACACACTACGAGTACCGACACAAAACGTGTCACTGACGAAATACAAAGTAAGGTAAAAGGGTTCGCACTTTTGTCCTTACCTTTATCCTTCGAGGTAAAATGACAGTCACGTACAAAAAGGACTTAGTACTTTTATTCTGAGGTAAGTACAGAGATGGCCTTCATTAATGTAAACATGAATAAAGGTCCACCATTTTGCTTTTTATTTGTTCTACTGATTATGTTTGTGTAATGTTGTGACTATTTAAAACTTACTAAAAGAGGCTGCGCGTGTTTTTATAAAAGCTACAATAAACACGTGCCATGCCTATATATTCTTCTAGTCCGCCGCTTGCTTTAAATGAAAATTGTAATAAAACGGAACTATCTTTAAGCCTCATCCTTGATCCATATCAAATTGCTGTATTTTGTACTACAACGGTACGTACAGTAACAAAAAAGTTAAGAATACGGTACCAGGAATATCTCTTGCGATTCGATTCTAAAAATAATATGAGTGGCTACGCTATTATCGTAAGGTACAAATACCACTGAGCCCCTTGCTTATTTTTCAAAGCTTATTGAAATAACTTTGAAAGTACTGCATAATTGTATAACGTAATTTTTTTTTTGGTCGTGTCAAATGTCAGATATTTACTCCATTTTGAGCTGCTCTATGTTTGAACGAGTAGCTCTCTTAATCATATCCTTAGGTATACTTAGACAGGCCAATGATCTATGACGTAATTTCATCTTGCATATAATTAGCAGCAAGCAGTTAAAATAACGAGTGAGTGGTTCGAATGTCTCCCATTGTGCTGTCAACGTCAACTCCTTTTTTTACGTGTGGGAATGCATTGACGCATACCGCTCCGCGGGGGGCGCCCGCGCGGAGGACTTATGCCAGACTCACCGAGGTAAAAAAAGATGTTGAAATGATGATGATGGACCGCCCGGAATACCGAGTAAACCTACCACGGTGTTACTCCACAAAACCGTTATCGACGGATCGCGTGAATCACTTGCACATGCGGTCGCGACCCCGCCGAGGTATCGGCCCGCCGTATGAAACGGCAGGCCACTATACGACAAGACCTACCCTATGGTCACCACTAAGTTTAAAATCCCTACTATCCCCCCCTACCGACGTAACTCCTAACTCAAGCATATACAACATAGATAGAGATGTTATCCAGAATACTCGTAGTTTGTAATTCAAATTGCTAGTAACCTTTTAACACAAAATAATTAGGTACTGTATCGAAACAATTCTCATTGGACATAGCCACCCTCGTTAGTTCAGGTAAACATTTCAAACATAACAAATATTGACCAATAAAGTTATGATATCATAGATCATTATTATTATGTCGTATTTGCCAACAAACAATTACATAGAATCACTCTTGTCATTAGTAACAATCATAACAAAACAAAAAAATCATAAACAATTATTATTGTATGGAAAGTAAATCATAAACAATTATTATTGTATGTAAGTTTTATTTATTACCAAGGATGATACTAATTGTCTATCGTAGAAGATGAACGATATTTCTATAACATAATATCAAAATGTGTATATGTGCGTTCGTAGTTAATATTAGGCCGCATTCACACCAAACATATTCTTTGTCGCCAAATTTGATTAGGCTACCTTAGAGTGTAAACGTGAAGTCAAACGGCATAATTATTTCGTTTACACTATACTGATAATACGCTGTAGCATACTTTGCGACACAGGAATAAACGCAAGAGATGGCTTGTGCACGTTCACATGCATGCGTATGCTGAGCTTGTTTTTCAATAAATAAACGTATCAAGTCCGCCGGCGCAGGGATCTGATATACTATTATGTTCAACTATGTAGCTGCATCAGCAGTGGCTGACGCACGGATTGACGTAGATTTCTTAACATTTGCTTTTATTTCTTAAATGTCACCAATACTATGCATTAGTCACGTGTCAGAGGCTTAACAAATAGAGAAATAACGTTAAAATTACACACAGACTCAAAAATTAGAATAGATATTCATAAAAATAATTGGGACTAGTATTCGAACAGAAGACACATAGCGCTACGGTAGCAACCGCTTGCCCGCTACGCAATCCATGAAAGGCATTGAAACGTCGTTAAGCTCGCATACTATCAGCGACTGACATACGATGGGTATGACTTGGCCTTATAGAAGATCGGAAAACCGACACCATATAATAACTAATTACTAGGATAAAAGCAATCGATTAGCTAAATTAATTGGCTGTATAATGTTTCACACGGTAACAATAGTTGATATATACCGTTTGCTAATGAACGAATAGGCTTGTTTTCTAGGTTTGATGGAAAAAGAGCACGAGTACTTCCTTTAAAGCCCAGGCCTTTGCCCGTGGTGGCACAATTTTTATACAGGAATGTCAAAGTCAAAGACAAAAATCATTTATTCATTTAGGTCACAAAGTAACACTTATGAACGTCAAAGTATATAGGTTAGTGAGTTTACTAAATTACTGAAGCTACATTTCGGTTAGTTGCTAGGTTCAGGCAAAGGGTAGAGCCTATGAGAAGAAACCTGGAAGAAACTCACGGCCACTCTTTTAAATCGCCAATTAAATATAATTTCAGTATTTTACAACTCAGATTAACAAGGTGTTACAGCCATTATGCCATATACTACTGACTATAAAAAAATAAAGATAATAACAATAATAACTTAATAATATTATAGAGATGAAATGATTTGAGCCAAGATATATTTTTTAATATAAATCTAAAATAGACAGTAGGATGGCATGATGGCGCATACACTTACACTTTGTGACTATGATCTTATGAGCTGACTCGGGTACTTTATAAACAGCTTTAAATGTATACATGAACAGTTACTATTGAACTTTAACACTTATTAAGCTAATTATATTATTAAAACTATTTATATTTAAGTTCAAATTTTGCCTGACGTTTCGGTTGCTTTTCAGCAGCCATGTTCACGGGGAGACTAAGATGGTACCTACCATATAGTGACCCTATGATCCCCGTTCAAAATTATGTAATAAAGTGTTAAGTAAATAACACGATAAAATCCGTATAAAGTAGTTTAACAGATTCCGTGTCCGATGAATCACATATGATACATAACAATAGATTTTCTATTGTGTTTATCACGGGACAGCGAATGGGTTAATTTCAACTAAGTAAGTACATTATATAAAACGTAGTAAGATAAGTTAGCAGTACTTGTTTATCAACTGCCAAAATTTCTCGGTTTCTTTGTAATCTGATGATATTAAAAAGTTTGTTATGGAATGTTTGCAATTAAATCGCGTTTGCGTATAATGGTTCCCGATTTGCTAATTATATTAGGGACTAACTGTTACCTGCGACTTCGTCCGCGTAAATTTTAACTAAAAAGTGTTTGTCTCCGCGGAACCCTATTTTTTTTCTAAAATCAAAGTAGCCTATGTTACTCCTTATAACATCAGCTATTCAAAATCGGTTCAGCCGTTTCGGAGATTACCCGGAACAAACAGACAGACAGACAAATATTTAAAAAATAGATGTTTTCGTATTGGTATCTTATATACTTTCATATTCATTAGATAAAAAGCTGTTATTTTGACATTACAAACAGACACTTCAATTTTATTTATTTGTATAGTTTAAATATAATGACCATCAAAAATACTAATTGCACACCAAAATATGCTTACTAAAATATATCATAACGAGCACCTGTACGCCTTAAATCACTGCATTCCGTCTCGGAAGGGTTAGGTTATGTTAGGTTCCTTCTTAAGCCCACCCAAAAATAGGAGCGAAGCGGGGCTCCATCCACTTAGTTTGATCTCTTTAAATATATTTTGGTGTGCAATTAGTATTTTTGGTAAGCATATTTTGCTGTGCAATTAGTATTCTTTTGCTGTGCAGTTAAATACTATCCATTATATTGTCGAGATAGGAACCAAGAAGCAAACATATCTATAAGCATAGGATGATATAAATTGTACTGTTGCCATAATACAATCCTTTTCTTAAATTGTTAAATTTAATTAAATCGGGGCCGACTGCATGAGTTCTGAAAGTAGAATTAATGATAAACGATTGTCGAACTATTGCTATGGCGCTCTTTGGGGAAGGGCTATGTCCAGCAGTGGATTATTATAGCCTGATGATGATGATGGTGATGATGATTGTCGAACTTCAGAATAAAGCTGCGTGGTTTGAAACCTAAAAGTTTTACATATCATGACTTTTAGCACTACTCTTTGAGATCTTTCAATAGATAACTTTTGTATGTACCATGTTTTATTTTGAACAGCGAAATAATATCATATTCTTTAATATGTTATAGTCTTTATACTATTATTTTATTCATATCATGTAACGGGAGGATATAGTCTACATGGCCGTTGGTATACAAATTGGAATGTTTCTCCTCGGGCAGTATTAGCTAGTTTAGAGTTAATGCATGTTAGCTATTATATTCAGAACTAGATGTTCCCGCGGTTTCACCTACGTTTATCGTTACTGAGCCGCCCCAGTGGGTCGTAGCGTGATGTTATATAGCCTATAGCCTTCATGGATAAATGAGCTATCCAACACTAAAATAATTTTTCAATTCGGACCAGTAGTACCTGAGATGAGCGCGTTCAAACAAACAAATAAACTCTTCAACTTTATAATATTAGTATAGATAAGCAAAATACACAAATACTGGCAAGAAAATATGCATACTAAGAAAGTTCCATATATATATTTTTTAAGATATTAATAAATTGACTTTAAGTTTTGGCTTTTGTTTAAGATGAATCGCTTATACGGCCTATAGATATGCATCATGTAAGTGCAAGTAGCTCGTATAGCTTGCGCGTGAAGCTTGCATATTTAGATTGTGCCATTAACTCGTATGTTAAACAAGAACTTTAACCTCTTTATTAATAAACGAATAACTATATTTATTTTAGTTCAAATAATATTTACGAAAATTATTTACTCATCACGTCAATACCTATCAAATACAATATCGCCTGAATGTTTGCTCCATTCAAATATATGTAAGTATATTCACCCGATTGAACATACAAGATTGGTATCCATTTGAATTTATGGATAGACTGGTTTCAGATAGGAGGATTTACCTCAGGGATTTGAGTAGCGTATGTGGGAGTGAGGCTATCTTCTCAAATGCTATATTGTTACACAAAGAGGGCATCATATGTATGTATATGCCAAGTAGTTATATTACCTGATTGCCTTGGGTTAGTTATTAGTGTATACGGCGACAGAACATGGGGTCTTGATGTAAAATCCTAGATCGGACTAACAAAAAGTTATCTGATTTGCCATAAAATCTGGAAATTCCCAGTATCGGCCCGGAAGAAAAATTTGGCGGTGTTTCTCTCTTAATTTGTATCGGATTCCAGATCCTTCTCGTCAATAAGTGTTAGGGTCTGTCGTGAGCACTAGAGTAATACATTAAATACTGTACCTACTAATTATTATAAAGAGGTAAGATTTGTTTTTTTTTGTATGTTTGTTTGTAAGAGTAACTTAAAACTACTCAACATAACATAGGCTATATTTTATTTAAAAATTAAGGATCTGTTACTAACATAACCTAACCAGCTTTTACGCGAGCAAAAGGTAGAAATATATAATATCATGCGTAGTTAGTTCGCGTAAAATTGAGCGCCATGACCGAAATTTGGTCCGCTGGATATTACAATTACACCTGGTGACATTGACGGCTACGTTAGTCCCGTGGCCAAAGCTTGTGTTTACATTGACTACTGATTATATGACGTGACCAAATTGTGAGTTTGTGGCCCATTGAGACGATGTATAAAAACCAATGGTAGCTATCAATAGTAAACTGAAATTTATTTATTTATTTATATATACAATCTTACACGATCATTACAGGTTTACACCCATTGCGATAATGTAATAAAATTACTTTGCTAGTAACTCGAGGGTCACTCTCACGAATTCCGCCTACGTACAATTAAAAATGTCAAACCTTTGTGAGACGCTTTTTATTAAACGTATGGCTCTTGTAACCGGGGCAAACTTGCCAATGTTAGTGCGTGTAAAATTGTACGTGGTAGACGCACACACAAGCTCGCATCTTATTAAGCGTCACCTAAACTTTATTTTAACAAATGTGGCAGTGATATACATATTATCTCTGCTCACCTTTTTGAAGAAATTTAATATTCAGCTGTCAATCTATGAGCGAATAAAGGTTTCAATAATAATACTAAAAACATCGATGAATCAAATAAATAATTACAAAAGACGCAAACTATATTCCCGACGGTCATTATTTTCTCAGATCCGAATCGATCTCAATATAACCCGTCTACTTAATGCGATGAGAATAAAAACAGGTGAGATGACTTGCACTTGGTTCAGAAAGAAACGCTTCATCAAAGTGTACCTATCTCATTTTGACTAAACACTTTCTGTGGTAAATAAAAATATATAAAACTAAAGAGTTCTGCAAATATGTTGCTGCCACTCAGTATTATAGCTCAAATAAGTAAAATAATGCCTGTACAGTGTTCGTGTGTAATTATCTCTGAGCACATTTGAATTACTCGAATACTAACAAGAAATAATAATGTTATTCGAATGATTTCGTATAAGATTGCATTTCTGATTATTTTCATTTTAAATCTAATTTATTTCGGAATACATTGTATTCAAACTGTCAGCACAGAAACATAGGAAGTGTTTCTATGATGTGAGTGAAATTCTGATAAAAAGGTACTTCTTATAAAACAATTAACTATTTTATTTAGAATGCAACATAACATTGACTCACGTCTATGAAATGTATTACACCCAAATTTCACCAGCTTCGATTTAAAGAATCACAAAACAGGGGTCAAGTTTATAACCTTGTACAGTCTTATATTCCGGCCGCTTCCAAGAATTTTCTAGCTGGAAAATCCAATAATACTTTCCCGACCCTATGACAGTTGCTCGCAAACATATGCTATGGGATTTTGGCTAAATCACTCGGCAATAATTAAACGGGCTTAGATAAAACTGGACACACAAATAGACTATGTCCTGGAAAATTTTCATCACAGTTTGCGTTCCCGTGGGATTCAAGAGGGGAAAGCTGCGGGCTGTTTTTAATACGAGTATACGTATTTTATCAAGTTATGTGTTAATATATTATGTTGATCTGAAATCCTCTGTGACCTATATGAATAAATAAATTAATGATCTTGAATTAAAATACCTATTCTTTTTACAATGTAGTATATGCTCGAGTGTCACATAAACACTTTGAGTTAGAAAATAGTACCTTGAATAGATAAATACGAATGAACATTGATTTATAAGCAAATTATTCTATCTGTTTCTAATTCAATAAAATATTTATAGATATTTTTCACCTGCTTTCACAATATAAAATACTAGTAAGAATAGTAAAAGATTTGTGCCTAAGATAAAACACTCGACATGTATTTTTTAACAACAGGCCTTAAAATGATACAATTTATGTTTGCGCATTATTGTGAAACTTACATACTACTAGGAGGAGACGCAGTTCTAAGATTAAATAGTGTTTCACAGATGGCTTGGTTAAAAATTATTGTAAGTATATCTATACATATTCTCACATTTATACCCCGTGACGGAGTCGGCAGAGGTGTCAAAGATATATATTACACCCACGTTTCACCAGTTATAGTTTTAAGTACTACCTATTGGTGGTACCTAAAACTATAACTATAACACGAAGGCGAGTCTATTGACATCTTCGAGGCAAATTTTGAGACTCTATGCTGCTACTGAGTTTCTTGACAGAAAATACCAATAACACTTTAATCAAGCCAGAAATTGAACCCCAGAATTTATGCACTATAGTCGCATTCACTATCGCAGGCGCAGCGAAGCCGTTAGCATATATTTATAGTATAATCTCAGCACGTACTCATTGTATATTAATATTTTTAAAATACATTTCCCGTTCTATAAATATTTCCTATATTTTCGTGGGGATTTCATTGAATCAACGGACACTAAGAACTCGTGACACAATTTGTGGATCATACTAATTTTTGTCCCGTGTTCAATCCATAACACTCAGCGTATAATTCGTATTATAGTCACAAAACATTTGGCCAAAGTGAAAGTTTTTGAAATTGTTTCGACGTTTGGATGTTATAGTTAGTCATTCACGTGATAGACGTTAAAACGGTTCCTATTAAAATTACCATACAGATAGATTACAGAATAAAATATCATAGTACCCTTTTTTTGTTAACGTTGCAACTTGTACTTTTGCCCAGTCAATAGATGAAGCTGCTTGGACGCAGGCATGGCGCACGGCGCGAGCAATAAAGCATAGCATAGCATTTTCAACCAGTGCGTGCTACCCGTCATGACCTACGGAGCCGAGACATGGACACTCACGGTAGGGTTGGTCCACTAGTTCAAAGTCGCTCAGCGAGCTATGGAGAGAGCTATGCTCGGAGTTTCTCTGAAGGATAGGATTCGTAACGAATACATCCGACAGAGAACCAAAGTCATCGACATAGCCCAGAGAATTAGCAAGCTGAAGTGGCAGTGGGCTGGCCATATCGCGCGAAGAACAGACAACCGCTGGGGTAAGCGTGTTCGTGAGTGGAGACCGCGACTCGGCAAACGTAGTGTAGGACGCCCTCCGACCAGGTGGGATGACGATTTGCGAAAGACTGCAGGCAGATGCTGGATGCGGCAAGCTGAAGACAGGGCGCTATGGCGCTCTTTGGCGGAGGGCTATGTCCAGCAGTGGACTATCATAGCCTGATGATGATGATGATGATGATGATAGCATTTTATATTCTTGCTGCCTAAACGAACTTGTTATCTACCTGTGACTTTCCACAGGCTGTTATCAGAAAGTAATGTCAAGATATACTTGACGTGAGCCAAAAATGCCTTCGTGACATTTACCAAGCCGTGAATTGCGCGTCACGTGGTCAGATACAAATATATATTTTTATTCAATTTAAAAAATAAAGCTTTTGTACCGAAAGTGGTGGCTGACAGCTGATGTTTTTTAACTTAATACGCAATGCACGTGAAAGGGTGCATACAAAATTAAATTAAGTACTTAACACTCCATACTTTTATATCGAACATAAATGTAAGCCGGGAATTCTGTCGTACTGAATATATTTATTATTTCGAGTGTTGAGGGAGATGATGCCGTATTGGTCCTGTAGCATAACCTTGTGCATATTTTTGTTTGATCGTGAGGTAACGGATGCGATTGCCAGGTCTGGTAAAGTATTATTGATTTTTCTGTAACAACTGTTCAGTGTGAGTGAAGTATCCAGAAATATGACATAGAATTGGTCAGTCTTTTATTATTTTATACGATAAACATGGCTTACATTAGAGCGCCTGATAAAACTGAAACGCAACCTAATACTTTTTTAGCCATACTCGTTGATTCTCATTCATTCAAATGAAAGTTGAATTAAACGGAACTATAAAAAATGCTAACGTTTCTGGGCCCAAAACCTAACATTAAAACTCATGAGCACTATCTTAGAGTAATAACTTTCCATTGATAGCGTTTTACCAATAATTATTTATGTAGATACTAGCTATGCCCGCGGTCTCACTCGCGTCAGTGGTATTTGTGGTTACTGCAACGCTTCCGTGAGCCGTAGCGTGATGTTATATAGCCTATGTCCTTCCCAGGGTTTCAGGCTATCTCCTTTCAAAATTTCATCAAAATCGGTTCAGCGGTTTGAGCGTGAAAAGGTAACAGACAGACAGACAGACCGACAGACAGACAGACAGAGTTACTTTCGCATTTATAATATTAGTAAAGAAGTAAGGATAATATGACATGCAAAAGTTAAAAATATTATACCGCAGGCGAAACAAGTACACCATATTATTTAAAAAAATATAAAGCCATGAACAAGCTGTCGTATACATTTTTAAAATGCCATTTAAACGGTCTATTGTTTTTTTCTCGTTGATATGAAACACGCTAAAACAGAAAGGAATATTAGGTTAACGTAGATATAGCATAACGTCACGCCTGGTTACAATCGCTGAAGTGTAAGCAGTCTCTGTAGGATACCTTCACTTATTTAGGTACCAAATAATAGTAATTGAGCTGGTATCTGGCACAGCTATATTCGCAAACGCTGACAATTTTTTGGAAGAAACGCATAACTTCAAACACCGATATCAAACATTTTAATATAATCAAACCTCACAATTTGCTGCTAACTATAACACGAGACAAATGCCTACTATAAAATACTTAATAATGTTCTATTTCATTTGGAATAACAGACGTTATTTGTCAAAAAACAAAAAGAAACAGATTGACAAGAGTTCTTTTTCCAACTCCTAAGTAACTGTTGCAGCAGAAAACAAGAAAACTTCTCAGATGCAGGTGTTATCAAACCGATAATGGTTAATATCTTGTCGTCTTGTACGGCTTATCTTGTCCAAAAGTTATTTAATATAAAACCGAGAACCGATTACGGCAAGAAAACTTTTTATAAGAAGAAAGATAACTTTGTGGTAACATGTCTGAAGAATTGATACGTACATTTTTTATGCGGTTCGCCTGATAGCAAACGGTTACCCTAGCCATGATTGCTTAGAATCAAAGGTTTGTAAAAAATTAAAGATGGTTAGGAACCCTGATTGGGTTCAGAACTATTCGGGCAAACCCGAACCCATGTGTTTAACTGTTTAATATATGATAAAATACAGCTTGGAAGGAAAGGAATAGGTGGATATGTTAACCTCCAAAATCTTTATTTTCCGTGGAATAGCTTCGCTAATTTTCTGTAACAATGTGAAACTTCCCGTGGCCCGTTCATTCGTACCATTACCATATCATTGGCAAGAAGAGGCTCTTCAACACAAAAATAATTAGTTTATGACTAATAAGCCTGACTTGGTTGGGTTAACAGTTAACTGGTCAAAATTGCTCCGAGTGTTGTGGATTCAACCCCCAAGTTTGACAACGAATGAATTAAGCCATCTTGGAAACGTGTTGACGCATATTTTATGTTCGAAGCGGAGTACTGCAAGTTGGAGCACGCACAGATCCAGAGAAGTTCGGTATTGTCCACCTTTTTCTATTGCATTAGTTGGGATAAGCAATCCAGGGGTGCCTGGCGAGTCGCTATCTTCCCAATTATTTTATTACAATTTCCGCCAAGTAACGCCTAACTCGACAACATTTTTTTTTATACTATTAAGGTGGCAAACAAGCATACGGCCCACCTGATGGTAAGTTGACACCGTAGCCTATAGAAGCATGCAACACCAGAGACATCACTTGCGCGTTGCCGACCCTTAAGGAAAGGAAGTGGGTAGGAGAACGAACGGGACGGGTGAAAGAGGGTGATTGTGCCTCCGGTAATCTCACTCACCGAACGAAACACAACAGTAGGAATACTGCTATTTCACGTCGATATAATCCCTTATTATAAATACGGTATAACCAAGAGTTATCCTATTTCCACTTTATTCTTAAATAAAACTAAAAGAATACACAAACCCATATCTTTGTCTATGTGGGTTTTAATAAAGCACCAGTAAAAGTCTCATTGTACATCTGTTGGCATAAGCCGCCGCAACCGTGGCTAGTAGCAATATACAGAGGCTAGACAAATTACGGCTTGCCGCAGTCTACCAATAATTCTCAAGCAAACCGAGTAATGGTCGTAGAATAAGTATTGTAAAAGGTAGCAAATGGCATAGGAAATTGCATTCTAAAAGAATGTTGGGTTTTCTGTACAGCATAAATTCTTATTTAACCTTATTCCTACTGTTGTTTTGTTCGGTGAGTGAGAGTGCCGGAGGCCCAATGACCCCTTTTCCCCCATCCCGCTCCTTCTCCTTCCCACTTCCTTTCCTAAAGGGTCGGCAACGCGCAAGTGATGCCTCTGGTGTCGCAGGCGACCATAGGCTACGGTGACCATTTACCATCAGGTGGGCCGTATGATAGTTTGCCACCTTAATGCATAAAAAAAAAGAAAATTGAAGATTCCTATTAACCGGGGAAAGCTTTCCCTGACTATAATAAATCTACCTATGCGACTGTTGTGAATGAAGTCTCGGGTTCGAATCCATGGTCAGCTCACAAAAAATATTAAGTTTTCTGGTAAATACCGATGTTGCACACCTTCTGGCCTCAGAAAGTATGAAAAGCCAGCCATTGGTCCTGTACCTCGTCTTTCTCTGGTCTTATATTGACGTACCATTAGATGGTGAGAATTAGAGAATAGAGTGCACTCTTGTTTAAGCAAACTCTAGTGAACTATAATATCTCAATGCACAAATGGTCTCTAGTCTCCGTGAGGATTGGCCGCCGTGACCAAAATTCGATCTGGAGGATTATTTATATATATATTAGTATGAGTATGACAATCTTTTGTTTCTAAAGTACGCCATAATATTATGAAAACTCTATTAACATAACACTCTAGTCTAGGTATCCTGGTTAATGGATAGTATAACTTCTCTCATTGTGAAAAGGAGCCCGTTACCAGCAATGGCACAGGACAATGATAATATAAAATGTTTTTAACAAAAAATGCACTTAATATTTTCAGGGAAATTCTAGGAAAAAGAGCGCAAAATACGAGGTTTATAACGAGAATGAATTTGTTGTTTGTATTTATAAGGTTTTATTTTAACAGCATCATTAGTTCTGTAACATATGTTGACAATTTCATTTATAAGGAGAGCAAATTGTTATCAGGTTTTCTAAAATAAATTCTCGATATTACTCGTAGCATGGTATGGAATAGCTAGTGTGAATGGAACAGTCGCATGTGGAAGACCTAGGCGAACGTTTCTTGATCAGATCGGGGACGTTATAGACAAAGGCTAGGTTAAGAGCACCCTAAACCGGCGAGCGTGTATAAGAGGTGATGTTGAAAGTAAATGAAGCCAGAGAAGTGTGTCAGGATCGTAGCAAATGAAAATCCGTAGTCTCTGCCTACTTCTCTTGGAAACAGGCGTGAATCTATGTATGTATGCATGGTATGGAAACGTCACTTCCCATCGTAGCAGTTAAATATCTGGTGAATTGTGAATGTAATACATATCTTCCTATCTCTTTGGGTATGATGAGTAAATGATTGTATGTATTTAGATTTTTAAAGCGCTTATATACGGTTACAGCATTACCTGTTCAGTCGTACCGGCACACCGGTGGCCAAACATAATAGGTTTACAATTATGCCTGGCATTCTTATGAATGACGGGCTAATAGTTTACATTACCCTAAATGATAATGTTAGTGAAGACTGTCTAGCTATGCGCAATATTTGAATAATATTCGAGTCCAGTTATACAACAAGCGATACAATTTTTAACAATCACGAACGCAGTGTATACATACATACGTTGAATAATTGGAGTGCTATAATTGTGTACTAGACAATGCCCTTTTCTGCTTCCCTTGTTTTTTCGTCACACATCTATTGGTATTACTTTGTACAGCATCAATAAAAATTCTGTTAGCCCAATGTTTTATTCAGTCTGACGTTAGCGCTACGGGTAGCGATGCACGAGCGAGCGCGCCTGACCATGACTAAGGCAGTCGACCGAATGAAATAAGGGTTAAATGCCTTTTGATTTTAAAAAGAAAGCATGACGTAGTTAAATGAATTAAACGTCAAATGTACGTCATACTTTGACTTATACGTTCGGAAATAGAAATTTGTCTGGACAATAACAGGAAGGTATTGAAATTAAACTACTATATACGGATTTTATCGCGTTGTTTATTTGACACTTTATTACAAAATTTTGAAACTGTTACACTACTATTACTATTAAACTTTACAAATTTTTAAGCTAATTAATCTATTGAAACTATTAATACTATTTATACTATTATTATACTATTATACTATTTATATTTATGTTTACACTTCCCCGACGTTTCGGTTGCTTTTCAGCAGCCATGGTCACGGGTCTCCCCGTGACCATGACTGCTGAAATACGTCCAATGGACCAGTTGAACTAAAAAGGTGATTTAAAAACTAGCTCCTTAAATGTTTATAAAAGCTTAGAGAAGCCAGAAAGTTTTTTGGTCTTGCACCGAGAATCGGTCTGAATTAAAGAATACGCTAGAGTATTTGTAACTACAAAATATTACTTGAGTAAGAGCGCTCGACGATGAAATTAAGCCAGTGTTTCTAACTGAACTTAAAAAAGAAAAATTGCATGTCCTGTGAGACGGAACTTTAAACTCGTGGAGCGCTGCATTATAACCGTAATTAGTGCTTTTATAGCAAGTCTTATTGAGTTTACTTTTCTCTGTACTCAGATGACAGAGTATGAAAGAAGCTCGCATCCTACAAGAGTCGTTCCGTTTGTTACCCAATTACTACATACTATAAAGGCGAATGTGAGATTTTTATTTGTTTTTTACGCTTTCACGGCTTATCTATATGATATTATTAATATGTATTCTGTGGCACAAGTACTTAATTATAAGTATTTATATTTTCCTTTTAAAATGTTACACCTCTGTATCATTTTGCAGTAATTAACCATTTTTTATACTCTGTCCCAATAGAATTAATATTTTATGTAAACAATCGTTTCATGCCTAATTAAATATGGAGTAATTTATAAAATTCAAACTCTCTTTGAAAAGTAGTTAATTAATACAATAAGCCGTATGAAAGTCCTTCTTTTGATAAATATCCATAAATTTATTTTACAGAAAAATATTTTATGGTAAAAGTCACTAAAAGTTGTTTACCTTTTTCTCAAATTCTATTGGGATAGACTGTAATTTACTTTACTTTAAATACTCGACCGATCATCATGAAATTTCACATACATGTTGTCAGGAGAACAGAAAAGAACATAGAATACCTTTCATACAGAAAAAAGCACTGTTACTAACCTAACATTACCTACATTTACACGAGCGAAGCCAAGGGCAAAATCAAGTGTTCTATACAATTTTCATGTGTGTCAGTGACAACTACATATACAACTGCCTACAGCCAAATAGATCTAACCTGTATCTTGGAGGGGTGGGCAATGGGTATGGGTTTTCGGTTTTCCATTACTGTTTTAAGATAATATCTTTCTTATTTCACTCGCAATTCATTCCTTATGCATGCGTGTCGTTGCTTTAAAGCACAAACGTACATTTGCGATAAAATATTAAACTTATATTGTCAAACTGGCGTTGCTGTGCTCTACTCTACCACTTAGCACAGATATGATTATTGTTTTTACTACTAGTAAAATCTCGAAGGTATGAAGTCTGTCAACCCATACAAGGCCAGCGTGGTGGAGTATGGCCCAACCCACACTGAGAAGAGGCCCGTGCCCAGCAATGAAACAATTTAAAACAGGGCTGTTATAGAAGTATGGAGCAAAAGACTCAATAACCTGTGTTTAATTATACACTACTGTATTTGTACGCTCAGGACTATTGTATGAAAAAGCCTATAGTTCTATCTATATTCAAAGTAAACACGTAAGTAAACTTGATATAAAATAAATCAGATCGATCGTATTTTTTTACGTGAACAACGTGTAGGCCGGTCATTAATTGGATTTGCGATCGTTAAAACGTTACGTTGGATCCAATTTAATGGCTGCAGCTAATGTCACCGGCCACGCGGCTCGTTAAGCGTATTGGACATGTGTTTTGTCTACTTTTCATTACAAACTGATATGTTTATTATCTTTGAAGGCTTAGATAACATTCAAATAGAGTAATGATGAATGCCTTCGGTAGCAGATAAGCGAGTGGACTCAGGCAACCCAGGTGTTGCAACGTCAGTCATGGACATTTGTTTTTTATGGGTTAGAAGGCAAACGACCAGACGGATCGCCTGATGGTAAGCGATTACCGCCACCCATGGACACCCTCAACACCAGAGGAGTCACAAGTGCGTTGCCACCCTTTTATAAAGGAGTACGCTCTTTTCTTGGAGGTTTGAAGGTTGTATTGTTCCGGAAATACCGCAAGCGACAGTTTATCATCCTTTACTTTGTTGTAGCTTCGCCAAGAATATATACAACTAAGTCGCTGCTCACGGAGTCACGAAGTACTGAGAGTATTGTCTGTTAAAAATGATAGCTAACCCGCACAAGATCCGAAACAGTAGCATAAATGCAAATTGTTTGCAAATATTTTACTGGTACTGTATTATTTTCGGAGGTAAAATATTTCATCCAATCAATTAGTGGAATTAAACACACCTGCACTTCTATCGCTGCAGTACCTTTTTAACCAGGTTCAGTAATGGTGGCCATAAGAAAACCGAATTTGACACTCGTGAAGTCCCAGAGAAAGTTAAAGTGAACTGGAATCTACAACGAATTTATTAAAAGCTTAAGGAAATAAGTTGGAACAATACTCCACTTGAAAAAAATGCAAAATAACGCATATTTATACCACAAATATTTGACGCTCTGGAAGTATAGCGACGCCTACTCGCTTTTCGTGTAGAGCAACGTAGCCACTGATTGCAGTACAGATTGTTTAAGTAGGCGCCAGTTGCATTTTTGACAACTGTATATAATCTTTCAAAGGATCAATTTACGGACGTTTAGGTTGTGGAATTACTGTCATGATTTTACCTGGAGTCTGGAGTATGGGGGTTTTCAAGAAGAGCACATACTTAAAAGCCTCACCTAAAAGTAGGCTGGTAAATATTTTTAAAAGTTAAAAGTCGATTATGTACGACTTATAATACGATTATTGATAAATGGTAACAGAAAAGTCGGACAAAAATATGAAGGCAGATGTAATGAATATATGTGCCGTGTTAAGAATCACTCGTTAATTTTAAAAGTTACTCATTCTAATTAAAACAAAGCCATTCCACACATGAGTTGCGAGAACAAAGTATACTTCAAGTTCTCAAAACTAAATGAACAAAGTCTGTTCATATGAGTGTATGCGACAGTGAGATAAAACAGGGCAATGCGATTAGATGAGAAAATAATTTGATTTCTTTTTCTTATTTTGAACGGTCTTGAACTTCTCACTGTATTAGTCAGCTCATAAGCTTTTTACTTGCCTTAAAGAATGTTTGAAATAGATAAATGTTAATCTCGAACAAAATAATACAAAAGTTGATGGTAGACGCGTCTGTCAGAATTTATTTAATAGAACGTAAAGTTGTATAATTATTTATATATCTTTCATATTTATAATTTCCCTTTTTATTTGGCTTATAACGCTTTCTTTTTTACGTATTCTTACGTAAATAGATATAGCCGAATATGTATTTTCATCGAGTAATAATCGTTTAATATTACTTCTTCCAAAGGGAAAAATAACGCCGAAAAGCAGACCAGAATATCTAAAGAAAGCAAAGTTTAAGTTCATGAAGTATTGAATTATGCTTCCCAAGAGATGCCAAGTAGTATTTTTTATAAATACGGTTTATTCAAAGATTTTCAAGTTTCAACTTACTACTAAAGAGATGTATCTTTTTTATTAATAAAGTAACCTATTTAGAGATTTTCTAGTAGTGACTTCTTATCAGTCATTTAAATCTTTGCTGGGCAATTGGATTCACCGGAGTCACATGCTTCAAAATTATAAGTAAAGTGCATCACTGAATACATGTTACAAACGCTCAGGTAATTCTAAAAGTTATACTAACTTTCTGTCGCTCCGCTACCCGTGCCACGAATGTGAGGTCGTCTTTACTGCACAAATGTTTCTCTCTCTAGTCGGCAATGTTTAATTGTCCTGTTATTTTGCAGACAGAGCTCACATAGTTACGATGCTTCATGCTTATTGTCGCTCATATAGAGAATAATCTTTGTTTCGCGGATTATACAAGCATTAGACAATTTATACACAAAAATCCAGAATTGGAACAACTATTAGTGTTTGGATAATCCCAAAAAACATATATTTAAGGCGCGTGGCTAATAAGTTCACAACAATTAATTTCATGAAAACCAACCTATACATGACTTTATTTAGGAAATAAATGAGGAGTTTAGTTTCAAAACCCGCCAAAACGATATCAGAACAAAAATCGGAATTGAATATGAAGCTCCTTCGTAGGTTCTATCGCATTACACTGATAGTATACAAAACCCACTAAAATTCTATTAAATCAGCTAACAAAAGTAGCAGTTTTTTGCAAACACCGCTAAAAGAGTCCATTTGTATTATGTCTTAAATGGTTGAGATTTACCATTATTTGGTGAAAAGTATTTTAGAGGATTTTGAAACTAAACTACTCAAATACTTAAGTCTAGTTATTGGTAAATAGTTTCTTAAGAAAGACATTTAGAAAAGGTCAATGGATGCTAAAAAAATGTACTATAAAAAAGACATTGAAGACTAAAATGATTCTTAAATCCTTGAAGACTAAGTGGCTATATTTTTAATAAATCACTCCTGCATAAATCCTGCAAATTGAACCAGCTGCAAACTTCGTGAACATAATGTTGTTATCATGCACAATAATTACTTCAAAAACATTTCCAGTTGCGGCGATAGTATAATCCAGCGTTTTAGAGGTAGTGTTTACGTTGGTTAGTCGAAGGAAGGCAGGGTTGTCCGTGTTTTGAAAAATGCTAATATTTGGGCAATATTATGAATATAAATTAGACAGGCTAATTTATATTCATAAAATCAGGAAAGGCTTAATCTAGAGGCTTGCCTCTTGTCTAGATACCGTAACTGAGGTAGCACCTTTCCTATATAGATACCTTAGCTGTGACTGGCGAAAGTTATAGCATATAGTAAGCCGGCCATAGTTGCAAAGAATAATGAGTTCGAATCACCTAAATTTAGAAGGGTTTTCAAAACCTAGAACGCTGTTATCATATATAATTTGATCTGTCTCTCCGTCTATTTGTTTCTTCTAGTATCACGTAAAAACCACTGAACAGATTTAAATTTCACATCCAAAAACCGTTTAGTAGTATGGAGAGTTACTTAAAATTTAGGTGCTTCATCTGATTCCGTTCAGTAGTACCGAAGAAATGGGGCAGAATGTACCTAATGTAAATAAAGTTACAAGAAAGTCGCTATTTTAGGGCAAAAAGTAACGGGTTACTGCTAACAAATAATAATTTATATTGTCCACTCTCTGCTCTCCTTCAGTGTCCTGTACCTGTTTCCTCATCTTACATGGAAAAAAATATACCACTGTATTGTCAACCCTAACTGCAATAGGAACTTGTTCCTGAGCTTAGCTTAAAATTGCTGTGTGTTATGTAAATTAAATTGGTATACTCTTTGAGGTACTTGCTTTGCGGTGTATTAATTAATTGGCTCCTAGTTTATGCTTATGTATGTCGTAAACATAATTATTATTTTACTTGGCGTTTTGTATGAACAAAATCGGCAACGTTGTGTTTTCATGCGAACTACATTTTTTATGGTTTATCCGAACTCAATTATGTTATAGATGTATAGTTACTTCACTTTAGGCGAAGTATAGTTTATTTTAATTTATCAAAAATATGAACCATCATGTCATCATTATGGATAATTAAATCAACCTACACAAAAAGACACAATTACCAAATGAGGAAACTGTTAATAAATTTTCTAATTATGCTTATTTTACAGGTCATAATACTTCTGAGAGGAGCTGCAGCCATTACCTACCTACCTAATTATTTCCCCAATGAACACAACGAAGTCAATAAAAATCATATCCCAATAAGCACAGGTATTCAAATAAGAATTCTAAACCTCTATAAATTAATGATATTTGCGCGAAGTTGTCAAACAAAAATAATAAAGAAGCATAGTTTCAGGTTCAGACATCCTGAAGGTCAATTAATTAACCTATCCTGGTAAGCTTCTACTGAAATTACCACTTATTGGGCAACCAATCCGACTGCCGCGATTAGAAGTAAGTGGAGAGGGCTCTCGCTCCCGCCCATAGTTCAGTCTATAGTCCGGAGTGAGAGGTTGTGGAACGCCGTCGCCTCCTTCTGTGAGGAAGTGATTTCCATCAAGGAGGCGGCAGAGCAGGAGAGGGAGCGTTTAAACCCTCTCCCCAACCGCAGAGCCGGGCGCCGGAGGGCAAGAAACGATCTCCAGCCACCGTGAGTTTTGATCCGGGGTTAGTGGGCTTTGTGGGCCTGCCCGCCATCCGTTCAGCACCAGGTCCGAGAGGCGGCGTGCGTGTTCCCACATGCGCCTCTGTGTAGTGTCTTTGTCCCCCCCAGGGGGCCGGTGGCCTGCCGTTGCACACGGCGGGTCGAAACCACGGCGGCGTCGCGATAACATGTGAAAGTGATTCGCGCGGCCGCGCCGTATAGACTGCGTATAGATAACCATAGGGTTATGTCGAGGAACACCATGGTAGGTTTAGTCGGTATTACCGGGGTATCTTTTTCCCGGTGAGCCCGACGTAACCTATCCGTCGCCCCGCGGAGAGCTATGCGTCAAAGCATTACCCAGGTAAAAAAAAAACCTCTTACTTCAAACACAAGTTTACCATCGTACTTGAGAGATCGAAAATAATTGGCGGATTTACATTACAGTCACTTAATTTAATGTAGATGTTCCACAATTAAAACAATTGAAACAGTTTTTGGACGCGATTTCAAATTAAATGAAGCACATGTGAATAATACAGTTCTGAAACAGCGACATCTTGTGTGCGTTGAGTGATTTAATTATACTCGAATCGTGCTAACGAAGTTACTGATATATTGAAGTGCTTATTTTGGTAACATCATAAATTAATCACTTTTGTTGTTATTTTATTTGTAATTTCCGATAAATAGTTTGTAGCATAACAGTTTCCAAATTCATGAATTATATTTAATATGTAGAGTCGTCTTTTGAAAAATGTATCTGTATATTGAAAACAGCTGTGTCTAACTACTGCCCACCAGTAGCATTAGCTTAAAACATCGCTAAATCGCTTAGGAATACTTGAAGAAAATCAATTGTCATTTAAGACTACGCCGAGCGAAATATAAAATATTTAATACAAATATAAAATATATATTTACCATAACAATGAATGTGTTTACAATTACTCTGTGTAAAAAAATTCAAATAATTAATATTTTCGCCTACAAAATTACATAAATTTGCACGAAAACGCAAAAACGTAAGCTCGTGTTACGTGATTTTTAGATTATAACAGTAGAAATCTATCCTATTTTACAGCTTAAACGAAACATAAATGGTTATATTATTATAATTTGTCCGTCGCAAATATTTAAGTTATTGGTTGACAATAAAGATACATATTTATCAAAAAAGCACCTCAAATCCTCCATACAATTTTACAATGACGGCCGCGCGCCGACTTGAATATGCGCCGCGCGAGCTCTGTCATTATCTGTCTTACGCTCGGCGCAGTCTTAAAGGCCATTAACTATTTTCGCAGTGGTTGAGTAAAGAATACTTACATTCACTACCTTAGCGTAGCTTTTTAAAAAGTAAATAGCCGCGACAAGGGGACCCAAAAATAATAATAAAGATATATATAAAAGTCTATTAGTTCTAAAGAATTTCATGCTTTGGCAGTTTAATAAAATCACGTTATATTAACTTGTGATTTTGCCAAATTCCTTTAGGAATAACCGTAGGTATATCATAGAACACTTTACAGTTACCTATTCCAACTAATAGTCAAAATTAAAATCATAAATATATTTATTCATGTAGGTCACAAAGTTACACTTATGAACGTCAAAGTTACACTTAATATGTGAATTTACCTTTACTTGTTGCCATGTTCAGCAAAATAAGGGTGTAAAACCAATGAGTAGAACTGGAAAGAAACTCATAGCCACTTGTTTAATCGCCAAGTTGACAATATTATTTATTTTACTAACCTTTTCTGTAAGGAGCTGCAACCATTAAACCACTTACCACTCTTAAAACACTCACGAAATAAGTAATATTCAAAAGTTAGCCTCTAATAATAGTTTATGGCACAATAGGAGCATCCAGTTACGTGTACATGCAATAAAAAAAACGGGTTGCACTCCGGGAGTGCCGGCAAAAGTGAAAACTTGAAAATTAACGTTGTGGATTTTTGTTATTTTGGAATGGTTAGGCAATAATTTTGCACGAATTGCTTTAATTATATCAGTATAAAAGTACTATCTTATGTGGTAAAATACAATATTCATTTATTGCGCTATCGTACACAAGCATGACAATTCTCCCTCTGTCTTACGAATTTTCGAGCAGGTCACGTGTCCTGACGCGAGTTTACCATTTTTTACCCATCACAAAAAAAGTGCACAACGCCACTAAAGAAGTTTTCACTTCAAAATAACGCTAGACCATAATTATTACAGTCCGCGTATTACTTTTTATATAATTTTAATAAATTTAAGCTTGCAAATATTCTAAACAGTGGAAACACTTTTAAGTACATTTTACTTTATTATTTTTCGTATAAAATATTCCATTTTACTCCAACCCGATTATACAAATTTGCCTTGTAGAAGCAGTAACAACACAAATGAATAAAATAATAAATAGCTAAAAAGCAACTCTATAAAATAACACAGAGAGTATAAAATGCATATATTATACAAAAATATCTTACAACCACATGTCAGAATGAAGGATTTATTAAAATTTCTCCAAAGGAACAGTGAACTGTACTGCGAAATACATAAACATATTTAAACAGAGCGTGTTTTCATGCAACATTTTCTATTGCAGTCATTCAACTTTATATATTTAAGTTTGGTGCATTGCACCCCTTGCAAATAAACGTTAGACAATTACAGTTTCGTGAAAGTATTCCGCAACTAACAACAGCTGGTGGTTGTATTGCAAGCGCCCGCAATGCGACTCCTATGGGACATTGCCAACATGCAAATATCGGTTAGACTGCATTAAGTACTTCGTGTGAGTTTCTGGTGTACGACGTACTTGAGGGAATTGCTGTGATTACTGGTTGTCGTATGTTTGTTTTTAGCCGCTGGATTTTTTCCTACGACAGTATAAAGTACTTTACAATTATAAAACTTTGTTATCCTTTGATTACCTGGCGTAGATTTGCACGTAATGTGGTGAATCGTAAGGTCCTGGGTTCAATTTCCGTATAGGACAAATATTATAGCATTTTTATTCTCAGTAGCAAAAAGGAAACTGGCAATGAGGGCCGTAGAGAGTAATAGGCTTGTCCTATTATGGGTAAGTCAGAGAAATAGTTCTTTTAGGTGCGGCCATTGTGGATCCCTATCGACCATATATGTTTACATGGTCGATAGAGGTCCACAATTTAATACACATTTTTCGTTACTCTTCAGATCTCTATAGTTATTAAATTAGGTTAGTGTTCTCTCTCGTAATTATTTTTGACCACAAAATATAATTCTAGTGCGTTGCCTATATTCTTCTTATTCTTCTTCTTTTCGTGTGGTTAGTGGCCAACCTGTTGTCAAGAGTTGTTCAAGCCGTAGGCCTATGACATGGCTCAACCCATCCACCCATCTATAGACTGACCGCACCCAACGTTGCTTAACCTCGCTAATCTTTTACCGATCAGTGAGTGCAACTAGCTATGAGCTGGCACTGTGTTTGGTAGAGTTTTGCTTAACTAAGGCATCTCTCGTACTAAGAATAATTCATGTATCGCGGGAGACTTTACAAACATTCAAACAACAGACACAAAAAACATCCAGACTCGGAACAATTATTTGCGGATCACACAAATTTTTGTCTCGTGTGGGATTCGAACCCACAACATTCGGCAGTGGCAGTAACGAGGCAACCACTTAAGCTACTGCGCGACATGTGCAGTCAAATGGTCTTGCAATGGGTTCTTCTTTTATTATGTAACTGCCTCTTTGGCGCAGCGGTAGTGAATGCGACTGCTGTGCATGAGGTCTCGGGTTCGAAACCCGGGTCGGGCCAACAAAAAGTTATTGGGTTTTTCTGTTAAGAAATCTCAATACGAGCCTGGAGGTAGGAAGTTGGCGGTGTTAGAAACCCTCTCGGCAAGCACGTAAAGCCGTTGGTCCTGCGCCTGATCTCTCTTCGGTTGTGTCGGATTATTCGTTCCATCGGATCATGAGAGTTAGGGAACAGAGAGTGCACTTGTGTTTGCGCACACGGTTGTGCACTATAATATCTCCTGCGCCGATGGCCAGTCTCCATTAAGATTGGCCGCCGTGACCAAAATTCGGTCAGGAGGACATTATTATGTGAATTATAAATAGTCTTACCTTTCTACTTAGCCAAGGAAAATCCAGACATATTCTTCTATTATGTGGATTCCACGAATAAAAGGCGCAAGACCTAGTAACGTTTTATGTGTTAAATATGCCTTCAGCAATTGGTGCATTCAGTATTATAATCCTTACTAATATTATAAATGCGAAATTGAGTTTGTTTGTTTGTTATGCTTTCACGCCTTAACTACTCAACCGATCGACATGAAATTTAGCATACACGTTGTCAGGGGTACAAAATAGGACATAGGGTACCTTTCATCCAGAAAAAAGAACTGTTGAAAACCTAACCTAACCTACATTTACGCGAGCGAAGCCGCGGGTGAAAACTAGTACATAATAAAGGCACTTTAACAAGGAATTTTCCAGAATTTCTACTTCAATATTTTAATATTCGAATAGGAAATCGCTGCACGGTACACCAAGCGGGAGTCATGGTTTTTATTAGCTGTTTCATTTTTCATGTTCGCTTCGCCAATATGTATTTAGCAAGTAAAATATTGTGTGCAGGATTTTTCTTTAGCTAATTTTCGGTATGACTCAGCAAAATGTTGAGCTGGCTTTAAAAGTTTGTGAGAAGCAGTGAACGTAAATGAAATGTAATGATTATTTATTATTCTGTGCAACATCATTTACTTTATTGCCTCGATTGCTCAGCGGTAGTGTAGCGACTGCTTAGTATAAAGTTATAGTAAGTTGCTTAAGTCGGTCGGTGCAAATAAAATATGTTCAGGTGGGGATTCGTAAGCGAATTCAATCTGGGCTGTTTGTGCGGTGCAAGCCAAACAATGTCGCACCTTATATTGTGCCCTAAGTGTCCCAACAACTGCACGTATTAGGGCTTGATGACTGCTTCAGACCATGCAATCAAGGTGGCTGCGTTCTGGGCCGCAACTATATAATATTGAGTTATGATTGCCACCGAAACGCTAAGAAGAAGTATAAAATGTTAGGTTCGAGATTCGGTTCGAAAAATAGGGTTTACCTTAAAACAAAATCTCACTTGCAACACGGCGCCTGGTACTACGCCTGGTAGACGGCACTCGTTTCTATTTAATAATGTTTAAAATTATAACAATCTCTGCAAAGTTGTTGACCTTTGTTGACATATTCTTCTATAGTGTCAAGATGAAACTGCTTAGATTCAAGCAACAGAAATATTAAGTTTAGCAAAAATATTTCAAAACATTTTTCGTTGCAGATAGCACATGAACTGCAGTATTACAAGTATTGCAATATTACAAATTATCTACTAACGTAGAAACAAGTATTGTTTGTAATTTAACTAAACTAATTAGACACTTATTTTTTAAATTTTAGTTGCTATTTCGTTCGTTTTATTATACGATAATAGGATTAGAACATACCTAACCTACCTTAAAAGCCATCTATATCTTTTTAAAGGATTTTTTTATATGACGATTAGATTTTATTGACTTCTACGTACTACCGTGCTGCACAAGTCAGTATGGAGTCGTCAAAAAGTAAATCATAAAATACCCAAAGTACCTATTCGTAGACCATTTAATTAACATATTTGTGCACTAACATTTTATTGACGTGTACAAAAGTACTGACGTGCTGTAAAGAACAGAAAGAAAAGTACATTTTCACAGGCGAATAATACACTGCATCCCAGTTCACTCTTCATAGCGAAAGCTACGAGCCTAATAAAGCAATATCTACCCCAAATAGCGGCCATTTTTCCATTCCCAAAGTTCCCAATTCAGTGCGCCCTTATGTAACGTCGACGTCAAACGTTCACGTCAGGAGTGCACTTAGCGACGCGGTGTCTTGTTTCTGTTAATAGCTTCAGTAACACGGCGAAAGGTTTTGATTATGGAGTGCGTTTTAACTTTATAGGTAGTAGGCGATGCTTTTATTATCCTAGAAAGGTAATTTGGTATTCGAAATTGATCAGTGCTCTTCATAAGCAATAATTTTAATACTAAGGTAAACGGCAGTATTTATATAGCTTAGGTCAATGTCTAATCTATATAAAAATCGACCCTTACCTATCGTGAATCCAATGATTTGAGATGTAAACCCATTCGTGTAAATACAAACATTCTGGCATAGCTGAGGGCTAACAAGAATAAAAAAATGCAAGCAATTTGTAATCGAAATAGCTAATGATAATTAAAAACAAAGAATGGTAAGATTGTTTTGTAAATTAACATAAAATACATCGTTTTGAAGTAATTGGTAATACTAAAATCGACACCAACTTACTGTTATTTTAACATAAAATAACTTCTCACATTTTGTATAATAATATTACATTGATGTACCAATAATTCTGTGTGTTTATGAAACGAAGCAAAATACTGAATCATTACAGTATAAGGTTAATTTAACCATAATGCTAAATGTGATGCTGAATGTGTATTTATCATATTAACAAAAAAAAGCATCATCATCATATTAAAAAAATGTTATACTTTTTTTTTGTTACACACATAAAATGTCGTTTGACGCCTTTATATAAAAACTATTGACATTTTATGTAGTAAAAATGTAAATTTAAACTCCTCACTAACCTAAAAATCTTGCACAAAATTAACAGAAATGTAACAAGAAACATTTTAGATGCAGCATTTTATACATATACCTTTATAACTATAAGCTATTATTAAATTATACCCTATGTTCGGTTTATTAACCTCAGAAGTTACCGCGCCAGCGACATACCGCGCACTTGACCGCGTCAGCGCATTACAATACTTATACTTTTATTTGTTTCAATTATTTACTTTACAATAAGTCTTTAGCAAGATAAACTCGTGTATCAAGAAAATAAATATATTCCAAATCATCAAGGATTTTTCATTTAGCAAGATATATCAAGTGTGTCGTTCGGCAGCATCAAGGCAGCCGCACAACACACTACTTCAAAATACTGGATGTTTATAAATAAATCCTGTCTCTTTTGATAAAATTGTATCTCACGCTGTGCTTATTCCGTAAGTGTCTTAGCCTGCCACAACGGTGCGGGATGAAATAAAGGACGCTATAAAAGGCCCCCTAATGAGGACCCGGGAAATCCGTAAACATGCCCTGGGTGGAATTCTACGAGGTAGGGTTGCAATTCCATTTGTAAACTGTTGACATAGCTCATTAAATCTAGCTTAAGATAGTTTTCTTACCATCTCCATACTAATGCGAATGTATCTTTGGTTGTAACGTGTTTATAACTAAACTGCTGGGTTGATTTAGATGAAATGATGTAAGGATATTGATCACAACCTAAAAAATAGATGATTTATAAGATATTATAAATACAATTTTGTATACTAGAATAGATTTTGTGAGATTTCTATGATATTTGACAGATGATATTCCAAATTAAACCTTTAGTCTGTTATGTTATGTATAGTGTATAAATGGCTTACTCTGTGAGCATGGTATCTAAATATACATCAAAAATATCGGTATTACCAGACCTAATTCTTCGAGAATATACTGGCGAAATGGTATATGAATATTAAAACTGAATATAAAACTGGGGACTGTCAAAATTGTGAAACTTTATTTATAGTAAACTTTATTAAAGATAAAAATTCTAGGTGCGTGTTGCGTTTACCGACTGTTCTTCTTATCTATTATAAGGCTAGTATTTGACCGATATCTCACGTGATGGTAAGCAAAACTGTGCCTGTATCTACTATCGTATCCTATATTTAGCTAGCAGTGGTGTAGGATGATGTAGGTTAAAAAAAACTTTTCAGCGGCTACCTAGTAGAAAGAAAAATAAAATATTTTGTTTTATGATTCATAAGATAGCCAAGATCAAGGAACGGAAAGAGTGACAGCCTTGTATTGGTTCTCGATGGCACGTTTGGCTATGGAACCCTGTAAAGGTTGATGGACCCTGAAACACAAATATTATATACTAAAATTGCTGTCTCAATGTGTGACTGTATTGAGAGTCAATATTTTGGAACTGTCAAACTTATTGTATACAATAAATTGGAAAACTTAATCAATCATTTGAAATTGCTTTTGCAATAACTTTTTAAACAAGTCTCGTATTGGCACCTGTTGTTCAAAACTCTATTATTGTCTCTTCGTGAAGTATTAGCTCTAGCTTGCTTGATTCATATCGACCGTGTGAATTGTACGGAAACATTGGTACTATATAATAACTACTACCTCTTCAGCAATAGCCTATTGAAGACCGTTGGATTGCCACGCATGAGATGAGGCCCGCGCCCAGCAGCGGGGCAGTTTAATACAAGGCTGATATTATATTATACTAGCTTTTGCGCGCGGCTCCGCCCGCGTGGTACCTACATCAGTAAAAAGTAGCCTATGTCCTTCCCCAGCTTTTAAACTATATCTGTACCAAATTTCATCTAAATCGGTTGACTGGTTTAGCCGTGAAAAGGTAACAGACAGACAGACAAACAGACAGACAAAGTTACTTTCGAATTCATAATATTAGTAAGGATATATGATAATCCAGGATATGGTCTCTTTCTGTGTCAAGTTAACCACATCCATTTAACTTCGCTCTCTGCTTCTATTTCTCTATAATTTTAACTTGTTTTAAGAGCCATAAATAAATAAGTGTAGGATTAGAAATGTTGTTTCCTTCCCAAGAACCCGACATTTACTTCGAATTTCAGAAGTGGTACGTCGATACCTACCTACTCCAAAAGCCAAGACCAGCCGTATATGGAAGTAAATTAAATTACGAGCTAAAATCTCAAAATGCGGACATAATTCCTAGTTCGGCCGCAAGACTCACAATCAATTAACTTCATACAAAGTAATTCAATTATTCTACATAACATGCTTGAAATTTCGACTATGTATAGGTACTGGAGGTTAATGTACCGTCTCGAGATCGTGTAATTTAATGATGTTTGCTTACGTCACGTCCGAGCGTTTGATCTCATGGTTATTGGAGTATTGTTACGATCGTGTTGACAGTTGTGACGGTTGAGTACGTCCATGAGATCGTTCTTTATTTTGAAATTCAAAATAATGTCGTTAGTCGATTGGAAATTGATTTACTGGGTTACTGGCACAGTATAGTAGTATCACGCATGTATCTGTAAAGAGTTAGGCAGGAGTATACCTCTATTACACCAGCTAAGTTTAACTCCCATATGTATGTAATAGGAAGTGCTCTTATCACTCTGTACCCGATTAAATACGTACATATGTATATGACCGGGTAGTACTGTATAGTACTGGATGATCTAAATATAAAAAGTCCAAATATATTTAAGCTGTTCAATTTAAATCAAATCTAATTAATGGGCATCAATCAATGGTTAACCTTATCCAACAGTATTGAGAGCATTCGTTCATCATATTTTCATTCATATAAATACTTTTATAATCTGCACTTTCATTGTGAGCCAAGGATGTCGAGAGCCAGTTGGTGTTATTTAAAAAATATATGACCCAATTTTTCATTCCACATACGTAATATCCAAAAATAAGTAATAGCAGTTTTCAATTTTAACCAGTTCCTTAATTCATACCCGCAAACGTTTTGAAGGCGCAACATAAATTCTCACGCCCGAATGGAAAAATTTTAGGAGAATTTCGTATATAAAAATTTAATTTATCATCCCCGCCGTACGTTAGGGCGAAATTCCAGTTATCTATCTCGAGGAAAATTCATCGAGTATTTCACAAAGAAAGGTTTCGACAACCTACCATCGATAATATCGGGATAAAATAATATATTGGCTAATGTCTTTTGCCCTCTTTGTGTAAGTCCGATCTTCACAGTGCCAAGAACAAATTGTATTATCTACGTAATGCGCTCTGTAACTCGTAGAAAACCCTTTATAGTATTTTAAGAGTTCAAATGTCATTTGATGGAGTGTAAGTAGTTTAGATGATATAAACGAAATTGCCACTGATATTTTATATTTCTTAAATTATATATTGGGGCTACGTTTGCTTTATAACAAGACTAGTGGGTTTAAAACCAACGATGACTAGTTTATAACCAAAAAGCAAAATTAGGTTTTGAATACATTGATTCTTTGTTATGAAGTACTTTGCATTTATTGATAGAAGAAATATAGCACCTATGTGTTATGTTAGTAGCATAGACTGCATAAAAATAAAAGACCTAAAAAAAGTTATCACAGTATTCACACGCATTCACGTACTGTAAGGACATATTACTTCCAAGTTCTGTGGACTAATTCTTTACATTAATAACATAGTATTTCGTTTGTCGTAACGGGGAGTCCAGTGATATTTCTTCTGTGCGCTGTCAGAGTCGTAGGCACGGCTCTAGCGTGATTTTTACTGGTTAGGCAAAATGCGTGTGATTCCGATCGGTGCAAATAGCCCTATGGCTATTTACACCGAACGGAATCACACGCATTTTACAGAAAAAATATATAATATAATAGGATATAGAATATAAATAGAAATAATAGAAATTATCGTCATATTACTATTAATATGACGATTTTTTCATTATATCTTAACCATATCAAGATATAATGGAAAATTCGTTGTCTAGACGCCGACGTCCATACGCCGAACTTGGACTGGACGAATTAACACTTAAAAAAAACTTGCATTACTTTTAAAGACCGTCAGGCGTTAGGTCCGCAGCGCAAACATTAAATTTTATTAATTTTTATATCAGGTGCTGCGGATCGCGACGAGTCTAGAACGAAATCACCGTGCTTGAAAGTAAATGCTGTAAGCGACAAATAATTTTTCCGCGAGACACATAAAAAAGAGGGTACTTTCAAAAGTATTTTCATATTCTTGTTTTATATTTATTTGTTTTTTCTATCCGTTGTTTGAATTATTGTAAAATCTCCCTCGTCATGAACTATATATTACTAGTATTAATATATTACTAGTGCGAGTTGTCTTTCTAAAAGCAAAGGAATAGTAAAGTTGTCATATAAAGGATTTTTATTGTAAAGATTGCAAGCATTTTTAATAGCATTTGTAACACCGTTTTTATGTGAGAGCCAACATACCAAAGCCCTACTTTGACCTCTTGGAAATAAGTACACATACATATTCACTGTATCTGTGTACAAAAGAAAATGTTTTCCATGTAAGATCAATGCAGTCACATTTTATGCGTTTCATTGGATGTGAATTGTATCTGGGGTTCGCCGGATACCATACAAAAGCTTCTCGATATTGCAGTTGGAGAGAAATTCTTCGTGCATTTTAGTCACATAAATCGTTTTATAGGTTTATGTGGTTGCCAATGTGGGGTATAAAATTCTAAAATCTGTCCTCGTGTCCTAGACGGCAATATCATCGACCTCTTTTACATGAGACTTTATACAAAGCTGCTGAAATGTATATGTAATGCAACTTAGCCTATCCCTTTGCAGGTAATAAGCGTAAGTCTATATAGTTTGCACAAAAAATAAGCAATTCCATCGATGCATACTTTCAAGTTATTTCAAATTAGCAATTAACGGTGAATTAACGAAAAAATACTTGGAAGAAACTTGCATGTCTGAAAATTACTACGGCTACGACTAGGGCCTAACCCTTCTCACACTATGAATAGGCACATGCCTAGCTGTGGTACAGTTTATGGACAATGCTAATATTACATTATAAAATACTGTACTGAATTTTACACAATCCGCGTCTAAAGTATATCGTAGTGTTCAGTAAGATAGCATATACATTTCCTCAATAAATAAGCTACTAAATGTAGAGCTTTTTTATCTGACTGGTAGTTCTAAAGATTAGCGTATTCAAACGATCTCTTCAGCTTAAAATACGCATTAGTATAGTGAAAACTATTTACTTAATTAACGCGAAATATGCAAAACAAATGCGAAACACTAAGGAATAGATTATGTATGTCAAGCTATCGCATTGACAATATGAGTTGTAAGGTAACATACAAAATATGGTAAAAAAGAGGACCATCATAACTAGGTTAAGGTTTCTTGTTAAACAATACCTAGCTATTTTCGTTTTGAATGATAAATGCAAAATGTTTTTAAATGTTCACCTTAAAAATTTTGTAGCGATATCTATCAGGCTAGTCCTAAACCGTTTTTTAATTCCTTAGTTAATAATAAATATATTCATTGTTATGAAGTAAAGAAGTTCGATAAGTTTTTTCAACTGATACCTCCTTTGTTGTTGAGGTATCCTTAACAAACTATGACCTGTGTAATTTTATGGCGAAAATAATTTTTGTACTTTATTTTAAAAATACCAATCAAATCTATACTAATATTATAAAGCTGAAGAGTTTGTTTGTTTGTTTGTTTACTTGAACGCGCTAATCTCAGGAAATACTGGCCCGATTTGAAAAATTCTTTCAGTGTTAGATAGCCCATTTATCGAGGAAGGCTATAGGCTATATATCATCACGCTAAGATTAATAGGAGCGGAGCACCAATGAAGAATGTTTCAAAATCGGAGAGTATTTTTTCCTTTTGAGAGCTTCCGCTGCGTGCGCTGCGTAAACAGTTAAAGTTTCGCAAAAATCATGTATGACAAAATTGTTCCCCTTTAAAAGTTCTAAAAAAAAGTCCGCAACAGCATATGTCTATCTTTTAAGGTTGGCTCACTATAACCATTTTTATGCTAACGAAATTTGTTCTTAAATAATGCATTATTTGCGAAGGTATTTTTATAAACATGATATTAATCCTTATCCAAATAAATACGTTATTCATCACAAGTATTTAATTTAAAACAAAATTGCCCTTTACATCATTCGATTTCAATGAATATCTTAGGAGATATAGCAGTTTTAAAATAACATCGCAGCAAAATAATTACCCATTACAGACATAGTACAAACGATGTTTCTCCTGGTTTATTCTGCGTGATTACTACTGGTTCGATTTGAAAAATTCTTTTAGTGTTGGATAGCCTATTTATCGAGGAAGGCTATAGGCTATATAATATCACGCTACGACCCACGGGGGCGGCGCAGTAACGATAAACGCGGGTGAAACCGCGGGAACATCTAGTAAAATATATTATTAACCTTTCTACAAATCACACAATACATTGGACAAGTCAGAGAGTTTACCAGAAAAAGATAAAAATAAATCTAGTCTGGATCGTGCTTTGTTTTGCAAAGGTGCTCATGAAAAATTCTATGTTCTTGTATACGTGTCTCTTAAATAATAACTTGCTTTGTCCAGAATTGGTAGAAGTTTAACTATTCGTGCAATACGGACGTGGTGAGCGAGAAATACTGGGATTTAATCCATGTGCGTATGATATAATGGTAGGTAATAAAATTTTCTCACAAGATGGATGAGGAAAATTATACTGTAAGTACAATATACTTACTTAAACGTGAGAAAACAAGCTTATAAATGTTGTAAAAGTTGTGTATGTACTTTAAATATACCATTCCTTGACATTGTAATTGAATTGATAATATTGTGACATTTTTATTGTTAACTGAAATATTATATTAATTTAATTAATTAATCATTATACTAAAAAATTAATTGTCTACTCAAGGAATGAAATCATAATTTTAATATTTCTACACCAGCAATGTGGGAATCAGTTTTGAATATATATGACCCTAATGTACCATATACTTAGAAATAAATGCTATTCTACTCTATTCTATTCCATAAATATTTAACTGACTGCTGCCCTGTTTCTAAAGAGAAAATCAACACACAAATTTGTTAAGGGACTATTAAACGAAAGTCAAGTCAACTGACATTGGTCAATTGGCTGACTGAATTAGTATTACCAGTCAAATTGCTAGACAGCAGTTGAATTTTGACACTTTTCTCATCAAAAATGAATTGTAAATATTTGCCAATACTTATACCCCATTTCTAAAAGCTAATCATCATCTACAATGATAAAAGTAATAATAATTATTGTACGAATTCTTGAACGACTGAACTAAAATTAAATCGCGACTGATCATTTATATTGTCATTTAGTATTAGTAGTTACAATGATGAACATCAACATGATGATAATTATTATATATAATTATGACCGCCTCTCCTAGGGGCGTTCAATCTTAAAAAAACAAGTATTGCAGAAAAGTCATCAGACCTAAGGATCGAGAACGATAGAATATGACGACAGTTGCCAATTAAAGTACAGTTTTTAAATATTTATTCACAAGCAAAGCATGTTAACGGGATAAAAACATAGTAAAGTTATATTCAAAAGAAAATTGTTTCAAAGGATCCTATGAAATATTAAAATTGTAGGGTACGCATAACTTAATCTCTAAAAGAAGATCAAAAGGGACCTCATACAGTATTAATGGAGTATGTAAGCCAAGGCATAGTAAACTACAGAAAATTAAGCACTGAAAACATTATTTCATATCTGGGATAAACACGATGGGCTCATGGTTATTTAACTTAAGATTTTATACCAAATATAGAAGAGACATGTTGTTTAACCACTTTTCTAAACTTTGTTAGCTATTGTTTTATTTAAAGAATTTGCTCATGAGTTTGCAAATTTTATTCTAATACCATCGTTGATATTTGACCAGGTTTACTCATACTGGCTTCTAAAGAAACTATTTGGATATTCTATGATTCCACTGTTCCGCATCCGATTGTTGATCAATTCATTGATCCCTATCTACTGGACCCAAGTAGATAGGCTTTCGGGGGGAGAACTTTGGGTCTCCCCCTTTGGAGCAAGGTACTGCGGGGTCAGAAAGCCCACTGCGCCTCGAAATGCGTGTTCTACCGACCGCTGATTAGAGTACGCAAGTGCCTGACATTGGTGTTGGACTCGCAAGGGTATGTGGTTAGCCGCTGAGGACGACATGTTTGTTGCTCGGCAAGCACGTGGCGTTCGAGCGTAGGACTCAGGCCGGCTAGTGCGAACCAGTCGGTCGCGCGAGGCACGGAGTTGTCTTTAGCGAAGTGGCAGTGTGGTTTCACTGCCACAACGCATCTCGGGCGCTTGCCTGCTCAGCAAGTAAGAGTCATAGCTGGGTGACTCGGGCCACACCCGGCTTGTAGGCATATTTGGGTAGGCGTATGGATGTACGTCGGGAAGTGAGCGTGCCTTATACAGCTCTGGTACCATACTGGAGATATGGGAGGCGGCTTCTCCGTCGGCTTCAGCGAAGTTTTCGTTAGCAACTCCCAGAGTTGCGGGTGGCGAGCGACTTTCTTGCTCCGATACCTATATGGAGTATAGGTAGTGTCATTGGGCACGAGGTAGTTTACTTACGAGAACCGGATCTCTGAGGTTAGGATGGAGAGTTGAGATTTGGGGACAAGATTTGGGGATAACTGGTCCCGGAAGATGCTCTCGGGCACTGGAAGGTACAGCGGCTCCCCTAATGTAACCTTGAAGGTTGGTGCTGCGGAACGCTATATCATAAACTGGACTAGTTGTAGAGAGAGGGGAATGGTCCTGATTATAATTCGAAGCATAATTGAATTCTGACGTCCGTCGTGATTGATCGATCATGTTCGGTGATATTTCGTATGGCCTAGGATTTCATTTTCTATATCCTCCGTGCTTGTATAAAATATATAGTTCTTCATGACAATGTCCTTAAGAGAACATCGTCTAAGAAAACATCGTCAAAAAATAATTTTGCCATAATATTTTTTTTGAAGTGAAATCTTCTTTAGCGGCGTTGTGCACTTTTTTGTGATGGGTAAAAAATGTTAAACTTGTGTCAGAACACGTGACCTGATCGAAAATTCGTAAGACGGAGGGAGAATTGTCAAACTCGCGTCAGGACACGTGACCTGATCGAAAATTCGTAAGACGGAGGGAGAATTGTCATGTTTGTGTACGATAACGCAATAAATTAATATTGTATTTTACCACATAAATGATAGTACTTTTATACTGATAATAATTAAAGCAATTCGTGCAAAATTATTCCCTAACCATTCCAAAATATGAAAAATGCCCAACGTTAAAATTCAAGTTTTCACTTCTGCCGGCACTCCCGGAGTGCAACCCGTTGATTTTTTTAAGATCTTTCTCCTAATATTTATTTACCCGTGATCTCATTTCGTACGAATAAACAACTAGCAATATCTACATTCATATTTGCATAGAGCTAATACTGTCTAAATTGTATTAGCTAATTATTACTAATTAATTAGTCAATTACAATCAAGTAATTGATATTGATTGATATCAAAGCTTTATGCAAGCCAATATTTATCAAATATTTCCCTTTGATTCAATATTCGAAGAACTAGACTATTTATCGATAGCCGCCAATAGCTTAACTGTAGTCATTCGAAGTATAGTTTAATATTGCATACTTATATTGATTTTGATAAATTAATACTAGACATCTGACATTTAGAATCCTAATTTATAAATTCATACATTAACTAGTCTATCATAATTACGGGCTGTCTAGGGTATATTCTTCAGTTTAACTCTACATAAATGATATCCTAATTCAGAGTTAAACTCTATAGTTTGTACCAACGTATGGGGATTATGAAAAATTATTATAAATAATTCACACACAATCGTTCTTAAAAAGTACAAACAAAGCTATAAAGTAAAACTTTAATATTAAAACCTGGACAATTTCATTTTGAAATCTGTATAGCCTGGACCTGGCGAAGGCCTTCGATCGGATCTGGCATAAAGGTCTTCTATCGAAGTTACCATGTTACGGACTGCCCAAGGTATTATGCGAATGGGTTGCTAGCTTTTTGTCCGGCAGATGCATTCAAACGGTGCTTGACGGTGATTGCTCTAACCGCATGGACATAAATGCTGGCGTCCCGCAAGGCTCTGTGTTGTCCCTGACGCTGTTCTTCCTGCATGTCAATGATATGTTGTCAATTGACGGCATTCATTGCTATGCGGATGACAGTACTGGGGATGCTTATTAAATGGACCACGCTAATATCCCTCGGTCCACAGTGGAAGAAAGCCGCGAACGGTCTGAAATCGGAAATACTCTGGTTAGAGTATCTCAATGGGGAAGACTAAGTTTAGTAATGTTTAACCCAGCTAAGACATAAGCCTGCGCGTTCACCGCTAAGAAAACCCCATTCACTGTATCTCCACAACTCCAGAACTCGTATCTCACCATCTCCAATAGTATTGGAATCTTTGGCCTCGACATCTCAAGTGATGTACAGAACCGCAATCATTTAGAGAGCAAGGTCAAGGTGGCTTCCAAAAAGCTTGGTGTGCTCAATAGAGCTAAGCGGTACTTCACTGCGGGGCAAAGACTGCTTCTTTATAAGTCGCAAGTCCGGCCTCACATGGAGTACTGCAGTCATCTTTGGGCAGGACCACCAAAAAGCTTGATCCTTCTGACGCGGTACAGACACGAGCCTTGAGAATTGTCGGTGAGCCCAAACTCACAGACGGTATTGAGCCACTAAGTCTCAGAAGGGACATTGCCTCCCTTTGTGTGTTCTACAGCTTATGTAATGGATTGTGTTCTGATGAGTTGTTTGAAATGATTCCCTCAGCTACTTTTTATCGTAGCACCGCTTGCTCATTTTTGATTTCATTCTCACACCTTACAACCTAATTGGTGCCGCACCAAGCGGTTCTAAAGGAATTTTTCCCGCGGACGCTCAGGTTGTGGAATGAACTCCCTGCCCAGGTTTTCCCACAAGACTTCAGTATGGGGTTCTTCAAAAAGGGCCTTAAAAGGTTTTTACAAGGTCGGCATCGCGCATGTGATGCCTTTGGTGTTGCAGGCGTCCATAGGCTACAGTGGCCACTTACCAGCAGGTGGGCCCTATGCTTGTTTGCCACTTTAGTAGTATAAAAAAGAAAAAATATGTTTTGCAACACATATTTTTATAGCAGTCAGTGTGTGTTGCTGAGAAATTAGTTATTTTATTATTCAACGGCATTTAATGTGTATTGATTTAAAACATTAAATGCCACGTCTTTTTTATTTACGTTTTTTGAAGGAAGTCTCAATATCATTTTACATTTACCTTTGTTCCATACAAGAGGTAAAAATCAATGTTGAGTAAAAAGATTTAAAATATTTTATAACAAATATTCTTAAACAAGCAATTGGAATAAGATCACCAAATTTTTAGATCAAAGGTCACACCAATTTATGTATGTAAGGAAATAATTTATGCTGATATTAATTCAATGTATCAAGTTTCCCTTAAGAGCTCTAAAATTGACTACTAATATAAAAATTAGTTTTAAGATTTTAAACCGTAAAAAATGAAACGATAATATTACTTACGAAAATCTGTATAGTCTGTTACAGCTAGCTTACCTGTAAAGAAAAAATAGCTGATTAGAATAAGTATACACAAATATATTATTTAGTAGAAATTTCAATTTAGAGTATAAAAATTATAAATTAGTAGTAACTACCACAAAAGCACAATCACAGTAAAAATATTAAATAATAATAATCCGAACAGAGACGAACATGCATACAAACTCTTGAAAGACAAATAATGCGAATTGACTGTTCTAATTTGTCACAGTTACACGACTGATCACAGGATGCCCAAATTGCTGACATCATAATAATTATACGATTATTGTTTACAAACTTCCTAGACGAACAATGGTTCTATGCATATTTAAAACAATACTAGTACATTATTAAACACCAATTGATTGGAAGTAATATAAAGGTGCAAACGCTTCTCAGAATTCATTTCAATACGGGTCAATAAAATTAATGGGACAGGTAATTTTCTCTGTAAGTCTTGGGTGATCGGAAAAAGGTTTTTTATTTTTTTTTCTCTATACCAGTACGTTTGTTCATTAAATAGTTTAGTTTTAACCAAAGTACATTTAGAATGTTCACTAAACCAATTGAATATATACTCGTGACTTGAATTGCTTCTAATCGTAGCATAGGCGTGTTTGCCGCATGTCAGCCGTTAATTAATTTTGTTATCCGCGATCGTACTTGTATATACTTTTAATTCTAAGGTTTCAATATCAGTGACCTTTTTAGGTTTAATTGATTTCAATGTAACTGGATTAGCGCCATTTATTTTAGAATGTACAATTTTAAATTACCATTTTATATTGCAAATTATTTTATTGGTACAACTTAAATCTAGATTTTTTTAAGTATATTTAATGACTGTGTTTCAATTCAATTATTGAATATAATATTCTGTTAGTAATATGATTTATTACGTAGACATTGTCTAGTTAACTGTGTTAATTTAATGATTTCTAACATATTTAATAGGTAGCGTCTGTTGCTTGTAGGAAATCGTTCTCGCCAACAGACTTTATTGAAAAATTTAATCGTGAAGAACCGAAAATATTGTGATAATTTTCAATTCAATAACGTAATTTTGTTTATCAAACAAAGGTTTCCTTTTTCCGTTCGACTAATTCTACTTCATTCGCCGTTATACCACTATATTATTGGGTCGCCTAGCATATCTCAATATCAATTGTGTGCCAAATTATTATTGCAAGCTTACGCTTGCTTAGTTTAAGTATTTTATGCGGTATTGGATGGGTAAATTTTTTAAGTAAATTTTGGATTTATAGTAAACCTATTTATGCGTCAATATAATAAAATTTTATGTCGCTATTTGATATATATTTATATATATTGTCATGAAATAGCAAGATAAATACCATATACATGACGTAAATGTCGTGAAAACTACCACACTAATTAGCAAAAGTAAATTTTTGTTCTCAATAGTTGCATTGTTACATAATATATAAATACGTTTCGATATCATTTTGATTTAATGTATAAACCACGGATTTTATGCTATTGTGGCTGCCATAAAATCTGCGGTGTCTTTATTTATATCCTAATTCAACTCTAGAACAAGTGCAGCGCGCAGTAGCTTGGCAGGTGACGATAAAATAATCCATTTCAAAATTATGTTAGCAATGTGGCAAATATTAGTGTTAGGGACAGTGGTTACAGCAATAAGTGGTAGGTACGAGAATGTAAACGTCAAGCAAGACTGGTGGGAGACCGCAGTGTTCTATCAAATCTACCCTCGATCCTTCATGGACAGCGATGGAGACGGTATCGGTGATATTAATGGTAAGATTTTCCACATTGTATACATTGAGGTACTTTATTTAGAATAGCATGTTTGTTGTCAGTCATGTTAAGATCCTTTGTAACTTTTGACGTCATTATGTTATTGACAGAAAATTTCAGTAACACTTTGATTCACCCAGTAATGGGCCAAATATAGTTGCTAAGCATTATCTCATTAGATTCAAGAATAAGTATAAAGTTGGATTTAAATTTTGCTTTTTGCCAGTTTGATGATCGTGATTATCCTACTTATTTAAAGGGCGTCGAGATATTGTAAGCTGAAAATAAATTTATTCGTTACCATTTCACCGGTCAAAGGAACCTAGTTTGAATTATTTAATCTTTTTATTTAATATCAGCCGCAAAAGGCCTTTCCGTCCGTCTTCAGCTTATCTACATATTTAACTTCATCCAAGATCATTAATCTACCCTATGCTAAGTTCTACCTCGCTATCTGGTTAAACTTGTACAGAAAATAAAATAAATAAATATACGTTGAAAAAACCTTCTAATTTTGAATTTTTTTTGCCTCAAGCAAAATGAGTGTTGATTTTTTATTAAAGACGCAAAGGATGATGAAACAAAGGATCTTAAAATCTTTTCAAAAAGGAATGAAGATAATTTAAGATTGTGTTCTGTTTGCCTTCATATTTTGGGTAACAACTGAATGGTGTCGTAAAGCAATTACAATTACAGTGACATGGGTGGTTTCAAACCACTACAAGCCATTAGCGGTTGTAATTATATTAATAAAATAAGGGAAAATAATAATTGTTAAACGTAATTATTTTTGGTGCCAGGCATAACTACGCGTCTAGAATATTTGAAGGAACTGGGAGTAGACGTTACGTGGCTATCGCCTATTTACAAATCGCCAATGAACGACTTCGGTTATGACATCTCAGACTATTATTCAATCCAACCTGAATATGGTACCATGGAGGACTTCGAACAATTACTGAAAAAAGCTGGTGAACTGAGTAAGTCTTGTTTATTATTCATAGCTCTATAAATTATGCATAACCAAACAACGAATTATCGAAATTTTCTTTACCGAAATTTCGATAACTCGATGAATCGGTTATTTGAACTTTCCTAATAAGATTTCCTTTACAATTTATATTAGAAAGGGAACGCCTGCCTGTTTGTATAATTTAAACAATTTATTTAGGTGTTGTTTTTACTCGATTATAATTATTTCTGATTCGACAGTTCGGCGTAGTTCCAATAAAGGTTTTAGGAATTGTAGTTAGAAGCTTTTATGCTCTGTTGATTCTTGTCTTTTGTGTCGAAATTGAGTAAGGATAAATCAATTTGGACATTTTTTGAGATTTAGGATGGTGTGAATTGTATAAAAATAGTTTTGGAATACAATTATATGAGAATTGTATCGAAATAGCTTTTGTACCTAAACCGTCTGTTAGCTAAGGCAATAACAATTAGTTTGTGTGTTAGATATTAAAAAACCTAGTTTAGTGTAGTAGGTGCTGTAATATCTTTATAGTTCGTGGCTTATTGCTGATGTAGAAATACTTTGCTTGCCCAAATTAATATATATTATATGAATATACATTTGTTTATGTTTGTTGCGGTAATGTCTTAAAAAGTTAAAAGGGGGACCGGGATTATTCAGAATTGTAGAATGTACTTGGTACGAAAATGGTATAATATTCTTCTTAAGATTAGAATAAGACTGCGAAATCCGAATGCGACGTAAACCAAAGGGTTTACGTCACTAAGTTTATCTATATATTAATACGTGAAGAAAAAACTTTGTACCACTTTTTACGAAAATTGCGCGGACGGAGGAGTATGAATTTTGGCAAAGTTAAAGTTTATATGGAGAAGGAAGGGCGAATCCTAATATATTTAAAAAATATGCATTAGAAATATATTAAATTAATGAAAAAAATCACTACAGGCACACAACCATGCATTTGACACACGCAGTCGAATCGCGTTCGTAGTATTTCGACATTGTTCTACTGACGTACAATTCTTTGTAACTATGGTTACCTATACTTTGTTTATACATATGTAATAGAGAAAAACAGAAAACAATGTAGCAAGCTTAGGAATTTTGGTCGAATTTTGACCACTAGGCGACCACTAGTATGATTTAAATACATCGAAGCGCTCGGTACGTTCACATACCTATGCATTATCACAGTACGTTAAACTCATTGCGATTGCCGAATAATGAACTATAATATTTATTTTATATATAAATATAATATTTTATTACATATAAAGCAATTCGCTTTGGTATATCGTGTCTCTTCTTGAGCGGGTACACAAAATATACAGTATCTTTGGAGCACACAGTATACGTTTGCTGCATGCGTCTTACCTACTATATAACGCATAAACGCGCAAACTATCATTATAATTGACATATCACTCATTAAATCTACATTTATATGACACAAACACGTCATTAAACTCGTTCCAGATATCAAGGTGATACTCGACTTCGTGCCTAATCACTCAAGCAATGAGAGCGAATGGTTTATCAAGTCATCGAATAAAGATGAGTACTATAGCGACTGGTTTATATGGGAGAATGGACACATGGACGATACAGGTCATAGAAGTCCGCCTAACAATTGGGTAAGTGGTAAATATATAACTGCAACAGAAGCAAAATTAAAAACAGAAAATGCCGTGAATACCATAACTTGTGTTATTAACCTTAAGAGAAATAGCCCCGATTCAGGATCCTCGGATGACACTGTTCACTTAGCAGTTTTACTTATCGACTACTAATCTGTATTCTTTGTATTACGAATGTAGTGATTCCTTTCTCTCAGCAAAGCATGTATGATATTCTCGTGCCGCAGGCGTTATTGGGCTATCGGTAACCGGTATCAGGTAGGCCGTATGCTTAATAACTCTTGTAGTAAAATAAATATCAAAGTAGGAGGTTTCCTCATTTATGATTCGCTTACAAATAATAATATAATATTCTACCACATACACACAACACCATCTAGCCCAAAATAAGCAGAGCTTGTACTATGGGTACTAGACAATGGATAAACATACATATATACTTTTTTTTTGTAAATACGTATATATTATACATAGAAACACCCAGACCAAGACAAACATCAATGTTCATGCACACAAATATTTGACTTGTGTGGGAATCGAACCCGCGACCTCAGGCATGGCAGTCGGTTACACTCACCACAACGCCATCGAGGTCGTCAAATAATGTCTTAACTTCAGTAACATGCATATATAATTTCTGTAGATTACGTTCCTATAGAAATAATAAGTTAGATTGACTCGGTAGAAATAAACGGTGTTACAAAATTGTAATAACGAATGATAACATTCCATCACAATTACTATGTTAGTAAAATGTATAAACGTTAAAATTAAGAATCTGCTGCAAATTTCCCACTACTAACAATTTATGTAATTTCAAAGCAATCTCCTCTCGCGGCTTACTAAATTATGTTAGTGGTTGTTTATTTTTATAGTTTTCTTAGATTTTAAGATGCATATAATTGACTTTCTCGTAGTATGCTCCTGATACTGTCTTAATTGCTATGTTGGCAAACAACTATAGCCTGCTAAGTTTTTTTGGAAAACAAATTGTTTTTGGAATTTAAAGATACTTGCAAAAACAGGAGTATTGCCACGCCTCCTTATTAAATAAATGAAAAAAAAATGAAATGCTGGATGCAATCTTCTGTAGAATGTGCTTCCAAAATTGTGTGGTTCACTCAAAATATTTTTCTTTCAGATCAGCGTATTCAGAAAAAGTGCTTGGACCTACATGCCGTCTCGGGATCAGTATTATCTTCATCAGTTTGGTACAGGACAACCCGATTTCAACTTTAGAAATCCTGTTCTTGTCGAAGAATTGAAAGTAAGCATTATAAAATGTTTTGCCAAGTGTCTTACTACTTCTTTGTTGTATAGCATTTTGAATGATTCTCAGCATATATGTATATGCAGGTAATGACTCAACAGTGAACCTGATTTATTAGCTTAGCTAGCTTAGCTTTGCCTAAGTAATCACTACGTGGTATTGTGTGGCAAAATAGTACCATCTTCCTCATTATTCAGAATATTATAAAGACGTATTAACAACTGGACAACGAGAAAATTAGAACATTTCTAATATTTGCTGTCAATCATAAACTGGATGGTCTCTAACTAAGTTGGCTAGCTGACTTAGTTGACGATTAATAATACTGTACTAATTCCTTATCAAACACAATCGAACTATTACTTTTCCTGTATCTTAACGAACGAAGTCGGCTTTTATGCCAAAGAATTCCACTGCTATTGGTATACATGTTCATGTATTTTAAAGGTATTTACAAATTAATAAATTGCGTGTGTTTCGATAGACAAGGTAAATAAAGATAAAGTTTTCTGCGACTTCAACGTGTAACGAAGATAAATGTTGGTGTATTATTTTTTGGCCTGTGAACTACTGGGTAATATTTGAGAACACTTATTTTGAACAGTGAAATATTTATGTTAGCACTGTCGGTTGGAGGAAAATTAAATACTGTTTCTAAGGAAAGAAATTGCTTTGAAAGCGAATGCTTATAAATGTCTATTTCTAATGTTGTTTAAATAAGTTAGGGCGACAATATTAGGGTGTTTGTGGCGCTGATGATTTCAAACAATGCGTTATATATTTTACGCATAATATCCATGTGTAATTATGTAAATATGTGTGTATCGTGTTTTTTCTAGAACGTAGTCAAGTTTTGGTTAGAAAAAGGTGTCGCTGGAATGAGAATGAATGCCGTTAATTATATCTTTGAAGTAGACAAAGATTCATATGGCGGCAGATACCCTAACGAACCGATGACTGGCAAGCCTGGATTGCGTCCTGAAGATTATGGTTATCTTGATCATATTTACACCAAAGATCAGGAAGAGACGTATGATATGATATCCCAGTTTAGAGATGTCTTTGATGCTATTACTATAAGGGATAATTTAACCAGGTACGCAGTATCATTTAAAACTATACTATAATTGATTCAGCTAAAGTGAAAGGGTTGCCAAATTGCTGATTGTGGGTTTCTGGGTTCAATTCAAGTAGTAACTACAACGCACAGGAGTTGATTATAAGCACGCTCCATATTGCGCGTGGGATTTAAATATAGATCCTTAATTCTGTGTAGAGGCTTGATATTATGTTATTAGATTATATTAATAGTTTTGAAATAAATCAATAAATAAATATTTTGTATCAGTAGAACAGCGATAATAGATAGCAAAATACTCGAAGCAATCAATCATTTTTTTCACCTACCTCATAAAATATGTATGTTAGTGTTCGTAATATAATAAAAAATATTAATTACGGCTTACTTAGGTACTATTTTGCGACGCGGCAAATTTCTATGATTTGTATAGTTTAGGAAAACTTGGTAATAAAAATTCAAGGCTTGTTGTTATTTGACGAAAATTTACGAACAACACAAACAGGCCTACGTGACGACACGCACGCACTCGTACATTACCGTTACTGAAAAGTATGTATACAATAATGTTTTCCATTTAGAAAAAAAAAACCAAGACGTTGTAATAATTATACGTTATTTGGTTACCATAGGTACTTATTGATGCCACTCTTTAAGAGACTTTGCACCATATATTATATTAGATAATATTACCTAGTATCACGTAAAACTTTAGATACGACACTAGCCTAATGCAAAAATAAATAATAAGTACAAAAATCAATAAAACATAAACATAACGCACAGATCCCAAACCTTCTCATATAATAATTATGTACAAGACTTATTCATAAAACATAACGCACTTCATCTGTACTTTCAGAGTAATGATGACGGAGGCTAGCACCAGCATCAAAAATGCAGTGAGGTATTACGGCGAAGGCATTCATGCAGGTGCTCATATTCCATTCAATTTTGCTCTTATTGAGGATTTAGACAAACAGTCCGACGCAAGGGACGTCAAGTACGCGGTAGACAGATGGCTTACTTACAAGCCACTGAGGAAACCAGCTAACTGGGTGGTAAGAAAATAAAAGTTAACTGTAAAATAAGTAAAATAAAGATGTTTACTTGAATTATCGATAGTCATATTATAAATGCCACGTAAGATTCTCTAGTATAACAATATTGAAAGCATTTTTTTTTTATTATCTTGAAATTATAAAACGTATTATTTACATATCTAGTTTAGGCATCATAGTATTCGACAGTATCGATGTTAACTAGTAACGTGCACAGAAGCCTGGCAGCATTTCTAAGTGGAATGGCAACGTCGAACAGACGCTATTCGAGCACTATATACAACTTATCTTATAATTATAAAGTACTAGAAATAAAATTGTGGGTGGCATTTTGTACCTTGCAAACATTTCAAAACCTCAAGCAATATATTTCAACCCTCTTATAGATAAGTATGCATAGCGAAATCCACAATTACCTTACGTAAATATCACAAGGTCATAAAAGTAAGTCAATATAGAAGATACTATTAGATATACGCAACATGACTGATAACTATCTGCCTCAGGGAGTTCATATGTAGTAACGCTAGCCAACAATGCAGGCGTGCCTATTTTGATAGAAAAGACCTTCCTTTTACTCTCAGAAGATAATAACACAGTTATAGTGATCGATGATAGTTGCAAATAGAATGCCTCGGGAATCAATAGCATGTTGACAGTATTGCGACGTTTATAAATTTAATTAATGCACTTTTACAAATTACTGCTATGTGGTAAATTGGTAATATAGGCATTTTGCTAATACGTTTCATATGAAATATCTGATTTCAAATTTGAGAGACATTGAATAGTAGATTCATTAAAATAATTTGTTATGTTGCTAATATAGAGCCAGGTGGTCGAGCCATATTTATCGGAGAACATTAATCAATTGTAATCAATTGTTTTCTAGACTGGCAATCATGACAAAAGCAGAGTGGCATCAAGATTTAGACCTGAACTGGTGGACTCTTTTAATATGTTGGTACTTCTACTGCCTGGGATCGCTATCACTTATATGGTAAAGTATCTTATACTTAATCAGTACGTTGAGTATTTCCAATAAGTTAGGGCTAACTACTTTTTGGATCGTTGTATAATCAAAACCTTTAAGTGATTTTCAATCCTGTCCCTAAATATGATAATTATTCATTGAAACTATATATAAATATTGAAGGGCGAAGAAATAGGAATGGAAAATGGATTCGTACCTTGGAGCGAAACGAAAGACCCTCTGGCTTGCAATACGGACGACCCTGTCAATTTCATCGAAGTATCTCGGGATCCTGTCAGGACTCCATTCCAGTGGAGCAATGGAAAAAACGCAGGTAACATTATTGACAAAACATTTGCGCTTACGGATAAATTAAAGTCATTAGTAACAAAAGGAGAAAATTAAATTATTGTTGCTTTACATACATGTAAGTTGAATTACTATTTCTAGTATCTTGTTTATTTATATTTATTTCAGTATACATACATAGATTCACGCCTGTTTACCTATTTCAGTATATGAATATAATATAATTATGTTAGTTTTAATCAGCGTCTTCATAGTACTCTAAGAAGTTTTAAAGTTTTATTCGAGTTTCAAAATTGTCTGTCTTATGTTGATCATAGTTTATTTAAAATTTAGAGCTTTTAACATACTAGGTATTAAACTGTCTAGACATTCGTAAAGTTTTTGCGATCTATTAAGTATTTTATAAAATTCAATCATAAATCAAAAACCTTGTTGATGTTAAAAGCTTTGTGTTACCTCAAACACACAATTTGTATTTCTTTCAACTTGGATCAAATTTAATATATGAACTTCAAAAGCGCGCCAAGTATAACACACGTTATCTGATTTTAATTTTAAATATATACTTTTTGAATTTTATTAATATGTATTATATAATTTGTGTGTTACTCGGTAGTAACATAAAATTAGTATGGCAAATACCGATAAAAATTTAAAATATTTTACTTTACATACCTAAATATTACCAAAGTATCTGTTGCTCAAGATTTTGTTTGTGTTTCTATTTTAAGACTGTTTTGAAGTGGCTAGACCGATCTAAAGGGCTTATTGGTAGAAAAATAAAAAAAAATAGCGGATTGCACTCCGAAAGTGCCGGCAGAAGTGAAAACTTGAATATTAACGTTGTGCATTTATGATATTTTGGAATGGTTAGGGAATAATTTTGCACGAATTGCTTTAATTATCAGTATAAAAGTACTATCATTTATGTGGTAAAATACAATATTCATTTATTGCGCTATCGTACACAAACATGACAATTCTCCCTCCGTCTTACGAATGTTCGATCAGATCACGTGTCCTGACGCGAGTTTGACAATTCTCCTTCTGTCTTACGAATTTTCGACGATTCACGTGTCCTGACGCGAGTTTAACATTTTTTACCCATCACAAAAAAGTGCACAACGCCGCTAAACAAGTTTTCACTTCAAAAATAAATAATATAAGAAAACAATTCCCACTTTTAAAGTACAAGTCGTTTACCTAGATAGTATACATTTTACTATAGAAGTTCAGGATTGCTAAGCTAAAATGACGTAGATCTAACAGCCTCGGGATCAAAGCGTAAAAATAGCTTGTGCCTCAGCTTTTAAGCAATCATAGTAACCAATATATTTAAATTAAGTTCTGTAAGGTAACCTTTACAATGTCACAAACGGTTAAAGAGTTACTTTGCGTTAATACCAAAAATATTAACCACGTTTACATGTAAATACATAATTATATTGTAATGATTGATCTCTGTTATATTTAGGGTTTTCACATGCTGATAATACATGGCTGCCTGTGGCTGATGGCTTCGAGCATCTAAATGTAGCATCTCAAAGATCCACTGTGCGTTCGCATTATCAAGTTTACCGGACCTTGACGAGTTTAAGATTAAGACCAGCTTTCCGACTCGGGCGATATGAGTCGTTGGCGCTAAGTAATGACGTCTTTGCATTTAAAAGGTAAGAATCTTTTGGCACAGCTTTTCTATTTGAACTTTTTGAATTCGTATTTATAGTATGAAGACAAAGTAGCATATTATGTTTATTAATTTTTATAATAGGTGATACGTTAAACAAGTTAGTTATTTCACGGATATCCTATCCTAATCCTAACTAATATTATAAAACCAAAAATGAGTTTGTTTGTTTGTTACCTTTTCACGCCTAAACCACTGAACCGATCATCCTGAAATTTTGCATATACGTTGTCAGGTGTAACAGAAACGGACATACGCTACCTTTCATCCCAAAAAAAATTACTGTTCGCGAGGAAAACAATAATAACGTTCTTATGATAATAGATGGCGCCACGTGTCTTTCGAATCATGATTGAATTATTTGAATTATATTATTACAATTAACGCGAGTGAAGCCGCGAGCAAAAGCTAGTGATTTTATATTTCTTTGAATTTCTTATTAATTTGTATGTATTTACACCTTACCATTTTATATGAAGTGTAAGCAAGCATAATATAGAAAACATATCAATTGATTTTACGTTTACTTTGGAAATTGGCAATAATGAATAGTAATTTTATATTTCATTGAATTTAAACCTGTACGTAATCTTAAATATTTTTAGGTGGTTCAACGACGATACTTATATCGTTGTGATGAACGTTGGGAAGACGTATCACGTCGTGAACTTGACTGCCTTTGACTTGGTCTTCGGCCAGCTGGAAGTTGAGGCTAGCAGCGTTCTGTCTTCTAGAACTTACAGGTACTTGACTTAATGATTTTGTTTTTCTATTAAATCTTGTATCTATAAAGGCTTATTACAATTATGTCGATTTTTACTACGGTGACTTGATTTATAATTTTAATTTTAAATCTTAATTTGAATTAAATTTAAGATATACGTACTGTATTTCTCCAAGCTGTAATGATAAATATCTTTATATTACGAATTAAATAACATCACAGAGATTTTGTAGCATTATTATGCTCAAAACCTCTTTGAAGAATCTCTAAAAATGTCCAAGATTGTTGAATTTTAATGTCTAAATAAATTCGTAAATTATCTTTTTTAGAACTGTGATATTAAAATTTTTATTCCGACAAAAGATAAGATAATAATTATGACTCGAGAGGCAGACATTTCTATTAACATTAGCTACAGCCCTGGCTTATTCCAGCCTTGATCTTTCTTTAGAAGTTCTTAGACCGGGCAAAAAAACATTCATCTAGGTATTCTTGTCCGTTCTACCTTTTGTAGTAATTTAGGGTTATATATATTTACTAACTGTTTGTTTCTAATTACAGTGACAATGTTCAGGCTAATTATTTGGACTTAGCTGCCGATGAAGCCTTAGTCTTAAGAATGCAAGTGTAAAAGTCTTCACTTATATTTTCTTATGTTATAACAAATAATGTATCACTAAACTAATAAAAAAGTTATTTCACTATTACAGCAGTATTTATTTATCCACGTGAAAATGCGATCGCATTTTTATGGTTTGTATCATTAGCTAAAGATAAAAAGATATAAAATATTTGTAAGACAAATAAAAAAAGACTGTCGTTCTATTTGTTAGAGTTTAAATAAATAAAAAGGGTGCTTATCACTCCAGACCGAGTATAAGCATGTTGCATCGAGCGTAAGCAACCTTTGCTACTTAAAATTACCTACAAGGAATCTTCCTTATACAAAAAGGTATATTTTCCTCTTTTTGCTTCTAAAAAATTGTTTTATGGCACTAAATTATATGGTCTTTGACATAAATGGGTATATAAATAGATTTCGTGGCAGTAAGTAGATTTATTAGAATCATATAACGTTCTTACCTGGGGTAAGTTGCCTTTGGTTCACACTTATGATACGCGCTTACTATAGTTTTCTTGTATTACCCTAGTTCTTAAAAAGTATGCATTAGTAAATATAAATTGTAATATAAACAGGATATAATCATATCAAATGATATATAAAAAATACACCATGCTGTTTCAAATTACATTGTTCAATTAAGACCATTATTTTTTTAAATCGGTTATCTATACAAGATGATGTACCAGCATTGAATACATCGGACATGAAGTAAACACAAGATCGGAAGCAATGCCACATGGTTTTCATCCTACGTGTGGAATTAGTCTGTTATACTTGGCGTAGTCTGTTATACTTGATGTAGAGAAGCGTAATATAGACGTGCATATACGTAAATAGTTCTATTAAATACATCTGTATTATACGTGTATTAAACAATATTGTATAGTACATTGACAGAAGACCCTTATAAAGGAACTTCAGTACAGTTTTATAAGGGACGAGTTTGATAACTCAACACGTTGTTCGCTTGAGTAGGATAGTAATTTAATATAAGAAAGTTTGGACGTTGGAGTTGGCGTGCTAGTTCTTGTTTAGGATTTGAGACCGTGGCTTAATTTTGGCGTGACAATCAAATGTACGATCACTCAGAATGAGTTTGATAATTACCGATTTAATTATGTATTTGTACAATATAATATACACAAATGATTTACAAGACATATTAACTAATGAATGATATAATTATGTCCAATAAATACATGTATAAAATCTTAAACAGTATAGAAATGTTTTATAATCTATGAACGCACCGGCGGCCAGTCAAAAAAGGTTGTTTAATTATGTCTGTCATTCCAACAATTGACAAGTTAATAGAAAATCACCCACTTCTTTAGTTTGACTAACCTCTTGTGTCATATCAAAGGTCAATAATTTTGTATCAGTACAAAAATATTACCGATTAGATATTTAATAAAGTAATGTTAATGTACTAATCTTTATAAATTAAGCAGCTTTTTTCCCGAGTCTTCGCTCGCGTAAAAGTAGTTTAGTTTAGATGATGTTAGTAAAAGTATTTTTTTTATAAAATATAGCCGGTGTTATTAAGTGATAATAGAGCTTTCTAATGATGAAAGAATTTTTAAATCTGTTAAGAAGTTGTTTTATTAAATCCTTACAAACAAACAAACACACACACAAAAAAAGAATTAAATCTTTCCTCTTTATAATATTAGTATGGATTATTGACATCGGTCCCCTATTATCTTTCTGGATGGAGCTGAGGTGGTATGAGTAACCGAACAATATTTAGCGTCGGTTACTTACGCACAAAGGCCCAGTTGTGGGGCTAAGTGCGGACAGCACACGTCCAACTCACTGTTAGTTAGAACTATGGATTATTGACAGTTATGCTAATGTAACAGACATAGTAACTTTCTATCTATTGATAATTATCTAATCTCAGACGTGACGTCTCGAACGTACTTACCTATTATCTTATTATAACGACAAAAACCTAAAATGAGTCCAGCTATAATAGAGTCTGTTTAGCATAGGCATTATCTGGTACTATTTTCGTCACGAAAGCCTCACGAACACTCCATTTATTTAAGCTCCCTAGTTCACGTACTAATGGCGCTATCAAGCTTTAGAATTCTTTTTTAAACGTTAGGCCTTTTATTTTCACATTTTTGTCGGTAATTTATTATATAGTTGTTACTAAATATGGAATATGGATTTATTTGTAAGATGTAAAGTGTGTTGCATTACTTGAAAAGGTTTTCATATAAATTAATTGATCTAAATTTAACATTGGAATGGCATTTTGGAGACCGATGATGCAGTGGTAGCTGACATTCTGTTTATCATCAAAATGTATCTAATATATGACTTATATATGGTATATTAGCAATACAAAAGTATGCCTCGAGTGAGTTAAAATGTTTGTTAGAAAACAAATAAGAAAAACATGAAAACTGTTGTATTTTAAATAATCTTAGCTTATTTTATGCCAATATTTTATATTTTACCAATATTTAGATGTTGAAGAACAAAAAATAAAGTTAAAGAACTTTGTTATATATGAAACTAGATGTGCGCGGGCACATTTAGTTCACTCGCGTTTATGGTTACTGCGCCGCTCCCGTGGGTTCTAGCGTGATGTTATATAGCCTATAGCCTTCCTCGATAAATAGGCTATCCAACACTAAAATAATTTTCCAATTAGGACCAGTAGTTCCTGAGATTAGCGCATTCCAACAATCAAACAAACAAACGAACTCTTCAGCTTTATAATATTAGTATAGATAAAATAAATATTTGTAGGTTTTAGGGATATGATTTATTGTATATCTATTGTGTATTCCCACACTTTTCACCTGATTTAAAATGTTTTAACATACTATTAATATATTAATATAATAATTGAGCTAAAAAAGAATGTCAATTGAGGCGTTTTCTGTACGAACAAATCAAATTTGTTACCTAAAACATGTCACTATTCGTTCCCGTAGGAATTAAACTTTCGGGACAAAGTGACCCTTAGCGGGAAATCTTTTTCTTTGGCATAGAAATAAAGTCCTAACTTTCTAGGCCAGCCATCTATAAAAACGAATAGCATATTTGCGAATAAGAGTGTAAAGTGGCATAAAAAAGAAAATCAAATCTAGCCTAGTGAAAGAGCACTGCACTGTCACGCAGAATCTGGAGTTCGATCCCGAGGCAGGCATCTCTGACTTTTCGAAGATATGTAATTATTATATTGTTAATTATCACTTCTTTCTTTTTCGTGTGGTTAGTGGCCAACCTGTTGTCAAGAGTTGTTCAAGCCGCCCGTAGGCCTCTGACATGGCTTAACCACTGCTGTCAATTTGACAACAACCGGGACCGACTTTTTACGTGCCCTCCGAAGCACGGAGACGCTCAGATGAAATACCACTAAGCGGTCACCCATCTATAGACTGACCGCACCCAACGTTGTTTAACCTCGCTAATCGTTTACCGATCAGTGAGTGGAACTGGCTGTGATATATATATATATATATATATATATATATATATATATATATATATATATATATATGATTAAAAAAAAAGAATTATCACTTACCTTAACAGTGGAGGAAAAAAAATTGTGAGAAAACCTGTATGACTAACAGTTTTCTATAATAGTCTCGATGATTTTGTAATGATAAATTAAGAGTTCGAAATCCTAACTAATATTATAAAAGCAAAAATGAGTTTATTCGTTTGTTTGTTTGTTACCTTTTCACGCCTAAACCACTGAACCGATCATACTGAAATTTTGCATATACGTTGTCAGGTGTACAGAAACGGACATAGGCTACCTTTTATCCGAAAAAATTACTGTTCCCGAGGAAAACAATAATAACTTTCTTATGATAATAGATGGCGCCAGGTGTCTTTCGAATCATAATTGAATTATATTATTACAACCCGAATTGATTATCAAATTCTAAATTAACGCGAGCGAAGCCACGGGCTAAAGCTAGTTAATAAATAAAACAGACATGCCAAATCTGCCAACCCGCACTGGGCCAGCAGCGTAGTGAACTATAGTCACACCATTCTAACACTAAGAAAAGCCTATCCCCAACAATAGGACAGTTTATATACAGTGCTGATATTATCTATACTAATATTATAAAGAGGCAAGATTTGATTTTTTAAACACCGACGCAAGAACGACTGAGTGATATAAGTTTGACGTGTCTGTGTATGTGTGTGTGTGTGTGTGTGTGTGTGCGTGTGTGTGTCTGTCTCTGGCATCGTAGCTCCCGAACGGATGAACCGATTTTGATTTAGTTTTTTTTTGTTTGAAATTTCAATTAGTCGGGTGTGTTCTTAGCTATGTTTGATGAAAATCGGTCCAAAATGGTCGCCGCCACAAAATAGCGGATTATATATTTTTTCACAACCCCCATAATATGGGTATCAAATGAAAGGGCTTGACTAGTAGAACACTATACACTATGATAAATTTCAAATCCAAGATGGCCGCCACCGCAAAATGGCCATTACTATTTTTATTATTTTGTGTCGGCGGTTTTTAAATTTTTAATTTAATGTTTGCTGTTATGATTTAACTCAAAAACTAATTAACCGATTTTAAAAATTCTTTCTCCATTAGTAAACTATATATCACCGAGTAGCAAAGCTTAATTTTATTTAAAAAAGTACTGTTACACCTAACCCATTCTAAGCTACTTTTACACGAACGAAGCCACGAGCACAAGCTAGTTGTTTAATAATAATATCAGCACTGTGTGCATAGACTTTAGTTGTATGTTTCCGAAGGAATTTGCAGCCGTGTATTATAACTAGTGAGTAATATTATAGACCCCACATTATAGGGATCGAGCCTAATGGCGTTTACCGGGCACATATAGAACGGCAAATATTATTTTTAATTATTCGAATCCTCACTTTATTAACGTTGCACACAGAATCAATATTATCATTAATCAGTTGACTGAATCGGGTTGCAAATATACGTACTATCGAACTATTGCTTTATATATTTTTCATAATTATTTGTCGAATCGTAAATCGAAAAAGCATTCGTCCGTAGCAAGTTTAGATCAAATATTTAGTTTGTACAATGCTAGGCACTGACTGCACGGCGTAATTGAGGGTTGCGTGACACAGTCGTAGTCGTTCTGCGTCAATGTGCTCTTTGTATCAATTAATTGAATGTGTAAAAAATCGTCTCCGCAGCGAACGTCCATTTTGATAAGTCTGTCCACCCTAGGAATAATTCCTGTGTCACGGAGGTCTTAACAAACATTCAAACAACGAATACTGAGAATATCTAAAATAAAAGTATAATTATAATATTTACCTATTAACTAATTTAAAAGAATTGTATTCGAAATAAATAATATTTATAACAATGTGTAAATCGATAATAGATCGTAAAATTGTCAAACACAAATTATTTGATACTAGTTTGGTAACAGTTATTTTTTTCTGAACAAAAGATACCCTATGTCCTTTTTTGTACCCCTGACAAACTGTATGCAAAATTGCATGTAAAAGCGTTACAAACAAACTAACACTCGCATTTATAATATTATAAGTGGAATTTCTTTCAGGGACACATGCATGACTGTTTTCATTATATTATTACAAAGTAAAGTTATTAAATTACTGTTCAATGCACCAGGGGTCATGGATCATGACTGTAGTGAGACAGTCATGGTTGCTTTGGTCACCCATGGTGCGCAAAGCAAAGTAGAAAATTAAAAAAAATATTTTTTTATGTTGTGGTCAGCGCACTAAGCAGTTGCGCTGTGTGGAATACTTCTGGTGCGTTTCAAATTGGTGCGCAACATGGCATGTCTTAAAATAAAATATACAAGGTTATTCTTAGTATAGTGAAAACTCTTAGAGGGTGATTATACTTGTTATTATGAACAACTTTTGTTCTGGGATATTGCCGAAATCGCGAAAAAGAAATCTGCTGTTCCATATAAAATTGGACTTTGACCTCGACAAAATGTATGGAACAGCTGATTTTTTCGCGATTTCGGCAATGTCCCAGAACAAAAGTTGTTCATAATAACAAGTATAATCACCCTCTGCGGGGTTTTCACTATACTAAGAATAACCTTGTATATTTTAATAAATGTTTACCCAATTCTATCAGCTACGTAGTGCAAAACAAAATATTGTTCCACTATAAAACTGTCAATATTAGTTATACAACAATAATATCGTCACATGTTGTTTGTTTATTTAATCTGACAATTTTATCCAGAGATCAGACCTTATCATACCATCAGTAAGTATCTTAACCAGATAACAGATAACTAGGCGGGGGATCTTATATAAACCACTGATTTTGTACAAAGTACTGGCTGTATATCGATCATTAAGAATATAAACAGCTATAATGAATACCGTATTATTATTGCCAGTACTTTTGGTACTTTGTAATGGCAGTGTTTTGAAAAATACAGATAGGGAACAAGATTGGTGGGAAACTACTATTTTCTATCAAATCTACCCTCGTTCTTTCGTTGATAGTGATGGCGATGGGATTGGTGATCTGAACGGTATGTGCAGTTTTAATAAAATCTATACTCCATTTTATAAAGGTCATTAGTAAAACAGGTAGTTGTATCTGAACTAAAATGCTACACATCGTTAAGGAATGGATAGTATTTAACTGCACAGCAAAAAAATACTAATTGCGCAGCAAAAAAACTAATTGATCAGCAACTCATGGCCAGCAAACTTTAAAGAGATCAAACTAAGTCGACGGAGCCCCGCTTCGCGGGGCTCCTATTTTTAGGTGGGTTTAAAAAAAGGAGCCTAACATAACCTAACACTTCCGAGACGGAATGCAGCGATTTGAGGCGTATAGATGCTCGTTATGCTGTGCAATATTTGCTGACCAATTAGTATTTTTGCTGATCATTATATTTAATCCCTTAAGGAATTGGAGTTGGAATCGAGAGGTCGTAGATTCGATTCCCACTCATTGCACTGCTTTATTATTTATAGCGAGACGAGCTAACACACATATTTGTTTTTGGTCACAGTATACCTGCCTAAACCCACTTGTGTAAACTTGCGGTAACTGATTATTACCATAATTTTAGGGACCATTTCTCAAACGGAAACTTGAAATTGGAGACATTTCTCAAATAGCTCACGTGGGAAATATTCTTGGATTAATATGTTTACGACTTGGCGTTTACCATGTCACTAAGGGCTTATATTAATATTTATGTCTATCTCCACAGGTATTACATCCAAAATGAGCTATTTTAATGAGATAGGCGTTGGAGCTATTTGGTTGTCGCCTATATTCCAGTCACCTATGTACGATTTTGGATACGACATTTCTGATTTTTATGCCATCCATGATGAATACGGTACTATGGAAGACTTCGAAAAATTACTTGGCACAGCAAAGGAGCTTGGTTAGTACTTATATTTAATGTAGGTAGTTTTTCGTTATACCTAAAATAAAAAATATATTTGATAACATTAATGCTCGAGATCAAATAGAATATAAAGTAAAAACTTCTTTAGCGGCGTTGTGCACTTTTTTTGTGATGGGTAAAAAATGTTAAACTCGCGTCAGGACACGTGACCTAATCGAAAATTCGTAAGACGGAGGGAGAATTGTCATGTTTGTGTACGATAGCGCAATAAATGAATATTGTATTTTACTACATAAATGATAGTACTTTTATACTGATAATTAAAGCAATCCGTGCAAAATTATTCCCTAACCATTCCAAAATATAAAAAATGCACAACGTTAATATTCAAGTTTTCACTTCTGCCGGCACTCCCGGAGTGCAACCCGTTGATTTTTTTCTTTTAAGGGACTTGAAAAGAGTAATATTATAGATTAGATGTTAAATAAAAAATAATTACTGAAGTAAAAGTAATGAAACGAAATGCCAAAAAGTTTAACCCGGCGAAAATGTGGTGAAAAAAAGATACACAAAGTATGTGGCAGGGTAAATTTTTCCCTTATGTATTCATGCATACTGTGATGTAATTATAGCCATATTAAGTATATAAAAATGTACTATTTCGTTAATTTTAATTATATTCTTTATAATCTATACAAATAAATAAAATTGAAGTATCTGTTTCTAATGTCAAAATAACAGCTTTTTATCCAATGCATATGAAAGTATATAAGGTACATATACGAAAACATCTATTTTTTAAATTTTTGTCAGTCTATCTTTCTGTCTGTCTGTCTGTTTGTTCCGGCTAATCTCTGAAAACAACCGATTTTGACGGGACTTTCACTGGCAGATAGCTGACGTTATAAGGAGTAACTTAGGCTACTTTGATTTTAGAAAAAAATTGTGTTCCGCGGCGACAAACACTTTTTAGTTAAAATCTACGCGGACGATGTCGCAGGTAACAGCTAGTATAAAATAAAAAACATTGTATATTCTAATGTATATTTATTAATTTTACAGCAAACAGGAAAGCGTTCAATTGCGTGTTCAGAATGCTTATTTATTTAATCATATCGAGAGTATTAATATTATAATATTAGTATGTGTGAGCATACACATATTCACACATGTAAACAAAAATATATGACTAAGTAAAAGTATTAAATAATATTCAGCACAATTGAATTACAGGTCGTAAGTACGTCTAAGATATTGAGGTCACATAGTTGTACTCGTAAGGCATATAAGGCAAAGGAATTAACAATCAACAAAAATTAGGAACAAATCTTAAATATTTTTTTTAATAATTGCACGTTAAACGTTTAACAGTAACTTATAAGATCTTCTTATAAACAAATTAAATCAACTATATTTAAATCAGTCTTAACAGTTTTTTTTTCAGTCTTGAACATTGGTACAATCATTCCAAAAGAAAATCGCATGTCCCTTACGTATGGCTTTTCCACAACTTTTGGCGGCTAGATTTATTTAGGCCAGTTATATAGAGAAGACTAAAAAATGCATTTAATTCAGTATATACCTATAATATAACCTATATATAATATAATATAGTATTCCTATAATATAACCTTGAAATGTCTGTACATTTTGCGCGACGAATTTTAATTTCCTCATTTGTATATATTACTATTTGTTTCCTCATGTCCATAGTTATATAAAAATTCCAACATTGAGATTCGCTCATTGCTTCTTTCGCACTACCTCGCACCCCAGGGCGTTCATTTATAATATTTTCAGCATGTGTACGTACATAAGGTCTCTGGGGGTGTTTGAACCATTTTTGACCATCTTTAGCTACATAAAAATAACATTGTCCACGCAATGGGCGACTTCTCAATAATGACAAAGGAATTTCATCATCAGACTTACCCCTATTTTCATCTTCACAACTATCTTCCACGCTACTGGCTCCTTGCTCCGTTCCAGAACTAATTTCGTGGTTGCTACAGTGATCAGAGCCAACTTTAGAGTTAAATTCGTCGAAATAATCGTTCAGCACTTCCTCTAACATAAATCTGTTTCGTTCGTTATCCATTTTGAAGGAAAACTGAAAAAAAAAACATATGTTATTAGCATTTAAAAGCCAAATAAATAATTAAAAACAAATTTCAAAATACATATACCAGCTATGTGGCAGGGTAAAACTTACCCGAGACAGGTTGGCACACGTACAACTCCCGCGCAGGCGCACGCAACACTGAGATCACGTCACTACCTTCCCCAGCACTGATCTGCAGCTACTGAGCGTCGGGTGGTTGATAAGCGCGAAAAAAATATACAGGTTGTGGCGTAAATAATGGATAACTCTGAAACTATCGACTGGCCAGATTATCATCTATCATTTACCCCACTTATATCACGAAATTATTGATATTTTTGATATTCTAAATAAAAATCGTACTTACTCATACAAAATCAGCTGTCATTTCTACAATTGACGACATTTTCTCGTTCTGTTTTTTTTATGTCACTCCTAAATACTTGTATCATCAGACCAGTATCATGTTTTTTTATTACAATCTAACACAACTTGGAAAAAATACTTATTCTCAAATTTTAACATGTTTTTTAAGGAATTATGCATTTTTGGGCCCCTGTATCGGAATAAAATGCACTACACTGTGTGGTGATATAAGTGGGGTAAATGATAGATGATAATCTGGCCAGTCGACAGTTTCAGGGTTATCCATTATTTACGCCACAACCTGTATATATGTGAGTTTAAGTAATGGGCAGGGTGTAAAATACTCTGCCACATTCTCGCCGGGTTAATATTAAACCCATACAACTGGATCCTTTAAACAATATAAGTAAATGTAGAACAAGAATCACTATGAAATTCTTTTCCCCAAGTTTGATAAAGAAAACCAAAGCTTATTAAATTATTTCAACAGGTATAAAAATTGTTTTGGATTTGGTACCGAACCACACATCAAACGAAAGCGTTTGGTTTCAAGAAGCTCTTAACGGTAATGAGAAATATTACAACTATTTCGTCTGGGAAGATGCTGTGATTGACGAGAATGGTAACAGGCAGCCACCTAATAATTGGGTAAGAATCTTATCAGTACCGAGCTCGGGCTGTTGTTTGAAGGCATAATTAATGTAATAAACAAAGTTTCGTATAATTTTATTCTGAGACAAAGAACTCTTCCGCTGCTGAAGTTGATATTTTGACTTTGACGAACTTAATAGTTTTATATTTTATTTAAATACTAAACGTTAATTAATAAAATATCCAATAGTAATAAGTACAGATATAACAAAAACTCTTTATTATTTTTCGATTTATTTATTCGTTCGAATGTGGTGCATATTAAAGATGACAAAATACATTTAAATAATCTGTAAATTATAGCATATTTATAGCAGCATAATCTAATATATAATGTATAATTATGTTATTGTTGTAAATATGTGCTGTGCAACGCGTATAAAATTATTTTACATTCTGTAGCTAAGCCACTTCAGAGGTAGTGCTTGGGAATGGAGGGACGAAGTTGGAAAGTATTACTTGCATCAATTTGTTGTCGGCCAGCCAGACTTAAATTATCGTAACCCTGACGTTGTTGAAGAAATGAAGGTAGTAATAATTTTTTAGTTGAGTCTATAAAAATACAACATTATTAAGAATAGTATTTATTTTCTCTTTTGATTTTAGAACGTCATCCGTTTTTGGCTTAATAAGGGTGTCTCAGGATTCAGAGTGGATGCTGTTAACACTCTTTTTGAGGTTGATAAGAACCTTTTCGGTGGCAATTACCCTGATGAACCCTTATCTGGTAATCTTGATGCTGACCCAGATTCTCATGATTATCTTAACCACATTTACACCAAAGATCTAGACGAGACCTTACCAATGGTATACAATTGGAGAGACGTGTTGGATGAGTTCAAAGCTATTGACGGTGAAACTAGAGTGATGATGACTGAAGTGTATGCTACCATACAAAATGTGATGAAGTATTTCGGTGATGGAGATAGGGTGGGCGCTCAAATGCCTTTCAACTTCGACCTTATCACTGATGTTGATGCGTCATCATCGGCTTACGATATCAAACGTGCCATAGATAAATTCATGACATATAAACCTGTTGATGAAACAGCTAACTGGGTGGTAAGATCCGCAATCGATGTAGCTGTACCTACATAAATATAGTAAAGCAATGATAAGGTTGTAAGATGAAGCTAATATTTCACAGATTGGTAACCATGACAACAGCCGAATGGCAACGAGATACGGACCGTCTTTGGTCGATGGAATGAATATGATTGTATTGTTGCTGCCGGGTGTTGGCGTTACATATATGGTAAGCACATAATTTTTTTATTGAGAGACAGAATTATAGAGACAATTTAAAATGAATAAGAAACTCAACACATTATACGACACGCAGCTGACAAAATCTATTGTCGCGGACACCTAGTAACAGCGGCGGTGCCTAATCTCTTAGACATCACTTACGGAATGCATATTATATAAATACAAAAAAATTGATAAGAATGTAATCTGATTCCTTTATTTGAACTAGTTTTACGTTTGTATTGCGGCATATTTTTATAACATGTTCAGTTTCTTCATGACTATAATTTGTAACCTATAGCCTGATAAGATAAATATAAAATTATTTTGTGTACAGCAGATTTTTACAATGTTGTTGTGGTTATACATGAATATGTAATAGCTGGATATATTAGCTAGCGATATCTTCCAGGCAACCTTCAGACAGATACAAATAGAATTGAACTCAAAAGGAATATTTATTTATAAAATATGTCTCATTATCCCTTCTATTACATCTTTTATTTAAATTTGTTTTGGTTTCCAAGACATTTTTCTGAAACTTTGCATTGGTTAATTACTGTCATAGCGTAATGTTTCATAATCCTTATGATTGCTGAACCTATTCACTTAGATGTTACAGTGATGGAATTAATTCGAATAAAAGAATCTGATTGATCGACCAAAAACTATAGAAATTCTTTCTCTAAATATAATAAAGTACGTGCAAATTATATTTTAGGGTGAAGAGCTAGGAATGGTTGACGGTTACGTCAGTTGGGAAGACACTGTTGATCCCTCTGGGTGTAATACTAATGATCCTATCAATTATGTAAAAGAATCTCGCGATCCGGAGAGAACACCTTTTCAATGGAATGCTGATAAGAATTCTGGTACGTAGAATATCCGAAATTTTGTGAAAATGTTTGGAAGAGAAATTACTGAAGCTGTCGTAATTGTATTTCATAACAATATTAGAAAATACGAGAGTATTTTTGCATTAGATCAGTTATAAGAACGGAATATTTTAGAAAATATTTTTTTTTATTTTTTTCTTTACTTTGTCGTCACACAGTTATTAGGTTAAATAATTTTTCTGTGTTGTTGTTTTATGTTTAGACGTTGCGCTCAAGGCAATCAAACAGAAAACAGATATCTATAGAAACCTTACTTCAAATCACACATATTGAAGGTCTACTATTAACGTATTTAAAATATTTGTAGGTTTCTCAACTGCTGACAGAACTTGGCTGCCAGTCGCTGATGGTTATGAAACGTTGAACGTTGATGCACAAATGGCAAAAGAACGATCTCATATCAAAGTTTACCAGGCTTTGTCTAAGCTCCGCCAAGAAAAGGTTTTCAGATACGGGCGTTTCGACTCATTTGCACTGAACAAAGATGTGTTTGTCTTCAGAAGGTAATTTTATATTCTTCTGTGCGTATGTATGTCAACTAGCTCCTCCTAAGGGGATCGACCGATTTTGATGTAATTTTAATGTATGTTTGAGTGAATGCCTAAATGGTTCAGATTTACAATTTGACCCAGTAGGTGGCGTTGCAAGCCAACATTCGTGCGTCGCTAGTTTGTCTATAAATTTTTATTAATTTCTTTATAAATATCATGAAGTAATTTTGAAGTATAATGTGTTCTACTATTCTTAGAATCAATATAAGTGTACATGTATAATCATAGTAATAATGATCCATTTACTGTGAACAACACGAAGCCATCTTAATTCATAGCAAATTAATAAGCATAGACAATCTATTTAGTAACCGATAACATGAATACTAAATACATAGTTAATAAGCATAGCTATAGAATTTTAGGAAATATATGAAACGTCCACTTTCCAGTAAAGTTAATATAAAATAAAGTAGCTTCAGTAACTTGGTAAACTCATTAATACTGCCATCGTAAAGATGTATCAGCCAGTATTTTGTATATTTGATATAAAAATACCGGCAGATTCGACTTTTTAACTGATTCCAAATACGTAAACTGTAAACTTTTTCCCTCATGACGACAGAATAGGTTTTGACGTTAATAATGTAACGTAAGTAGATCTTAACGAATAAATGATTTATGACTGTAACTTGGACGTACTTTCTGAAAAACGTTCCAACCCACAAAGTTAACATTTTGAGATAATCGTGATTGAAGTTTAATCCCGTATTGCTTCTTCATACATGTGGGCTACTAAGTCACGATTTCAAATTTGAGTGATAGTTACTAGAGCTACCAAATTTTTCCAGCTAGTAAATAGTAACCCCGTGACTAATTTGCTAATAATAACTCGATTTTGACCCGAGTGTGGGTTGGAACGTTTTTCAGAAAGTACGTCCACTTAATATAATAGAAAATTATAGAAATTGTATAGCTCATTTAGTCTTTTTTATTTGAATTATATTTATTTACTGAAATTGTAATACGTTTCTTAAAGTTAATATTTTTGTCTAGTTTCCTAGCTAACATCCACTGTTAGTTTAGAAAGCAAACTTATGTGATTTAACTATTCAACTTTTTTTAGATGGTACAATGATGATTACTACCTCGTGGTAGTAAACATGCGCGAGAAAGACCACGAAATTGACCTGACCTACTTTGAAAATGCTATTGGTGACGTCAGAGTTGTTCTCAGAAGCATTCAATCGCCGAAAAACGAAGGGTAAGATACGGAATTTGAATAAATTGCTTCGATATTTCTTTTGGTTATTTATAAGTATTCATACATTCTTTTTTACTAAAAGGAATTTGGTTTATAGGCAAAATAATAAGTAAAATATATTTCGAAGTTATTCTTATTATTATATTTTCTGTAGAAATCATATATTAGCGTTATTAAATAGCTCGTTAACCTTGTAGTTAAAGTTTACGCATATGCTTCAGACTGTTTTATTTTTGTTTATTATAAGGGATTTTGTACAGAATAATGACAATGCCAATCCTATCGTAGCTTATTCAAAAAAAAAAAACCATGACAATAGCACAGGCCAATCTTAATAGATGCTTAATAGATCCCACTGGGTCGAAGTGTCGCCGGTCTGTACTGACTGGCCCCCACACATAAAATAATAGATGCTTGAGACTAATATTAATTTTCTTTCGACACCCAGGTCAGAAAAGTGTAAATAAATATTGCTTGTAGGAATTTTTCAGTAAATACTAGGTACTGAAAATTTCCTGAGAACAAGAGGTACTTTAAAGAATTTGCAAATGCATCCAAAATGGCCAATTTTTATTAAGAGGGAATTAATATTGTTAGTGAAATGTGGATTAATTCACCTCTTCCGAACCCTTCCCGAATATATAAGTATGAATATTTATGTATATAGATACTTCATTTATTTAATTTTTATTTTTTCTTGTGTTCACAGTGATGTGTTCAACGCGTCATCGGTTCCCGTAGTCGGGTATGAAGGACTAGTATTAAAACTGAATTGAGAATATTGTCGTTGTTGTCACTGTTTCGTTTTATTTATGATATTGATTAAATCATTTTAAATATAATGTTTTTTTCTGTGTTCCTTATATTTGATTGAAGTGTTAATTAATCATAATATCAAGTATAAACCGTCAAGCGCATGAAGAGGATGAATAATATGAGAAATATAATATGAAACTCTGTTATCTCTAACAACCCACTAATATTCTAAGCAATGAAAAAATTGTACCTATACTAACTAATATTATAAATGAGAATGTGGCTTGTCAGCGATATGAATACACATAGTATTCATGTCGCTGACCAGCCTAATAACAGCCAGTATTAAATATATACAATATAGCATAGCTCTGTCTGTTAACATCTGTTTTATTTACGAGTAAATCCTGTGAAATAAAGAGTAGAGAAATTATTTTTAATTTATTCAAAATATGTGTTTCAAACCTCATAGGAGTCGTTGAGGTGGTTTTGTTTCATCAGATAATTACTGACACAGGTAGCCTACTGTTTTCTCGGTATTAATTATACTGTTACAATATGCTACCAGTAGGAATTATTAGGTACGTCATTAAAAATGGTGTATTCATTTAAGTAGTTTAACACTTACATTTGTTTTTAAAGGCAACTCTTGCACTTTGTATAATACCTGTGTCACGGGTAACTTTACAAGCATTCAAACAACTGACACAAAAACACCTAGACGCGGAACAACCATTCATAATATGTGGATCACGTAATGTTTGGCCCGTGTGGGGATCGAACACACAACACTCGGCACGGCAGGCGGCAGTGGCTACGCGATCACTTAAATCACTACGCTATCCGTGGAATCGAGTTTTATAAGACTTATGTTTAACCTATCACCAGATATAGTAAAATATAACAGTCAAAAATAGTAAGATCACCAAAGATAATAAATGATCACCAAAAATAGTTAATTATCACCAAAAATAGTAAATGATCACCAAAAATAGTAAATGATCACCAAAAATATTAAATGATCACCAAAAATAGTAAATGATCACCAAAATTAATGCTCGTTATGATATATTTCAGTAAGCATATTTTTGTGTGCAATTACTATTTTTAGTGGTCATAATTTATTTTTATTGCCCGTTTTCGTAAAATTTGTGGTATAAAAATGATATTAAAACACTCTTATGGCACGCAAAATTTTATAAAACTTCATAGTCAATATCATCGACTTCTTTTTGAGTTCTGCGGACACAAACTTACGTAAGCTGATTTTTAGATAACTTTTACTCGTAATATTTACACGTTAATTATTTGCTTAACATAATAAGAGAAGCTAACAGAATAATTTAATAGATAATATACCCGATATTTTTTTAAGTAGGTACTTACGAATAAACCAGTTAATCAAACCACATTACCTGCAAATGTACAGTTTGCAATCTGAATTGACTTTAAACTAGGTTAGAGTCTATACCGACAACTTGATTTGGCAAACTTGAAAGTTTGTAGTTTTAAATAATAAAAATGTCCTTCAGATCGAATTTCTGCCATGGCGGTCAATCTTAACGAAGGGTGGCCATCTGTGCAGGAGATATTATAGTGCACAAGTGTGTGCGCAAACACAAGTAAAATCTCTGTTCTCTAACTATCATGATCCGATGGGACGGTGATGCGAGATAACCGGAGAGAAATCAGGCGCAGGACCAACGGCTGTACGTTCTTTCTGGGGCACGTGTCTAGCACCGCCAACTCCCTATTTCCGGGCTGATATTGAGATTTCTTAACAAAAAACTCAATAACTTTTAGTTAGTCCGACCCGGGATTTGAACGCGGGACCTCATGCACAGCAAACGCATTCTAGATTCATCTACCACTACGCCACGGAGGTGGTTAAATTTTAAATAGAACTATCTTATCTTATCTTATGTGGGGGCCAGTCAGTGCAGACCGGCGACACTTCGACCCAATGGGATCTATTGTGTCAACACTCTCCCAATAACGACTGCCATAGATATTCATGGCAGCCGGGACCGACGGCTTAACGTGCTCTTCGGGGCACGGAGCAGGCGATAATTGTCAATCAATCCGTGCATAATTTCGAAAAGTCATATAACTTCCGAAAGTCAGAGGTGCGCGACGTGGGGTCGAACCCGAGACTCTCTGCATTGCAGTATGTTGGTCTCCCCACTGAGCTATCGCTGCTCTTTAAATATAACTAACTTGAAGATGCAAGTTTTCTTCTTCAGAAGGAATATTAAAATGATTACAAGAAGCATACTGTCATAGTTATCAAGAATTCAAAAACTAAATACTAGTCCAGATAAGCGTAAGTGTTGTGTTGTGTTGTCATCTATTTATCGCTATAGTATTATGTTTATCTCGGATATAAGATATTTTTGACTATAAATATGGATGCAACCAGTATCTAGGACACACCATCGCTATACTGTGGTAAGTCTTACTTTTACATCTTTGTTAAAATGACAGTTAAAATTTTCAGTTAAATTGAAGATTCGCACCATTTATTTGTTAACATAACTTATAACACTGGCAACAGCATACACTCATTTTCGAGGTATTTTTAAATAAATAACATAAAGATTTGGAACACACTGTCTGTGGATTACAATCAGTTTTGTTCCCCATGGGGATCGAACCTATAAATCTCGTGGCATCGGCAGTGGCGAGTTAATCATCGCGCAACCCGTACAGTTACATTGTAATTCGCTTCACTTCAAAATCATCCCAATTAATTTATTGAAAAGGCAATCACAATAAATTCACTTGCGTCCCAAAGTGTGCCAGAATAAGTAAATATATAAGTTGTTTATTTGGCACACCCTCGAGACATTTCTAATGATATAATCTTACTAGGCATTTTTATAAGTTTGTATTATTCATGATTGTGAATAATAATTTTTTACTGAAATAATTATGTTTTCTTTTAATTTAAGAGTAACCCAAATATAATATTTATTTTATAATAACTAATTGACTGTATTAAAAAATATATTGAAAATACTAATTTGCATTAGTAGGTTCAAGATGAGGTGTTTGCTGTTATTACCAGTGCTGGTAGCATTCGCTCTAAATGCGAATGCCGAAAAAGAACTGGACTGGTGGGAGACAACGGTCTTTTATCAGATCTACCCCAGATCCTTCAAAGACAGCGATGGTGATGGAATAGGAGATTTGAATGGTAAGGTTCAATATGAATAATACTTTAAATCGATGACGGAAAGAAATTCATTTAGTTACTCACTTAACATTATTTCGCTATCCTTAATTCTTTAATAATTGTATAAAGTATCAACGAAAGTATGTTTGTAAGTTAGTTCTTTTTTTAAAAGAAGTGATGTAATGGGGCAAAGTGTAATTTATTGCATAGCGATGATTTACGAGGCAGAGAGTAACTAAGGTAAGACTTGACAAAGAGACCCGTGAGAACCGTGCATTAGCACGATTTCTTTGAGATAGTAATATTCCCTTAGATCCATTAGAACTCCAAATAAGAGCTAGTTGAAAATAAATCGGAATTATTTACAACGACTATACCTACTTTCACAGGTGTCACTGAGAGTCTGGAATACCTAAAGGAGTTGGGTATTGGCGCTACCTGGCTGTCGCCTATTTTCAAGTCACCCATGTATGATTTTGGCTACGATATCGCTGATTTCTACGCCATTCAAGATGAATATGGTACCATGGAAGATTTTGACAACCTTATGACAAAAGCCAAAGAATTAGGTATGTGCAGTTAAAACCAATAGTTTAACTAAAATGTCACGTTTACCATAAAACTATGTTTTTATGAATAATTGTGTAATAAATCTAACATCAGTTTAACCCACCATAGTAATTAAGATAAAAGTATGATTACATTTAACAAGAGTAATTTATCTTCATTTCTTCAATTGCTCCGTATATTTCCATAAGCAAGATGTAATTTACTACTAATGTTAACCAGGCTTATAAAGAACCCGAAGCTTTACTGTTTATTTATAGCTTCCTCTTACCGAAACTCTACAAATTAATGATGTTCTCAAGAAAATACTTTTGAGGCGAATTCTGACCTTTCTTTGTATACAGAATCGAATAGAATTGAATACCTACAATGTTGATATTTCGTTGATATTTGCTGGCTATACAACAGTATTTGATAAAACAATTAACTGTTTCAGATATTAAAATCATTTTGGATTTCGTTCCAAACCATACTAGTAATGAAAGCGTATGGTTTGAAGAGGCGTTGCGAGGTCATGAGAAATATTACGATTATTTCATCTGGGAAGACGGTGTCGTAGATGAGAATGGCATCATGCATCCACCTAATAACTGGGTAAGTGTAATTTTATAAATTAATATGTGCTGATGTTTGAATACTAACGCAGGTTTTCATTCATTGTAAATATTATATTGCTCATAGTCTTAAAATAATTAAATGTAAATTAAATTCCTATTAATCTAAACCGTCATTATCGCGATTTGACAAACCGGTTTAAATAAATGTACATTTTTGTAATAAGTATTATTTGGTTTCAGGTTAGTGTATTTAGAAAAAGTGCGTGGGAGTACAGAGAAGAGGTTGGCAAATACTATTTCCACCAATTCGTCATTGGTCAACCAGATCTGAACTTCCGCAACCCTGATGTTGTCGAAGAAATGAAAAATATTTTACGCTTTTGGCTCAACAAAGGTGTAGCTGGTTTCAGAGTTGATGCTATTGCACATTTGTTTGAAGTAGATAAGGCAGAATTTGGTGGCAAATACCCCGATGAACCTTTAACTGGAAGTACTAATAACCCTGACGATTATGACTATACCAGCCATATTTATACTACAGACCGCGATGAAACCTTTGACATGGTGTATCAGTGGAGGGATGTTCTAGATGAATTTACTGCAGCTGATGGTCTCACTAGGGTTATGATGACTGAGGCTTATTCAAGTCCTCTAACCACAATGAGGTACTTTGGTGAAGGTGATCGTCAAGGAGCTCAAATGCCCTTCAACTTTGCTTTAATATCTGATGTGAATGGTGATTCTACAGCTGCGGAAATCAAATACGCTGTTGACAAATACATCACATTTAAGCCTATTGACAAGCTTGCTAACTGGGTGGTAAGAATTTACACTTTATTTTTAATAATGTTATACAAAATGATTTATACTACCATTGTCATAATGCATTTCGATGAAATCTTAAAGCTTCTATTTGTAGGCTGGAAACCATGACAACAACCGGATTGCATCAAGATATAGTCCAGAATTAGTTGATGGTATTAACATGATACTGCTTTTGATGCCTGGTATTGGCGTCACCTATATGGTATTTATTTTTATAAAAATATATTCTACCAATATATTTATTAATCTAAAACGATTTCTATAAATTTAAATACATTTATAGGGTGAAGAAATTGGTATGGTTGACGGTTACGTAAGCTGGGAAGACACTGTTGATCCTAGTGGCTGTAACACTGATGATCCCATTAATTATTGGACGGTGTCAAGAGATCCTGAGCGCACGCCTTTCCAATGGAGCTCAGAAAAAAACGCAGGTGAAAATCATTATCTTCTACCAATCATAACAGACCCAACAATTGGATTTTTTTTTACTTTTATTGTGTACCTAGTTAGTTTACTTAGTCAAGTGAGTAATATGCTATTATATTATAATGTATAGAAATAGTAATATAATTAATGCTGGTCTAGATCCCAGACTAACTGTGCAAAATGTCGTCCTCATTTTGCCAGCTATGTTTATAGGGTCCAGGTAAAAATGACAAACCAATTTCTGGCCTGACGCTGCTACAACTGAGTATTGACTTACAGAAAATCTATAACACTGCTCAATCTGAAACTTCACGATCAAACGTATATTTTTGCCTCTGACCAACGAGGCAGATTTTAACAATGCCAATAATAACTTCTAGGTTTCTCTACCGGTGACAAAACCTGGCTCCCAGTAGCTGACGGTTATGAAAATCTTAACGTGGAAGTCCAACGGGCTGCAGAGAATTCACATCTGAACGTATACAAAGCTTTAATGGCACTACGAGCTGAACCAGCATTTAGACATGGCAGATACGAATCAGTCGCATTTAATGACGGAGTCTTTGCATTTAGAAGGTAATCTGATTTGATTTTATATTTATATACATAGATTTACGCCTGTTTCCCAGAGGGGTAGGCAGAGACTACGGATTTCCATTTGCTACGATCCTGACACACTTCTCTGGCTCACTTTCATCACATTCCTCATACACGCCCGTCGGTTCAAGGAGCTCTTAACCTTAATATTTACATAACATAGTCTAATCTTTATTTGTTTTAAGGTGAATCTTATCTTATAAAAATATTCCAAAAACATGCTCATAAGTATTATAAGTACCCACTTGAATAGTTATCGACGTGTGTGTAAAGATGTGTTGTCATTATCTACTTTGTGAACAACTTTTTACATGTAATACCTTGTTTTTATTTATACTTTATCAATAGTGGAAAATATTTTATCGGATTAGCTGGCTCCCCCTGTTATGAAAATTTTATAAAATAATATGTTGAAGATATTAACCTTCAATAACTATTACAGCTTGACGTTGATGTATGAGTTTTCTTCGGAGAACAGGGCGTTGTGTGGCTAATAAATTAGTTAGTGCTTATAGATTTAATATATATCTATAGGTGTCCTCATTTGCAATGGTAATTTAGAAAGTCAATATGAAAATCGTTTTGCTTTCCATTAATAATAATAAAATGCATACATTTACATAATATTGTCTTCTGTTTACGCGAATGTTATTCATTAAAATTAAACTACTGTCTACGGATTTTATCGCGTTGTTTATTTGACACTTTATTATAAAAATTTGAAAATATAACACTACTATTATTATTAAACTTTACAAATTTTTAAGCTAATTAAATTAATAGTAGTGTAACAATTTTCAAAATTTTGTAATAAAGTGTCAAATAAACAACGCGATAAAATCCGTATATAGTAGTTTAATTTCAATAAATGCATACATTGTTAAATAAGATAAAAATTCAATGACATCTAATAGTTACTTACATAAAAATTCTTTAGTACCTAATATTTTGTCATAAAGATGAATAATAAACATAATTTTTCCTTTAATAATAATAAACTGCATGCATCATCAATAAATAAAATGCAATTACATCTAGTAAATTAACTACCTCAAAAAATTTGCATATATCTTTTAATATCTTATATTTTACCAAACACAAAAGATTAAGAAAAACAATCTTTTCATAGTAACACATTGCATGTTGTTATTTCACATGTTAAATATTTCAAGAAATTTTATAGATTCTTATGATTTAGTATCTGTTTTATCTTTTGCCAGGTGGATCGGAGATGAGAACTACATCGTGCTTGTGAACTTCAGAAACGATGGCTATACTATTGACTTAAGTTACTTTGAGAACGTGACTGATAACGTTGAAGTGGTTCTTAGAAGCATCCAATCACCAAAAACAGCTGGGTAAGAGTATTTTTCATTTCTTGTTTATATGTATATTGTTCTTAATAATAGCCAGCGAGCTAGGTAGCTAGGCAAGCTAGTTAGGTGAGAAATTACTAGTATACTTTGTAACCCTTCCAGCTAAGCTATAATGCTTGTGTTAAGATTAAAACATTCTATAGCAAATGCTTTAGATAAATTGCAGAAAGGAAAGTTCTGGCAACAAGACAACACACTATAAAATTTACTTAAAGGTACAGCTTGTAAAATAGAAGTACTATCGTACCCAAATAACACTACTCTATTAATGCAATGACTGTTATTATTTGTGTATAGTGATGTAAGTTTGTTTGACCCACACCCAAATGAATAATAAACTCACTTTCTGGAAGAAGGACTTTCAAAGTCAAAACAAAAGTTATTGAATAAGCAAATTTACGTAACAACTCTCAAATTCGTTTGTTTATTTCTTCTAACATTAAACTGTAAGGTTTATTTTCCAAATTAAACTTCATAACCCAGATCTTATTATTTTATTTTCAGAGATGTGCTTGGAGCAATGACACTGGAGATCCTCGGCAGCGAATCTTTAGTAGTCAGAGTTGTATAACTACCGTTAAATTAATAAACTTGTAAAATACTATTGAACAACAACTGTGCTCTACATTTAGTTATTCCAATTTCTGGAGTAGATCAGCTATGAATCGAAAACTAGGTCCCTGATTATAACTTAGCACAACTGTATGAATGTTAATAAAGGTTATAATTATATATTTTGTAATTATTCAAAAGTGTTCTTCAATCCAATTTGTATTCAAATTTATATGCTAATTTCAATCATAGTGCTATCCGTTAGTCTAAGTTATCTGTATTTCTAAGGTTGAAAACTTACCAAAGAAAAGTGTTTTTTTTAATAATATTTAGTTTGTAAACTAGCATACGTTTTGTCTAAATGATATTACTTATTTAACAAATAACTCACGCGATGCTGATTCAAAGGAAAATTAATGCAAGATAGAATAAAAGGAATGGATATAAATAGGATGTGAGGCATGTTAGCTCCTGGCACTCTTGTTCACCAGGCGACATGGAGAAAGCAACAGAGTTCACCATTTTAAATTTGTCTGAATTTATAGTGTCTAAATCTTACTAGATGAACCAGTGAACTACGAACCACCTAAACAAAATTTTCATACAAAATTAGCAACTTTGTTTTTTGAAGTGAAAACTTCTTTAGGCGCGTTGAGCACTTCTAGGGTAAACAAAAATCATAGAACTCGCGTCATCGTCACGCTTCCACGCTTTAATATTTTTTTTTAGAATATTAACAATTCTCAGATATGGTGCGTATCACGCAAAAAATAACGAAATTTTGACCCCGTTAATAACGCCTAAGAGAGTATCAGGAACTAGCATCCGACCCGCCCTTTATTTTTTTTTTTGGTGTATAGTGTTTATGATCAAGGATTAAAGTTTTCACTTCTATCAGCAGTCCCCAAAGACTGCCCCAATTTCTTTTTTATTCTTCGTCTGTTACTTTCTAGGTTTTACAATTTTTTTTTACGTAGACGTTTCCAGTACTGTGGCACACATAACAAAACCAATTTATTTTAAGACTTACTCACGACAGTTGATTTTCATATATACAGATAGAGTGCCTGTAATTTCGTGATTCAATCATACAATTAAACAGTAAATCGTCTTCATTCAATTGTTTTCAAGCGTCCTTACTCATGATTAATTGTTCTAAATTGACGCGACTAATAAGGAACGAATTTGCATTTATACATCAATTATGGATAAGCTCTAAAGGCCGATAGATTTGTGTTAATAGCGTAATTGAGAATGTTTACGTCAATTCAATGACAAGAGTTAAGTGAAGTGGTTTGATATACAAGAATTCAATGTTCCAAGATAATGTATAATTATAATATATTATTAAGTAGCGCACACTGTATACAGTGTATAATTCTATATTATTTTATAGCCTCCGTGGTGCAGCGGTAGTGAATGCGACTGCTGTGCATGAGGGTATTGGGTTCGAATCCCGGGTTGAACAAACAAAAAAGTTATTGGATTTTCCTGTTAAGAAATCTCAATACGAGCCCGGAGTTGGAAAGTTGGCGGTGTTAGACACCTCCGTGCCTCGGAAAGCACGTGAAGCCGTTGGTCCTGCGCCTGATCTCTCTCCGGTCGTGTCGGATTATCCGTCCCATCGGATCATGAGGGTTAGGGAACAGAGAGTTCACATGTGTTTGCATGAAACCGCGAGAACATCTAGTATTTTATAAAACTATCTATATTTAACACAATTTATGAAATGCATAACTAAACTGCTCAATAAAGGCAAATATGGCGTTATGGAGGATTTACTAGTCCAATACAATGCGGCAAAGCAACAATTGTATAGAGGTCTGCGGCTTACCACAGATACCACATACGCGCTTTGTGCGATATCTAACGTGAACACTTGTATTTAGTGTGCACATACGGTGAACCATGTGTACGTGAATGTATTTTGTCTGTACTTATACTCGTATACAATATTATAAAGAATGTTTATTTGTAAGGATTTAACTCAGAAGCTACTCAACCGATTTATCTTCTATCTTTCATCATTTGAAAGCAATATTATCACCGAGTAACATAGGCCGCCATAGTTTTATTTGAAAAAAAGGAAAAATTATTATGGGTCGGATGCTAGTACCTGATACTCTCTTATGGGTTATACTCGGTTACGGGTCAAAATTTCGTTATTTTTTGCGTAGGACGCACCATTTCTAAGATATTGTTAATATTCTAAAAAAAATTGGTTGTCTGTAAAGTCGGTTTACGGACGATAGTGTAACGTGACAACGTCATAACGTGCCTTTCGCTCACTCGTGTAGCGCTCTCACTCCTATCGTAACGCTACAATGAGCGTAACGGGACAAGGAGCGTAACGGGACAATGAGCGTAACGGGACAATGAGCGTAACGGGACAATGAGTCATCCTTTTCCATGCGTGCAGCCGGCGTTCATCGATTTATTAGACGTTGTCACGTCAAAAATAATAAAGCGTGAAAGCGTGACGATGACGCGAGTTGCATGATTTTTGTTCACCCAAGAAGTACTCAACGCGCCTAATGAAGTTTTCACTTCAAAAAGTACTGCTACTAACATAACCTACGCAAACGAAACCGCGGGAAAAAGCTAGTGACAGATATACCCACTTAAGCTATTACATATTTTAATAGAAATACAGGCCTACCTGTACCAAATTAACGTATCCCTCAGGAAATGACCTCATGTACATACTATTCGTTTACTGACTCACATTACGAACTAAATAAACAATGATGTTATGTTGACCCAAGGTAAAAGGTCATACAGGTGCTAGTTGCCTTTTGATCCGTAATTAAATTATCAAACAATGGGAACCCTTTCACACTGATAGTTATACGTCTTTATAGTGTGTTAAATGGTTTATTACCGGCTTTGTTTACACGGTGGGTGTTTACCTCGATGGCGTAGTGGTCAGTGTAACCGACTACCACCTATGAGGTCGCGGGTTCGATTCCCACACAAGTCAAACATTTGTGTGCATGAACATGGATATCTGTCTTGGTCTGGGTATTTCTATGTATAATATGAATATATTTAAAAAAAAAAGAACAAAAAAAAATATATGTGTATATTTATCCATTGTCTAGTACCCATAGTACAAGCTCTGCTTAGTTTGGGCTAGATGGTGTTGTGTGTATGTGGTAGAATATTATTATATTATTATTATAATTAACCTTTAATGTCACTTGGCATACAGCTAACAATTTTATACAGAAAGAATTTTAGTGTTTGTTATGATAAATCTATAGTAATATTATAAAGCTGAAGAGTTTGTTTGTTTGAACGCGCTTATCTCAGGAACTACTGGTCTGAATTGAAAAATTATTTATCGAGGAAGGCTATAGGCTATATAACATCACGCTATGACCCACGGGGGCGGCGCAGTAATCATAAACGCGGGTGAAACCGCGGGCACATCTAGTAAATAATAATTTGTAAAAGAAAAGTAACACTTCTTAGTTTAGTCCTAATTATGTTTAAATTTAACTAGAGTTTATCCGTGGCTTTACTCAGATAAATGTAGGTTAGGTTAGGTTAATAGTAATTTTTTCTAGACAAAAGGTATCATATGTCCTATTCTGTACACCTGAGTTAGTATTCCTATATCATGGAGTCATTTACAATCATTCAAACGACGGATGCAAATAAAAACAGAATGATGCGGATGCAGAAAACTGGCTTGTAATAGCGCTCGTGTTGTGTTACATCGAGTGAGTGAGGGGACCGGAGGTCCAACCCCCTCCCCCCTCCTGGAGGAGGGGAGGACAAATTTAAAAGGCTGGCAACGCACTTGTGATTCCTCTGGTGTTGCGGGTGGGTGTCCATGGGTGGCGGTAATCGCTTACCATCAGACGATCCGCCTGCTTGTTTGCCTCTTAAACCATAAAAAATAAACATACTTGGCACATCGAATTGTGGTTCACACAAAAATTTTTATCTCGTGAATTTCGAACCCACCACACTCGGTGCAGTGGCTGTGGCGAGGCGACTACTCAAACCACTGCGCCATCGGTTTTTATTGTTTGTTATATACATGTACAAAATATGACATGAGAAGTTGATAACATTTAATCTCTCGTGTGTTTTTTGCACACCTGGTGTTCATAAGCGCCAAGGACATTCCTTTCATGTCGAGAATATACTTACATAGTATCTAACATTGAAGAATTAATTGAGCAATATCTTACTGTAAAGAGTCTTTGTCTGCCTCGCAGAAATCTCGAGGTTGATCCCACGATACGCATTTTCAACTTTTCAAAGCAATTTGCGTAGAAAACTGTTAATTGTGCTCGCCATAACCACAGTAAATATATATATTTACTGTGCCATAATGGTGAAACAAAAGATCGTGAGCAATTCTGCATGTCAATCTGCAATATTTAGAAGATGAGCGTAGCCTGCTTTCTCGCATTAGACAGTTAATAAACTGGCCTGAAATTATTATCAAGAAGCATTGATTTTATGCAGAATATTAAATGAGTAGATCAGAATAAAATAAACATTATTTGTCAAAGGAAACGTGCTGCGCAATAAAATTGGTTATTAAAATTACTTTATACTACTAATCCTGTTATTTTAAAGGCTATAAACGTATACAAATTGGCTGTCAAACTTCGATTTGCAATTCAAATTAGCCTGCCAAGTGTAAATAGGTACCTAATTAGATAATAATTTATACATAACTTATGTTATTTATAAATTCTTTACTAAGAGAATTGATGAATAAACTGAATTATAGTTTCGAACTATATTTGTTTCGAACTATAGTTTTCCTAAAAAGTCCTTATTGTTTCATCAACATTCTTAAAGAGACATATTGTGCAAAAAATGATTTATATTTGCATAAAATCACACAGAAGGTTTATAAAAAGTAATAGTTTTGATTCCAGATACGCAGGGCATTATGCAAAGCAATATTATGAACCATTAAAAAACAATAAAGAAAACAGAAAATAAGAGTGACGTCACGGTCAATATATTTTATATATCGAAATTGTTTCCATCATAAAATCATGTCTGTAAAAGAATCCGATTCTTCGTGTATTCACTCTAAAATAAATTTTTCATACGATAAAAGTACGTTGAAGCACTTTTTTCTTAGTAGACTAAACATATTATCATATAAATGTATATCCTTGTAACGTATCACACCTCATTTCCCACACGGCTACTTCAGCAGTAAATGATCTGAATACTGACATAGCGTAGTCGCTAAAAGTTTCGGAACATGCTTTTGAATTGCAATCCAAGTATCCGTAAAAGGGCAATAATGTATCGGATGGACGGAGCATCATTAGTGCGTTAGGGAATGTTCACACTGCATGAGAAGCGATAGACTTATGACGTTATATTCAATAGTAGAATCGTAATTTCGCAGGACTTTTTGCCGTAATGACGGCAAAAAGTCCATATTACATTTCTACCTTTTTTAACCTATCCTGCTCCTTTATTGGGTAAAAGTCTACCTTACATTTCTGGAACGGCCCTCAGTCTGCCAATCGTTTCAAAATGTGTACAGATTCCCGCCCCCGAGTCTTCTTAGCTTATTTTCTACTTACCTTCATAATATTTGTACCAAAGGTTGGGTAATTTCTACAGCTCGTCAGGAAAACTACACATAGATAGGCTATTAAGAGCCTTCAGAGGTTTTTATTATTAGTCTCTTAAATGCGACAACTTGCATAACTAATTAAAAAATTTGTTAGTCTCAGCTCGATTGTGAAGTTTAACCCCGAAGTAAATTAAGTTTTTGATTATCAAGTTTTGTGACGCTTGCGATGCCCTAGTTAGTTATATTTAATGCCACGGTTATTATTATATATAAACTAAGGAACTAGAAATACTTAGCAAATCTTTTATTATTAAAATGTAGTTTGAATGGTAACTTTGCTAGAGAACCAGATGATGTGAAAGTTGTGTGGTAGCCCAATGGTTAAAGCATTGGACTTGTGATCGAGAGGCCGCGGGTTCGAATTCCGCCCATTGCACTACTGACGTGAACCCACTCCTAATACAAGCATTCTAGCATAGCTAGGGGGTTAACAAAAATAGTAGTAACTTGAAACACAAATAGCTAATAATCTTTTTAAAAAAAATTTAATATATCATGTGATACAGGTAAGAGCGGTGCCGCATACCTATAGATTTTTTTTATACCTATTATTTGTAATATTGGTATTCTCTAGTGCAACAAATGTATCAAAATAAAAATATAATTTGTCTTTACAAGTCGTGTATTTTGATCAAAATGTGTAGGTATATAACACGGGTTTTGATATACCTATAACGTAAATACATTTTTGTATTTTCTTTTATTGTAGCCAATAAATAGGTACTGCTTGACAGAAAACCGCAATAACTAGTTTGAAAGTACTTAAATCGCCAACCGTTACTTGAATATCCAACTCGCGAATCGAACCTTTACAATTAATTAGCAATTGCGTTTCCCGTCACAATAATAATAGTTATGATAATTTAATGAGTCATGCGATATTTAGTATTTTCTTCTAAGACTGGACCACGAGCTTTAGTGTCATAAAACCTAGTCAGCTATTCGGTTTCCATTTACAGACACGGTGTTAGCTTTGAGCAAGAATTTGTATAGATGTTATCACACTGTGTCGTTATGGGTCTCCCGCGAAAAATGTCACTCTAATTGACGTGTATTACCAATTTAAGAATTACCTTTAAGTCTTTAAAACTTTAGGGTTCTGTCTTCCTGAGTAGAAAAACGAGAGACTTTAAAATCGCTTGCTTGTCCAATTACTGGCTAACCTGTAAGGACAAAATGGGTGTCTGGTTTTGCACCACATTAAAACGGTTCGTAGTAAACACGTTATATTCTAGGTCTTTGCTTCGAGCTTTTTTCTAAGTAAGACAGTACTCTATAAGATAGGCTAGGGTAGCAACTTTTTTATATTCTTTACATACATACATAGATTCACGCCTGTTTCCCAGAGGAATATGCAGAGACTACGGATTTCCATTTGCTACGATCCTGACACACTTCTCTGGCTTCATTCACTTTCATCACATTCCTCTTAACCTGGCCTTTGTCCAGAACGCCCTCGATCTGATCGAGAAACGTTCGCCTAGGTTTTCCTCTTGCGATTGTTCCATTCACACTAGCCTTATAAACTTTCTTAGTCAGTCTTTCCTCGTCCATTATATTCTTTAATTTATTTATTATACACGAAATTTTGTTGATAAAATTTATTAAACTGAATAATTATAATAATTGTTCGATATAGTGAAGTCGTACTTAATGTTATATTGAGCTTAAGCTTTTTAAAATATTTTTCGAAATAAAATTGTAAATAGCAATAAGTTAGCAATAAACAATGGGACTTGCTTCGTTTTTGAACCCAAACGAATTCTTATAACTTCAGAGCAAACACAATTCATCAAAATGCATATGCTTCATACAGCACCCAGTTGACAGAATCCACTTTGCGCATTCGAAATGCAAATTTATTCGTAGGATTGTGTCTGGAGCGTTATCGCATGGCAATGTTTCCAAATATTGTGCACTCAAGAGATTTGCACTAAATTCATTTTTGGAATAAGGTTCTAAATATGCAGCATATTTGACGTTGACGAAGTTAAGGGAACAATACCTAATAACGCAACAAATTGCTGGCAGCACAGAGAAGAAGAAGTTACTTTCCCAGTCAGGGTCCTGCACATTGAAGAATGACTTGAGCTGTCGGCGACTTTACCTCGTGTGTGTGTGTGTTTTATGAGTAATTGCTATTGTAAAAGCCATCGCTATTTTGTTGCTGTTATAAGCTTGTTATATGCCTGAATCTAGCGATAACATAGTAAAAGGCTTATGTTATTTCGCCACGGAACCTTTGCCAAACGAGTTTTAGCAGCACTTTACCAGTTTTTTGCGTAAGTAGCGGCGATTGGTGATTTATTAAGCCGTTAGATATTATATGATACCAGGAGACAGAATGTTATAGAAATATTTGCCGTCTATCAATCTGGATTACATAGTTCCCTTATGGGTATGTGCATTCCAATGCCTTAATAAAAATAATCTTTAGTGGTCTTAGATCGTAGGTGTAGATAAGGAGACATTCTTGAATTTATAATGATACCGATTGCGATTGCTGTGAGTGAAGCGATCGACGCAGTTGTTTTTGCTATGTTAGAAGAAATGCTGTTACGCTTTCCACGTAAGGTGACTATTCTCATGTAATTTTTTGCATGAGTTTTATAGCTATGTGTCTACGATGAAGCAAACGTTAATATTGTATATATGATTTTATATTGAAATTAAACTACTATATACGGATTTTATCGCGTTGTTTATTTGACACTTTATTACAAAATTTTGAAAACTGTTGCACTACTGTTACTATTAAATTTTACTAATTTTTAAGCTAATTAAATTATTAAAACTATTTATACTATTACTATAGTATTATACTATTTATATTTATGTTTACACTTTCCCCGACGTTGCGGTTGCTTTTCAGCAGCCATGGTCACGGGGTGACTAAGATGGTAGTTGTCTCAATGTTCCAGTTAATAGTAATAGTAGTGTAACAGTTTTCAAATTTTGTAATAAAGTGTCAAGTAAACAACGCGATAAAATCCGTATATAGTTGTTTAATTTCAATGAATAACATTCGCGTAAACAGAAGACAATATTACGATTGTATATGTTTAGAATGTAGTTATCATGGTTATCACATTTACTAACTATCTTATCTTATGTGGGGGCCAGTCAGTGCAGACCGGCGACACTTCGACCCAGTGGGATCTTTTGTGTCGACACTCTCCCAATAATGACTGTCATAGATGTTCATGGCTGCCGGAACCAACAGCTTAACGTACTTTCCGAGGCACGGAGCAGGCGATAATTGTCAATCAATACGCACATCATTTCGAAAAGTCGCATAACTTCCGAAAGTCAGAGGTGCGCGATGTGGGTTCGAAACCGAGACCCTCTGCATTGCAGTCTGTTGGTCTCCCCACTGAGCTATCGCTGCTTCTATTTACTAACTAATTTTGCCATATTATTTGATCCATTAGCTACCTTTATTTCCTATTTAATGAAAAATGTTCTACATTATGTCATCGTTACAATAATATTGAAAGAGCAAATCGTTTCTGTGGATTAAACAACTATTTATTTATTTTATTATGTCCTTAGTAGTTATTCCGCGAGGGATTTAAAAAAACTAATCGACTCAAAATATACCTAGACTGAAAAGATTATTTCACAAAAAATATTATCCCGTGTAAGTTTCAAACTCCTACCCGTCAAAATACAAGAATATATTTTAGTCTGCTGAGAAAAGGCAAAATTGTTTTTATATCTATTACTTAGAATTGTCGCATGTGCCTAATTGAAGTTTTCTGAAATAGGTAATTGTTTCATTGTATTTAATGACACGGTTTGAGAAAGTATTGACAATACAAGTTTGATGTGTTACTGCTATGAGTAAGGGTAGTAAAGCTGTAGGTAGTAGAGCCTCACTCATTTCAGCTTAAATGGGTCGGCTCGACCGGGGAAGGACTACCCTCTCACAGAATATCGATGTGAAATAGCAGTATTCCTACTGTTGTGTTTCGTTCGGCGAGTGAGAGTGCCGGAGGCCTAATCACCCTCTTTCCGCCTTCCCGCTCCTTCTCGTTCCCACTTCCTCTCTAAAGGGTTGGCAACGCGCAAGTGATGCCTCTGGTGTTGCAGGCGTCTATAGGCTACAGCGATGGTGGGCCGTGTGCTTGTTTGCCATATTAGTTGTATAAAAAAAAAGTCTCATATCCTTTGCTTTGCCAATAGTGTGTCACTTCCATTACAAGGTCAAGAATGGTATATATTAAATCTGGAATTGCAAGTCTCTAGGAACTAAGTCACCGTGACTTACTACCAAAAGATAAAATTCTGGTGAAAATAAAAGATTGATCATTTATTTTTAGAACAAGTAATTCTAAGCTTGGATAACATCAAAAACTAACGATAAGAACATGACTCAACTTATCTAAACCTGCACTAGAAGTAAGTTTCGCCTCAACGTCTCAAAGTGCCAGAACAAATCGCTGTTCATTACACTAGGATCTTTTTGACTGATATGAAGTACATAGTGATGGTAAACATACGAAGTTTCAGATAGTGGCTTAAGTTATGATCGGGGTGTGGAGTGTAAAGTTCGGATGAGTAACTTAGTCACTGTTAGTACAACTACATATATTAGTTGTATTAGTTTGCGAGAATATTAATTGTATTATGCGGTGAAGAAATAATATAAATATCGCTGGTCCAATATTATTTATTTATTTATTGGACCATCTACAAAGACACACACAACTTAAAGCTAAATACAAAAGTGTTAGGTCGATAGATTAAGTGTGCACCCTCACTTACAGTAGGCCACAGCATGCAAAGTAAAAACGTACATATACAGTTGGCGAAATTGGACAAAGTTACAAATAGCAGATTATTAATAAATAATTAAAAATGAATTACAAATAATGAAATACAAATAATAAATTACAAATAACGAAATACAAATAATGAGTTACAAATAATGTTATACAAATAATGAAATAACAAATAATTAGTATTATTAATTATTATTAAATAAAAATAGGCTCAATCAATGGTATCAGTCAGGTAACAATACAGCTGTTTTTTGTACAAACGTAAAGAGCTACAAATATCTATATCAGATGTCTTAGATAGTGAGTTGTATTGTCTACAGAGTCTGGGCAACGCAGCGAAGTGACCGAGGTTAGTTTTTGATGTTGGTATATGAAATAAGTTATAAGCATTTACACGTGGCAGGCGAGATGGTGTGTTGATTAGAAGTTTAGATGTGAGTTCATTATTGTCTACATTCCCGTTAAATAATTTGTGCAAGAAAGTGAGATCTAGATACTTTCGTCGGTTGGCAAGTGAACACATGTGGTAATGATCGAGTCTTGCTTTATAAGATGTCAATCGTTTTAATTTGCGGTCGGTATATGATAGATGCTAAAGAAATCGCTTTTGCACTGGTTCCAGTAATTTTATATATATGTCATAGTTGGGGCTCCAGATAACACTATTATATTCTAAAATAGGAAGAACTAACGCGTTGAACAGTCTTATCCTTGTAGATGGCTGCTTAAAGTCTTTACTGTTTCTTATTATGAAGCCAACCAGCTTAAGTCGTTTGTTTGCCGTATTAATAATATGCTTGTCAAATTTTAGCTTGTCGTCAATTAATAATCCTAAGTCACGTATATTGGCAACGCGGGTTAAAGATTTGCCGTTTATGTAATATTGATTTTGTGATGTGGATTTGTTACGAGAAAAGTGTATATGATGGCATTTTTCGATGTTAAGATTCATTTTGTTTGCAGCACACCACTGAGTCAACCTGTCTAAGTCCTCCTGTAATAAACTTATGTCAAGTTTAGTTTTAATCGATCTTATAATTTTAACGTCATCAGCGTATAAGTAATAGTCAAAGTTTTGGAAACAAGAGGTAATGTCATTGATGAATACGTTAAAGAGCACGGGCCCCAAATGCGAACCTTGTGGCACCCCAGATCTAGCCTGGAATGTGTCAGACTGATAGCCATTGACGACAACCTTGCAGTGTCTACTGCTAAGGTAGGATTTAAACCAGTAGATGAGGCTACCTCCTACACCAAGTAGGTTTAGTTTAGACAACAATAAACTGTGATCTACTTTGTCGAACGCCCTACTGAAGTCCGTGTATATTGCATCCACGGGAATGCGTTTATCAAGGGAGTCAGGTACATATATTACAAGGTCCTATGTTACATTTTTGAAAAGAATGAGTTATGAATATTGCCTGGTTCTATATGCCATTCCTTTTTGTTTAGACTAATATAATAATAGATGGAAGCAATTACCACCTCACAATATTAAATCGCAAATAGTTCTAAGTTACTTTTTAAGTTATTTTTACTGATATGCAAATATTAAACCTCATTTGCCCAGAGTAAAAAAAAAAATAACATAGAACCTTGTAATAGTGAGCCAGCGATATGTCTTTGTCGTTATGTGACTTTATTTTTAGTTATTAAGTGATATTGGTTCGAATTCCGAAGTGTTGTCAGGTTTTTTACAGGCGATTTTCCGTAGCACGGTCGAGTTTAATAGGTAGATGATCTGTTGATAATCAATCTATTATTTTTGGTACTTTATACCATGGTTGATCTGCAATTTGTAATTTACGTATTTGATTCATTACTGTCTTTCGATCGTGGCTTCACAGAATTAAGGATTGCATAATTTGAAACAGATAAAATTTTACAAAATTCACAACATGATTGTAATAAGGATTTATAAACAAGGTTTTCATGCTAGTTGTACTAAATACTTGACGTTTAACTGTAATAATAAATCGTTTCAAGTTTTTAAGATCTCTTTAGAAGCACTAGTTATAATTGTTGTCAGAAAAAGTTGGATATAATTATAATAACTTGTTTACAAAACATTACCTTTAACAACTGTGGCACAAGGCAATCCTAAGCCGCTTGAAACGCCAATTACTTTGGGAAGTATTTAATATGTTTTTCCTTATATACATAATTAATTTCTGATTAAGCATTCGCCAGATGATAAAGTAACTGTTTGAATAAATCAAACGTGTTTTGCCTACACATCACACATCCAGACAGCCTACAATTAATTATTAATAGATCACACAAATATTTGAGTCTTGTAATGATTCGGCAATATATGGCATAATATTATTGACATAATGACCATAATTGTGTCATACAGTCTTCTAAAGTTTGCAATGATTGAGGACTTCGATAAAATATTAATTATCAATGCTTGAAGCAAACCACCAGTACTATAGTAATACTAGCTGACCCCCACGGTTGCTCTCATTTCTCTCTCTTTTTTTTTACAACTAAGGTAGCAGTCAAACTTACGGTCCACCTGATCGTAAGTGGTCACCGTAGTCCATGGACGCCTGCAACATCAGAGGCATCCCTTGCGTGTTGCCGACCCTTTAGGAAAGAAAGTGGGCAGGAGAAGGAGCACGAAGGGGGAAAGAGGGTGATTGGGCCTCCGGCACTCTCACTCGCCGAACGAAACACAACAGTAGGAATAGGTACCGCTATTTCACGTCGATATTCTGTGAGAGGGTAGTCCTTCTCAGGTCGAGCCGGCCCATTCATGCTGAAATCTGCGATTATGACTACTGATCCGCTTCCGTAGCATATAGCGTTATGTTACATAACCTTATAACCTTCCTAAAGAATTGGACTATCAACTGAAAAATATTTTTTTAGATCACATCAGGTTTATTATATTTAATACTATCTTTTGCCCACGACGCGGGAACAACCTTTTTACTGCTTATAAGGCACCCTATTTTCGTTTTTATACAACGTGTCTGAATATGAACTTTCATGATGATCAGTAAAGTAGTTAAGAAGTCAAGCCTGAAAAAGAAAGCCACATTCGCATTTATTGTATTAATTAGGATAGATATATATAGCGATAGCTCAGTGGGGAGACCAACAGACTGCAATGCAGAGGGTCTCGGGTTCGAACCCACGTCATGCACCTTTAACTTTCGGAAGTTATAGGTATGACTTTTCGAAATTATGTGCGTATTGATTGACAATTATCGCCTGCTTCGTGCCTCGGAAAGCACGTTAAGCCGTTGGTTCCGGCTGCCATGAACATCTACAGCAGTCGTTATTGGGAAGTCAGTGCCCTCTAATAGCCTGACCTGGTCTAGCCTTAGGGTATCGTTAGCCTTCGGGTTGCGGAGGTCAGATGGCAGTCGCTCCGTGTAAAAACTGATATCCAGTCAAATCCGGTTAGACTAGAAAGCCGACCCCAAGTGACTTGGGAATAATAAAGGTTAGCGAGAAGAAGTTAGGAGAGATATAGAAAATCATTACTTAAATTGGTACAACACTTGCTACAATACAAGTTGCATGCATATTTTACATGAAAGGTACGCTACCTCTTAAGGTGCGGTACACAGAATGACAAATCTGCCCATCTCAAATTAAGTATGTCTCATATTTTATTAACAAAGTGCCACGACAAATGTGGATGGCAACTTACAAGATGGATGATTCACTTTGAAGTACGGGAGACCCGTAAAGCCGTCATAAATTATAATATTTTAATGTTGTATACGATTGATGCGACACAGTGATAATACTTTAAGAATGATGACATGACATTTGATGTATCTAATCTATACAAATAAATAAAATTGAAGTGTCTGTGTGTAATGTCAAAATAACAGCTTTTTATCTAATGCATATGAAAGTATATAAGGCACCTATACGAAAACATCTATTTTTAAATTTTTTGTCTGTCTGTCTGTTTGTTCCGGCTAATCTCCGAAACGGCTGAACCGATTTTGACGGGACTTTCACTGGAAGATAGCTGATGTTATAAGGAGTAACTTAAGCTACTTTGATTTTAGAAAAAAAAGGGTTCCGTGGAGACAAACACTTTTTAGTTAAAATCTACGCGGACGAAGTCGCAGGTAACAGCTAGTCTATACTAATATTATAAAGCTGAAGAGTTTGTTTGTTTGTTTGAACGCGCTAATCTCGGGCACTACTGGTCCTATTTGAAAAGTTATTTTAGTGTTGGATAGCCTATTTATCGAGGAAGGCTATAGGCTATATAACATCACGCTACGCCCCACGGGGGCGGCACAGTAACGATAAATGCGGGTGAAACCGCGGGAACATCTAGTTTGATATAAATATATACATAGTCTCATACTGGGATAGCCTAGTAGGAGACCATTGGATTGACACGCAGAGGTCTCGAGTTCGATCCCAAAGCGTGCATCTCTGGCTTTTCGAAGTTATATGCGTATTAAATAATTAATTATCGCTCGCTTTAACGGTGAAGGATAACATCGTGAGGAAACCTGCATGTCTGAGAGTCCTCCATAATGTTCTCGAAGATATGTGAAGTCTGCCAACCCGCACTGGGCCAGCGTGGTGGACTATAGCTTAAACTTTATCACAATGAAAAGAGGCCCGTGCCCAGCAGTAGGACAGTTTAATACAGGGCTGATATTATTATATAGTCTCACACGTCTAAGCCAGAAGGGATAGGCAGACATCTCTGCTTATTACATTCACATTTCGTCAACTGTGTTATATATTTCGTGAGCGAGCCGGGCAAAATTCCAGACGTCGTGGTAACAGAGACTAAGAATTATTGCCCAAATAAAATTCAATATCAATTATGCTGACCAGGGAATCAAACCCGCAACTCTTTATACAGCACGCGCATTTACTGCTATCGAGACCGTGAGACTCTTAAAAAAAGTAGCCGTTGTTCTATAAACGCAAATTCCAAAAATGGTTGGTCTTTTGTTACTAGCACAAAGCCTACCTAAACTCTTCTATAATTTGTAGGAGATACTTTACCGACCACCGTAGTGGTATAAGAAAATAAATAACAATGCATATAATCTATCTAGAGCCTTTTCTCAGCATGAGAAAGACAAGGCCATAGTCCACCACAGAACACCAGAGAACCGGAGGCCCAATTACCCTCTTTCCCCCTTCCTGCTCCTTCTCCTTCCCACTTCCTCCTTTCCCAAAGGGTTGGCAACGCGCAAGTGATGCCTCTGGTGTTGCAGGCGTCTATAGGCTACGGTAACCACTTACCATCAGGTGGGCCGTATGCTTGTTTGCCAACTTAGTTGTATGAAAAGAAAGACCTGGCGGATAGACAGATTTCACACATCTTCAAATCACAATAACTTCGAAGATGTGTTCTCGATGTGATCCGTTAGACATGTAGGTTTACTCACGGTCCTATCTATTGCCGTTGAATGAGCAATAATTTACTATTTAATAAGTACTTAAATTAGATAATACAGATTGAGGGAGGTATGAGTTATCTGTGTAATATGTATAACTAGCTGTTACCTGCTACTTCGTCCGCGTAGATTTTAACTAAAAAGTGTTTGTCGCCGCGGAACCCAACTATATTTCTCTGCCCAAGTTACTTAAATGGCGTAGTTTTTATAGTATAAAGCTAGATAATAGCATAGCTTACTCAAAAACAACATTTAAATATGCGTCGTTAGATTACACGCTGTCACAGAATGCGTAAGAAAAATAAAGATTCACAGCTCCTCCCCCGTAGGTGATAGCGTGATAATATGTAGCCTATATGTTGATCCGACCTGTTAGTAATATTCATGCAAAATTTAAAGTAAATCCATGCAGTACTTTTTGAGTTTAGCCCGGACATACATACAGACAAACAGACAAAAATTCTAAAAACTATATTTTTGGCTTCGATATCGATTGTAGATCACACCCCAAGTATTCTTTTAAAAAAATATTCAATGTACAGTTTTGACTTGCCTACGATTTTATTATATGTATAGATAAAAAAAAACTGTGTTAAAAAAACTGTCTTTGGTCGTCAAATAATTCGTTGCTCTACCAGTTACTTAGTTCCACAACATTTAGTTCGTATTCTAATACATGTCATATGGTTTACAGCATCCATTGAGAGATAATGTTTTCAAATATTATCTTCTAGTGAGTATGAGGCTTAACGAATGCGTCATACAAACTCGCTGGAGCGCCCCAGGCTATGTGGACAACAGCGAGGCTGTGTTTAAGATGACAATCACGCACATGACAAATTGGACTTGTGTCACCTGCCTGTAGCTGTTACTTGTTCCACGTCTATTGTCTTTTATTCGACGCACATGTTTACATTGGTCATACGTCATGGATGAATTCTTGCATTGTAGTGCCGCATTTAAAATAATATGGTACCAAAATTTCTGTGAAATATGGTTTAATGACTTAGTTGTAAATTTGTAACAAGCAGACACAGTTACCTTCACATTTATGTATATTATATTGAATACAATCTTCTCTAATATTATTAATGCGATTGTGACTTTGTTTCTTTGTTTGTTTGTAACGCTTTTACGCCTTAACCACTGGTCCGATCATTATGAAATTTTGCATACATGTTGTCAAGGCTACAGAAAAGAACATAGGGTACCTTTCATCTAGAAAAAGTACTATTTGTATGTATTACCGAGCGAGCAAACACTCGGACAAAAACTAGTTGTATATGTATATTAAACAGCCACGACGGCGCAGCGGCAAGTTATACACCTCTGCTTATTCTTTCCGGTATAAAAGTCTGAGTTTATGAATGTTTGTATTTTGCATACATTACATGTATGTACTTTTGCATCTTTCGACCTGGCATATCGCTCTTGCATCTTTCACAGGCCTTGCAATCTTCTTGCATGCTCATCGATTAAGATGTTCGATATAGTCTATTTTTCACAGATAAACTCTTATTATTTAGTTCATCTTCAACCTTCTAAAACTACATTATTTATTTTATAACTAGTTTATTTTGGACAGTATAAATCTATCGCCATACACAATTGGAATTAAAAACAATATGTTTAGATTCGTCTGCCTACGCGAATCGAAAGAATCAATGAGTGAAATGAGTTATTTCCGAGAGTCAGTAGCCGTACTGTGTTCAACTTTGTTACGTGTTCATTAATTAAATACTGAAATAGCATACTGTTGTTTAAATAGTTGTTCACGTTTAGTTGCATAAGTTTGCTCTAACATGCGGCTGATCATGAAGTGCTATGTATCGGGATGTGTATTTTTCTGTTTTGCCATTCTGAGTATGGTATGGTGTTTGGAAATGTGCTAGGTACAAGACAGTACACTCGCTCCCTTGTTGTGAGACTTATAAAAATTGGGGTAGTCCTTGGGGACTGCCGATAGAAGTAAAAACTTTAATCATTGATCATAAACACTTCTTTATAAACCAAAAATGATTAAAAAATGGTTCGGTGACCATGACGCGAGTGCCATAATTTTTGTTCACCCAAGAAGTACTCAACGCGACTCAAGAAGTTTACACTTAAAAAAAAAAGAAAGTGGCAGATGCTAGTTCCTGATACTCTCTTGGGGGTTATTAAGGAGGTCAAAATTTCGTTATTTTTTGCGTAGGGTGCACCATTTCTGAGATATTGTTAATATTCTAAAATAGTTCAAAAATGGAAAGCGTGAAAGCATTATGATGACGCGAGTTCCATGATTATGTTCGCCCAAGAAGAGCTCAACGCGCCTAAAGAAGTTTTCACTTCAAAAATGCTTAAGTATAGCTTAAGCCTGGTATCCACTCGGCAACAATTGACGCGCAAGACCTGACGCTCAATATGTTCGGCAGCGTTGCACAACATCGCGCGACGTTGCCAGCTGGCGCGCAACATGACGCGCGGCTTGTTGTTCGATTCCATGCAACATGCAGTTGAGCATCGAATGTTGTCAAGTGGAGACGTGAAAAAGCCACTGGAATCAACACTAGTTCCTCCGGCGCCATGTTGTCGACGAATGATGCGAGCGAAATCATGTGTAGACAGATAACTGCAGCGTTGCTAAACAAAAGTACCGCCTGACTTTCTTTTATTTTTTTATTGCCTTTGGTGGCAGACGAGCAAGTGGCCCACCTGATGGAAAGTGGTAACCGCTGCTGATGGACTTCAGCAATGTCAAGACACAGCAAAGCCGCTGCCTAGCAAAGACTTTCAACACGTTGAGCAAAATGTTGTGCAACATGTCGTACGCCAAATGTCGCCTAGTGGATACGAAGCTTTATGCTGGCAAAACATGAAAAGTTGTAAAACTAATATAAATTTAATTGCACAGATGGCATAGTGTTGAGGGTTAGATCTCGACAAAGGACAAAAACTTGTGTAATTGTTCTAAATGTTATGTTTATGTTTGGTTGTTTATATAGTCAGTCCTAAGCGACTAAGGAGCGGAAATGACTTTCTAGAAAAGTAAAATGTCACCGCTTTCTCACTCTCTCCTTTACATATTTATGTATATATATACCCTATATATCTTGGAACAGTCGCAAGAGGAAAACCTAAGCGAACGTTTCTCGATCAGATCGGAGGCGTTCTGGACAAAGGCCAGGTTAAGAGCACCTTGAACCGACGGGCGTGTATGAGGAAAGTGATGAAAGTGAATGAAGCCAGAGAAGTGTGTCAGGTCAGGATCGTAGCAAATGGAAATCCGTAGTCTGCCTACCCCTCTGGGAAATAGGCGTGAATCTATGTATGTATGTATATATACCCCTGTCAGTCTATGTATGTTTATGAGAACTATTCAATTATATCTATTAGATAAACTTATTTACTTGTAAACCGTTTTTATAACGACTGTGCATCGCAACATTCTTAAATATGTGATCATAGTTGCTGATTAACCACTGTTTACGTCATAAACAGTATCGATTACAGAAAATACCTTACTATAATTATATTCTGTTAACGTACTCGAACTTAACTAATTCTATCTTCAAGGATAACTATAGATCGCTATTAATTGAATACGACACCTTACGTCTGCGCCGACGCACTTCGCCGTGCTTACCCAACTTTAATGACACATACCGCAAATACTCAAAGAGTAACAACATGTATAACTTAATTAATTCGACTTCGTCGTTTTGTGCCTAACAAGAGGCACTCTCTGTGAGACATATTTATTTAAACTCAAAACCAGGTCACATTTTAATCATTAATTTTCACGATAAAATTATACTATGGTGCTATTTTTAACCCCCGGCGCAAAAACGACGGGGTGTTATAAGTTTGACGTATCTGTTTGTGTATGTGTGTGTGTGTGTGTGTGTGTGTGTGGCTGTCTGTGGCATCGTAGCTCCCGAACGGATTAACCGATTTTGATTTAGTTTTTGTTGTTTGAAATGTGAATTAGTCGGGAGTGTTCTTAGCTATATTTGATGAAAATTGGTCCAAGATGGCCGCCGCCACAAAATAGCGGATTATATATTTTTTCACAACCCCCATAATATGGGTATCAAATGAAAGGGCTTGACTAGTAGAACACTATACACTATGATAAATTTCAAATCCAAGATGGCCGCCACCGCAAAATGGCGGATTACTATTTTTATTATTTTGTGTCGGAGGTTTTTTAAATTTTTAATTTATAGTTATTATTGCAGACATGGCGTAGGAGTAAAATGCCACGAGTATCAATATATGGAATGTCGTAGTTCTTATAGCTATAGCTAGCAAACATGTAGATGCCATACACACGTGTTTGTCCTTTGTATATTGATGAAGTGTATAATTTTGATCTAAACCATTTACACAAGCTATACCTAATTATTGGCTAGGTACTTTATTTATTATTTTCCAAATAATTCCAATAAGTCGGAGGTGCGTGTAATCAAACTTAAGATCTCTGTCTGTAAAGCCCAGTGGCCTGTTTACTAAGCCATCTCCGTTCTTACTACAATTAGTCTTTGCTCGCGAGCAACGTAATAAATGATAACAGAATACTGATTGTACTTAATACAATCTGGTACAAGTTGCTCCTAAGCATTTGATTATTATTATTGGTCGGTCATTAATCAATTTGTTACTTATAAATATGCAGTTAAGTTATGATTAGTCGATAGTTAAGTAAGCTTATTATTACGCATTTTAGTGTGTGATAAATTATGTGACTGTTGAATGTGATTATTCTTGTTTAGGCGAACTTCTAAAAGTTCTAAAAGTACTTCTAAGCATGGTCCATAAAAGATCTAAAAGTTCAAGACATCTCTTCTCCTTAGGCTTTATTATTCCCAAGTCACTTGGGGTCGGCTTTCTAGTCTAACCGGATTTGACTGGATATCAGTTTTTACACGGAGTGACTGCCATCTGACCTCTGCAACCCGAAGGCTAACGATACCCTAAAGCTAGACCAGTTTCAGGATATTAGAGGCCACTGACTTCCCAATAACGACTGCAATTATATGTTCATGGCAGCCGGGACCGACGGCTTAACGTGCTCTCCGAAGCACGGAGCAGGCGATAGTTGTCAATCAATACGCACATAATTTCGTAAAGTCATATAACTTCCGAAAGTCAGAGGTACGCGACGTGGGTTCGAACCCGAGACCCTCTGCATTGCAGTCTGTTGGTCTCCCCACTGAGCTATCGCTGCAAAAGTTCAAGACAGTCGTTCATAAGATGATTTACAATTATTTTTATAAATAAAATACCATAAAAATTGGCTTGTTACTAAACACTACCCGTATATTGTAGTATAATAAATCCCAGTAGTTCCATTATGGAACTACTGGGATACGGGGAATGGATTCCACTAGACAGCTGAACTACCAGTGAAGCTTCTAGTACTGGTCGCTTATTGACTTCGATTGCTTTTACACACGGCCTGTCTAATGGTTAGATTGGCGGCATCTATAATCGCCTCCAATACGTGATACCGGTATCATTTGTGCATTGCCAACCTTAGGAAAAAGGAGAATAATGGAGAAATAGGTATGTGAGCTCAGAAACTCTTTTCTACCGGGCGAAACGCTGTAAGTAATATACATGACTGCTCTTACGTGAGTTTTAAGTGATAAGCAAACGGGCCAGCTCTTTCGTACTATCCTCTTATTATTATTATTCTTCTTCTTCTTCTTTAGCCTTAATCGACCAAATATTTATTAAATATTTACTAATATTATAATTGCGAATAAATGTGAGTTTGTTTATTTGTTTGTTAGTTACGCTTTGACGCCTTAAATACTCGATCGATCATCATGAAAATTCGTATACTCATTGTCAGGGGAACTGACAATGAGTATACGAATTCGTCACTGGCTCTCTCACTCAAAGTAATGCTGGTTTCAGCTAAGTTATGCTTACTGAGATTAATACTTGATTACTTCAAACATAATCATCCTAAATTTCATGTTATATATACGCACGAGTTTAATTAACATTTATTTGTACGTCTTAATGTTAGCCCTCAGTTTAAGTAATGTAATATTCAAAGGATTTACAAGGTCGACAGCTACTAACTCTGATATACATTGTATAATTATTCTCTTTGCAATTGCGCAATTCTACATTAATGATTACAAATTAACTCATACCCTTTTAAGCTTAAAACGTAACCTGCGAATTCGGGTAAAAATAAAATAAAATGTTGTGCATTTTAAGTTTTTGCATTTCAGCGTAATGAAGGATAATTAAACAAAGCTCTACAGGCTGTGTGAGCGAAGCAACAAATTAAAACACAACCGCCGAATAATTACTTTAATTCTCAGCACGTAACGCTCACAATTTTTAATCTCTGAATTATATACAAAATTACGCTTACTGTCGTAACAGCTGATAAGAAATGGTGTATGCCTTGAGCCTATATTTTAGTTTCCTCTGAAGTTGCTTCGAGTAGCATCGCAATGACAGAAAACATGTGTCCAGTGTGAACGCGGAGAGCGAAGAGGGGTGAAGGTTAGAACTGAGCAGTCTATGGCAACTTCAAAGCCAACTAGAAGTTTGATGCAAGGTATGCTACCAGACACAAAAACGAGAAGAAGAAACAAGTAATTAAAGTTGAGAACACCGTTATTTTGATTCCGACTTCGATCAATCTATCTGGTTCAACAAAGATGGCGACGTCCTTACCATAGGTAGCTAACCGTTTAAAATTTACATCTCTCTGCAAATCAAGATGCTGATTATCATAAATATGGACGACGTCCGTTTTTGAATTGGATTGGCAGCTCATCAGTTACTCTGTTAATAAACTACCCAGCAGTCTTAGGTACACATACACATACACTTTCTTAGGTTTCTTCTTTAAGATTATTGATCTTGTTAGAGTACATCTTAATTGGTATTTAAGACACATTAAACACCTTTAAAGTATACCTAGAGAATGACATTCTTTTATAAAGGTACAAAAGGTTTACATACGCGAGTAATAATGTTCTGAAGTCTATGGTAACTTGATGATTCGAGGCGAAATATCTAGATTTGTTTGACATCTCGATAGAATAAAAAATATTTTTGCAATATTAGATATGGTTGTGATATCAATTTGATTCCTTTTATAGGTAAAATAATGTCCTAATGTGCACAAAAGGTACCAAAAATGTGAAGTTGTATACAACAATGTAAACTAAAAACAATCAAAACATATTCATGGATAGTTCACTTGATGTAAATGTTCTGAATTGCGTGCCTTCGACGTTTGTGGTTTTCCGTAAACATTTAATCCATAATCTGATGTATGTAGGTGTACGCATTATTCCAGTGACTGACGTTCGTTCGTAAATATTTACAATTGAAATAAGCAGGCCATTTGTTCGGTACAATATATTCATGCAAAAGTTTGGTATCGGCTTTTTATGATAGAAAATTGTTAACATTTCGTCAAAAATACCAATGAGAGACCGCTTTAATTTTTTTTAGGTATCATAGTTTGAGCGGCATCGGGGATTCGGGGTGGCATTCTTCAGTCACTGGATAGATTACTCTCAAGAAAATCTACTGAATCTAATATCGGCAATCGGTTTTACTGTTATGAAGTTCTCAGTGTCAACACGGGGTCTGCAATTTTGCCCGGTAGTCTGCAATAGGTTCGTTCCCTATTACGTGGGGAAACATAATTAGCAAAATGTTGGGTTAGTATAGGTATATCAGCCTACCCTTTTGAGGAGCGGTCTTGAGATTATGTATGTTCATATGTAGCCACTATGTTTTCAACGTTTGTAATATTAGGAATATTAACAAAACGATTCGTATTTTCAAAGGTCAGCAATAGGTAAGTATTAAGATTTATTGGATTCTGCAAATCAGTCATGTGGGCATATGTTTAATTGCCATTTGATAGTATTATAAAATCAATGCATATTAGTTAGAAAATGACTTTGTAATATACATCTATATCGAAAACAATTATGACTATCCGCGAACTAAATAAATAATTTCTGAAAAGTCTAACAGTCCCTTTAGAGGTCTGATTTTAGCTTGAATGCGCCGGCTCAATCGGGGAAAGACTACCCTCTCACTGAATATCGTCGTGAAACGTGGTGTATTCCAACTGTTATGTTACATTCGGTGAATGAGAGTGCCGGAGGCCCAATCATCCTCATTCCCCCTCCTTCTCCTTCCCACTTAATTTCCTAAAGAATCGGCAACGCGCAAGTGATGCCTCTAGTGTTGCAGGCGTCCATAAGCTACGGTGACCATTTACCATCAGGTGGGCCGTATGCTTGTTTGCGACATTAGTGGTATAAAAAAAGCAGGCTTGTGTCCATGTACCTGTAGTTTCAAAAAGTACATTTTTGTACCGTAGTTACAGTTATGTATGTACTTCACGCTGATTTTGCTAAATATGTTTTAAGTCCTATGTTATAAGGAGCGAGCGAATTGTGATCTATTGAGATAATTGCCAGACCTGTTCTAATCTGATCTGATAAGTCTGGAAAAGTGCTTAATAGACCGCAATAGGCTCGCTCTGCAATATTATTTCTTCAGGACGGTTGTTGTTACTAAGCATATCCTAGTAAAAGACTTTAAACACTTGCCCCGTAGATACCTATGGTTTGGTCTAGCCCAATCCGGAATCTCACGTTTACAAACATAAGAGCAAACTTATGCGACGAGATCAAGAAACCATTTAATTATTTCTTGCTAACCACATCACTGCGACATATTTTACCTACACACCCATCTGTTATTCTTTAATCACGTACGACGTCATTTTAAATTACATTCGTCTAGGAGTTGTTTGATACATGCTATTGCACTATTAAACGAACCGGTTCGGAAATAATATTATGTATTTGCTACTAAGCAACCGACGAGTACCATTTATCAATTTACTGTTGTGTCTATCGTTGTGTTGTTACTCTTTGAGAATTTTTTGACATGCTGTACTTATTGATCTTCAGAAATTTCAAACTTTACATACGAAATATAGTAAGCACGTAGTGGTCTACAAGATAAATTATGGGTGTTATTTAAATGGTTAACATAGTATTGGTATTTATGTGAGCAGAAAAATATAATCTGTGAGCAGAAATAGCTAATTGATCAGCAACTCATGGCCAGCAAACTTTAAAGAGATCAAACTAAGTCGACGGAGCCCCGCTTCGCGAGGCTCCTATTTTTCGGTGGGTTTAAAACAAGGAACCTAACATAACCTAACACTTCCGAGACGGAATGCAGTGATTTGAGGCGTATAGATGCTCGTTATGCTGTGCAATATTTGCTGACCAATTAGTATTTTTGATGATCATTATATTTAATCCCAAATTATTATTGTATCTGATTATATTAATAAGTCCAGTTTGTTAACTGTCCTACTGATGATGCCATAAGTCCACAACGCTGGCTACTAGGCCAACCTGCTGTACTATGGCCTAAATCTGTCAACTTGCACAGGTAAGAAATGAGAGCGCCCGCACTAGGTATGAATCCTATGTCGCGGGGGATTTTACAAACATTCAAATAACGGACAAACATTTGTTTATCACATAAATGTTTGTCCCGTGTGGGAATCAAACTCACAACACTCAGCATACCTGCAATGGCTAGGCAACGACTAACACCATTACGACATTCGTGCAGTCAAAAGTTAGATTAATTAATTGATTACACTAATCCACAATCTGCAGATGTAATCATATAACTAAAGACTTTTAAATGAACTATTGATTAGGATCGTAACTGTACAGCAAGATATCTACGATACACGCACAGTACTACCTTAGATCTTATCCTACACTAGATGTGCTCGCGGTTTCACTCGCGTTTATGATTACTGCACGGCCCCCGTGGGTCGTAGCGTGATGTCATATAGCCTATAGTCTTCCTCGATAAATCGGCTATGCAACAGTAAAATAATTTTTTAAATCGAAGAAGTAGTTCCTGAGATTAGCGCGTTCAAACAAACAAACTAACTCTTCAGCTTTATAATATTAGTATAGATTACCTTGCATCGGAATATAACATAATAAATTCAAAAGCCGTTCTATTAAACTACACTTCGACGTTATTCAATTCCAAAAACACCATTTGTCTTCTTAATGCTTATGAGATATGATCTACATACATTCTATAGCCTCGTACTATATACAATCAATACACCGTTTCACTCACCAACTAATTGCTAACATTTCATCGTTGCGAAACATTTAATATTTACCTTTCACGCCTCTAATATCCGTTTATCTTTGATGCAATGTCATTAAAACGTTCACATTGACCGGTTGTGCGTGTTTGGTCATGATTCTGTTATGAGTTGCTTGATTATGATGTAACATTATAATTAAATTCTTAAACTGACAAGCATGAGACGTTTATTATTCATTTCAATCAGTTATTACTTTACTTTGTTAAATTCTATTTATCTAAAATTTCTTAAATCTATATACCTATATTATTATATTATCCTTCTTAATTCTTTGTCTTAGTAGACTTTTTTGGTTATTGCTTTTATGATATTGCTTCTGCAATGCTAAAAGAATACAGGCAGCCAGCAAGTAAGAATTACCTCTGTACGAAAAATATGCTCTGTATGAAAATAGCAAAATCACAATCATTACAAATTATAAAACAAAGCTCCCCACCGAGTCTATCTGTCTGTTTTCTGTCTGTTCACGTTAAACTCAAAAACTACTCAATGGATTTTCATGTGGATTTTACTGATAGACAGAGTGATTCATGAGGAAGGTTTTGGTGTATAATTTGTTAAGATTTTTTACTACTCGTGACACACTCGTACAGCGATAGCTCAGTGGGGAGACCAACAGACTGCAATGCAGAGGGTCTCGGGTTCGAACCCACGTCGCGCACCTCTGACTTTCGGAAGTTATATGACTTTTCGAAATTATGCGCGTATTGATCAATAATTATCGCCTGCTCCGTGCCTCGGAGAGCACGTTATGCCGTCGGTCCTGGCTGCCATGAACATCTATGGCAGTCGTTATTGGCAGAGTGTCGACACAAAAGATCCCACTGGGTCGAAGTGTCACCGGTCTGCACTGACTGGCCCCCACATAAGATAAGATAAGATACTACTCGTGCGAAGCTGGGGCGGGTCGCTAGTATATAATAAATACAGCCTCACCGTTGGAACGGTAGTGAACGCCACAGCTGCTGCAAATTGTTATTGGATTATTTGTCAAGAAATTCTTAGCCAGCATCGAATCTGGTACGTTGCCGTAGATAGCAAAGCAAGCAATATATAACATGGAACCTAAAATCATAGCTGGAGATATTTGAATGCAATATACAACAACCACTTTTTTTTAAGACTACTCCCGCTCTAGGAATATATTGTGTGTCACGGGGGACTTAACAAACATTCAAACAACGGACACAAAGAACACCTAGACTCGAAACAACCATTCGTGGATCACACAAAGTTTTGTCCCGTGTGGGATTCGAACCCACAACACTGCGACTGCCGCACACAGGCGACCCCTTAAACCACTACACCATTAGTGAGTCTTTAGGGGTGTAGACGTATGACTATGTATGTAAATACACATCACAACGCGTCTCCTATTATAGCTTCATCAACATTGAAATTGCGAATTCGTCATACGTGACGAATAAACCGACGCTCGCATTTGGAGCTATAGTTATTTATTGGCAATCAATATGCTTTGAATAGAGCTTTCAAGAGGAGACACATTACTATCAACTATGTACACGCCAGTCAAAGGAAACTTGAGTAATTAGGTACTGATGATTGTAATTGGCCTTTTGTGTCTTATTGTGTTTGTTTCGAAAGTTGTATGTGCTGTTGGTCTTCCAAAGATAAATAAATAATTACGTATAGGCTTGACCGAAATTGGAGTATTAGATATCTAGTCCATCGGATAATCCTATGTATCCTTATTGTCAACCAATAACTTAAATATTTGGGACGGACAACTATTTATGTTTCGTTTAAGCTGTAAAATAGGATAGATTTCTACTGTTATAATCTAAAAATCACGTAACAAGAGCTTAAGTTTTTGCATTTTTCGTGTAAATTTACGTAATTTTGTAGGCGAAAATATTAATTATTTTAAGTTTTTACACGGAGTAATTGTAAACACATTTATTGTTATGGTAAATGTATATTTTATATTGGTATTAAACAAAAAGTGTTGATTTTATTGACTTAACTGTGACCGCCTGTTTTGGCACATTTCGCTCGGCGCAGTCTTAAAGACTACTTGTACGCTACGGTTTCTTTTATGTTTATGATTGTTGCTCTACTCCTATGGCTTATAGCGTGATGTTATATATCTCATATCGTTCTACAATGAATTAACTACCTACTTATTCCACATATGCGCATTTAAACAATAAATGATAACGATTGTTAGAAGTCTGTAATGCGAGTGAATAGAGCAAGAATGGCATGCAAGTTCCAGCCTATTTCTTCAAACAACAGGCATGATTACATATATGTTTGTATACACATTTCAGGTAATAGAAACTATAAAGAAACCTTCTAAGACCTTTAATAATCTGAAAGGAGTCGTTTCACCCACGGACAATTAATTTTTGACACATCCTGACTAATTTTATCCTTATCCTAACTCTTCTTCTTCTCCCTAGTCTTTATTATTCCCAAGTCACTTGGGGTCGGCTTTCTAGTCTCACCGGATTTGAATGGATATCAGTTTTTACACGGAGCGTCTGCCATCTGACCTCCGCAACCCGAAAGCTAACGATACTTTAAGGCTAGACCAGTGTTAGGATATTAGAGGGCACTAACTTCCCAATAACGACTGCCATAGATGTTCATGGCAGCCGGGACCGACGGCTTAATGTGCTCTCCGAGGCACAGAGCAGGCGATAATAATAATTGTCAATCAATACGCCCATAATTTTGAAAAGTCATATAACTTCCGAAAGTCAGAGGTGCACGACGTGGGTTCGAACCTGAGACCCTCTGCATTGCAGTCTGTCGGTCTCCCCACTGAGCTATCGCTGCTCTTTTATCCTATCCTAATCCTAACTAATATTATAAATGCGGATGTGAGTTTGTTTTAACTACTCGACCGACCATCATGAATTTAACATACGCGTTGACAGGGGTACAAAAAAGGGCATAGGGGTACCTTCATCCAGAAGAAAGAACTATTACTAACATAACATAACCTACATTTAAAGCGAGCAAAGCCGTGCGAAAATGCTAGAATTCTATAAAAATAAAACAAAATTAAATCTAAGCTAAATTCACTAATAAGTCCATTGTAATTCCAAAGCATCCCAAAAGCATCCATAATGTACATTTATCTTTGAGGCTCATCAAAAGTTACCCCAGCTATGTAAAACGGTGGGTAATATGGTCGAATGACGTCGGACCTAATAAGGGACGCAACTTTACAACGTAAAATTGCTCAATTGGCCGACAAGCCGCTCCTAGCATTGCGGTGCGATGTTTTTGTCGCCAATCATTGTAATTAAATTAATGGCGATATTTTTAGAGATGTATTGCGACATTGTAGTTTGTAGTAATTGTTATAGTGGTTATAGTAATAACAAGTTTAGGGTAGTATTAATATTCTATTGCTATGAACATTTAGTATAATGACGTCAGCATGAATGCAAGTGGTCGCACTTACATTTATGATTTAATATGTGTGCATATTAAATCGTAAAGCATCAGGGAGTGTAGATTAAAATTAAGAGGGCACACCCACCTAAATCTCAAAGAATTTATCATTAAGTCCTGGCTTTTACAAACATGTTGGTCTGTTTACATGACTCTACATAATATATGTATAAGTCTAAGTAAGGCTTTATGTTAAGTAAAGCCTCAGAGAGCTTAAACACTGTGTTTGTAATGACAAAAGACAATTCCTGCACTAGAATTAACGCCAGTATCGCTAAAGGCTACACAAAAACGGTGATAGGCAAAAATGGCGGCTCAAGCCAATTTTATCACGTAACTTCGCAATCGCAGCAATTACACTAGCGTGCCATCTGTGTCAATCTGTTAAACAATTCATAAATAATAATAATATATAATAATCATATCAGCCCTGTATTAAAATGTCCCACTGCTGGGCACGGGCCTCTTCTCACTATGAGAAGGCTTAGGCCATAGTCCACCACGCTGGCCTAGTGCGAGTTAGCAGACTTCACATATCTTCGAGAACATTATTGAGAACTCTCAGACATGCAGGTTTCCTCACGATGCCTTCCTTCACCGTTAAAGCAAGCGATAATTAACTATTTAATACGCATGTAACTTCGAAAAGTCAGAGATGCGCGCCTTGGGTTCGAACTCGAGACCTCTGCGTGGCAGTCCAACGGTTTCCCACTAGTCTATCGCTGCTTTTTCAGAAAAGCATCAAATATTGTCATGGATATTACATTGATCTCGTCAAAAATAAACAGTTACAATGCTACGTAAAAAAACTTAAATAGTAGACCTATGATATTTCTATCAAAAATATTAAATTAAAACACTTCGACGTAATATAATAGGCACAAGTTTCGTAAACCTACAGCAAAAAGACAACAATTAAAAACTAATACAGCTAAGTAAAAACTAATATCACTTGATGGAAGCGCCAATCAACTAATGCATTACCGACATCTACGGCCGGACTGGATGACGTAAAGCTATAAAATGACCCTTTACTTCTAAAAAGAGCGGTCTAATAAGGTGAGGGTGTTTCGTCACGTGTTCTTACCTTCATGTCGACGTGTATCACCAAGGTGTGAGGGTATACGGTGTATCTTCATCGATGTGAGCTCACTGAACTAATTTAATCTCATTACATCGAATAATATCTATGTATGCTGTGAAGTACCTATATGAGATAGAATTTTATAGAGACATTAGCTTCTGTCGGTATCTTCGACAACTTGAATTCTACGGGCTATGATAAGAAGTATCTATATAGGATCTTATCTTATGTGGGGGCCAGTCAGTGCAGACCGGCGACACTTCGACCCAGTGGGATCTTTTGTGTCGACACTCTCCCAATAACGACTGCCATAAATGTTCATGGCAGCCGCGACCGACGGACGGACGAACGTGCTCTCCGAGGCACGGAGCAGGCGATAATTGTCAATCAATATGCACATAATTTCGAAAAGTCATATAACTTCCGAAAGTCAGAGGTGCGCGACGTGGGTTCGAACCCGAGACCCTCTGTATTGCAGTCTGTTGGTCTCCCCACTGAGCTATCGCTGCTCATCTATATACTTCTTATCATAGTACACCAGTACAAAGACAGTGTGTTTAGCGAGTAATATACAAATCCGTTCCCAGGATTAAGAAAATACTAATTTCTTCCCAGACTTTCAATTTAATAATTTTAACAAAAAACATTATGCTTTGAATATTAAATAATGGACGACAACGATTGATCAAGAAAGTTTGTATGTAAGGCAAATTTAAATCAGACAGTCGTAAGAAAAAAATATAGGTGAACGTTTTTTAAGTGAAAACTTCTTTAGCGGCGTTATGCACTTTTTCTGTGATGGGTAAAAAATGTTAAACTCGCGTCAGGACACGTGACCTGATCGAAAATTCGTAAGACGGAGGGAGAATTGTCATGTTTGTGTACGATAGCGCAATAAATGAATATTGTATTTTACCACATAAATGATAGTACTTTTATACTGATAATTAAAGCAATTCGTGCAAAATTATTCCCAAACCATTCCAAAATATCAAAAATGCACAACGTTAATATTCAAGTTTTCACTTCTGCCGGCACTCCCGGAGTGCAACCCGTTGTTTTTTTTAATAAAATTTATATTTGGGCGTCATACGGAAATATTAACAAAAGTTATTCATAAGTACGTAACCTGCATATATTAATCGTTGTGTATGTAGAAAATTCAGCCCATATATTTGTATTTTGGTTTAAGCGTTTCAAAACAGTAGTCGATTTATGCGTTGAAACAGGTATTAATATTTGAAATGCATAAATCTACGCATTAATGCGACAGTTTTATAAATAATCCTGTTTGCGTTGATGTGTAATTATTTGGAATCAGATTGCGAAATATTTATATTAATAACGTGGCAACAAGCACATTACTTTCCTGATGTTAAGTGGCGACCATAGCCTATTGATCCTTGAAGCGTTAGAGACGTCACTCATATATTACAAATAATTTTTCTAAAAAGGAGTCCCTTGTGCAGCGTAAGAGAGAAAAATGTACTTGGGTTACTGCACAAGGTCTTCTTAAAGATTCTGGATCCTCTGCTCACTACAGGAACACAGGATACGTTGTTTGGCTGCCATCTCTTGAAGGGTACAATTGTGTTTTTATGTGCGCACATAGTTGTTGGGCTTATTCCCGTGCGCTCCAAATCTATTGTTCTCTAAAATTCATTTTTCCATACATTAGTTACCAGGAGCTCCAAAGATTTTTATATGAAAATAATAAATAAATCCACATTTACCAATTTAATTCCCTACAGATTCAAAACATTCTCTAGGTACTTTGAGATTTTATTTCTTATCAAAAACTTATATTATATTATTACATGTTTGAATTCTGCTAACCATACAGTTTATTTTGGAGCTGTCGGGAACACACTAGTAAGTAGGTCTTTATTTAATTATTAGTAATATAATTTGGAGCTCCTAGGAATAAGTATATGGAGATCAGAGGATTTAAAGAAATAATTTTTCATAAGCTTTTGGAGCCCTTGGGAACGATTTTACAAAATAATAATAATATTTTATTTTAGTCTTGGAGCGCTTGGTAACAAAATAGCGGAGCGGGCGGGAATAAGACAGTTGTTGCGTTGCGATCCAGATCAAAACATTGTATTTCCGATTTGTGATATTTTTACGATTGTAATATGTTTTTAGTAAATTAAATTATGTTAAAAAAACCATAAAGACACTATTTATTGAGCGCATAAACATGCGACACTCCTCTTAAACATACCTTCTACTATCTATGTATATGCATATATACTTATCGCTAAATATCTATGATTTAAATCTTTGCACACAGGAACTAATTTCATCAACGCAAAACTAAAATTATCACTGCGATAAATAACTCAGCTTCAAAGCTGCTATAAATTAGTTCTTTGACCACATGCGGTAAACACACCCTATGACAGCACCTAATTTAAAACAAATCACAAAAACAAATACTAGAACCCATTCATTCATACATAAACATTTGGATACTGCGGCTGTAACAAGCTGGCCCGTCAGACCGGTTCGCTGCCGGCGTCAAAACTCGCGCATCGACAATCAAAACTGTATCGCGTTTCGTAAATAGACAGTGAACTGCTATGGTGTAAGAGTTCTTTTATATAAAGACTGTATATCGTAACATCGATCGTCTAGGAGTAGATCGTACATGCATAGATACATAAATTCACGCCTGTTGCCCAAAAGGGTAGGCAGAGACTACGGATTTCCATTTGCTATGATCTTGACACACTTCTCTGGCTTCATTCAGTAGATCGTAATTGGTTATTTAGTTCTTTAGTATTTAGTTTATTTATTTTATTTAGGTTCGTAGCGGTTTCCCGCTCCATTGGATACAGAGAGGTAGGGGTAAGAGTGCACCTGTGTTCGCGCGCACACTGTCGTTTTAACGTTTCGTGCGCTATTGACTTGGCTCTGATAATGAGTTCCAAGCCGCCGTGGCCGAATACGGTCTGGACGGTACACATACACAGTTTTGTAGTATTAAATAAAACTGCTATGCATAAAGTGCTGAATGGATTCGATTCCCGATTCACACAAAATGTTATTCGGTTTTTGTGACGCAAAATTCTGAGTAGCGAGACAGCAGCTTGTAGTCAAAATACTCGCCCCTTATTCGTGGGATCTTTAATATATGAGATAAGGAAAAGCGGGTGTATAAATGTAATGTATCCCTTTTTATCCCTTTGGGACAGAAGCTTGAGTATTTAATATTAAATATCTTTGTAGCAAGTTTTGCTAGTTAATTAGCAGGTTAAATAAACCTGCTAATTCTACTGAGATTTTTTAAGAAACCTACTAACTATATGGTCTGAGAATCAATAGATTACGTATAATGTGCTTGTATTTCGACATATGGCATCAAACCAACTAAAAAATAACACCAAATCTTTACCCTACTACAATGAAGTAAGTACTTGAGACCACAACGTTACAATACCGTAATTTATGTGATTCTACTCCAAACAAAATGTGTATGCATTTACTTTCCTAGACGGAAGATTTACACGTATAATAGCAACCATGATAAACACAATAAAACAAAAACCATAAAAAGTGATAGCATGCACATTCATTTCCAATTCAACTATACTATAAAAGCGCCACCATTCCGTTGATTTGTGCTTTTGATTCAAGCTATAACTAGAGTAATAGCATACCGAGCATAAGACAGATAATGACAGAGCTCGTGCAGCGCATAGTCAAAACGGCGCGCGGCCGCCCTAGTAAAATTGTATGGAGGATTTGAAGTGCTTTTTGATAAATATGTATCTTTATTGTCAACCAATAACTTAAATATTTGGGACGGACAAATTGTAATATAACTATTAATGTTTCGTTTAAGCTGTAAAATAGGACAGATTTCTACTGTTATAATCTAAAAATCACGTAACACGAACTTACGTTTTTGCATTTTTCGTGTAAATTTACGTAATTTTGTAGACGAAAATATTAATTATTTTAAGTTTTTACACGGAATAATTGCAAACACATTCATTGTTATGGTAAATGTATATTTTAAATTTGTATTAAACAAAAAGTGTTGATTTTATTCACTTAACTGTGACCGCCTGTTTTGGCACATTTCGCTCGGCGCAGTCTTAACGAAGACTCAGTGTTTTTAAGACTAGTTTGATCTTTAATTATTTATTACTAGATTTAGCCCCCGGCTTCGCTCGCGTAAATGTTGGTTAGTTTAGGTTAGTAACAGTACATTTTTCTGGATGAAAGGTACCCTACGTCCTTTCCTGTTTCCCTGACAACGTGTATGCGAATTTCATGATAATCGGTCGAGTAGTTAAGGCGTTAAAACGTAACAAACATACAAACTATATTATTATATTAAACTCATATTCGCATTTACATTATTAGTTAGGATTCATAACTGCGTAAATAAAATTTAATTTCAAAGTGATACGTGTGAGTAAAAGTATCTAAGGGTTTTTTTGAAGTGAAAACTTCTTTAGGCGCGTTTAACACTTGTTGGGTGAACAAAAATCATGGAACTCGCGTCATCGTCACCGAACGTTATTTTTGAATTATTTTTGGTTAATAATTTGGTTTGTAAAGAAGTGTTTATGATCAAGGATTAAAGTTTTCATTTCTATCGGTAGTCCCTAAAGACTGCCCCAAATTTTATTACATCAATTCCTTTTTAGTTAAATGGCTATTACCAATTACTTACTAGTATGTACACTCGATAAACGAGGAATTACATCTATATTATTTTTGAAACTACCAGTCATAGTTCTATTTATTGATGAAGATTAGGTAGGAATACACTAAATTATATGGTTTTAAAACCCTTATGAACGAAGCGGGAAGAATCGCAGGGCACACCTAATGTTAATGTTATTTATAACTTTAAATTGACTTATCATAGCTCATTTATGGGCTACACCTATCAGTCTCTTCTCCCTAGCCTTTGTTATTACCAAGCCACTTGGGGTAGGCTTTTCTGGTCTAACCGGATTTGACTGGATATCAGTTTATACAAGGAGCTGCTGCCACCTGACCTCCGCAACCCGAAGGCTAGACCAGTGTCAGGATATTATAGGGCACTGACTTCCCAATAACGACTGCCATAGATGTTCATGGCAGCCGGGACCGACGGCTTAACGTGCTCTCCGAGGCACGGAGCAGGCGATAATTATTGTCAATCAATACGCACATAATTTCCAAATGTCATATAACTTCCGAGGTGCGCGACGAAGTCAGAGGTGCGCGACGTGGGTCGAACCTGAGACCCTCTGCATTGCAGTCTGTTGGTCTCCTCACTGAGCTGTTGCTGCTCGCTTACACCTATCAGTATGCAATTCAATTTTTGATAGACAAAAGGTCCTAAATTATAATTATGTCACTTTAATAAATACTCAAGTAAAACGTCTTACAATAACAAAATAGCTGTCTGCTAATAATTTAATTTTCATGAGCTAATGAACTTGAAAATCACTCACATTGGTATTGATAATAACTTATTGGAGCTGAAAATTATTCAGTTAAGTTCAACATTCCACCTTCTTTGTATTCAAGTACGTACTCGAGTACACCAAAATTAACCAAACAACTTAGTTTAGTTCTTTACTTATAGTCTTAATTTTGTTACTGTCTTATTATTGAATAAACTAGACAAAGGAGACCGACCACCTTGTATGGGACCCTGGCCTGGGCGTGAATAATTTTATATTGTAATAACAATATTAATTTTGAGTAGCCTAAACTAAGCAGAAAACATTATTCTATAAAGTTTAGTATCAAGTTCGTTAAATAATAAAATAAAACACATTGTTTAAAATAAATATTTATTTTCGTGTGTCACCATCACCTTCATAAGTTATTAAAATATTTTCCAAAAACTAGGCTGGTGGTGTGACATTTTCATATCTTGCCCAGCTTAGGTACCATATTACAGACATTATGTGAGCACAGCAACCAACAGTCCTTCGGCCGACTATGCAGTTGCAGTAATCCTGCATTATTGCGTCCAGGCTGTGTACTATATTGATATAGGTAATATATAAAATACGTCAATTTCATACTACTGGGTGGTAACCAATATTTATTATATATTAAAACAAAACTTTTAATATTTTACTTTGTTTATAGAACTATTGTCTACGTGCAAGCCGAATATGGACGATCTCCTTTAGTAGATACATTACATTTTAAGCGTAATAGATGCTCGGATGACATTTTGGTATAAGCGTTCGCCTTGCCACTACCAGTGTCAAGTGTTGTAAGTTCAAATCTCACTCGGGATGAAAATATGTGATCCATAAATATGTAGTTGATACGGGCCCGGTCTTCTTTGTGAGTGTTGTTACAATGTTTGTTAAATAACCCACGACAAATGAATTGATACAATTGCGAGGGATATATAAAAAAAATTTGGGGCAGTCTTTGGGGACTGACGATAGAAGTGAAAACTTTCATCCTTGATCATAAACAATACATAACAAAAAAAGAAACTTGGGTCGGATTCCTGATAAGGGGGTCAAAATTTCGTTATTTTTTGCGTAGGACGCACCATTTCGGTAATATTGTTAATATTCTAAAATAATTCAAAAATGGAAAGCGCGACGATGACGAAGCGTGACGATGACGCGATTTCTATGATTTTTGTTCACCCAAGAAGTGCCCAACGCGCCTATAGAAGTTTTTACTTCAAAAATAGATAGGTATATAAATAAAATATCAATGTTTTACGAAAAATAAAGCAGCCATCTTAATGCCATGCCCTAAGTAATCTTCGCAGCATCACTTTCTGTTTTCACTAAAATCAACACGAAAAGAAAAGGCTCCATGTCCCATAATTATATCTACTACCAAAACGTATACTGAACTAAAATAACTGCTATACATAATATACTACGTACATTCGGAGAGACCCAGCAGTCTATTTATACGAGCCGATTGTGTTCGATATTATGACAGCCGATGTCAAACGGCCGAGGGTGTGAAAGGACGTGCTGCGTATAAATGTCTGCATTTTGTACGAGTGGTGGAAAGTTCTGTTCGGGAAATAGAGTAGAATACTTTTTGAGATCATGTAATCAACACAAGTGGGGGTTTTGGAAGGAGTTTCGATATATTTTATAGTTTTAATACTGGCGTAGATAGATCGTCTCATGCCGATAATACCCGAGGGATAGGCAGTGACATAATATTACAACTCCATTTCCCTAGTTATGGTTGTAGTTTCCATGTTTTTTTTTTTGCGTTCATCGGTGACAGACGAGCCGGCAGCCCACTTGATAGTAAGTAAGAACCGTGGCTCATACACATGGCTGTGTTTTCTTAGCATTACAGAAACAATGACAAAAAACACAACCAAGTCACTGCCAACCGGAAGGAAAAGGGGAATGAAGCAGGATTTGGGTTAGTTTAATATAAGAATAAATTCTATCACATACACTCAACACCATCTAGCCCAAACTAAGCAGCGCTTGTACTATGGGTACTAGACTATGGATAAACATACATTGGTATATATACTTTTTTTTGTAAATACATATACATATATTATACATAGCAACACCCAGACCAAGACAAACATCCATGTCCATACACACAAATGTTTAACCTGTGCGAGAATCGAACCCGAGACCTCAGTCGTGGCAGTCGGTTACACTAACCAATACGCCATCGAGGCCACCAAAGTTGCAGAACCCAGTCTCCGTGCTGCTATAGACAATTTAATAACAGAAAAATCCAAAAGCATATTGCTCGAGTCAAGTATCAAAGTCTCATTCATAACAGTTGAATTCATTACCGCTGCGCCACCGCATAACTTGATCTTGAAAGTGTTTAACCTGTCAAGTCTTGGAATATATAATAATAATAATATCAGGCCTGTATTAAACTGCCCCACTGCTGGGCACGGGCTTCTCAGTGGCGAAGGGTTAGGCCAAAGTCCACCACGCTGGCCTAGTGCGGGTTGGCAGACTTCACATAACTTTGAGAACATTATTGAGAACTCTTAGACATGCAGGTTTCCTCACGATGTTTTTCCTTCACCGTTAAAGCAAGCGATAATTAATTATTTAATACGTACATCATTTCGAAAAGTCAGAGATGCGCGCCTTGGGATCGAACTCGAGACTTCTGCGTGGCAGTCCAACGGTTTCCCATTAGGCTATCGCTGCTATAGTCTTGGAATTGCAATCTTGGAATGCCAGATAGAAATTAAAAACTATTGTGTCTGGCCGCCGGTGGGCCACTGCGTCTCAATAGGTTAATAGTATTAGCCCTGATTATAATAATTTAAATAGTCCGCTACGGATTGCTTATCAGAAAGAGAAGGACTTACCTATATAATATAGTTCAAGCTATCTTATTACCAAATTTCATCAAACTCTATTCAGCGGTTCAGATGGCATTGAGTACCAAACATCCAAACAGCCACTTTATAATTAGCGGATCACTTAAGTAATAGTAATTAATCCCTACTCAATTACTAAGCAAACCAAGCAATAGAACGGCACTATAATAGCCCCTCATTATAATAAACACAGCTAATAGCGAACTAGCATCATTTTCACCCCAAACAACCAAACTGAAAATAAACACTCAACAGTTTTCAATTTTAATTATTTCTCAAAGTGAAACCGCTACGTTCATTAAGTACCTTTTGAAGCGATATTATATAAATTTGCACATGCACTGGTAGCAAACCGAACGTGCAAAATAAACAGCGGACCGGCGCAAACGGTTGAAATTGTCAATCTAACGTGGTCGAGCTGCTACGACCTAAAATCAAGCGGAAAATGTCAACAAAAGGTCACGTTGTGCCCCCAACAACGGTTTGTGGTGCGCCTAATTTAATAAGGATTGCGTGGCTTGCCTTACAGATAGTATTGTTTTTCTGTTTATTGTATTACAGGGGTATCAATTCGATCATGTTTTGTTGGTGGGATTTAATATATTGAGTCGCAGCGAAACACTAGTCACGATAGATTTTAAACTATGTCTGGCGTTACAAGTATTGTCAGGTGCACGGATTGCGTTGTGTTTTTAATGGGCGCATAGCTGTACCTATTGCTGTAGGTTCGATCCCTATATGGGGCAGTTTGTGTGACCTGATATCCGCATTCTGAGTCTGGGTGCTTTTTGTGTCAGTTGTTTGAATGTTTGTAAAGACTTCCGCGACTCAAAATTTATTCCCAGTGTGGCAGTTATTTTTTATAGAGAAAAAAAATGAAAACATGTTTTCACGCCTACATCCTAGAAAAGGTCACAAAATATTGGATAAATAAAAAAGAAAAGATACATACAATGTTCGTTAAAATTTTGTTATTAGACATTAGAAATATGTATGGTCTCACTCTCACATAAACGCTGTTATTAGGAATTTCTTGATTATGATAAAGATAAAGATACATTTATTTGCTAAAACATGTGTAAATTTTTATTGTGATATATAATACAGGTGGTAAATAACAGTTTGTATCACCATGTTTAACCAAAACTGGTGTACAAACATAATTATTAAGAATTTAATTAAAATGAAATAGTTTTAGAATAACTCATAAGTAATCAATTAAGTACATAATTATATCAAAATAGTCAAATTAGTCAATATTAAAAAAGTTGTAATCCTAACTAATATTATAAAAGCGAAAATGAGTTTGTTTGTTTGTTATCTTTTCACGCCTAAACCACTGAACCGATCATCCTGAAATTTTGCATATACGTTGTCAAGTGTACAGAAACCGACATAGGCTACCTTTCATCCCGAAAAAAAATTACTGTTCCCGAGGAAAACAAAAATAACATTCTTATCATAATAGATGTCGCCACGTGCCTTTCGAATCATGATTGAATTATATTATTAAAAGTAAAGTACAACCCGGATTGATTGTCAAATTCTGAATTAATGCGAGCGAAGCCGCGGGCAAAAGCTAGTTAATAGATAAACAAAACTAACTTGAATAACTCTAATTTCACTATGCCACATATGGGAATTGAACTCACGACTGGCTGGATAAGCATAGTCGAAGAGATATGCCCCAGGACAGATAAAGGACTGCACGGATGGCGCAGTGGTTTAAATGGTCGCCTCAGCACTACCACTGCACCGAGTGTTGTGGGTTCGAATCCCATACGGGACAAAAATTTATGTGATCCACAAATGATTATTCTGAGTTTGGATGTTCTTTGTATTCGTTGTTTGAATCTTTGTAAAGTCTCCTGCGATGATGATGTATTTCTATATATCCGTGTTACAATTATTATTACTAGCGGTCGCCTAGTGCTCGAAATTCGACCAAAGTTTGCCTGTAAGATATTGCTGATATATGTCATTATATATTGATATATGTAACCATAGTTACGCGCTTCCACTGCGTGTGTCAAATGCATGCTTGTGTGCGTGTAGTGTTTTTTCATTAATTTAATGTATTTCTAATGCATATTTTATATAAATATTAGGATTCGTCACTCCTTCTCCATGTACACTTTAACTGTGCCAAATTTCATACTCCTTCGTTCACGCAATTTTCGTAAAAAGGGGTACAAAGTTTTTGCTTCACGTATTAATAAATAGATTAGAGAGCAGTAGGGCATATTTGAAATTCAATTCTTTCATTAGTCTCGGCGTATCCACTGAACCCATAGTCTATGTATTGTTTGAATGTTTGTAAAATCCCCGCAATACAGGAATTAATCCTAGTGCAGGAATTGTCGTAAAAAAGAAATCTAAAAGGTTTTCCTATGTTAGCATGTTATGACATGTTTTTTTTTTCGTGTGGTTAGTGGCCAACCTTTTGTCAAGAGTTGTTCAAGCCACCCGTAGGCGTTTGAAGTGGCTTAACGACTGCTGTCAATTTGACAACAACCGGGACCGACTTTTTACGTGCCCTCCGAAGCACGGAGATGCTCAGATGAAATACCACTAAGCAGTCACCCATCTATAGACTGACCGCACCCAATGTTGCTTAACCTCGCTAATCGTTTACCGATCAGTGAGTGCAACTGACTATGAGCGGATATGGTTTATGTACATACACTAATAGTGTCAAATATGTATGTACAATGCATAATAACGGCATGAGATTGTATAATTTTATAGATGAATAAGGTAATTGATATTGGTAATAGCGCCACTAAAGGTTTGCACACAATATACCTATTCAATATTTACTATAATTAGTTCACAAGAAATATTGCATTTATAGCATTATTCGCTTATTTAAATATGTTAATTAACTTCAATGTTTTCGTTATGTTAAATCAAATATACATACATAGATTCACGCCTGTTTCCCTGTGGGGTAGGCAGAGACTACGGATTTCCATTTGCTACGATCCTGACACACTTCTCTGGCTTCATTCACTTTCATCACATTCCTCATACACGCCTGTCGGTTCAAGGAGCTCTTAACCTGGCCTTTGTCCAGAACGTCTCCAATCTGATCGAGAAACGTTCACCTAGGTTTTCCTCTTGCAACTGTTCCATTCACACTAGCCTTATAAACTTTCTTAGTCAGTCTTTCCTCGCCCATTCTTTCTACATGCCGACACCAGCTTAATATACCCTTTTCTATTCTTGTCACTATATCCACTTTCATGCCGCATCTCTCTCTAATCACACTATTCCTTATTCTATCTTTCAGAGTCAGACCACATATGCTTCTCAGCACTCTCATGTTAAATCAAACCGTTACATTCTAATTAAAATCAAAAGAGTTTCTGGAGGATCGCCTAAAAACACTTCTTTGGAATTTCGAAGACTTAATAATTTTTCATTAACACGTTCCGAGACACTCGACTTTATGCAAATGTCATAATATGACACTACAAAATCCCATACATTTTATCATACCGTCTACTCGTCCGTCTGTTTCAACTCACACAGTGACAGAACTAACTAGATTATATTATCTTTATATATAATAATATAATTCTTCTGTACGTGTGTTAACAGTGAACTCCTAAACAGCTGGATCGATTTGAATGAAACTTTTTGTGTGTGTTCAAGTGGTTTAGATATGCTTTTTTTTATCTCTTTTGTACAGGACAACGTCTGTCGGGACAGCTAGTTTCTTATAAATTTATTAAGGTCATGTTATCGAAAGCATAACAAACACAATTTTATTCTCAACTAGTGACCCACCCCGGCTCCGCACAGGTAGTACAGATCCTTGACAAATTATACATCTAAACCGTCCTCATGAATCACTCAGTCTATTGGTGAAATCCACATGAAAATTCTGTGTAGTAGTTTTTGAGTTTATCGCGAAAAGACAGACAGAAGCGGCGGCGGACTTTTTATATAATATGTAGTGACGAAGTCTACAATGTGTTATGTTATAAGCATGAACTCGCCGCATGACAACGACCAAGATATATATTTTATATTCCTCGAATTCTTTTGTGAGCTTCAACTCATAATATATTTGTATATTATTAACTTGTATATTTTGTACACCCACAACGTATAGATAAATGAAAAAGCATATTGTTTACGATTACATAGAAATGATGTTGCTAACCTTTTTATAAATAATAATTAATCGTAAATATTCAGCTATAGTTTATCTTAATTTCATTATCTGTAATTGACAATGTATAGTATGGCAAAAGAATCCGATTTCGCAAACTTTCATAGCATTAATTAATTTAATTAAGCTCGTTAAGAAATATAAAACGAAGAGCGTGTAAGAGGCATCCATAGAATTTAATAAAAAAACGAAGTATTTCGTCAGTTATAACAGATGTTGGGCTTCATTCTTTTCGTGGCTCGATTCCAAAAATACGTCACATTGAAAGATGGAAGTATTAATATCTATAGAATCTGTATTTTCTATTGATCCGTAGATTCCACGTGTCGATAATCTTGCGTGAGTAATGCACGGTGATGGTTAGCGTTAGATGTCACGTGGTGCATACTCAAAGTGACACGGATATAATAAAGACAGATGACATTCGCCGATAGCGCGATTTTATACACTTTGACAATGTTCAACGCTTACTCAGTCAGTAACAAGAACAAGTAAAGTGAGCTTACTAAAGCTAATGACAAAGACTGATGTGAAACGATAGGTATTCGTAATAAATAACGATAGAGGGCGCTAAAATTGAGTTGCCTTCGCCGTGTTTCAAGTTATAAATTTGTTTGTCAACTGTGGATTCAAAAATAGACCAACACGTAGTGACTAAATTTAGGTTTCGACAGAGAAGCCATAATGTTGCTAGTGTATTATTAGTGACTAGAATTGAAATAGCATTCGTGTAGACCAAAAAGAGGAATGTAAGGCATATTGTTACATAATTTTAACAATTTAATACATTATTAATAGGTGTTCATTTCATTACTCCTTCAGAAAACCTGCCACCTGGACACCAACTGCAATGGCTAACCTGGAAATCACTGAACAAGAACGTTGCAAGAACAATATTGCAAATTGGGGCTACACGGACCAGTCGCAAACGCGCTATGACTGTGGAGCTCCATTGCAAACAATGCCACATTTGGTCTCTTGTTCAATGTGCCCCTCCAGCTGCACTGTGGAGGATCTGTGGAGGACAACGGACGATACCGTGACTGTGGCGGGATTTTGGGCAGACAAAATTTCAGGGTGTTCATACATTGACACGAAGAAGAAGACAACTTAATACATATTATATTATGTAGTACAATGTCATAATTTGATTCCCGCAAAAGTCAAACATTTGTATGCATGAACATGGATATTTGTCTTGGTCTGGGTGTTTCTACATACCTATGTATAATATGTAAGTATTTACAAAAAATAAGGATATTTGTATGTTTACCCATTGTCTAGTACCCATAGTACAAGCTCTGCTTAGTTTGGGCTAGATGGTGTTGTGTTATGTAATGGAATATTATTATTACATACATACATACATAGATTCACGCCTGTTTCCTAGAGGGGTAGGCAGAGACTACGGATTTCCATGTTCTACGATCCTGACACACTTCTCTGGCTTCATGCACTTTCATCACATTCCTCATAAACGTTTCTTGATCAGATCGGTGACGTTATGGACAAAGGCCAGGTTAAGAGCATCTTATACCGGCGAGTGTGTATGAGGAATGTGATGAAAGCGAATGAAGTCAGGGAAGTGTGTCAGTATCGCAGCAAATGGAAATCCGTACTCTCTGCCTACCCCTCTGGTAAACAGGCGTGAATCTATATAATATGTGTGTACTTTTCTTGCTCACTGATTGATTTTATTCATATACAAAGCAACATTCTTAAAATATATGTTCTAACATATAATGTCAACTTAACTGTGTGTCGACGTCAGGCGAGTGATTTATGAACGTGCTTATATCTTTTTACGATTTTAATTAGCGTAATGTTGAGCAGCAATTCGTGTTTGCGAACTAGTTCTATATTATAAGTTTACTAGCTTTTGCCCGCGGCTTCGCTTGCGTTAATTTAGAATTTGACAATCAATTCGGGTAGTACTCTGCTTGTAATAATATAATTCAATCATGATTCGAAAAAAACGTGGCGCCATCTATTATCATAAGAACGTTACTGTTGTTTTCCTCGAGAATTCTCTAGCAGGTACCTTGCCAGATTGTGTGTTGCTACTAAGAATTCGTTGACAGAAAATCCCAAGATAATATTGTCTGAGCCAAAAATAGAACCCAACGCATTCACTACCGCTGTGCGCTATTGAGGTAAACCTAAATGAGTAATCGAATAAATAGAGGAGGCATAGGATTTGTGATCGAGAAGTCGTTAGTTTGGATTCCACCCATTTGATTGAACTTCGGACGTGATCCGCCTCCTAACACAAACATAGGATTAAACAAGACTACTAGTAATTTGAAGCTCATTGCTAGTAATCTTTCAAAAGAAATACAAATTATAAAGATATCTTTCTTTACGTGGGGGAATGCATTGACGCATACTCCTCCGCGGGGGCGGGCGGAGGGGTTAAGTCGGACTCGCCGGGGTAAAAGAAAGATGTTGAAATGATAATGGATCTCCCGGAATACCGACTAAACCTATCACGGTGTTCCTCGATAAAACCACTATCGGCGGGGCCGCGCGAATCACTTGCACATGCGGTCGCGACCCCACCGAGGTTTCGGCCCTCCGTATGAAACGGCAGGCAAGACCTACCCTGTGGTCACCACTAAGAAAAATCCCTACTGTCCCCCTCATAGAGGGGAAAAATAAAAGATATTTACATCAAGTAAAGTTGACTCAATAGTCATACAGTCAGTAGACAATAGTCAACTAAATAGATTATGGAAAGCAAACAAGTGTTCTATACCACAGCGTCAAAACTAAGTGCTAACGTGCCCCAAAACTTGCGTCAACTAAGCTGAGTAATTGGGACGACTATTCTGCTCATCAAACATAAAACTGAATGGCCTTTAACACAATTCGATATCGCAAAATAGTACGAGCGCATAACGCATTTATAACTTAATTCGAGATCCTTGTAAAACTAGTCGAATCATCTACTACTAGATATTCCTGCGGTTTCACCCGCGTTTATCGTTACTGCGCCGCCCCGGTGGGTCGTAGCGTGATGTTATATAGCCTATTCTTCTACGTCGTTTCACTCTTGACAGAGTGGTCGTGGTCATCTTTAAGATTGTGTAGCATGCTTGACAATCCGTCGCCACTATATAGCCTATAGCCTTTCTTAATAAATACGCTATCCAACACCAAAATAATTTTTCAAATCGAACCAGTAGTTCCTGAGATTAGCGCGTTTAAACAAACAAACAAACTCTTCAGCTTTATAATATTACTATAGATTAATAATTTCGGCCACAGCGGCCAGTCTTAACGGAGACTGGCCATCTGCGCAGGAGATATTATTGTGCACAAGTGTGTGCGCAAACACAAGTGTACTCTCTATTCCCTAACTCTCATGATCCGATGGGACGGTAATCCGACACGACCGGAGAGTGATCTGGCGCAGGACCAACGGCTTTACGTGCTTTCCGAGGCTCGGGATACTATTAGCTATCTCCAGGTAACAGTACTACTTTCCTAGATAAGAAGTACCTACCCTATATCCTTTTCTGTATCCCTGACAACATGAGTGCGAATTTCATGATGATCGGTTGAGTAGTTAAGGCGTGCAAGCGTAACAAACAAACAAACTTACATTTGCATTTAGAATATCACTTAGAATTCAATAGTAGGCATTAAAATGATTATTTCTCATTCATATTAAAATGAGCCATGGAATATAAATGGATTAAGAAACATTTTAAAAATAAACATTCTTACCCACTATAATTATTGGAGATATGTAAATTATATTGTCTTCTGTTTACGTGAATGTTATTCATTGAAATTAAATTACTATATACGGATTTTATCGCGTTGTTTATTTGACACTTTATTACAAAATTCTGAAAACTGTTACACTACTATTACTATTAAATTTTACTAATTTTTAAGCTAAATATTATTGAAACTATTAAATTATATCTCCCCGTGACCATGGCTGCTGAAAAGCAACCGAAACGTCGGGAAAAGTGTAAACTTAAATATAAATAGTATAATAGTATAGTAATAGTATAAATAGTTTCAATAATTTAATTAGCTTAAAAAATTAGTAAAGTTTAATAGTAATAGTAGAGTAACAGTTTTTAAAATTTTGTAATAAAGTGTCAAATAAATAACGCGATAAAATCCGTATATAGTAGTTTAATCTCAATGAATAACATTCGCGTAAACAGAAGACAATATTAAGTCAAATTTAAAATAAATATCTTGATAAAGCTACTTAATTTTTAATAAGTGTTTATGATACTTTTGGATAAAATACTTATTTCAGTTCTCTCATTTAAGGACTTCGAAAAGTTTTCTAGAAGCCATCGCGCGATAAACTCGGCGCAGTTCATTTAATTAGAAAACTGTTTGTACAAAGTTCCACAGAAATTATGTAACTGACTTTTTAAATACTTCTGCTATTAAGTACTCAATAGTAGCACACGGTTGTGACGTATTATATTGTTTTAATTGTTATGTTATAATTGCATATTTACATTTGATTATTTCTATAATTAATAATTATCATTGTTATTTGTTACTGTACTAATTTTACACCTTAAAATGTAATTAATTGATATTTAACTTTCCATTTGATACATTGATAAAAATATATAAATAAGGTAGGAGATTAACAAATATTCATTCTCGTATGACGCTATTTGAAGACCTATTAACAATTAAAAACTTAATTACTATATATAATTATATTATATTATGCGCATAAAATGATGTCAAATTATAACAACAATAGATGATAATTTTCATTCTAAGATTATTCTAAATCAGTCAGCAGCGATAGACTAGTGGGAAACCGTTGGACTGCCACGCAGAGGTCTCGAGTTCGATCCCCAAGGCGCGCATCTCTGACTTTTCAAACTTATGTGCGTACTAGCTTTTAGCGTTAATTTAGAATTTGACAATCAATTCGGGTCGTACTCTGCTTGTAATAATATAATTCAATCATGATTCGAAAGACACGTGGCGCCATCTATTATCATAAGAACGTTATTGTCGTTTTCTTTGGGAACAGTAATTTTTTTTTGGATGAAAGTAGCCTATGTCCGTTTCTGTACACCTGAAAACGCATATGCAAAATTTCAGGATGATCGGTTCAGTGGTTTAGGCGTGAAAGTGTAACAAACAAACAAACATACTCATTTTCGCTTTTATAATATTAGTTAGATTAGATTAGAAGTTAGGATTAGGACTAATTATTTAATTATTGCTCGTTTTAATGGTGAAGAATAACATCATGAGGAAACCTACTTCAGGACTAAATGTAGTTAAAACAAAATTTACATTGAAATTGAACACTATACGGATTTTGTCGCGTTGTTTATTTTACTTTAAACACTTTTATTACATAATTTTGAAACTCTATTATTGAACTTTACTACTATTTAAGCTATTTCATTAAATTAAAACTATTTATTTAAGCTTACACTTTGCCCCGACGAAGTTTCGGTTGCTTTACAGCAGCCATGTTCACGGGGAGACTAAGATGGTAGTTGTCTCAATGTTTTGAAGTGTACCTAGTTGTTTCAAAGTATCAGAACATAATTTAATCTTTGGTGTTTCTTTTACGCAAAATGAGCTCAAAGTATTATGAAGTCTAGCTGTGTTTTGCCTGTTTCTTGGGTTTGACTATTTGAATTACTGGATCCCAAGCTGGTGGTACATTCCAACCATCTTCTCTATTGAAATTAGGATATCTTTTAATTTCAATAGCCTCGCGAAGCATCCTTGGTAGGAATCGGTGTTCTTATGCGAATATATGTGGTTTGTCAAATCATAGGTAGTGGTTGGTCCCCTGTTGAACAAAATTTACGTCAATACTTACAATATTTTTTTAAAAGAATTTTTGTTTTGTTAATGTGGTTAGTGGCCAGCATGTTGTCAAGAGGTGTTCAAGCCGCCTTTAGGCCTCTGATATGGCTTAACGACTGCTGTCAATTTGACAACAACCGGGACCGACTTTTTACGTGCCCTTCGAAGCACGGAGATGCTCAGATGAAATACCACTAAGCGGTCACCCATCTATAGACTGACCGCACCTAACGCTACTTAACCTCGCTAATCGTTTACCGATCAGTGAGTGCAACTGGCTATGAGCGGAAAGAAAATAAAGTATTCATTGACTTAAACAATATATTATGTTGTTAACATTGTACTAAGTATCAATTTTACTATTATTTATTGCGTGATGTGCATCTATTATTTTTTGTTGAGTTGTTTAATGCTAGTATTCTAGCTTATCAACTTCAATAGCAAAATAGTAGTTACGAGTTTCCAGATGGTGGGTTTGAACCGGACGAGCCTGTTCTTTAGAATTATGTACGTACACCACACTAAGTACAGTGTCGTGTGTCATTACAACAATACTCTTGCGCTTATAATAATAATAATATAATAATATTCTACCACATACACACAACACCATCTAGCCCAAACTAAGCAGAGCTTGTACTATGGGTACTAGACAATGGATAAACATACATATATACTTATTTTTTTGTAAATACATACATATTATACATAGAAACACCCAGACCAAGACAAACACCCATGTTCATGCACACAAATGTTTGACTTGTGCGGGAATCGAACCCGCGACCTCAGGCGTGGCAGTCGGTTACACTAACCACTACGCCATCGAGTCGTCTTCTGAATGATGTCAAATAATATGATGCAACATCACATTGTATGTTAACTTTGATATTTTGTTCCGATATGCTTGACTGGTAGTTAAATGAATACAATACCAACACACATTCCTTACCATATTTACGGAGAATAAAATTAATTTGCACATAATTTTGGTACCAACATCACTTTTGGACTACTGTTGACGGTTTCGCCATAGCTATCATAAACGTTATTTAAATTAATAATGCGTTTTAATTACTATGAATATAAATATAATAATATCAGCCCTGTATTACCTAAACTGTCCCACAGCTGGACACTGGCCTCTTCTCAGTGTGAGAAGGTTTAGGCCATAGTCCAACACGCTGCTGGCCCACTGCGGGTTGGTAGACTACAAATATCTTCGAGACCATTATGGAGAACTCTCAAACGTGCAGGCTTTCTCACGATGTTTTACTTCACCGTTAAAGCACCGCACATAACTTCGAAAGTCAGAGATTCGAACCTTGGGATCGAATTCGAGACCTCTACGTAGCAGTGTGACGGTCATCCACTAGGATATTGCCACTAGGCTATACTTTCATACATGTATAGATGATATTTTATTACCTATATTAATCAGCAGTATAGTGTATATCTTAATATATAAAAATGTCGTATCACGATGTACATATGTACATATTCAGAGTTTATCCCGAACATATGTTCGGGATATACTCTGAACCGATTTTGATCAAACTTCGTAACTATCTGTAATTTGGTCCAACTTAAAAGATATTTTGCTCATCAAAATGACCACACTCCACCTGATGGTAAGCAGTCGTGTGGTCTCCACACCGCCCTCATAGCAGCCGAGGCGATGTTGAGGTCTCTACTTTGACGGCCTAAGAAAGTGCTTTTTCACACCCCGCTTAAAGGATCCAGGATTGAAGGAAGACGAAGAATTATATTTGGTTATTTTTTTTTCGTGTGTACAGGAAAACCTCTGTCGGGACAGCTAGTAGGTATACATTATAAAAAAATGCAACGAAAATTTATTAATAAATCATATGCAAATGGAATATTGAAATCCGGATATTTCGTTCATAAAATTTCAATGGTTATTATGTTTCAGAAGAATTTAATTATTAAAATGCTAATGAGCCATCAAATATAGGCAATCAACATGCATTTTCATTACAAATAATGATCTGACACTTTTGGTACGAAACAGAGAATTGAGTTCTTGTGATAATTGAAACTGATAAGAGAAAATTATTCAAAATAACTATCCATTTTGAAATGTATCCCAGTTTGTTTTAATAGTGATTGATTGACTGCAATTTTATAAAGAAAATGAAACAGAAATTGAACTTCCATGTTATCTGATTTGACAGGGCATAATGAAAATCAATTTGGAATGGTATTTTGTATAAAATGTATCGTTTAATGTATGTAATTATAATCAGTTTATCAAGAGCAAGGTTTAAATTTAAAAAAGTTTTTTTTTAAATTTAAACTAAAAATAACTTAGGAATAATTCCTGTATCACGGGAGACTTTACAAACATTCGTAAAACGGACATAAAGAATACTCAGACCCGAAACAATCATTTATGGTTCAAACAAATTATTGTCCCGTGTAGGGATCGAACCCACAACACTCGACGCAGGAGCAGTGCCGAGGCGACTACTTCAACCACTACGTCATCCGTGTAATCATATATAGTTTAACATTAGTTCACGAAGTAGTCCAGATGGACCCCAGGGATCCACAGGAGACTCGACGGGGGTCTACGTTGGCGTGACAAAAATGGGGGTCCACAATTCGTAAGCGGGGACACCACAACCACGAGAACATAAATGTAGGAAGATAATATTTTAAGAAGTTCTAAGCTTGTAAAAACTTGCATATTCCATATTCTGTACCAATGGTCTCGAATCTCTCGATTTGTTGGTAGAGAATTACTAAAAAAAAGTTTTTGCTATAATTTTTTACAATATGGTAGAAATAAGTCTGGGAACCTCTGATTTAACGCCATGCTGATCACAAATATCTATGAGCCATACAATTTCTATAGTGTTCGCTACTGAGGTCGCGGGTTAGATTCCCGCACAAGTCAAATATTTGTGTGCTTGGACATGGATATTTGTGTTGGTCTGGGTGTTTCTATGTATAATATGTATGTAATTACAAAAAACAGAGTTTAAAATATTTATGTTTATCTATTGTCCTAGTACCCGTAGTACAAGCTCTGCTTAGTTTGGGCTAGATGGTGTTGTGTTATGTCATAGAATATTATTATATTATAATATTATTAGAGTAAAGTCTACTAAATATATACTCTGTACGTCATATGTTGTACTATATGGCGATATATTTTGTATAACGCAGGAATCCTAACTAATATTATAAAAGCGAAAATGAGTTTGTTTGTTTGTTACCTTTTCACGCCTAAACCACTGAACTGATCATCCTGAAATTTTGCATATACGTTGTCAGGTGTACAGAAACGGACATAGGCTACCTTTCATCACGAAAAAAATTACTGTTCCCGTGGAAAACAACAAAAACGTTCTTATGATAATACATGGCGCCACGTTTCTTTCGAATCATGATTGAATTATATTATTACAAGCCGAGTACAATCCGAATTGATTGTCAAATTCTAAATTAACGCGAGCAAAGCCGCGGGCAAAAGCTAGTAGAATATAAATAATGAAAAGTGAAAGAGAATTTTAAGTCCATATCTCATAAATTATTTTGATGCCGTTTTACGCTAGTATAAGCGAATAATGCAAGAAGTGAATAGTAAAATAGACTTCTAGAATACAAAATGCCAAAAAGTAACCTTGAATCTGTGCCAAAACTAAAAGATTATTTAGTATCTACTTTCTGTGTTAAAAAGTATTAAGATCCGTTCAAATTAAAGCTTTGTTTTATCCAGAAAGATCAGATAAATTTATTTACTACATTGTGATGTTGATGATACCCTGTCTCTGTTAGCCGTAATGCCATTTGTATCTAATAAGCAATAATAGTTCCTGCATTAGCATGCAGGAACTATTATTGCTTATTAGATATTAGATACTGTTAGATAAAAATAGGCTATTATTGGGTATAAATAGGCTATTAGTACATATGATAAAACTAGCTGATCCGCGCAACTTCGTCCGCTTCATATAAGAGAAATTTCCCCGTTTTTGCAACATTTTCATTTTCATTGTTGCTCCGCTCCTATTGGTCGTAGCGTGATTTTATATAACCTATAGCCTTTTTCGATAAATGTGCTATCCAACACTAATATAATTTTTCAATTCAAACCAGTAGTTTCTGAGATTAGCGCGTTCAACCAAACAAACAAACTCTTCAGCTTTATAATATTAGTACAAATTATACTAGTAGGTTTAAATAAGTAAATGTATGACTTGCATTAGACCGACAAGACAAGTTGCATTGTATGCTACTGGGCGAAGGCGGGCCAACTTCTTTATAAGGCACGTTGCTTCGAATCTCATGCAATTACACCTTTAATATTTCGTAACGTTTGATCCGATGTCTTAAATAAATCATGACATGTGATTAACATATCGATTTCAAAATTGGTTTAGATTGTAATACATATTAGAAAAGCATAATATATAATTTTGGCATTCTTATTGAATCGGGTTAAAGAGTCAATATAACACAAAAAAACTGGCCAAGTGCGAGTCGGACTCGCGTACGAAGGGTTTCGGTTTATCTATAAAAACGGCAAAAAAATATTAAATATTTGTTTTATTTTAATTTAATTATTTATTTTTAAAGTAAATATATAACTAAAAATTATGTGAATGTTTAAAGCGTCTACCTGTTGCCGTTATCAAATTCGAGCAAAAACGAGCAAAAAAATCACGTTTGTTGTACGTAGGAGCCCCCTTAAATATTTATTTTATTCTATTTTTTAGTATTTGTTGTTATATCGGCAACAGAAATACATTATCTGTGAAAATTTCAACTGTCTGACTATCACGGTTCATGAGATACAGCCTGGTGACAGACGGACAGACAGACGGACAGCGGAGTCTTAGTAATAGGGTCCCGTTTTACCCTCTGGGTACGGAACCCTAATAAAATGATGGAATGACTAGCATGCTTTTTATTTTCACTTTTATATACAGTAATTTGTTATCACATGTTTGTTATTGAGACAATTCCACGAAATTCTATAAGCGTAGAAAACTTAATAACATTAGATGAAAACTGTATATTTTAATGACTTTAAGGATATTTTGTAAATAATGGTTTCGGCTTATGATATATTCATATTTTATATGAAGAAAGGACATGCAAACATGTATGTAATTATTTATTAGTAAGTACCTTCTAATATATTTTTGAGTACTAAATACATGTGTTTTCTCTCAAAATAATTGGAAACTAATAAAAATGTCCTCCAGACTGAATTTCAGCCACTGCGGCCAATCTTAACGGAGACTGGCCACCAGCGCAGGACATATTATAGTGCACAAGCGTGTACGCAAACACAAGTGCACTCTCTGTTCCCTAACTCTCATGATCCGATGGGACGGTAATCCGGCACGACCGGAGAGAGATCAGGTGCAAGACCAACGGCTTTACGTGCTTTTCAAGGCATGGGGGTGTCTAACACCGCCAACTTCCTAACTCCGGGCTCGTATTGAGATTTCTAAACAGAAAAACCCAATATATATTTGTTGGCCCGACCTGGGATTCGAACCCGAGACCTCATGCACAGCAGTCGCATTCACTACCGCTGCGCCACGGAGGCAGTGGAAAATAATACTTTCTACGCAATCAATAGTCCTTTAATATAGACTTCATATTATTATCTGGAACATGCGATAAAACAAAACTACAAACACATTCGATTAGTGATACATCAGGGTTATCCGATAACGTGGTATCGCTTACTTATCACTTACTCGTATCTCCATGACGTCATCATGGTAACATCACGTACCCAGGAACGACAGACACAATGTTAGATTTTGATAATCACTGTACCGATTCAAGAGGGCTGTGCCACTCGGCCGAGCTTCAATGATGCTTACCCAGTTATTTTTGTAGAATATCCCATTATTTTTTATGTATCATTGAGATTTTGACATGTTTGCGATAAAAAATTATGAGTGACGACACTGTTGACGCGTTTTTAGTTGGTTTTACTTGATAATAAATTGAATTGACTGCTTAAATGACGCGGTTGTTTTAAGTGGTAGTCTTGTTATATCGAATGCGCAGAAGATTGTATGTTTTCACTGCGCACGCGAAAATACACTCATTTTATTGTTGTTCAAAGTCCAAGTGTTTTGTTGCAATGGTCTTACAGTTTTTATTTATAAAGTTAAAAAGCCGAGCTTTTTTATAAAACCACATTTTATTTATAAGCAATGTTATTCGTTGGTTCTAGTCTAAGTAATATTGGCTTGCAGATAACTAAATGTTGTATTTTTAATTTAATTCATATATTTTTTGGTATTTTGTATCTATAAGGAACCGCTGGGCTAGAGTCACATAGATAAAATAATCCTTACTAATATTATAAACGTAAATGTAAGTTTGTTTGTTTGTTAGGCTTTCACGCCTTAACTACTCGAGCGATCATCATGAAATTTCACATACACTATATCAAGGGTTCAGAAAAGGACGTAGAGTACCTTCCAACCATAAAAAGTAGTGTTCCCGAGGGACTGTTATTTGTTGTCAAAATTTACATTACCGCGAGCCAAGCTGCGGGCAAAACCTAGTATGTCTATAAATACGATGATTTTAATTGAAAATATTAACTTAATTTTCAAAATATTTCGTCTGACTCCTTTCGTTACTGACAGCCTGCACTAGTTGGCATACCAATTATAAAATAACACTTGATTTCCCTCAAAGCTTACAATATGAATAGCCAATCGTAGCCTCGCTATTTACATGGAAACCTACAAAGGCAATTTGAGCAAAATTAACGTATTCATACAATTGAAATTAAATATAGATTCACGCCTGTTTCCCAGAGGGGTAGGCAGATACTACGGATTTCCATTTGCTACGATCCTGACACACTTCTCTAGATTCAATTAATGTAATATTTGTTATTTTACTCTTCCAGTAAAGTATAGTTACATGAAGATCTCTGGATTTAACAAGCCTTGTAACACCACCAAATGTCGGATACATGTACATATATTAAATATGTTTTTGAGTATAAACTTTACTCTAAGTATAATATTATAAACGCGAATGTGAGTTTGTTTGTTTGTTACGCTTCCAAGCCCTAACTACTTGACTGGTCATCATCAAATTTCGCAAACATCTTGTCAGGCGTACAGAAAAGGCCATAGAGTAGCGTACATTCAGAAAAAAGGTACTGTTCTCGAGAAATAGATACTTATTAACAAAATCCAGATAAACGCAAGCGAATTTCAAATAAACAACGCGATAAAATCCGTATTTAGTAGTTTAATTTCAATTATTGCACCAATTTCATTTTCAATTTTGGAAGTGAAAACTTCTTAAGCGGCGTTATGCACTTTTTTGTGATGGGTAAAATATGTTAAACTCGCGTCAGGACACGTGACCTGATCGAAAATTCGTAAGACGGAGGGAGAATTGTCATGTTTGTGTACGATAGCGCAATAAATTAATATTGTATTTTACCACATAAATGATAGTACTTTTATACTGATAATTAAAGCAATTCGTGCAATATTATTCCCTAACCATTCCAAAATATCAAAAATGCACAACGTTAATATTTAAGTTTTCACTTCTGCCGGCACTCCCGGAGTGCAGCCCGTTGTTTTTTCTTCATAGGTCTTATATACCTATAACTGCAAAATGTAAATATTTCAACTAAGTTTGTTTTTCTGTGATGTTTCACCTTGTCCCAAAAAGCGTGAGTAGATAATCACGTTAATAAGTAGGCCACATCATAAGATTAAAGGCATTGTCATCTAAACCTCTTTTACATCGTATTCGTTTCGTTGATAAAAGAGTTTACGCTTCATAGCTTAGCTTTGGTCATTATTGGATTAGTCAACTTTTTCATCGGATTGGAGGTAACGTATTGTGCTGTAAAAATAAATACAGTTTTTCGCCATTTGTATATTTTATGTCAGTTTATTTGACTGCCTTGATGGTGCAGCGGTTGTGTATGCAACTGCTGTGCAAGAGGTCTCGGATTTCATTCACAGTTCGGGCAAATGGCTATTTCATTTTTTTATCAAGAAATTATCAGTTGCAGGATGGAGTTCGGAATTGTAAGTGGTCGAATCATCAGCGCGCCGAGTGTTGTGCTTTCAATCCTGAAATGTACTATTTTCTGATTCAAAAATGGTTATTCTCATTTCTCAGGCTCGGAATTGTTTGCCTGTTGTTAAATGTTTGGTAATTTTCTCACGATCTTGAACTATCGACTAGTGGGTTTGGTGTATCTCATGAGAGCTCTACTTCTCGAACAGCATTCTTTCAATGCTAATTTCATATTTTCTTTTATTTTTGTATGATAATATTATCTTGTATTTATATTCAAGTTTATTGATGTGTCCAAGCAATATTTACAGATTTTTAGGGAATTAAATATTTTTGACTCAACATTATTTTTGCAGACCTGTTTGCTATAAAAGTTTGTTACAGTAGAGTCGTTATGCAAACAAAATTAAATTAAGTATTATTTGTAAATCCTCTTTACGCAAAGTCAGCATCTTATACCTTTAGAACGTACATTCTCAGTGCGGAAATGCAACGTACAGGGCAGAGGTGAATCACATAAAAATTTATTAGCCAGCTAGTTTAGTCCGTATAAAAGTACTGCAATGAAGTACATAAAAATATATCGTCCATGCACCGTGTTACTTCGTAGTTTAGACTACTACTCGATTAGTTCAATTTAGGAAAATCCTTTATAACAAGCCACTTATAAAACAAAAGGAAAATAAAATAATTTTATTTTTAATTCTTTTAACCAAAAAATATTTGGCCACTTCGCCGAAGCGGGCTGGCTTTTTTACACGAATGACTTGGATATTCCATTTACCTTAATAAATATTGGTATTATAAATGAGACTTCTAAGGAAAATATCGATGTATGTAAAAATATCTGTATAAATTCTTCTAATTTAGTAATAAATTCAACCATCCTTATTACTTTGATTTGCGTGTATGGAAAGACCACCATATTTCCAACCTGGCATGCCATTTCTAAATCCCCATACGTTCGAGAACAGGTAAGAATATCAACACTTCACCGAATTTCTTGATTCCGTATAGCTACTGAGAATTTTATGTTAAATTGATTGATTGATTACAATGCTAGGCGCTCTCTACTGGCAATCCGTAAGTTGCTTGGAACACTTTACCAGAATACTGTTGGATCTCCATAAATAAATTTATACATGCCTACATGGATACGGATATTTTCTATATCCCCTTCGGGGATGCGAAGTGAGAATATTCTTACGCATATATCCACCACACACATGTACTCAATTATGGTTTTAGATCCTATGTAAAAGGGACAAACCTAATGCCATCTATAATGAGGCACAGTTCTAGACTTCGTGCTGCTGCCTGAGCATTTCTTGACAGAAAAACCTATAAACACCTTGCCCGATCCCAAAATCAAACTAAAGACCTCAACCAGAGTCACTAACTTCTATTGCGTCACTGATTTAATATTTTATAAATAATTTAAATAAAAATTATTTTATGCCGGAATCCATTGTCATACGCACTCACTAGACATGTTTGTTGCTTGCGTCACAATATTAAAAACAAAGCAAATAATAGAATAAAATATGCAAATAAATATACATAAAATAAAATTACGTTTATAAAATTACTATGCAGATGTATTTCGGTTTCCTCTTAATAAATATTTATCTAAATACCAGTTAATGTACGATTGTTAACGATTCGTTACGTTCCCAGTAAAAATGAACGCCGAGATGGACGCTGAACAAATGGAAAGCTACTGACGGTGCGTTATACAAATTGTTACTGCTCTTCCATCCCATTGCCCACACAGCCACGTTAACAAGTTCTTTAGGAAATGTGCCAGTAATTCTAAATTTAAACACACGGATGGCGTAGTGATTTTACTGGTCGCCTCGCCTCTACCACTGAGCCGTGTCTTGCGGGTTCGATCCCCGCACGTAACAATAATTTGTATTATCACATTAGGACATAATTTTAATTATTGTCAATCAATAATAGGTACTTGCCTAAAGTTTAAATTAAACTTAAGTGTCTATATTGCTCTAAATCCTATCCTAATCCTAACTTCCTAACTAATATTATAAAAGCGAAAATGAGTTTGTTTGATTGTTTGTTTGTTACCTTTTCACGCCTAAACCGCTGAACCGATGATTCTGAAATTCTGCATATACATTGTCAGGTGTATAGAAACGGACATAGGCTACATTCCATCCCGAAAAAAATTGCTGTTCCCGAGGAAAAGAACAATAACGTTCTTATGATAATAGATGGCGCCACGTGTCTTTATAATCATGGTTGAATTATATTATTATAAGCGGAGTACAACCCGAATTAATTCTCAAATTCTAAATTAACGCGAGCGAAGCCGCGGGTAAAAGTTAGTAATATTATAAATGCGAATGTGAGTTTGTTTGTTTGTTACGGTCTAACGCTTTCAGATCATCATGAAATTTCGCATACACGCTATCAGGGGTACTGAAAAGGACATAGGGTACCTTTTATCCAGAAAAACTATTAGCTACTATTCTAAGCTAAGCCGCGGACAATACCTAGTAATGCATAGGATAATAAGATCACACAACACGCATAAATTGTAGCTTCAAAGCAGCCATTTTGGGATATTTCCAAGATGGCAAAATAGAGCTAATCCTTTCTAACATAAAGGCTGATCATAAAAAGTAACCGGCCGCAACGAACTGCTTGACTAACCTTGGATGTTAATACATCTCTAATAGTGTCGTATCTGTGTTAATACCAGGAGAAAATAAAGATATTGAAAAATATCGCAGCATATGTGTATAATGTACATTATCCTCAAAGGGTTGACGTCTAATTGGACGTAGTTAAGCAGAAAGGACTCAATCCACACTTTGGCCAAAATTGAGTTAAGTATGCCATCGTACTCCCGAGGGTCGAATCTATCATATAATGAAAACCCTAGCTTTAAAATGTACATTCAAACTAGTTTTTTCACTACTCCGACTCAACCCACAAGTATGAAGAGCATACAAAATGTATTTGCTGAATTAACTCAGTCCGCTTGAATTGTTTTTGAGTAATGAGATTGCTATGAATGTGTTCCTAAGGTCGATAAAACAGAATAAACTCAATCAGTTTGAATCCTTTCTAGTTTTGATTAGAAATATCATTTTACCAAATAACTGAAACGACTCAAACAGATTGGGTCGTTTCCGTGATACCGGTTTACTGACATAAAATATATCTTTTTGTTTATCAGAAACGACTCAAAACACTTGAGATATTACAGAAAAAGAGCTTTGATGAACAGCGCATTTAATATCAAATAATTTAGAAATGACTCAAGCAGAATGAGTCGTTAGTAAGAAATAGATATTAGACTGATAGTCATATAGATTTGATTGAATTGAAACGACTTAAAACATTTGTGTATAAAGTTTATGTAATAATAAATCAATTTCTATTTTATTTAGAAGGACTCAAACTACCTATTTCCCTTATGTGGATCAGGCCAAGTAGTGTAATGAGTTTGGAAACTATGGTCTGAAATAAAATTATTAAGAGTAAACACAACTTTCCAGAGATTTTTATTGTGGCAACATTTTGTTGGTAAATTATTCTCAAAAACTGGCAACTCTGCCATTTTATGTCACCTGGGGCTGGTGGACGCGTGTTTTGTTTTTATTTCATTTTAAGTATATGAAACAAAAGAAGTGAATTAAAATGCGACGAATTGATCGAATTTTGTTTAGTGCCTTGGGACATAAGATTAACGAAAATACTGAGTTTTTAGATGGTAAGTACCTAACATTCACAACGTTCATTTCTAACCTCAAACATTTGTTATTGCATAACATATTAATACTTAAGTAATGGCCATAAAGAAGAAACTGTAACGATTTCTTATCATTATTTTATTGTAATCATAACTATCCAATATAACATTTTTTTTATAATGAACAGAGAGTGGCTTGGAAGAGATTTCTGCAGCGGAGATAGTGCTGGAATCTATAAACGATGACGTAGTTCCAACAGGTATTTTATACATAGCTAACTAATATTTATAAGGATTTGTACCCTATCTAATGGGTCCTATTATTGTTTGCAGAAATAATTTTGTTTTTCATAGACTTACGAGTAGGTACTATGAAGTACAAATTAAATTTTACTATAAATACTGAATTTGTTTAAGAACTAAAGTAAGATGTTGATTTTATAAATTTTTTCCAGCTGTAAACTGACGTGACGATCAATCAACATACTGAGTAAATTTAGTTACCTACCTATCTGGGTATTTCCGTCAATACTATTTACAATCTACCTGCGTAAGAATTGCTAGTGTCCTATTTGTATTGTCTGATGCACTTTTAGTGAGCTTAATGCACCTTTTTGTTGTGGTTTGCGGTATTCATGATAACATATTATTTTATCATTTTTCAATGATTAAAAAAAATGAGAATTAATATAGCATGATCCAGCTGTAAGGCTACAGGGTATAATGTTTGTGGTATTTTGCTGTACTAAACGCTATATTTTTGCCTTTTTTTGGTTTGTTATGTTTGATTTCTTTTAACTAATGTCTAATGAAATTGCACCAACTAAGCTTTACACGTATGCCTTAGCCTACGAGCACCCAAAACCCTATTTACTAATTCAATACTTCTACTATGACAACTCTCAATTTGTAGATATACCAGAGACTTCTTCAGGACTTGAAACAGATGCGTCCAAGGACCTCAACTGCAAAGGTATCTGGAAAAATTGACTATGATATGAATGAAAGGCCTAAATGAATGGCAAAGTTGAGTGATTAATGATATTTGTTACATTTTCAGATGACGGATTTCAAGATAATAGTATTTCTTTGCGCTCTTCAGCGACTCTGGCTGTAACTAAAGTGGATGATACTACGAAATCAGGTGGGTTTACCACAATTCACTTGTTGTGCACATATGCATATACACATGCACATAACATGCACACACAGTACAACATGGAAATGAACTTACTTTTTATTCCTCACTATCCACTTTCTTCTTCCAACCAGATGTTGAATCTCCAGCTGCCCCTCCGTACTCTCCATTGACACCACTTGTGAATTTGCGCAAAAAAAATAGCTTCTTAACTCCACCATTTAAGAAAATGAGCAAGCTAAGGTGACTGCTATGATTCTTATACTATTCTACTGGTTTCATCAGGTCTTGACTCACCAGCTGCTCCTGCATATTCTCCACTAACTCCTCTTACTACGCGAAAAGAAGCTGAAAAAAATAACTCACCAATACCACCAATGTCACCGAGTACATTAGAGTTATTCGAAACCCTCAATCAAGATTTCAAAAGAAAACATCCAGAATATTGTATCTCTGAGAAGAAGGGTAGGAAATACATGAACTTACCATATCATGTCAAAGACAAACTAGTAAAATCAAAAGTATTCTATGATTATACGTGCACTTGCAAGCAACGTTGTCATTTACTTGTTCCAACAGAAACACGAAAACAAGAGTTTGATAGGTTTGTAACATTGGGGTCATATGAAGCTCAGCTGTTATTTATTTTGAATAATGTCAAGGAATCTGAAAAAGCTCGATCATATATTTTAACCAAGAGCAAAACCGGCAAAAAGAAACCTCGACAGTATCGAAGAAACTACTACATTGGCGAAAACGTCGTCTGTAAGCAAATGTTTTTGAAAAATTTCCAAATATCGTCTAAAAGAGTTGACATATGTTTGACCAAAAAGCGAACAGATGAAACTTTCAACGACAAAAGGGGTTTAAAACAAGGTGGTTGGAACAAGACTCCTGAAGAAGACATCGATTTTGTCAAAAATATCATTAATTCCCTCCCAAAATACGAATCTCATTACAGAAGAGAACGAAACAATGGCACGCAATATTTAAAAATAGGTATGACTCTCCAAAAAATTTACGACATCTACCTTGCAGAATTCGAAAAAGCGTACGGCAGCGAGAAGAAATTCGTATCTTTTGCTACCTTGAAGCATATATTTTATACGAATTTCAATCTCCGTTGCAAAACATTAAAAAAAGATACATGCAAGAAATGTGATTTATTGGCCCTAGAGATCAAGAAGTGTTGTGTACCAGAAGAAAAAGAACAGTTTATTTTACAAAGAGATTTACATCAAATGAGAGCGGAAGAATTACGTAAGCAAATGTCTCAAGACATGGCTCGGGCTAAAACAGATCCCAAATTTGAATGTCTTACCTACGATCTAGAAAAAACGCTGCCGTTACCCCGAATACCGACTAACATAGTGTTTTACAAACGTCAGCTTTGGGTATACAACGCTGGGATTCACGTTGGCTCTAACGACCAAGGACGATGTAACATCTGGGTTGAAGGTGAAGCTGGACGAGGAGCCCAAGAAGTTGGCTCGTATCTCATTAATTTCATAAAAAAAGATATGAGAGATGGCGTAGAGAATTTAGTCCTTTGGAGCGATTGCTGCGGAGGACAAAATAGAAATATTAAAATAATCCTGATGCTGAAAACTGTACTCAATAGTCACCCAAATCTTGAAACGATAACATTCAAATATTTAGAGTCCGGCCATTCTTTTTTGCCTAATGACACTGACTTCAGCAAAATTGAATGTGAGCTCAAGCATCATGAGCGCATTTACACCGCAGAAGAATACATGAATATCATGAAAATCTGTAAAAAGAAAAATCCCCTTCAGGTCATCAGAATGAATAAACAAAATTTTTTAAGCACAAAACACATTGAAAAAAAAATAGTTAACCGCAAAATATGTACAAATAAAAATAAAGTAAACTGGTTGAAAACCAAACAAATTTTATTGAAAAAAGAAGATCCATATTTAATTACGATGACGTTAGAGAGTGGAGAAATTCAAACCCTGGATGTGTCGAAAAAAAGCAAAGGGATTTCTATCCAATTTTCAGAAGAAGATTTTGACGTTCTTTGGCCCCAGGGCAAAGCCATTCCTCAAGCAAAGCTCGAAGATCTCAGATCTATGTATTCTTTAATACCCGAAGACTGTCACGCATTTTATGATAGCCTTAAAGGAAACAGCTGTATCAGTGAGTATGTTGATGGATTCGGGCCATCTCTTGATTTCGACCTGGAGGAAGACAGTTAATAAAATTGATCAACCTTTGAACTGTTTTTTCTATTTCTTTTTAAAGTTTATGTTGACATTTTTACGTAATTAGGTTAGCTTTATGATTAAGCTCAATTTAATATACAACTCTTTTATTATAACACTTGTTTTATTTTTTTTATTTAATTATTTTCTAGTCAATGGGTAGTTTTGAGTCCATTCTGAGAAATTAAAAAAAAGATATCAGTCTTTCAAACATAAGTTTATTTGTAAGGACTCAATCCACATTTTACTAATTATTTCAAAATCTATAGCAAAATTTAACAATAAGTTGATGGGCAAATAAAACATAAGATACCTTCTTAGTAACCACGGGCAAATATTTTGAAATATCTTCCATTTTGTTAGAGAAATTACAGCTAAAACTTTAAACGCAATTATCTCAAAAGTAACTTTTTGTGGAATGAGTCCTTTCTGTTTAACTACGTCCAATTATCCTTAAAAAATAAGAAACGCACTAGTTTTTGTTATTGTGTCACGGCAAGTACAAGCATTTAAAGCCAAAAATAATTTAGACTCGTAAAAAACATTTGACAATCACACAAAATATTGTCCGGTGTTGAAATCGAACTCACAATATTCGGCATGCCATTGTGGTGTATGACCATTCATAGCGCTTTTTGTACAGTCATATAGTACGGATATTTTAGCCGGCTATAAAGTTTTATATTAACGAAAGTTATTCCCTGAAACCTGTCATTTTACATAATTAATAGATACATCATATCGAATAAGAAAATATGATGTATAAAATAATCAAACATGAAAAAGTTTTTTTTTTTATATATGTGTAGTTAGTCTATAAAACTGAAGGAACAAATACATGTAAAACGAAGGTTTTGCCTAATTTAAAATTAATCACTAAATTTGATTCCATGCGGTTAAAACAACCTCTCGTACCGAATAATTATTTAACTATAACCGACCCAGAAATCCAACTCGGACGACGAACCGAGTTGGATTCCTGGATCGGTTATAGTTCGGTTAAACATCGGTTAGTATTCAAAGTCAAGCCAAGTCAAAAGTCATTTATTCATTTAGGTCACAAAGTAACACTTATGAACGTCAAAGTATATGGATTACGGTTAAGTTACGGTGAGTATATATCGTATATAAGCAGTTGCGCAATTGTATTTATTTACGCTAACAGTTCAACAAGACAGTCTATATAATACTGTGAATATTTTGTTACACTTATCTATAACATTATGTTAAAATGATAGCATATTATGTATTCAGGCTATCGGCAAATGTAACAGCTTTGTATGCACGAGAAAAATGGTTTACAATGTAGAGTTAATACTCCAGAGCGCCTAACAAAAATATGGCTGTATTTAGAGATAATTATATTAGATACTAGCTGTACCCCGCTCGCGTGGCTCGTAGCGTGATGTTATACAGCCTGTGTTACTTACTACTTAAACATTGGTGTTATAGTTTATGAGTTTATTCATTACAAGCTTTTTCCTGCGGCCTCGCTCGCGTAAAAGTAGGTTAGGATAATATGTCTGTAACAGTACATTTTTAAAATAAAATTTAATATAGTCTATGTTATTCGATGATAATATAGCTTTCTAAGGGAGAAATATTCTTTTTAAATCGGTTAAGTAGTTTTTGCGTTAAATCGTTACAAACAAACAAAAATCAAATCTTTTCTCTTTATAATATTATTGTAGACTATCTGTCCTCTCGGTTTTACCTACGTTAATGATTACTGGTTTACTCACGTGACTCGTAGCGTAATGTTATATAGCCTATAAAGTATAACCTCCCTCAATACAATTTTGAAGGTTATCCTTTAACCCAATGGTTATGAAATCCAAAAAGAATTTTCAAATCCGACTGGTAGTCCCAGAAATTAGCACGGCTCCGCCCGCGTAGCACCTATATCAATAAAAAGTAGCCTATGTCCTTTCACAGGTTATAAACTATATCTGTACCAAATTTCATTTAAATCGGTTAAGTGGTTTAGATGTGAAAAGGTAACAGACAGACAGAGTTACTTTCGAATTTATAATATTAGTATGGATTTCTTTATTTAACTTTCATCCCTTATTTCAACTCTATCATACCTTTTTTTACAACAAAAGGTAGCCTATCTCTTTTTCCAAGGTCTACTCTACCTCTGTACCAAATTTCATCAAGATCAATTCAGTGGTTTAGGCATGACAGCGTAACAGACAGATAGACAGACAGACTGAGTTACTTTCGAATTTATAATATTAGTTGGGATAGTGTATATTACATAAATACATAACCTCACAACTCTGTCCCGGTAAATGACAATAGACTCGTCACCTATTATGTGGGACCTAAGCCTTAGTAGGTAAAATGTAGGTAATTACCCTTTTGGGGGTATCGTCATTTCTCAAAATGACTATTACATATACCCCTGCCGTATATTTACGTAGGCTCTCCCACATCCGCAGGATAATGTGGTAAGGTTTAGTAGTTCATCGGCTACCCGCAACGATCCCACACATAACCCTTTTAATTATTCATTTCTTATTTCTGTAACTTATAGCAGATATAAAACAGTAACAGCGCAGTAAAAAGTTCACACATCTCACGTAAACATATATTATAATGGCGTTTCTTCACAGTGAAAGACGTTGTAACTTGTATATTTGAGAAATAGAATGTGTATGTTTAAAACATAGACAAATATTGTACTAATTTATTGAAACTCAGGGGTTTTTGCTCTGACTGGAACAGCCTAGTCGTGAAAGTATTCTATACTATTCAAGCTACCCTATTTGTGCATGCAATGGCTACCTTAAAAGATTATACAACCAACAAAGAATACCAAACCATGTATGTAATATTATTGTGTAATTACTGGTGGTCCTAAAATAAATAAAAAATTGGGGCTGTCTTTGGGGACTGCCGATAGAACTGAAAACTTTAATCCTTGATCAAACTTCTTAAGAAACAAAAAAAAAATGTGGGCGGTTCGGATTCCTGAAACTCTCTTGCGAGTTATTAAGGGGGTTAAAATTTCGTTATTTTTTGCATAGGACGCACCATTTCTGAGATATTGTTAATATTCTAAAATAATTCAAAAATGGAAAGCGTGGAAGCGTGACGATGACGAAGCGTGACGATGACGCGAGTTCTATGATTTTTGTTCACCCAAGAATTGCTCAACGCTAAAGAAGTTTTCACTTCAAAAAAGTCTTCTACTACATAATAATATAGAATACGGTCCTCTAAAACGAATCACGCGAAATATTAACGAAGACTGGATATTTACGCAGGAGATATTATGGTGTACAAGTGTATACGCAAACACAAGTGCATTCTCAAAATCAAGATTAAAACTCATTTATTCATTTAGGTCACATAGTAACACTTATAAACTTTAAAGGTTATGAGTTAGAGAGTTTAGTGAATTCAATTCTCTTTTTCTTTATTCTCTGAGACCAAATCCGATACGATCGTAAATATATCAGGCGCAGAACCAATAGCTGAATGAGCTTTCTAATGCACAAAGTTTGCAAAACCGCCAACTTCCTAACCCAAAGCTGCTATTAAGAAATGTTAACAGAAGAACCCAATAACTTTTCGTGGGCCCGACTCAGGATTCGAACTCAAGAACTTATACATAGCAGTCGCATTCTTCATGCAAATGCTGCAATAGCGCAGCATTTGTACATATTACATAAGATAAATTTACTAATTATATTATTACTAGCTGTGCCCGCGGTCTCACTCGCGTCAGTGGTATTAGGGGTTACTGCGACGCTTCCGTGAGCCGTAGCGTGATGTTATATAGCCTATGTCCTTCCCAGGGTCTCAGGCTATCTCCATTCCAAATTTCATCAAAATCGGTTCAGCGGACTGGGCGTGAAAAGGTAACAGACAGACAGAGTTACTTTCGCATTTATAATATTAGTAAGGAAGTAAGGATTTTTGACCTCACGTTTTCCTTAAATGTTGTATTTATTTTTTAATTGTTGTCTGTATTTAATATAAAGCTATTTACTAATAAATAAGTCATGTATCATGTCGCGGAAAACTTTAAACAAAGATTTCCAAAGTCTTTATTAAGTGACAAAATACTTGAACACCGCAAAACCGATATACCAATTAGAATCAAATTACTTAAAAACTTATGCGTACTGGATTTCATCGTCTACCTTTCATCTTACCTAGTTGTTATTCTATCTGACAGGAATTGTCTACTTTGTAATTATTATTATAATATTTTATTGTGTGTTTTGAGTTACTCAACTTTGGAGACTTTGTGATTATTCGTTAATAATTCAGTAGTAAGTTCAAAATAATAAATAATATAATATTCTATCACATACACACAACACCATCTAGCCCAAACTAAGCAGAGCTTGTACAATGGGTACTAGACAATGGATAGACATATATGTATATTTTTTTTTGTAAATACATACATATTATACACAGAAATACCCAGACCAAGACAAACATCTATGTTCATGCACACAAATGTTTGACTTGTGCGGGAATCGAACCCGCGACCTCAAGTGTGGCAGTCGGTTACACTGACCACGCCATCGAGGCCTACATACCTAAATCCACCTAAGTCTCTGCAATATGAGAAATAAAACATGCTAGATATTAAAAGAAGATTCGCCACTAGGATTAATTCCTGCATTGCAGCGACTTTACAAACATTCAAATAACGTTTACAAAGAACAGGATTTGTAAAACACACAAATTTTGTGACATCAAATCCACAACACTCGGCGTAGTGGCCGTAATGAGGCGCCCACTTATATTCCTACACCATCCATATCGTCAACATTTATTATCCTCTGAGTCTTCTTCGAAGAGGTTAATGAAAACACTATGTATGTGGGTCTGTCTATTAGTGACCGGCATAACTCCGGAACCACTGGCCCGATTGACTTGTAACTTGGTGTGCAGACACCTTGGGGTCATACCTCGGTCCAGTTTGAATATGAGCCCTGTGGATCAAAAGACCCCTGAGATATAGAGTCATATCTTTTCATTACTTTTACATTTAAGACGAAGAGGTTGAATCCTGAGTTTTTACACCCATCTCGTTAAATGAAAGATTATTATTTAGTTTTAGTCTATACTAGTTTTTGCCCGCAGCTTCGCTCGCGTTAATTTAGAATTTGACAATCAATTCGGGTTGTACTCTGCTTGTAATAATATAATTCAATCACGATTCGAAAGACACGTAGCGCCATCTATTATCATAAGAACGTTATTATTGTTTTCCTCGCGAACAGTAATTTTTTTCGAGTGAATGGTAGCTTATGTCCGTTTCTGTTTTCATTTCAGAATGATCGGTTTAGTGGTTTAGGCGTGAAAAGGTTACAAACGTTAGGAGTTAGGATTATAATGGAATAGAAAAATGTTGAATCGCTCTTGGCCAAATACAATTTTTAGAAAAAGTTATATTAATGTTGTCATTGTGTTTGTAATTATTATAATTATTATCGTCATAGCCACGTTATCTTTATTTCTTATTGCTACATGTCTTTAGCATATAAAATTATTTAAAATAAAACAATGTAAATAATTATAATATTTATAATATTAACAATTCCAAATTCCAAAGCGGCCTTGACTAGCATAATAATTATTCTACACGTGTGAGCTTTATAGTTGTTTTTTTTTTCAAACATTTCTATTATTAAAGGAAAAATACAAGTATTAAATTATTAAAATTATTCGTTTTGGAATAGATTAAATCTACAATAAAACGATCATTTTTCATTTAACAAAGTTTAACTGAGAAAGCAAATATTTGTTTTTTTAACATTCTTCCTCAATAGAAAATCTGTTGAATTTGTTCTACAAGTAAGTTCTGTTTTATATTTTTTATTTACATACTGCACTAGGAATAGCGCCTGTATTACGGGATACTTTATAAACATTCAAACTAGGGACACAGATTTTGGCAACAATCTCATTGAAATTAAATAAACTTCATACGGATTTTATCGCGTTATTTATTTTTACCCGTGACCATGGCTGCTGAAAAGCAACCGAAACGTCAGGGAAAGTGTAATATTAAATCTAAATAGTTGTATAATTAAACAGTAACTAGTAAAAGTGTTTAACATTAGTAGTTTAAAGTTTCAAAATTATGTAATAATAGTGTTTTATAAAAAATAAATAACGCAATAAAATCCGTATAGTTTGTTTAATTTCAATGTATAACATTCGCGTACACATAAGGCAATATTATGTAAATCTCGTCTCGTTATTTACTAGTAAAATACCGTTAATATACATTTTTATCTTGTAGTTTATGGCCACTATATACCAGCAAGCTCTTCTCTATTAAGCAAGACCTCAAAAAATACTGATACATTTATATTATCTTTGCTATTAGCGGGATATACAGACACATTTCTATTTATAGGTATACGTAGCTTAAGTTTAAATCTTCTGTTGTGGCTTAAAATGCCAACAAGCAATGTTTCTTTCATCCCTGTTTTGCTGGTTATCGCTCAACTTAGCGGTAATTTTATTTTTCCTTGGAACAAACTAAAGTTAAAGTATTACAATGTTGCATGGATAAAGAAAGCTTGCTGGCCTATTATCTTGGACCATAATGATCTGTCTTATTATGAAGCCCGAATATTGGATTTTCTTTTTATGGTATTGTAAGTTATTAAAATGCTATGTGCCTATAATGTATTATATTTTCTGAGATGCGACTTCTATCTTTAAGACTTTTTTATCTGTTTCAAATGCCAAAAGATTAACTATACTAGAAGTAAGCTTTGAAATGTTTGAATAAAAATTAACGCCACACGGTATACTAGTGAAGTGGTTGCCAAACTACCATCAGTTTAATATCAGCTGTTGAGCACTTACTGTAAGTTTAGTTTAGGTAGCACAAATAGATATGTGGTCGACAAATAGTATTTCTGTACTGATGATAATTTTTTCCCACGTGATATAAAAATTATGCATAACGCGCATTATCTGTTGAGAACCTAGATAATAATAAGTATGGATACATTCCTAACAATATAAATAAGTATTTGTTTTCATCGTTCAATGGCGACATATAACACCTACAAGTACTTTATCCAATGTTGTCTATGGAAGAACACCGAGTAGTTATATAAATAGGCCAGCGCTATTCCCGCAAGTTGTAAAACGTAAGGGGAACGCTTTGGCGTGGTATTCGAACTAACAACCTGTCATTACTTCACTAGAACTCCCTTTAAGTTCTTTGTAGGCATAAAGACCGCACACGATCGTTGCACGCAGCCTTATCGCCGCTGAGTAAGTTCCCTTTGAAACCATATCTACATGAGCGAATACGGTAATTTGTATACACAGGTATTTTTAGTTACCCTCAACATCTGGTAGTCAATTAAAAAGTGCGTCATCTGATATGAAACTATCAGTTTTTTACTACGCCTGCTTTAATAACATCATCAATAAGGCTAGGATAGAATGCCAACAGTCACATGATTTCAGTTTCAATCGGCGCTAATTACTAAGAGTACCGCTACTGATGGACTTCAATTAATTAGAAACGTGACATGTGATACTGGTCTTAAATTTGATACAGAAAACCCGTTAGCTTCAACCGCTGAGTCGAACTCACCAATGACATATGAGTATCCGTCGAGAGTAAGGACGCATTTTCTAGTGGCGCCCGAGGCAGATCGATGTCTGTGCGTCCTAGGAGCTGCTCCTAAAGCCCGGCCACCTCCAGGATCACTGTGGCACTTGTGTACTAGTTCCTTGTCATTAGCAACGTTGCCTTTGCCGTCGACAGAGCCCTGTCTGCTGCCTTCAAGCAGCACTTTTCCACGTCGCATCATCACATCATACGCTATCTCCACTCACACTTAAACCGTCACAAACACTTCGTCACTGTTTCACGTCACTCCAGTACACTTCACTACACGATCGATCACTCAAAAATTCAGATATGTTTCAGTTAAACACAATGTTTGGATATGGTACAGAGAACGCGTAAATTAAGAGTATGCGTTAGACATGTTCATTGCTCCGCCGACCTAAAACTAATAAATTGCGGATTATTACTCAAACTGTATATCTTTATTTTTTGACGTAAGTTATTTAGATACGACGGATTTAAGTGTCTGAATATTGATGCGTGTTACTTTTTATAGTTGGGCGTGTTCTGGTGTTTATAAACGGAGCTTTAACAAGGAAAGATTACGTTTGCCGTATCTAAAGCGATAATGTATTACGTAGCGTTATGTGTTTAATTGATTTGCCACAATTATTTCATGTGTAAATCCGTAAATCACGATTCTTTGATACGTCATGATTTATTATTAAATAATTTGCTTTAAAAACGCTTCAATATAAAACGGAGAAATTCCACAGTAATTCATTAAATTCGTGTGAACTTTTGATATCCGATACACACCGCCATTGTTTTCAAATTTTTTATGCACATAAACCGTAATTATCACTCTAATGTTATCAAACCTTGAACTTGTGAATGTTATTAATTAATGACTTCACATATCCATCTCAACATTAACGATTCAAGTATTCTTTGTTTACAAGTTTATCAAAGGATCTTTGTTTCAATTAATTAGCTGCAAGTTTAGCGCCTACAAATTATGTAAAGTAAAACAATACGCCATGTGTTGCTTACAAAAATGTCATAGCTACGCACGTGAACATTAGTTTTTAACAGATCGTAATTTACGCAACTTCGTCGAAACCGTGTAATGAATGTTTGTTTCAACGCAGGTGGAAACACGGAAATCTATTTTCAAGCGACGAGTGTTGTTTTTCCGCCATAGTAACGCAACACAGGGCGCCCATAAAACGTTGCGTCATGGCCCACAGTCGGGGGTGGCCCCCCTCTTGTAAACAGATTGTGACGCTGTCCACTGGACTATGCCAAATCGCGACCAACAGGTGGTTTCCTTCTAAATTTCGCGAACAGTAAAAGTTAAATAAACTCACAATTTTTTTTAAAAATATTTTTGTTTTATTCTAAATTTGAAGTTACGGGTCCGTTAGATATATGTTCGGACGGAGCGTTCGGAAAGCGGTTAGCGGCATGACGCGACGCTACCGAACCGCGTGGAAGCCTGCGCGCGACTGTCGTTCGCTCCACTTCACATGATCCGCCACAGGTAGCTGCTCATTAGTACGTAGTACTCAAACTTACAGTGCCGAATCCCCGGGACATTAAGCGTTGAGTACTGAGCAATTTGTTCTACTAAATTTTTCTACAAACACTTCTTACGTTGTGAACTATTGGGAAGTTGTAACTGTTCCCATGGAACAATTAAAGGACTGCGAAAGATTTGCCGCGACCTCCTCTTGGCAAGCTCTTTGGAAAATCCCTATAGACAAAGTTAGTGAAGGGAGACAGATACCTACTAAGAACAATATGTTTTCTTTCAGAGGCGATATTCTAAATTCAATTAGTTTGTTTATTACTTTTTTATTGTCGTTTTATAGTGACGTTTTTGTTATTATTTTACTAACAAATGATAATATATGTAGGAACTTATTACGTGTATGGTTGCCATTGCTTGTCTGACAAAGGATTCGTTGCAGACATGTTAATAGAGTATGTGTATGTAAATGTACCTGTACATATATCATAGCTATTTAATATTTATAAACTTAAACCAAAATTGTTCGATTCTTCATTGCGATAAGTTTTGGCGGTTGGAGGTTATATGTAATTTAACTTATAAGTGTCTTAAATTAAGAATATATGACTAACTTTATTGATGCATACATAGGCCTACAGTTTAGAGGACTAAATCTAGGTTTACATGATTGTATACCTACTTCTGATATTCCAATAATTCTTAATTTACTAAATGTATTCCATTCACTTTATTAATATACCGTTTTAAGACATTTATTTCATGTACTTTGTTTAAATATATAACACCTTCTATTTTATTTGCTGATTTAATACGGAATTTATCTATATTTAATTTTTATATGCATTGAATCCCAAGTTGGTTGTAAATACATTGCAGCATTTTCTCTATTAGAATAAGGGTGATTATCGTAGTAAAGATATATATTTAAAGAGTTAAAAGTTGAGTAAAACTGTGATATCTGCAGTTGTAATTTTTAAGAATGTCTTAATCTTAAAGGGCCTATGTTTAAAGAAAACTTGAAATTATGAATGATAGTGACTATTCATTATTCATTTACATTCTTGATCTGTTTTCTGTCACGTGCTTCTTTAAAAAATTATGTTGTTTTCATTTTAATTACTATACGGATGGCTTTGTGGTTTAAGTGGTCGCCTCGCCACTATCACCACACCAAGTGTTGTGGGTTCAAATCCCATATGGAACAAAAATTTGTGTAAACCACAAATGGTTGTTCCGAATCTGGGTGTACTTTGTGTCCATTATTTTTATGTTTGTAAAGCCGCCAGCGATACAGGAATTATTCTTAGTGCGGAAATTGTGTTTTATATAAATTAAATCAAATTAAAATGTAATTAATCTTAGTGATCAGCTCTACATTTATGATATAATAGGTGTTAAGGATATCATACAGAACTTATTTGCTGGCCTATTCCTCGAAGAGGCTACATTTGCGAGCAACGTAACTCATTGGGGAATCGTGTCTATTTGACGCTTACACCGCGCGCCTTTTGATCGAAACGGGTTATGTAATATAATCTTTTTCTTGGTGCCTTTAATTACATTATTTATTTCAGCCTGTCCCACTACAGGGCAAAGACACCTCCCTCTTGCTTTACCAAATATCTCTGTTATGCGCTAGTTTGCACCAGTCTCTCCTGTAGCTACCTAATTCGTCCCGCCATCGAAGTCTTGGTCTACCTCGTTTAATTACATGAACTCGATTAATTTGTTTACGTACGTACGTTGTGTAGTTAATGAAATACATTATAATTATTACTGTTAGAAGTTTCTGTGAATCACATAAATATAGCAGCTTTTTTTAATAATATAATTTTAACATGATTTGGCAAGATTGCGTTCAGCAGCGATAGTTATTGTGATTGCTCAAGCTAACTTTTTTTAACGACAGCTACCACTCTAGGTGTACCTAGACTCAGAACTATAATTTGTGTATCACTAAACTTTTTGTCACGCATGGGGACCGAACCCGGTATAATATCATTGGCGAGGCGGTCACTGAAACCAATAGGCGCGTCATCCATACTGTCAGATAGTTTCAGTATGTAGTACCTTGCAGTTAAATAGTTCAAACCATATTTGTAAATACGCAAAATTTAAACTGGGTTGACAAAGTCTAATTTACAAATAAATATATGCCAATAGTCTTATTGCTCTCTTTTTACTATCTATATGATTTCATATTAATTGTGTATAATTTGTTTGTTCCTCGGCGTAAACTTCAAATGTAAATAAAACTTCCTGAGAGTGTAATAATCGTCGATCTCTTGTGACCGAAGAACTTAATTATAAACAAGAGCCCGACGACCTCACAAGATATTGAGGAAACTATTTTTATGACAAAAGTTTTGTATAAATCTTTGTCCTTTCGGGTGACAAAATATTCATAGTCCATCCGTATTGGTGTCATCAAGTTACGGTTCTTTAGGAAGCTTACTATGAATATCTTATTCAAGAGTGACATTAGCGCAGGATAGATCAGTATCTGGGTAATGGTAAGCCATTTTTTTTTATAGATAGATATTTTTATATACATTTAGGTAACATTATGAGTACGAAAGCAAGGTTCGAGCTGAAATTAAGGTAGTTCAGTTTAAAAGTATACATATAGGTACCTATTATAAATAAATAAGGATTTACATGCTAAGTAACTAGTGAATAAAGTGCGATCAGTGTGAAAGTGTTTGCATAAGATGCTAGCTTTTGCCCGCGGCTTCGCTCGCGGTAATTTAGAATTTGACAATCAATTCGGGTTGTACTTTGCTTGTAATAATATAATTCAATCATGATTCTAAAGAAACGTGGCGCTATCTATTATCATAAGAACGTTTATGTTGTTTTCCTCGGGAACAGTAATTTTTTTCGGGATGAAAGGTAGCCTATGTCTGTTTCTGTACACCTGACAACATATATGCAAAATTTCAGGATGATTGGTTCAGTGGTTTAGGCGTGAAAAGGTAACAAATAAACAAATAAACACATTTTCGCTTTTATAATATTAGTTAGGATAGGATAACATAAAATCTAATTATTTATAATTTAGGTAACCAGTGACAAAAGGTATTATCTATCGTTACGACTCTTTATCCTGAAAATAAGAGGTTATCCTGAAAGGTACATATTAAAGTTGAGAACAATTAAGGAGTTTACTAGTCTCAGCATAGCTCGGTTTGATGATTGTTTTTTATACTAGATGTTCCCGCGGTTTCACCCGCGTTTATCGTTACTGCGCCGCCCCCGTGGGTCGTAGCATGATGTTATATAGCTTATAGCCTTCCTCGATAAATAGGCTATCTAACACTAAATATAATAATTTTTCAAATCGAACCAGTAGTTCCTGAGATTAGCGCGTTCAAGCAAACAAACAAACTCTTCAGCTTTATAATAGTATAGATTTTATTTGACTTTATTACGATAAAATTATATTAGTATTTAGATGACCTTAAAAATATGTTTTACAAATGTAGTCAATGTTATACACGCAATAGTTTCCACGAATGAATTAAACCTTCATGGCACGAGTGGAGATAGGTGGATAAAGTCGTATTACCAACTGCGTTAATAAGAATCTTGAAATTGTAAATATTTTAATGTCTGTTACATCAAAAAGATCTTTACGTTATTTGGGCAAAGACATTAAAAGAGATTTTATATACATAGAGTTGAAACTGCGAAAAATATATAATATATTGATAATAATATTTCAGTCATTAAAAGATTACATTCTTTATAAATTCTTTAATTCTAATGAAAACGATAACATAAAATGAAGGTAAAGCCTTTTAATTCTAAATAAGCAGAAGTTTCCCTTCACTTTTATTCGTGTCCAATCTTTACCCATTGAAATCTCTGATTACGGGCTTTGAACGAAACCTATTCAAACATTATTAGATACGTCAGATATTAAATTCTTTTTAAAGTACATCAAGTATCTTTAATCGAAAGTAGATAAGAATACTTAATGTAGGGAATAATCTAATCAAAGGGTATTTTAATTTTCTGTAGTTTAATACCTTTTAATTTGTTTATGAAAGCATCTTTAAAAAAGATTCTACCTATCTTGTCAAATTAGTTCGTTGAACCCATTTGCGCCAATAATTACATACATGATTGATCCAATATGCATAGACAATCTACATTTATTTTAAGCGGCGGGTGCTATACAATGTATGATATCATTTGTGTATAATTGATTGTAAGGTGTAATTCTAATGCACTGTCCATTCTAGTAGTCTATAACAATATTATAAAGAGGAACGATTTGATTTTTTGGTTGTATTATTGTAAGGGATTCGGTAATCACTGAAAACCGCCTTCGCTGGTATGGCAATGTCAGAAGACGAGACGAAAATCATGTGGTTCGAACTGCATTAAACCTCCCAGAACAAAAGCGAGGGAGAGGCCGCCCGCCGTTGACCTGGTGGAGCGCCATTGAAAGAGACCTCAAGAAAGCCCAGTTGCACGAAATGACAACCCAAGATCGTTTGACTTGGCGCAGGAAAGTGAGGAGACCCGACCCCAAATAATGGGATAAGGAGAGGAAGAAGAAGAAGATTATTGTAAGGGATAACTCAAAAACTACATAACCGATTCTAAAAATTCTTTCATCATTAGGAAGCTATATCATCACTGAGTAACATAGGCTATATTACATTATTTTTAAAGTACTATTACTTATTCTTCTCCCTAGCCTTTATTATTCCCAAGTCACTTGAGGTCGGCTTTTCTGGTCTAACCGGATTTGACTGGATACCAGTTTTTACACGGAGCGGCTGCCACCTGACCTCCGCAACTCGAAGGCTAACGATACCCTAAGGCTAGACCAGTGTCAGGATATTATAGGGCACTGAATTCCCAATAACGATTGCCATAGATGAATATGGCAGCCGGGACCGACGGCTTAACGTGCTCTTTGAGGCACGGAGCAGGTGATAATTGTCAGTCAATAGGTACGCACATAATTTCGAAAAGTCATATAACTTCCGAAAGTCAGAGCGCGACGTGGGTTCGAACCCGAGACCCTCTGCATTGCAGTCTGTTGATCTGCCCATTTAACTTACTAATTAATTTAACCTAACCTAATTTTACGCTAGCAAAGCCGTGCGTAAAAGCTTGTTTAATTATAATAATGATAATTTGTATTGATTGGTATATTTATTTTTCTATTCTTCATCGAATATTATGTTGATGAGCCAACACTAGATAAACACACACTGAAATATTAATTACTTTTAAAAATTACTGTTCTAAAATAGATAATAATTATCAAAGTGTTCGAAAGCAGCTGTATATGAAAATCTTTGCAGGCGATCTATGTATGTTTAGGATTGGAATTCAAAAGGTTGCAAAAGGATGAAAATGACTAAAAAGTGAATAGCTTTTTCTTTTTTACCTTAAAAGGCAGTCAAATGGTCGCCTCAGCTCTGGGCGAAGCAAAGGGACAGGGGCAAGAGAAAGATGATGGGTGGGTTTTAATGTTAGACTCACTAAAACCACTCCCATCTTCTTTCTCTAGCCTTATGCATTCCAGTGCCACAGAATATATTTCGGATAGCTCCGCTACCTAAAACTGACAACGTAAAGTAAAGTCTTATTAAAGTAAAGTCAAATACATTACAAATGAACGAAAATAACATCATAAACTAAAATGTCATTATATCACATGGTATAATGTTTACAGTTTAATAGCCTGCTGGACATAATCTACTAAACCTAGTAATCTTAAGACGGATTTGTAGATAAGAAGGCTTTAAACCTAATCCCCACGAACTTAGTTTCTTATATCATAATCGCGAACTGACTATGAACTACAAAATTATATTTCCGGCATTATTATTGTGATTATGTAAATGGAGGGAAATAACATTGGCGCCAACGTTAATATTACTAGAATGTCCATAATCTGTTAGTATATCGAGTGAAATGACTGGCTTAAATTAAATATTCGAATTCTACTGCGAATATGAAATGGATGCCTTGGAAATATAAACAGAGTGTATAATCTTTTTACTTTTAGGTCGATAGGATCATTATTTTGTACTGTTTTTTAATTATAACAATGCATCGGCAATCGCATTGTCATTCAAATGTTTAAGCTTGGACTATGTTATATGACTATGTATCTGTATAAAGGCCTGTTCAAGCCTAAGCTGTATTCGCTACCGTCTGCGGCAGAGAAAACCAAGTGGGTATGCGGTAATATTACTATTCACACCAAAGCGGTTTTTGCTATCCTTGTGGGTAGAGTTGACACTAAACACCTGTGCGGAACCCGCGCGGCAGGCACTTCTACCCACAGCGGCAGCGAATACCGCTCAGGTCTGAATAGGCCTTAATACCACAGAAAGGCGCGGTCATATCTAAGAATCGTAACATACTTGACATAAATAGTAGGCTGTCAGTTAATTGAGTTGCAATTAATAAAAATTATAAAAATCAAAATTAATAGAAAGTCATTGGTTCTTTTATAGGTATCACGCATACAGAAACCATGCGTTTCAAAGACAGAAAATATCAGTGCATAATACGCGTGTATGTAATATAAAGAGTCACACACTTAGAAAAACTTTATGTTATAATAATACTAGATTTTACCCGCGTAATTGTAGGTTATGTCAATTTTTTATCCCTCGGAAACAGTACTATTTTCTGGATGAAAGGTAACCTATGTCCTTTTCTGTTCCCTTGACAACGTATGATGATCGGTCGAGAAAATAAGACGTAAAAGCGTAACAAACAAACAAAAACATAAACTCTCATTCGCATTTATAATTTTAGTTAGATTTGGGATATTAGTTAGGAATTAAACTATATAATTTTAGTTAGAATTGGGATATTAGTTAGGAAGTAAACTATATAATTTTAGTTAGAATTGGGATATTAGTTAGGAAGTAAACTATATAATTTTAGTTAGAATTGGGATATTAGTTAGGAAGTAAACTATATAATTTTAAATTTAGACTGCACATTCCGAATATAAGGTGTTTATCGCATTCAAAGATGATACATATTCTTATGAATATTCCCTACTAAATAAAACATCTACTTGCGCGGACGGAAGAGTATGAAATTTGGCACAGTTAAAGTTTATGTGGAGAAGGAGGGGCGAATCCTAATATTTATATAAAATATACATTAGAAATACATTACATTAATGAAAAAACACTACACGCCCACAACCATGCATTTGACACACGTAGTCGAAGCGCGTAACTATGGTTACATATATCAATATATAATGACATAATATATCAGCAATATCTTACAGGCAAACTTTGGTCGAATTTCGAGCACTAGGCGACCGCTAGTCAATATAATTACAATGACATATCAGCAATATCTTACAGGCAAACTTTGGTCGAATTTCGAGCACTAGGCGACCGCTAGTAAAAATTAATACAAATATATTAGAGTGAAATAAAATATCGTCAGTTATGATATTTTATTTCACTCTAATATACTTGTATTAATTTTAACAGATTAGTTTTGAGACACGATGATGCTGAAAATCCCAATAACATTTGATTCAACCCGGAAGCCAACCTTGGGCATTCAGGATCTGACGCAAACATAAGCTATAAGTTATGCCACGGGGTCAACGAAGCATTGCATTTTATGAACATTGGAAAGGAATTGGCAAACCACTCAGACCTATCATATAGAATATCGAAGAATATTTTACTATTGCACTTCCATCCATCCATCGCTTTCCTCACAACGAAGTAATTTTATAAGAGTGCCTCTTATTTCTCGATATATTATAATAATAATATGTATCTGATAATAGCTATAATATAGTAATAGTATCTGGCGATCTCGAGCAGCGATAGCTCAGTGGGGAGACCAACCGACTGCAATGCAGAGGGTCTCGGTTTTGAACCCACGTTGCGCACCTCTGACTTTCGGAAGTTATATGACTTTTCGAAATTATGTGCGTATTGATTGACAATTATCGCCTGCTCCGTGCCTCGGAAAGCACGTTAAGCCGTTGGTCCCGGTTGCCATGAACATCTATGGCAGTCGTTATTGGGAGAGTGTCGACACAAAAGATCCCACTGGGTCGAAGTGTCGCCGGTCTGCACTGACTGGCCCCCACATAAGATAAGATAAGATCTGGCGATCTCGTGAAAGCTTTTTGATATTTTTGTTTCTTTTATAAAATACAGCTCCCGCACAAACTTTTGTGACAGGTTACAGGCTATTATTACATTTATCACGCTACGAGCCATGGAAAAGTGGTATTAATGATAAACGTGGGTAAAATCGCAAAGGACAGCGAGTGCTTTATAGTGTAATGGTAACTGCAAAATTGATAAAATCCTCGAAAATAAAATGACGAAATAATATTAATCAATAATATCAAATGTCACAGCAATAATCTGCGTATAAATTAGCATAGGTAATTTACTATAAGTTTTGTCAATTTATAAGTTGTTACAAAACAAATTATACAGAATTATTATCTTGTTTTTTGTTGTCAATATGTATATTTATATATGCATTCGTAAGAAATTTGAATCCAAACAAATGTCTATAAAAAAATGTTTTGAAATAGGCAACCAGTAAGAATTATAGTATCGCGGGGAATTTTAGCAAATATTCAAATAACGGACAAAAATAAAAATCTTTTTTATAAACACAAATGTACGTTTTGTTTGGGATACGAACCCATTCGGCGTAAGTTATGGCAATGGCGAGGCAATCACTTTAACTACTACGCCATCGACCATAGATTGCATAATAATATAATTGATATGATATCTGCGGTAGTTTTACGTGCTGCGTTTTAAAAACATCGGCTATAATATATAGATATATTGTATTATTATTTCTTCTATCACAACAATGTGGTAAATTATGAATTGAATGGATCATGAATCACAATAATGTGTTTACTTATATCCAAACTTACATTTAATAATGTACCATTTGATTTGATACCTTTAGGTTCAATTACAATCATGTAGGTAATTCTATTAAGTAAAATCGAATATAATAATTATTATGGTGCATTGTATGGTGAACCTTATAAGTATCGCCAACGCGAAAAAGGCTAGCAATATATGAAAATTCTGTATTTAAAGTTTTGAATAGATATATTATTATGTTGATTCATATTAAAATTTTTGAAGTCTGTATGTAGGTTACCTAAATTTGTTATCACTTGATATACCATACAAATACGAAAGATTCTATTTGTTAAATAGCTTTCATTTATAAAAAGTTTGTACTGTATAATGAACTTCTTATAAATTGTAATTTATAAGGCATATAGTTGATTTAGGTATATAACAATATCACTACCTGTTTTACATTAAAGGTACAATTCTGATATGGGCTGCAGACCACAAACTGCCACCACTTGTTTCTATGAATCTCTATGAAATTGATTCCGAGCGTGGCAACACTGCCGCCTGTAGTTGTACCTTTAAGTACATGCCAAGTGCAGCAGCTTTAAATAAACCTATGATGCTGGTGCGCTTGGCATGTATCCTATGATGCTGGTGCGCTTGGCATGTATCCTATGATGCTGGTGACTTTACTAACATTCAAATAATGGACAAAAAGGACACCCAGATCCGAAACAACTATTTATGAATATAATTATTTTCTCGTGTGGGGATCGAATCTGCAACACCCGGCGGTGAGGTGACCTCTTAAATTACTACACCATCCGTGCAACCAATAGTAAAAAAGTTATATAATTAATCATCAAGATACTCCGAATAGAAAAACGTGTGAATCTTATCGTTACGGTTGAGCGATCGCTTTGTTAAGGCCCCGACCTTGGACCCTAAGAGCTGAGGAACTAAAGGGATTCGTGTAAACTACACACGAGGTCTGTTGTTTCGTGTGTTTTAATGTAGGGGTAATAAAGACCTTGTAAAAATAATAGCCATTTTTAGAGATCTTTCGTAGTTAATAATTACATCGATGCGTAAATAAAAATATAGACCCGTGAATGTAGCCAACTAAATGTACCCAGCGTGGTGAAGCATGGTCAACGCTTCTTATGCTGCATTGTGACCTATTCCCAAAAGTGTGCATTTTATAAACAGACCTAGATTTAACTACTTAGTGTTATAAGTGGATTTATGTACCTATCGCTTGATTTGATTTTAAACAATAGATATTATTATTATTTTTCTCTTTATTTGTACATTTTTCAATAATTATTACATTTATTATTATTATAGTTTTATGTTATTTGAATCGCACCCAGAATTTTACGATTGGCTCAATCACTATTTGATACTAATTATTGATTTTAAAGAATTGTAATTTTTTTGTAATTAGTAAGTAATACACACGAACCTTTATTAATGTATTTCTAGTTTAATACAATCAAAATTTGTATCTGCCGTTAGCACTAGTGTTTTCTAAAACACATATCATAGATTAACAATATGACGTTGTTGAGTTACATTACTACTAAGTACATAGTATGATTAGACACAGAATTATTCACGAAATCACAACCAAATTACAGTTCAAATACTTAATCATCCAGCGCGTAACATAAGGGTACATTTACATTCGTGTTAATGGGATCAGCAGTAAGCCAAAGTTTGCGTGACGGTCGCCATTCCAGGCCGGCTTGCGCTAACAATTTGTTTTATCGTTGCACAAGATAAACTGGGCCGGTGGAAATTCCCCGCCATTTTATTTTGTTGTTTTCTTTTTTATTTCATTTTGTTTTACGGCCTACATGATATTGTTGTTGGAATACATTTTTCAGGTAGGTTTTTTGAATTAATTGTAATTTGTTCGTTGTATTTTTTTTGTTTATTAATTTATTTTCATATGTAGGTACTTGACACATACAAATCGGACACCTTCCTTTGATAATATTTTGTTTTAAATTTTAAAATAGATAAATGCTAAGTTTTAATTTTATTTTCAGAACATTCTCATTTTATTTCGAGCTAGTGAGAGTCACAACATAAAAACATAAATAGGAAGAGTCTTTTATTTTTCATTACACAGAACCTGCAATACTACAGTTTATTGTATAAAACTACAAAAAAGCTTCAGGCGTTTCTCAATAACATAATGAATATTAGTCCCTGCAATTCATTCGCTCGGTTCGTTGAACCATGGCAATTGACATAGAAACGGGCCGCGACTATAGAAAAATAAACTTAGTCAATTATATATAGGCGACGGGAACGGACTAACAATTTATGGCGGGGCTGAAACCTACGTATTAGGTAATTTTTTGTTTAAATTACGTAATACAAATTTGTGAAGGTAGTTTTTTTAGGCAAGTAGATTTTGCCCGCGGCTTCACTCTCATAATTATAGGTTATGTCAATATTTTAACCCTCGAGAAAAGTTCTTTTTTAGATGAAAGTACTCTATGCACTTTTCTATACCTCTGGCAAAATTTCATGATGATCAGTTAGGTGATTAACATACGGCACGGCGCACCGCCGCGGTAGGCGGTGAAGCGGATCTCATGTCGCATTGGCCTCTATTAAATCTGTTGAAGCCTAACACACGTACACCACCCGACCGTGCGGTCGAGCGGTGCTCTCACCGCCACCGAACCTCCGCGCTGTCGTCGGCGTGGAGGGGCGGCGTCTCACACACGGGTGTTCTGTGCACACGGGAAGCCGCATAACCGCGCGGATTATTGTTGGTGCAGGACGTGTTGCAATTGACCAAAAAGAGTGATGAAACTGGTCAAAACCGCGTTAAATCCATCCGCGCTGTCATCGGCGTGGAGGGGCGGCGTCTCACACACGAGTGTTCTGTGCACACGGGACGCCGCATAACCGCGCGGATCATTGTTGGTGCAGGACGTGTTGCAATTGATCAAAAAAATGATGAAACTGGTCAAAACCGCGTTAAATCCATCCGCGTGGACAGGCGCGTAAACCGCCTTACCGCGCGGGGCACCACTACGAAATCCGCTTTACCGCTACCGCCTTCCGCGGCGGTGCGCGGTGCCGTGTGATAATCGCCTTAAATATTTAAGGCGTGAAATGAATGCGATGACGCACATCATTTCGAAAAGTCATATAACTTCCGAAAGTCAGAGGTGCGCGACGTGGGTTCGAACCCAAGACTCTCTGCATTGCAGGCTTGGTCTCCCCACTAAGCTATCGCTACATTCACATAATATATTGATACAATTATATAAAGATCAAATGCGTTACTGCGTTCATTCGTGCGATTACAACACCTGACATTTGTAATTCAATGGATGTCATTTATTGTAATTTGTTTGTGTTGTCACTTAAGCTGCAGACTATACTACTGAGTGTTAGAGGTACACACATTATTCTTGTAGCGGTAACCTAATTATCAAAGTGAAATATTCAGGTCGTTTGATTAAATATTTTACTAACATGATATAACAAGCATTTAGTTCGGTTGGGAAAGTTAATATTAATTTATAGCCCCACCAGCTAATCGTCATCAGACCGACCGGAGAATTACCTCCACTCTACTGATGGTTGCAATCAAAAAACCTTATGTCACGATGCCGTCGTGTAAAAACTAAAGCCTCTTAAGATTTGTTATGTTATAAAAAACGTCCACTAGTTTTTTTTCATATCGTTAACAATGCAGCGAGTATCTGATGACATCCTTACTATAATTATAAATGCGAATTTAAGTTTGTTTGTTAGGTTTTCAGGCCTTAAGTACTCGACCGATCATTATGAAATTTCGCATACGCGTTTTCAGGGGTACAGTAAGGTAGTAACATAGGGTAACTTTAATCTAGAAGGAAGTGCTATTCCCGAGGAATATACCATTGACATAACCTACATTTACGCGAGCGAAGACGCGAGCAAAATCTAGTTCAACATATTATATTATTTTGCGACGACTATTTCAGTAAACCTGTAATTAAAAGTTCACATGTCAAATGTCTTCGGAACAACACGGATTATCTGACCCACATCATCGGGTCTGCATGTTTGATCATCCGGAAGGGTTGGATCCTCCCTTTCAGACCTTTACACCAGGTAAACGCTTTGGGGCTGTGTTGCAAATGACATGTAGTCCTCACCCTTTAGACTGAATGCCAGTAATGTAATGGGTTTTCTTATGCGCCTATTTATACTTATTCAATTTGGGTTTTTATTTACCATTTTTGTAGTGTAGGAATGAAGGTAAATAATAAATTCAAGAGTTATGAAACATATTCGTACCTACATATTGCAGAGACAGCAATGTATTGCGCTCACATTTCGCTAGCTATATCTATAGTCAATTTCAATACAACAAAATCAAAAGGTATACAAACGGTTCATTGATATGACCATAGACATTTTAGTGATGTCCAATTGTACCGTCAATTGTAAATCAATTAATTACCTAATCGAATCATTCGTTGCTTAAGGGGACACCGCGAAAATTATCGTTTAGAACTGTATGTACTCATTGACACTCATTGTGTATCAATCGTAAAAGAGCGGTCATAAGGTCTAAAATTGCGATGCGCCCGCAATGATCGAGAGCGCTTAGAAATTGTTAAAATCTTAAAATATTATTTAAAAATGATTGGTTTTAGTTATGGAAATAATGAGCTAGCAAATTACTAATATTGATGTTACGAATATATTTGAGTAATTCCTAAGCATAATGATAGTGTAACTGCTTTGTAATTTCAAAAATAGTAATTTTTCAGTGGTGTTTTCGAAAATAATTATGATCGAGCCAAAATCACAATATCGTGTTTTTGAGCTAGGAAATTTTAGTTAAAGACGTCAATTTACCTATATAAAATCCTAGATTAATTGGTCTTCTCGATGAAAATTAGTGCATTTTTGCAGTGTATCCTCTTAACTTGACGTATCTGTCTATCTGCGACCCTTACATTAAGTAAATACGGCTCTGTTTCAAACATTAATAAGTACGGAATATCTTTATACCTTTCGGTTTTTACTAGTCTAGATAATGTTTAAAATTCACATTCAAATATTTTTGCTCATAATATGCGAAAGACTTCAACTTCTAGTCAACCTAAAAGCTTCAAATAGTTTTGTTACGACACACTAGCGCCACTAAAAACTAGCGGCATAAAACTAAACCTCTAACTTACCAATCGTGTATGTGGCGCCATCTATCTGAAACGTCGCGCTTTTGCACTTCTTGAAGACTTTCCCGCTCACCACTTGCCGAGTAGCGCTCCCGTGCGTTGCGGGGTTCGAAGCGATTTCCTTCCTCGCCGCACGGGGCGCGCTAGTATCAAACTTGTTTCTCAACTCCTCGAACGACAAATCGGACGGCAAATCCGGCGTTTTGTCGCGAAACCGACGCACTTGCTCGCATATGCCCTTGGTAGATTCGGCCGCGTTTTTGTCCATCTTGATCAAAGTTCACTATACATCACTCGATCACAGTTACACTATGTCACTGTAAGGAGAGAAAACTATTGTTAAAATAAATCTTAGCCTCACTTTTATTTTATGCCTTAAATTCAAGAATAAAATATTGCAGAGAATAAAGCGACTACAATAAATTTTTGTCCGTAATGTGTTACATGGTCCACATTTAATGTTTAACAATAAGTTATTCAACATTGATAAAATAGAGTTCAGCATTGTTGTGATATTTGGAATGAAAATTGAATGTTATTTACTGGTGACACAATGAAATGTCTGTCTGAATTTAGTGTCCCAATTTAATTATATTGTTAAAACTACTCTATCGCGGTTTATTTCGTACATACCTTGTAAAATTATTTATGTTTCGGTAGCTATTCAGCATTTATAATCACGTTTGATACCAGTGAAAGTGTAAATATAGATATTACCAAAACGTATTTAAAGGTGAATAAAATTTGATTACAGTCAAATTATTTACGTTTAAATTCGTTTAAAGCCTTGTAAATTTAATATGTAACAATCGCGCAATCGGAACATAATACTTTGATACTGTATTGCATTGCAATTGTATTTATATTCCTATGTGCATGCAGAATAAAATTACTTTCTATAATGCGCGAATAAAAAGTCCTGAACAGATTTTTATTACTACAGGTAATTATACCATCATAATAAAGGTTATAATGAAGGTAGATAATAATAAGTGGGCAAATTCTTTTAATTAATGGTATCTAGTTTATATCTATATTTAAACGATTACTCATTTAAATAACATAATATACATAATATATACTTATATATTATGCTGTGTACATATATTAAAACAGAACACATTGTAAACCTAGTATTAATTTATCTATGAATAAAGTTTTATCTTATCTTATCTTATTATAAATATACATATACCTTATAAACTAAAGAATAATAATAATAAAGTATATATTGGGCTTAGCCCAATGGAAAAGGCATTGCACTTACAATCAAAACTTTGTGGGTTTAAATCCTGTCCATTGCACTATCGACCTGAACCCATTTATAACACAAGCATTCTCACTTAGCTGAAGGAATTAACATGGATACTAATAATAACTGAAACTTCTAGTAATCTTTAAAATAAACACAATAATTAAATTATCATGATGGTCCTTACCTGCAATTGAATTTTATCCTTTTTAGTTTTACCTAATGATGATCGATATTCAACTGCCGTATTAAAACTACAGATTTTCATAGGCTGTGTATATACTTTATACATGACTCTGAAAGATAGAATAAGAAATAGTGTGATTAGAGAGAGATGCGGCATGAAAGTGGATAGAGTTACAAGAATAGAAAAGGGTATGTTAAGCTGGTTTGGACATGTAGAAAGAATGGACGAGGAAAGACTGACTAGGAATGTTTATAAGGCTGGCGCGAATGGAACAGTCGCAAGAGGAAAACCTAGGCGAACGTTTCTCGATCAGATCGGAGGCGTTCTGGACAAAGGCCAGGTTAAGAGCTCCTTGAACCGACGGGCGTGTATGAGGAATGTGATGAAAGCGAATGGAGCCAGAGAAGTGTGTCAAGATCGTAGCAAATGGAAATCCGTAGTCTCTGCCTACCCCTCTGGGAAACAGGCGTGAATCTATGTATGTATGTATGTATGTACATTACCTCATAAATCACTAGATGCTTTAGCAAAAACTATAGCAATAATCTAGAACACATGCTGGTAAGCGGCTACGAGTATTTATTAATTGTTATTTAATGTGAATGTGTCGTGTTTCTAATTATAATTCCATTCAAACACGTTTTATATCCCTGATTTATTTAATATAAACCTATTTGCGTAAACTACAACAGCTTGTAGAGACTATCACGTACGTAGTATAAATAAATTAATACGTTTATACGTTTTATATAGCTGAAGACAGGGCGCTATGGCGCTCTTTGGGTGAGGGCTATGTCCAGCAGTGGACTATTATAGCCTGATAATGATGATGATGATGATACGTTTTATATAAAGCACTAGCTGTCCCGACAGACGTTGTCCTACACACGAAAAAAATAAATAAAAAAACAAATCTAAACCATTCTCGAGTCCACTTGAACACACAAAAATATTATCAAAATCTGTGCAGCCGTTTAGGAGGAGTTTAATTACAAACAAACGTACAGAAGATTTATATATATAAAGATTTACATACATACATATATAGATTCACGCCTGTTTCCCAGAGGGGTAGGCAGAGACTACGGACTTCCATATAAAGATTAAACTAAAGCAAATCTATACAAATAAATAAAATTGAAGTGTCTGTTTGTAATGTCAAAACAACAGCGTTTTATCTAATGCATATGAAAGTATATAAGATACCTATACGAAAACATCTATTTTTAAAATTTTTGTCTGTCTGTCTGTCTGTTTGTTCCGGCTAATCTCCGAAACGGCTGAACCGATTTTGACAGGACTTTCACTGGCAGATAGCTGATGTTCTAAGGAGTAACATAGGCTACTTTAATTTTAGAAAAAAATAGGGTTCCGCGGAGACAAACACTTTTTAGTTAAAAACTACGCGAACGAAGTAGTAAATATGTTATGTTTTTCATAGTGAACCTCACTTTAACTGCCGATCCTTTTCTACATGAAGACATTCTACATGAATTCTTACCGGAATCAAAATTATATGTAAGACAAAGCATTTTGATTCCGGTAAGCATTCTTGTGGAATCCAGTACATAATTTACCTGTGTCAAGTGTCGACCAAATCCCTTCAACGTCTTTTACATAACTGAGTTATAGCTATCCAAATATCTACACCAATCTTTCATCTTTTTCATATTAGTGTAATTGCACGAAGCAAATACATATAAAAACAAACTTTAAAATTATTATCTTGAAATTATTACAGTTGTTTTATTACTATTTGGGAAACTTATTATATGTTATATGTATATTTATTGGCATAAAATTATTATTTACGTACATACATACATATGCCACGTAATCAGAATCAGCTGCCGAATAGAAAACCCTCACCCCTTCGATTAAAAGGGGTAGATAGACGGTTAAAACACACGTAAATTTTTCCATCTATGGGCATAGCTCCTACGTAATAGGGGAGCTTTATTGCCGTAAACCTAGCACAGTTTAAGACGCCGTGCTACTATTGAAATTCCTGAACATAAACATGCAATAACACTGCTCATTCCAGGAATCTAGTCGGAGACTACACAGCAATATAATTTACTACATCTCTACTGAGGCTTCATAGCCGTTATAATGCAGTAATCACAACTATATACGGTAAGTCCGGTAATTAATAGGTAACCTTGAAATGTCTTATAGTAGAACTGATGGGCGTTCAGAAAAAAAAAGAGAAAAAGTGCAATAGCTAGTCATACTTTTGACTGTCTATCTATTAGCATAATTAGTGTTTAATAATAAAACAACAAAAAACCGATAGAATTCATTCATTTATTGTCGTAATATACGAGAAAGTTAAAAATGGTAATTAAAAAAAATTATCTGATGATAGATTTTTAGGATAGATTATTTTCATGTTTTTCTGAACGGCTTTCAGTTCTACTATAAGACATTTCAAGGTTATCCATTAATTACCGGACACAATACATCTATACAGTTCACAAAGCGTAGTGGCCTATCTATAATCTGCTGCGACAGAGGTCAGCTTAGCGATGTAGATTAATCTACAACTTAAGAAACCACAATGCGGGTAATTACCAGCTTAGTTGGGCTGATCTGCCTTTTAATGGAATGTACAATATAATACCAGAAATGTTCGTCGTATTGGTAGTTTGTAAAGCCTTTCTCGGCATAGATATCTATAGGGGTAATCTGATGTGTTGTTGTAGGTGTACAAATAAAATGCTTCATTGTAGATATGGGTGTATATTCTCTGGTACCAGTTATAATATAAATACATAATGGACTACGATCTAACTGAGTGGTTGCGGGGAGACGACTGTATACTTGCGCTTGACTATACAAAACTAAAGCATCAACAGTGTCGCTACATATCGATTATTTTGGAAAAGCAAACGAAGATTTCTGTGTCGCTTTTATACATATACTTATACATAATCTTACACCAATATTCTTAAAGCTTGGTTTTATATTAAATACAGAAATTTTAAAAAAGTATTTTATACTAAAGAGTGCCTCGATGGCGTAGTTGTAATGAAAAACCGACTGTGCATGAGGTATCAGGTCTGATGCTCGGTCAAGCAGTGTTATTGAATTTTTATGTTCATAATTTTCAACAGAATCTAGTTTCAAACTAGATTCTGTGCTGCTGCGAAAAATTCTGGTATTCACGGCGGCAATTGCATGGAGCAGGTGGAATATAACATATATTTTGCCTGCAATAGTCCACCAAAGATCAAATTTCCTGTTAGGAAATTGTTGGTAGCAGCACAGAGCCTGGCTAAGAAACTTTGTTTGAGAATACCTTATACCAGATGGCTTGGCCCGGGAATTACGTCGATTTCACGACCGCTATATTCGCGGCAGTAACAAAGCAGTTCAATCAACAATATTAAAATTCCTTAAAACAACCCATTTGGTTCGAGTATATACAAATCGATTAAACACTTCATTAATTCGAATGTATCATCGATTTGCTTGCTCACTATTACATAGGAACTTAAACATAGCTGGCAAAATAAAGTCATAATACACCTCTTTACTATTCCAGGGATTCACAGGCGTGAATCTATATAAGCATGAATCTTATTAGATTGATCTAAGGAGAAATGTGGAAGGTAATTAACCTTACTTACATTTCCACGGTCAATGGTAAACCAATCAATCAGCTCGATTCAGTTTGATGTTTGACGGAGGTCTCTCTCAATGAAATATCAATAGAAGTTTCCACTATTCGTAGTCGCACCTTTCATTTGTGTGATACGAAATGTAATAAGGATGATTTTGTATATTAACCAATGAAAACGGAGGAGAGACGTTCTAAATGCGACGCATATATTTTTTTCACGTATGAGCACGCAGGTTTTTTAATTATTTACAGAGTAGTTCAGAATTGTTTTTTTTTGTATTGGCAAAAGTATGCCTCGTAGTACAGTTACATTCTTTGAAACCTTAGTTTTTAAGACTATAGAGGTATATTTAATTTTTCGCTATTCACTTTCATTTTCGTCAGTTTTTTTGTTTCAAATATTTGACTTTGAGTTCTTGAGATTACATTAAAGTTGTTGACAGAGCAAGCAATATATTTTTTTTTAAATAAAAGATAAAATCATTTACGTATTGTAAATGTTGCTTTTTTGTTTTATTTTCTAATTTCTTATCTTAATTTTCTTTTTAACGTGTCGAGCTGCAGCGTAACCCTGCAGCCAGACTTAATTAATTCTCAATTTCTTTAGTAATTTCAGAAATTGACAGGTTAATTTTCTGTACTATGATAATTTGAATTTGAAATCTTGACTTAGTAAACAAATTGTATAAGGCCAAATAATTTAATTTATTAAAATGGTCTTTGTTATCCTAATCAGGATTAGGATAACAAAGACCATTATATTATAATAAATTAAATTATTTGGCGCTATACAATTTCCTAATTCTAACTTCCTAACTAATATTATAAAAGCGAAAATGAGTTTGTTTGTTTGTTACCTTGTCACGCCTAAACCACTAAACTGATCATTCTGAAATTTTGCATATACGTTGTCAGGTGTACAGCAACGGATATAGGCTAATTTTCATCCTGAAAAAAATTACTGTTCCCGAGGAAAACAACAATAACGTTCTTATGATAATAGATGGCGCCACGTGTCTTTCAAATCATGATTGAATTAAATTATTACAAGCAGAGTACAACCCGAATTGATTGTCAAATTCTAAGTTAACGCGAGCGAAGCCGTGGGCATAAGCTAGTAATATGATATATTCTTATAATCTATATAATTATGTCTTTAAAAGAAAACATTATGATATTTCCTTTCAAAAGCTCAATGGCTTTAATAATATTTCTTACATTACTAGAATATAATGGGATGATTCTGCGAAACTGTGATCAACTAATGGGCCTTTGAAAGTTTTGTAAGTACCTACCGTTAGCATAGAAAATGTAATCAACATTATTTTTATTGATTAAGATATCAGCTAAGATGATGATGGATTTTATATTAATCTATTAAATGTAAGTATTTGTAAAGTAATTTATGTATATATTACTTGGTAAACTTTGTAATTACATATTACAAAGAGCAGCTAAAACCACGATAAAATAACTTTAAAAAGTTAAACCCACTTATTTTTTTTAGTGTATGTTATAATAAGATTTCCTTTTATTGTTCTTAGTGCCAGACGAGATAGCGACCAACCCAATGTACAAAATATGTTAATCAGTATCGGTTAATACCTAACATCGGAATTTCTGCTAGCTTGTCCTTGTTGGCCACTTGACACACACACTAGACATTGCCAAAGTTCAGGACTGATGCAGAACTTTGGCAATGTCAAGTATAGTAAAAAGAGCTCTAGTAACAAGGCGAGCAAAAGATTGGTAATGAATACATACCGTAACAATAAGAAGAGTTACAATATTTTACAGATATTAGGCGATTATCACACGGAACCGCCCACCGCCGCGGAGGGCGGTGGCGGTAAAGCGAAAGAGCACCGCTCGACCGCGCGGTCGAGCGATGTACGTGTGTTAGGCATCAACGGATTAAGTAGCGGCCAATGCGACATGAGATCCACTTCACCGCCTACCGCGGCGGTGCACGGTGCCATGTGTTGCGCTTTAAACAATTCTAGTATGTTGTCCACCGTCCTTTAAATCATACGAGCCAAAGTTCGTTCATAAATGCAATTCGATCACAAACTACTATACGAACTTCTAAAATCTACGACAAATATTGTCATAAATACTCTATTAAATTCGCCTGAGAGTAGCTTATAAAGGTATTTAGTCCTACGTGCCTGCCACATAATACTGTTTTATATACCTAACCTACATAACCCTCTACGAAGCTACAAAACACGTGTGATATTCGTAAATATGTGAAATTCCTAGCAAAATTCATGATTTGACACTGTTTTGTCAAAACATAAATTCTGCTACGACTTTCACACAATTGCTACAAATTGTAGCATTGGTATATTATGTTAAAAACTCTACGAACGTGCTCAACCGTAATAACAATCTGGAGTTTACACACACTTAATGTCAAATGCAAGAAGCAATAGGAAGGAAAAGGGTCTTTGTCAAATATATTTATTAAATTTTTTAGTTGTAGCATAACCTAAATGTTTAACCTTTGCCTGAAAATGCTTGTTCAAGGAAAGTGTCGGGCAAGCTTAACACATTTCTTGTGTATTCCGAGTTTAATAACAACAGTTACGGTTGTTTTAATAATAGGATTATTTATTAGATATTTTGGGAAAGAGCAAAACCAAGTCTATTATAATATATTATAATAATAGAAATGAAAGTATATTAGACTGGTATAATACAAAGTAAAGCTTTAAGTCACGTGCCGACTTTGTAACTTTATATGATGATATATAGTTACGGTGTATGCATTAATATTAACTAGCGGTCGCCTAGTGGTCAAAATTCGACGAAAATTACTAAGCTTGCTACTTTGTTTTCTGTTTTTCTCTATTACATATAAATAACTTTGTAACTATGGTATAGGTTACCATAGTTACAAAGGATTGTACGACGTCAGACAAACAATGTCAAAATACTATGAACGCGATTCGACTACGTGTGTCAAATGCATGGTTGTGTGCGTGTAGTGTTTTTGCATTAATTTAATGTATTTCTAATGCATATTTTATAAAAATACTAGATTTTGCCCGCGGCTTCGCTCGCGTTGATTTAGAATTTGACAATCAATTCGGGTTGTAATTCAATCATGATTCGAAAGACACGTGGCGCCATCTATTATCACAAGAACGTTACTATTGTTTTCCTCGGGAACAGTAATTTTTTTCGAGATGAAAGGTAGCCTATGCCCGTTTCTGTACACCTGTCAACGTATATGCAAAATTTCAGAATGATCGGTTTAGTGGTTTAGGCGTGACAAGGTAACAAACAAACAAACTCATTTTCGCTTTTATAATATTAGTTAGGAAGTTAGAATTAGGTAATTGTATAGCGCCAAATAATTTAATTTATTATAATATAATGGTCTTTGTTATCCTAATCCTGATAAGGATAACAAAGACCATTTTAATAAATTAAATTATTTGGCGTTATACAATTTGTTTACTAAGTCAAGATTTCAAATTCAAATTATCATAGTACAGAAAATTAACCTGTCAATTTCTGAAATTACTAAAGAAATTGAGAATTAATTAAGTCTGGCTGCAGGGGTACGCTGCAGCTCGACATGTTAAAAAGACAATTAAGATAAGAAATTAGAAAATAAAACAAAAAAGCAACATTTAGAATACCTAAATGATTTCATCTTTTAGGCGTTTCAGTGGTTTAGGCGTGAAAAGGTAACAAACAAACAAACAAACAAACTCATTTTCGCTTTTATAATATTAGTTAGGATTAGGATTAGGATTAAGATTCGCCCCTCTTTCTCCATATAAACATTTACTGTGCCAAATTTCATACTCCTCCGTCCGCGCAATTTTCGTAAAAAGGGGCACTAAGTTTTTGCTTCACGTATTGATGTATAGATGTGAGCTTGATACATTTATTTTTTATTTAAAATGATTTCTCCCGCACTAGGAATAATTCCTGTGTTGCAGAGGACTTTACAAACATTTAAACAACGGACACAAAGAACACCCAGACCCGATTCTTTATGTCCGTTGTTTGAATGTTTTTTTTTTTATTCATCTAAGGTGGTAAACAAGCATACGGCCCACCTGATGGTAAGTGGTCACCGTAGCCTATGTACGCCTGCGACACCAGAACCATCACTTGCGCGTTGCCGACCCTTTAGGAAAGGAAGTGGGAAGGAGAAGGAGCGGGATCGGGGAAAGGGGGTAATTGGGCCTCCGGCACTCTCACTTCCCAAACGAAACACAACAGTAGGAATACTGCTATTTCACGTCGATATTCTGTGAGAGGGTAGTCTTTACCCGGTTGAGCCGGCCCATTCATGCTGAAATCAGCGAGGCTCTACACAATTGACACATTAGATATTTTATACACCGGTATGCATACCCGTGAAATTGTCGCAGCAGTAGCCGCAGGCAGGAGATAATAATAATATCATTGAAGCCATACTAAGTACCAAAGAGCTCCTTTATTTCAATGTCGATTATAATCTGTTACTTTATATTCTACTCATCTTTTGCTGAATACATTTTGTGTTCGATATTTAAACCTGCTCAATGAAAGGTTTATTTCTGATAAGTCCTAATTTGATACCATTCAAAATATTGTCACGTTTCAATGATAATTTTGCTTTACGATTTATATTAGAAGCTTTTTGTGAATATTAATATTGAGGTAATTCTTTAATTAACATTCTGAAAATATGAGGCTTAAATCTATTGATAAAAATTTGTTTTGAATATTCATTAATTTTCTTGTAAATACGAATCTTGAAACAACCTAAATTTATTGTGCGGTGATTAAACTCATAGTTATATGAGCCATTTGAAATACAAGATTATATAATTAATTAGGTAATCAATTTAAAAGGACCTCTTGCCAGTGGAGCCTTTTTCCATGTCTCTATTCTCCACCATCATTTTGACTTCTTGGTACAACATAAATTTCACTTTTAATATAATCGGACGAAGTTATTTGTGATGCATTTCTTTACGACTTTAGTTAAGTATTCATATTTACTATAAAGTGTTATAAAACAGCTTTATGAAAGAAAAAAATTGAATCCTTGATATATTAAATTTGTTCTTGCAGCTGTTATAATAAAAATTAAAGTAACTTTTATTATTTTGTCAAGTCCCTGTACTTCTAGCACTAGGAAAGAACACACTGCCTAAAATGTGTGACTAGGTTTGCCACCAAGAGTACAAAAAAAATAAAGCTTAATGTGCACGAGTTGACTTAGTACAACATTGTATAATCAATTATATACTTACAAAGTACAAAGGATATATCGACACATCAAATTTTAACGCAATTTTATATCAAAGGCGCGATATTAATGGAATTTAATCACAATTTGATGTATAATTTCCCTTTGACGAAATTTACGTAAACTCTGTTCTACCAAACTTAATAGATACTTGTAAATTGTTTGTAGGCAGTCTAAGAATGCTTTAGTTTATGCCTTTAGTCGAAATAATTTGATAGTAGTGGCATAGTGTCATAGTGGCGGTCTCGATGGTGTATTGGTTAGTGTAACCGACTGCCACGCCTGAGGTCGCGGGATCGATTACCGCAGAAGTTAAACATTTGTGTGCATGGACATGGATATTTGTGTTGAAGTGGGTTTCTATGCATAATAGGCATGTATTTACAAAAAAACGTGTATATGTATGTTTATCCATTGTCTAGTACCCATAGTACAAGCTCTGCTTAGTTTAAGCTGGATGGTGTTGTGTGTATGTGATAGAATAGAATATATTAATTAATATTATTACTATAGTTATCTCTTATATACAAACACGTATATTTTTTTTATACAACTAAGGTGGCAAACAAGCATACGGCCCCCACCTGATGGTAAGTGGTCACCGTAGTCTATGGATGCCTGCAACACCAGAGGTATCACTTGCGCGTTGCCAACCCTTTAGGAAAGGAAGTGGGACGGAGAAGGAGCGGGAAGGGGGAAAGAGGATGATTGGGCCTCCGGCACTCTTACTCACCGAACGAAATACAACAGTAGGAATACTGCTATTTCACGTCGATATTCTGTGAGAGAGTAGTCCTTTACCGGTCGGCCGGCCCATTCATGTTGCTATCAGCGAGGTTCAACTAATCTAAATATATTGTCTTAACAGAAAAAAGCGAATGACTCTTTGCCCGAACCGCAAATGAAATTCAAACCAAAAGAGTCGCATTTACTACCATTGCTCTACCGAAGCAGTCAGTTTCTAAAGAACAATATATAATCTTTAAATATATAAATCTTTTGTGCGTGTGTTTGTAACTAAACTACTCCTAAACGGCTGGACCGATTTTGATGAAATTTTTTGCGTGTGTTCAAGTGGATTCGAGAATGGTTTAGATTTGGTTTTTTTTGTTCTTATTTTTTTTTCGTGTGTACAGGACAACGTCTGTCGGGACAGCTAGTTAATATATAAAATCAAAATTAATTCATTAATTTAGGTCACATAAAAACACTTATGAACGTCAATGTTACAATAACTAAATTATACTGTGACGTTACATTTAGCTGTTACCATGTTCAGACAGCATAGATGTACGCTTGTATAACGACGAAAGTGTAGACAAAGAGGTATTACAACCTCATTCACTCTTCACTAGTTCTATTTTTAAGTCCAACATACTAGGGACGAAGCAATGATAGCTTAGTGGGGAGACCAGCAAACTGCAATGCAGAGGGTTTCGGGTTCGAACCCACGTCGTGCTCCTCTAACTTTCGGAAGTTATAGGTATGACTTTTCGAAATTATGTGCGTATTGATTGACAATTATCGCCTGCTCCGTGCCTCGGAGAGCACGTTAAGCCATCGGTCCCGGCTGCCATGAACATCTATGGCAGTCGTTATTGGGAAGTCAGTGCCCTCTAATATCCTGACACTGGGCCAGCATTAAGGTATCGTTAGCCTTCGGGTTGTGGAGGTCAGGTGGCAGCCGCTTCGTGTAAAAACTGATACCCAGACAAATCCGGTTAGAATAGAAAAGCCAACCCCAAGTGACTTGGGAATAATAAAGGCTAGGAAGAAGATACTAGGGGCCGACCTGATTGTCTTCTGCCGGGCATATTGCAAGACGCTATGCTTCTACTATGAATAATCGAACAGAAAATTCAACAACATTTTGTATAAAATGTTGAAAGTAAGACCTCATGCTTAGTAGCGGTATTCACTACGGCAGCGCCATATTTGTATGTAGATATACCATAGATGTATAATAATATGAATATACGAAAATACGTATTACAGAAGAGACTTAATGCGTAAACATATGCCCATTAACGGTCGCCTCTTAATCTGGCGTACAAAGAGAAAGTAAAACAAAATACATTAAGTTCTTATCAGCGAGAACTTTGATGAGAAGCTGAGGATAATGGGGTCACCAGGCACGCGCGCTTAATTCGCTAGTTATTAGATACAATATACCGATTATTTTTAGGTTTACAACAATATTACACAATGAAGGTTCTCGAAAATATGTGAAGACTGCCAACACGCACTGGACCAGAGTGACTGTGGTGGTCTATGGCCCAATCGTTCTCACATCGAGAAAAGGCCCGTGCCTATTAGTGGGACAGTTTAACATAGGGCTGATATTATACTATTATTGTGGTAAATCAATTTAAAATCTCACAAATGTTTATCGACATATACATTATTTCGCTGAATGTACAAGGAATTATAATGCCATCATGCTTATCAAACTAAAAAACAGATAGGCAGTAGTTTGGTTGTGTTTTCTTAGCATTACTAAAAAGATACAGCTACGTCTAGCGATTACCATTATTCATGAGGTGGTCCGCAGGTTACTTTGCCACCATCAGCAATAAAAACGCCTGGACAAAAACGCCGAACAAAATTTTATTTTCTGCAAACATCAGAAGCAAATAGTTTCTTTTTGCAGTAACATTCCTATGATTCTTAAAGTAGGTAATGAATGAACTGTATTGAATACCTTTCGTATTTCCACGTACAAAAGAGATGCTTTCCGTATTGAGAATAGACTTGTATTGTTATTTTAAACATAGTATCGTTTATTCCGCTCGGGCAGCAGATAAAACTTACTTAATTGCTTTAGAGAGTTTTAATGAGGGATTTTATTTTTCGAATACAAATTGTTGTGTCTGGTGGTCTTGAAATTAAGTGTTGTAATGATTTACTGTTCTTATGATGATAATGTCTTGTCAATTAGATATGCGGTATAGTCTGTGGTTATGTTTGAGCGCTATCTTTAGAGACCGAATTCGATTACCGGTCAAAGTTATTGGATTTTCTATAAGGTAATTCTTAGTAGCTGAGTGAAATCTAACAATGTGCGCGAAAGGCCGCAATAAACGTTGGTCTAAAAACATTGTTGACTGTTACTAAATAAGACGTTTTTGGACATTGGAACAATACCTAATACTATGCCTTAATATTATATATAAAGCAATAAAATTAGGTCTGAATTAAAACAAGAAGATATTTCTTTGAACTTAATTAAAACTCTTAAATATAAACACATATTATAACCATCATCATCATCATCATCGTACACATGTTGTATAACCATACCAACCGCACAAGATCCCAGAAATACTAGACGTCATTTTAGCAAAGCTGAGGTATCTGTAGCAAACATGTTATAAGTAACGTTACGTGTAAGTACGAGAGTAGAGTATGAGTTAATTAATCGTTGAAATATAATAATTTTACTTGGAATATACCAATTACCTGTGTATACAAAATTATTACTTGTTATTAGCAATAGAAGTTAATTATTGTATTTATATATAAGAATATTAGTCTGTAAGCTTTCTGCAAAAATAAATAAATAAAAATAAAATAAAATTAAGAAAAACAGACTTCTAAATGTGAATTTTGACTTGCACATAATTATGTATTCTTGATCTAGTAGTGAGCACTTAGTTTACCTACTATTAGGCTATGCCAATCAACACACATATACATATTACATATGTATATGTGTGTTATCTTGGTCTGGGTGTTTTTATGTATAATATGTATGTATTTACAAAAAAAGTATATATGTATGTTTATCCATTGTCTAGTACCCATAGTACAAGCTCTGCTTAGTTTGGGCTAGATGGTGTTGTGTGTATGTGATAGAATAGGATACAATTATTATTATATTAATAGCAAGTATAAATGTTTTAATTTAATACAAGTTTTTAAAGCCTGTATCTTCATCTATTTCTAAGATAAATGGATTTTGATCGACATATATGTAGATAGAGCTTTCATACCTCTAAAATAGAAAACCTGATATTTGTAAGCATTTACCTACAAAAGTTCGTTTAGTTCTTCACATTACCTGTAAAGGTTGCCTTTATTATACAAAATATTTACATGTAAATATCTACCTATTTTTAGAGAGCGCTCATATTGAACAGCTAAATATTCAGTTACGCCTAGCGGTAATATGCCTACGAAAAGCTCCTTATGCGGCCACGTAACGTTATGAGAGCCGCACAATCGCGAAAAGCTTAAACTTGGCAGGCTGCCAACACGTAACACTGACCCGCGCTCATTGTTGTATTTTAGAACAAGCGAGAGGTACTAAGAACCCCAGAACAGAATATGTATATTGGAAAATAATTTACCAGTAAAGACATTAATGGTAGTTGCAAATATTACACTTATAGTATCATTACTACCAATGAAGTTTTGGGGTCCCTAGAAGTCAAAAACTTGTACATAAACCTGTTGTCTATCGATATCACCGACACTATGAATAAAAAATTTTGCCTCACATGGTTCTGGCTTACACAAGCTTGAAAAAGCGTTAATGCCTTGTGGCCTGTTTCAAATGATAACGTCACGAATAGTCTCTAGAGTATATTAAAAACAATTTAAGATTCAACTACGCTTAAATAAATAAAAATTAAATTAAAATAAAAAAGTAAATTACTGACTTTACACACAAATCGTAAAACTCTTACTACTCTTACTAGCGCTTACGCTATTGAAATGCCTATCATATCCAGAAAGCTAAATTGGTTAATCTGTCATTCACCAATATATGTTTCTTTTCTTCTCTCTACTTCTATTGTAAGTTGAATCTTCTTACAAGCTATTATAAAAGTTGTCAACATGGCCTCCGGTCATTGCGTCCAATGGCTCTTAAAACCTCTCAACGAAACTTCAATATGTCATTTGCATATTATATTACGTCATCATTTCACTCTTCGCTATAATTTCATATGAAAAACATTGAATAAATTAGCTAGATAGCTTTATAGCGAAAGAAGCATTAATTTACTTCTAGTTTTGCAAAACTAGAACTATGAAAAATCATACTTCTCTAATGGTGAGTTACCAATATTTATTTACATCGCTATAACATTTCTTACGTCTCTCAATTACGATGATTATGAATAGGCAAAAGTTAGATAAACATTTCGAAAATTGGATCGGTAGAACAACCTCTTTGAAAACTAAATATTAAATGAATAGATCTTATCGAAAACTCTCAAGATAATACGAAAACCACAAACGGGAAATTACTTAAGATGTTTCAGCTTGAGACGATGTTAAAATGGGTTTTCTTAAGATAAGAGCTTAACATTTTTCGCATGCTTGTATGGGTAAACTCGCATAAACATAATAATATGTAGGGAAAGATTTTTTCTAAGAGTATCCAACTAGGAATCATCATTTCCGCGATAAAAATATTATGGCCAATAACCAATAGAATAATATAAGTCTTATTTCTAATCCAAAATTATATCGCAATGGAAATATTCCTTCCAACAGTCGCGCGTTGCTTACCATACCTAAATTAGCTCGTTCGCTTTACTGTCAACGTAATTTTCATAACTAATTATTCCGCTTATGACAGCGTCAGCAATTGTGATATTTTGTAAAGTGGCGATACTTTTCTCGTGATACTATACCTGGTTTTAGTGGATAAATGAGTCCCTTCTATACTTTTAAAAGGAGCAAATCAACAGTAATTCAATGAGCGTTATCTAATAATTGCTTTTGATTTGTTAAAAATATCCTTCGTATTGATAAATACTATCTGTTAGGCTACTTTTATTAAGCCTTATAAATTAAATCAAAAAAGGTATCATATTTTCTTTTTACTTACATAGGATATACATATTTTGGTCTACAATATTTCTTACATTATATAATTATTAAACACACACGTATGTTAATATGATACTACTATACTGTGAGTCTGGTAAATTCTATTTTCAAAAGCCATCTTTTATTTTTTTTGTCATTATAATATCTATGTTCAAACCGAAGAACCTTCGAGAAATAAGTATAGGTACACGTAGTATCATTTCCTCATTACTTACTTATAGAAGTTAATCCCCGTAACCACTGAGCCGATTAATTAAACATTAATGTTCTCATACTTTGATCTCTCATGTTAACTAAGTAACAAAAATATCACTTCTAAATAAACAAAGACATATATAAATTGGTTATCTAAAGATAGCTCTAAAACTTTATGAAAATCCAATTTGGCAATTACGATTTGTGATAAGACAGATAGAGTTTCTATTTGTTCTCAGTTTGGACACCATGATTTCATGAAATACGTCATTTAGAAATTAAGAAGTCTTATATATATTTTGAATTGCGATATTTAGATGCTTTATATGATTGTTAAATGTTTGGTATCACTTGTTAGTGATACCAAATATTTAACAATGATTTAAAGCATCTGTATAATATATCTGTCATATCTGTAGATAATAGTATGATTATTAAGCTTGTGTCTTGATAAGATTGTCCACTATGATGATAAATTAAGATATACTTTGAAATCTTTAAAATTTAAGCGCCATTTGCTGGTAAATGCGTCAATTGAGAATCTTTTTCTGATAGTCAGAACAAAGTCTCAAGAATATAAAACGGGTTAAATTGGGTAATCAAAGAACTCTCCATGATATTTTTAAAAGGACTTGTTACTGGTTGTTTAGGGATGTATTATATTGTGTTTGAGGAGTGGCTGGAGAGGCGGCATGGCGCCCTCACCTTCCGGCTGACACAGGTAATGACTGGCCACGGTTGTTTTGGCCGGTTCCTGTGTCGTATACGCCGGCAAGAGACGCCCGGTTGTCACCACTGCGGCTACTGCCACGACGTTGTTGAGGACACGGCGCTGCACACTTTGGCGGTTTGCCCCGCCTGGGCATCGCAGCGCCGTGAATTGATCGTGGCAGTCGGATTGGCTGCCCTCTCGCTCTCGGCCGTAGTTCAGTCTATGGTCCGGAGTGAGAGGTCGTGGAACGCCGTCGCCTACTTCTGTGAGGTAGTGATTTCCATCAAGGAGGCGGCGGAGCGGGAGAGGGAGCGTTTAAACCCTCTCCCCAACCGCAGAACCGGGCGCCGGAGGGCGCGAGACGACCTCCAGCCACCCTGAGGTTTGACCTGGGGGTGGCGGGCTTTGTGGGCCTGCCTGCCATCCGTTCAGGACCAGGTCCGAGAGGCGGCGTGCGTGTTCCCACGCGCGCCTCTGAGTCGTGTCCGTCTCCCCTCTAGAGGGGAGACAGTAGGGATTTTTGTTTAGTGGAGACCTTAGGGTAGGTCTCTTCGTGTAGTGGCCTGCCGTTTCATACGGCGGGCCGAAACCTCGGCGGGGTCGCGACCGCATGTGCAAGTGATTCGCGCGGCCCCGCCGATAGTGGTTTTGTCGAGGAACACCGTGGTAGGTTTAGTCGGTATTCCGGGAGATACATTATTCTTATTCCATCTTTCTCTTTTACCCCGGCGAGTCCGACATAACCCCTCCGCCCACCCCCGTGGAAGGGTATGCGTCACAGCATTCACCCAAGTAAAAAAAAATAAAAAATTTCAGACTCAAATTCGGAATGCAGTTATTTTGAATATTCCAATATTGTTAGTATCACAACATATCAGTATATATACATAATTAAAATGCATTACATATTAGAATACAGAGTTTATTATTATATTAGTCTGGACTTTGCGTTCCTAAAAACAATATTCATTACCTTAATTAAAAACTGTTTAAAAACACACTCATACTTTAGGGAATAATGAACAAAAACAATGTTTTACATACATTACTTATTTAAGGGTGATTAAAATTAGTAAGTACGTGTATGCATAATAAAAATACTTTCAAGTTAAGTGAAATGTAATGAATACACCATTACTGGAATTATTCTCAAAGGATATGACGTAATTTATTTTCGTGTAATTAATTTAAGAGATATTTATATCTATATTATGCGCGTACCTACTAAATAATTAATTATAATATAAAACTGAAAGAAATTATTGTGACGAAACCTGCGCGTCTCAGTGTGCCCCATAACATTTTAAGAAATTACCTAATGAAATCTGCCGATTCCTTTCTAGGTTAACGTGGTAGCGTAACTTAATCCTTTTAATACTAGAAAGAAGCCTGAGCCCAGCAGTATAAGAGTTTATAAACATGTCTGGTTTTATTTTCATACTGCCCCTTATTGTGGTTAATTTTAAAGTTAGTATGCTATCATTCCCCTAAAATCTTTTACTTGAAATAAAAATTGGTTCCGATGACTTATACGTATTTGGCTATCTGCCCATGAGATTGACTCACTTGGCGTACAACGATCGCCTTAAATTGATGGTGTGTACGCTCGTTTTAAAGGATTAGCTAAGTGTAACTCTACTATTTTACACTGTGCATTTGCTAAAAGAAAACGACGCTATTTTAAATAAACTATTTCCTACATCTTATGTTTAATCACACTAAATCTATCAGACATATTCTGGTTAGATTCTTTGAAACTAAGTTATTAAAATTTTGGAGTACATTGTAAATCCAGTTTAATATAGTATAATTAATATCTAATATAAATGCATTAAGGGTATTTTAATAATTTTAATATCTTTAGAGAGCACCCGAAGAAGAGTTTTGGACATCCAATTAACTAAATCATTCGTAGGAGATTTTTTTTTATACAACTAAGATGGCAAACAAGCATACGGCCCACGTGATGGTATCTTATCTTATGTGGGGGCCAGTCAGTGCAGACCGGCGATACTTCTACCCAATGGGATCTTTTGTGCCGACACTCTCCCAATAACGACTGCCATAGATATTCATGGCAGCCGGGACCGACGGCTTAACGTGCTCTCCGAGGCACGGAGCAGGCGATAATTGTCAATCAATACGCACATAATTTCGAAAAGTCATATAACTTCCGAAAGTCAGAGGTGCGCGACGTGGGTTCGAACCCGAGACCCTCTGAATTGCAGTCTGTTGGTCTCCCCACTGAGCTATCGCTGCTCTTTTGATTCACGTGATGGTAATTGGTCACCGTAGTCTATGGACGCCTGCAACACCAGAGGCATCACTTGAGCGTTGCCGACCCTTTAGGAAAAGAAGTGGGAAGGAGAAGGAGCTTGAATGGGGGAAAGGGGGTGATTGAGCCTTCGGCACTCTCACTTACCGAACGAAACACAACAGTAGGAATACTGGTATTTTACGTCGATATTCTGTGAGAACGTAGTCCTTCCCCGGTCGAGCCGGCCCATTCATGCTGAAATCAGCGAGGCTCTACTACTCAAGAATACGATTAATTTAATAAGACTGTTATTGTAAATCTTTAGTTATAAGCTAGACGCTGTGATGTTAACGGGTGTGGTATCGTTGCGTCTTGCTTTAGATGTAAAGTGGCTCTTTTTTTAACTCTGGTAACCGTAAAAAACGAGCAGCGTCGGAGGGTTGGAAACACTTAGTGTTTAACCATCTAATACGTAAACCAATATGCGGTCGAAAATCGAATGCTAGTGCAACAAGCGAAATAAGCGTCGTCAGCATGGTTAGCTTAAACATAGGAATCACATTTACTAAGTGCTGTAAAGTTTATGATATGAATATTCGATCGATATTCGAATAATAATAATCAGTGATGGCGAATAAAAATTAGAATGTGAGATTTGAAATTTTTATACATTCGATTTATTTTGGTGACAACTACATCTTACTTCTTCATATTTAACCGAAATTAATAATAAATCATCAAATTTAAAATTTAAATTCATTTTGTCGTCAATACAGTTCCTTAATACGAAATCCGAAGATTTTTAACTAATTCAATTATTAATTTCGAGCGTATAAATAAAGTTGTCTGAATCAGATTAATTTTGAAATGCTCTATTACATTTCAAAGTTAATCTGATTGAATACAATCTATCATAGATAGAGCCCGCATAAGTTTTAAATGTCAAACGGTAAATGAAAATTATGTTGGCTTGTTTAAATATCAAAGCTATTACGTCTATGCAGAGAGCATAGACATAACTCACCGGCTCAGTGATGCGTAGCAATTTGTTAATTCATATTTTAAGGTTATATTATAATAAAACAGTTTATAATATAATCAAGTGCTTTATTTATATACAACAACTATCAGTGCATAATTAAAAGCTTTGTAATTAGTTCGCGATCAATATTTATAAATTCATCTCTATTCGTAAAATTATTGGACTGATACGTATCATGCCCGAGTTATTATACAAGTCGTTATGGTTTTAGTACGGAGTGAGCCTTTTGCGATACATTATGCGCTTTTTCCCTGCTGCTAAAGGCATTTTTAGTGTAACGACACAAAATACGGATATATAGAAGAAATTCAATTTATCTTTAACTAGCAACACACCCCGGCTTCGCGCGGGTAGTACAAAAGCTTAATAAATTATACACTTAAACCTTCCTCATAAATCAATCTGTCTATTGGTGAAAACCGCATGAAAACCCGTTCAGTATTTTTTTAATTTTTATCGCGTACAGACGCGGCGGGGGACTTTGTTTTTTGTATAATAATATGTAGTGAAGACCCTATTAGCATGAAGATAGTTAAAAGCGTATTTTGATCGTTCTTCATTTATTTATTTTTATTTGATTTTAAGTAAAACTAAAACAATTGCTCTCAAGTTGATTTTTGGGAAGACTATGCTACTGTATTTCTTTTCTTTCAGAATCGTGTATTATAAAAAGGAATTTTAGAGCCTCGTAATCGTAATTTAGGGAATACTTTAATAACTTAGCTTTTATAAAAATTTTATAGTCCTAACTAATATTATAAATGCGAATGTTAGTTTGTATGTTAAGTTTTCTTGCCTTACTCGACCGATCGTCATAAAATTTCACATTCTCATTGAAAAGGACATAGTGAACCATTTCATCCAGAAAAAAGACTTTTCCTGGACGATGCCGCGGGCAAAAGCTAGTATTTTCATAAAAAGCTATACAAACTTTCGTTTTTCTAGAAAACGATAAAAAGTCAATTTGACCTCTTTTGCTTCTTGTCCCTAACAAACGATATTTGAACAAAGTCGCAAAAAATGTGAGTACTTTTTCAAGGATTCGGCCTTTTAGTTGAACCAGACATTTTTAGATGGCTTCTACTCTAAATCACAGAATACACATTGGTAAATAAAATTACAAGCAAGACCGAACATTTAAGAGCAATGACCTCAGCTTGTTCTTTCAAGACCTGAAGTCAATTCCCTTGCCTTAGGGTTACATTTAGACGAGATAATATGACAAGATAAGTTTCTATGTTTGTAGGCGGAACTTTATCATACAACTGTAGTTCTGACGTTATATTAAAGGAAACATACTTACCTACTTGGATAAATTTGTACTTTGATCCCAACATTCTCAGTTGTCGGCTTTTACTAAATATTATGGATTATAGTTAGTATACGATGCGTAATAATCCTAACTAATATTTTTTTTAAATAAAAGATGAAATCATTTACGTATTGTAATTGTTGCTTTTTTGTTTTATTTTCTAATGTCTTATCTTAATTTTATTTTTAACGTGTCGAGCTGCAGCGTACCCCTGCGGCCAGACTTATATTACGCAGTCGTGGTTCTTGCACAATGAAACGCCGAGATACTTTTTACACAACCAGTATATATTTCAGCAGAGTAAGTTGTAACAGACAGTTGTAACGAGAATGAATATTTGTTAATCTCCTACCTTATTTATATATTTTCATCAATGTATCAAATGGGAAGTTAAATATCGATTAATTACATTTTAAGGCGTAAAATTAGTACAGTAACAAATAACAATGATAATTATTAATTATAGAAATAATCAAATGTAAATATGCAATTATAACATAACAATTGAAACAATATAATACGTCACAACCGTGTGCTACTATTGAGTACTTGATAACACTTAATTAATTCTCAATTTCGTTAGTCATTTCAGAAATTGACAGGTTAATTTTCTGTACTATGATAATTTGAATTTGAAATCTTGACTTAGTAAACGAATTGTATAGCGCCAAATAATTTAATTTATTAAAATGGTCTTTGTTATCCTAATCCTATCCTAATCCTAACTTCCTAACTAATATTATAAAAGCGAAAATGAGTTTGTTTGTTACCTTTTCACGCCTAAACCACTGTACCGATCATCCTGAAATTTTGCATATACGTTGATAGGTGTACAGAAACAGAAATAGGCTACCATTCATCGTGAAAAAAAATTACTATTCCCGAGGAAAACAACAATAACGTTCTTATGGTAATAGATGGCGCCACGTGTCTTTCGAATCATAATTGAATTATATTATTACAAGCAGAGTACAACCCGAATTGATTCTCAAATTCTAAATTAACGCGAGCGAAGCCGCGGGCAAAAGCTAGATTTAAATATAATTCAGTTCCATAACATCCAATGATCATCTAGTCAATAACTTAAGATCATTTGATTACATTTAACAACTTTTGTTCCATGACTTTATAATGTCAATCCTAACTAATATTATAAATGCGAATGTGAACTATGAGTTGAGTTTATTTGTTTGTTTGATACATCTTTACGCCTTAACTGCTCGACCGATCATCATGATATTTAGCATACACTATCAGGGGAATAGAAAAGGATATAGAGTACCTTTTGTTGATAAAAATTACTATCCCCAAGGAATAAAAAAATTTAAGTTTACTAGCTTTTGCCCACGGCTTCACTCGCGTTAATTTAGAATTTGACAATCAATTAGGGTTGTACTCTGCTTGTGATAATATAATTCAATCATGACTCGAAAGACTCGTGTCGCCATCTATTATCATAAGAATGTTATTATTATTTTCCTCGGGAACAGTATTTTTTTCGGAATGAAAGGTAGCCTATGTCCGTTTCTGTACAACTGAAAACGTATATGCAAAATTTCAGGATGATCGGTTCAGTGGTTTAGGCATGAAAAGGTAACAAACAAACATACTCATTCTTGCTTTTATAATATTAATTAGGAAGTTAGGATTAGGATTTACGAGCGAAGGCGCGGGCAAAATCTAATATCTCAATAATTTCAGAAAATGCTCCTAATATAACAAATACGAAAGTTAATCTGTTTAATTCGTTTCACGGTTAAACTGCTGCACTTTATATGAAATTTAAATAATATAAAGGTAACCTGTAAACTACATCAGAGCATAAGTCATTAAAAAACGCCATAGAGGCAGCTGGCAAAAGGTTACGACAAACAAATTATTGCCTGTGTTATAGTTTTCTATAAGATTTTTTTCTAAGTTCATAACTTTATTGCCAGGGTATTCCAGATCCTTTGTAACCGATACTATAAATATCAACCAGTTCACCCTAAACAAAGTAACATATGGCTGGACTGTTTGTAAGGTCCCCTTGCCTAAGGCTTGCGTGTGTAAACCCAATCCCGTATCGTTGGCTACATGTAAACAGAAATAATACATATTTTTTCCTACTACTGTGGTTTTCAATTGTGACACACTTACTGGAATATTTTGTAACAAGTTCGGGATTAATATAGAAAATGAAAAAGATATATGGAGTAGAAAGAACGTTTAGTTTATTCGAGACGTTGCTGAGGACTTCTTAAGTCCAGCCTAGTGACGATTTAAAAGCCTGTATTCGTTATAAATTGCTTTAAATGTCATTTAAAATAAATTTACGACAGCAAACAATGAAAAAAAGATGGACTAACAACCTCATAGACTAACAGTCGGTTTCTGCAAGACTGATCAACGACGTGTCATAATTATCTCGTCTAACAATATTTAAATATTGGCTGTTGCTAATATAGATAATTATGTATATAGGCAATAACGATAACCTTACTAATATTATAAATTCGCAAATAACTTTGTCTATCTGTCTCTTATCTCTTCACCGCTAAACCACTTAACCGATTTGGATGAAATGTGGTTCAGAGATAGTTTAAAACCTGGGGACATAGGACTTTTTATTGATGTAGGTAGCACGTGGGCGGAGACGCGAGCAAAAGCTAGTAATATATTAAACCAAATCTTGGTGTCTTTCGTGTCCATTGTTTTAATGACGTAAAGTCCATTAAAAGCGCTGAAGAAATACAAGAATAACGGTTTTAATTTAGTCAGAACATTTCCTTCAAAATAAGTGCTTTATCGTTTCTGAGAATTTTTTATAATTCAAGTTTTATGTCTTGAACATTCGTGTGTCAGTCAAGTTAAGGCTATATTTACAATCACGCCTTTTTCAAGCTGTCGTCACGGAATAGGAAGTAGCCTTTGTTTATAACTTGCCAGTTCTGAAGCCTTACCATAACTTTGGGAAACGGATAACACAAATCTTATCAAGAAAACGGAGCTTAGTACTATTTTTCTTATGTTTTTTATTAAGTAAGTTTTCTTACAGATAATTACAGTAGTAGGACCTTTTTCTTTGGGTGGAGGGGTTATGTCTAACTCACCGGGGTCAAAGAGAAAGATGTTGAAATGATGATAATGGACCTCTCGGAATACCAACTAAATCTACCACGGTGTTCCTCGACAAAACCGCTATCGACAAGGCCGCACGAATCACTTGCACATGTGGTAGCGACCTCGCCGAGGTTTCGGCCTACCGTATAAAATGGCAAGCCACTACACAATAAGAACTACCCTTTGGTCACCACTACTTTTAAAATCCCTAATGTTCCACCCCTAGAGGGGAGACGGACACGACACAGAGGCGCGCGTGGTAACACGCACGCCACCTCTCAGACCTGGTGCTGATCGGATGGTGGGCAGGCCCACAAAGTCCACCACCTCCAGGTCAAACAGTAGTAGGACTTACTGTAACTGTAATTATCTGGAAGAAACTTTATTAAAAGCTTTTTGTCTGTCTATTTTTTGTCTTTCTGTCTGTCTGTTTGTTCCGGCTAATTTCCGAAACGGCTGATCCTATTTTGACGGGACTTTCACTGGCAGATAGCTGATGTTATAAGGACTAACTTAGGCTACCTTGATTTTAGAAAAAAATGGGTTCCGCGGAGACAAACACGTTTTAGTTAAAATCTACGCGGACGAAGTCGCAGGTAACAGCTAGTCATTATTATATTATAATATAAAACTTGTATTATAAAAGCTAAAGCAACACTCTACCTTGTGTTTTTACAGCTAATCTACGGAATCGTTATAGACAAAATAGCCATGAGAGAACAGTAGTTAGGTTCATTGGTTTAATTTGGCTACTCCGATTTTTATGAAAATATTTTTTTGTGGCAATAAGTAAGGTCAAGGTCAGTAATTATAAGTAAAAAGATTCATCGATCACTAATTAATGCCAAATAATATAAAATAATCTGAAATATTATCGCGAAACATGTAATTATGAATCAAATAATAATATTTCAAACTAAAACACGAGTGTTGTTTTAAATATAATTTCAATACGAAAATAATGTCTACGTCTGCACAATTAACTTCACTCATAATAATTATTATAAAGATTGTTTATAGCAGGGATATTTAACTGCTCCTCAGCAGATTTGGTCAAAAATGTAACAAAATGTCTCGTTTCTCGAAGTTAAATATTAAAATGTCCCATAAAGTCAGGAGCTGACATACTAACGGAGACGGCAAGATAGCAGATTAACGCAATTTTTCTCTCGTCGACGTCCCAAGTAAACTTATTAAAAAATATAAATTACTTTTAAATCGCGACGCCTGAACTTGGCAGGTTATTTGAATTTTATTATTCTTTATTTAAATGTTATATCGATTTGCTTCAAAGGTAACTATTGCTTTAAGGTATGAATGGTCAAGGTTTTTTATGGGATCAGAAAACGTTTTGTGGTACTGCGAGCTAAATTTCTTAAACTGTGGTAGTTGACTCCTACTGCAATGGTGTTATGACCGATTCATCTATACTTATAATATAAAGAGGAAAGATTAGATATTTTGTTTGTAAGGATTTAACTCAAATCTACTAAACTGATTTCAAAAATGTTTAACACTTAGAAAGCTACTAATGCCGAGTAACATTGTTACTATTTTATTTAAAAATAAGTACTGTTACTTTTTTTTTTTGTTTTTACCTTTGGGAATGCTTTGTCGCATACCTCTCCGCGGGGCGACGGAGAGGTTATATCGGGCTCATCGGGGGAAAGATACCCCGGTAATACCGACTAAACCTACCACGGTGTTCCTCGACATAACCGTAGATGGCGAGGCCGCGCGAATGACTTTCACATGCAATCGCGACCTCGCCATGGTTTCGACTCGCCGTGTGAAACGGCAGGCCACTACCCAAAACATTATTCCTCAACCGTCCCCCTAGGGGGGGGACAAGACACAATACAGAGCCGCACGTGGGAACACGCACGCCGCCTCTCGGACCTGGTGCTGATCGGGTAGCGAGCAGGCCCACGCAGCCCACCACCCCCAGGTCAAAACTCAGGGTGGCTGGAGGTCGTCTCGCGCCCTCCGGCGCCCAGTACTGCGGTTGGGGAGAGGGTTTAAGCGCTCCCTCTCCCGCTCCGCTGCCTCCTTGATGGAAATTACTTCCTCACAGAAGGAGGCGACGGCGTTCCACGATCTCTCACTCCGGACCATAGACTGAATCACGGCCGGGAGTGAGAGAACAGCCAGTCCGACTGCCGCGATCATCTCACGGCGCTGCGATGCCCAGGCGGGACAATCCGCCAAAGTGTGCAGCGCCGTGTCCACAACAACATCGCGGCAGTCGCCGCAGTGATGACATCCGGGCGTCGCCTGCCGGCCTATGCGACACAGGAACTGGCCAAAACAACCGTAGCCAGTCATTACCTGTGTCAGCCGGAAGGTGAGGGCGCCATGCCGCCTCTCCAGCCACTCCTCAAAAACGGGACTTACCGCCACGATCGTGGTGTGCCCGACTGTTACTAACATAACCATACCTAACCTAATCTACTTTTACGCGAGCAAAACCACGAGCAACAGCACTAATTGAAAGTGTAATTGATAAAGAGATTGTGCGTTCAGGAGTTGCCATTAGATATAGATGTAAACATCATCTGATTGTACATAGACTAAATTAGTACAACCAAAGACATTAGAAGAGATAGTACAACAATCACTTACCTTAGGCAAGATTGAAATTAAAAATAAAAACGATACGCCTGAAATTTTCTTTAACCTGCATTCATCAGAGTCCGCGTTTTTCCGCTTTGCGTTTTTCTTACAAGAAAACCCATTTATTATTTCATTAGTAACGTTTACTCGCCTTTTATCCTCACTATTTGTCTTACTTCTTGTAGACAGATGGACGGTGAACTGAAAGACGAGGTTATGGTAAGCTTTTCTACACTTTAAGCTTGTAAATCCTTTCATAAAGGTACATAGGGATCTTATCTCAAAGTTATATAACTTTGTAGCAAATATATATACATCTGTCATGTAGAGGGGATATTGATAAGCTTTATAAAAATGTGCGCTTATGGACAAAATGTTTGGATATTAAACTTTTAGTTCAACACCGCATCCAATTAATTCAGTTCTTTATTTTAATACGAGTTATATGTATATATATGTATAATAAACGGGTTGTTATTTCAGGTTTGATACGTTTTAAGTTTAAATATACGTTTATTGCTTTAATAATATTTAGTTAGTACCTAGTTAGTCCCAATGGTTTGGTCTAAGTGTTTAGCTATTGTTGTGAATTAATTAGTCTTGCCAACTTGTATAAACTGTTTTGCCTTGTTATCGGGGATTTTAAAATTAGTTACATATTCACGCACCTATATATTTCCCATAGGAAAAGACAGATGTGTATAACATTTACTTTTAGTCAGTTATGTTTATTCAGTCCCACGTCCCCATTCGCTTTATCAAAACGAGAAACTTAAAGAGATACTGACTGCATATGTGCAGTTAGTTCAATTTTTGAATTGAAACTGCTTTAGCGGCGTTGTGCACTTTTTCTGTGATGGGTAAAAAATGTTAAACTCGCGTCAGGACATGTGACCTGATCGAAAATTCGTAAGACGGAGGGAGAATTGTCAAACTCGCGTCAGGACACGTGACCTGATCTAAAATTCGTAAGACGGAGGGCGAATTGTCATGTTTGCGTACGATAGCGCAATAAATGAATATTGTATTTTACCACATAAAATATGACAGTACTTTTATACTGATAATTAAAGCAATTCGTGCAACATTATTCCCTAACCATTCCAAAATATCAAAAATGCACAACGTTAATATTCAAGTTTTCACTTCTACCGGCACTCCCGGAGTGCAACCCGTTGTTTTAGTCAGTTATGTTTATTCAGTCCCATTCACTTTATCCAAACGCGAAACCTACAGAGATTATGCTACGTACGAACGATTTAACTAGTGACAAATAATTCGCTATAGCTCATTAGTGATTACTAGTTATATTGCATGATAGACTTCGTCAAATTGAGTAAGGCTCATTTGATACAGCCCAAACGGCGGCATCCAATTTTACTCCCAAAAACAAAACATTATATGTAAAATACCTCCGGGGTAAATTACCTATCGACGATATACGGATACCGAAATGATTCTATTAGCGTTTCATTTTGGCAATTTTGCATTCGGAAACGTGGAATTGGTATATTGATCTTTTACATCCTATTTTGTGAGTATTTAATGTTTAAGTCTTCGTACAGCTATGCCTTCTTATGATGTGCTTTGTAGGACAGGCACATGTATGAATGGATGGATATCGTAAACCATTGCATATCCGTGCATGATTGGTGAGTTTGTGCTCATCGTACGGACACACACGTTGATCTTGCGATTGAGAGGTCACGGCTTCGAATCCTACCCATTCCAGTACCGACGTGATCCTATTTCAAGCAAAAGCATTCTAAAGGTAAATTACATTCGGAAATAATATTAATAATTAAAAAAATATTATTACTACCAATTTGTGTTACAAATTACTCCTTGTTAACGCCAAGTATTACGGTTTGGGGCAACGCACAGGACAAAGGGTATGAAGAGTAACCTATATGATAAGTAGCTTTATAAATAAACAAATTGTATAATGAATGTAATGTAAGATCTATAAACATTAAAATAACAAACATTATTTATGTTTGTGCGTGCATTAACTATGGGCGGACATAGTTGTACCACGCGTCGAAGTGCAGCATGCAATTGTTCCACGTTTAGGAGATTTCTATGCCTGTTGTTTAAATGTATATAAAGAGTCCCTTCAAAAATTATACTTAGTGCAGCATTTGTATTATATGTAATGTGGATAAGTTACTCTACTGTGATCCTTTAAGCGATGTACAGAAATGCTGTCTATTTCAAAATACATTCCTCATAAAATATGCTAAATGGACCTTTTACAGTGGAAAAAGAAGTAAGCACATTTTCAATTTATAGTAATAGCTCTATAAAACGGTTCAATAAACTTTAAATTCTAAATGTCTGCTATAACACGGTCTCATAACAGACAAACAAAGCGAAGATCACTGTCTTGTTTACTTTATATAATAAACATAAAACAGTGTACTGTTAGGAATAGAGTATAGAATCGCAGAGCGTCAAGCGTCGCGTGAAGCGGAGCGTAAAGTGAATTTTGAAGTGTGGTGAGAACAAACTTTGTTTTTTAAAATTAGTAATAAACCTCTCGGCAAAATTGTCGCCCGATATTTAAGACACGTGCTGTAAATCTGGGTTATCATGCCAGGTTTAAATTTGTTGTGCAGCAGTGTTCTCAGAGTATTTGTTTGAATTTTGTATATAGGTATGGTTGATGTATCGTCCTGATTTCTATTTCCAGATTGGGTAAAGTATTATTGATTTTTAAAAAGACAGTTTATAGAAGACATCTGAGATTGCGAACTGAAATATCATGACACTATCCATAGTTTTAATAAAGTTTGCCTTGTAAAATCATAAGTGAATGCGATAGTCCCTTTTAAAAAAGCACTGCTGAACCGCTAATGGCTTCGCTCTACGCCTATCGATCTGAATGTGCAGTCTTAGAGAATTAAAATTAAAATTTTAATGTAGTGAATACACACAAAAGTTACTACAAATTCAAAATGTTTTCATTTGATTTATATTTTTGTTTAGATAGATAGTCAGAATTTTGATTGTGATTTATTTTCGACGTAAATTAGTTTCAGTGAACAATTAAGTTAACATAGGTATATAAACCTACTATTTAATAAGAATTTTGAGCTTGTATTCGATTGTTTTACAACTATAGAAATATATGCCAGTTCATTGCAATCACTGGTATTTACAGTGAGTCTATAAATACGCCAAACATTCTTCGTTGCCTTTTTTGTTAGACAAGCTAATGGCTAATCTGGTGGTTAATTGTGTAGGGCTTCAATAAAATCAGGTATACGCTGGGTTTGGCTGAAATGTATGTGTGGATATTATTACTATTCCCGTAGGAAAGATCTTGATCTATACTCTACATAATAATATGGCAAGCCACTGACTACCGTAATAGTAAGTCTCTATTTAAATCTAAACTTTCATTATAAAAAGTCAATCAGCATTATATAAATGAACTAGATGTTCCCGCAGTTTCACCCGCATTTATCGTTACTGTGCCGCCCTCGTGGGTCGTAGCTAGCCTATAGCCTTCCTCGATAAATAGGCTATCCAACACTAAAAAATATTTTCAAATTGAACCATTAGTTCCTGAGATTAGCGCGTTCAAGCAAACAAACAAACAAACTCTTCAGCTTTATAATATTAGTATAGATTATATTAAAATAATATGCAATGCTATATAGGATAATGAATGAAATAAAATTACAATTCATAAGATTACATGTTGAGCGTTATTTTACGTATTGTAATATTTTTAATACGTATTGTTTTGCATATTGTTGCAGACAGATATCTTTATTATTTCAGTGCCTTTTCATTACAGTACAAGAAAAGAAAAATAATTTGCCTATTGTAATACTTAATGTAATAAATATATAAATACTTATGTCAAAATAGTTTATTTTTAATAGAAGTAAATTGGTAAATAACAATATCTTAAATTTTATAAGTCATGCCTTTTCGTTGGTTCTTTTATAAGAAAAAGAAAAGAGAAACACGTCCATTTTTGGGTACATAAACAATATCAGTGTACATAAATAAACAACAGATTATGCACAACCTGGTAGATTTCCAACTCATAAATTTCCACTAGATCATAATATTCCATCTTCTGTGATCTTATTACATCAAAGTCACATCAACACCGAGCCGGCGAGTACCGCAATTGGTACCTGTTTCATCGCCTTTGATATGACGCCAACATGTAAATATCCATCAAACAACATTCAACATAGACACAAACCATACCAGACATACCTATATTAGATTAAAGACCCATTCCGACGGTCGGTATTTTACTGTGTTAGTGTAGGGTTAATCTATATTAACCCTTTAGTAAACAGGTCTACTGTTATTTTAACCCTACACTGTTAAAGTAAAATACCGACTATCCAAATATATCATTAGTGTCTTTTTATTTTGCACTTCAATATGATCACACTCCGCCTGATGGTAAGCGATCATATGGTCTAAGAGCAGTGGCCACACCATCCTCATAGCAGCTGAGGCGATATTGAGGTCCCTACCTTGAGGACCTAAGAAAGTGCTTTTTCACGCCCCGCTTAAAGGACCCAAGATTGAAGGAAGAAGGAAACACGTGCCTTGGCAGAAAATTCCATTCCTTGATCGGTTGGCAGTGGTATGAGGACCCAAACTTGTTGGTGCGCGCTCTAATCGGCTCTACCATATAAGGATGGCATCTGAGCCCAGCATGTGTTGTTCTGGGTAGCAAAAGGGGAGGGCGGGATAAAGTGGAATAACTCTTCAGAGCACTCCCCGTGGTATATTCTGTAGAAATATGCCAAAGAGGCGATGTCGCTACGAAGTTGCAGAGGTTCTAGTGATCTCGTGACTTTAATGATCATGGCAATCTCTATCTGAAACTTCATGGCGAAAGAAATATCGTGCACAAGATGTTGCCCGCGGCTCTGCTCGCGTATTTCAATTCTCTATCGCTCGGGAATAGTACTTTTTTTGGATGAATGGTCTTCTGTATCCTTTTCTGCACACATGTATGCAAAATTTCATGAGTCGGTCGAGCACTTAGGGCGTGAAAGCGTAACAAACAAATAGGAAAGGTTTTTCAGATTATTTTCTTTTTAAAGTGATATTATTCCGATGTTTGAACTACTTCATGGTAGTGTTTAAGGCGATCAAAACGATACTTCATGTGTTTCATGGCATTGTATGAATAATTAATCCAGATTTCGGCCATTACGTTGTACGGTAGCTCTTGCAGATATTATTTTTAAATACCAGAAATAATCTCTTTGATGACTGATTGAATTGGTTGCCTCGTTACTGCCAATGTACCGAATGTCGATATTAATATCCACACCAAACAGGACAATAACTGGTCAAAAGTCGGGATGATATTTTTGTGCATATTATTTGAATGATTGTAGTCGCCCGATACCCAGAAAATATTACTCATATAGAAGTTCTTAAAAAACTTAACCCATTCGCTGTTCCGTGATAGACACCATAGAAAATCTATTGTTATGTATCATATTATGTGATTCATCGGACAGGGAACCTGTTAATATACATACATATTACATAGCATGCCGCTTATACCCTAAAGGGCCATTTCACCAACTTTTATAATAAGTAGGTTACACATACTAATCGGCCAGCCTAGAGCCGGCTACTGGCTATAATAATGCTACTAATAGCTGACTTAGACAGGCTCTGTGCTGCAACTGAGAATGGATAATAGAAATAACAATTTGCCCGACCCAGATACCGAACCTGAGCCCTCATCCACAGCAGTCGCTTTCAATAACCCAGCGCCACAAATTTACTTAAGCTTTTCCTTTTTTTTTACATGGTCTTGAACGAACTCATGGCCTTTACCTGAACGAAATCACAGGCATCATCTGCCTATAAATTTGAATATACCGTGAGCATAAGCTATGAGCTACAACATGAGTAATGAATGCGGTATGGTAATAACAGACTAGATAACAGGATAAATAATCTCGCTGTATAAATCAGTCGAAGCTTACATACATTTATCGTGGAATAGAAATTGTTTTGGTGAATGGTACTGAAACTCAAAAACTATGTTTATGGGTAGGTAAGTTGAGTTGCAGGTATCAAGATTGGAGCAGCCCAATCGAGTATGTAGACTTTACAGAAGCTGCGATCTTCTATAAAATCTACATACTCATTTGGTTACCAGAACCATAATCTTGCTAGACAATAAACAAATTTAGTTGAGCACTAAGTTGTCGACTGTCTGATCATTTTGCTTCTTTTGTACGCTTTTGAACTCTTGAGTGATAATTTTTTCCTTACAAGTATCCATTTATTAGATACGCTTATCATCAGGCGTGTCACATAACTATGTGCCAATTTACTGGTAGCCATTAAATAATGTTAGTTTAAAAAACATCAAAATACATACTTATAATAAATCTTCTCCCTAGCCTTTATTATTCCCAAGTCACTTGGGGTTGGCTTTCTAGTCTAACCGGATTTGACTGGATATCAGTTTTTACACGGAGCGACTGCCATCTGACCTCCGCAACCCGAAGGCTAACGATACCCTAAGGCTAGACCAGTGTCAGGATATTAGAGGGCACTGACTTCCCAATAACGACTGCCATAAATGTTCATGGCAGCCAGGACTGACGGCTTTACGTGCTCTCCGAGGCACGGAGCAGGCGATAATTCTATTGTCAATCAATACGCACATAATAAAATTTCGATAAGTCATATAACTTCCGAAAGTCAGAGGTGCGCGACGTGGGTTCGTACCCGAGACCCTCTGCATTGCAGTCTGTTGGTCTCCCCACTGAGCTATTGCTGCATACTTATGATAAATAAAATGTAATATTGTTTTCATTAACGGATCGTAAGTGGAAAGCTACTAAGATTTTTACGATGATATATAAATTATTATTTTCACTTTATTCATTTACAAGATCAGTTTTAAATGGCTTTTTTTTGTCATTATAATTAAATTTATTTATTATAACGACACGTTTCGCAATACATGCAAGGAAAAGATTATTCCATATTAGTCTGAAAAAGGATAAATATAGTATTAAAAGCTCCGTTATCTTCAAACATAGATAATTTAATACGTCAAACAGATAATATAAGGCTAAACAGATGGCAAGTAAGCTGACTACCGTCTGGTAAGGTTATCATAACCTATAAAACAAGCTTGCGCGTCGCCAGCTATCCAAGGAAGGCCGTTGTATTGCCAGCGACAATAGCATGGATTTAATCCAACCCTAATGGTGACAGCACACCGTCACTTTACAAAACTAACTAACTCAGTACTAAAACTTTTCCTTTAACTTAATTACTACAATAATTCTATAAATAAACAAGATCTATACAGAAACAGCAGCGTTTAACGCAGGTTTTATTCAAACCGAGGTAGAAAAGTTATCAAATAAACTAATGAGAATACCCAAGAGTAAGTTCACAGTAGTTGGCGGAGTTTTAACGAGTTTAAATTGAAGTCATTTGAACAGCTTTAGAAGTTGTTATGTATCGTTTATGTCTCACGTTGTGAAGGCATGATGGACGGTCTATCGTGCTCGTAGAGACGTTGTCTGTAGATTGATTGAGGCATTGCGAGGCTCTCGTGCGACGTAGAGAATTGATGTTAGGATATACTGAACGGTTACGTGATAAATAACATGTAATAAAGAAGAACAATACTAGTGATAGAAATGAGAGATTGCTGGATAGCTAACTCAGAGATATCACGTTCGAATGAACCAAGTATGTCTGAATATGTAGTAACTATACTCTTACTCTTCTCTTTCTTCTTCTCTCTTATCGGCCTCGATGGCGTAGTGGTTGATGTAACCGACTGCCACGCCCGAGGTCGCGGATTCGATTCCCGCACAAGTCAAACATTTGTGTGCATGAACATGGGTGTTTGTCTTGGTCTGGGTGTTTCTATGTATAATATGTATGTATTTACAAAAAAAACACTATATATGTATGGTTATCCATTGTCTAGTACCCATAGCACAAGCTCTGCTTAGTTTGGGCTAGATGGTGTTGTGTGTATGTGGTAGAATATATTATATATATGTATATATATATATATATATATATATATATATATATATATTATATTATACATCATAGACAACTATAGATTTATGTCTTCTCGATGAATTTCTTACAGGTACAGGCGGAGTGTTTTGAGTTCGAATCACAAACGGGATAAAAAAAAACCGAGTCTGGGTGTTTTTTGTGTTCGTTCGTTTAAAAGAGTGGACACGAGAATCTTGCAGGTATATTTTTACATGCTCAACTTTTTGCCTTAGCCTTGCAACTAACATAAATGTAAACTCACTAAATTTGGTAAACTCACTAATTGATAACCTTTAACGTTCATAAATGTTACTCTGTAACCTAAATAAATAAATGATTTTGACTTTGACTCAATAAATCCCCAAAGGGATAGACCCAAAATGCATTCATATCTCTTCAGCTTCACTGTTAGTACATTTAGTAGCATGCTAGCCTTTTGCTGTCTATTGAACACTATGATAAACGACAAATAGCATATTTTTTCTATCTAGAAAGTGCACATTGCCCCGATACAGAAATCTACTGCAAACTATGTGCAAAGTTACGCTATATCGTGTTTCATAGTTAGTTTGAAAGAGCTGGGGAAATATCACAGTAAAATACCTATAGAGTGTATTTTATAAGCTTCTGAAAAGGTGTAGAATATTGTCTGGTCCACGTTGTGAACTTATAAGTCTTTTACATTCATACTTACAGAAAATCTGTGCTCAGAACTTCACTAAGAAGCTCTTATAACATTTTATAAATATATCTCTCGCACTTGCTATAATTCTTTTGTCGCAAGGGACATTACAAATATTGTTACATCAGACATAAAGAATATCCACATTTTGACTAACTATTCGCTCATAGACTGGCTATTCATTGTATGGTTTAGTAGTTCATTGTATGGTAGTTGAATCCAAACTCCACGCACTTTCAGTCACCAGGTTGTTACTCCAACCACAACGCCATTCTTGCCGTCAAACAGGAACATTGAAAGTTACTCTTCTCCCTAGCCTTTATTATTCCCAAGTCACTTGGGGTCGGCTTTCTAGTCTAACCGGATTTGACTGGATATCAGTTTTTACACGGAGCGTCTGCCACCTGACCTGCGCAACCCGAAGGCTAACGATACCCTAAGGCTAGACTAGTGTCAGGATATTATAGAGCACTGACTTCTCAATAACGACTGCCATAGATGTTCATGGCAGCCGGGACCGACGGCTTAACGTGCTCTCCGAGGCACGGAGCAGGCGATAATTTTATTATCAATCAATACGCACATAATTTCGAAAAGTCATATAACTTCCGAAAGTCAGAGGTGTGCGATGTGGGTTCGAACCCGAGACCCTCTGCATTGCAGTCTGTTGGTCTCCCCACTGAGCTATCGCACAACTTTGAAAGTTACTACATAATAATAATTCAATATCTGCCTGTTCAATGTGATAACTTATTGGAGCACATTGTCCCGTTAGCGGGTCACAGTAACTCAAAACATTACAGAAAAATAAATCTGTAAAAGATTATAGTGACTGGTTTCACTTTAATTCTTTAGTTTAAACACATCGACCTTGTCTGTACGAACTATCTATGCTAACACTTCAAATCATGGCGGAATCAAAATAACACATCAACGGAAAACGCTGGCCTCTGACGTATACGCGATTGATCGGGAATTACGTATGTACAGACGAAAACAAAATTGTAAATAATTACAAGAAAATAATGACTTTATTGTTTTTTTTCTTTTAATAATAATAATAATAATATATCGTATCGTATTCCTGTATCGCGGGGGAATGCTCTGAAGAGTTATTCCACCTTATCCCGCCCTCCCCTTTCCTATCCAGAACAACGCGTGCTGGGCTCAGATGCCATCCTTACACGGCAGAGTCGATTAGAGCGCGTACCAACAAATTTGGGTCCTCAAACCTCTGCCGAACGACCAAGGCATGGAATTCTCTGCCAAGGCACGTGTTTCCTTCTTCTTTCAATCCTGGGTCCTTAAAGCGGGGCGTGAAAAAGCACCTTCTCAGGCCGTCAAAGTAGAGACCTCAACATCGCCTCGGCTGCTATGAGGGCGGTGTGGAGGCTACTGCTCTTAGACCACACGGCTGCTTACCATCAGGTGGAGTGTGGTCATTTTGACGAGCAAAATAAAAAAAAAAGAAAAAGTCTTTACAAACATTAAAACAAAGAACACCCACAATGTCAGCCCTGTATATACTGTCCCACTGCTGGGCATGTGTCTCTTCTTAGTATGAGAAGTGTTAGGCTATAGTCTACCACGCTGGCCCAGTGTGGGTTGTCAGACTTCATATACCTTCGAGAACATTATGGAGAACTTTCAGACGTGCAGGTTTCCTCACGCTGATTTCTTTCCATTAAAGCGCGCTATAATTAACCAATTTTTATCCATGCGTTTTTAAAATTTTCTATTTAATATAGAGTGCAAATTAAAGTCATTAATAGTAATATGGTTAATTACTAGCTTGTGTGTTCGTGCATGTTGCTGGATAAAACGTATATTTAATTCTCTTGGGGTTAATTCTCACGAAGTAGACATTGTTATCTAATAGATCTATGTCGAAATGTCATTGGCAATAACGCTTACCCCAAGTTTAAATAAAAATAGTTTATAGTAACTTGTCAGCTTAATTAAAATGATAAAAACATTGTGTCTGGATGCACAAGTGTGAAAGCTGATATATAATTATTAATATAAACTAGCTATTGCCCGCGGCTTCGCTCGCGTTAATTTTGAATTTGACAATCAATTCGGGTTGTACTCTGCTTGTAATAATATAATTCAGTCATGATTCGAAAGACACGTGGCGCCATCTAATATCATAAGAACGTTATTGTTGTTTTCCTCGGAAACAGTAATTTTTTTCGGGATGAAATGTAGCCTATGTCCGTTTCTGTACACCTGACAACGTATATGCAAAATTTCAGGATGATCGGTTCAGTGGTTTAGGCGTGAAAAGGTAACAAACTAACAAACTCATTTTCGGTTTTATAATATTAGTTAGGATTAGGATTGGCCCCTCCTTCTCCATATAAATTTTAACTGTGCCAAATTTCATACTCCTTCGTCCGCGCAATTTTCGTAAAAAGGGGTACAACGTTTTAGCTTCACGTATTAATATATAGATTATTACGGCACAGATGGGGTAGTGGTTCAAATGTTCGTCTCGTCATAACCACTGAATCAAGTGTTGTGGATTCCCCACACCAAATAAAAATTGTTGTTATTCTTTGTGTGCGTTGTTTAAATATTTATAAGCCTGAAAGTTGTCTTTATTAAAAAAAACTAGTTTTCACCCGCGGCTTCGCTCGCGTAAATTTAGGTTAGGTTAGGTTAGGTTTGCAACAGTTATTCTGAATGAAAGGTACACTATGTCCTATTCTGTACCCCTGACTACGTGTATGCAAAATTTCATGTTGATCGGTCGAATAGTTAAGGCGTGAAAGCGTAACAAACAAACAAACTCACTTTCGCATTTATAATATTAGCTAGGATTAGGATGTTTAATTTAAAATATCTTGTACTCGATTGTACCGCTAGTATTGAGATAGAGATCTGCCGGTATCAAATTAGATACGCGTCCGGCTCTGGCGATAGATGTTTGAATGTTTATTTTGTTAACTTACGATTGCTATAAATACAGTTATCGTGCGTAGTCTGGCATGCCAATATGTTCATACGAATGTTACTAAAATTTTATGTATGATATAAATGTATGTAACAATATCGGTATAAATCAATCAGTCCGTTGCAGTCCACTTTTGGATATAGGCATCACCCATTTTAAGCTACATAATATCCATATATTGTTTACGAAGTTGTAACTGTAGATAACGTACATAACTGTACACAACAAAACTGTGGAATGAGCTGCCGCCTGCGGTATTGCCGGACCAATACGACCTTCAAAACTTCAAGAAAAGAACGTACTCCCTTTTAAAAGCCGGCAACGCTCTTGTAACTCCTCTGGTGTTGCGGGTGTCTATGGGTGGCGGTAATCGCTTACCATCAGGCGATCCGTCTGCTCGTTTGCCCCCTAATTCATAAAAAAAAACGTAGTAATTACTGCAGAAATGCCGCATTGGTATTGGCTACGCTATTGCTATAATCCCAAGCGTTCTGGTTTCGATTAGCCACACCGTTCAAAAATATGCATGGTCAACAAATCGCTGGCTCACTATTACAAGGATCTATGTTTTTTTTTTAACTTTAGAGAAATGAGGTTTAAAATTTGCATATCAGTTAAAATAATTTAAAAAGTAACTTAGAACTATTTGCGATTTAATATTGTAAGGTAGTAAGTGCTTCCATCTACTACTATATTAGTCTAAACAAAAAGGAAAGACATATAGAACCACGGAATATTCATATTAACTCATTTTTTTCAAAAATGTAACTTAGAACCTTGTAATATTGGACCAGCGAAATAGGTGTTCCGCATCTGGTTATTCTTTGTGTCCGTTGTTTCAATGTTCGTAAAGTTCCGCAAGACATAGGGACTAACACGAGTACGGTATTAGTAAAAAACCGGCCAAGTGCGAGTCGGACTCGCGCACGAAGGGTTCCGTACCATTATCTATAAAAACGGCAAAAAAATCTGGCAACAGACATGATTTTACAGACATGATGGAAGCCCCCCTTAAATAATGACCACACTCCGCCTGATGGTAAGCAGTCGTGTGGTCTAAGAGTAGTGGCCTCCACACCGCCCTCATAGCTGCTGAGGCGATGTTGAGGTCTCTACTTTGACGGCCTGAGAAGGTGCTTTTTCACGCCCCGCTTAAAGGACCCAGGATTGAAGGAAGAAGGAAACACGTGACTTGGCAGAGAATTCCATGCCTTGGTCGTTGGGCAGAGGTATGAGGACCCAAACTTGTTGGTACGCGCTCTAATTGACTCTACCGTGTAAGAATGGCATCTGAGACCAGCACGCGTTGTTCTGGATAGGAAAGGGGAGGGCGGGATGAGGATTTTATATTAATTTAAATATTTATTTTTAAAGTGAATATATAACTAAATATTCTGTGAATATTTCAAGAATCTACCTGTCGCCGTAATCAATTTAAAAAAAATCACGTTTGTTGTATGGGAGCCCCCTTAAATATTTATTTTATTCAGTTTTTTAGTATTTGTTGTTATAGCGGCAACAGAAATACATCATCTGTGATAATTTCAACTGTCTAATTATCACGGTTCATGAGATACCGCCTGGTGACAGACAGACAGACGAACGGACAGCAGTCTTAGTAATAGGGTCCCGTTTTACCCTTGGATACGGAACCCTAAAAAACGTCTTGCGACCAACAAGTACTGGGTTTAAATTCCACCTATTGTACTAATGTTGTCGAAATCGAATACTAACACAAGAATCACAGCCTCTTAGCTGAGGAGATTTATGAGAACACTAATAATACACATTGCTAGTAACACTAATTGCTAGTTAAAGGAGAATGTCCATATTACAATGACGCCGAACTATCGCTAACTGTCCTGGAATGGATGCGATTATACGAACGAAAATTGGACACTCAATAGTCCTATTTAAGTACTTTAGATCTAGGGTAAAATCATCAATTTATTTAGTGGGGTTTTTGTAGAAATAATATTTTTATTTCAGTTTTTGAGGTTATCTCAAATGTCAAAATAAACTAGTTTTAAACTTTGATTCCTCCGTAGGTATATAAAGAGAAATAAATAGGTAGCAAAATAATTGGATTTTATTAAACATAAACACATATTAAATTGTAATATAAATTAGGCATATTTTCTCGTGTTTATATTCATCAAAAAGCGAAACAAATAGTGGGCATTCTCCTTAATAAACTTAATATTAAAATGCGAATGTTTGTTTTTCTTCGTTCAATTTTTAATCCTTAACTACTCGACTGATCTTTATGCAGTTTGGCATACACGTTGTCAGGGAAGGAAAAAAGACATAGTCTACCGTTCATTCTGAAACAAAGTACTACTCTCGAGCAGAACCGCGAGCGAAAGCTAGTCTAAATTAATATTATAAAGAGAAAAGATTTTGTCTTTTAATTTGTTTGTATGTTTGTTTGTAAGGATTTAACCCAACATCTTCTCAGACGTTTTTTAAAATTCCTACTCCGATAGGAAGCTATATTATCACCGAGTAATATAGGTTATATCTTATTTTAAAAATAGTTATGTTACTAACTACCTAACCTACTTTTACGCGAGCGAAGCCGCCGCCAAAAGCTAGTATTTTATAAAAATAATAAAATATACGGGATGGTCGAATGTGCTTTGATTAAAGCCTTACATTATATGGTAAAGAAATAAATTATATTAAGCCTGTTTTAAGCGCCCTCGCTGAGCGGCTCATAACGTACCACTTATGAATGTTAAAGTGACACTTAGAAATTTGTACCAGGGTCTCAGCAAAACAAGAAAAGCATATTTAAGTCTAGTGTTTCTTATATTTAATAAGGGTAGCCAGTTTTAAAGTTGACGTCTACACAATAATTCATCCACATACATGTTGCTGCATAACATTTTTTACGGGTACTTTGAAATAACTACACTGGAACATTGAGACAACTACCATCTTAGTTTCCCCGTGACCATGGCTGTTGAAAAGCAACCGAAATGTCGGGGAAAGTGTAAACATAAATATGAATAGTATAATAGTATAGTAATAGTATAAATAGTTTTAATAGTTACAATAATTCAATTAGCTTAAAAATTAGTAAAGCTTAATAGTAATTATGGTAGTGTAACAGTTTTTCAAAATTTTGTAATAAAGTGTCAAATAAACAGCGCGATAAAATCCGTATATAGTAGTTTAATTTCAATGAATAATATTCGCGTAAACAGAAGACAATATTATGCATAAAAATGTTAGTCCCGTTGACATTTGCGACGTACGATCATGTAAAAGCGAATGAAGCCGTGGGCTAGTCATAAATGTTTTCAAATATTAGTGGCTCAGGCTCAAAATGTTGTTTTTGTAGTTTTGTTATTAATTTGGCGATTTAAAAGAGTGGTTATGAGTTTCTTGCCTGCTTCTTATGAAAGCTTTTAATTCTCGAATAGACTTTTTTCAGTGCTAAGTTTTTATTTCCTTTTATTTATTTTTATTATAATATTTTTATTGACGTCTCCAAGAATTGTTTATACATTTTTATGGCAAGATTTTTGATTTTGACTTTGACTCAGTCTCAATAAATATTTCTTTGAAAATATGTAAGTAAGCATCCATAGTAATGTGGATTACCTGATCAATAGCATTGCAGTAAAGAAATGTCTAAGAAGTAATACCAGTAATCTCGTTTCTCGTTTTCTCTTCTCCAGCTTTAAACGGTTTTAAACCGGTTCGACGTCTACAATTAGGAAGTGATTAAGAGCACTCGTATTGGGCTTACAATACCGCTGCTACTTGGTTTTATAGTGGCCATTTAAAATAGAGAATCCGTTTAGAAGTTAACCTGAATAAATCTACTTTATACGGATTTCAAAAGTATTTTTCTTGTTTTTTTTTATTTGAGGGTGTTTTATATATGAATGTATATTTCCGTTCCATCATATCTTAGAGAATATAAAGATGTACGTACTATCGACTCCAGCGACGGATGACCACTCCTAAGGTTAAAATCATATAGCAGACCAACACTTGGTACCCGTACCCGTGACACGCCCCTTTCTTTGTTTGAGTTTTTTTACACTTTACATTTGTTTACTGATTCTAAGGCGATACAAACTCAACTGGTCAACATGTGCAAGCGAAATTTTTTCTGAAATGTACATCCGGCGCTGTAGCCGATAGTACATTGTTTTAGGTCTATATCCATAAAGGGGTAGGATGCTAACGCGTTCAGTTTTAGCAGGCTTGATTTTAGATCCCATGTACATATAACGGGGAAAGTCTATTGTTGTTTACTGGGCATAGTTCTAGATTGAGAGAAACGCTTTCATTTTTAGAAACTTAAACCAAAGATGGGATGTAGGTTTAGCACATATGGACCGGATCCTTCAGCGATTTATGGAGCACAACAGTATAGTTACTTTTCTTTGAATAAAGCGATAAGAATTTGTTTCTTCTTTATACTCAAGTATTTAAAAGGTTAATTTATATTTATAGGCTATTGAATCTATGCCCAGCAGCCTTTCGTATAAAGGTATCGATCAATTGAGATAGGCGAACAAAACACAGTAAACCATAAAGATATTGAGTTACATAATCAATTAACTCTCGCTAAGACAGCTTTGTTTATACTGAGGGAAAAATATTTTTTGAATAAATAGTGATTGCGCTGTAATCTCATAAAAGAAAATCCGATTTATCCCGAGATGTGTACTTCTAAAGATTACATATGTTTTGATTAAATACTATTTCAGAAAATCTTAGGCTTACAGAAGAGAGAAATAATGACAATGTATTATTTATACATCATCCACGTATGTTTGGTGATATTAAATGTCCGTATCTTGTATGATTACCATCGCCAGTTATCAATAAACCAAAATAATTTTACAATCTACATATATACCTCTAAAAATCTCATGTCACGGTGTTTGTGGCACTCCTCCGAAACACGAACTGATTTTTATGATTTTTTTATGTATATTTGATGAGAACAGATCGTAAAGTATATATCATACCGCTAGGTGATTAGGGTGTCCCTATCCAGAAAAGCAGTAATTATAAGCCTGGGTGAAACCGCGGGGGACAGCTAGAATTTTTATAAATTCTTTCTTTTATGCCTCTTAAGTTTGCACTTAAGTAAATTACGCTTGGTACTGATTGTGAGATCTAAATACTGATTTCTGTTTCGGGAAAAGTGTTACTTTACTTGAATTTCTAAGTAGCAATACGGGTTTTGAATGTGCGCCCGGTATGCAGCAATAGGCTGAATCATTATTATGTGTAGAGTAAAAGCTCAGTTGCCAAAATGTATAATCGTATTACACATTCATATTTTACTTATAATGGTACCTAAACAGTACACAATGAAGGCTATATGCGGTAGCAATCTAGCGTAACCTATGCCATGAACCAACGAGGCAATAATATTAATGTACTTTTATTTGTCAATACAGATCATATTTATGTCACTAATGCCTTAAATGGCCCTCCCGGCCAGGTGGACCGATGACCTGATAAAGGTAGCTGGGTCAGACTGGTTGCGGAAGGCGGAAGACCGGATGTTGTGGCGTAAAATGGGAGAGGCCTGTGTCCAGCAGTGGACTGCGATGGGCTGATTGATTGAATGCCTTAAATCCGATGCATTGCGTATCTTTTTATAAAAAAAGGTGGCAATCAAGCATACTAGGATAAGCGTAACTGTTTACCAACACGCGGGCTGTCTGCAAGCAGACCCACAACGGTAACCCGTTGCCTACGATCGCTTAAAAACTAGAACTAACCTCTTGAGCATAGCTGTCAATAAAAAAGTTAGAAAAAAGCAAAGAGACGAGGTGAAAGTAGAAAACGCTTGTGAGCCTCTCCCTAGCTGACTTCTTCTCGTTAGCCTTTATTATTCCCAATTCCCTTGGGGTCGGCTTTCTAGTCTAACCGGATTTGACTGGATATCAGTTGTTACACGGAGCGACTACCATCTGACCTCCTCAAACTGAAGGCTAACGATACCCTAAAGCTAGACCAGTGTCAGGATATTAGAGGGCACTGACTGCCCAATAACGACTGCCATAGATGCTCATGGCAGCCGGGACCGACGGCTTAACTTGCTCTCCGAGGCACGAAGCAGGCGATAATTGTCAATCAACCCTAGCTAACTATTATCTATACTAATATTATAAAGCTGAAGAGTTTGTTTGTTTGTTTATTTGTTTGCTTGAACGCGCTAATCTCAGGAACTACTGGTCCGATTTGAAAAATTCTTTCAGTGTTAGATAGCCCATTTATCTCTATACTAATATTATAAAGCTGAAGAGTTTGTTTGTTTGTTTGTTTGCTTGAACGCGCTAATCTCAGGAACTACGGGTCCGATTTGAAAAATTCTTTCAGTGTTAGATAGCCCATTTATCGAGGAAGGCTATAGGCTATATATCATCACGCTAAGATCAATAGGAGCGGAGCATCAATAAAGAATATTTCAAAATCGGAGGATATTTTTTCCTTTTGAGAGCTTCCGCTGCGTGCGCTGCGTAAACAGTTAAAGTTTCGCAAAAATAATGTGTAACAGAATTGTTCCTCTTTAAAAGTTCTAAAAAAAAGTCCGCGACAGCATATATCTATCTTTTAAGGTTGGCTCACTATAACCATTTTTATGCTAACGAAATTTGTTCTAAAATAATGCATTATTTGCGAAGGTATTTTTATAAACATGATATTAATCCTTATCCAAATAAATACGTTATTCATCACAAGTATTTAATTTAAAACAAAATTGCCCTTTACATCATACGATTTCAATGAATATATAGGAGATATCGCAGTTTTAAAATGACATTGCAGTAAAATAATTATTCTTTACAGACATAGTACAAACGATGTTTCTCCTGGTTTATTCTGCGTAATTATTACTGGTTTGATTTGAAAAATTATTTTGGTGTTGGATAGCCTATTTATCGAGGAAGGCTATTTAACATCACGCTACGACCCACGGGGGCGGCACAGTAACGATAAACGCGGGTGAAACCGCGGGAACATCTAGTTCATATAATAAAATCTTAGTACACATATGTAGTTTACCGAAAAAAGATAGAATGGCGTATGCTTACGTTACGTGTTATATCTAGACTAAGTATTTCCAGGTAGGTACATTAAATATTCTGTCCATATTTTGTCATTGGAACAATAGATATGTTGTCCTAACTACATGAACATTTCGGCTGACGAGGTCAATCTGACCTCCGCAAACAAAACGTGACTCCTATCCAGTAGCCGATTTGTGCAAATACGATTTACATTGTAGTTTGAACTATCTGCTTCGTGCCGATAGGTAAAATTACAAATCTCTCCTGAAACAATGACGTGCTAATAATAAAATACAGAAGCCATAAGTAAAAACCTGTATCATCAAGATAATTTCTGTCGACTATTATGAAAAATACTTGTTTAAATGTTGAAATTTTAATATATCTTCATTCAACACACACTTATACCTTAACTAATCCTATCCTAATCCTAATCCTAACTTCCTAATCCTAACTAATATTATAAAAGCGAAAATGAGTTTGTTTGTTTGTTTGCTTGTTACCTTTTCACGCCTAAACCACTGAACCGATCATCCTGTGCATATACGTTTTCAGGTGTACAGAAACGGACATAGGCTACCTTTCATCCCGAAAAAAATTACTGTTCCCGAAGAAAACAACAATAACGTTCGTATGATAATAGATGGCGCCACGTGTCTTTCTAATTATGATTGAATTATATTATTACAAGCAGAGTACAACCCGAATTGACTGTCAAATTCTAAATTAACGTGAGCGAAGCCGCGGGCAAAAGCTAGTAGAATATATATCTTCCATACTGTTTCCTAGGGATAGAAATTTATTGATAAAATCGATATTAACGCGAACGGAGCCGCGGGCAAAATCTAGTAATAACAAAATTATTTTTGTGCATAATGCAATTAAGTAGTCCTCGATAAAAGACATACAATACGACGATTCAACTACTTAAGAAATAGTGCAGAAGCGTTATTATATTTATTCATATAAAAAGGTTCGAATACTCGGGTGTGTGGTATTTGGCTGACAGAATAAACCCAAGGGACGTCTGCCGACCTTGCCGTAATTCATTCAATAATTTAGCCCCGGGCAAAAAAATATGTTGAACGAACATTCATGATATTCAAAGAACGCTTTCGATATTGTGTAATTCGATATTAGGTTAAAAATTCCTGTGGGTATTTTTATATTTTAATTTTATAGCCTTGTTATTGGGATCAATCTTTGTGCTGCGGATGATTTTATAATATACTAGCTTTTACCTGCGGCTTCGCTCGTGTTGATTTAGAATTTGACAATCAATTCGGATTGTACTCTGCTTGTGATAATATAATTCAATCATGATTCGAAAGACACGTGGCGAAATTTATTATCATAAGAACGTTATTGTTGTTTTCCTCGGGAACAGTAAATTTTTTCGGGATGAAAGGTAGCCTATGTTCGTTTCTGTATACCTGACTATGTATATGCAAAATTTCAGAATGATCGGTTCATTGGTTTAGGCGTGAAAAGGTAACAAACAAACAAACTCATTTTCGCTTTTATAATATTAGTTAGGATTGGGATACACATTTTACAATAGCTATCGAAATGAGACTTTATATCACCTCTTTCAACACTTTCAAGTAAAATAAGTGTAATACCTACTAGTTTCTGAACATTTCAAACAATGCCAATTATTGCTTTGTATGGCTCGGTGTAAGCATTCCTTAGAAAACAATTTACATAATTTCAACTTATTACAAAAAAGGTTTTGATCTATAAGTAATTTTCACCGTGCTCTGTTTATATTGTAACTACAGTTGTTTAAGTCCGACAAGGTGCAACATACTCTAACAATAAAGAAATAGACTTACATAAAAAGATAAAAAAGAGAATAGAAATAGAATAGAAAAATGTTAAGTAACTATAGGACTACAAATCATCGTCGGCCTCCATGGCGTAGTGGTTAGCGTAACCGACTGCCACGCCTGAGGTCGCGTGTTCGATTCAAGCACAAATCAAACATTTGTATGCATGAACATGGATGTTTGTCTTGGTCTGGGTGCTTCTATAATAATAATAATATAATAATATTCTACCACATACACACAACACGATCTAGCCCAAACTAAGCAGAGCTTGTACTATGGGTACTAGACAATGGATAAACATACATATATACTTATTTTTTTGTAAATACATACATATTATACATAGAAACACCCAGACCAAGACAAACATCCATGTTCATGCACACAAATGTTTGACTTGTGCGGGAATATGTGTGTATTTACAATACAAAAAAGTATATATGTGTGTTTATCCATTGTCTAGTGCTCATAATACAATCTCTGCTTAGCTAGATGGTGTTGTGTGTATGTGATAGAATATTATTATATTACTATTATATCATACATTATTAAGCCACATATTCTAACCTATTATTTTATTTTACGTGGAGAAATGTGTCTTTCTACATACCTCATGCGAATCCAGAATTTAATACAACCTTTAAATATAACGTTGTGTATACGCCGATTATATACAACAATATATAAAGCTTATATTTCTCTGTCAGATACATATCGGACAGAGAAAATAAGCTTTTGTTTTACGTGTATGGTTACCGACTTATCCGTACCTATACCATACCTAACTTTATCAAAATATCTAAACGAATACACGTGCAAAAATAATTGACGCTCCATCACTCATCCATCAATATTTGTATATGATGTACAAAACCCGTCAGATTTGTAAACGACAATAGGATAAAAGTCCATTCTTCGGGCCGGCGTTAATGGGCCAAACCGATATTGGCCTTCGGGCCAGATAAATCTCCTTCGTCGTTTTCCAATTTCCCACCACAGTCTAGTACCTACTCTTTTCGATTCTGATGTTATCGAAATCGATTCCGGTATTAATCTAAATAAGTATCTATGAGCCTTTTGAAGGCAGTGTCTCTTAAATTTTCGATATTGGTTAGATAAAGCATTGAGGCTTATAAATTGGTCGTTTCAAACACCGGATTTGAAAGCCCCACCGGATTCACGGGGTGTCTTTTTCAAATTGATATTTTATCGGTGTTTTAGTACGACGTAACGTCTCGGCTTTGGTTGAGTGATTGAAATCTCTACTTGCTTTCCAAGGATAATAAGTCTAAATATTATTATTGTTAGTAAGTATGTATATGTATTACGTATTTTATCGAATATAAATGTGCACTAGAAATAATTCATGTGTCGCGGGGAATTTTACAGACATTAAAAAAACGGACACAAAGAAAGCCTTGGTGTACTTTGAGTCTGTTGTTTGAATGTTATAAAAAATCGTGTTACCCACAAATAGTTTTTTGTGGATAACACAATTTTTTGTCCCGTGTGGGAATCGAACTTCCAACACTCGACGCAATGGCAGTGGCGTAGCTACCATTTTGACCACTACGCCATCCGTGCGTAAGATTTCATAGGTAAGATATGAACGTAATGTAATATATTTCTACAAGTCGACTTCTGCCGTCTATCCATTGAAACAGGCATAGGTTTAAACCTTTGGGAATAGAGGCTATCTGTATTAAGCCCATGTTTCGTCAACTATATTTAGACTGCACGTAATAGAGATCAAGTTAATTCTCGTCTACCAAACAATGTTTTCTAGAGATTGCTTTGTGGGTCCCGAGACATAAGTTTGACGGCCCTAGTTTCGACTATTGTGCTGGACAGTGTTATCTCGTTTCTGGTTTGGGTTTTTCTGTAGTTGCACGTCACGAGTTGAATATTGTAAATGACTGATAGAACCTAAAACGAAGCTGGCATTTGGGCTTAATACACCTTCCCTTTAGCCCTTTAAATATATAGGCATGACATTTAATCTAGCACTAGCATGCGCTTAGTGCTCATCGAAGTATATAGTATGTAAATGAAATCCTGACTAATAGTATAAAGGCGAATATGAGTTTGTTTATTCGTTTGTTACGCTTTCACGCCATAAATACTCGACGAATCATCATGAAAGTGGTACAGAAAAGGACATAGAGTACCGTTGGTTCTGAAACAAAGTACTGCTCTTGAGCAAAACCGCGAGCGAAAGCTAGTCTATACTAATATTATAAAGCAAACAGATTTCAAGTGATATAAAGTTGACATAACCTACATTTACGCCGCACACTGTTAAACTTTAAAGTGCTACTAAGAATTTTTGGACAGAAATACCCAATAACACTAGTAACAATCCACTCAAACGGCGGCGGTAGCATTAGGCATTGGACTTGCGATCGAGAGGTCGTGGGTTCGAATCCAACTCATTGCACTACTGACGTGAACCCACTCCTAATACAAGCGTTCTAGCTTAGCTGGAAGGGTTACAAGAATACTAGTACAAACCTAAATTGCTAGTAATCTTTATTTTTAATTAAAAAAATATCTGCACTATAGCAACATTCGCTACAATCTTTATATATATAAATCTTCAGTGCGTGTGTTTGTAATTAAACTCCTCCTAAACGGCTGGATGGATTTGATGAATTTTTGTGTGTGTGTTCAAGTGTATTCGAGAATGGTTTAAATTTGTTGTTTTTTATTTTTTTTCGTGTGTACAGGACAACGTCTGTCGGGACAGCTAGTTACCATATAAATTACCAAAACATACCATATTTCATTAACTAAACAAATAACCGAAACATATAAACTGTCCTATACTACAATATTATTCAGTAACTCTTGCCAAAACAAAAAGCAGTGGGCATAGAATGTATGAATGTTTTTATTTTCAAGAACATCATGTACGTTGAAGGGTGAGAGCCGACTGCTGTATCGTATGATCTCATTTACATTTTAGGCAAGTATGCATTACACGGGAATCACATTTTCCGACTAAAAAAAGATTTTATTTATACTTATTCCGCGAAGCTTTACAAGAGCTGATGCTTTGTATACCAGGTAACCCGTAAAAAAAGGATAATTCTCATACATCTTATTGTAAAGCTATTGGGGCCCAATATATATAGCCCTGGGCCATTATGGTATAGGTATGGAAACAAACATACTTTTATGAGTAGTAGAGCCTCGCTGATTTCAGCATGAATGGGCCGGGAAGGACTACCCTCTCATATCGACGTGAGATAGCTGTATTCTTACTGTTGTGTTTCGTTCAGTGAGTGGCAGTGCCGGAGACTCAATCACTGTCTTCCCCCCTTCCCACTCCTTCTTCCCACTTCCTTTTCTGAAGGGTCGGCAACGCGCAAGTGATGCCTCTGGTGTTGCAGGCGGCGTCCATAGGCTACGGTGACCACTTACCATCAGGTGGCCGTATGCATGTTTGCCACCTTAGTCGTATAAAAAAAGGCCTTACTGCCCACCCCTATGGTTGGACAGAGGTGTATTGTATCTCAGCAATGTTTGGGCGAGCATATCACCATCTACCGGGCATGTTACAAACCTCGTGCTGCTACCAAAAATTTTTACAGTAAAATCTAATAACGCTTTACCTAGCCGGGCGTCAAACTCGAGACATCCTGCACAGGAGTGGCATTCTGCCGCTGTACCGCTAAGGTGAATAGCTAACGTAAATGTCACAATTAATCCTTAGTTTTTCTACAAACTTTGTTTCATATAGAACTACTAGATTTTGCCCGTGACTTTGCTCGAGCAAATGTAAGTTAGATTAATAACAGTACTTTTTTCTGGATAAAAGGTAACCTATGTTCTTTTCTGTTCCCCTGACAACTTGTACGCGAAATTCATGATGATCAGTCGAGTAGGTAAAGGATGCAAGCGTATCAAACAAATTCAGATTTGTATTTATAATATTAGTAAGTCTCCTAATCCTAATCCTAATTAATATTATAAAAGCGAAAATGAGTTTGTTTGTTACCTTTTCATGCCTAAACCACTGAACCGATCATCCTGAAATTTTGCATATACGTTGTCAGGTGTACAGAAATGGACATAGGCTGCCATTCATCCCGAAAAAAATTACTGTTTCCGAGGAAAACAACAATAACGTTCTTATGACAATAGATGGCGCCACGTGTCTTTCGAATCATAATTGAATTATATTATTACAAGCAGAGTACAACCCGAATTGATTGTCAAATTCTAAATTAACACGAGCGAAGCCGCGGGCAAAAGCTAGTTAGGATATAACTAACACGTCACATATTACAATGTACACAATACAATATAGATGTACATAACCTTGTTTACTTTAAACAATGCGTACAAAACTAACAAAAACAGCTCTTAACTAAGCAATACACATTTTGTAACTATTGTCGTAAATTCTTTACAGCCACACCTTATTATCCCTAACAAAACACTAGTACTTGCTATTTTCTTTCATAACGACTGTAAAAGGCCTTCTTTTACGATTGGCGAAGGAAAAAGTGAGGGAGCACGTGAAATTCAATTATTTAGGTTTGCACTGACGGTTGTGGAGGGTTACGGAGACATAAAATATTCGCAGCTCAATGAAGTCTTGCTTACGTAAAACCGGAGGTACTCAATAAATATGATGTAAGCTACTTATATCTGAAATATTTGCTTCAATATTTATGAAGAGTGAATAATATTGATTGTTATATGGCTTAGGAGTTAGGGTACTTATATTATTGTACATGCTAACTAATAATTATTAATACGAAAGTGAGTTTGTTTATTTGTTTGTTTGTTACGCGTTCACGCCGTAACTACTCAACCGATCATAATGAAAGTTCGCATACACGTTGTCAGGGGTACAAAATTAGACATAGAATGCCTTTTATCCAGAAAAAAGTACTACTGCTAACCTTGTTTTTTTTAACCTGGGGAAATGCTTTGACACATACCCCTCCTCATGGGCGGCGATCTATATTTACGCGAGCGAAGCCGCGGACAAAATCTAGCAATAAATACATAAGTGCTTCGATGAGGCAGTAGTGAAAAATGTGATTCCTTTATCGGTAAACGTGTTAGTAGTTACTCTGTCGAGGATTTTTAGTAGCTGCACCAGTTTAGTATAGTGCTTGGTAAACAGCAATACGCTACCTTTTTTTTATTTATTTTGTTATACTTCTAAGGTGGCAAACAAGCCCACTTGATGGTAAGTGGTCAGAGTAGCCTATGGACGCCTGCAACACCAGAGGCATCATTAGCGCGTTGCTGACCATTTGGGAAAGGAAGGAGAAGGAGCGGGAAGGGGGAAAGAGGGTGATTGGGATTGGTGATTAATTCATAATACTAATATTAGAGCTCCCGAAATGTCAGCGAAATTCCTGTAGAGCAGGCGATTTTACAAATATTTAAAGAGCGGGCACAAACAACTCCCAGGCTTTAAACAACATGGTTGTTTAGAGCCTGGGAGTTGTTTGTGCCCACAAATGGTTGTGGTCCACAAATGGTTGTGGATCACAAAAATTTTTATTCCGTGTGGGAATCCAACCCACAAAACATGGCGATGTTTGTTACATATGGGAATTGAACGCACAACACTCGGTGCAGTGGCAGTGACGAAGCGATCACTTAAACCACTATGCCATCTGTGCTGCCAAATAAATATCTAAATCCAAGTAGGTAATCACTTATCACAGAATTTTCAGATACAAAGTTGGCAGGTAGACTTTGCTTTTTTGGCAGATACCTAAATTCCAAAGTCATGCATAAAGCCAACTTTTACTAAACTATTTGTTAAAGAAAACAAAAGTGTCGAACAAAACTTTCGAAGTAGTAAGTATTTGAACGTTTTTTTTCTGCGCAACCGAACTTTCAAACCTATAAATCTACAGATTCAGCACGTAAACGACGCAAATTGTTAGATATCTAAGTTCGTATTACGAAGTAGGCTTCTAAGAAAGTATTTTTTGAGGATTACTAGACTTGTGTAATATCTATATAATTATTATAAAACAAAGTCCCTCGCCACATCTGTCTGTTCGCGATAAACTCAAAAACTACTGCACGGATTTTCATGCGGTTTTCTCCAATAGATAGAGTGATTTATGAGGAAGTTTAGGTGTATAATTTGTGGGTTTGTAGTACCCGTGCGAAGCCGGCTCGCTTCCAGCCGGTAGTAGCGTAGAACAATATTATTTGCAAATGTTTTTTTGTAGTAGCAGACGAGCTCGCTAGCTCTTCTGCAATAAAAATTAATACTAACCTACCAATGGACTTCGCCAATGACAAAAATATACACTTACTTACTTCGCTGGCTCAGCGAGCCAAAGTGGGTATTAGCCTCCGACATTAAAATGCGCCATTTCCTTTCTATTTACGACCAACGGCTTTACGTGCTTTTCGAGGCACGGGGTTTCTAACCCCACCGTCTTACTAACTCCAGGCTGATAATAAGATTTCTTAAAAGAATAACCAATTAACTTCTTTTTGGCCCGATTCTGGATTCGAACTCTAGACCATCACGTACAGCAGTCGCATTCAGTATTGCTGCGCTACCCACATTTCGTTCATTTGTTGTGTTAATAAAGCCTATTGCCATCTAACATGCACACTTCTCGACTCTATACTACTCCTATCTTATCTTATCTTATGTGGGGACCAGTCAGTGCAGACCGGCGACACTTCGACCCAGTGGGATCTTTTGTGTCGACACTCTCCCAATAACGACTGCCATAGATGTTCATGGCAGCCGGGACCACCGGCTTAACGTGCTCTCCGAGGCACGGAACAGGCGATAATTGTCAATCAATACGCACATAATTTCGAAAAGTCATATAACTTCCGAAAGTCAGAGGTGCGCGATGTGGGTTCGAACCCGAGACCCTCTGCATTGCAGTCTGTTGGTCTCCCACTGAGCTATCGCTGCTCTATACTTGTCCTAAGAATATTCTAACAGAAAAGCCCCAGTAATACTTTACCTGAATACGCAAAAGTCACACGTAAACATAATATATGCTACGGGACCAGCGCGGCAGTCACAGACCTTTTTCGGTTATAGAATATACCGCGAGAAAGAAAGCATAGCCAGCAACTAGTTTTTGCATAGAATAATATATGCGAAGAAACAAGAATTATTACAAACCGTGTGTCATACGTGCCTTATCTAGGCTCTTTTTTATTTGTCTGCAGACTAGTACTCTGGAATCATACGACATTTTATTTCGTATTTGCTTTCTTTGAGGAATACTTTTCTTTTTAGTTTGGTTATGGTGAGGTTCCAAATTGAGAGGATCTGAATTTTGGCTAAAATGTTACAGCATTTTAGATGGCATGCAGAATCTTAACACATCTGCTGACATCGTGGCTCTACCATATGCGTATATAAGTTAGCTAGAATAAAAAAAATATGACTTTGTCACACAAATAAACCAGTCGATATGCGGCAGGCTACCACTGGTTTATCGCTTTAATTTTAAAATACAATTGCCAATAAGCATTGCCATTCAACGTGGCAATGCTGCCAGTCTTCTGGGCACACTACCGATCGACTGTGATGCGGAGGTTTTATTTTTCTTTTTCTTTCTGTTTTATAATATTTTAGGTATAAGTTTGTTTTAAAGAATTGTGGTTATATGTACATAGTTAAATACTCCAAATATAAAGCTGTTCTTCACAAAAAACTTAAAATGACATTCATAATGTATTGATAATCCGAATGGTTAATATAATAAATAGTATAGCCAATATAAAAAAAATATTTGTTACATAAGTATAATCCGAGAGAAAACCAAGAAAATGTTACTGGGTTGAATTGAAACACGATACCAAATATTTAATTATCCATATTTAATTTTAGCATAAGCTTATTTTTAATATTATTTTATAGCAGCACTTCTATATAATATTGTCTTCTGTTTACGCGAATGTTATTCATTGAAATGAAACTACTACTATATACGGATTTTTTCGCGTTATTTATTTGACACTTTATTACAAAATTTTGAAAACTGTTACACTACTATTACTATTAAACTTTACTAATTTTTAAGCTAATTAAATTATTGAAACTATTAAAATAACTATATAAATAATAACTATATAAATAGTGTTAATAGTTTCAATAATTTAATTAGCTTAAAAGTTAGTAAAGTTTAATAGTAATAGTAGTGTAGCAGTTTTCAAAATTTTGTAATAAAGTGTCAAATAAACAACGCGAAAAAATCCATATATAGTAGTTTAATTTCAATGAGCACTTATATATGTTATTATGAGCTTTTTAGTACTACTACTACCTAATTACCTACTTCTTATCTCGCAAATATAACCTTTACAATACATTTCTCGTGACGAAAACAGTATAGCTCTAAAAATACAAATCATCTTCCCTTAAAAAAGTTACTGACTGATAAACTCTGAAAAGTAAGTCTTGTAAAAATTCTAATCTGGGTGTAATCTTCCCTTCACTTTTTAAATTAGCTCTGCTTAAAATTCTGCTAACGGCCTAAGTTTTAAGGTTTGCGAATTTCTTTAGACCATTAAGTAAGGCAGTAAGTAGGTAGCTGTCTGACGTAATACGTTACGTAAAATCTCATAAGATACCACGGCCTGCAGTGTGTTAAGGTCTACATTAATTTAAGAAATAAATTTTGATAGTAATTTGTTGAGACGCTTCAAGAAAATACTTTAGTACTAACATGCTTAATAATTGATCAAATTTATTCGCGTAACTTGTGTCGTAAAATTTTCCTAAGTTATATACCTATAGTACATATATACCTATGCTTTAAATTTTCTCTTTCCTATTTGGATGTTAGTTTCTCTTTTAGTACAAAAGAAGTTGCACTACAAACTACACACTGGTTTATTTTTTAATGCCTTTACGTAGTTGATACTAGCAAAGAAATATGGCATTATGTGCCACTGTTTCGCCTCGACAACATTTATTTTTATGGTGATATTAGCAAATTAATTAGATTATCAAGTATGTGATCCTTAGCGGATTGATATACAAAATACAAATATATATGAAAATAAAATTACCTAGTGCAAATGTACGAACAAATATAAGTATTTATAATGACGTAATAAAACACTATCGATATTGTTGTTAGCTTCGAGTTTAATCATTTTTGTATACTTTTCACTATAAATTTATATATTTTCTGTTAACCGACTGCCACTCCTGAGGTCGAGGGTTCGATTTCCGCACAAGTCAAACATTTGTGTGCATGAACATGGACGTTTGTCTTGATCTGGGTGTTCCTATGTATAATATGTATGTATTTACAATAAAAAAAAGTATATATGTATGTTTATCCATTGTCTAGTACCCATAGTACAAGCTCTGCTTAGTTTGGGCTAGATTGTGTTGTGTGTATGTGGTAGAATATTATTATTATAAAGGTATAGTGCAAAAGGGGTAAACAAAGATAATATATTATGTTATCTAAATTTCTCTAGGTATGGTTCCATGTAATGTCTAAGAGGACCGTGACCATATACCGTTTTAGTACCAAACTCTGTGTCGCTACAGAGACTATTTTGACATGAAATTTCAATAACCCTTTTTCTGCCCAAGCATTGAACTAGAGACCTCATATACAGCACTGGCATTTACCAGCGCTACGTTACCAATGCGGTATATACAAGTTGTTGGTGGAAAATCCGTTTAATTTTGAAAGCTTTATGATCTACATACTCATACGTCCTAGATACTCAGTATGAGAATGATACGAGCGTTTGCATGCGTAAAACGTACGCAGCTACGTGATGTTATTGTTAGTATTTTAATATTAGATTCAATAACGTTGATGTGCTTAGAACTGCTCTGTATGTAGAACGATATATTCGGATAAGTATACTATAAGATTTACGTGATATTGTTGTATTCCAGGAAAAAGTAACAAGTTTTTTATTACGACTACACTAATCTATACTAATATTATAAAGCTGCAGAGTTTATTTGTTTGAACGCGCTAATCTCAGGAACTACGGGTTCGAATTGAAAAATTCTTTTTATGTTGGATAGCTTATTTATCGAGGAAGGCCTGACGTCCTCAATGGCGTAGTGGTTAGTGTAACCGACTGCCATGCCTGAGGTCGCGGGTTTGATTCCCGCACAAGTCAAACATTTATGTACATGAACATGGATGTTTGTTTTGGTCTGGGTGTTTCTATGTATAATATGTATGAATTTACAAAAAAAAAGGATATATGTATGTTTATCCATTGTCTAGTACCCATAGTACAAGCTTTGCTTAGTTTGGGCTAGATGGTGTTGTGTATATGTGATATTATATAATAAAAAAAAGGTTATAGGCTATATAACATCACGTTATGACCCACGGGGGCGGCGCAGTAATCATAAACGCAGGTGAAACCACGGGCACATCTAGTCTGTAATAAAATTGTAACTGGTCGATGTCTGTACTTAAATTAAATGTCAAGGGTCTTTATAACAGCTATAGAAACCGATGCAACCGATGTCTGCGTGTTTGTATGCGCATCACGCAAAAACTACTGCACAAAATGAAATGGTAATCGTTTACTATCATGATAATTGCGAATCAAATGCTGGTTTGCCATCACATTGCTTATAATATCGAGATAGGAGGTTTCTGATGGTAAATTTCTATCTTTTATTGCACGGACCGTGCAGCGATAGCTCAGTGGGGAGACCAGAGACTGCAATGCAGAGGGTATCGGGTTCGAACCCACGTCGCACACCTCTGACTTTCGGAAGTTATATGAATTTTCGAAACTATGTGCGAATTGATTGACAATTATCGCTTGCTCCGTGCCTCTGAGAGCACGTTAAGCAGTTGGTCCCAGCTGCCATGAACATCTATGGCAGTCGTTATTTGGAGAGTGTCGACACAAAAGATTCCACTGGGTCGAAGTGTCGCTGGTCTGCACTGACTGACCTCCACATAAGATAAGATAACCCCTGCAGTTAAGTTAGAATTCTCGTATTAGGAGTGAGTTAACGTCAATAGTGCAATGGGTGGGATTCGAACCCAGACTTCTCGATCGCAAGTCATCGCCTTATCCATTGGGCTACCGCCTTATTTAACAACATACATTACTCTCTACTATCATAAATTAACAGTATGTTAACTATTTAAAATTAATTTAGGTAATAGCGTGAACCATAGCAACAATTTTCGTAAATTAACTAATTTTATAATAGTAATATTATGTACTACTTGATAAGCCAACAACAGTTAAATTAAAACATAATACATTTAAACGCATATTTACTCAAATTAATGTAATTACATATAATTTATGAACACATTCATATCATCAGTAAAATAATGTGAAACCATAAAACGGCTATGTAAGATTAATTTTACACGAATTGCTTTTTTAATTAAAATTAGGGTAATTTTATATCAAAAACTATTGGTTATTTTATTAAAAACTAGCTGTTACCTGCGACTTCGTTCGCGTAGATTTTAACTAAAAAGTGTTTGTCGCCGCGGAACCCAACTATATTTCTCTGCCCAAGTTGCTTAAATGGCGTAGTTTTTATAGTGTAAAGCTAGATAATAGCATGGCTTACTCAAAAACAACATTTAAATATGCGTCGTTAGATTACACGCTGTCACAGAATGCGTAAGAAAAATAAAGATTCACAGCTCCTTCCCCGTAAGTGATAGCGTGATAATATGTAGCCTATATGTTGACCCGACCTGTTAGTAATATTCATGCAAAATTTGAAGTAAATCCATGCAGTATTTTTTAAGTTTAGCCCGGACAATACATACAGACAAACAGACAAAAATTCTAAAAACTATATTTTTGGCTTCGATATCGATTGTAGATCACGCCCCAAGTATTCTTTTAAAAAAATATTCAATGTACAGTTTTGACTTTTCTACGATTTTATTATATGTATAGAAAACTCTTGATAACTTTTTTGATAAGGAGAATCAATGTTCTCTATGCTGATCAGAAACTTTCTGATGAAAGATGATACTGGAACTGCCTTACAACGGCACGCCTGCGTGAATAATACGGCAACAGTACCCAAATTAAACAAGAGAAAAAATGTACCAACTAAAATCTTAGTCAAGTGAAATATTTTACTTAACAGGTATGAGTTCTAGATGTAAACAATTAATGCGCCAAAAAGAAAATAAGTCTTAAGGTGAGAGTAAGAGCAATGACAACACCGGATTTAAAAGCTATCATATAAAATCTATGGTAGCGAAGTGAAACTAAATGCGTCTGTTATATGGATAGAGTCCAGATATTGTGGTGCTACTAAGAATAACCAATACGTCTTCTTGATCCGGGTATCAAACCTCTCTCGGAGTTCCCAACTCATCGAGGCAGTCCGCGGACGTTATTAAGGTACTTTCTGATTTGTACGATATTATATAATCCAGAAATAATTCAACAATAATGTTTCACTACTCAATCTACGCCACTTCCTCGAGCTTATATAAAATGCATAGACCAGAGCCAGGGTCAGCACAGCAAACTAAGTGACAGCATTCCTAAGGAGAGTGACGTCGAAGAACAATTCAACGTGCGAGCTTCGACAAGCCGACGCGTGAATTGAGAGCTCCCGTGCGGCTCTGAACGATTCCACGTACTATACTCAAGGATGTGGCAAAATAACGCTGTTGGTGCATTCTTATGTAAGGCCAAACGAACGTTATTTTGGTTACGTAATATACATTCAAATTAAATTAGCTTTGGTTATTGGTTAACCTGTCTAGTCATGGAATTCTAGACATAATTTAAAATTTATTGTGCCTGGCCATCGGTGTACCGCTGCGACTCAATAGGTTAACGAACCGATTATGCACCGTCGTGTGGCATAAACAGGACTCAAATTTCGAGTCAACGACGGTTTTCTTTTTCTTTTAGATAGTTTTGAAATCTCCAGTCTGTGTCTGTGTAGATTAATTTGTCGTTCTTTAATGGCTTTGCAAGGTTTAAAAAGTATCTGGCAAAGAGCTTACGCCTTGTTACACTGCTCTCCGACTATTTGAAGAGGGATTGTTTTGATCTTTTATCGTTCATGGTCCCTTATAGCTGTAAGAATCGCAACTTCATAATGATGAAAATGATGAATAGCCTATCTTTGCATTTATATACTGAATGAGATGCAATGAAGTTATTAGTTAAGGTAAGAAAATTCTATGCTGTGTCCCGCTATCAAATATGTTTGTAGAAAAGATAAGATTTAGTAGGCGCAAAGTAGATTTTACGTTATATTTTTTATTCATGATTACTTTTCGAAATAAATGGATGGACATAAGAAAGGCGACCTATGAAAACAACTATGCTGACTTTGGTATTAAATGCATGATATGACACAATAATCATATCGAAAGTATCATATCGAGGTGACCACTTAGACCACTACGACTTGAGTGCAGTCAACAACTTGAATATAATTTAACTGATGTATATACAAATTTTTTTATTTGTATCTAGTCTCAGCGCCAAATTGCATAAATTCGCTTAGCGATCGACCTTCACCGCTTGTCCTTGGCAGATTTTTTCGCAACACAAAGTACTTCAACCTCTAACAAAAAACCTAACTTATCGAAACCAACTTGTGTAATATCAAAAACCTATATCTTCCTGGCTCTTAATGTCACCCAACTTATACACCACTGGTGAAACCATCACTGTATTATAAACCTTAAACATAGCATAGTAAAGTAGATATTCTTTGTTTCAATGGCGGTTGGTACATATTATCTGGCGTTCTATAATTCAGTCTTGAAGCAAGTCAATATACGTAACATGGCTGCCGACGCATCCAGATATGCCTATTGTTGGCACTCCAATAGAATTTCTATGCGGGAGGCATTGCATTGTATTACGTCATACTATAGAAATTAGGAGAACGCGGTTATTGAAATAACTTCAAACAACGTCTTGGCATGGTGACTACTTAATTGGGGTTTGCGCTTATGTTTGTGAGTAAGACTTGAAAATTATTACTGAGTATTTAAAACCTCTCAGTAGCAAAGCACAGACTCTAAAATGTGTCTAATAGACGACAATTTATAGACTCGTCCCTGTTTACACCTGACTATAATTAAAACACGGTTTGTGAAATGTGTTGTCCACCTGGGACTATGGAAAAGTCGTAAGTCTACGTAAACATTCTAAAAGGATTCTGCTATCGCACTCCCACCAAAATCTAGATAAAACGGAAAGCGAATATTAAATTCAGTAAATAAAATAAACTCACCCTTTGACGTGCATAAGTGTTAATTTTTGACCTAAGTGAATAAATGATTTTTGACTATGACTTTGAGCTAAACACTTGACTATGCTATTTTTTAAGGTAATAACTAAACTTCGCCAGCTAATCGGAACGTTTGTATTAGAAGAAGGTTAACATCCAGTAGTCAAATGGTTGGGATTCAAATTAATGACATCTTGAAGCAAGCAAGCTTGCAAGTTCAATTATGTCCATTTAATTAACGTATTTCTACGAATAAAGCTGATAACCTGCCTGCTGAAATAAATTGTGATCATAATAAGCTTCTACACCTTTTCATTTAACCATACGTCTAGCCTTTACTAAACTTTTTCAATATGGCATAAGTTCAGAATAAAATCTCACTGCCACAAAACGGAACATTTAATAAGGTTGACAAAAATCTTTCAAAGAACTTTTTACTACGTTACTGAATTCCACACTGTAAGAAACTTCGCGGTGACTTAATCATGCGAAGTGGTTCTTTAGAAGAAGTCAAGGTGGAATCGCACTAGTTAAAATGCATTTTTCTTATAATATTCAACTTATAGTTTATATAGCACCTATTGACGTAATAATAATATAATCATTTATTTGCACAAAACATGGTATTTATATTACAATAGTACTTCAATCATGTTTTAATAAATTAAAACATATAAAATTTTTATCTTTAAAGTCTATTAGATCATAAAAGTTGTATTGATTGAGCCAAGTGTACAACTTTTTCGAAGTCTATATGTATTAAGCGATTCGGTATACATGCACGCACATTGTATGGCAGCTTTTGCTGTATGTACTTGATGAGTCTCGATATGTCATTCAAGAGTAATTTAAAAGGATATTGTCTATGCCGATAATGTAACGTAATAATCGATTGCATGTTCCGTCTTGTATTTTCAAGACAGTCTTGAAAAGAGTGGTTATTTCCAAGACAATCTTGAAGAGAATAGTTGCTGCGAAAGATCAAAACTCTGGTGTGTAACCTGTTAAGGAAAATATGACTAAGCTTTTAAGAACGCTCGTCTCTCTTAAGGTTAGTAATGAGCCCTCCATTGCTTTATGACCTTTATTGAATAAAATATCGCCTTTATTAGATTTTAGTGACAGCCCGGTCTAATAATAGGATGGTAAAATCTTGAACCTAACCTAAACGCTCCATGGAAATCTGGCTTTAGACCTACGTATCTACCGTGGCTAGAAGCCAATTTCAACATGCTAAGCTACAAAGCTTGGAGGTTAATACTAAGCATAACTATGTGGTCCAACAATAATATATATATATATATATATGTATATATCTCCCCGAAAGCATAGCTATATTAGGTCCTATATAGCTTGGGAACTAAAATATCTATGCTTTCGGAGGAACTAAGACTATAATTTATTATAGTTTATCGGGAATATTTTAGATGCCGAGCTATTAAAAATTTTCTAACAGAAAACCTCAATCATAATACTTTCTCGGTCCGAACCATATGATTTCCCGGTATACCTGATTTTACTGACGTTATTCGTCACGTAACGACTGTGCAAATGTTGATAAAAAGAAACCAGCATCTCACGTGGGCTTCGCTGAGCTCACACCAGTCATCCCGTGACCACTAAACTTCAGGAAATAAATATGGATTTATATCTCTGCACTTTTCTTACCGACGCAGTTAAGACACTTTGTTTATTATCATAACAATATAACGTGCCATCAAAACTATTTAGAATAAAAGCATGCACTTGTTTCAAATTGCATTCAACAAACTACTTTACAATTGCGACAAGTTCCTTAATTACTAAGGATCCTTGGCTCGTCTGATGTTAAAAAAGTTCTGACGGTCGGACAATTCATGACCGCTCGGACGTCAGACAAAGAAGTGAATCTAACTAGTCGACTGAGAACAATAGAAAGTTACTGAAAGTTTTTTCTCTCTCTACAATTGTGTGAAAGGAGCGATTGACGAGGATGTGTGTTGGTCCTTGTTCCTTAAAGACTATTATCGGTTTAGTGAAATAAAAATCTTTTGCAACGGCTTATTTAGTTAGTTGTTTTTAATATTTTCTTTTAAATGTATGTCTGAGGAGCTACATAAGTTAAGAGAAAGCAAGTTTAGACAAATAGAAAACCCGGCATTTGACCTATTGAGTCACAGCAGTAATTTACCGGTGGCCAGACAGGTTAATTTAGTTTAACAAGTCTTTATATTTTTATGATACAAGTCTTTATGTCTTTATAGTACACCAAGTTATTTGTCTGGGGATAATATAACCGCCAGGACATGAACTCGATGAGCCTAGAATGACTGACTTACAAGTATAGTTTATAAAGAGTTTAATATCCAGCTTAAATATTATTCGTTAAAGTCTAACCTTGCAATTTGGTTAATTTTAAATGAAATAATAAGGACACTACCTCATGGTTAAAAAAATGGCGTATCTGTTACATAATATGTGCCAATCGACTGAGTGGATCTAGTCTCCACACAGAACAAAAATCTGTGTAAGCCAAAAATACTTGTTCAGTTTCAATGTTTATAAAGTCGTCCGTTAAACAAGGATTTAACTCAAGTATCTATATTAATAAGTGTTATATCAATGTAAACGTAGAATAATTCGTGAAAATTAAAAAAAATTGGAATTGGTCAAAAGATTTACTTAATCAAAAATTGTTTTCTACCATATTAAATGCTGTTGTCAAGTCACGAGAATAAATTTTGTAAGATTGTATTCCATCGATTACGAAGTACCAAAACCTCGTTCCTAGTTTTCATAAAAGTATGCCAAGACAAATATTTGTTCCATAACTATAAGTAATTTCTTTCAAGTTAGGCGTATAAAGATTTTTTACTACGTCTTACATATTGGTTTTGTAATATTACATAAGAGTTTGGAAAAGTTTGGGAGTTAGAACGAACGCTTTTTAAAATCGGAAAAATATTGATAGATATATGTATGTATATGGCAGTAAGCTGTCAATTCCATGAAACATGTTTAGAGACTGAAATTCTTTACAAGCAACATTACATACAAACAACGGGTACAAAGAACACCCAAACAGAAGAGTAGTATGTAGTTGAGTAGTAGAGCCTCGCTGATTTCAGCATGAAGGGCCGGCTCGACCAGAGAAGTACTACCCTCTCACAGAATATCGACGTGAAATAGCAGTGTTCCTACTGTTGTGTTTCGTTTGGTGAGTGAGAGTGCCGGAAGCCCAATCACCTTCTTTCCCCCTTTCCGCTCCTTCTCCTTCCCACTTCCTTTTTTCCTAAAGGGTCGGCAACGCGCAAGTGATGCCTCTGGTGTTGCAGGCGTCTATAGGCTACGGTGACCACTTACCATCAGGTGCGCCGTATGCCTGTTTGTCACCATAGTTGCATAAAAAAGATGAACAAATATCTGTGGGTCATACAACTGTCGGTCCCGTGTGAGGGTCAAGCAACCACTGAAATTAATACGTCATCCGAGGAGTCAAAAAATTACTGAGGAAGTGTCACAAACCTTCCTATTTCTACCCAATCCAAGTAAATTAATTAGACTTCTGAATAGCTAGGCGGCTTCACGCTTTAGATTATATTGTAATCTGCATAATATTAATCAGTTTCGAAATTATTGGAGTGTGTTTTCAATTAGCCTACTACGCTGATGCGAAGCTGAAATTTCTAAAGCGAATATAATTATATACATTGTACGTGGGTAATTATCATCTAGAACTTAAACTTTAATCACCGATGTTACGTAATGAGGACCCTACATATCGACTTAATCGCATTTGGAAGGCAACTGAATGCTATAGAAATATAGCTTAGGTATATATAACTTTCAGTTTCAATTGAAAGAAAAAGCAAAAGTAGAGACATACTCGTATAGAGAATTGAAGGATTTGGCATCGGATCGAGAAAGATGGAAATTGCTACACCGACAAGTCCATAGCACTTAAATTTTGGATTTTAGTTATATAAGTTATAATGTACAAATATTGTTTCACGTTTTAACGAATGCTACACATTGAAATTAGACTACTTCTTACGAATTTTATAGCGGTTTACTTTAATGTAATGTTTTAATTGATAGACGCCAAAGATATATAAAAAGCTACAAGATTTTGTTTAAATAATATATTAAGATGTTATTTGAAGTATTTTATAAATGACTAACTTTTGCTCCGCTCGCTAGCATAAATGTTAGTGACAGTACATTTTTTAAATAAAAGTTGCTTTTTGAGTTAAAATAACAAACAAAGAACCAGCCTCTTTATAATATACATTTCAGTCCTAAGCGAAAAATTTTAAATTATATGATCAGTATAAAACTGTGCTTATAGCAAATCAATTTTTGCGTTGGTTGTGAGTTTGAATCTCAATATGACCATGTTGGAATTTTAATAATGATCGTTTTAGTGACCTTAACATTTAATGATCTGATATTATAGTTAAGATGTATTTTTAATATTAAACATGAACTACAATATATTATATTAAAACTATTAAACTAAATTGTGTTGCAATATCAAACAGCGTAGACGCATAAGAAAGTTGTTCCAACTCTATTTTACTTTCCACATTTGCTCTGCTCAAACATTCCGTGTTGAGCTTAGACTTATGATGTAGGAGGGAGACGAAAGCTAACAATTAATCTTACTTCGTGACATCGGTCGTTAGGAAATGTCACGGAAAACAAACTTCAAGTGGGATACCAATCCAACTGAATGACATTTCGAGACCAGGCAGCAAATATATTTTACTAATTTTGGCCCACGGCTTTGTTCGCTCGACAATGGTAGTGGCTTGGATTAAACATACATAATGTCCTTTTCCATACCCTTGACAACTTTTATGCAGAATTTCATGATGATCGGTTGAGTGGTTCATGTGTGCAAGCGTAACCAACAAGCAAACTCACAGTCGCATTTGATAAATAATATTAAATTAGGATACTAGATATAATGTGACCATCATAGTAATAGACGTTAAAATTTTTCCGTCCAGACCATTTTGATTTCATGCGTGTTCATAATTTGAACTTATGACTTGAGCATTGAGTATGAAAAAGAGCTTACGCAAAAGAGATAGCTATCATTAAAAAAATGCGCATTAAATGTTTTACAAAGGATTTTTGAAGTGAAAACTTCTTTAGCGGCGTTGTGCACTTATTTATGAAGGGTAAAAAATGTTAAAATCTCGTCAGGACACGTGACCTGATCAAAAATTCGTAAGACGGAGGGAGAATTGTTATGTTTGTGTACGATAGCGCAACAAATGAATATTTTATTTTACCACATAAATTATAGTACTTTTATACTGATAAATAATTAAAGCAATTCGTGCAAAATTATTCCCTAACCATTCCAAAATATCAAAAATGCACAACGTTAATATTCAAGTTTTCATTTCTGCCGGCACTCCTGGAGTGCAACCCGTTGTTTTTTTTAAACCGCTTTTATTTCGAGAAGTTTCTATTTGGTCGTTTTTCAATCTTCGCTTTACGTACGCTTATAACATAATTGCTTATATAGACTAAATAATACAATTGCCAGACAGCTTTTGCAGAAACACAAACATATTATATTTGTAACACTGCTAGCGGTCGAAGCCTTATAGTGGTTTCGACAACCATAATTAAATTTTATCTAAGTTCCAAAACGTTCTAATGAAGTACTACATTCGGAGACCAGTTAGCGGCTGCCGCTTCAAAGGAGTAGTAATTAAATGTCAAATTTGGAAAGTTCTAGAGCGTTTTGATTAGAGTTGTGCGTTTACTTAGTAACGATAAATTGGTGCGATCATGTAGTTTTGTAGGCTTCAAAACTTATATAGTTAGGGCGAATGATTAGATTTGCTACGATAGTCCAAAACTGCATATGCGTCAATGCAAAGCAATAAAAACCGATTGGTCTATCTATATATTAATACGTGAAGCGAAAACTTTGGATCCCTTTTTACGAAAATTGGGCAGACGGAGAAGTATGAAATTTCGCACACTTTTAGTTTCTACAGAGAAAAAGTGACGAATGCTAATATTTTTTTAAAATATGCATTAGAAATATATTCAATTAATGAAAAAACATTACAAGCACACAACCATGCATTTGACACACGCAGTCGAAGCGCGTAACTATGGTTACATATATCAATATATAGTGACATAATATGTCAGCAATATCTTACAGGCAAACTTTGGTCGAATTTCGAGCACTAGGCGACCGCTAGTACTGTTAATTGTCTCAAACATTTATCCGAGTCGGCTGTTATAATTTATTTCTCTACAGTAACTATGGCAATAACTGTTGGTAACTATGGATACTCGCGAGTCAACTACCAGGTTTGGAATTTGTTCTTTAGCAAAATAGACCTGCTGGGATATATGAGATAAAATAAAGGAATTTATTTGTAGCCAACAGCAACAGACTTTTCTTGTATATCTTGAAACTTAAGCTGAAATTATAATCTACGATAATGTATAGACTTGTGTCTGTATACCTCCGAAAGTTTTAACAGAAGTTAAAATTATATTTACACAAGCTTTCACCTGTGGCTTCGCTCATTCGTAAACAGTACTTTTTTCTAGATGAAACGTACCTACATAATTCTGTCCTTTTCTGTACCCCTGACAAAATGTATACAAAATTTCATGATGATGTTGAGCAGTTAAGGTGTAAAAGCGTAACAAACAGACTCATATTCGCATTTATAGTACTAGTTAAGGTTTTGCCAGGTAATTATTTAGCTTCCACGTAGGAGGTCGTCTGTAGGATATATATTTAAACTCCATTCTACTATTGTGAGTATGCTTAACAGGAAAATCTTAGAACACTTTGCCCAGACCAGCAATCAAAATGTACAGCGCATTATGACGCATGACGCACATAAGCGAATAGAAAAACCATGAGATAAACAAGGCTGTCTATCTCCTTATATGGCTTGTAATTATGTAATACCTCTGAATATGTAGTCGAACAAATATAGCTGTAATATTGTGTATTCTTCTCCCTAGGTCTTTATTATTCCCAAGTCACTTAGGGTCGGCTTTCTAGTCTAACTGGATTTGACTGGATATCAGTTTTTACACGGAGCGACTGCCATCTGACCTCCGGAACCCGAAGGCTAACGATACCCTAAGGCTAGACCAGTGTTAAGATATTAGAGGGCATTGACCTCCCAATAACGACGGCCATAGATCAACATATATGGGAATAATAATGGCGGCCGGGACTGTTGGCTTAACGTGCTCTGCAAGGCACGGAGCAGGCGATAATTGTCAATCAATACGCACATAATTTCGAAAAATCATATAATTTCCGAAAGTCAGAGGTGCGCGACGTGGGTTCGAACCCGAGACCCTCTGCATTACAGTCTGTTGATCTCCCCATTGATCACTGTATGAATTAGCAATATCTATCTGAATACCAATAAAAATTTGCAATGAACAGGAATACAAGAGGAGTGCGAGGTAATTATAGCAATTTGCTTCCAAGAGCTTTTGTTAGAGCGATAATCGACAATTATACCAAAGTGCTACTGGCCGAGCGAGTACGGTTCCTTTGAAACGACGTACTTACGTGTGTGCTTGTTTTCACAAGTATTATTGTAATTTGGTTTCAACACTCGCAATACGGATTACAAGCTTTCCGTGAGCGAGATTAGATTATCGAATTAGGTTTCCCTATTTAATTTTTGTTATAGAGATAACTTGAAACCATAGATGGAACTACTGAGAAAGAACTATATGTGCCTTTAGGACATTAACTGGACTAAATGCAACAACAGTCTTAATACTATAACACCGGTTTTCTGTAAGATATTAGTACCTTTCTAGACCAGCTGACTTATTCGTAAAGTCGCAAAATAATTGCCAACACATCTCTTTCACTCATAATGGCGCCACAGTTTAATACAACGAATCTGTTTTATATACATACATACATAGATTCACGCCTGTTTCCCAGAGGGGTAGGCAGAGACTACGGATTTCCATTTGCTACGATCCTGACACACTTCTCTGGCTTCATTCACTTTTATCACATTCCTCATACACGCCCGTCGGTTCAAGGAGCTCTTAACCTGGCCTTTGTCCAGAACGCCTCCGATCTGGTCGAGAAACGTTCGCCTAGGTTCTCCTCTTGCGACTGTACCATTCACACTAGCCTTATAAACTTTTTTAGTCAGTTTTTCCTCGTCCATTCTTTCTACATGTCCAAATCAGCTTAGCATACCCTTTTCTATTCTTGTAACTATATCCACTTTCATGCCGCATCTCTCTCTAATCACACTATTTCTTATTCTATCTTTCAGAGTCACACCACATATGCTTCTCAACGCTCTCATTTCTACAGCATTTATTCTGCTCTCAACGTTTTATATATAATATTTTAATAGTGTAAGAATCAAACTATTAAAAACCTCGAGTATTTAAGACAACATATTTATTAATTATCGCTTTGTAGTGATAATTAATTAAAACTTTTCTTTATAACCATCTATTACATTCGAGACTTCTACAGTTGCAAGCTCTGTTTTGGCAAGCTCAAATGAAATCCACATTAGTTCTTAAGGGGAAAACAATGCAGTATAATTACTATGTATTAGATTAGGTTTCGCTCGTGTGAATATATTTATATCCCTCGGGAGTAATAATTCTTTTTTGGAATAAAGATACTTTATATCCCTTGACAGAGTGCGTGTAAAATTTCATGACGATCGCTTGAGTAGTTAAGGCGTGAAAGCATAACAAACATACTCAAACTCGCATTTATAATATTAGTTAGGATTAGGATGCATTTTTATATAACCCTACAAGAAACAGACGTACTAAAAGTGATGCACTATCTACGTATTTCTTTAATATATTATTTGTTTTTCTTTGCAATAGTGCTCGTTGTAGTGTAGCGGGATCATTAAAATGTTCCATCAGTCTGTGACAATAGCCCGTTCCCTTTGTTCGCAGACTTTGTGGGGCTTTTAATGATTTCGATCATACGCTATGAGTTATAACTGTATTGAAGTACGCTTTGATGGAAGAGCTTGGTGATTGATATGTATTTGTTAACGCACAGTCGGTGTTCCATTTATATTCATAAGGTTTTGACAAATGAAAGAAATACATGTTTTAGAAATTTTATTTAATGGTATAACGCACGCTTATTCTTTTTAGGTATTTATCTATATACTTGAAATTAACTCTGTATAGACCTCTATACAGAGTTGTTTAAGTCTACTTAGACTTAACAAACATTTAAACAACGAACAAAAATAGCACTCTGGTTTGAAACAAGCATACATAGAAATTTTGTGGTATTCCAACCTACAAAACTTGACGTAGGGGTAGAAGTGATCATTTAAGGCACTACCCTATTTGTAGGATCAAGACATATTTTGTGCAAGCTATTGGTTACGTGGTATCTATATATTAATACGTGAAGCAAAAACTTAGCACCTCTTTTTACGAAAATTGCGCGGACGGAGGAGTATGAAATTTGGCACAGTTAAAGTTTATATGGAGAAGGAGGGGCGAATCCTAATCCTTACTAATATTATAAATTCGAAAGTAACTCTGTCTGTCTATCTGTCTGTCTGTCTGTTACCTTTTCATGGCTAAACCACTCAACCGATTTAGATGAAATTTGGTACAGATATAGTTCAAGACCTGGGGAAGGACATAGGCTACTTTTTATTCAAGTAGGTACCACGCGGGCGGGGCCGCGCGCAAAAGATAGTATTTATATAAAATATGCATTAATAATACATTAAATTAATGAAAAAACACTACAGGCTCACAACCATGCATTTGACACACGCAGTCAAAGCGCGTTCGTAGTATTTGGGCATTGTTCGGCTGATGTCGGACAATTCTTCGTAACTATGGTTACATATCAAAAATATTCAAATTTCGCGGTATTGAGAATTACATTTTAAAGGTTTATCTATACGAATAAGCTACTTATCGTAAAACAGGGTACCATGTTTGGTTGGTGATTAGTTACAGTGACTGACTATTACTATGATGATATAGACTTTATATTTATATTAAATAGACTTATTATTATTATAATAAATAAATAAATTATCATATATTTACGATTTACGGTTTTATACGGTTATTTTAAATTAACCTGTATAGCCTTGGTATCTAAATGAAATGTGATTATAAGGTTATAGTTATAGACAATAAAACCTTAATAACGATCAAACTTAAAATTTAAATCAATTATGGTCGAATTTCGATCACTTGGCGACCGCTAGTATAAGTTAAAGCTTGTTCGCCAGGTATTTGGTTTCAGATTCCCTGGTTTCAAATTTTATTGAGGCTTACTGTTGGCAATATATCCGTTACTGCCCGGACCTTAGCAACTGGACCTGTAGGTTATTGAACCAACAACGTAGTTTATAACATGTAATTAATGTAATTAATAATACACGTTACATCAAAGCACAGGTATTTCTGTTGGTATATTTATAAGAGAATAATCTTTCAACTAGGACTTGTCGGTATCACGTCACTGAATGATATTGTTCTCGGTCACCATCAACTATTGCCCTTCAGATAAGCATTAATGATTCTTTTGTAACGTCTAGACTGTAATTTTGACAATTGAATGAGCAGAAACCAAGATAAGAAAATTATTTAAAATGTTTATTTGAATGAATAATTTTAATTATATTAGAGGTTTTTCAAAGGTTATTTTTTATCTTTACCTATTGAACTTTAAATTTTAGACACATTTCAGAAGATAAATTAGGTATTTAATTTTAAGTATCTTTAAATAAAGACTTGAACCAACTCAAATTTTGAATATTTACTTGAATATACCAATGGCATAGTCAGTGATCATCCCGCCACAACAAGTTCAGCGAAGTTTGATCCTCAAATAAGACACACGTTAGATGACTCACATATAGTTTTAACAGGCTATATCAACCCTGTTTATACATTGTCCCATTGCTGAACATGGGTCTCTTCTCAGTATCACTCTTCACATCATCTTCGTGAATATTATAGAGAACTTTTTGTAGCAGGTTTTCTCACGATGCGTTCCTGCACTGCAGAAGCAAGCGACAATTAACTATTCATTATCCTTTTCGCTGCTCCATAATTATTATGAAAATAATTAACATTAAAATTTCATCCTTAGCATGTGTTCGAATATTACAGGTCACCAGATAATTACGTCACAGCGAAATTATATTTGTGCATGACGGGTAGCCGTGTCATGCCCGTGTGCAATCCGCTTGGTCCCCGGCGACTTGTGTCCACAATTAGTCCCTCGATGTTCTAGTGGACAGTAAGTAATTAGTGTCTGCCGTATTTTGAAAACGTATTTATAATTATATTTATGTGTATAAAGGTCAATAAAACTATAGTGTATTTTTTGTAAAATGTTATCAAAAGTCATTATAATATATATATATATATATATATATATATATATATATATATATATATATATATTTAGGTGCTTCGAACATAACGTACACTTTTTTATAAGCACTACGAGTGTGACAAACAGGCATATATCATCAGTTTGTACTATAAGCCTATGTTTGCAATCAATATCTTAGTATTTGTTTACGAACTGAGGGATAGATTTAGATCTTCTGTGGTCTCATAAATCAATTTTATTTTTGCGTGTATGTATCGAACTTTAGAATGTTTTCAAGTAGGAAAATAACAGATATTACGACAGTGCTAGCACTGCTATATTGAAAAACGACACCTGCTAACAAAGTGACATTTTTTAAATTAAATCTGCTCTTATTATTCTCAACAAAGACTAACTACTACCACCAGTCCAAAAAAAATAATCATAATAATAATAATAATATATCTTTATTTCGGACCAATGAATCCATAGACTGTTAGTAATACAATTTAACTTATTTCCTAGTGTTAGTATAAATTAACCTGGAGACAAACTGTTTTAAAAGTGGAGAATGGAAATTCTCAGCAACAGTTCTCAGGATGCTGTTAGGACTGTCTCTCACTCTCCTCAGTAGCGAGGCCGTTTTTTTGCGCACAATTGCGTAAAAGCCATCCGTTCGTAATGATTTAAAAATAAAAAAGGCCGGTAATGACACTTTATAAAAGATTAAATAACAACAATCTAACGTCTGAAAAGTTAAAAAGTCTTTAATAGTTTCCAACTTTTAGTTTATTTATTAGAACAATATTTTCTGTCTACAAAGTTTTTATTTGTCATTAAATTGTATCCTCTAATTAATCGCTCTATCACTATTTAAGTCTGATGTTTTCAGTTTAATTAAATTTGTTTAACAGTAAGTAGCTCATAGAGTCCAATGTCAAGTTGACTCGAAGTCAAACTACTCGGCGTTAATTACTTATTACAATATTTTGGCGTACAGCATCTCTATATTTATTTTTCAATAGCTGTACCCTGCTTTCGCCTACGTTAGTGATTACTGTTCCGTTCTCAAAACTTGTAGCATGATGTTATATAGCATATGTTACTTCTAAATAAAGTAGCTTACTAATACTGAAATATTTTTCAACATCGGTCGTACTAGTTTTTGAGTTTATTCACTACAAATGAAAAACCAAACATACAAATCTTTCCTCTTTATAATATCAGCCTATACTGACTTCTGACTTAGTTCTATTTTCTTTTCTTTTTCGTGTGGTTAGTGGTCACACTGTTATCAAGAGTTGTTCAAGCCGCCCGTAGGCCTCCGACATGGCTTAACGACTGCTATCAATTTGACAACAACCGGGACCGACTTTTTACGTGCCCCCCGAAGCACGGAGACGCTCAGATGAAATACCACTAAGCGGTCACTCATCTATAGACTGACCGCACCCAACGTTGCTTAACCTCGCTAATCGTTTACCGATCAGTGAGTGCAACTGGCTATGAGCGCCTGACTTAGTGGCATCGTCACTCTATAGTAAAGATGATAGATGGAATCAATGGAATTCTCACGTTCTTTAATACACTGGCTAGGTTCTTTGGTTTTATTCTGTTTCTGGAATTTTCTCCAATAACTTCTTGCCGATCTTGCATATCAAACTAATTATCTTTTTAACAAGCTGGCAAGAGATTCTACTAGCTAGTCTGTAATATTTAATACCTAATTACTTGCTTAAAGCAGAAGTGTTAAATTTTAACAGTTAATTTAGCTCTTTAAGCAAAGCTTCAGCGTGACGTAGCTGTTAAACATGAATATTAATTAAGGTAATATTAACTCCAGATTTTAGTTTATGTTTGTTAGCACCAAAGCAGATAGTATGACCGACTTAAAATTCAAGAGTGTACAGCTATTCTTGAATTTCGATTATAGGTTAGAAAATTAATGACTAAATAAAATGATTGGTTAATAATTAGGTAAACGTTATTAAATTAACTTCATTGCTGACTGCCAATCGGGTGATATACTATTTTGTATCACTAAATTGACAACCTGCTTTAATTCTAGATTGGATTAAATCTAAACTAACGAAATTACAAAATAGTCTTACTATTTAAAAGATTTCTATATCTACCTACTTATTTAAAAAGACAAGTCTCACTCTCAATGTCCATTTATATGTTGACAAATACCTAGACACGAAACTGTTTATAGGTTATTCTACATGGGCATTAAACCCATAGCACTCAGCGCAATTACAGTGGCGAGGCAACCCCTTAAATCACAAAGCTTGCTGAGCAGTTTTACTTTTAAAATTTTAAATCATATTTAAATAATTAATACATCTATCATCCCAAAAATAGCTAACATCATGTACATGTGAAAATAAATTATTCGATTACGTCACACAACGTTACCCGAGCAAAAATTCCCATCTGCCGTGACAGTTCAAATACATTCACAGAAGAAAAAATAACACGTTATTTCTTGAAGATGGAACATGGGAACGGACATATGTTGGGAGTTGTTGCGAGTTCAACATGTATTTATAAACTCTGTATGCTTATATATACGCTGGTATGCAGAACTTTGAGAGCGTTTTGATATTAAGTTGAATGGGAAAAGTGGATGAGCGAGAAATTTTTAGGCTGCGTTTGAAGATAGGAGATGTTTTCTTGAATGTACATATGACGCAGTGTTTTACGTGTCTTACCAGCAACATAGAACAAATATTTTGAGCAAATAATAATAGTATCAGCACTGCATTGAACTGTCCCACTGCTAAGCACAGGCCTTTTCTCAGTGTGAGAAGGATAGAGAAGAGAATTTCAATTAGATGTTACCGCCTACCAAAACCTTAAAGTAACTGTCTAGAGTCATTTCACTTTATTGCATGTTATATTATTAATGTATCTTTATAATTTCATGTCTATTTATCAGTAAACTACTAGAACATGCACTCATATTTACGTATAAATAGCGTCCACAGAAGTTTCAAACACCCTGAAACGACAAACCATTGTTTTTAATTTAGTCAGACAAACAGCCATTCAACATTAAACTTTACTGGAAATAATCCACATACTTTTAGCCAACGACCTTTAGACTTGAAGTGCGTGACCCAGCCAGGTCCCTCAGGCCTGGCTGTCTGCCATTGTGCCAAGTGGAAAAAAGCACTCAAAGGTCTTATTTTCAAATGTCAATATGTCATATAAACGGTCCGTCTGCGCTGACTGTTCCTTTTTATGGAGGCCGTAATGAAGGACGACCAAATTGGGGTGAGAATACTTTTTTGTATTTTGCTACGTAGTTTGATGTTAGAGATTGAATTAGCTGAACGTTATTTTGTGAGGGAGAATGTCGTCGCTGAAGTGATTGGTTTTTAATCATCGATGCAAACAGAGCGGTGTAGTTTAAATGTATATCTGTTTGTACTATCGTAGCTCCTAAACGGAGGAACCGATCTTGATTTGTTTTATTGTTGTTTTAAATGTGACTTAATCGAGTTTGTTCTTCGCTATGGTTAAAAAATCTATTCAGCCGTTTTAATATCATCTTCTCTGTTTACTCGATGAAGTTTCAATCAAGTGTGCAAGTAATATAATTATATTAGGAAGTAATGGGTAGGTAGATATAAGAGCCTTTGGAAATTGTACTCATCGCAGATATGCAGAATTAGTATCACTGCGGTTTGTTTTATGCCACTAAGGTGGCAAACAAAAATACGGCCCACTTGATGGTAGGTGGTCACCGTATCCCATAGACGCCTGCAACACCAGAGACATCACTTGCACGTTACCGACCCTTAAGGAATGAAAGAAGATAAAAAGGAAGTGGGAAGGAGAAGGAGCGGGAAGGGGGGAAAGAGGGTGATTGGGCCTTCGGTTCTCTCACTCACCGAACGAAACACAACAGTAGGAATACTGTTATTTCACGTCGATATTCTGTGAGGGTAGTCCTTCCCCAGTTGAGCCAGCCCATTCATGCTGAAATCAGCGAGGCGTTTGCGACGTAAGAGGCATTATACATTAGCAGACTGGTCTCCGGCAGGAACAGTTATATCATGTACCTAGTTATTCTCATCATCTCTCTGTCAGTAATGTAACAATTAATTAGAGGCCAGCGAGCCACTAGTACAAACCTGTAGCATTAGAGTAACATCAAATCCAAAAAATAAAATACCTATAGGTATATAAAAATTTAGCTACCGTATGTTTGTCTCCGCAAAACTCGATAATTATTCGATGGGTTGACTTTTATTTAACACAACGTTGCACTTACAAATGAAAGTGCTTTTTATAAATTTTATACCAAAAGTTCTCACGAGAACTGTAAATTAAAAATGTCAAGCTGAGCTACAAGTAAGCGTGGCCGGTTATAGCTAAAAATAATAAAAAAGTATAAAAATAATAATAATATTCTACCACATACACACAGCACCATCTAGCCCAATTTAGCAGAGCTTGTACTATGGGTACTAGACAATGGATAAACATACATATATAATATATATATTTTTTGTAAATACATATATATACATAAAAACACCCAGACCAAGACAAACATCCATGCTGTTTATTAGTTTAACAGTTAACATGCCATTTTAACATTAATCTGCTTATAATCCAGCAATTATAAATAACTCGGCGTTAACGCTTAGGATTATTTCTTATTCAGTAAACACGGGCGTGAAGTTCAATAAAATAAAATGTGAATACGTTTTACTGCGTGTCAAATTGGTATTAAACTGTAAGTGATTGCGTGGCACGCGGGCGTGAATAAAATATATATATAATATTATTTAGATATTCTGTATGTGTATAGGAACATCAGCGTTTTATAAATAGACTAGATTTTGTACGCGGTTTCGCTCGTGTAGGGTTAGGTAAGGCTAGTAATTGTACTTTTTTCTAGATGAAAGGTACGCTATTTCCTTTTGTGGTCCCCTGACAACGTATATGCGAAATTTTATGATGATTGGTTGAGTAGTCAAGTCGTGAAAGCATAACAAACAAATGTTTATTTGTTTTTTACGTTTTCACGCCCTAACTACTCGACCGATCATCACTTACGCATTTATAATATATTAGTTAGGATTAGGATATTGTGTATGTGTGTAGGAACATCAGTGTACGTTTTATAAGTAAACTAGATGTGCCCGCGGTTTCACCCGCGTTTATGATTACTGCGCCGCCCCCGTGGGTCGTAGCGTGATGTTATATAGCAGCCTATAGCCTTCCTCAATAAATGAGCTATCCAACACTAAAAGAATTTTGCAATTCGGATCAGTAGTTCCTGAGATTCAAACAAACAAACAAACTCTTCAGCTTTATAATATTAGTATAGATACATAAATCTAACACTCTATTCTCAAAGGGATAGATAGGTAGAGGGGTTTCAGTATTCCCTATTGCCATCGTCATAATTGAGTAGCTAATTCGAATGATCGGTATCGGGTCAAAATAGAGAGAAAATTGAATATGTATTGTTTGCTTTTCGTTGTTTTATTTGGATGTTTGTGGTTAAGCTACGTCAAATTTAAACTAGACGTTATTTAAAAAAATCATTACCATGAACCTTTTTGCTTTAGATAACAACTCAAACGCATTAGTATTAATTCCTGTGTCGCAGAGAATGTTGCAAACATCAAAACAACAGAGATATACAACTTCAAACCGTGAAGCACCTGTTTGTGAATCATACAATACTTTTGCACTGGCTGTGCCTAAAGGGCCGTATAAACCACTGCGCCTTCTGCGCTAAGATAACTCTCAACATCCAGTATCCATTATAATGTAAGTCCACATAACATAGAGGCACTCGAACATAAGTCCACATAAAATTAAAGCGTTCAATTATTTTATGCGCCATATGATACTTTAAGCGCATGTATAACATACTAGCTTTTGCCCGCGGCTTCGCTCGCGTAAACGTAGGTTAAGTTACGTCAGTAACAGTACTTTCATGTTTAAAATAAAAAATAGCCTATGTGACTCGCTTAGCTTTCTAATGATGAAAGAACAAAAACAGTTGAGTAGTTTTTGAGTTAAATCCTTTCAAACAAATAAATAATCAATATTATTATACTAATAGTATAGATAAAGCAATTACTTTTGGTTCTTGTACTGAACGAAGCGTCAATAGCATCGCAAGACAGTCGTCATATTGATTGACGCAGAAACAGTAAACGCACCGTATGACGCATAAAGGAATTGAGCGCTTAAGTCACTGTGCTCTTCGTTAAAACTGAAATTGGACTAACATAATGGCACTAGATATCATTTAAAATCATTTTTATAACTATGTACTTGGGGTAAGGTGATCCTAAATATCGTTTATAAGGTTCGCCATACTACAAAGCAAATTGGGATGAAAGTGCGGGTAAACCTAAGTAAAGATGTTGCCTTTAATGTCATGTCTCTATTATTTAGATATATGAGAACATAGTTGTATAGTTTGTGAGTTAGGAGAGATATAGAGCATAGCGGGATACCTGCTTAGATCTTAAAAAATTTACCACCCTGACTGTGAAATCGCGTACAGAATACGTAGCACTATAACCAGTAGAAAGGCTTCCTGGCTACTTAAGGAGGGACTATTGTTAAGAGGAAACACAAGGGCCGTTTTTCCATACAAACGTAGTCCCCTGTTTCTTCTCTGGATAATAGCAATAGAATAACAATTTTTTTGTAAAAAATGTATGTGCCCTATATTGCCATGTTTTCCTTTTTTTTCACAAATTAATTATTAAAAGAGACATGAGACTTCAAAAACCTAAAAAATTTACCAGATTTTCCGCTGTGTTCAAACATCCAGAAAACAAATTTGACTAAATTATATAAAAAAATGAAAACATAGGAACACGGCCAAAGAATTTCTTTAAAGTTTAATGAAAAAATTAGTTAAATCGGTCAAGTTTTGGAGAAGGAATCAGGGCACTACGAAACGTTGATTTTGTGTACTTTTAATAGGTTTTTTGGTCCAAGCTGCAGTTGTCTATATCGCGCTCATGTTATACTATATATGGTACTGCGTGACAGCAATAGATTTTACAAATACCTATTTTTTTATTCTCCCGCCCTTAGTCATCATCATCATCATCATCATCAGGCTATAATAGTCCACTGCTGGACATAGCCCTCCCCGAAAGAGCGCCATGGCACCCTGTCTTCAGTTTGCCGTATCTAGCATCTGCCTGCAGTCTTTCGCAGATCGTTATCTCACCTGGTAGGAGGGCGTCCTACACTACGTTTGCCGAGTCGCGGTCTCCACTCAAGAACGCCCTTAGTGTTTCTTATTAAATCTGGTCCGTACGCTAAACGAGCACAGCGCAATGACCTTTTTTTGAACACTCGGTAATTTATGAATGTCATTCCTGGCACGGTAAAGGTCTATAGACTCTAAAGGCTACTTAAACTAGTTACCAATAGGCAGGCCGTATGCTTGTGTGGCTTGTTGGTAATGTAAAAACTCATAGCAATAATAAACTTAACGTTTCCAATGAATTCAAAATCAAAAATTTCAAAAAAAAAAAAATATTATTTCTAGAAATATTAAGGTACTATATTATGCCCTCAGCTTCGCGTTCATGTAGATTCTGTCGATCAATTTCTATAATTTGGGGTCTTTAATTTTGTCTGGATAAAAGGTACCTTATGTCGTTTTATGTATATCTGACAAAATGTATGCAAAATTTCGTAATGATCTGTCGAGTAGTTAAGGCGTGAAAGAGTAACAAATCAACAAACAAACTCACATTCAGGTTTGTAATATTAGTTAGGATTTTATGTTATTTAATTATTTTAAAAACATTTTATGTATTTACAGCAATTAGTTAAACTAGTACCAGTTTTAACACTGCTTACCGATCAAAGTGGTCAAAATATTTTAACATAACTTCTCATATTGACAGTGAAAGTGCCCGACAGAAACGCTGACAAAGAGTTGACGTGTAGCATGAGAGGGGCCTTTTTACTATAACATCTGCATTTTAAACCTTATCTATGCAAATTAACGGTATTATTATGATACTTACATTTAAATTGGATTTGGTATTATACAAATCTCATTGAGTTGGGTGAATACTAGTAAAATTGCGAGACTATGGGTTAAAGAGCTCTTAATTTATGTTATCATTTATAAAACATTCGTTTTTACCTTGTCTATATTTTTGTGTATACTTTATAAGCGTTAGTTATCACTATCACTAAAGTAAAAGTCCCCCGCCGCATCTGTCAGTCTGTTCGCAATAAACTCAAAAACGACTAAACGGATTTTCATGGGGTTTTCACTTGTAAACAATTGTGAGTGTTTCATGAGGAAGGTTTAAATGTTTAATTTGTTAAGGTTTTTGTACTACCCGTGCAAAGCCAGGGCAAGTCGCTTCATAAAATAAATACAAAAACACACGTCAAGACACCTAAATTATTAATAATACAGCAACTATGTTTTTATGACAAAAATGACCTAAGCTTGTTCTTTTGGGATAATAATAATATCCTCTAGACCGAATTTCCGCCACGGCGGCGGCCAGTCTTAACGGAGACAGACCAACTACGCAGGAGATAATATTATAGTGCACAAGTGTGTGCGCAAACACAAGTGCACTCTCTGTTCCCTAACTCTCATGATCCGATGGGACGGTAATCCGACACGACCGGAGAGAGATCAGGTGCAGGACCAACGGCTTTACGTGCTTTCCGAGGCACGGAGGTGTCTTACACTGCCAACTTCCTAACTCCGGGCTGCTATTGATATTTCTTAACAGAAAAACCCAATAACTGTTTGTTGACCTGACCCGGGATTCGAACTCGAGACCTCATGCATAGAAGTCGCATTCACTACCGCTGCGCCACGGAGTCAGTCTTTTGGGATACAGAAAGTCTAATTAGTGTCATTGAGTATCAAACATAACATTTTATACGAAAGATTCAAAAGCTTCGATATCTATCTATTATAATTAAGCTTTACAAAGTAAGTAACTAAGTCGGCCCCGAGGACGTTAACTCGTAAGCCGGAACATGTCACTAACCACCATCGAACAAACACATAACTAAGGTTATGTACACACATAAGCGAAATTAACTGCTAACCTATAACTGAAGTTTTGTCAGTGTACACATTGCTGAACAAGTTATAATTATACTTGGAATGTTAAATTATGGATTGGAATTATGAAATTTGTTTCTTGAACTGTATGCAGAATATTTATTTTTACTAGCAGGTTTTTATATAATGGTAAAGAATATTTTACAAATCCAGGGCCTTATTACCATTTCTTGAAGCATTATCATTGCAAAAGCGAGTATGCCACAGTGCGTTTTTTATAGCTATGCTTGTTTTAGCGAATGCAATGATATATCTTGGATGGAGGGCTCAACCGTTATCTTGCATTTTTAAGGGTTTTTAAGAGGTAAAGCCCTAGCCTTTATTATTCCCATATCACTTGGGGTCGGCTTTCTAGTCTAACCGGATTTGACTGGATATCAGTTTTTACACGAAGCGGCTGCCACCTGAACTCAACAACCCGAATGTTAATGATACCCTAAGGCTAGACCAGTGTCAGGATATTAGAGGGCACTGACTTCCCAATAACGACTGCCATAGATGTTCATGGTAACCGGAAGCGACGGCTTAACTTGCTCTCCGAGGCACGGAGCAGGCGATAATTATCAATCAATATGCACATAATTTCGAAAAGTCATATAACTTCCGAAAGTCAGAAGTGCGTGACGTGGGTTCGAACCCGAGACCCTCTGCATTGCAGTCTGTTGGTCTCCACATTGAGCTATCGCTGCTCTAAGAGGTAAAGAATAACTAATGCTATTTCAAACCCTTATTTTTGTTGCTATGTTTCTAGTAAACGTACTAATACACTGACACATTTAAAATATTAGTAAGAATTCATTCGTGTACAAAAACTAAATCTCGTACAGTGAGTTAGTTAAGTAAAACCACTAGTCCGGTTTGCTTTGCTTATTGTTGTATTTTAATTAAATACGTTTATCAGACGTTGCATTAAGAATTAAGAATACAAGCATCTGTAACGTACACAGCAGGCGCTTTAAATAAATCGAGTCTTTAATGAAAAGCGAGTGGTTCTAATTGTAGCTATATTACTCGCTTTTCAATTCAAAAATATTTATAAAATAGTAGGACTTTATCTATACTAATATTATAAAGCTGAAGAGTTTGTTTGTTTGTTTGTTTGATTGTTTGTTTGCTTGAACGCGCTAATCTCAGGAACTACTGGTCCGATTTGAAAATTTTTTTCAGTTTTAGATAGCCCATTTATCGAGGAAGGCTATAGGCTATATATCATCACGCTAAGATCAATAGGTGCGGAGCACCAATAAAGAATGTTTCAAAATCGGAGGGTATTTTTCCTTTTGAGAGCTTCCGCTGCGTGCGCTGCGTAAACAGTTACAGTTTCGCAAAAATAATGTATGACAGAATTGTTCCCCTTTAAAAGTTCTAAAAAAAAGTCCGCGACAGCATATGTCTACCTTTTAAGGTTGGCTCACTATAACCATTTTTATGCTAACGAAATTTGTTCTAAAATAATGCATTATTTGCAAAGGTATTTTTATAAACATGATATTAATCCTTATCCAAATAAATACGGTATTCATCACAAGTATTTAATTTGAAACAAGATTGCCCTTTACATCATTCGATTTCAATGAATATCTTAGGAGATATCGCAGTTTTAAAATAACATTGCAGCAAAATAATTACCCATTACAGACATAGTACAAACGATGTTTCTCCTGGTTTATTCTGCGTGATTACTAATGGTTCGATTTGAAAAATTCTTTTAGTGTTGGATAGCCTATTTATCGAGGAAGGCTATAGGCTATATAACATCACGCTACGACCCACGGGGGCGGCGCAGTAACGATAAACGCGGGTGAAACCGCGGGAACATCTAGTATAATATATAATAATATCAGCCCTATATTGGACTCTCTCACAGCTGGGAACGGGCCTCTAGTCAGTGTGAGTATCGTACTGCAGTTTTTTTATAGAATTAATTTTTCCATCCATTTAATTTTGTTGGCTGTGGTGCTAGCAATCGCTCTCGTTTTAATTAATCACAAGACGAGCTCTTTGAATAATTATTATATTTTATAATTATTCGTCGAAGTCCGCGAAGTATTTTTGCATAACATTTTTATATAAACATAAATAATTATTTTCAAGATAAATGAATAACTTAATATTTTCATAGACTATCAGTGCTAAAACCAATATTTTCTTTGAGTTGGACTGCAACTCAGTATTGAACTATACTTTCACTCCAGCGCATTTTCTAAAGTGCGTGAGCAAATTGTAACTTTCGCTGCCGCCTTACCACACAAAGAACAGATCATTGCAAAAATAGCTATTGTATTTATTTGCTATATGATGATTAGATCGTTATTTTATTAATAAATAAATACCTTTTGTAAGTATACAATATTTACTAAAATACCATGATTTTTAATTCTAAAACTAATTTATTCTTAAATGGAGCTAGATGGACGTAGGTTCAGGCAATTTGAACAAGGGTTTTAGGTCCGAAAATCGTTTAAATCCCTTTCGATAAAAAACCACCGTATTCAAGTTAATCAAAGCGTGATCGACAAGCAAATTGAGTGGAAAATAAAATCTAACTAGAGCTGGCCTATAAACTCTCAATTTAGAAACGTCAGCGGCAGCCGAAATTAATGCGCGCGTACAAACTATGTCGGTATGTTTTGTTTTAAAAAATCGTTTGGTCAACATTTTGTTCTCGCGAATAATTGGTTTTTCTATGTACCTAAATTGTACAACGCTTAAATATCCCGAAAAGGTAAAGCAGAGAAGTATTACGTATATATTTAACAAGCTCAGTGTAAGTAGAGCTTTGTTAGAGATATAGAAATAATATATTGATATCTACTATGCACATATTTGCTTGCCCAGCCTTTTTAAAGAGATAATCCTTAAAAGACTGTCAAGCGAAGTAAACATCAGCGCAAACGAAGAGATGCATCGGCAGACACATGTTGTTAGGTCTCATCTTGACTTAAACAGTGTTTTATTTTTTGTATCACGAGGTACCACACAAATATTCAAGGAACGGACACAGAAAATCCAGACTTTAAACAACTTTTAGTGGATCACACAATTTCTTGCCCCATATGATTGATGGCCTCGATGGCGTAGTGGTTAGTGTAACCGACTGCCACGCCTGAGGTCGCGGGTTCGATTCCCGCACAAGTCAAACATTTGTGTGCATGAACATTGATGTTTGTCTTGGTCTGGGTGTTTCTATGTATAATATGTATGTATTTGCAAAAAAAAGTATATAATTATGTATGTTTATCCGTTGTCTAGTATCCATAGTAAAAGCTCTGCTTAGTTTGGGCTAGATGGTGTTGTGTGTATGTGGTAGAATAGAATATATGGAAAGAATACTCGAAGTCACGCTGAGCGCATTCGTAGAAGCAAGGCAACCATTTAAACCTCTGCCAGCCGTGCAGTCAAAAAATCCATAACATTATCTATACCGTTATGTTTAATTATGGTCACAGCACTATCTAGCATAAACACAAACTTAAGTGCCTTACTCAAATATTGTCCAACAAGAAGACTACTAATGAATTTCTAACCAAGTTAATGTCGTTTTGTGACGTCATAAAGGTGAGCTACTTAACATAAAAGTGGTTATAGCCATCCATGTAATTACTTACAAACATTATTAGAAATGTAAAAAGAATTGCCCCGAGTTTCAGTGTCCATTACTCATCATAACGTCCAACTTGATGGTGGTATTATAATACCGTTTGTTTTTCTGTAATAAGGTATGGCAAATACTATTAGTTGGTCAAATTAGTTTTTGTGTGTTCCCTGACTTTGTAAGTGAATAGTTTGTTTTGGATTATTGCTTTGGTAAATTCGATAGTGGATTGTTACTTAATTTTGAACTGCGAAATTATTACACCGTAAAACTAAATGAACTTCAAATTTGGATCAAAAGTTGGTGACATGTCATATGATTCCTATGACTTGTTTAATGTCATTATTACTAAAAAATTGTGACTAAAGACACTGCCTAAATTTGACGCAGATATTTCTGTTTTGAAAATAATATGGGATAAAATAGACAAGTTGTTATAAACAGTTGAGTTAGTTACTTAGTTACTAATATGAATGATATACGACTAAAGAAATTGGTAAGGATTATAAGAAATTTGTTTAAATGTTAGAGAATGTATACCTACAGACATACATATATAGAACAACCCGTGGCGACAACATTTACGAGAAGCTGTTGAATGCAAGCCGCGTTTAATTGTCATTTGTAAAGTTACACGCTTCAATTACTGAGAAGTGTATTCACATATACAGTCATAATTTTCTCAGCTTCTCCTTATAGTTCAAATCACAAAACGTATTAAACATAATTTTTACCTCATTAATTGATTAAACCTGTATTTAAAATTCAAGTTTCTGAAACAAAGTTTTCTACCTTTTAATCTGTCAAGTGTTAGAATACCAGAAATAAATAAAATCTATAGTGTCTGGCCGCTGGTGTGCCGTTGCGTCTCAATAGGTTAGGCAGTACAACTAAATTCAAAATCAAGCAAACTTGCTAAAGCTAATAAAAAAAATTGGGGCAGTCTATGGGGACTACCGATAGAAGTGAAAACTTTAATCATCCTTGAGCATAAACACTTTATAAATAAAAAAAATAAAAAGTGGATGGCCGGATTCCTGATACTCTCGTAGGATTTATTAGGGGGTCAAAATTTCGTTATTTTTTGCGTAGGACGCACCGTTTCTGAGATATTGTTAATATTCTAAAATAATTCAAAAATGAAAAGCGTTGAAGCGTGACGATGACGCGAGTTCTATGATTTATGTTCAGAAGTGCTCAACGCGCCTAAAGAAGTTATCTCTTCAAAAAATCTATTAACATTATTTACTAGTCAGTAAATGACTAACCTTTCTACGTCTAGTAAAATGGTAATTAAGAATACGTCGCGGGACCTTTAAAGAAATTAGTAGGCGGAGTAGGTAATTAGTTAGGGAAAGATCGATGGTGGTAAAAAGGAAAACCTCCCTCGAACAATGGCGAGCTGAGGAAGTAAATCATTAAATATACGGCAGTTTAACGAAACCGTGAACAGATGGTGTAGTAAAGTTTAGCAGTTAGCTTTATTCTCAATACTTTGTTCTTTGCATTGTATGGCCTACAAAGCTTGGAATATTTGACTATGACAGCATATATGGCGTAGTGGTTTAACAGACCGCCTCGGAACTGCCACTGCGCAGTTTTGTGGGTTCCATACGAAAAATCGAATCGATCCGAGTTTGTGGGTTCTTTGTGTCCGCTGTTTGAATATTTGTATCTTATCTTATGTGGGGGCCAGTCAGTGCAGACCGGCGACACTTCGACCCAGTGGGATCTTTTGTGTCGACACTCTCCCAATAACGACTACCATAGATGTTCATGGCAGCCGGGATCAACGGCTTTACGTGCTTTCCGAGGCACGGAGCAGGCGATAATTGTCAATCAATACGCACATAATTTCGAAAAGTCATATAACTTCCGAAAGTCAGAGGTGTGCGACGTGGTATCGAACCCGAGACGCTCTGCATTGCAGTCTGTTGGTCTCCCCACTGAGCTATCGCTGCTCTTTGAATATTTGTAAAGTTCCTCGAGACACAGGATGTATTCCTAGTATGGCAGTTATTTTTAAAAACAATAAAATTAAAAATACTGTTCGCCGCGCTAATTATAAGGTAACCAATTTGTGTAAAAACACAAGTGTACACTTTATTTCCTCACTCTCATAGTCCGATGGAACCGCAATCAAATACGACTGGGAGATATTAGGACCAACTGCTTTACATACCTAATGAGGCACGGGGATGTGCAACGCCGCCAACTTTGCAAGCCCAGGCGACTATTGGAAATTTCTTAGCAGAAAACTCATTAACTTATGGTGACTTAACCCAGAATTAGAACCAGAGATCTCATTCACAGGAATCGTATTACTAACTGCTGCAAATTAGTTCTGAGTATATAAAAATGTGGTTTTATGTTTGTAGTAAGCTTCTTTACTTTTATAATAAAATACTTGAAAGTATATTTAATCCTTATCCTTACTCCTTACTAATATTATAAAAGCGAAAATGAGTTTGTTTGTTTTTAACCTTTTCACGCCTAAACCACTGAACCAAACATCCTGAAATGTTGCATATACGTTGTCAGGTGTAAAGAAACGAACATTTCATCTACATTTCATACTACTACATTTCATCCCGAAAAAAATAACTGTTCCCGAGGAAAACAATAATAACGTTCTTATGATAATAGATGGCGCCACGTGTCTTTCAAATCATGATTGAATTATATTATTACAGGCAGAGTACAACCCGATTTAATTGTCAAATTCTAAATTAACGCGAGCGAAGCCGCGGGCAAAAGCTAGTACGTAATAAAGGCTAAACGACAGGTAGTGAATATGTTCTAAGGTAATTTAATCATGTGGTTGCGGCTTTGAACTGTGAATAGACTCCCGACTTACTTTGAAGCGGTAACACAATTGTGCATGGATAGAGTAAAAGGATAGTAAAATTAATTTGCAAGAATTATTATGCTTTATAATATACGAAACACAATGACGAAAGACGCAAGCTTGTATGGGGATTTACTTGTTTAAAACAGCTATAAATACAAAAAATCATCATATACTCCAAAATCTGTGACCATAAATGTATGGCATCAAAATTCTGCCAGGTATTTTTATACCTAAGTTTTCGAACTACGTGCTGGTTTTAATAATATCCTTACAGAAAAGCCTCGTAACATTCTTCTTTAACGAGAATCATACCCAGTCTCTTACAATCGGCAATAAATAAATGCAAATTTATGCCATCTGTCTAATGAGATAGATAACACTGGGAAACAAAAACTTATATATATTCTGCGACATTAATTTTATTATTTCATCAGTCATACACGAGATGTATTTACTTTGTATGGATTGACTCTGGTTCTTGAGATATTCAACATAAAGAACGGTTCCATCCGGACACTAGAACAATGAATGAAATATACCAAGGCCGATGGGACAGCCATATTATGATGGCAGACTATTGCTTGAGCTTAATAAGGGACTGTCCTGAACATAAACACAATAGAAAAGCATACAGATAAAGGTCTTCTAATATTCTTTTGTATTATTTATTGTTAATAGCATATTATGTAATAAGTTCTCTTGCCGTCTAGCCGCTTCTAAAATATATATTTAATATGTACCTAATTGTATTTTTATTTCGACCTCTTTTCAGTCGTATAGGTATTCATAAAGCCTTATCTCATAAACTAGAATCAATTTAACAAATCTGATATTTTTCTCGTATTCAGCATACTTAACTTACACAAAATTGACTTCAACTTACCATGCCGCAAAATGATTGTTCCCCAGTGTAATATTATATTATGATGAACCAATTTATCATCCCGTACTAATTTAAAGTATTATTATAGCCTTATCTGCCAATATATCCTCAAAAGCAGCACGGAGTCTGGAACGGTGCTCGGTAGACGGCAATAGAATCGTCCCCTATTACGTAGCATCTAAAAACATAGTTAGCTGTACCAATTCACAGCTGGATATAAGCTTTTCCAATTAACACAATAACTACTGCTCTGTGGTTTTATATCCAATTATTTCACCTTTTCAGGTCATCAGTCCACCTGACCGGTTGTAAACAAATAAATACACAAACCGCAAACGACCACAATAATGTTTCATACGTTATTTTGGTGTTCGCAATCAACACGAATACTAATAACAGTAACACATACTTTCAGATCGTAAACATTCCATTAAGTCGTCTTCGTTGATGGACACATCGCTTTACATCAAGGTTCAAAGAGAGTTGGCTGAGCAAAACTTTCTTATAAACCTGGGTCTTGGCGTTAACTCCAAAGAAAATTTTAAGACACCAATAGGTCAATTGCGAAAATGTCTATCCGAAATTGCGGGTCTTACGAAAAACACAATGTCTTAAGTGTTTCTTTAAATGACACTTTTCTGTTGTTTAGACTGCTTCCACATTTACTTTTGATAGTTGACCTACAGACTCCTTAAAAAGGTCCCTTTTCCTATATAAGCAGCGACAGTGCAGGCAAAACAACTGGTTACATAAAAACTTTTTAATATCTCACCTCTTAGTATACTGTATATGGCCCACTCGACTGTTTTCGGGTTGAACATAATCATATATACTTAGACTATTTCCATCGGCAATAAAAGACATTTCAAATCGAGAAAGACTTTTTTAAATGCCTTGTTTCCAAATATTTGGGAGATTTTAGTTTGAAGGCGCTTATCTCTTGCACTATCAGTCCGATTTAAAAATGCTTTTTGGATTATGTCATATTTTATTGTGGAGGTATATAGGTTATAAAAGATGACCCGTGAATAACAAGTAATCCAGAAACACCTTATACGCTCTCCTATATGGTGTTTATAATTGGAGGCCCAAAATCAAATACAAAATAATATGTTTTCCAAGTATGTAGTACCTAAGATATGTTTATTTTAATTTATTATTCTCCCAATTCTTTTGCATTTTGCATACTATGACTTTAAATAAAAGAAACAAAAAAATTAGTATATAATACCGATTTCAGATTCGTAAAATACTTTATTTTTCTCGTGGTTATTGCTATTAATACGCAATAGTAAATTTAATATTCAAAAGTACTATTATATTATTTTTATGATAGAAACGATAGCTCAGTGGGGAGACCAACAGACTGCAATGCAGAGGGTCTCAGGTTCGAACCCACGTACCGCACCTCTGACTTTCGGAAGTTATATGACTTTTCGAAATTATGTGCGTATTAATTGACAATTATTATCGCCTGCTCCGTGCCTCGGAGAGCACGTTAAGCCGTTGGTCCCGGCTGCCATGAACATCTATGGCAGTCGTTATTGGGAAGTCAGTGCCCTCTAATATCGTGACACTGGTTTAGTCTTAGGGTATCGTTAGCCTTCGGGTTGCGGAGGTCAGATGGCAGTCGCTCCGTGTAAAAACTGATATCCAGTCAAATCCTGTTAGACTGGAAAGCCGACCCCAAGTGACTTGGGAATAATAAAGGCTAGGGAGAAGACTACTATATTATTTTTTACTCTCGCAATAGCTCTAATATGAGGAGTTTCAGGACTATCCATGTTTACGTACTAAGTATATACACTGTATAACATCACACTTCGAGCCACACTACGCGAAGACAGCTAATTCAAGTATAAATCAATTGACACGAGACACTCATGTTTTAAACAATATTATTCAAACATTGTTATTTGTAATCATATATTTATTACCGAAGCAAACCGTTTAGCAAAGGAACCTCAAAAAGCCAAATGTTTTATTCATACGTTTTCAAGTACATATGAAAATAATAAAGGGCGGGTATATATCCGGTGGTTTACTTTTTTACATAAATAATATGAAACACAGGAGATTTTATCGCCGCTTTGTTTCGCGGATTTTGTAATGGCCTGCAATATTTATTATGTATTGTAGATTATGACATCCTTTATGCTGTCGATAATTTCTGGAAATAATAATTTGTTTATGTAAAACTAGTCTGTTGCTGTTTTACTATGTTCATTCCTGTAATGAAAAATGATTTAAAGTGAATACATACATAGACTCACGCCTACATACCTATGTCCGAAGGCGTACACAGAAGTATAATTATGTATAATTGTATATCTACATTTGCCAGTCTGCTACTGCTACTGCTAGTGCTACTGCTAGCCTGTATTCAGGCTCAGAACTACTGAGAATTAACTAAAGAAAAACTCCTAAAACATTATCCGGTAAACGAACTCCAATATGGATCGTATAATTATATAAGCATAAACTTATGTCACAAAACCAACATAGCAGTCAAAAGTGATTTTATTTTATCACCGACATAAATCACTCATAAAAAAGGAACAGCTTAGGTAAATCATAGGTATTACAATAATATAAATAAATTATCAATACACATTGCCAGCAGAAAGAAAGGGAGTAACGCTAAAAGTCTGCTAAAATGAGCTTTTTCTGATGTTCTATAAAACAGTCAGGTTAAGAGTAGCTATGACAGGCGTGTATGAAGAATATAATAAAAGTGAATGTAGCAAGAAAGGTATGTCAATCAGAATTGTAGTAAGTAGAAATCCAGCAGTCTTCGCCTATGCCTCGGATAACACGCGTGAGCCCATGTAGACCACGTAATAATTAAAATATAAGGAAATAAGCTATCACAGACGTTGATAGGTAAGTACGTATTTAGGTAGCACTCATTTGTGAGTAGAAGAGCCTTGCTGATTTTAGCATGAATGGGCCACCTCGACCGGGGAAGGACTACCTTCCACAGAATATCGACGTGAAATAGCAGTATTCCTATTGTTGCGTTTCGTTCGGTGAGTGAGAGTGCCGGAGGCACAATCACCCTCTTTCCCCCTTCCCGCACCTCCTCCTTCCCACTTCCTTTCCTAAAGGGTCGGCAACGCGCAAGTGATGCCTCTAGTATTGCAGGCGTCCATAGGCTACGGTGATCACTTACCATCAGGTGGGCCGTATGCTTGTTTGCCACGTTATTCGCATAAAAAAAATTAAAGAAAGAATGCACAGTCTCATGCCTTTGTCACCAAAGGGAAATATGCAGGTTAAATATATCCACATTTCGCCAATTCGAATTTTAGGTCACGTAAGAAGCGTTCCTATAGCCGGCAAGCGCACATTCATCCAGACTCCACATTGCTACTGAGCATTTTCCGATAAAATATCCATAACTAACAGTTTCCTCAAGATAAGAGAACACATGCACTGCAATCGTTTTCACTGCCGCTGTACTTACTACCAAGGCAGTTTTATAATTACTAGCGGTCGCCTAGTGCTCGAAATTCGACCAAAGTTTGCCTGTAAGATATTGCTGATATATGTCATTATATATTGATATATATAACCATAGTAACGCGCTTCCACTGCGTGTGTCAAATGCATGATTGTGTGCGTGTAGTGTTTTTTCATTAATTTAATGTATTTCTAATGCATATTTTATATAAATATTAGGATTCGTCACTTGTTCTCTGTATAAACTAAAAGTGTGCGAAATTTCATACTCCTCCGTCCGCCCAATTTTCGTAAAAAGGTATCCAAAGTTTTCGCTTCACGTATTAATATATAGATTATACAGTAATGAAATAAGGGTCACAGGTACCTACCTTGAGATAAGCCGAAATATGGGTACGCAATCTCAGGATCCTAAATGCCTCATTTTATGATCAATACTAACCTAACCTTTGTCCTTAGGGAACTGACATCTTCCTTGTAAATCCTAGTCATTTGTATGCAAATTGGCACAAAGTGTTTCTGCTGTTTTTACTTTTTACGATAATGAGACAGATTGTCCCTCATTTGACTTAAATGTTCAAAATTAGAACGTTTTTGTATTAGGAAATATAAAATATATAGTCAACTATATGTGCTTGTATATGTAAAACGTTCGTAGTTACTAAGCACGCAAAGATGGTACAGTCAGCGACATAAGTCGATCAACATTCGCGTGATTTTGAACTGCTTTATCATTTACAATAATAGTAATGAGTATTTTTTTATTGCTGTAACAGTTGCGGGGTAATTATTATAACCAATAATTCATTACTATCTTAAATTTGTTTTATGTTCAGCTACTTATGGCGCTTTTTATTGCACGGAAGACTTCTCTTAGGTTTTTTGTACATTTAATACAACACGCGTAAGTCCCTCTACTTGCGTATTCTACCCGCATCGTATAAAATCGTTATGAGGCAATTTAATCTATAATAAATCCATCTAAAATAATGATAATTACTGTTTTAGTTTCCTTGACATTACCCAGACAAATCTAACTAATAATATAAATGCGAATGTCAGTTTGTTTGTTGCTTATACTTTCACGCCTTAACTACTCGACCAATCATCATACAATTTTGCATACACGCTGTCAGGGTTACAGAAAAGAACATAGAGTACATTTCACCCAGATAAGAGCACCTACTGGTTCCAAAGAATAGCTAGCAGAAAAATAGAAGGCACTATCGTTTGTATTTAAGTTTTAACCCTTACATTAATAGATTGTAACCCTTTAATATGATCACATTTGTTACGAGTTGTGTTTATCTTTGCCTCATCAATCAGCCGGCCGGCACTCACAAAGCAAACTAGGCTTGAATTTTAAGTTAAAATAGATAACACAGTACCTCGACCGTTTCTACTCAGTCTATGCCTAGAAACTTAAGCTCTAGTTTACATTAGCCGTTATCGTATGAAACAGACATTTATAAGGCAAACATTGTATCACGTCTGTGAGTTTTTGAAGAGGAAAATTATTTTAGGTATGTTTGAAGTCCTGAATTTAATAGAAGGGAGACCTATTGCTTGATGGTAAAGTGATATTTTACGCATACTTTTATAACCGATGCAAAATTTAGTAACATACCCATGTTAAAAAGATACTGACGGTCTGGGAATTGAAAGGACGTTCCTACCGGTAGTAAACATATTATGCGAAGCTTTATTGTAGTTTAATGATAATATTTTCTCTATTAATGACACTGGAGAACAAAAAAATATATTTTTTCTGCAGCATTAATTTTGTTACTGGTTTTAATAAATACATTCATCAGTCATACCCGAAATGTATTTACTTTGTATGGATTGACTCTGGTTCTTGAGATATTCAACATAAAGAACGGTTCCATCAGGACATTAGAACAATGAAAGAAAGATACCAAGGGCGATGGGACAACCATATTATGATGGCAGACTATTGCTTGAGTTTAATAAGGGATTGTCCTGAATATAAACACAATAGAAAAGCTTACAGATAAAGTTTTCCCTAATATTTTTTTCATGTTTTTTTTTTAATAGCTTATTAAGTTTTATTGTCGTTATTATAATATAGCCGCATCTAAAATATATATTTCATATGTAATTGTATTTTTATTTCGACCTTCGTTCGGTCATATAGTTATAAAATCTTATCTCATAAACTAGAGTCATTTGACAAATCTGATATTTTTCTCGTATTCAGCATATTGAACTTATACAAAATTGACTTCAACTTACCATGCCGCAAAATGACTGTTCCCCAGTGTTATTTAAATCATAGATGCGCTCTATATGGTATTATTTTTAATGTTAGCTTGTCTTCTAACATATAATGCCATTACATCTGAATTATAAATAAAGTATTATCACACTTACTCATATTGAAAAATGCACACTTTGTTCTCTATAATTTCAATAAAAGATCTATGTTTTTTTAATTCTAATACTTTGACATGTATAACTGCCAGTTACTTTAAACAAAATTGGGGCAGTCTTTGGAAACTGCCGATAGAAGTGAAAACTTTAATCCTTGATCATAAACCAAAAATAATTCAAATCATAAAAACTTCTTTATAAACCAAAAATAATTCAAAAATGGAAGTTCTATGATTTTTGTTCACCCAAAAAGTGCTCAACGCGCCTAAAGAAGTTTTCACTTCGATTACTTTATAATTATACATATTTTATTACCTATAAACATATAGTTATAATTTTTTATAAGTTTATTAAAAATTGTTCCTCAAATCGACTAACATAAATGTATATTTATAACACAGGGGATCGATGGCTTTATATGATCCCTTAAGCCCTAGAGAGTGACCCTGTGTTAAAAATATGGCCGGGTTATACAGATAAATGGTATCAGTGACATAGAATGATATGACTTATGTTGTTGGGAAAGAAATAAAATATTTTTAAGCTTTATAATATTAATATAGTTATACTAATATTATAAAGCTGAAGAATTTGTTTGTTTGTTTGTTTGAACGCGCTAATATCAGGAACTACTGGTTCGATTTGAAAAATTATTATAGTTTTGGATAGCCTATTTATCGAGGAAGGCTATAAGCTATATATCATCACGCTACGACTCACAGGGGCGGTGCAGTAACGATAAACGCGGGTGAAACCGCGGGCACATCTAGTTTATATATAAAGTGCTACAGCACGGTAGTAGTTAAATCTGGTAAAATTTAACAGAACTTGTATTAGATTTTAGTATAATATATCTGCTTTACAGACGTACAGACAGTGAATACGACTTATATACAGTCAGCGACATAAGTCGATAAACATTCCGTAAAATTTTGAAATGCCCTATCATTCACAAAGTGGTATTTTCTCATTTTTTTGTAGTACAGGATAAGGTGCCTCGGAGACCACGTTAAGCCGTCGGTCCCGGCTGCCATGAACATCTATGGCAGTCGTTATTGGGAAGTCAGTGCCCTCTAATATCCTGACACTGGTCTAGCCTTAGGGTATCGTTAGCCTTCGGGTTGTGGAGGTCAGATGGCAGTCGCTCCGTGTAAAAACTGATATCCAGTCAAATCCGGTTAGACTAGAAAGCCGATCCCAAGTGACTTGGGAATAATAAAGGCTAGGGAGAAGAAGAGTAACAGTTACAGGATAGTTATTTTAGTCACAATTCCTTAACATTGGACAATAATAAGTTGTGTAATGTTCAGCTATTTATGTCGCTGACTGTACATGAGGTCTTTAGTGCTTTTCCCGGGTCTGGCAAATATGGTGTTGCGTTCTTTCGTGATGAAATTTTCAGTAACAGATAGGAAGGAGTGACGATATACTCGACCCTATAACGTCTGACCTAAAATCATATTAGCCTAAATTTGAGTGTCTCACACCTCTATTTTCTGCATCAGGGATAGTCACATGAGATTATGTGAGTATCCCTGATGGAGAACATAGTGATCAAAACTCTTAATTATTTTACATTTACTATTAATTTACAGAATGTATAAGTGCTCTAACTCATCAGTTTGCGGTAAATGGTGCCGATGACATAATTGGGCATTGTACACTGAAATACAGTAAGCAATTTGATGATGAAATGGTACTAATTAAAGGAACATTGCCGTGTGGGCGAAATGAGCGTGTTTATTCATGTTTTCGAATTAATTAATACATATGATGCGTCGACGGTGATAAAATTTTACCGTGATGTATGAACTAGCATAAGTGTATGAGAATTTAGTATTATTTGACAGAAAAGCTTTTGCACATTAATTTATTAACAGTCAAATATTCGCTGCACGGATGGCGTAGTGGTTTAAGTGGTTGCCTCACCGCTGCCACTGCGCCGAGTGTTGAGGGGTCCGAATCCCACACGGGACAAATATTTTTGAGTATTTCCACAAATGGTTGTTCAAAGTGTAAGTGTTCTTTGTTTCCGTTATTTGAATGCTTGTAAAGTTTTCTGCGACACAGTAATTATTTCTAGAGTTCCGTTTTTATAAGAACTAAAGAAAAACCCCTAAATAAAGGTCTAGAAATGTAAGTAGGAAACAAATGCCTTTTTAGAGAAAAAAACTATTGATGATTATTCATTTGCGGTTGTAGATATATTTTATTTATAATGGTCTCAAAACGGGATTAAATATATTGGCCATCAAAAATAATAATTGCACAGCAAATATTGCACAGCATAACGAGCACCTATACGCCTTAAATCACTGCATTCCGTCTCGGAAGGGTTAGGTTATGCTAGGTTCCTTCTTAAACCCTCCTAAAGATAAGTCCGTCGACTTAGTTTGATCTCTTTAAATATATTTTGCTGTGCAATTAGTATTTTTTTGTTGTGCAGTTAAATACTACCCTCTCAAAACTACCTTTCATTAATAAAAAATATATGATTTATATATTGTAATCAGTTCAAATTACATCAATAGGTACCTAATTTGACAACTTTAAGATACGTGAAAACTGGTGGATTTCCAATACATAACACAGTATAATAATTATTTTTTTAGTACTTATTTTTACTATTTCATCTAAACGTCTAAATAATTATGTAATCGTCAAGTTATTTACCTACTTGTCAAAATTATTTAACTTAACCTGATCGTAAGCGTTTATTTAAGTCTAATAGTACCAAGTGTCATTATCTCAATCACTAACCTGCATCACACATTGTCGGCTTTAAAATAAACTTTATCACGCTCGGCTTAGTTGAACGCCGCTGCGGTCACCAGGTGTCCGCGAACAAGAGATTTTCTATGGTATCTGTTGTATAGCGTTATTGAGCCCTGGATGTAAGAAGATGAAGAATGTTGAAAATTGTAAAAGCTAAGTTCAACATCTATTGTAGAAGACGTCGTAATAAAACTCTGCAGAACTATTTATTATAACTTTTATATGCGTATGTACGCACGCCTATATCCCTGAAAGGAAAGGCAGAGGTGCTTTTTATTAGACCCACTTCACCAGATATGATTTCAGGTCCCACGTAAAAGGGAACAGGATTATTACCGTCTACCGAACACAGTATCAGAATCCATACCACTATTGACCTATTGAGTCGTAACGGGACACCGGTGGCCCGACAATAGATTTTTAATATATCTGATATTCTAAAATTTGACAGTTTAAAAATTTCTTCACAGAAAATTTTAGTAATTTTTTGTTGGCACGACTCAGGATTTAAACCCGAGACCTCATGCACAGCAGCCGCATTCAGTACCGCTGCGCCACAGAGGCAGAAAATAAATATCCTGTAACTGTTACTACTTCTAAAATATGAGAAATTACCACTTTTGTGTGTATAACCGAGGAATCGATCCCGAATCCTCATATACAGCAGTGTTATTTCCGCTAATTAAAAAGTTATAGTGACTTAAATTTTAGCATATTTTATAATTTCAGCCGACGCAAGCGATCATATTCAAGCCAAAACGACTTAGTTACCAGTATTAAGTCTCTCGGCATAACATGACTGTTTGGCTGCGGTCCATAGATCCAAAAATTTACTTTGCCGGCTTTGCCAAATGAGGTGCGCTTACCCGCTCGTTTGAAGGGGTGTCGATCAATATGCTTTATAACAATGCTTCTATTTCGCTTTGTAAATGAAACTAGCGGCAGGTAGGCTGCAGATACGCTTTTATTCAGGCCTAAATATTTTGCTTGTACTTAATCAGATTATGACGCGATGGAAGAGGATGGTAGATGCTTTGTTGTGAAAAGATGTATTCTTGGTTACAAGCTTTAGTATGAGGATCGTATTGTTTGAGGTGCTCATAGCCAGTTGCCCTCATTGATCGGTAAACGATTAGCGAGATTAAGCAACGTTGGGTGCGGTCAGTCTATAGATGGGTGACCGCGTAGTAGTATTTCATCTGAGCGTCTCCGTGCCTCGGAGGGCACTTAAAAAGTCGGTTCCGGTTGTTGTCAAATTGACAGCAGTCGTTAAGCCATTTCAGAGGCCTACGGATGGCTTGAACAACTCTTGACAAGACGTTGGCCATTAACCACAAGAAAAAAATCAACGGGTTGTACTCCGGGAGTGCCGGCAGAAGTGAATACTTGAATATTAACGTTGCGCATTTTTGATATTTTGGAATGGTTAGGGAATAATTTTGCACGAATTGCTTTAATTATCAGTATAAAATTACTATAATTTATGTTGTAAAATACAATATTCATTTATTGCGCTATCGTACACAAACATGACAATTCTCCCTCCGTCTTACGAATTTTCGATCAGGTCACGTGTCCTGACGCGAGTTTAACATGTTTTACCCATCTCAAAAAAGTGCACAACGCCGCTAAAGAAGTTTTCACTTCGAAATCTGTCGTTTAATTTGTTCGTGTGGATTGTAAGGTCTCATAAAATATCTATATTAGTGAAGGTGTTTAACATTACCGTATACGCCTTAATTACGGAATACATTTCTCATATTGAAATATTAGCAAGAAGTTTGTCTAGACCGATATTCATTGCGTATGCTTGTTGGTCATTGAACCGGCATGAGGACTATAACATTACATACGAGACCAAGAGATATTTATCTGAAAACTATCCCTTAAACTCATATATAATATTATTATTATAATAATTAAAATAATCCAATTTATACGAATTAGCGAATTTCTTAAATTTAAAAGTTTCAGTAATAAGTTTGTAGGTATATTCTAGGCTAGTTCTTTGCATTATATAAAGGATATTACGACCACTAATTTGAACTAAACTCACTCTGAGATATTTGTGAGACAACTATCTCAGAAATAAAATTTAAGTACCTAATAATATCGGCAACTAATAATATTATTTTTTGACGTGAAAACTTCTTTAGGCGCGTTGAGCACTTCTTGAGTGAACAAAAATCATGGAAGTCGCGACATCGTCATGCTTCTTAGCCATGGTCACGGGGAGACTATGACTGCTGAAAAGCAACCGAAACGTCGGGGAAAGTGTAAACACAAATATAAATAATATAATAGTATAGTAATAGTATAAATAGTTTCAATAATTTAATTAGTTTAAAAATTAGTAAACTTTAATAGAAATAGTAGTGTAACAGATTTCAAAATTTTGTAATAAAGTGTCAAATAAACAACGCGATAAAATCCATATATTGTAGTTTAATTTCAATTAATAACATTCGCGTAAACAGAAGACAATATTATCTAATAACACGTTTCGATTTAACCAAGTAAATTAGCTTATTCGTAATATCGAAATCCCAGGCGCATAAACTCTCATTGGATTAGTTATAGGGTTAATACACACAAGCATTTTCTGCTGCAAAGTAAGCATAATAAAAATAAAATACCGATGTGATAAGATGTATTCCAATTAATATCCAGCGGATTTATTGGCTCGATTTAGGCCTAACCCTTAAAAATCTTCAGGCGTCATGCTATGTGCTCATCGATGCCTAGTCAGTCACACCAGAAAATATTAAAGTACATACATACATACATAGATTCACGCCTGTTTCCCAGAGGGGTAGGCAGAGACTACGGATTTCCATTTGCTACGATCCTGACACACTTCTCTGGCTTCATTCACTTTCATCACATTCCTCATACACGCCCGTCGGTTCAAGGAGCTCTTAACCTGGCCTTTGTCCAGGACGCCTCCGATCTGGTCGAGAAACGTTCGCCTAGGTTTTCCTCTTGCGACTGTTCCATTCACACTAGCCTTATAAACTTTCTTAGTCAGTCTTTCCTCGTCCATTCTTTCTACATGTCCAAACCAGCTTAACATACCCTTTTCTATTCTTGTAACTATATCCACTTTCATGCCGCATCTCTCTCTAATCACACTATTTCTTATTCTATCTTTCAGAGTCACACCACATATGCTTCTCAACGCTCTCATTTCTACAGCATTTATTCTGCTCTCATGCTTCTTTTGCCATACCCAACTTTCACTTCCATACATAAGTGTGGGCACTAATAGTCCTCTATGAACAGCCAAACGTGCCTTTTCGGATACATTTCGACTGTTCATAAAAGCGCGTAGGGCTCCATTCACTTTGTTGCCAGCAATCGTTCTCCTTTCAATATCTCCGTCATGTTTACCATCCCTTGTAAACAAAGTACCCAAATATACAAACTCTTTCACTTGCTCCACTTTTTCTCCATCAATCATAATATTACACATCGTCACGCACTCTTCCTTTTCAAATACCATTACTTTCGTCTTGCTTACATTTATTTTCATTCCTTTACTCTCAAAAGCACCATGCATAATAGTTACCATCGCCTGCAACTCTTCCGCCGATGACGCAAGTATTACTTGGTCATCGGCATAAAGAAGACATTTGACAAGTAACTCATTCATTCTTAATCCCCATTCACAATCTTTTAAATCTTTCAAACAATTGTCCATGTATAGGTTAAACAGCCAAGGTGACGCTACACATCCTTGTCTAACACCTTTATCGATGCTAAACCACTCTGTGTAGGTCCCATTTATCCTAACACAAGCTCTGGAATCATCATAAAGAGATTTCAGAGCTCGCGTGAGGTTGCTATTCACTCCATACATGGACAATGCCGACCAAAGTTCATTCCTCACCACTTTATCATAAGCCTTTTCCAGATCCACGAATGCGCAATAGACCTTTTGACCTTTGGCCAAAACTTTTTCGGCTATGCTCCGTAAGGAAAAGACCTGATCCGTACATCCCATACCCTTTCGAAATCCCGTTTGTGCATCCCATATTTTCTTGTCGGTTACTTTCACAATCCTTTCAATTAACACTTTTGCATACAATTTACCGACGACGCTGAGCAAGCTAATGCCTCTATAGCTTTTGCACTCTTGCTGTGAGCCTTTTCCCTTGTATAAAGGTACTATGACGGCCTTGCACCAATCACTTGGTACACGGCCGGTATTCCAGCACAAGTTAAAAAGGCGGCACAACTGAGTTGCTATAAGACCCTGTCCAGCTGTCAGCATTTCGACTGTAATCATATCATACCCACCAGCCTTTCCTGATTTCATGCTTTTCAATGCTTTCATTATTTCATCCATACTAATAGGGCTTTCATCACTACTATCATTATCATTCATTTCGAAACTTTGCCCTTGCCATTTCTCTCTTTCAAATAAACTTTCAAAATATTCCTTCCATCTCTTCAGTACGCTCTTTTCTTCATTCAGTAAACTTCCATTCTTATCTCTGATTGATTTCAGCTCTGTGGTTACGGTTTTACCTCGAACCGAGCGAATGGATTTCCAGAAGAACTTCGCGTTGGTCCGGAAATCTTCAGATAATCTTCTATCAAACTCGTCTTTCAATTCCTCTTTTTTCCATTTAATTACATCTTTCACTACTTTATTCATTCTTATAAACTTATTCCTAGCTTCATTCACATCCTCATTCGTTGCTTCTTGCATTCTTTCATTGGCTCTGACAGATAGCCAGTCCAACCATGCCTGCTTCTTCTCACGTACTACCCCTTGCACATCTTTATCCCACCACGCATTCTTCGATTTTATAACTTTCCTCTTCTTGCTCACACCGCATACTTCTGACGCTACAACAACCACTTCATGCTTAAACGACTGCCATAATTCTTCTATATCATCAGTGTCACAAAATCTTTCAAATCTTTTCCTCAATTGATTTTTATACTCGTCTTTCAATACTTCATCTTGCAAATTTTCTACTTTTATTCGTTCTTGGACACTTGTTCGGGTAGGTATACGGTGTCGCCATCCTTTGAAGAGGCCACGTATCCGGCTCATAATCAAAAAATGGTCGGTATGGACACCAATACCTCTATATACCCGAGTGTCTAGGACATTCTTTCTCAATCTTTCATCCACTACAACAAAGTCAATCATACTACTTCTTACATTCTTTGCTTCTCTTGTATACTGGTGGATTCTTTTGTGGGCAAACATAGTGTTTGTCACACAGAGATTCCACTCCAAACATAGCTCAAGCAACCTTTTTCCATTCTCATTCACGCTTTCGTCCCCATACTTGCCTAAAACCCTTTCGTATCCTTCACGCTTTACTCCCACCCAACCATTAAAATCCCCTAACATTATCAACCTCTCGTGTTCCTTGCATTTCCTCAAGACATCTCTCAAACACTCCCAAAAATCTTCTCTTTCTTCCCGTGCACTCTGAGACATACCCGTTGCTATGTTTACGGGTGCATAGACCCCTACCATAAACACACGAGTAATCCCTACTTTCATTCTCATCCATAGTAACCTAGCATTCACATATTCGAATTCTTTTACACACTCATTCATTCTAGCAGACAGAATAACACCAACTCCCTGACAGGCTCTGGTATTGCTAGGCACGCCGGACCAATACGCCGTGTAGGGTCCATGCCTAGTGGTATTACAGCCTTTCCTTTTCGTCTCATTCACGCACAGAACATCAATCTTTCTCTCATTCATCATCTGACATACTTCATTCAATTTTCCATCCATCCCTCCTCCAACATTCAATGTAGCAAAACGGCTTTCCGTAGGCCACTTTTCGCCCTCGCGAGAAACGAGACGTGACGGGTGGCGGACCGCGTCGCCGCCATGCGGATTATTAATAAAATCAAAGTCCATATGCGTTCCCACGATTGTTAGGGAAAATACTGTCCACCTCCGCAGAGCCCTTTACAGAGGTAAGGTGGATCCATCCTGTGCCCTGTGACCACCAACACAGGCACCCTCCGTTCACGACCAGCTTTCCCTCTGGCCACGAATCCATCAGCACGGGTCGGTTAACACCTTGGATCGGGGTTTATTCTCGGGTCTGCTCCCTGATTCTCGGGTCTGCTCCCTGTACTAAAAAATCCTAGCTTAATGATGAGCTGGGATGGCCATGCCTGAGGTAGCTCAAGAACAGAATTTCGCCGTTATATTATCGAGTATTAAAGCGCAAAGCACGTTTTAGGTCGCCGAGTCAACGGAGTGTATAATAAGTAACCCTCCAGTGGCATCATAAAATCAGAAATCTTATTTATTTTATTGATACCTTCAGTTATATAATTTTCCTTTAATATTTACCAAAACTATTTTATACATAAAAGTTTCGACGCGACGTAAGCTTTATACCATTACGTGAGTTTAAATTGCGAAGGGCTACTAAAACTTTTCCATATTCATCATGAATGTTATTTGTATTTTAATTGACTAGTGTTTTGCGGTGCCCAAAGCAATTTTCATATAATGCTAATTCCATTATATGAAATTACTTTCTAGTAAAAGTACGTTACAAGTTATAACAAAACATTATGTTGCAAAGCAGAAAATCAATACGAATGAATCCTAACTTTTATAAATGCGAATGTTTGTTTATTTGTTAACCTTCCACGCCTTTACTACTTGACTTATCATCATGAAGATTTGCATACACGTTGTCAAAAGTACAGAAAAGAACAGAGGATCCATCCAGAGAAAAAGTACTGCCCTTGAGGAAAATATTTTTTTTAACAAAATCTACATTAATGCGAGCGAGGCCGCGGGCAAAATCTAGTAGATACTTAAGAGAAAATCATATTAAAAAACATCATTGTGATTTATATTGAATCTTGTTTTTGTAACTGTAAGAAAATAAAATGCAGGCTGTCTTAGATTCTTCCGCATGGGTAAGAATCTAAGACTGTCTAATAATAGCATGCCAACTCTTCGCAAAGCTTTGGTACTCATCGTAAGTACACCACCTGAAGTTATTATTATTAGCACAGTGCTTTAAAATGAAGCTTTCCTTACTATACTCACCACATGAACGAAACATATTATGGTCAAATTCTCTAGTCAGGCAATTCCAGGTATAAGCTCTTTTAAGCAATCTTATAAGCTTTTTAGATGTCTGGTAAATGCTTAATTCATGTTTCTACAAAGTACGTTTATTTGGTTATAATTTTTTTTATTATGATAATATAATCTATGTAATATATACATACTTGTTATATGCGTGACGTAATCGTATTTCCTCTACAGCGTTTTGTCTAATTTTCCACTCAGCCATTTCATAAAAACATTTTTCATGTGTTCAATTTCACTTAAAACTCTATTACTTTTCGCCTTTAGGCAGTCAGCACCGTCAGCTGTTTTCGAAAATTGGTGAGTTTGTGAATAAAACTCACCGCAATATGCGCCGTTTTTAAAATGGATTGCTTCTCTCTCACGCCAAATATAAGTTAGGAAATAAATTAGGGTAAAACCTTACTAATCAGTTCGGTTACTTTGTTTACTAAGCTACTTATCATTCCTAATCTAAGCTTGTCTCATTCCACCAAAAGACAATAGAGCTTCGTGCGGCATTTTAGACGCCAACATATATAATCCTTTTATCTTCATTGTAGTAACACTACAAAACAAACTACAAACAGCACAGTGTAGTTCAGTTAAAGCCAATAAAATGTCAATCAAACTAAAAGAAAAATAAGTACGCTCGTACTCCAGATGTGTAATAAAGTAATAATACTTGCAGTAAATTTCAAATAGCACAATTACTATGCCATTACAATGTATTGGAGTAACGGCAGTCCGAATGTCGTTCTTTGATTAATTCGTACGTCATAAAATTAGGCCATAAGCTTCTTTATTACGTTTACATTGTTGCTAGGTCTTAAATGTATCATGTTGTTGAGTAAATAAGACGGGGTATAACTATCATGGCTGATAGGTTCAGAAATTACTTTTATTAGTTTGGTTAGGTATAGTGATCGTAGTTTGTAATAATGGTACATGCCAATAGGTGATTCTATATAAAATCGTATGTAAGCACATAAAATCTCCAGTGCTAAATTATTTCTGGAGAGTATTAGCCTAAAATAAGAAATATATTGTACAAACAAATTTTTATTTTTTTGGATGGATTGATAGTTTCAATGCGACAACGACTACCACGTATCATAATTATTTGTGAAATTTTAAGATTTCAGCTCTGTTATGAGACTTTTAGTATGTCTCTTTGTAAAATACGTGCCGACTATAATTATAAGTATATAGAAAAATTTCATTTTAATTAAATTCTGATTATAATTTGTTTTTATTTTCATTTGAATATTGCTCTACTATCTAATGCACGATGCAAATCGTTTTCAAAAAGTCAGTGATGAAATATTTTAGTGAGTCATGAAATATTTTATTCTAAAATTAACAACAATTGTAACAGTATTTGAACTGAATAATGCTATTTAGGACTAAATGTGTAGAGAGCCAACCGCACAACGAAATAGAGCAATGACTCTCACATATTGTGGCTTTTACAATAAAACTAACTAAACGCTTAAACATGCAGATTTTGGAATAAATGGGAATAGAATAGAATTGCCTACGCATACATACTACTGCCAACTAAATACATATGCAGTATTTTTCGACCTCGATGGCGTAGTGGTTAGTGTAACTGACTGCCACGCCCGAGGTCGCGGGTTCGATTCCCGCACAAGTCAAACATTTGTGTGCATGAACATGGATTTTTGTCTTGGTCTGGGTGTTTCTATGTATAATATGTATGCATTTACAAAAAAAAGAAGTATATATGTGTTTTTATCCATTGTCTAGTACCCATAGTACAAGCTCTGCTTAGTTTGGGCTAGATGGTGGTGTGCGTACGTGATAGAATATTATCATATTATTATTATATCATACATTATTAAGCCACATATTCTAACCTATTATTTTATTTTACGTGGAGAAATGTGCCTTTCTACATACCTCATGCGAAACCAGAATTAAATTCATAAAATATGTACGCATTTACAAAAACAAAGGTATATATGTATGTATGTTTATCCATTGTCTAGTACCCATAGTACAAGCTGTGCTATATTATTTTGTACTAGATTTTGCCCGCGGCTTTGCTCGCGTAAATGTAGTTTAGATTAGGTAAGTTTAGGTTAGTAACAGTAAGGGGGCGGCGGAGCGAGAGAAGGAGCGGTTGAACCCTCTGGGTAGGTTAAGTCGGTAGGACTGAAATGTCGTCATCTTTCCCTGGACGAGACCGACATAACCTCTCCGCCGACTCGCGGAGAGGCATGCGTCAATGCATTCAACGACGTAAAAAGAATGTTAGTAGCATTATATTCTACTAACATTCTTTTTATGTCGTTCTATATTTAACTAACATAGTTTTTTTAAGTTGTACTACTAACAATATTATGGGCCTAAAAATGTCTGAACTAAAGAGATTTTATTTTATTTATTTTTATTTTATTATTACTTTTTCTGGATGTAAATTACTCTATGTCCTTTTGTTCTCTTGATGGGTATCCGAAATTTCATAGTGATCAGTCGAATAGTTAAAGCGTTAAAGCATAAACAACAAACGAGCTGACATTCGCATTTATAATATAAGTTAGAATGTGTAGTTTAGTAAACTCATAGAAGTTATTTTATTGATATTTAAATTCAATAACTTAAAACGAAATAAAGAAGATGTATCATAAAAGTATTATGGAGATCAAACGATACATGTTGTTTATTGTGTAATAAGTAATAAAGTCAGAACATTAACGTACATAATACAATAAAATCATGAACAAACAAACTTTTAAACAAGTACTTTTTTATTTTATTTATGCTTATCGCTGGATATTTTATAATACTAATACTTTACATACGTAAAATGCTTTTTTCTGAGAAACTCGTGCGCTATATTTATAAAAATTATTTCATTTACTTAAACAAATTGTAGTATGACGTGCTTTTTAAAAACGAATAATTACTGATTCTATTTCAAATGTGAACTATTTTTTATCGATAGAAGTAAAAGAATAAACTATAGATTAAATCAAATCAAATCAAATCAAATTTATTTGTTAAACACAGGTGATAATGAGATGTTACAAATAATAGACGTGCAGTTCTGCGTCCTGCCAATGTTGGCGTACAAATATTTACATGATTATACAAAACATATTAAAAAAAGGTAATGAAATATACACAAATACACAATTCTTTAAAAAAAAGCAGACCTAAAAACTAACACAGTTTATGGAAAATACATTAAAAATAAATTTTATATAACATTAAATGTTGTCGTTCAGGAAGTCTATAACTGAATAATAACACTTTTCAGTCAACAATATTCGTAATTTTTTTCTGAAAAGGCTTATATTAAGTGTTTTTATTGTTTCCGGCAGTTTATTATATATTTTCGGCGCTAAACAAAACACACTTTTCCATAGGAGCGCTGTATGAACCTTACGAATACATAATATATTGTGTTTACGTCTACTGCGTGTGACGACATCTGACATTTTAATAAATAAATGGGGATTTTTCTTCACAAACAATGCTACTTCATATATAAACATAGATGGAAGTGTCAAAATTTTATATTGAATGAAATACGGTCTGCAGCTGTCCATCACTTGGAGGCCAAACATAGCTCTGATACATCGTTTTTGGAACTTAAAAGCTATTTCTTTATGGGTAGAGTTCCCCCAGAAAATAATGCCATATCTAAGAATAGATGCAACAATACCATGATAGGCAGTTAGAAGCGCTTCTTTGTTTACCACTCGTGCCAGTTTTTGCAAAGCATAGGACGAACTACTTATTTTTTTACAAATAACCTCTATGTGGCATTTCCAATTTAACTGGCTGTCAATTGTCAAACCAAGAAATTTGGCGTTATTTGTAGAACATATGTCCTTATTCTGATAGTTAATTTTCAGCTTGTGATCATGATACTGTCTTTGTCTAAACTCCATTATTTGAGTCTTGCTTAAATTTATCTTTAAATTATTATTTTCAAGCCACAATATAATTGAACATAGTGTCTCATTAATGTCCGACTCATAGAGATCAGGTTTGTTACAAGCTATCGTAACCGTGCTGTTATCAGCGAATAATGTTACGGGATGTTTTACTGCTTTAGGTAAGTCGTTTATATAATCAATGAACAACAGCGGGCCCAAGACACTGCCTTGGGGAACACCGAATTCTATGTTACGCTGACTAGACATATATGTTTCTTCTTTTTTAGTTTTAAAATTAAGTTTTTTTATTGCGACTAACTGTTTTCTTTCTTTTAAATAGGATTTTATTAAATTAAGGACATTACCCCTTATTCCGTAGGCATCAAGCTTATTTATTAGGATATTGTGGTCGACATAATCAAATGCTTGTGACATATCACAATACACAGCAGAAATCGGTATTTTATTATCAATACTTGACATTACTATATTTAAAAAGTCGTAAATAGCCATATTTATAGTTCTTTCTTTACGAAATCCTTTTTGTTCAGAACATAAAATGTTGTTTGATTCCAGATAGATAGATATTTTATTATAGATATACTTCTCAAATATTTTCGAAAAAATTGGAAGAAGTGAGATTGGTCTATAATTTTGCATAAGATCTTTATCGTCTTTTTTATGTAACGGTTTGACAATAGAGGTCTTAAGCCGTTCAGGAAATGTGCCATGGATAATACAAAGATTTAAGATATAGCTCAGATGGTCACCTATTAAATCTGCTACAAATTTTATGACTTTTGTAGATATTTCGTCATTGCCCACACTGCATTTAATTTTCAAATCTATAATAATTTTAAATATATCATTTCGAGTACTTGCAACCATAAACATAGAATTTAAAGACTTATTTATATATCTGGTAACATTTTTTCCGCGTTCGGGAATTGGTTTGATTTTGTCTATGAAGTATTCATTGAATTTATTTGCTATGACTTGCGGTTCGTGAAAAATTTTGTCATTAATGACAATTTTATTTATAGTTTGTTTGGGGACATTTATTTTTGACGAATTTATAATTTGCCATGTGGTTTTATTTTTATTGAGAGAATTTTTAATGTTGTTTATATTTTGAGAACGTTTGGTTAGGTTTATGATTTTTTTAAATAATTTTGTGTATCTAATGTACTTTAATTTATTTCTAAGTGTAGGTTTAATTCTAGCTTGCCATAACAATTCCCTTTTTTTTAAACTACATAATTTAATACCTCGAGATATCCATTTACACTTTTTATTCACTTTAATAGTAACAATTTTTAGAGGGAAACATAAGTCATAGAATAATTTAAAAGTTTCAAAGAAGGAGTTATATGCTTTGTTTGGGTTATCCCATTCATAAACTTCAGAAAAGGTTAATTTACTGATACAATATCTAAATTTTTTCATGTTTTCTTTAGAATAATCTCTCTGTAGGGAGAACCATTGAGGAGTCATAATTCTTTGCACCACAGGACATTTAATTATCTGTGCAGTATGATCCGATAGGGCAAGTTCGACAATATTTAACTTACAGTGCCCTCTTGGAAAATTGTGAGCAATGTTGTCCAAACAAGTTTGGCTTTTTAATCTTGTTGGCTGCTCTATGGATAGTGTCAAATTAAAGGCTTGCAGTAGACACTTAAGTTCCAGAGTACTATTATTGTTTTTTAAAACATCAATATTTAAGTCACCTGCTAAAATTATATGCTCATATTTTATCTTACTTATTTTAATTAATAATTGCTCTAATCTACTAAAAAATATATTCAAATTTCCTTTTGGTACTCTGTATACACAAATAATAATCATTTTGTATTTAGTTAATTCTATTGCACAACATTCAAAATCATTAACTACCGAGATCATTGAAGCATCAGGCAGCTGTTTCCAGTGATGGCCATTTCGTACTAATATGCAAGAACCGCCTCTTTTACAATTTTTCCTACTAAAGAACGCTGCCAAAGTGTAGTTTGGTACATACAAATGTGCTTCATGACCCGACATTATAAAATGTTCAGTGATACATAAAACATCAACTGTTTGCATTTTTTCTGACATCTCATCTAAATAAATAGAAAGCATATCAGCTTTGTTCAAAAGTCCAGCAATGTTCTGATGGAGTAAATAAAAATATTTGTTATTGACGAAAAAAGTCTACATTCTCATCACAAGCCTGTACAGGTGTTGTTACAGGACTATCAATACATACACTTAAATTTTTTGTTTGAACAGATACATTCTTTGTTAACTTTTTAAAGTAATAAGGTATAGTGCCAGGCTTACACTTATCAGTATCATTGCTACATCCTTTTAAGCTATTATTATGAAATGTTTGGTCAAAAAAACTTTTCAAATAAGCTATGTATTTTTGCAAGTAGTAAAATATATTTGACATGGCTTTGTTATTTATTTTCCCAGTATATTGTGAGAACATGTTATAAGAATAGCTAAGATGTTTATTAGTGTCAAATAAGTACGTGTATTCGTATTTCTTATTGCTTAAATATAACAGTCTGTTGAAAGCCTCTATTCTACTGTTAAATAAATTTGCGCGACAATTAAGCATAAAATTGGGTGAACACAGAATGACATTAGTGTGTGTGATATCATCAATCTTACCTTTAATGTGGTTCACTAGCATTTCGTAATTTTTTGACACCAAGAAATCACTTTCACTCAAAAATACAATACAATAATCCTGTTTAGTAAAGTTCCATAATTTTTTATCTAATGTATTGATCATTTTTAATATACCCGCATTAGGCATACAATAATGACATATTGTTGTGCAAGGAAAGAAGCGTTCAGCATGACTAAGAATATTATTAGTATTATTGTCGCTAAGTATGCACAGTTTATTTTGCAATATTCGGTTGTTTAATTTAGGATACGAACAATTATTATTATTTTGATGTGAAACATAATTTGATGTGGCGCCATCTGTTGTTGAGTTGAGATACTTATTAGAAATCTCTGTTTTCATATCCTGCTTGGGTACTACATCACCTATACATTTTTCTATCGTAGATTTTTGTTTAACAGCTGAGCAATCGATAGCTTGTTTCTGAGTAGCGGGATGAGCTGGATTAATTGATGAGCAGAAGAATTTTTTGTTGTTAGCTCCCTTTGGTGTTTTCATATTCGACTTGATGCATTTAGGTGTAGACATTTTTAAACCTTTATCAGGTGTATTTAATGATAGGTTTTTTGTGGCCCTTTTTAGTATGTCATATTTAGATGTTAGTGACTGTACAGTTTCCCTCAATTCTTGGTTTTCCATAGACAAATTATTAATTTCTTCATGTGCCGAATTGAGTTGAATTCTTAGTTGTTCCATTTCTTTTTGTAGGTCTTGAATGGGAGTGTTTTCATCAGTTGAGATATTAGGGAGACTACTAGTAGTGCCATCTAGTATGGAGTTGTTGGAGCTACTATCGTCGCATGTAATCTCTGTCATAGATTGAGTACGTGCTCTTCGGAAAGTAATGTTATCGAAGGAATTCATTATGAAAATATTTGAATGAATCTCAAAAAGCAACTACAGCGCAACTGGGGATCGATCGCGAGTCTCTTGAATTCGGTTCATACACGTAAACCACAACGCTGTGACAAGTTACCAATTGATTGTGAAATTTCGCATCTATAGATATCCACTTGTACGTCGCCAATAGATTGTCTATAAAGTGTTTTGATTGGTCAACACTTTATCGTCACACAGTTCAAATAAAATTAACGAACAGTACTTTTCATAAACTTGTTTTCACAGATTTTAAGTTGTTTTACACAGTTAATATTATCGATTTATTTCACTATCACAATTGAACAGTTATTTCAAAGATGTACTGACTTTTAAATGCACTTTAGTTACTAATTCACTGTTTGTTGACCAGGAAAGAATTATGCAGTTATTTTTAGTATAACTTTAGGAACGCTTTCACAAACGATGGTTGAGGAACTTTAGGCCAGTATAAGTGATTATCAATCACAAAAAGTCAATAATAGCACTATTAAATATTTTTAAAACTTTAAATATCACGGAGCTGATGTTTACACGGCAACTAGCGCCACCAAAAAAAGTAAGAAATCTAATTTTTGACCTCTGTAGTAAAAATAAAATTGACTAGATGTAGTCTGATGTAAGTTGTTGATATGGAGTCTATGGATTCTTGTGTGTACTAGAGTATAGAAGATATTTAAAAATCCAGATCGATGGTAAAGGGTTTTGAATCCAGAACTATGTTATTTTATTCACGGTTATTCATCTGTTTGCTTTAAGCTAAGCATGTGAAGAACATCAAACGGAATTTTATACTGTTATCCGAATATTTTGAGGCTTAACCCTTACCTTAAAATCTTATGACGGACTCGATGGCGTAGTGGTTAACCGACTGCCACGCCTGAGGTCGCGGGTTCGATTCTCGCACAAGTCAAACATTTGTGTGCATGAACATGGATGTTTGTCTTGGTCTAGGTGTTTCTATGTATAATATGTATGTATTTACAAAAAAAAAGTATATAATATATGTATGTTTATCCATTGTCTAGTATCCATAGTACAAGCTCTGCTTAGTTTGCGCTAGATGGTGTTGTGTGTATGTGATAGAATATTATTATTATAATCACAAAAAATAAGCTTTATTTTTATAATTTCGCTGATTATTCAGTTCAGTTCAAGTCGCTTGTATAATCACGTAAGAGTATAATAATAATATAATAAATCGCTCGAAGCGAGATATAAGCCTTTATAATAAGCGTCTTTAATCACAGAAACACAGTTAAATCCAGTGGTTATACTGCTACGGTTTACTGCTAATTCGACAACAGAACAAAAATATTTGTGATTCATAGATAATTTACCTAAATGTGAATGTATTATTTATCCATTGTTTCAACATTTGTAATGTCATTTCCAATATAAGTGCTACTGGTATAAGAGATTAGTGCAAGAGCTGTCAGAAAATAACTGATGGTATAAAGAAAAGTACATTTTCATCCATCAACAACGAACAATTCCCGAGAAAACGGGTAACCAATACCATCCAAAAGATACTGCGCGTAGAGACAAGAACGTAAGAAATACAAACTCGACATTTGTCTGTGAAGCGAATGGAACGTCACATCGTTTGTCGAATCGATGGATTTACGAGACGTTGACAGAGTATTCTGAATATCATATTTTTGGATCGTATCGTATCTACACACTCATTTACCTTCGAGGAATAAAGATAGAATTTTATTCAAAGCCGTGTCTACATTGACTAGCGACGCAGAACAATACTACGTGATCCTATTCAGTACGTGTTTGATTTAATAAAACTATATTTTGCAAGATAAAGGTATTTCTTTCTCGCGTGAAGAGTCTATTAGCCTTGTATTGACAGACCTGTATAGGTTTTGTCATGTTTATAGTAGGTATAACTGTATATATCTGCGCGTAACGTGCAGTGGATTATGTTAAGTTGTCATTTTACAACGGCAATGTACTAACATTGTAGATTTGATCTCAGCGCATGAACATTTGTGTGATGGTTGTTCACATTTCGATGTTCTTTGTAAAATATATTTAAAAAAATTGCAAGTAATAAGATTACGACTTTTATTCCTTAATCTCTTGGCTATCGTTTGGATCCCGGGACCTAGACACAGTTCTTTTTTCAATGTGTGTCTTATCCGGTTAATTGTGAAGGTCGATTGTCGATTTTTCAATTAAAAGACAAACTGTAATAGGACAAGAGTTTGTATTTTTATTTGGTTTTTGTAAAAGGTTATCTGTCAAATTGTTTCCTAGATTAAGAATCGCCCTTAAATCAGAAAAAGATAACTTGTAAGCTTAGGATTAACTAATATTATAAATGTGAATGTGAGATTTTTGTTTGTTTGTTACGCTTTCACACCTTAACTACTCGACCAATCATCATGAAATTTCGTATACACGTTGTCAGTGGTACAGGAAAGGACATAGAATAGCTTTCACCCAGAAAATGTACTGTTACTGTTTAGTAACAGCAAAATCTAGTTGAATATAAATGTCATAATATTTAAACCAGATTAAGCCATCATATCACTTAATGAATAATATAATAATTTATTATATCATTAAGTAATTAACTCTTATGCGACAGCATTGTAACGATAAAATGTTGGTGATGTTGCCAACTAAACTGCATTTGCTGCTGCCTATCCGAAATGTTGGAAAACGTGTCAAACAAAATAAATCGGTGTGGCGAGTTTATAGCGCTCCTCAGGGACACATAGTGTAGTTAGCAGAGAGGCCAGTAGTTTTAGTCTCTTGGGGGAAATTGTGCAGGCTATCCCTGTTGTTAGGTTCGGGAACACGCTAATAATATTTTTACTGTATGTGTCTATATATTTTGGTCGGAAAATGCTTACTATCAGTTGAGTTGTAAGTTTATTTGCTATTATGAGATGGTACTTCGGTTAGTTATTATTTGATTTCCTTCTAAAATTTTAATGCAGACATAATTATCTTAAGATACCTAAAAGTATTTTATTTAATATTGTAGGTAGGTAAATTTTATACAACTATTAAACTATTAACTCTTTACTACTCTACCGGTTTGTAATGTTTACTTTAAAGACCTTAATATTTATAATATTCAAGAGTAGACTATTAATATCATAGCTGATACTCTTGATATTCTTTTCTTTGTCACCCGCTTTTTTATGTTAAAATATAAAATTTATCTATTCTGGTTCTGCCATATACTTCTGATTCAATTCGATGCGGGTTACAAGACATTGTAAGGACTTCACCAATGTCAAAATGCGGTATATTCAATAGTCACTACTGCTGAACTAGGCGATAGAGGAGTCACAGGGACACAGTGAAGTTGAGTGTAAGACTAGTCCCAAATAGTACTTATCGTGAAGTTCTTACAAAATACTTTACATCGTTTCGTTATTGTTATCTTCTTATAATGAACTCGGAGTCCCTTAAGGTCACCGAGTCCCTCTTGAGACTACACAGTCTATTTTCCTTTACACTCAACACTTCTTTATGAACAATAGCCCTAGCACTTTTTCTTTCACGTCTCTCTATGTCCATTTTTCCACCGAAAAGGTCTCCACTGTCGCATTTACGTTACGAAACCTATACCTCCCCGAAATTGTGTGATCTCCAAAATGTCCTTTCATTTCTGTGAACATTCCAATTTCCTGTGTTAGATATTTTTTTATTTATCAACTTTATTGACGAGAGTTGTAGTCCAGTTTATTGTGAATGTGATATATGTACTGAAATGTGTTCGGTAATATCTTCGTGGAAGTGGATAAAAGCGAGTGTGGGATGGGGATTTTCGTGTAAAGTGAACTTGGCCCTGAATATTATACACATTTATCACATTTCGGGGACATTGTTGTCCGAAAATAGGTTTGAAGGCGTTTATGTTGTCTGTATATGTCTATCTTTGAGTGAAAGAGATTTCGTACTTTACGCTATTTTCCTTGAGTAGCTGTTGAATAACTAGCCATATATATATAGCCGTAAGGTTGAAATTAAACTACTATATACGGATTTTATCGCATTGTTTATTTGACACTTTATTACAAAATTTTGAAAACTGTTACACTACTATGATTAAATTATGTTCGAGTACTTTGAAATAACTACACTAGAACATTGAGACAACTGCCATCTTAGTCTCCCCGTGACCATGGCTGCTGAAAAGCAACCGAAACGTCGGGGAAAGTGTAAATAGAAATATAAATAGTATAATAGTATAGTAATAGTATAAATAGTTTTAATAGTTTCAATAATTTAATTAGCTTAACAATTAGTAAAGTTTAATAGTAATAGTAGTGTAACAGTTTTCAAAATTTTGTAATAAAGTGTCTAATAAACAACGCGATAAAATCCGTATATAGTAGTTTAATTTCAATGAATAACATTCGCGTAAACAGAAGACAATAGCCTTAAGGTACTTAAAAGATACGAATAAGCTCAATTAACCGAGAAAGTACATACATAATTATGTTGGTATTCTGTAAGAGGTGGCTCTTACTAAAAATCTGCGTTTCACCCAGCAAGGAAAAGTTACGGTGGTTCACTTAGATACCTCTCTCGTTCATCATCATCTATATTACAGCACATATTTCTAAAGATTAAAGAAACGTTGTATCGTCACATATATTTTAAGTCCCATGGCGCCTTCGAGTCCGATGTCTGAAATATAGCAGATTCCATTCTGCTTTATCTATAAGAAAGTCCATAAAGCTTTGCTCAAACCGGGATCAATGACTAACAGTAACGAGTCAGTCCCACACCAAGAATGTTTACCAAGCGTTTAAATAGATATTTCAAAATATCTGAGATATTTTCTAAAAATATGAAAATACGTACACCAACGTGTACGGACAACAATCACGAATAGTGGTAATAAATGGAAGCTTCTAGTATCATTGAGTAGATAACATATATGAACGTATAAACGTCTAGACGGTGGCTCTGAAGAAAGCGATTCGAGCATTTTATTTTTATCTCTATAGCCTCGTTGGCTTCGAGGCTTTTGTCTCGACTTCAAGTCCTGGGTGTTGTAAAGTCCGTCGTATATTTCTGTAATTTTCTAACAGACAGTCATTGGGATTGTTGCCGAATTTAATATAACTTAATTATAAGAAAGGCTAAGGCCTTAAAATTGTATTGAAATCACTAATCTAGATATAGCTAGATCACTAATATTGACGAATCGAAATAAACCACAGATTTCCTACACAAGTTAGTTTAGCAAGTTAGTTAGATACAATTTGAATTTTGTCAGAAGTCGCATAGCGTAGTATAATTATTAACACTGTTGACAAGATAACAGTAGCCAAAAAGCAGGTCTGTTAAGACGCATTTTATTGGATAATTACACTAAACACATATTTGGGCAACCAACAGAAATACAACTGCCCCAATGCAAATTTACACGCTTTGTGAAAATAGCCTTTAGTTTGCAAATTACCACTGTCAAGTGATTCTAAACAAATAATATAAATATTATTAGGTTGCCAAAGTAATTAACAGTTTCTTAGGTTTTCATGGCTAAACTCACGGACCAATTTCGATAAAACTTGATTTGGAGATAGCTTAAACTATTATAAAACTACTTGTGAAATTGAAATTTATAACATTGGAATACAGACGACTATAATATTTAGAAGCAATGTTACTGTACGAGCTTTGTCTTAATAAATATAATTGCATTCAACTCAAAAACATGTGACGAATTTACTTTCAGTTTATGGATTTTTCAAAATGTGACGAATTTACTTTGTGACGAATGTAAAACAACCCAAAATATATTACCAAATACCTACTAGAACTCATGGCCATAATCTATGTAATTTTTGTGCTACTGCTCGTTGTCGTACAAATGCAGGCAAATGAACACCGATGTATCGCCTACTTGAATCTTATAACAATAATTTCAATAGTATTGATTTATATGCAAAACGACCTTGCATATTTAAAAATTGTGACTTAGTACTTTATCCTTGTTAGGCCCGGCGCCCATTATCGGCATCGGCAAGGAAAGGGATCCTTCGGCATCCCTACATGCAAGCGCACACTGTCGGAAATTATGCCTTGGCATGCTGCAACGTTCTTAGGGATGACGAGGCGTCCATAAGCATGCCGCACCGTCCTCAAGCTTGCAAGCCCCGAGTGTTGCCTCGGCGCCGGCGGCGGCGGCGCGGCGGGCGACGGCGTACCGAAGGATCCCGAAGTATCCCGAAGCATCCTCATAGCTGCCGATGCAGTAGCCTCAAGCATACCGAAGCGGTATTTTTGTTACTACGACCATATATCATGGAAATTTCTACTTTATTGCCATAAAGTTAATGTATAATGCTTTTTATCACCTAAAATCCTCAGCCGTGCCGATGCCGATAATGAGCGCCGCGCCTTATGATCTCATTTAATTGATAAAACAAAACAAAGAAAAGAGAAAATGTTTCCTTACATATGTTTACTGAATGTCTACTGGTACTCATTTTAACCCACGAATGTATTATAATGTTTATTGTGAGAAATATCGCTGTTGTCACAATCATGCTAGATTTTTTTTTGCTATATTTATTGAAAACCATATATTGTATCATTGTTTGGTCTTTACAAAATGTAATTGTTATTTCACAAAATCTATACTTCAATCAAATTTATATTTATACCCCTATTATTATATAATTATGTTCAGGTTTATGAAGATCGGTCGATGTCTGTTACTGAATCACGCGTGAACCACCACTTGCCACATAGATAAAACATATCTTAGATAGGATACTTCTTATCCAGGTATCACGTTCCCGTAGGCGAATTCACGCGGGCGAAGCCGCAAGCGAAAACTAGGTTCCATTTATTCCTTAATTAAAATAGCTATAGGCCAATATATACATCCAACAGCGAGAATAAAAAAAATAAACGAATCATACATCTTTCTCACAAAACTACAAATATGCTAAAAAAGTCATCGTCGTTCACGACGTAGTTGACGGTGTTTGCTTAAATGAGGTATTTTAATCACATTAATTATGAGTTTAATATCGCTTATTTTAATGCCTATACCATCCTTGCTTCGCCAAGAAAGCGGAATTTGCCCGCCTGCCCGTAATAGCCCTGTCGATTACATGTCGTGTATTAGCTTCTTGTACGTTCGCAAGTGTGCGGTTGCCGCGGGAAATAGCTGAAGAGCGTCTACATCCCGTTTAGAAATCACGATTTAAACTGTTTAGAGCTGTTCAATGCTGGGTCTAGATAATCCAATGATAAATTTAATAAGTCTCGGTATGTGATACAAAAACTGCTATATAGTATATTATTATAAGAGGGAAAGGTTCACCTTTGTTCTACACTATTTCAATTTTGAATCTTGATCAAACGTCAGCAGAAAGATGTTAAAGCAAGAAGATGTTAGATGCTTAAGCTCCTGTTAGTTAGCGATTACCGCAGCCTGTGATGCTTTGTAATACCAAAGATTATTAGCATGTTGTTTTGGGGAAAAGGAATAAGAAAAGGAAACAAATTGGTGAAATAAGTAGACGAGTCTTAAGAATTGTTACTTATAACGCGATTGGGAAGTCGGTTCTTTATAGATAAAATACACTGAATAAAATATAATTATGTATACTAATAGATCTTTCAGAAATTATATATCAGACAGATAGGTTTCTCTATCTTTAAGGCGAATGATAAAGGAATATACTAATGAATTCGGGATTATCATCCCATTTTAAATAGTAGTCATGTTCAAAACAAGCAATGGAAAGTAAATATCGCGATTGTATCGATCGTATCATAATAACTTTAGAGTGTTATCGTTGTAAATGTCAATGGGATTTTAGCGAGCGTTTCCAACAAAAACAGTATAATTTATAAGAGCTTAAAATTAAGTACGTGATTATTTTAAGATGATTTCAGAGACATTATACTTAATAATGTTCTTGTTAAAGGTCGAACAACAACGTTGTTTTGATTTAGGATAATTTTGTTATCTACTATAAACGTTGTATATATTATATATGTCATGTAGATAAAGCTAATATTGTAACCAAAATGACGAAGTTTAGGGCACGCACAGGCATACAGATGTTTAAACACAATGCTTTTATCATAATATCTTAATATGGTACAGCTCAAAAATTAAGTCACTTTAATCATAGGTACTTATCATCCGTACACCACGAGAAAAAAAGTCTAAAACATCGTAAGGAAACACTTGAATCCTTTTAAAGTAATGATCTCTCTGCTGAAAAGCAACCAAAATATCGGAAAAGTGTATATCGAAATAGTTTGAAAGTAATACTTTTAAAATAAACCGCTTTAAAATTAAATTAATTTATACGGATTTCATCGTATCAAAATCCACTTAAAATATTTTCATTTCAATTGTCATTCGCGTAAACTTAAGACAATATTACGCTTTAAAATAGTATGTCATTTCAATTACGAAATTTCCAGAGTTGACGGGAAGAATTTAGAACGCTTGCTGACTAACTAACAATAATTGTTGCTTTATTGTGTTTAAAAAGACTTAAAAAAAACGTCTCGTCATTTAATTTACCTCAACTCCTTATATCGCCAAAATAATTATATTTGTACCTGATTAGTTAACAATTGCATAAATAAAAATAAATTCATGTTTTCTGACCAAATAAGCGTAGTTTTTGTTAGCCTAATTAGTTCCAACCCTGAGTGGTCTTGTATAAATATTTGTTCAGTTAAGTATACAGAGCCACGCGAAAATGTATTGTAAAATTTATTTTTCGTAGTGTTGTCTTATATTTACGAAAACGTTATGCATTCACATTAATTTACTGTTACTAAATTCGATTCGTCGATAACTTAATTTTAAAAGTGTGTTGCTGTTGTATTTATACTTTCTACAATATTACATCTGGTTCTCGGCAGCCATGTTATTTTTTTAAGCTAATTTAAAGAAAAAGCTACTTTCCAACGCTCGTTTAAGTATTTATATATTAAAATGTATTACAAGCATTCTCTTTTTGAAAATTGAAATTGACAAAAAGTGTATACAGAATTTGCAGTAGTATCTAGCTTTTATGCGCCTTGATGTGTGCGGTTGTAATACTATAATATGTATATACATAATGTAAACATGGATATAACTATGTAAAAGAAGGCCACCGCTTTTTTATTCATGAAAGGTGTAGCTAGAACTGAATTGCACCCACATTTTGACGTATATAAATATATAATATGTTAATATTACCTATAAAACAAACCTTTATTATCTATAGCTTTTTTCTAATTATTCAGGTATTATGTCAGTCTCTAGAGGATTATCAGTGCTCGAACGTCTGAGACCTTATAATTTAACCAGTGGGAATATTTGTACCGGTGACCTAATTAGTTACATCTAACTATATGTACATTAGGCTATCAAATTAGCCATTGAAACATAAAACAACATAGCCAAACCATTCCTTGAGTTTCTGCGGTGAGTAGATTTTTGACTACTTTCAAGGCGCTGTATTGTCACAAGGGGACTAGTGTCTTACCTATCAGCGTATGAAATACTTTTTAAAGATTGCCATTTTATAATATACGTTGCATTACAAAAGTCCATTGACATCTGCATTAAAGGTCCATTGGTGTATCGTTGTTGCCCAAACTACCACAAAATATCATCAAGCTGTTTTAGATCTCAAGAGAGATACTGCTGCAGTTTATCAGTACGAGAGATCTATTTTGACTATATTTGAAGGAGATTGGTGATTCCCCAAGTCAGTCGGTTTATTGATACCGTCAACAAGTAATTAGCAACAACGGGGTATTCCATTCGTAATATGTTGAAGAGATATCTTTTTACCCCTTTTCAAACATGTTGCACGCACGAAACAGTGCGGAACTTGTTTTAGTTAAAGTTTATATAGAGGAGAAATGCATAAATCTGACGTTAATAAAATAAATTATCATGAGCAGTAAGCGACCATCACTAGTTAATATGATTACATTACTTTTGCAGAAGAAAGTAGACGAAGTCACAGCATTAAAGGTCGTTGAATACAAATAGGAAAATAAACTGTATTTTAGTCACTTTATAATTTCACTCTGAATTATTATGTTCAAAGCTTCAGAGAATCTGAAGGCTAGACATGAATATAAACTAAAGCCTAAAGAATATAAACGGGCAAAGTGCCAAGTATAAAATCTTTTGTCACAAGTAACCCTGCACTTTAACTCTTTGACAAATTGTATTATGCAAAATACAAAATATTTTTTTAGATTACAATCCTTTGTTTCTAAAATTGGTTAGACTAAACAAAAGCTGTTTGATTATGCCACACGATTACATATCACATGATTTATGTTTGTAAATAGATGCGATTATTTACGGAATCTGAGCCACAACGTTTCAAACATTTATCGGTTGAAATTTAATACTACTATCTATCATCATCATCATCATCATCAGGCTATAATAGTCCACGACTGGACATAGCCTTATCTTATCTTATGTGGGGGCCAGTCAGTGCAGACCGGCGACACTTCGACCCAGTGGGATCTTTTGTGTCGCCACTCTCCCAATAACGACTGCCATAGATGTTCATGGCAGCCGGGACCGACGGTTTAACGTGCTCTCCGAGGCACGGAGCAGGCGATAATTGTCAATCAATACGCATATCATTTCGAAAATTCATATAACTTCCGAAAGTCAGAGGTGCGCGGACGTGGGTTCGAACCCGAGACCCTCTGCATTGCAGTCTGTTGGTCTCCCCACTGAGCTATCGCTGCTCTCGGACATAGCCTACTATCTATACTAATATTATAAAGCTGAAGAGTTTGTTTGTTTATTTGTTTGTTTGTTTGAACGCGCTAATCTCAGGAACTACTGGTTCGATTTAAAAAAATCTTTTAGTGTTGGATAGCCTATTTATCGAGGAAGGCTATAGGCTATATAACATCACGCTACGACCAACGGGGGCGGCGCAGTAACGATAAATGCGGGTGAAACCGCGGGAACATTTAGTTTACTATTATATATGTACTATTTAGTAATACTAGTACTATAATTGCTATGGCTACATACGAAAACTACTTAAAAAAATATACATACATAGTATCATGCCTTAAGAAGTAAATAGATGTATAATACACCAAAATATCGCTAGTTCTGTTTTAAATATCAAGTAGCAGGAACCCTATTGCTGTCTGTCGGGTACATTTACAGCGAAAATTGTGTGCTATATACCATGCAATCATTTTATGTAGTCTAGCAGCCGTATAGCTAATAGACGATATACAGCTGTCAGATTGCCGCTGTAGAGCACCGATAGTAAATGCGTCGCGTTCTTGAGTTCGAGTCATCGTTCAGTCAAAGTGGTTTTGAGTTTTCCTGTCACGAAATTCTATTTCTTGGCAATTTAAATAACAGATTAGAGCTTGTGGGTTACCTCATAAACCTAAGTCGACTCATTCGAGGATATTTTATAGGGGTTTGGTTATAAATTTATGTATACCTATATAATGTACTCCTTCTTGTGCTACCATCATCACAGAAAGATCAATACATAAGTTATGATAATGGTATCGATACATATTTAAAAAAAATTGGAGCAGTCTTTGGGGACTGCCGATAGAAGTAAAAACCTTGATCAGATCAACACTTCTTTATAAACCAAATTATAAACCAAAAATAATTCAAAAATGGAAAGCGTTCGGTGACGATGACGTGAGTTCTATGATTTTTGTTCACTCAAGAAGTGCTTAACGCGCCTAGAGAAGTTTTCACTTCAAAAATGACATATGGCGACATATGTCTAACTTGTGGATATAGTGACAATAACAGAAAAGGGTATGTTAAGCTGGTTTGGATATGTAGAAAGAATGAACGAGAAAAGACTGACTAACAAAGTTTATAAGGTTAGTGTGACTGGAACAGTCGCAAGACCTAGGCGAACGTTTGTCAATCAAATCGGAGACGTTCTGGACAAAGGCCAGGTTAAGAGCACCTTAAATCAGCGAGCGTGTACGAGGAATGTAATAAAAGTGAATGAAGTCAGAGAAGTATGTCAGGATCGTAGCAAATGGAAATCTGTAGTCTCTACCTACCCCTCTGGGAAACAGGCATGAATCTATGTATGTATGTAAGTCCAAGTATATAAAGACGACTTCAGTACTTAGATAATTTCAAACTTTCTAACAATGGATAATAAGAACAGCTAGAGTGAAAAGAACTATTTTTGGATCACACAAATGTTTCCGTTTGGGGATCGAATCCACAACACTCAGCGCAAGGGATGCAAGGCGACTATATATTATATTACTATATAGTATCTATTATAACACAAAATTCAGTTCTTAATCTATAACAGTAATAATAAAAGTAATTATCTATATCCCAAAATAGACATTAATATTCATAAAAGGGTTACGCGGAATATAGGTTAATAGGTTCTATGGCCTACTCCCGTTGCCATAAAACAGTTTATAGTTAACTTAAGTGAAAATTGATAAAATTTTTATATAATACATTGCCCGAGAATTCGCTTGCGTAAATGTAGGTTATGTCAAATTTTGATCTCTCGGGAAAATTAGTTTTTTCTGGGTGTGTACCCTATGTCTTTTACTGTACCCCTGATAACGTGTATGCAAGATTTCATGATGATCGGTCGAGTAGTTAAGGCATTAAAAATAAACTCACATTTATAATACTAGTTTGAATGGACGGTTCACTTCACAGACACACTGCCACTATGTCGACCGTTGCTTCAGTTCGATTCCCACACGGGACAAAATGTCATCTGATCCACAGATAGTTGTTCGGAGTCTGGGTGTAAATAGGTAAAAAACCCTTTGGCTAATATTATATTAAGTATGTGTACAAATTGCGATTGTCAAGGAGAGACGCGATCATATGGTGCGAGTAGCCCTTGAATTACCCATGGTGACTCGACGCCGGGATAGACCACCCGCCATCTGGCTGACAACAGTCCAAAAGGACATGCAGGAATTTGGAGTCGGTGCCTCAATTGCTCAAAATCGACAACAATGGAAGAAGCAGACAAGGAGAGCCGACTCCAGACGACGGGACAAGGCTTAGGAAGATGATGATGTGTACAAATTGCGAAACTCTGAAAACTGACAAAACTCAGCAAAGGGACAGTCCACAGCGAGGTCACTACTTAAAACACTGCTCCATCTGTGTGGTAGAATTGACTGATTCTCAAGTTGAATTACGATTAAAGATGCTAACAAAGTAAACTACTAAATTACTAAACAATATTTCCATCATAACAATCGATTAGGAACCCTTTTCAAAAGTTGTTATAAGATACCCAATAATTAGATCTCGCCTGAATTCGAAAGCGGCGAAGACATCGAAAAGAATAAAAGTAAATGAAACCAACCAACCTTTTATTGGCTGGCTTTTAAAAACGCCACTTCTGAAGACTTTAATAATCTCTCCCCCAGTTTCCAATTAACGAATCCTTTATTCTGAATAGAATTAACAAAACGTCATAAGGAAAAGAAAGGCCTTTAGAATTGTATCATTTAAGACCATATAAATAATTCAGAGGGTGTTCTGTCTGCAAAGAATGAAGAATTAAATATTTATTGAGAATGTAGGGTTGTGTCCAAGCGTTATGACGTAGACGGGGTGTTTCTATACAGAATCTCAGAGAGACTTGAGAACACAATGTTCTCTGTGTCTATTGTAAACAACTTGTTTATATAAGGTACATACGGCTAGTTGTTACTAGAGCTTGCCTCTGTTGACACTTCTTTACTTTGTCCAGATTTATAAACGTAACTGTTTTGTTCAAAGTTCCTATGACAATGAGAGGATTTCCACGAATAATTTACTATACCACCTACTGAGTACGTGTTGATTCCGAATTTTTTGGAAATGCTTAAGCGAGTTTTACATTTTGTAAAATTTTGTGATATTATGGGAATTCGCAGTGAAAATTAAATATTTTCTATAGTCGAATTAGATAATCCCTTGAATTTTCAATGAAAAGAATAAGACGGTAGGATATTAATATGAGAAAATAAAAGAAAAGAAAGATATTTATTTACAATAAAAAAAAAACATTACAATATATCCGGCGGCCCCACGCTAGGCAAGCCTGTCATGTACTGCCTGCTACGATTTACAATTTTTGCTTTTTTTCGCCTTTATAATTTAAATGACAATACATTTTTCATAAATTAAATAAGGTTTGGTTTTAATTGTTAAGTTTAAACTATTTACCCTAACTAATAATATGATGCGAATGTGAGTTTATTTGTTTGTTTGTTTGTTATGCTTTAACGCCTAAACTACACGAATGATCATCATAAAATTTCGCATACACGTTGACGGATAAATCTTTCATCCAGAACTGTTACTAACCTAACCTACAATTACTTTATTACTATAAAATACTTGATGAGTAGTGTAGGTTTTAGTTTCCATTATAACAATCGCTACTAACACATGCAAAGTACGCTTCGGTCAAAGCAAGACATATTCTGTCGATACATAATTCTATTTGTGTTCGAACCGCAATGTTTAAATTAGATGAGACTTGAAACTGCATGCGGCCGTGCAAACTGAAAGGCTTACTGCAGTGACCATGTCTCGTTCAAGCTTAGTTTTACATAACGTTTGACAGCATGAACATTTGGTCTAACAAGTCGAAACTTTAGTAACGTTATACCCTTTTCTAGTGTAATCGGCGGAAAAATTGGAAGTGACTGTAGTCCATTGAATAAGGCTGAACTTGCGTTCAAGTCTTCGTAGGTTAGATTCAGGCATTGCATTATCAATAAGAATCCATTTTTAGTACAAGCAGTAACGCAAATAGCTAGAATTAGCCTAAAAATAAGATCTGTCAAGCGAGCGGAGTGTGGTAGCTTCCTTGTTTTGACCATTATGCTAGCGGTAAAGCATTTCATAATTTATTATACACTACATTTTGCCCGCGGCTTTGCTCGCGTAAATGTAGGTTATGTTGGTAGCAAGGTTTTTTCTCGATGAAAGGTACCCTATGTCCTTTTCTGCACCCCTGACAACATGTATATAACATTTCATTATGATCTGTTGAGTAGTTAAGACTGCGCCGAGCGAAATGTACCAAAACAGGCGGTCACAGTTAAGTAAATAAAATCAACACTTTTTGTTTAATACAAATATAAAATATACATTTACCATAACAATGAATGTGTTTACAATTACTCCGTGTAAAAAACTTAAAATAATTAATATTTTCGCCTACAAATAATACTTTTGCACGAAAAATGCAAAAACGTGAGTCCGTGTTACGTGATTTTTAGATTATAACAGTAGAAATCTATCCTATTTTACAGCTTAAACGAAACATAAATAGTTGTCCGTCCCAAATATTTAAGTTATTGGTTGACAATAAAGATATTTATCAAAAAAGCACTCCATACAATTTTACTATGGCGGCCGCGCGCCGATTTGAATATGCGCCGCACGAGCTCTGTCATTATCTGTCTTACGCTCGGCGCAGTCTTAAGGCCTGAAAGCGTGATAAAACAAACTCACATTCGCATTTATAATTTTAGTTCGGATTCCATATTCTTCTTGGCTTTTTGATACGATAGTAAGTAGTAAAAGAGGTTTCCGTGTAACGTTACTCTATAAAATAACGTCACGACGCTAACTAATGAGCCGCAGCGCGATCAATCATTCAATATTAATATTCGATCAAAGTTGTCTTTTTCGAACGAGATGGCGTTGTAGCCTTTAGCTATGCATATGATTTCGTTAGTGTTACTCTAAATAGTGTAGAAACTTTGTACTTTAGAGAGTCTTTTAAAATCGACTGCACTGATGACGTAGTGGTTTAAGTGGCCACCACACCACAAACGCCGCGTCGAGTGTTGTGGGTTCGATCCGCACACGAGACAAAAAATTGTGTGATTCACAAATAGTTGTTCCGATTCTGGGTGTTCTTTGTTTGAATGTTTGCAAAGTCCCTCGCGATTATTCCTAGAAAGGAGTTATATAATAATATCAGCCCTGTATTAAACTATCCCACTGCTGGGCACAGGCTCTTCTCTGTGTGAGAAGGTTTAGGCCATAGCCCACCACGCTGGCCTAGTGCGGATTGGCAGACTTCACATATTATCTTCGAGAACATTATGGAGAACTCTCAGACATGCAGGTTTCCTGACAATATTTTCCCTCACCGGTAAAGCGAGATATAAAGGAGATGGTTTTATAGAGATAAAAAATCATGCCTATGTAAATTTGTATCAGATAGCAGTAGTTTTATTTAGTGCAAATACCTACTAGTGTAAACAAGTTAAATATTAACTGCGTTGTTTAACTGTGTGAAATAAATATAGCTAATATCGGCAATCATATTTTATTAGTATCGTTCGTTTTATTTCATAGATATTTGGTTCACTACAGTGTCATTTTCACACAAGTCCCTTACAACTGGTGCGTAAATTCTTATCAGTCTAAGAGAAAAATTTACGCGCGAATGGTCAGGATGTTTACATACCTCATACGCTTTTTCGATATTTCTGAAATGGAAAAGTATACGGGCTTTATTTACCTGTGCCCTTAAAAAAATAACGGCTGAAGTATGTTTGTTAAGGTCCCAAGTATAAATGAACGACTGGACCAAATAAATTTCATTTCTATTTTTACGAACATCGACTTTAATATTTTTATGAGACTTGCTGTCGTTGGAATTTACCATAATGTGTCAAATAGTCTTTATTAGGCTACCGATATTTCCATAATTTGGGCATGTATAATGCTTATTTTATAGCATTAGTTAGATTCTAGACTATAATGCATACCTATAACGTAAAAAGAAAAGAAAAGTTTGTTGACATTGTTTGTGAAATGCAGTATTTTAAGCATGCGCGGCAGTTAGCTGCTTTTCAATTATATTAAACGACATTTCACTAATTGAATACTAAACACAGACTTCAATGCAAATCTTTATATCAAACAATTTACCCATCGTACGTGAGAAGTGATTTTGTACATAGTAAAACAGTGTTAAAGTTATTAGATTTTCTTATGGCGTCTTCTTTTCCTTTTGAGCATTCATCTAATTAGTTTTGATTAACATAAAAGGAGAATCCTTTATAGGATTATAATATTATCGTTTACTTACCTACTTATACATCTAAATTTTTGCAAATATTAAAAATAAATAAAAAGGTTTCGATTAGGTACTGTTATTGTCATAATAATCAAATACCAGAAAAGTCCTTATAAGGCTTCAGACTCACAATCGAGTATTGTAGGTTCAATCCCCGCTCATTGCACTACCTACGTGAATTTCAATGAAACATAAATAATTATAATCAACTAGAACATTAGTAGGTAATTCATAAAGCCTTTTTTAAAAAAACAATCTGTTATCGCTAAAAATCGACGGTTCAAAAGTTAAATGCGAATATTTTACAGACAAAGTTGCGAACGAGAGCTAGCAAGGGTATAAAAGCTTGAGACGCCGCCAGTAAAATCCACCTGCTGTAAGAAGCTTTAACTGTAATTACCAATTTTCTCGCCAAAAGTGGTTATTTTAGCCGTGCCTACCTTGTAAAAATCTTTTCATTACGGATGCTGGCAGACCGATTCCAGTAACGAAATAATTGATAGCTGGTTTACACTTTACTTACTTTATAGAATTGTTTGCACGAGATAGGATGAAAACGTTTGTCACGTATTTGAATATTAGAAGATAACTTTTGCACCAATAATAATTCCCATATTGGACTTTACAAACATTCAAGCGACGGACACGAAAAACACACAGCATCTTCTATGTTCCGAGGAATTGTTCGGAGTAATCCCTGCCGCCTCGTTTCGCCATCGTCCTACGAGACAGAATTTCAATCCCCATCATTTAGATAGTTGGCAGTCCACAACTGTGAGTTTTTCCAGAAATTTTCTGCCTCGCACGACTAAACTGTGGAATGAATTGTCGCCTGCGGTATTTCCGGACCAATACCTACAAACCTTCAAGAAAAGCGCGTAATCTTTTTTAAAATGCCGGCAACATATTTGTGACTTCGTGTTGCGGGTGTCCATGGGCGGCGGTAATCGCTTACCATGAGGCGATCCGTCTGCTCGTTTGCCTCTTATACCATAAAATAAAACAGAAATTTTGGATCGCAGTGTTTTTTCCGTATTAAGATCGAACTCTCCATGCGGTAATTGTAACGAGATGACCAATGTCATCACTGTCCTACCTGTGCACAGGTATAAATCTAATATCGCGGAAGACTTTGCTCCGCGACATAGAATTTTTGAAGTCAAAACTTCTTTAGCGGCGTTGTGCACTTTTTTGTAATGGGTAAAAAATGTTAAACTCCCGTCAGGACACGTGACCAGATCAAAAATTCGTAAGACGGAGGGAGAATTGTGAAACTCGCGTCATGACACGTGACCTGATCGAAAATTCGTAAGACGGAGGGAGAATTGTCATGTTTGTGTACGATAGCGCAATAAATGAATATCGTATTTTACCACATAAATGATAGTACTTTTTTACTGATAATTAAAGCAATTCGTGCAAAATTATTCCCTAACCATTCCAAAATATCAAAAATGCACAACGTTAATATTCAAGTTTTCACTTCTGCCAGCAGTCCCGGAGTGCAACCCTTTGATTTTTTAAATTTTTTTTTTTTGCTTTTGCTGGCAGCCGAGCAAGTGGCCCACCTGATGGAAAGTAGTAATAGCTGTTCATGGACTTCAGCAATGTCAGGACACAGCAAAGCCGCTACCTACCGTGAAAGAAGAACTCTCTTTAAACCTCGTTTGAAGAAGGACATATCATAGCGCTCGGGAAACACCGAAGCAGGCAGTTCATTCCAGAGCCTGCACGTACGTGGGAGAAATGATCGCTGAAACCGTACCGTCTTGGATTTGAACGCTTCCAGGTGATATGGATGAACCCTGCTGCGTTGTCGAGTGGTACAATGATAGAAAGGGGCCGCTGGTACCAAACCAAACTGTTCTTCAGAGCACTCTCCGTGAAAGAGTCGGTAGAACACGCAGAGAGACCCAAAGTCTTAGGCTGGTTTTACAGTGACGCTTACCGTCTGCGCGGGTGGTAAGCGCGGCCCGTACGTGACCAGCTCGAAACAATAAAACAAGTTTAGTGCCGCGCGGTTTGCCACCTCGAACAGTCGCGGTGAGACTTCTCTTAAATGTTATATTATATTACCTATGGAAAAAAAGGCAACGACGACGGCGTATACAAGTACATCCTTACAATGCCACTAGATTGCTGATGATGATTGAAACGCGCGGCCGACTTGCAGTCAGCGCGGGCCATCCGCGGGATTGGTTTTACTATATAACGAACCAAGACACACAAAGCTCGTGGCCCGCGATGCTTACTAACCGCGGTGGCGAAATCGGCACTGTAAAACCAGCCTTATTCCTAGTGCGTGTAACTTATTTAGAGCTCATAGCCAGTTGCACTCACTGATCGGTCAACGATTAGCGAGGTTAAGCAACGTTCGGTGCGGTCAGTCTATAGGTGGGAGACCGCTTAGTGGTATTTCATCTGAGTGTCTCCGTGCTTCGGAGGGCACGGAAAAAGTCGGTCCCGGTTGTTGCCCAATTGACAGCAGTAGTTAAGCCATGTCAGAGGCCTCAAGCCGCCCTTGAACTACTCTTGACAACAGGTTGGCCGGTAACCACACGAAAAGAAAGAAAGAAGAGGAAAAACGTTGTATCTAAGCCCATTCAAACCTCACATTTATAGTATTTATAGGTTAGTCGCAGAACAGTGTAATGAAACACGCTACTATACAAAGCAATAAAGATTTTCGTGCCACATAAATGGAGCCTACCTATCCCTTTATACGTTTGTTCCATTTTCATAAAAATGTGATATGTAATAGCTCATGTAGCATTATCTTTCAACCTTGATATTTTACACTCGATGTATAAGAGTCATATATCGGATGTATGTATGTGCAGACATTATGATTATTTACTATCCGTAAAATAAAAACAATGACTTGGCAAATAAAACATCAGTTTTAATAAATTAAGATTTCATATTTATACACACACAGTCTCACGCCTACTTATTCCTGCGAGGGCAGACAGTGGTGTATTGCTCCCTTCTTTCGTCAACGACAACAGGCCCTCGCCGGTTACCTTCCACAGTTCCAGCCTCTATGCTTCTGCCGCTTTTACAGTACCACTCTATCGATATCATAATTTTACAAAACTATATACCTACTCACATATCAGGCCAATATTATTATTTTTTTTTACCACTTGCACATAACACCATATATCCCAAACTAAGCAGAGCTTGTACTATGGATACTAGACAATGGATAAACATTACGTACATACTTTTTTTTTGTAAATTCATATACAATATATATTATACATAGAAACACCCAGACCAACACAAACATCCATGTTCATGTACACAAATGTTTGACTTGTGCGGGAAGCGAACCCGCGACATCAGGCGTGACAGTCGGTTACACTAACCACTACGCCATCGAGGCCGAATATGCCTAAAGGGGTAAGCAGAAGTGTGTTATACCCACACTTTTCTAGCTATTACTTTAGGTACCACGTTATAGAGGAATAGCAACGAACATATTTTCGTCTACTAGGTACAGTTCCAGAATCCAGAGTCTGTACTGCTAATAAGAATATTTTGACAAAAACCTTAAGATCTGGTAATCGATCGCATTACTGCTACGCTACCGACGCAGTCAATATAAAAGGTTTAACGGTATAATAAAATCAGATTTACGTTTACAACAAGATTACAAGGTTAATAAATAAGTTCGAGCGCTCGAATTACAACGTCTGGAAGTAATTGACTATCTATTTAGTACAATGTCCACAATAAAAAAAAGCCTCATAAATAATTTGTTGACTAATAAAAACGAAACTAAGCCTTTGAATTCCGAAACTGAAGTCTATTTTATATTACACTGCCGTTTTGTAACGATAATGTCAATTGCGTCATTCAAATCTCCTGTAGGAGCCATTCAATGGATTGAGTAACGGAAAATTTGGTACTAGAATTCGAATTTGGAGTTCCAATAGAATTTAAATGCTTTAGATGTGGGTAATAGTGATGTTCCTAAAGAAAGTGCCGGCCAGTATTTCTTCTTTATTTGGTTTTATTAATTTTATTAGTGACACGAAGAAGAAGAAGATTAGAGTTATTGTATTTCTGCTAGAAGGGGTAGATGTGAATGTATTACAACTGTATTTCGCCAGTTATGTTTTTGGTCTCAAGTTATATGCGGCGAGCGTATTGTCGCTTACCAGGTGTATTGACAGACTTTGGGTTGCGACTGAGAATTTTCTAATTATAACTGTCCCACTGGACCGGTGTGGTCACGAGTCTCTTCTCAGAGTGGGGGCTGGGCTAAAGCCTATCATGTGGGCAGACTTTACAAATCTTCAAAAACATTATGGAAAGCCTCGATGGTGTAGTGGTTAGTGTAACCGACTGCCACGCCTAAAGTCGCGGGTTCGATTCCCGCTCAAGTCAAACATTTGTGTGCATGAACATGGATGTTTGTCTTGGTCTAGGTGTTTATATGTATAATATGTATGTATTTACACAAAAAAAATATATGTATGTTTATCCATTGTCTAGTACCCACAGTACAAGCTCTGCTTAGTTTGGGCTAGATGGTGTTGTGTGTATCTGGTAGAATATTATTATTATTATTATGGAAAACTTCCAAACATGCAACTTGCAAGTCTGAAAGTGTTCCTTACGATTCCGCACATAGCTTTAAAAAATCAGGGGTGCGTACCTGCGTGGTAACCCAACGGCTTCCTTCTGGGTTATCGCTGCATACATGTAAACATTTATTATGATTTTCTCAACCTATTTTGCAACAAATATGCTAATGAATTTTTAAATTTAAATTAATCACTCAGAGAATGCTATAAACAAGTTACTGAACAAAGAGGTTGAATTGATTAATTTATCTCTTTGGAACAGTTTAAAGCTGGTGCCGTATCAGGAACAATTTGAATTATGCCTGATAAGAAGCAGTAATAAACCAAATACATTTAATATAATAGAAGAGCTACAATTGGAATATTGGAATTGTGCTCATTTCAATTATAGCAAGTAAAGTAAGTATCTAAGTTTTCCATGAATTATAAAACGTTAACTGGGATGGTCTGCCGTTTCCAAACATGTGATGGTTGTAGAAATATCTGGCTCATCTTGAGAGTAATGGTACGCTAGGCAATAATAATATTATTTAATAAAAACCGCTGGTTTCAAGAAACAAGAAGGCTTCTTACTCGCGTAGCAATAGGTAATTTTATGAGTAGTAGAGCCTCGCTGATTGCAGCATGAATGGGACGGCTCGACCGGGGAAGTACTACCCTCTCACAGAATATCGACGTGAAATAGCAGTATTCCTACTGTTGTGTTTCGTTCGGTGAGTGAGAGTATCAGAGGCCCAATTACCATCCTTCCCCCTTCCCGCTCCTAAAGGGTCGGCAACGCGTAAGTGATGCCTCTGGTGTTGCATGCGTCCATAGGCTACGGTGACCACTTACCATCAGGTGGGCCGTATGCTTGTTTGCCAACTTAGTAGTATAAAAAAAAGGTAAGTCAGGTTCTGGATAGTTATAATTATATATACCTATCTCACCCATTCTTTTCTTAAAAATCCAATTGTAATTTCCTCTAGGGTCGATAACAAGTCATGAGTTACGATAGCTACTAACCATCAACCTTGAGCAGCGATAGCTCAGTGGGGAGACCAACAGACTGCAATGCAAAGTGTCTCGGGTTCGAACCCACGTCGCGCACCTCTGATTTTCGGAAGTTATAAGACTTTTCGAAATTATGGGCGTATTTATTGACAATTATCGCCTGCTCCGTGCCTCGGAGAGCACATTAAGCCGTCGGTCCGGGCTGCCATGAACATCTATGGCAGTCGTTATTGGGAGAGTGTCGACACAAAAGATCCCACTAGGTCGAAGTGTCGCCGGTCTGCACTGACTGGCCTCCACATAAGATAAGATAAGATAAAAACCATCAATCTAATAAGGAACTAATAACGCAACGCATTATATACGTATGCCATATAATGCGTTGCGTTGCGTTATTATTTCTTAAAATACGAATGGTTTTAATAGGTTATATATAATAATACTAGCCCTGTATTAAACTGTCCCACTGCTGGGCACAGGCTTCTTCTCAGTGTATGGTTTAGGCCATAGTCCACCACCTAGCGTGTTGCCTTGTGGCAGACTTCACAAATCTTCCAGAATATTATGTAGAACTCTCTGACATGTAAATTTCCTCATTATGTTTGCCATAACCTTAACAGCTTAAATTAATTATCGAAGTATAAGATATAAGTTTTGAGTATATTAAACTATTTATTATCAGATAACTTCGAAAAGTTAGAGGTAAATGCCGTGGGATCTAATTCGAGACCTTAGCTAGTCCAACGGTCTTTCACTAGGCAATCGCTGCTAAAAGCTATGATAGTTTAATTAAATAAATAAATAAATACTTTATTTGCGCATAAAACATAGCACAGTTAATCTATCCCAAACAAATAAAAAATGTACATAATAGACTTAGTTTATGAAAGCTTCCAAACTAAGCATGCTTATATGAAGAAATTTTTCTTATTCTTATGGCCTTTTCTGTAAAATAAACTAAATAAGTTATTAGATATATATAGCATTAATCATAATCAAAGTCACATAGTTTTAACAAAGTACCTAGAAACGCTTACGGATTCAGATACAGAGAATTTGCTAGTAAAATAAATAAAAAAAATTTTTTTTGTAAAATAATTTATTTTTGTTTAAGCAATTTTTTCTTTATAATTGTTATTGTTTATAAATATTTTAATTGTAGTTATACTTAACTACTTATATATGTTTGCAGTACATGTATAAATGTTAAATGTTTTTGTAGACCCTTACTTTATTAACAAGAGAATAAAAATGTAATATTAGAAACAGCCTGAAACACAGGTCTCTGACCTAGTTCAAGTAATAAAATGTAAAAACAGACTTTATAAACAAGACTTTTTGTGTCCCATTTTTAATTGTAAAATGTTTTCCTTTAGATTAAATATAGTTTTAATGTGAATTTAATACAATAAGTAGCCTGTAATGTGTTTTTGTAAAGACTTTTATTTATTTATTGAATAAAAATTTATTATTATTATAATTCACAATTTAACGATAGAGTATACGATGGTGTCTGAACTAGTAAAACTGTGTGACAGACACCAATGCCCTCCCAACTTCACATTTTTATATTTAAGACATAGTACAATTAAATTTAACGTAGGTTTTATCACTATAAGTACAATAACAATAACTCTCTGTTATTCGAATCATTGCAGCATAATATTACTATTCGATTTTGGCCATCTTCTTTTCATTAGATGTCGGAGGACTACGTTTTGGATCGGCAATAACGAACATCAATCCTAATCATTCCGATGTTACATTGTCGACTTGTTACACTGACCTAATTTCAAAGTGTCTACCGTCAAGATATGCGAGCGATAGTGGTTACGTTACACGGAATATTGGTCGGTATCTTTATCGTACACATGCCCGTATAATAAAGAGGGGTTGCCATAAAAACGAAAAGATCAGCGTTACTCAAATAGCCAATGATAATTACAACGCATTCGATTATCTCACCACCATCATGTATAAATACAGGAACGTACATACGTACACAGGTTCAAGCTATATAGTTTGAATAAACAGGGTGTGGCGTAAATAATGGATAACCCTGAAACTGTCGACTGGCCAGATTATTATTGTAGAAATGGCAGCTGATTTGTATGAGTAAGCACAAGTAAGCATTAGGGGTCAAGCCCTATGTCATGGAGGACTTTACAAACATTCAATTAACTAGCTCCTTATTTTATGGTGCGAGAAATTAGGCCAGTGACACCCCTTGATTTGTCAGCATCAATAAGCTTCGTTGACCTCATGTGATCAGAACGTAGGTGTGCTATTTGCTTCCTCGATTTTATAAAAGACCTTTAAGACACTTTGGACAACAAAATTAAATCCAAAGGAATCTAGTAACAATTTAAAGGCAGTTTTAAATAATATTCGGTACAGTTATTTACAACGAAACACACATTGTATCGTGTTGTGAAGAACAAATTAACAATTGTATTCAAATATCAGGTAGTTTAAGAATTCAGATAGCCTAATGGGAAAACTGTTGGACTGCCACGCAGAGGTCTCTAATTCGATCCCAAAGCACGCACCTCTGACTTTCCAAAGTTATGTGCGTATTGAATAGTTACTTATCGCTCAATTTAACGGTGACGGAGAACATCCTAAAGAACCTACATGTCTGAGAATTCTCCATAATATTCTCGACGATGTGTGAAATTTGCCAAACTGCACTGGACCAGCGTGGTTGACTATGGCCTAACTCTTCTCACACTGAGAAGAGGCCCGTGCCCAGGAGTGGTTGAATTTAATACAGGGCTGATATTATAATAACTATCGTATGATTAGGAACGCAGTGCATAAATTGATGTATAGAAAAATACCTGGCCCTTTGGGAGGCTTACACGGAGACATGGGACCCACGTGAAAAGGCCCTTTAAGAGTTTATGTATAATATTATTAATACATTCGAATGTTATGTGGCTCTTCAATACGAGAAATGTTAGTCTTGCTATATACTGGCCAAGTCAAGATAGTTAATGATCAGTAGTACGCACTCAATGAAGCTTAATCTGTGTCACTCCGAAAGCTCATTTTCAACATAATAAGTGATATCATGTCGTCCGAATTACTTTCTGGACATAAATAATACGCGTACTATATTAAATACGCAATGCTTATTATTAAGGCCATGTTTTGACTCCGTAGATGTTTGGTTGATATAATTCACTGGGGTTATTTTTTATTTGTAGCTATTCAGGAACAGTGTTTTTTTTTCTAGATGAATGATCAATGTTTTGAAGCTAAGAAATTTTACGACATCCAACTTTACACTTGCCCTCATATTTAAAATAATATTTTTGAACTGTATCCTGCTAGCTACTCCAGTAATGACACAAGAAAACATGTAACAGTGAACTCTCTACACTATCAAGCAGTTATATAATGATTGAGATCATTACGGCAGGCCAAAAGACAGAGAGGTAAAGGGAGAGGTGAGAAGACGAGAGAGTGAGAGATCCGAAATCTACTCTCAATAATATTTTTTTTATGCAATCCATTTTCTTATAATTATCATTTACAATTATTATGAAATCGTAATCCTAGTGAGTCGCTTACTGAGCGTGTTACGGTGATTTTATATTAATATAAATTATATTATGAGTTTGGTTGGTCAGGCTTAGTGGACCTTAGCAGAAAGCACGTAGCTTTAGTGGTTTTGCTCAAACGTGCCCTTAGTCCCAGGCCCTACGAATTTAATTCGCCGTCCCTTCCAAACAGCGGGTCAACATTCAAGTAGATACACAAATAGACTACGAAATTGCAAAAGCTTTGCATCAAACATGAATCGAGTTGTTCACAAGCCGCAGGCTGACAGTTGCAGAGATAGTGGCACAAGTGACGATGGTATACTAAAGTATTAGACGAAATTTCTTGTTACAATGTTAAAAGAGAAATGCGTGTTTGTTAGGCAGTTTTATGTATTTAGTCTGCCTGCAATGCTATATAGAACGACTTATATTTAACTTATCATCAGATAAAGTAAAATATAACAGTCAAAAATAGTAAATGATCACCAAAATTAAAACCGCATTTTAATACCAAAAATATTAATTGCACAGCCAAGAGATCAAAATAAGTCGACGGAGCCCCGCGTCGCGGGACTCATATTTTTTGGTGGATTTAAGAAGGAACCTAATATAACCTAACCCTTTCGAGACGGAATGCAGTGATTTGAGGTGCAAAGGTGCTTGTTATGAGATATTTTAGTAAGCATATTTTGGTATACAATTACTATTTTTGGTGGTCATTATATTTAATCCCATATAGAACTCACAACAAGTTGACCTTCCGGTGGACGGCGGATATAGATATATATATTACTATTAATAAACACTCATAGAGTACTATAAAAATACAATATACTTGTATGGATAATTATGATATACAAAATATAGTGCCTAAAACAGACGAACGATGCTTCTGACATCGATTATGTGAATTGTGTATACTTGGTGGGCTAGGTCCTGAATTTATTCCGATTAATAGGCATTCTAATGTGGACTTAAGTTTGTAAAACTGTATGAAGTTGCCAGTCGTTATTAAAAAATACAGATTATTAAGTGATATTTATAAGTGCGAATATTAAAGATCCTACGACATACCTAAGTCCAGTGAGAATAACCAAGTGTTGACGACCGTTTGTAGATACGTATAAAGATAGATAACATAATATCAGAATGTAATTCCTAGACATTGGACTGCTGCTAAGAGTTTTATGTCATTAAAATTCTGATTTTCAATTTCTAGCAGTTTGAGAAAACGGTTGAGAAATAAATATATTTTTCATAAATACAAATGAATACTATTATCTATTTACAATTAATGTTTTGTTTAATAACACAACATAAAATAATAAAATTCTAACAATTTTCTTTAATACATCTAGATCTAAGATATAAATAAAATAATATAAAATCTTTCTAGCGAAGTCTATTTTATCAGCCTCATCAAAATCTGATCTATCATAATTTAAATGAGCTTAAGGTCATTACACTATAGTTCATTCAAATTAATATAATTTGGATACTTTTATGTTTTTTTACAATAACCCACCGGTATCGAGCACAAGGCACAAAGGAGAGCATAGATGTTTAGCCGTACATGTATAATATCTCTATTATTATTATTTTTTTTATACAACTAAAGTGGCAAACAAGCATACGGCCCACCTGATGCTAGGTGGTCATCGTAGCCTATGGACGCCTGCAATACCAGAGGCATCACTAGCGCGTTGCCGACCCTTTAGGAAAGGAAGTGGGAAGGAGAAGGAGCGGGAAGTGGGTAAGGGGGGGTGATTGGGCCTCCGGTACTCTCACTCACCGAACGAAACACAACAGTAGGAATATTGTTATTTCACGTTGATATTCTGTGAGAGGGTAGTCCTTCCCCAGTCGAGCCGGCCTATTCATGCTGATATCAGCGAGGCTCTACTACTCTAAAGTTTATTTAAGTTTTATTGTAATTAATTCTAAATATGTATTACATACAAAAATAGTAACGCACCGTGTAAGTTGCTGGTGTCTGGAATTTTATAAACAAGACCCTCCCTATAAAGCATTTCGTTCCTAGAAGTAGTGTCTTCTGCATCAAACCCTTGCTTAAAAATTGCATAGTATAACTTTTTAACAAAACTCTTTCTTAATTATGTTTGGCTTAACAATTGACAGGTTATATATTTTATCTCCTTTTAATTGTTACTAGCGGTCGCCTAGTGGTCAAAATTCGACTAAAATTCCTAAGCTTGCTACTTTGTTTTCTTTATTACATAATATATAAATAAGGTATAGGTAACCATAGTTACAAAGAATTGTACAACGTCCGAAGAATAATGCCGGTATACTACGAACGCGATTCGACTGCGTGTTTCAAATGCATGGATGTGTGCGTGTAGTGTTTATTCATTAATTTAATGTATTTCTAATGCATAATTTATAAAAATATTAGGATTTGCCCCTCTTTCTCCATACAAACTTTAACTGTGCTAAATTTCATACTCCTCCATCCGCGCAATTTTCGTAAAAAAGGGTACAAAGCTTTTGCTTCACGTATTAATATAATTATAGATTTATGAAAATAAATTTAGTAAATATCATCTCATTAGTAAAAGGCAATATACCTAACCACTTAAGCGGAATATATTTCCATGACCATAAAATATATATACTTGCACGTTTTTTAAACAAAAGATCTCGCTCCGTGCCAAAAATCCATGGACACATAGAATTGGCTCAGTATTCTATGTATGTATGCGACAGTGAACAGAATACATCTTAGATCGGTAAAATATGGCGCTTTAGAAATATTTTATGCTTACAATTATTCTGTAGCCACTGAACTGTTATTTAAAGGTTCGCTCAAGTGATAAATAATGCCCGTTCCGAATTCCACTAGGGTTTTAGAAATATATTCCGATGAAAAATTATAGGCAAGGCATTATAAGGCTTAATTTAATAATTAAAACTAGACCTTGTCTGCTAATAATACAGTTTATTATTATTATACCAGATTATTATATCTTCGGTTCTACTTGACAGAATCAGTTGTATCAGACTTTAAGTTGAACAAAAGTTATCATACTGTGAACCGCATTGAAATCAGTCAGTGGTTAATACTGGTGAAGTAGACAGACTATCAAAAATTCTTAAAACCAAAAATTTGTCGAGATCACCTTAGTATAAAAAATAATTCCAATGCCTGTACTTTGAAACAGTGGAAAGGTTGTGTCTGTACATATCGGGCACAGGCTTCTTAAACATTTAAAACTTTATGACAAAATTTTGTTGCCGATGTAAATATTATATGAGTCCGTAATTAAGGCACTCTTCAAAAATCTTTTAACCAGTTTAGTGCCTACTTTTATCTACAACTTTGTACAATTACTTACATCAATAGTTCATATGTTTTTGTGTGCAGCCCACAATGTTTCTCTTGGAGAGAAGTCAGCCCTTCGTATCGAAGAGTCACTTGAAGAACTATTAAACCGTATTAATTTTCCTTATTTTGGCCCCTCACTTTGCGCAGCCTTTGCCAACAAAAAGTTAACTAGAACTTTATGTTTATAGGTATTTTTCTGTGTAATGGTGAGTCGAGTAAAAAGTTCTCTTCGTATGTTTAGCTCGCTACTGAAAGCTGAGTGGCAACTAGCCAGGGTCGTATTGGAGCAGTAAAAAAGAATATTGAAAAACCAAAACATTCAAATGAGTTAAATATCTACTCAGTAAAGTATCAAATATTTCGTGAATTTCCATTTAGGTACATCAATTAAGGTACGATAAGATTTTTTTTTTACTGTTAAGGACATATTTATTGTAGGTACCGTGACAAAACATAATCTCCCTGTGACCATGGCAAGCGAAACCTTGGAAAATTTAAAGTATAAATTAATCAATCACTATATTATGGGTAAGTCATACCCGTCGGGCCGCCAGTGTGCTACGAGTGCAATACAATAACATATTTTGGATGCTGATGGGGCTGCCTCCTTATTGCAGTGCGTCTTTAATGTTTGCCGAAGCTCACACGGATGGCTATCACGCCATAAGACGTAAAAAAGTGGCTTCATTGTTAAGGTGTTTAAGAGATAGTAGCAACAGTCTCCTAATAATGATTGCTTCTCGATTTGACTGTCCAATTCAATGTCAATGGACTCATATAATAACAGGAATAGTCTAAATTGATGTAATTTTATTTTATGAATCTATTTTAGTAACTAAGTATTTTATATTTTGTATGTGATATAATGTTTTTTATAATGCTGACTCTCTTGACATTACTTATTTATTTTTTATGGATTTAAAATCTGAAATAAACGTTTTATTATTATTATTATTCCCAAGTCACTTGGGGTCGGTTTTCTAGCCTAACCGGATTTGAATGGATATCAGTTTTACACAGAGCGACTGCCATTTGACCTCCGCAACCTGAAGGCTAACGGTACCCTAAGGCTAGACCAGTGATAGGATATTAGAGGGCAGGGCAATGACTTCCTAATAACGACTGCCATAGATGTTCATGGCAGCCGGGACCAACGGATTAACGTGCTCTCCGAGCTACAGAGCAGGCGATAATTGTCAATCAATACGCACATAACTTCGAAAAGTCATATAACTTCCGAAACTCAGAGGTGCGCGACGTGGGTGACTCAAGACCCTCTGCATTGCAGTCTGTTGGTCTCCCCACTGAGCCATCACTTATTGATGAAAATTATAATTAGTTAAATACATACATAGTCTCATGCCTATATATCGGAAGGAATGTTTAGACTACACGTCTAAACATTCCTTACACCCATGAAACGCCAACTATGTTTTTAGGTTCCTCGTAATAAAGGGCGAGCCTATTGCCTTTTACCGTGCCCAGTTTCCACAGAAAATTATATGACAGAAAAACCCAGTAACACTTTGCCCGACCTAATACCTAATCTGAAATCTGATACCTGCAGTCATAAAAGCTGTATTCTTCTTCTTCAAGTGCCTCTCCGACTAGCGAGGGTTGACAATCAGCTCCGCATATTTCTTCCAATCCCTCGCGAAGCGAAATAGTTGGGCAGCACTCGCAACTCCAGTCCACTCTTGAAGGTTTCTCAGCCACGACTTCTTTCTGCGATCTACGTGTCTCTTGCCTGCTACTTTGCCTATCATAATGAGTTGCAAGAGGCTGTATCTTTCATGTCTAAATACATGATCCAGATAGGCAATTTTGCGGTAAAAGCCGTATAAAGTAGTTTAATTCAATGTGTATCTGTAAACATATTGCCTTCCACGTTTGATCTTATTTCTCTAGGGTTTCCAAGTCATACACCTTTGGTTTAACCAAATACAGGCCTGTACGTCACGACCTTTGCGGTCTCGTAGAATTTATCCGAGTTCAAGCCGAACTGTCCTACATAATCCGGGATTACATCCGACTGTTTCTTGGCGCGCAAATCCGTAATTTTTGCCACCAATAAAAAATAAATGTGCTGTGCTATAAGTCTATAAGTAAAGCATGGGATTGGTACCTAAAAATAAACAGTCTTGTGATTCACCATGGAGATTACGGTTAGTTAAGAAGATTGAGAAAGTTTATGTTCATGTTCAGTGGAATTTATTGTTGTTGTGTTACATTGAACACGTTTTAGGAACCTGGAGTAATTTTTCTGTTGAATAGAATAGCTAACCCCTTCATCACGTGCTGCGATTATCGCAGATGTTTGAGGTAATTCCAGTAAATTGCAGGTGAGTCTAAATATGATTTGTCATAAAAATATTTAAATATTTTTAGATACGTTTATATAGAAGTATGTTTAATCTATTATTTTTAATATATAGGTACCTAGTGAGACACGTAATTTTTTTTTATGTTCTTTTTTATACTTCTTATAGTGCTGTTAACTATAAATAATAATTTAGAAAAATGTTATGTGCTGAAATAGTAGCTGGTCTGGTATTATGTTTCTGCATAGTTACATAAATTTGCATGATGTGCAGTTAGTTTATGAACCAATATCTACTATAAAACTGCCCACAGTTTTGCAATGTACGTATGGGCTGTTCGAATTGTAAACTTTTTTATACAACTGGCCAGTGTTTCTGGTAATTTAGTGCAATTGTTCACGATGCTATCAAATAACAAAACTGAACTTGACTGTGAATTTATTGAACAAAAGCTGTTTGCCAACAATTAATGTACTATTGGATAGTTTTTGTCTACATCAAAGCATCTGTAACGTGTATAAATAAAATGATATAAAAACACATAACAATGCACAACTAAAGTAATTATGTAATCAAAGTTACTATTTTTGTGCGTTTTGTATTGGCTAGTGTTATGTAGGATCTTGGAAGATTTTATTCTATGTTTTTTTAAGTGAAATTTTCTTTAGCGGCGTTGTGCACTTTTTTGTAAAGGGTAAAAAATGTCTAACTCGCGTCAGGATACGTGACCTGATCGAAAATTCGTAAGACGGAGGGAGAATTGTCAAACTCGCGTCAGGACACGTGACCTGATTGAAACTTCGTAAAACGGAGGGAGAATTGTCATATTTGTGTACGATAGCGCAATAAATGATTATTGTATTTTACCACATAAATGATATTACTTTTATACTGATAATTAAAGCAATTCGTGCAAAATTATTCCCTAACCATTCCAAAATATCAAATTTTCATTCAAGTTTTCACTTCTGCCGGCACTCCCGGAGTGCAACCCGTTGTTTTTTTTATACCTTATTAATATAGGATTTTTTATCCAAATAGGCACGTCAACTCCATTGTACCTAATTCTAGTAATAACACAAAATATACTATACTAAATCCCTAATTATTATGCCACATAATTTCCTACAGAGCAGAGGTAGATTTTATATGTTTTATCCTTCAGTTTTCTTATCAATATAAATCTACGGAACTGTAAGACGCCTCCTTTTTCTACTTGACCGGAGTTTGAGCTGATCGTCTATTTGTATATTTACACATATAAATAAAAATGTAACGTTCTGTCTGGCCGCTTGTTTATTTACATGATTGCTAAATATAAACGCTACGGTTTGAGAATGGCCGCGTCTGTTTGTCTAAATCTGTTGTGAATATTATCCCAAACAGATAAACTTCAGACTTTCACTGGTAAGTAGTTGTTTTAGTATTGACGTTAGGACGATACACATTTTTAGCTTCTGACGCAAAGAAGATGGATGTTGTTATAATTTAGAAGCGTTGTTTAAGTATATGTCTGTCTATTGCCAAAACTGTTGAGTTTTAATCATATGCAGGTATTTGTTAATTTGTTCTTAATCGTGTTTCTTGTCTGACATTTCCTGGATTTCTGTCTAGACTACCTGCAGTCTATACAGGTATTCATCATCATAAAGGTCATCAACTTCAGTTAATTGCGTAGATAATTATATCCAGCATGTTATTAAAGGATGTGGTATTTTATAATATTGAATATTTTACAAAAATACTCACATAAATAGTTTAACGCCTTGATCCCTGAAGACGTGATCCCACGTAATAGAGCCTGATGCCGTCTACTGGGCCTCGTTCCAGAATCCAGATCAAAGAATTTCTCAGTTCGTCCCCTATTACGTGGGGCTTAAAAACTATAGCTCATGTTTGGGTGGAATATACGTGTTCAGAGATAAGTCTAAACTACTTTATCTATAATTATAAATTATACGGCAACATACAGTTTCGTGCTTGAAAAAATGGCAACTCAAAGGTCTTTTGTTAATTTGTGACTCGGATAACCCGAAGTGTCCTTGAAAGTTGTTGGGCATTCATGCATAAACGCGTCCCAAGCTTAATCGTCATTACATAATATTGAGACTTAGGTAATTACCCAGCCAATAACTATATTGCTTATATCGGTAATCCTTAACAAGTGAATGATCCGAATCCCTATATAGTACGATTATTGGTGAGACTTAGCCATAATTGCACGTAGTTTCTAATGTACTAATAAAATGTAGTAGGTATATAGCAAAATGTTCGTATATGAATTAATAGTGTTTTGATGTTTTTGAAACTAGCTCCTATTAGTATGTGTATGTGCGTATGTGTACGAAATTTCAAACTACCTCGATGGAGTCTAATATCAGCGTGAAGTCTTGAGTATAATTATTGGATTAGGTAAGGTATTTGGGCTTTGCTTTTAAGAAATTGGCAGTACAGACCTACAGCAACACAGTCTAAAAGTATACCGGAATATTTTTCACCACCTGCTAGAATAATTAAAAAAAAACGCTTTTTATAACATTATGGAATGCAATAAAATATTGAATATTGAGTATTAAAATATACTTGCTGAGATGAGGATGTACAGCACTTTCGCATAGACATATTTTTACAAATTTCTTGTTAATAATAAATAACAGAAATGTTACTTTTACTTCTTGGCGTCAATATAATTCAAACTTCATGAAAACTAGCTAACTAGTATTTTTGAAGTGAAAACTTCTTTAGCGGCGTTGTGCACTTTTTTGTGATGGGTAAAAAATGTTAAACTCGCGTCAGGACACGTGACCTGATCGAAAATTCGTAAGACGGAGGGAGAATTGTCAAACTCGCGTCAGGACACGTGACCTGATCGAAAATTTGTAAGACGGAGGAAGAATTGTCATGTTTGTGTACGATAGCGCAATAAATGAATATTGTATTTTACCACATAAATGATAGTACTTTTATACTGATAATTAAAGCAATTCGTGCAAAATTATTTCCTAACCATTCCAAAATATCGAAAATGCACAACGTTAATATTCAAGTTTTCACTTCTGTCGGCACTCCCGGAGTCCAACTCGTTGTTTTTTTTTTTAATAATATCCCTTATAAATATCAATACCAAGTCAGATTAGTTACAGAAGCCTCTTCTCACAGAATTTACGGTGAAGACTGCCACACATCCAACTCATATCAATTTGATTCAAACTTTAGACTAGATGCTGCTGACTTCATATATTGCAATAGTTCATGTTGCCAATTTAGAACATTACTTGGTCAAGCTTCTGAAAGTAAATCTTGTTGACCGAACTATCAAAAGTGTATAGTCTATACATGTTTCTTAATTAAATTGACAATAATATTTAACTTCTAAATTCGTACAGCTTTTTTTTACATAAGTCTTCTATCGCGCTTTCATTAATACCGCCGTAACATGCAGTTACAAGGTGGATATACTACATTTACGCACGAAGCGCTTTGCTTCCACTTTTATAATGCGTACCGCAAAAGAGTGGAACTCACTACCTAAGTCTGTGTTTTCCGATGAGTACAATCTGGTTGTCTTCAAGTCACAAGTGAATAGGTATCTTCTAGGCATGCGTGATCCATCGTCAACTGCATCTTCCTTAATATCAGGTGAAATTGCGGTCAAACGCAAGTCTATTACAGTATATAAAAAAATAAAACAAAAAAATACACAGTACAATAGGCTCGTTGATCTCTTAAACTACTTAACAATCGGTGCAATCAATATTTTAATTAATTGTGTTTGCATTTGTCCAGTTTTCTAATTTAATTTTAAGTAGCAGCACGAAGTCTGAATCCCTGTTCGATAGGTGACCATAGACTCGCCCCTGATTACTTGTGGTAAAACTGAAATCCGAAAGTCACACCTCTTTGCCTAATTATCCGAGGGCATAGGCAGTAGACTTTGTTTGTATAGTCATTAGCTGCTAACATCCAAATCGTACATGATCTTCAGCTTCACATTCTAATTCTGTTTATCATCATCCTACGTCAGGTATCATCCTACGCTACGTTGCCGAGCCGCGGTCTCCACTCGAGAACTCGTATACCCCGACAGTTATCGGTTCTATGGCAGATATGATCAACCCACCGCCATTTCAGCATATTAATTCCTTGTTACATTGATTATATTAGTTCTCCATCGTTAGAGCAATACACGTTCATCTCATTGTTACGTACTATGTCGTTGTATCAATATAATTTAGGTATACATACTATTATTGATATCTTCTTCTTCTTTCTTTTCGTGTGGTTAGTGGCCAACCCTGTCTTAAATTTATATTCTTAGTTAATACCTTTTTAAAATGCATTTAGACCTACAATTTATACCGAAAATTTCTTACAAAATCACTTTTATTTTCAATATCGGTCTAAAATCGATACCCATATGCATAGTAAATCACAAAGCAGATTTTGAAAACAATGATATCAGAGTTTTATAACCGTACAGCAATAAAAAATAAAAGGTTATAGTTATGATTATCTGATAACTTATCACCGATACAAGTTTTACAATTTGTGTAATGGCGCTTGTAATTTCAAGTAGTGCTTTAGTATTTTACAAAAAGTACCGTGATAGAATGGAAAAATTTACCTATATATTTTCTTTTGCATCTAAAAAAATCCTCACGCACTATAAGTAAAGCCTGTGTGGCTTTAGACACATACAAACAAAGGATACAAAGAACACTCACATTTAGATCAACTATTTGTGGATCACATAAATTTTGTCCCGTCTGTTGATCAAACCCACAACACTTGGCATATTAGCAATGCCAAGCCGATCAGTTTAAGCACTTCGCCATCACTGCAGTCAATATAACATAGCCTGTACAACCACTCTTCGATAAGTAAGACGTTGGTAAGCATAGAAAAGGTGACGACTTAAAAAAAAGTGTAAATTGAGGGCACATTCAAAGATTTTTCTTTATTTTTTTGCACTACCAACTTGCTCGTTTTAATGTGCGGGAGGGCCGTAGCTTATAAGCACTTGCAATGTCAAGGTTTGAAAATCCTTTGAAACAGGGTCATAGGTCGCTGTGTTGCCAGTATAAGAAGGTGAGGTCACACTGGCCTATCTGGTTGTGTTGCCAGTATAAGAAGGTGAGGTCACACTGGCCTATCTGGTAAAGCACAACGTTTCGTCAGAAAACTTAAAAACCCTACTCGTTGTAGGAACACAATTACGGTTATTTGGTTGCTATTTTTTTAAGATGTGTGTGTGATATAATTTCCTATTTGTCCTGCTTCAGTTCAAACGCTATCTCAGGTTGGGACGAGAATGTTCAGTTCTACCCTTCATATAAGTTTCAAAGACAGTTTCTCCGATTCAAAAAATACTTTTTCTGGCAGTTAATATGGTAACTCAGTGACAAGCAATCTATATATTTTTATTACTATGGTTGAATGCAGAATATTAGAATATTGCATCTGAACTTTGCTGGCTTAAAAAGCTACCTTAGCATTAATAATAATAATTTGTGTATTCAAGCATCTTTGTCAATATAGTGATCCTGTACAAAGGGACTAAAGGATAACAGACTATCCACCAATCTAGTCCAAATCTTGCCTAGAAGTCTTTATATCATGATTTCATTTTACTATTGGACTAGACTATAATATGCTCGAATTAAATAGTCAAATGAAGTTAAAACCGTTGCCGTAAGATTTCTAGTGCCACGCATATCGAAAAATAAGTAAAGTACGAACGTGTCTAACTATGAATTTTGATCACGTAATAAGCTCGCTAGCGAGAAATCAAATATATGTACGACAATTTAATGTCCCTTGCAGTTACCTGAAAAATCCAGCTGTAAAATATGAGCTGGCAACAGAATTTAACGTGGCTGTCGTATTTTTTGACAACATTTTGGTACGCCTTGATCGAAACTGGTTCCGAAAAAGAAAAATGAAAGCCTGCATCCAAACTAGGTGCAAAACTCTATTTACATAATCAGCAAAAGGATTTTTATAAAACGTTACGGTAAATATATATGAAGGCAATTCATAGTTTAGGTGTACATGTTCATAATATTTATTTGTTCACATTCAGTCATAAACCGCGTGTGCGCGCATATATTATACGCTTTATTAAATAAACTTCATTGTAATTTATTTATTATCATGTTCGCAGTGAGATTATGTGATAATATTAAAAAAGGATAATATAAGTAGAATCGTTGATATGACACAAGATTGCGATAAAAATCTAAATATTTTACTACACAAATAATTTTCTATTCGATTTATCAATAGCAGTAAGCGCTCGAGTACACAATACCGCCGCCGCACCGACACCGCTCCGTCACCGCGTTTCTCAGCTGTGTATACGTTCGCAACCGCACCGTCCCCGCGCCACCGCCGCGCCGACACCGCACCGCCATTTGCCAGTGTTTGATTTTGCTTATTCCATTACCGGCCGCTAACGTATGTGCTCGTATTAACTTTTTAGTAATCTATCATGGATAATTTTGATTACGAAACTTTCATGTCATAACTTTAGTGGAGTACAGAGCAGTTTTATGTAATATATTACTAACAACTGTCTAGTGGTATATTAAAATCAAACGGCGGGGACGCGTTGGCGGAGTGGTGGCGGCGGGGTGACGGTGCGGTCGCGACCGTATACACAGCATAGAGGCGTAGTGGCGGAACGGTTACGGCGCGGCGGCGGCATCGTGTACAGGAGCCCTTAGGAGAGCATTGTAATGTCCAGATTCAGTATACGGTGTAGAATATAAGTAGTAGAAGCCATAACGTGATTGTAGTGAGTAACACGTATACTGTTATCTTGAGGAGTACCACCAGGTATATCTGTGGGGCGTTGCTGAACATTCAAAAATGAAATCGTATGCTGTCAGAAACTTGTTATGAGCTGATGCTGCAAGCATCGTAAGACTACTGTAACTACTTACAATCTGTATTATTTTCTGAATGAAAGATACCGCATGTCATTTTTTGTACCTTTGATGACGTATATGCAAAATTTCATGATGATTCGAGTAGCTAATGCGGGAAGGCGTAAGTCAAAAGTCAAAGTCAAAAATCATTTATTCATTTAGGTCACAAAGTAACACTTATGAACGTCAAAGTATATAGGTTAGTGAGTTTACTAAGTTACTGAAGCTACATTTAGGTTAGTTGCTAGGTTCAGGCAAAGGGTAGAGCCTATGAGAAGAAACCTGCAAGAAACTCACGGCCACTCTTTTAAATCGCCAGTTAAATATAATTTCAGTATTTTACAACTCAGATTAACAAGGTGTTACAGCCATTATGCCATATACTACTGACTATAAAAAACTAAAGATAATAACAATAATAACTTAATAATATTATAGAGAGGAAATAATTTGAGCTAAGATATATTATTTAATATAAATCTAAAATAGACAGTAAGATGGCATGATGGCGCATACACTTACACTTTGTGACTATGCAAAGGCTTAAATTGACTTATAAGTAATACAGATCTTTGAATCCTGTATGCAACAAGCAACTAGCTCCATGAGTTTTTGTCATTTAAGTAGTCGTTGACTGAATAATAACCCTTCCGAATAAGTTGTTTTTTAACGGCGTTTTTAAATTTAAACAATGGTAAATTAATTATAGTAATAGGTAATTTATTAAAAAAACGTATACCGAGTCCCGCAAATGTATTGTGAACTTTATGTAAACGATGATATGGGCCTACTAACTTATGCTTATTTCTGGTGTTTACGTTATGGATATCACTATTCTTATTATATAAGTAAATGTTATGTTTAATAAACATAATGTTAGCAAATATATATTGCGACGCAACAGTAAGTATGCCAATTTCTTTAAATCGATCTTTCAGGGAAACTCGTGGTCCTAAATTATAAATGCTACGTACTGCACGCTTTTGAAGAATAAAAATTGTCTCAATATCAGCTGCCTTGCCCCACAATAATATACCGTAGGACATGACACTATGAAAGTAACTGAAATATACTAGTCTTGCAGTATCTATATCAGTAAGCTGTCTTACTTTCCGAATTGCGTATGCGGCTGAGCTAAGTTTCCCTGCAAGACACGATATTTGAGCGCCCCACTGAACTTTATGATCTAAAGTTAATCCTAAAAAGACTGTTGATTGAACTAAAGTAATAATTTCATCATTTAAAATTATATTCACGTTAGGACTCTTTACGTTTGGCAATGTAAACTTGATACATTTAGTTTTTGTAGAGTTAAGTAGTAAATTATTCGCCGTAAACCAGTCCAGGACTTCCGCGAGTGAATCATTAACAGCACGTAAATTTGGTGCTTTTCGGTCTACCTTAAAAATAAGGGATGTGTCATCCGCGAATAAAACAATGTCACACAAATGCTGAACAAAGAACGGCAAATCATTTACGTACACTAAAAACAGAAAGGGTCCCAAAATCGAACCCTGTGGCACGCCCATTGTGACTGGTAATCCAGAAGATCTACTTCCGTTGATATCAACGTGTTGTAGTCTATCGCTTAGGTAGGAATCAACTAGGTCAAGTGCAGTATCTCGGATGCCATAATGCCTGAGTTTTCGCAACAGCGTTTGATGGTCAACGCAGTCAAAGGCTTTAGAGAGATCACAGAATACGCCAATGACATCATGCGAATTCTCCCAGGCACTGAATATATGTTTTAAAAGCATAACACCCGCATCTATCGTAGAACGGCCCTTCCTAAAACCATATTGATCTGCATGAAATAAATTGTTTACACTGAAGTGGCTCTCTAATTGCTGTAATATAATCTTCTCAAATATTTTACTAATAGCAGGTAATATTGAAATCGGCCTAAAATTACTGGGGTCACTTTTGCAACCATTTTTAAATAAAGGTATTATTTTACTACATTTCATTAAGTTTGGAAAAATGCCCACATCAATGCATCCGTTGAATATTGCGGCTAGGTGTGGCGCTATATTAACAATAATACTTTCAACTAATTTTACCGAAATACCCCAGAAGTCAGCTGATTTTTTTGAATTAAGCGACTTAAATACTTTAATTATATCATACGGATGTACACGCTCAAAACTAAATAGTATCTTGCACTCTTCCACGTTGCACCTAACTAAGTATTCTGCTCGAGCTGGGCAAGACCTAAGGGTACTAGTTATGTTTAAAGGTATTTTTGCGAAGTAGTTATTGAATGTATCGGCTACTTCCAAATTATTTGAAATTACGCTATTATTTATATTCAGTTCAAATTTATTATCACGCACCTTGCTGCGACCTGTTTCATTGTTAATAATGTTCCATGTAGTTTTAATTTTATTATTAGATTTTTGAATTTTAGTTTTTAGGTAAAGGGACTTGGCAGTGGCACAAGTCTTTTTAAATAATTTTGAATAATTTTTAACATATTGAATAAAATTTGGATCGAAATTGTATTGTTTCATACCATATAATTCATATAGCTTTGCTCTACTTTTATATATCCCAGATGTTGCCCAGTCACAAAACTTAATCCTATTATTCTGACTAAAGGTCTTACATTTAAAAATATTATTATATTCTAAAGTAATTATGTTAAGTAAAGACTCATATAGTTCGTCTGGATTATCCAGAGAAAGGTCCATATTGACAACTTTGAGACTTATGTTATCATTAAATTCCTTTAAGCGATTAGATGTCATCGGTCTACATGTGACCTTATTCTCTTTATGAATTGTACTCACAGGAAATACTACCTTTTGCCCACAGTGGTCAGATGTAAGTTCACTCAATATGGCCCTATTTAGAAATTGGCAGTCGCAAAATACATTATCTAAGCAGGTAGCAGAATGTGAAGTGATCCTAGTGGGTTCAGAAAATAAATGCTGTAAATTAAATGATATAAATAAACTAATAAGTCTTAAAGAGACAGCTGACTGCTCAAGTAAATTAACATTAAAATCACCACACACTACTATATGCCCATTACTAGAACTCAAGCGTTTTAAAATATCCTCTATTATGGTTTCAAATACACTAAAATCACTTTGCGGTGGTCGGTATACACAAACTATGACATGTTGCTCTAATTCCACACAGGATAGTTCAACAGTGCGCTCGATAGAAAGATTTACTATATCTTTACGTTCTTTACATTTTAGATTGTTACATACATATATTAGAGAGCCACCATGTATAGAATTCTTTCTTACAAACGCACTTACAATTGAATAATATTCGTTATTAAATATTAATTGATTAGTTCTTAACCAATGTTCTGTTATGCAACATATTTGAATATTATGTTGTTTAAAAAATAAATCTAATTCTAACTCCTTGCCGGATAGACCCTGAATATTCTGATGAATTAGTCTAATACTGTGTGTATGCCTATCCTTTGTCTCATCTAACAGTTTAAACTACTAGAAGTGTCAATATTTGAATTTGTAGTAGAAATACTACTATGTCCTAAAACCTTAATTACCCTACTGGTACCTGAGTCGCTACATATTATATTAAATGCTAATAATTTAGCAAGTTGCTTTTTATAAAAAGAAGATAGATACATTGTATCTTTAGTCAATAAAAATTTACTAATAAACTTATTAGTGTCAAAAAATAAACTATAATTGTTGTAACATGTACTGTTATAAAAAAGTAAATTAAATTTTTCAATATTCCTATTTTGTTCATTTGTTAGTACATAGGAATATGGTAATGCACAAAGAATAAAGTTACACCCTACTTTATAATGTAATGATTCTATTACCTCTGTCAAATGGATTGCCTCTTTTTTAGTGACAGATAAGCTGTCACCATAAAGAAATATTACTGTTGATTCTGCATTTAATTTTGTAGTTTTTAACTTATCAATTATAGAACCTAACCTAGCCCCAGGGGAACAAATATTTATGCAAGGCGTCTCTGTATGAGAATTAATTAGTCCACTAAAACCTACTCCTATTTGGTCAGAAAACATGAATATATTTTTGTTAATGTTATTCATCAAAGAAGAAGAAGACACAGCCATATTTTCATGATCAGAAAAGGAGGTGGTACCACTGTTTACTGAATCCAAATCACAAACAGCTGACACAGCTGACAGGTTATTATAAGGTGTAGCCTGTAAGCACTTACCGCAAAGATTGTTATTAGTTAGTGAGAGAACATGTTCCATGTTCTCCCTACCAACTCTGGCAATTTCCTCATACTTCAAAATATATTCGGATGTTTCTTTATGGTGATTAAGGCTCATTCTTGTAAGTTGTTCTTCTAAGTTGTTAATTTGATGATTTAATTCGGCTGTATGTGCTTCATACTGTAACCTACTGGCAACTACTTGATCATTGCTTTTTTCTAAATTTATTAATAAAGCATCATGCTCCTTCACCAATTCACTGTTATGCTGTGTCACCTTCCTAACCTTGTTTAAGTTATTAAGATTAATATTTAACTTTTTAATTAATTTATTTAACTTAAAGTATTTTCTCAATTTCCTAGTACTTTTAATAAATACATTACTAAGTTTATTTTTATTACTATCCAATATACTAGTTTTGTCCCCCAGGAGTTCTGAGTAGAGGTTCTGAGTCGCAGTACTGTTGAGCATCTGAATAGTTTGTTCTAATGTAATAATTTTAGTATAAGCTTCATTCAGGTTTGCTTCAAGCTCAGTACTGCGGCTCAGTGACCTGCAAAAAATATCACTACAATTACTGAAGGATCTAACTTCATCTTCTAATCGATCCCGCTGGTCCAAGACATCCATATATATATGTAACAAAAAAACAAACCAACTCACATTTTCATTTATAATATTAGTTAGGATAATATAAACTAAGTTAAGTACCTATTTAGAGAGCAGCGATAGCTTAGTAGGGAGACCAACAGACTGCAATGCAGAGGGTCTCGGGTTCGAACCCACGTCGCGCACCTCTGACTTTCGGAAGTTATATGACTTTTCGAAATTATGTGCGTGTTGATTGACAATTATCGCCTGCTCCGTGCCTCGGAGAGCACGTTAAGCCGTTGGTCCAGGCTGCCATGAACATCTTTGGCGGTCGTTATTGGGAGAGCGTCGACACAAAAGATCCCACTGGGTAGAAGTGTCGCCGGTCTGCACTGACTGGCCCCCACATAGGATAAGATAAGATAAGTACCTATTTAAATTAAACTATTTATTACGAATTTTATCACCATTTATTTAAATCGATGTAGTAAATGTCAATGAATAACATTCGGGCAAATGTAAGACAATATTATGTACATAAGCGACGTAATCGAAAATTACCTCATTTACATTAATCTAAGATATAAAAAATATTAAAGCGCCAAATGCCTTGTAATATACAGCTATGTAAACATTGCAACACCGCAGCTTTACTAAATCCAGGTTGTATTTATTCTTGGCCATGTTTCTGTTTCTTTATAGGCGCTAAAATACGGCCAGTACCATTTAGTACAAAAATAATGTGTCTTGTTTTCAGAATTTTTGCTGGCTTTCGTGTAATATATGACGGTTCACCTGTGCTATTTACTTTTATTAATATTTACAATCTTATATGAATTTTCGTTTTTGTATTTAAAATATTAATGTCATTATTGTTAGATGCCAGATATGTGTTGGCCAATTTTAATTAAAAAGCCTATGTTCTATTTTAGATTACAAAAAACATAAAAAAAGATTCAGTGATTTGATAACATCCAAAATTCAAATGAAAATAAGAAACGATTTAAAAAAATTATAAAATCTTCATAACACTACTGGCCAGTTTTACAATGATAAAATAAAAGATAATCGTAAAAAATAGCATGCTGTATTTCTCTTGTAGGGCAAAAAAAGAGGGATGGCGTGACATTTATCTTATAGATATAGGCTACTTGGTAATTGTGAAACAGAGCTTTAGAATAACAATCTATAACATTTTTTCTTACTAAGATGGCAGAATTGAACACGGTCTGCCACGTAGTAGTTGGTTACCGCAGCAGATAATAAAAGCTTGTATCACTCGAGCGTCAAACTTTCAAAAAGTTGTTCCTAAGCTGCTACTACGATGGGCAAAAATTACTAGCCTCATAATGACAGCATACTGGTATATGAAGGAGTCTAAAAATCCTACCTACCACAGTAACAAAGTACCATGTTCTGTGGCTACATCAATACATGGACGGATAGGGGAATAGACGTGACAGTCAGTTGATCTAGCTTGATTTAAAGACGACCTCCAGCTACCCTGAGTTTTGACCTGGTGGTGGTGGGCTTTGTGGCCCTGCCCGTCATCCGTTCAGCACCAGGTCCGAGAGGCGGCGTGCGTGTTCCCACGTGCGCCTCTGTGTAGTGTCTTCGTCCTCCCCAGGGGGCCGGTGGAGGAAGTATTTTTGTGTAATGGCCTGCCGTTTCACACGGCGGGCCGAAACCATGGCGGGGTCGCGATTGCATGTGAAAGCGATTCGCGCGGCCTCACCGTCTATGGTTATGTCGAGGAACACCGTGGTAGGTTTAGTCGGTATTAGTGGGATATCTTTTCCCCGGTGAGCCCCACATAACCTCTCCGTCGCCCCGGGGAGACGTATGCGGCAAATCATTCCCCACGTAAAAAAAAATAAAAAATACCATACAAGGAGCGATACCATTGTAACTATTATTATTCCTATTATTTATCAGCAAGTACATATAAGCATAACAGATAGAAGAACAATATCGTCAAGATTATAAAGTACAGAATATTAATTTCACCGGTATCATAACTTAACTCGCAAAGGCTTCTACCCAAGTTTGTTCACGTTCTACGCTTAATACACTAAAGTTATTAGGAAGAGATAAAATCAAACACTTTATACCTATAAAATTGAAGAGAAAAAGATTATTCGCTATTTTGCGAAAACGTTCGAAACAGTACAAAACCGATTAATCAAGTGAATAAATTACGATAGGATAGGAAAAAGTTTTTAGTGAGTATATTCCGAATTGTATTGAAATATTGGGTCGACGGTCGGCAACGGTTGCAATAGTGCTCCTGGATTTATAGCCTAAAATCATGCCTGAGGGTACTTTAAAAAGTGATTTTGCCGCGAATGGTTTGTGGTTTTAACTGCCTCAATGCTTCCGTAGCATAAATTTTAGGCTTATATTTACAGAAGCATGATTTGGTTTCGGCGCCCGGACCAGGCAAGTTTTAATTTATATGTAGTTAATTTATTAATTGGCTTTGTATGTAGTAAGATTGTCTCAGAAGGAGCACGGCATTTGGAACTTTGTGTGGCAGACGGTAATATTTTTATATTCAACTCTTATTACTTACGTAGGGTAAGTCCGAAAGTTAAGCTTAAGAGCTGACGTTATAGGTGCAGGATGCCTCTGTGCATGCCATCGAGAAGAATCGATAATGTGACTATTATAATTATGCTTTGTGGTTTGCCGGTTTTCGTTTGTCTGACGAATCCTGATCCCTTTTTATTATGTATAAACGACAATAAGTTAATATGCTTACCAAATAAAACAAGTCGAATAAAATTGAGATCAGTATTTAAGACTGCGCCGAGCGTAAGACAGATAATGACAGAGCTCATGCGGCGCATACTCAAATCGGCGCGCGGGCGCCACAGTAAAATTGTATGGAGGATTTGAAGTGCTTTTTTGATAAATATGTTGTCAACCAATAACTTAAATATTTGGGATGGACAAATTGTAATATAACTATTTATGTTTCGTTTAAGCTGTAAAATAGGATAGATTTCTACTGTTATAATCTAAAAATCACGTAAGACGAGGTTACGTTTTTGCATTTTTCGTGCATATTTACGTAATTTTGTAGGCGAAAATAATAATTATTTTAAGTTTTTTACACGAAGTAATAAACACATTCATTGTTATGGTAAATGTATATTTTATATTTGTATTTAACAAAAAGTGTTGATTTTATTCACTTAACTGTGACCGCCTGTTTTGGCACAATTCGCTCGGCGCAGTCTTAATAATATAATTTGTACGGATGAATAATATTCACACGGCTCAAAAACGTTTAAATCGATCACAACGGACATTTAAACTGGATCCGACGGATCACAGACTAGTCGCACTATGCTGGAATCTAACTGCGACATGTACAATTTGGAACGAACTAACGAACACGGAATGCGTTTCACACAATCACGCCGATATATTCCCAAAGACGTAGGCATAATTCAGCTATATTTCCCAAGCTACGGTTTAGGATCCACATCGTTCCTTTGGGCTACTGGTCTATTAAAGGTCTATTGCCGTAAATTAAACATAATATTCGGCCTCGATGGCGTAGTGGTCAGTGTAACCGACTGCCACGCCTGAGGTCGCGGGTTCGATTCCCGCACAAGTCAAACATTTGTGTGCATGAACATGGATGTTTGTCTTGGTCTGGGTGTTTCTATGTATAATATGTAGGTATTTACAAAAAAAAAGTATATATGTATGTTTATCCATTGTCTAGTACCCATATTACAAGCTCTGCTTAGTTTGGGCTAGATGGTGTTGTGTGTATGTGATAGAATATTATTATATTATTATTACATTTGTAGTATCCGTAAGTACATACACGTTTGTAGTCAAAGACACTTTGCTCTACTAGAAATCGAATACGAAACCTGACGAAACCCGTATTTACCTAAAACATATACAAAAAGATCAAAAAGGTAGGTAATAAACATAACACAAAAAGTTGGTTGACAACGATCATCTGGAAGTTACTAAAAATAGTGCGTCAAAAGCTTACTAAACTATTAGTATGACCAAAAGTTTTCGGTAGCCATTTGTATAATAAATATTTAATGAGCAAAAAATAATTTGCGATCATACTAAATGGAGATGAGACGGAATTGATCAATCCATCACAGATTCGTTATGGCTGTCAACAGATAGTGATCGATGCTTCGCAAATATAAATCGAACCCCTCTTTTCACTAGGAAAATTATCCGACGAAATTTAAGATGAGCTGCTACGTAAATAAGTAACTTGGCACTTTGGATTTTGTTACCGATGTCTGTTTATGTCGGACAACTTTAAATTTATGCGCTTATAGACGGTAAATTGTTAATTGGTTATCCGATAAATCCATTAGCCTTCTAGTTTTATGGGTAGGGTTGTTTAGGGAAATGATAAAGATCAATGAAAGTATGTATAAAGAAACGATCATACCTGTATCCCATGGGACAGGCAGAGACTACAAATTACCATTTGCTCTAGATCCTAGCATATTATTATGTGTTTACGTGATTCTCTGTCATTATATTTTCCATGGACTGTCATCGGAATAAATTATTAAGTTGTGCTTTCGCTAGAATCTCTTCGTTTTGGACAAAAAATATTTACCTAGGTCTTTATTCCCCGACTATTCCTTTGGCATACTTCCTTAAACAATTTTACAGTGAAAATAATGCACTTAATACAAGAAAAGACATAGACTTTTAAAATAACTACATTAGAAATAACTATTTATGTATACTAATAATATAAAGTTTGTTTGTTTGAACGCGCTAAGCAACTACTGATCCGAATTAAAAAAATATTTTTGTGTTGGATAGCTCATTTATCGAGGAAGGCTATAGGCTATAAAATTACGCTACGACCCACGGGAACGGCGCAGTAGTCATAAACGCGGGTGAAACCGTGGGCACATCTAGTGTGCCATATACGTCGTTGAAATCCTACTAGATCTGGAACCTATAGTTAGCCGCTATAAGCGGCTCATCAAAAGATAAGTTTAGCTTAGTAAGGTAGTACCAGAAATAGTTTACCTGAAAAACCAGAGACGCGATTGCTCATGGCATAAGTACAATATGTTGTATGATTTAACTTTATCCTCGTTTATTATTTACATTATTACTCTGTTATGTAAATGCTAAAAACGATATTTAATATCCGAGTTACACTTTTTGACCAATATGGGGATCGAACCTACACTCAGGGTAATATTAGTGGCCAGGCAACCACTCAACTAAACACTGCAGTGACATAATAAAGGCGGTTTCTTGTTTGGTTCCCTGCTTCAATTTTAATCTCACGCTTCATTATAATGACTCAATATGAATGAGACCTCAATAAAGGTCTCATAAATTATTCGAAGTAAAATGATGCCTGAGTAGACCTCATTCATTGTTTAAAAATACACGAGTTTCTGTGTAGAGCTCATTCAATTTTGAAACACTTTTTAAAAATTAATGGTCTTTATTTAGGTCTCTTGTATTTTGAGACTTAAAAACTATGAAAATAATTTACACTATGTCGACATTAAATAGATGTCGGTCTCGGTGGCGTAGTGGTTAGTGTAACCGACTGCCACGCCTGAGGTCGCGGGTTCGATTCCCGCACAATTCAAACATTTGTGTGCATGAACATGGATGTTTGTCTTGGTCTGGGTGTTTCTATGTATAATATTATTATTATTAATTTTCTGAAACATACAAATATTTTTACGCTTTTCTGAGATTAGATAGACACAGATATATATCTGTGTACACACACATTTTTCCAGCTATGGATTTAGTCCGACGTCATACGGAGCATCTCAGTTATGGTCTACCAGACATAGTTCCTGACTACGTACTGCTATTAAAAGTTTCTTGATTCTTCTTTTCTTGACAGAAAAGCGTAATAATACTGCTGGCTCTAGGATTTGAACTTGAGACCTTATGCACAGTATTCATTACCCTTGTTTCACTGAGGCAATATTAGCAGTTTCTGTGAACAGTCTTTCTTAATTTACCTACAGGAATTTCAACTATCTTGAGGCTCTTTGATTCAGTGGCATGATTGTGAACGCTTCGATCAAATTGTCAATCGTGAGGTCACAGATACCAGTCCCTGCTTGAGTAAATTATTAGGGCTTATTGCAAGTAATTTTCAATGAAGGCACAGTGTGCAAAAAAGGGTATAAAATAAGTGTCACTTTCTGAAGTACGAAGTAACTTCACTACCGTGAAGCTCGCAATCCTGTCAGTGAGTATTGAGAAATCAATTCTAGTAGATTTCAAATTAATTCTGACGGCTAATCAGGCCTCTTATTCAGATCACGGACACCTGCCTGTTACTAAAATAAGTTTGTTACTAGGATTACTAAATTCAGAATTAGGTTAGTTAGTTAACACTCGAAAGTGAGAATAGACTTTCAATTAATTCTGAAATAATTCTGTAAAGCCTGTCTCAATTTTAGGAGAATGACAACATATTTTAGAATCTTAAAGCAGGCAATATAACGATTACTGTTACAAGAATTGACATATTATATTATTCGTTTCTACCCGGGACTTCGTCCATATCATTTTTACGAGAATGTATACCGGAATTAAAAATGAGATTATCCTATGTTAATCCAGAACATTGTTTATCATAGTGTTAAATTTCATCCAAATCCGTGCAACTGTTTTCGCGTGATTGAATAATCAACAATCAATCACCAATTAACATCCAAAGATCTTATCAAAGTTTCGTAATATTAGTAGGATAGACTGTAATTCTGTTAATACATTGTTATACACTTTTCACTGCCCAAATTTTCGATAAAATACATACATAGAACTTTCTCTTGCATTTAATGTACCATAAGGTCGTCAGATATTCGTTTTTGGTTGACATTTAAGACTGTATTACATCTTAATACGGATATAGATCCTAAATAATGTGTCTGACAGCAACCCGTTTATAGAACGCACTGAACCATGCGACAAGTAAACCTCAGAGTAGTCGGTGCGATTAATGCGTACTTATAGATAAGTATGGCTCCAATACCCTCTGAGGTACAGTCCTCCGTATAGAACAGTGATTAGATTCAATAGACGTTGTGTGACGCAGTTGACGTACTGGTTTCAGTGGTAGCCGCTCCACCACCACCGTGCCGAGTGTTTTGGGTTCCATTCCTTTGATTGTCTGATTCATAAATATTTGTTCCGAATCTGGGTCTGTTAATTTCAAGTTGGTATAATATGAATGTAATAAAACTATGCTCGCTCTTTCATGGATATGTTTATGAGATGATGAGAAATAAGTTATTTCTATTAATATATGTATATTTGCTTATCTTTTCATCAAAACAAACAACTTTCACTCTACAAATACAAGAGTATTTGTAGAGTGAAATTTGTTTGTGAAGCACGAGTAACTCAAGAGTGTTACTTGTGCTTCACAACCCTTGAAATAATAGACACAAGGTGCATCCACACCTGAACAGCTGTCCGTAGAACTCACAATGTTATAGTAGTCTCGTGAGGTGAGGCGAGCCAATCTTATTGAACGCACTAGAGAGGCGCTTGTTAAAGCAAGTGCGCTACCCCTGAATTCAAAAGCAAAGAGTATTTTATGAATTTAAATCACAGTACAAATAAAAAGGAAAGTGATAAAAGATTTATCATTTAATCTTTTTTCCTTACTAATAGATATTATAAATGGAAAGTAATCACACTTTCCATTTAGCAGGGTTGTCCTTATTTCACGCAATAGCGGAAAAATTCATTGGCATGTTTTTTATTGAATAGCGATAGTTTATAGACTAGCACGTAACACAGGCTACTTATTATTCTAGTTCCCGTGGGATAGATACTCACAACCACAGGTACAAAGCCGTGGGCAAAAGATAGTAATATATTTACTGGGCAAAGTAGAAGAATTACATGGCGATATTTACGTAATAAAATAAATAAATCCATTATATAGACTGTCGTACTGCTCTGCACGGACCTCTTCTTAGTGTTAGGGTTAGGTCATGCACCATGCTGATCCAAAGTGGTTTGGCAATCTTCGAGGACATTATGGAGAAATCTCAAACATAAAGGTTTCCTCATAATCTTTCGCGTTAAAGCAATTAAAAAATTAATACACACCTAACTTCGAAAAGTCAGAGGCGAGGCAGTCCAACGATCGCTTACTAGGCTGTATAATTATCTACTTAAAATTCATAACATATCTTTAAACTCAATAATTATTTAAAAATGGGATTAAATATAATGACCACCAAAAATACTAATTGCGCAGCAAAATACGCTTACTAAAATATATCATAACGAGCACCTATACGCCTCAAATCACTGCATTCCGTCTCGGAAGGGTTAGGTTATGTTAGGTTCCTTCTTAAGCCCACCCAAAAATAGGAGCCCCATGAAGCGGGGCTCCGTCGACTTAGTTTGATCTCTTCAAATATATTTTGGTGTGCAATTAGTATTTTTGGTAAGCATATTTTGCTGTGCAATTAGTATTTTTTTGCTGTGCAGATAATATCACACTTTTAAATAGCTTTTTTATAAATACTAGCGGTCGCCTAGTGCTTGAAATTCGACCAAAGTTTGCCTGTAAGATATTGCTGATATATGTCATTATATATTGATATATGTAACCATAGTTACGCGCTTCCACTGCGTGTGTCAAATGCATGGTTGTGTGCGTGTAGTGTTTTTTCATTAATTTAATGTATTTCTAATGCATATTTTATATAAATATTAGGATTCGTCACTCCTTCTCCATGTACACTTTAACTGTGCCAAATTTCATACTCCTCCGTCCGCGCAATTTTCGTAAAAAGGGGTACACAGTTTTTGCTTCACGTATTAATAAATAGATTTATTTATTGGTATTGTCTTCAATTGTACACATAAAAGCTAGAATAACAAACGTTTCTATGATTTTCCATTTAGCAGATTAGCCAGTATTTCTATAGTGTAGGCTAGGCAACCTTGTCGCAGTCATTTTCTAGGCGGAAATCCACGCCTTGGCTGTCACTATTGTAAGGCTTAACCAGTTTTAACAGAACCTTTCAGGTTATTCTAATATCCTGTATGACGCTGCCAGTATTACAGATATATCTATGTATATTTATGTGTATAATATGAATAAATAAATAAATATGTAATTATTATTACTATTCAGAATAATATAATTACTTGTGTATATGCATAGCATTTGTTGTCTTGTTCTTCTCCAAAGGTCATAATTACCACGAGCGCAAAAAAAATTACGTCATTCAGTGAGCTTGCAGTACGTGAATTAGTTTTATATTCTTTAAACGTATTTGTTGAATGAAAACCTACCACAGTATCTTAATTGCAATTGATACAGCTATCTCTATTATAATCATACTTGTATAGATATGACCATTACGACGAATTAATAGACAAACCCTAAGGAATTAATTAATAAAATTAAGTATTATTTTTTTTTTAATTGTATGTTTTGTAACTCCATATTAAAGGCATATAATCGACCACGTTGATATCGAAGACGAATACCTAAGGTATTAGGATACCTTAGGTATTCGTAATAGCTAATATATAGCTAATATAATGGAGTCGTTGGCTCTCAAGCACCGATCTTCACAAAAACTAACACACAAATCATCTTCAAACTACCATGGTCTACTTACTGTAGACCAGAAATAAGAATAAAATGTTGTCATAAAGTAAAAGCTCCGTTACCCCAAAATAAAACGAAATTACATAGATTAAAAGTTGAATCGGGGCAATGAGAAACATACCAAAAACAATTTCAATTTATTAAGAGATTCGAGCTATTCATAATAAGAATATATAGATTATAATATATTTCACAGTATATATACCTATATATCTTCAACCCATTCAGACGTACATGCCTCTTTTACATACACATGATCACGTACAGATATACACACACTCACACACATACATTCAACACCATAACATTGGATGACTTTTTCTTTGTTGTTAATTTTTATTGTGTCCTTTATCATTAATTTAATTTCTGTTCATTGAAATTAAACTACTATATACGGATTTTATCGCGTTGTTTATTTGACACTGTTACAAAATTTTTTGAAAAACTGTTACACTACTATAATCACTATTAAACTTTACAAATTTTTAAGCTAATTAAATTATTGAAACTATTAAAACTATTTATACTATTACTATACTATTATACTATTTAAATTTATTTTTACACTTTCCCCGACGTTTCGGTTGCTTTTCAGCAGCCATGGTCACGGGGAGACTAAGATGGTAGTTGTCTCAATGTTCCAGTGTAGTTATTTCAAAGTAACCGAACATAATTTAATCATGGGTGTTTCTATTTACGCAGAATGAGCTCAAAGTATCATGAAGTCTAGCTGTGGTTTGCTTCTTTCTGGGTTTGACTATTTGAATTACTGGATCCCAAGCTGGTGGTACACTCTAACCATCTTCTCTATTGAAATTAGGATGTTTCTTGATTTCAATAGCTCTAGAGCTCATTCTGCGTAAATAGAAACACCCATGATTAAATTATGTTCGGGTACTTTGAAATAACTACACTGGTACATTGAGACAACTACCATCTTAGTCTCCCCGTGACCATGGCTGCTGAAAAGCAACCGAAACGTCGGGGAAAGTGTAAAAATAAATTTAAATAGTATAATAGTATAGTAATAGTATAAATAGTTTTAATAGTTTCAATAATTTAATTAGCTTAAAAATTTGTAAAGTTTAATAGTGATTATAGTAGTGTAACAGTTTTTCAAAAAATTTTGTAACAGTGTCAAATAAACAACGCGATAAAATCCGTATATAGTAGTTTAATTTCAATGAATAACATTCGCGTAAACAGAAGACAATATTAATTTCTGTTATTTTTGTTTTCTTTTTTGTTAATTTCCACCATGTTCTCGGATGTCAGCGCTAATGGCTGCGTCACAGTTTAATAATATTGCAGCCATTAACGTATATTTGTAACGTATATTAACGTATTTTTGTACCAATATATTGGAAAATAAAAGTTATTATTTTTATTAATATAATATACGTATTCCCGATGGCATAAGCAGAAGTATTACACCCTCATTTTGCTATGTTTTTAGGGCCCACACAGGACGAGCTTTTCGTCGTCTACTGGGCATGGTACCAAACTTAGTACAAAAAATTTCGACAGAAACACCCAAAAACACATTCCTCTACCTAGAACTTCGCCACGGCCATGCCACAGGGCCTAATAAGCACTCATAAATATATAAAAACTATTCTTCACTGCAACTAAAAATAGTTATAATCACTAACTATCGAAAAACATTCAAATCGCGTGATGACAAACCATGTATAAGCCTGCTTATCACTATTTAGTTGCCGATATCAAACAGCGTAACAATCTAATCTATCCAAACTAAACTTAGATGTTCCTTCAGGCTACTTGTTCTTTCACCCGAAAATATATCAATATTGTAATCTTACACTGGAAGGTTCCCATGCGAGTATCAGATAGAGAAATCTCAGTTGGTAATACAATTCCATCAAATCAATTTTGTCGAAGGCTGCCTATTATTACCATATTGGTATGTTATAACGCATAAGTGGCATGTATTCGGTGACGCGCATTTCTAAGCAGTATTGTATGTGCTCTTCGAATTGTATATCTGTCATATAAAAATAGAATGATGTATAAATTAGAAAGAGTTGCGACCTTTTCAGTTCTGAAGACGTATTATGATAAATGATAGGCGCATTATATGATGCTATTTCGCTTTTGGTTTTATGAAAGTAAATTATTAGTCCCGTAGTGTTTCCTAATTATTCTTTTATTATTATTATGTACATATTATGTTCTAGTAAAAAAGTCAATAATATAAATTAGAAAGTGTTCAAATTAATTCCTAAAACGATTTATAATTACTTTAAGATAACAATTTGCTATCGACTTTTCTATTATTTAATTTAAATTAATACGTCGATATAATATTATGCTACATTTATTTAGTAAAAAATTGTGAAAATTCTTTTATCTTCACAATGATGTTCAATCATGTTATTGTGAAGATAAAAGAATATTTCTTTCGCAATTTAAATGAATAACATTAAATTTTTGATGGTTACTTAAATAATAATTTAAAAATAAACTTAGTTAGTAAACTCTAGTTGGACTCCTAACACTGATTGGTGAAAATAAAAGCAGTAGTAATTTCAATTTGTTAAATCAATATTCAACAAAATAGATTTTCATATATCGATGATCATCATGTACGTAAGAAATGAAAGCTTCTAACCTGATATCCAAAAATACTATTTTAAATTACCATAACTTACAATATAAATATACTCCATTCTTCATTTATAATTAAGCCCTGTAGTCTAAAAGAGAACTTAACTTTGCATTCATTTTAGTAAAACCAATATGCAAAATCAATCCATTTCAATTTCAAATTAGTTTGCATATAATTTAAATTCAACTACGCGAATACCACAATATCTGAGCAAGATTAAAATTCGTATATTTGCATATAAAAGCCGAATATGTCACCGCTTATAAACAAAATTAATATCATAATTATCTACCGAGAATTAAATTGGACCATGTAACAATTAAAATTAAATTTAATTAATTTAAAAACTTACAAACTATAGTTAGATTAATTTAAAATAAAAGTTAACTTATTTAAGTTATATAAAAGACACAAACCTTCACATTTTCCGTAAACACACACAGTACAATATGTTTAACTTCACTTTAGTATGTTCACTAAGACACCGGTAACACGAGACCGCGCGTTTACGTAACGGAGGCACGATTGCCCCGAGCCGTGCTTACGCTCAAGCGTTATCGGGGCGTCTGACGAATTCGCCACACGCCGACCCCCTTACTACTACTTCTATAACTGCATTGCGCTCGTACAAACCCAAAAACGCTTATTACTACCACTTAATTATCTATTTTGAAAATCCCGGTAAGTTCCTCAGTGAAAGTAACGGTAACTTTTTAAAGAAAACGTTGGTAAATGTTTAAAGTTCAGTGTAATGTTTTCGTTCTACGCAGCTCATGACGGATTGTTAGTTCGTCGGTGAACATGAAAATAATCGCTTTTCTGAACTATTTCCACCCACAAGTAGACGGTCTGTTGATATGTAATTGAAATGTTTCTATTAAATTCTCTACATTTACTAGTTCGCCGAAGTTGCGTTGAGTAGAATTTTTAAATTCTTAATTTTAGTTCGTGCTATATTTGTGATAATTGGAGGGATTTGTAATCGAAACAGTTTTAAAATTTGTTTCTGTGAGATATAATTTTATTGACTTTTCGGAGAACTATTTACTTCGGAAAATAACTCGTGAAGATAAACTTTGTACAAGATCTGTTCATTCAGATGAGAGTAATTACAATTATATCTACAGTGATTGTGGTAGCGATATAAATATAGTTGCTGTTGAGTAGGAACTAAATTTGTCGACTCAAGCATTTCGTAAGTACTTGTATGACATGCTGATAGTCGATATATTTGGCCCTTAGAGTAACCATCGTCCGAAGAAGAAGAGTTTCAATCTAGTCTAAGATCAAATATCAACAAAAATGCATGCCTAGCATATATAAAAAATTGTTACTTAGTGCTTTATCTTTACTATGATCTCATTTGATTGATAAAACAAAACCAAAATATAGTGAAAATTCTTAATTCTAAATACTTATGTTTACTAAATATCGCACATGTCTACTGATTCTCATTGTAACCTATTAATGTAATATAGTTAATATGTGGTAAATATCACTGGTGACACAGTTATGCTATATTTGTTTGATACAAGTTATTGAAAACCATATATTGTGTCATTGTTTGTTTACCTCAATAAATGAAAAAAAAGTGCTATTTGCGTTTAGATATATTTGATGTTACTTTACATAAAAATATAAAGGTGATACAGGCGACCAATAGTAATATTTCTCGAAACTTCATTTTCCAGATTTTGTCGTGTGACATTAATTTTGTCTTTAACATGCTTTATATAACATCGCAAAATGTATGTTATCTAAAAAGGATTTCATCATCATTGCACTAATCTAATCAGTTAATTATTTCTGAATTTTTTTAAGACGATGTTGTGGTTGTACAATCTATTTTTAGCTACACACAAAAACTACTCACCGCGAGTGGCTTCAAATTGAAAAGCTCTTAGTTCATAGTGTAAACGCACTAGATAGCTAATAAAGCGATGCCTCGTTCCGTCTAATGGCTAAGATTTGAGTGGCGACGTCATACCATAATATCGCTTTATTGCACCCATTCGCCTCTCCTCGCCTTTTGTGGTAATTTAATCGTTTCCCGGATCCCACGCCGAATTAATGTCGACTTTTTTCATTCGTAAGGTTTTTCCGCTAATGAAAATTAGCTTGTTATTTTGTTTCCGTCTGTATTTCCGACGGATACGAGTTTTTTACAAACGTTTTGAAATGTAACATGGTTTTTAACAAGTTTGGAGTTTGGAGCGGGTAGAGTCGTCGAGTTCAGTACTGTTTTGAATTGTATGTATGTTTTTGTTAAAGGGTGCCAATATATTTCCTAGTGTATGTTTTTTCATTTAACGCATTTGATTCATAGATTGAAATGCCTAAGGAAATTATAATCACGAAATGTGTTTGGTTGTTATTTATTTATTTCGTCAAATAAAGATATACTATATACTTAATTGAATATAAGAAATTATTTAAAACAGTTGACAGTAACAAACAGTATATACATTATGTTACATAGCTTATTATCATTCTCAATTCTCTTGACAAGCACTATCTATATGATTTTTATAAAATTATCAGAAAAGCCGCTGGCTCGCCAGCCATCAAACAATTCAAAGATGCAATAAATATTTAAATATTGATATGTATTGTGACTAGGTACACTTATCCATTACTTCTCTTCATTGGAATATACAACATACTTCGTTATTTTAATTGTAAACCTAACTAAAAATAAGTTTCAAAAAAATTATTGATGTAAGCAACTTATACAAGTTCCTTCCAAAAACGCGTACGTGAATTGGAGGTAAATCGGGTCATTTGATTCTTATTTGTTTCAGTCATATTAGACATAATATAAATGACGGAGACTTATTTGGTCTCCTTTCGTTTTTGATTTTAGGACCCGTTTTAGTACACATTTTGTTACTGCTAGTGTTTTTCCGACACAAGAAATGCTTCTAAAATCATTCGTTGACTACTTCAATGTCAAGTAAGAAATTTTGTTATACAAATTAGCATACTACTTATACTAATTAACTATAACTTGAGGATTGGCAGCTCAATTTAATGTCTTGCGTCGAGCGCTTTTAAACGTCTTATGTAAGGTTAAGAGTGCTTTCTGTTAACCAATGAGAGTGGATGTAGAGAGAGCAAATGAAGACAGACATTCCTGAATCGTTTGTAACAAGTGGAAAGCCGTATTCTCTGCTTACTCTTCCACGCAACAGATGTATATAAATACATATGTATGTAGAGGTGAAATACCAAATATAATTCGGTACTAAATCATAAAAGATCCAATGACATTATCTAAATGCACTACCAAGTCCTTTTTATCAATTCGTAAACTAAACAACTTGTTCAATAAAAGCAACATTAATGATTCCTTTCAATGGTAAACCCAACGAAACACATGTTAGACACGGCTAAAGCATGGCATTACAATGTAAATCCGATTCTCGAAGCAAATGCAACTCAAAGGCTAAACCATAAAAAAGAAAATACTGCCGATTTTTACGCGCTACTTGACATTTCAAACAAGAATCAACTGTAAACAGATACGAATAAAGCATAAATTCGATTGGAGAGATATTAAGTAATGATATATTACATTAATCCATGGTTCCTGGTTGTGTTTAATCTGTAAACCGATATCGAAGGGTGTATGTTCAAACAGGTTTTGGGACGACCATTAAGTTTTCAGCATGTCATGTGATTGATTATCAAATCGACCGACAATCGCCAATAACATGCCCTGCAACATGAGCAAGTCTTCTTAAAACCTGGAAACCAGGAAATATTTTTGATGCCTTGTTCTCTGACGATTCGCTAACAGATATTGTTGGTCCCTTCTTTTGTCCCTCTCTTGGCTATTACTAAGAGGGATGTTGGTTATTGTCTTGGCAACTCCCTTAATTCATTCTGATTAAATCGTTGCGTTCAGTTACCCTTAGATTCATCACTCGTCTAATGCTCGGCGTTTTTGTATCGTCACTGTTGTTGGTTTTTGACTAAAGAAATGAAAAGAATACTCATTCACGGCAAGCAGTCTTGCGGTAGATGTTTATTTTTTCTATTTTCCATCTTTCTTCAAATATTTTAGATGGATCGTTATCTGCTAGCATTTATTTTTATTATTGTACATACATGTAAATGTAAATTTTATACCTGTATACTTTGAGTATTCGATAAAGTATTGAAGTGTAGGTATAGCATACATGAAAGGTATATGAAACAAATGCATAGCATTATTCGTTTAAGACTGGGCCGAGCGAAATGTGCCAAAACAGTTAAGTGAATAAAATCAATACATTTTGTTTAATACAAATATAAAATATACATGTACCATAAAAATGAATGTGTTTACAATTATTCCGTGTAAAAAATATTTAAATAATTAATATTTTCGCTTACAAAATTACGTAAATTTGCACCGTCCGTCCGTCCCAAATATTTAAGTTATTGGTTGACAATAAAGATACATATTTAGCAAAAAAGCACTTCGAATCCTCCAATACAATTATTATTTAACTATGGCGACCGCGCGCCGATTTGAATATGCACCGCACGAGCTCTGTCATTATTTGTCTTACGCTCGGCGCAGTCTTAAGTTTTAGGTATTCTAAGAAGTTAACCCATTGTACCTGGTGATGGAAAATAAATCTATTATTATTATGTTTCTCGTATCGCAGGTATTTTCTAAGATATTATATTAGATAAACAAAATTTTAACAAATAAAAAAGAAAGCCGACTTCAAAAAAGAATATTCTAAAACTTAAAATGCATTAAAAAGTTAATAAATAATTGCATATTCTCGTGAATAATTAAATTATTGTTATTTTTGGAGTCGGTGGCAGCCGCCCGCGACGCGTGCTGCGTCTATGTGTGTAATTGTGCATGCCAATGTTATGTTATGATTATAGAAAGACATCTCATGTTTAATTAGTTACAAACCTACATTGGCTGACACCGACTCCAATAATAACAATAATTTAATTATTCACAAGAATATGCAATTATTTATTAACTTTTTAGTGCATTTTAAGTTTTAGAACATTCTTTTTCGAAGTCGGTTTTCTTTTTTGCTAAAATTTTGTTTATTTCTCGGATTTTAGTGAACCTTGCCAAATATGAGAGCATCATCAATGTAGCCAAATACGCATTATTAAGGATAACTCGAAAACAAATGGTCAAATCTTGATCAAAATTAAATGGGACCACACGGGAAGCATCAGCTTTCAAATAAAAAAATAATCATCAAAATCGGTTCACCCAGTCGAAAGTAACGAGGTAATAAAACATTAAAAAAATACAGAGAAATTGAGTACCTTCTCCTTTTTTTGAAGTCGGTAAAAAATACCTGGCCCTTTGGGAGGCCTTATAATTATGTACCTTTTTAAATACCAAAATTAATGTTACGCTGTAAGCTGGTATAGACTTCTGCGCCCACTATAAAATTATAAATTTAGATATTCCTGTAACCTTTATTATTTGTAGGATTTAAGGTTTAAGACCAAAGGTTTAGTGTAAATAAAAAACCTTTATTTATATTATTAAGCTATTTACCTAAAAGTACCTAACCACGAAGTACTCAATAAAAATGACTCATGCAAAGTTTTAGTACGAAGTATGTTTTATTTCTAACTATTTATGCTTATGACGCCTTATTAGTTTTGCAGTATGACCGGCAAATTTAATTTGGAAAAGTCACAGTAACTTCTGTTAATTTTGACAGTTATTACGCACTTTTTTAATGCCTATAATATACTTACCATATTCCTACAAATAAATGTTACTTTCTTTCTGTTATAAAGTGTATTTCTAACTAAGGTAAACATTTGCAAAAGTAATTTTCACAATAAGTATAATAAGTAAGTCAACTATAAAACAATATAGTTATTCTTTATTAATGCCACTATTAAAAAATATCAATCTGACTACAGCATACATTAAACTCATATTGATTAAAAAACAGCAATACGAATAATATATTTAATTGAACTCACGCTGAATTGCGATCGTCATTTTACAGGATCATTGTATGATATGAATACGACAATTTAACTTAATTGAACGATTAAATCGAGCTCCGATATAAAAAGATGAAAACTTATTTTAATATTCATGAATACGTTCATAAGCACTTACATTATACGAAAAGAAACTGCGCCATCTTCTGACGATTCTACACAACAGTAGTTCGGCGCGCTTCCACAAATTCGTGGAATTAAAGCTTTCTACCAAGACTTCACCTTGGAGTCAAGACCTTACGAAACTGTGCTGGATTCGTAACAAAGTAATTAGTAGTGAGCCAAGCCAGTCGGCTTGTGACTAAGGCTAATGCAACTTAGTTGAAACGACAAGCATTTCAAAAAGTTTGTTAATACTGAGCATGATCACATTAATACCCATTTTCCGTATAAAATCATGCCACGCGAAAGTATAGAAGAGATGATAGTAGAGAATTTGTAAGTGATTTTACTTAACAGGCAGCTTTTCAAACCAAGTGTATTTTCCATATGGACGATACCCCACAACCCATATAATACGTAAAGGGAATTAATTAGGTGCTTGACAAACCAGTCAGCTTGTGACCACGGCTGGGGCAACTAGGTCGAAACGTCAAGCACACAAAGGTAAACAATATGCATGACTGCGATTATTCCCGTATATAATGATAATAGAATGCGAAAGTTTAAAAGTTACATAGTTATAAGATAAGCTGGTCACAACAACATTGCGGTGTATTTTTTAAGTTTTTGTATACAGCGCCTTGTCAAACACGAGGTTTTAGTAGGCTTATATCGACCGCTGTGACTAGGAGCACAGGAGTAATAAATAAGGAATATGCCTGACGTCATCATGACGGTATTTTCGAAGCACTATGTAATTAAAAAGTAATATCGTTCCGCCCATTTATGATGCCTTCGTGGCCTCCGCTATATGGCTAACCTATGTGATTAATAAAATAGTTTTTATGACTTGTCTCACATTGTGTAAGATAGTTTACTAGCTTACTATTATATTTTGGTTGCTGAACTGTGAGGTTTGTGATAAGTGAATAGCTGAAGTATATCAAATAATGTCTCTAAAATAAATAGTAAACAATCTCCTTTGCTTTTAGAGATCGCTACCGAGTTCTACGAAAAGTGAGCGAGATAAAAATCATTACTTCTGGCTTAGCTTCTATACCTAGGCGGTGTAGGGACAGACGTGAAGATAACTGTATTTCTTCTTAAAATAAAAGTAATCCTTTAATCCATATAATGTGCTTAAATATCCTGATTTTTTTCACAATGTGATCAGCATTCTGTCTAAACTGCATAAACTACGAAATAAATTAAGTCAGCTCTATAATTTATTTTTCTTGTTATCTTACTTGAAATTCAATTATTCTAAGTGTCCCACAGGACGATGTCGGTTCAATGTAGAGGTGCTTATATTTTAATCCGAATTTAAGCTAAGAGTATATATTCTAAATTCGTCTGGAGCCAATCCCTCGTGACGTTAAATTAAGTAGGTAATCTAAGTATCGCGGGTTTCTGATAACAACGAGGAACGAATTCGTTCAGTCTGGTGTTATTTTCAAAATGAACAGCAAAGTCATTGAAAATAATGTAGGTAATGAAATTCAAGAACATTTAATACATATAACTTGAAAACAATTATATTTATTATACTTGATATATCTTTCCATAATTCCCAAAAGCTTTGTTTTGAGAACTTCATAACGACCGATAAAATACCTATCTGAATAATTTTCTCACGCTTATAATACTAGGAAACCAAATACCTGCAAGAAGAATCGTTGTATCCTTGGGCTGTCAGAAATAAATTTAACTCATTACCTGTAACAAAAAATATAAACTTTAGTGCGATGTTGTGAGTAATTTTATATGGAAGCAAATTAAGATCCGTGCTTAAACCTCAGTACGGATGCACGGATAAAACAACAACTTACCAACTCGCCACTATACTGCGGTAAGTGAGTTCGATTATCGCACAGGACTAAAAATTGTGGATCAACACAATCTGGTGTGGGTATTCTTTATCGTTTATTGAATGTCCTATTAATCGATACACGAGTTATGGCTAGTGCAGGAGACATCTTGAAAAATCTAATAGAAAGTAAGCATTCCGGTTCACTGACTGGTAGACCTGCTCACCACAGTGTTACGAATTGGTTTGAAATAACTGGAGTTGTGTGATGGTGGATTACTACAGTCGTTACCAATTTGAGAGGGCCATTCACAATACAACACACATTTTTGAATAGTTTATGCTAGTAATAAGCCTTATAACAAAGAAAAATAGGTAAAACAGCATTTTGTTTATAATGTTTTGGTTAATTGCCATATTAACTTGATTATTATTAGTAAGACATGTTCGTTTTTTTAAGGTGATATTTACTCAGTCGAACTCTTCTAGGTTTTAGTCTGAATGTTGCAGTGCCAAATCATTATTTAAGTCTCAGTCTCTCATAAATAATTAAGATTTCATTGCGTACTAAAAACGCAAGAAATGTTGGCTTCCGCAGGATGTATCGTAGTTAAAGCCTATTCCATGTAACATTTCAGTTCCTATTTATTTGAGACCATTAGTTTCACTATTCGCAAATCCAATTAACAATCTACACATTAAAATAAACACATTTTACATTCAGTTAGAGTATTTAATTGTTCTGTGCCGCTCCGAAAATGAAAAGAAAACAAATTGTACCAGCTGGTATTCTTCGGATTTCGGCGAAGGCAAGCAATTGATGTAAACGTATGTACGTAGCTACTTATGAAGGAAATGTAAACACGTCCCTAGTTTAAGGATGTTTGCCGATTCTCCAGCCAGTTGACTGCGTTGGTACTGGTACTGGTTGGTAATGGTACTTTGGATTCGTTTCCTAAGTCAGACAACATTGATATTAGGATATTTCGTTGGACAATATTTTTAGGGTTACTTAGTTTGATATGTGCTAAATAGGTATATCTGTACTAGGTAGGCGCCTTAAATAATATGATACACTATAAGAACAAAACTATAACTATGTTAAGCTGGTTTGGACATGTAGAAAGAATGGACGAGGAAAGACTGACTAAGAAAGTTTATAAGGCTAGTGTGAATGGAACAGTCGCAAGAGGAAAACCTAGCCGAACGTTTCTCGACCAGATCAGAGGCGTCCTGGACAAAGGCCAGGTTAAGAGCTCCTTGAACCGACGGGCGTGTATGAGGAATGTGATGAAAGTGAATGAAGCCAGAGAAGTGTGTCAGGATCGTAGCAAATGGAAATCCGTAGTCTCTGCCTACCCCTCTGGGAAACAGGCGTGAATCTATGTATGTATGTATAAGAACAAAAAATTATAAATTGTGTTGTTACGTAGGTTGTAACAAATTATTTTATTATGAAGAAAATGTATTCTACAAATAAACAATTAGACAGCGTAATATTTATTTAATATCTAATAAATCCTAATCCTAACTAATATTATAAAAGCGAAAATGAGTTTGTTTGTTTGTTACCTTTTCACGCTTAAACCACTGAACCGATCATTCTGAAATGTTGCATATACATTGTCAGGTGTACAGAAACGGATATATTTCATCCCGAAAATAATTACTATTCCCGAGGAAAACAACAATAACGTTCTTATGATAATAAATGGCGCCACGTGTCTTTCGAATCATGATTGAATTATATTATTACAAGCAAAGTACAACCCGAATTGATTGTCAAATTCTAAATTAACGCGAGCGAAGCCGCGGGCAAAAGCTAGTAAATTTATATATTTTAAATCTTTGATTAAGACAAAGATTCGAAATTTTCGTCTTACATCATCTTTAGTCCTTGTTCTACAAAAACAAATGTGTAAAATCGTACTTTCTGCGTACCCTGTCTGAAAATAAGCATGACTAAGAATTATCATATCTACCTATCAGTTGCAGCTTGCAGCACAAAGGAGAATTCATCAAGATAATCTCAAGTCACGATTTGGAGGGTAGATTACTCAAATAAAGGGGAGAATTGCGGGTAACCGAGACTCTTAACCTACTACGGGCTCATTCTGTGGTGATCTTAAGATAAAGTGGGTGGAAACTGTAGCCTAATTATGTTATAAGCATCCCATTATCATGTACAGCCAAAAACATTTAAAACCGCTTCTTAAAAATATTATACACAAAATAAATGCTACCTTATCTTTACGAAAATATCATATTTTGAATATTAGAATCATATTTTCAGCTACATATTATATAATGAGTTGTACTTACCCATTCCCATAATTAGAGTAACGAGATAACGTAATCAGACTAGTCTGGGTTGGGCTACGTTTAATTATCTTAGCAGTATTGTAATAAAGAGCTTGTAATTATATCGTTTGTATCATGTCTTGATGTAGGTGATGTTTGACAAAATTTCCAGCGTACTGTATACTAGGGGTGACCCAACAAAAATCTTACCGTGCTGTACCAGCTGTACCAACGCACGTGTTTTCTTCATCTTTTAATTCTGAATTATTTTATCGAGGCGTAAATAAGTATCTCTTACGTCAAACTGAGATTGCCATTCCGCCGTTGTTATCGGAATAGGGACCTTTACTTTTGGAGATTACTAGTTATTTATATATTTGACGGCCTCGATGGCGTAGTGGTTAGTGTAACCGACTGCCACGCTTAAGGTCGCGGGTTCGATTCCCGCACAAGTCAAACATTTGTGTGCATGAACATGGGTGTTTGTCTTGGTCTGGGTGTTTCTTTATATAAGATGTATGTATTTACAAAAAAAAAGTATATATGTATGTTTATCCATTGTCTAGTACCCATAATACAAGCTCTGCTTAGTTTGGGCTAGATGGTGTTGTGTGTATGTGATACAATATTATATTATTATATCATCTCAGCCGAAAGACGTCCACTGCTGGACATAGGCCTCCCCCAAGTTTTCCATACATACCGGTCTTGGGCCACCCGCATCCAATCAGTCACTTACTATGAGGTAGTTAAGGACACAGGCAAAGGGAAACATTTTTAGTGGCGGAAAGCTGTTTTGAAGACTATAGGCATTTAGATCACCTTAATCTGAAGATCACCCACTTATTTTTAATCTTGCAATAGCGATACGTAAAATAATAATTAAATAATATGTATTCCAGTTTAAAGTAAATTATAAACGGCAGTATATCTGTCTAGTATTTGAAGAAGTACCTATATAAATATAAAAATACTAGCTTTTGCCCGAGGCTTCGCTTGCGTTAATTTAGAATTTGACAATCAATTCGGATTGTACTCTGCTTGTAATAATATAACTCAATCATGATTCGAAAGACACGTGGCGCCATCTATTATCATAAGAACGTTATTATTGTTTTCCTCGGGATTAGTAATTTTTTTCGGGATAAAAGGTAGCCTATGTTCGTTTCTGTACACCTGTCAACGTATATGCAAAATTTCAGGATGATCGGTTCAGTGGTTTAGGCGTGAAAAGGTAACAAACAAACAAACTCATTTTCGCTTTTATAATATTAGTTAAAATTAGGATTAGGATAGGATTCGCCTTACTACAGAAAATATCTTTGTCGGTAAACATGGAATAGACTTGAAATGACTATATCTTCGGTATACAGATTAAAACCATGTTATATTGTTTTAATCTAGGTATATGGCGGAAGGTAAAAATGTTGCAATCTACTCCGATACTCTGCCTTGGTTTTTATAATTTGGTATTATAATAATGTGTTATATTATTGCTTCGGATCGATATGGAATTTAATAACCAACCAATGATGATTAATATAGGTTGACAGAGAGCTCGTAACTGCAAATATCTAGACGATTTGTCTCATTCCTTTAAACATTACACAGTCTTTGTATTTGAAAGAAATGGGGAAAACGACAAATATAAATTAATATACTATTACGCAGTCGTGGTTCTTGCTCAATGAAACAACCAGATATTTTTTACACAACCAGTATATATTTCAGCAGAGTAACGTTCTAACTGACAATTGTAACGAGAATGATGATTTGTTAATCTCCTACCTTATTTATATATTTTTATCAATGTATCAAATGGAGAGTTAAATAACGATTAATTACATTTTAAGGTGTAAAATTAGTACAGTAACAAAAAACAATGATAATTATTAATTATAGAAATAATCCAATGTAAATATGCAATTATAACATAATTAAACAATATAATACGTCACAATCGTGGCGACTATTGAGTACTTGATAACAGTACTTCTTGTGAAGGCAACATTAATTCCAGATTACTTGTATACAAAGATAATGTAACTCTGCAGGGAATATCTAAACGCGTAAAGGTTGGTACTTCCTTTAAGGTTTCGGGATCATCCTGTGCGAACATTGAATAGTAATGAAGAGAGGATTTAATTATTGCAATGGGACTTAGATGAGAAAGCTGGTTCTTTTACAGCAATGTGATTAATTTTATGTTGCTTTTTAACTGAAAAAGATTATGTTAAGTATTATTTTATATCGTAGATACGTGAATCGTTTTGTAAAAAAGTGCCTAAATAATTGAGACATCAATATGCTACGGTTGAATGGAATGTTTGTAAGTAATACGGGTGCATTCATGATTTAACTAACCATCTCGCCAAAACCTGGTATTGCGATTTAATTCTATGCGTAAAATATTTTACAACTGAAGGCTGTACTTTTATTCTTTAATACATTTTTAAGATTAAAAGAATGATAATTTAAGACCGCAGCTTTCCTAGAGAGAAGCCGTTGAAATAACACACATAGAACTCTAGTTCGATCTCAAGGCACGGACCTCTGACTTTTCGAACTTATTATGAAACAACAAGATTTCATCAATCATTAAAAACTTAAGTAGCGTCAATAGACATTTAAGAGTATACACAACATCAAACAATCCAACTAACATAACAAGACAGGAGCAAAAAGTCTTCAAATACAAGCCTTCGAATACCTGGTCCAGCAAAAATAAAGTGGAACGAACAAATGAATAGCAGAACAGCACTGAAAGCTTACTTATCTGAAACGTTCTGAAAGGAACAAAATGACGCGAATGAGATTGGAAATTGTACTGCACAGGTTTTGTGTAAAGTGATTTCAGTACAAATGTTCGTGGCACAGCCGTACATCAAATTTTAAATGAGGTAACCACTTGAACTAAAATTTAATACAAAGCTGTTCTTTTGTGTGCAATTGCAAATGGCTAAATGTAAGTAGCTTAAATGCAACAGTAAATTAACTGGCCAATAAAAATTTACGTTCATAAGACCTTCGTGACGTAAATGAAAAAAGATTTATGTTATTGTACCTGATTATAAAACATAATTATATCTGCGGGATAAAATACTAACTAAAAATGTAAAGGAAATAATGAGAGTACGATATAAAGTCTATTATGTGCTTAGACACCACGACGGGTTCACAGCAGAATGACAGAATTGACACAATTACAAAAAGCTTAGAGTCTCCGCAAACTTCTTGAAAGGATGTAAATTCGGTTCTCCACCATATATTATGGAGAACTGCCGGTATTATAATTATGATCCCTATTTTTTATATCGTTCTTATTTGCATTGCGTTTAGTAACGGTCAGTACCTTCATGTAGATGAGAATGGAAAGGATAATACAGAAGAAAAGATACATTAATCACTTTTACTACCTTTGACATTACTCGATTAAAGTCAGCGACAATTATATTTTTAACCAACTTTTTTTTCTATAATAGAAAAAGTTTCCTAAATATAATCCTGTTTCCTTTTCTGTAGCCCTGATAAAGTGTATGCGAAATTTTATGATAATCGGTCGAGTAGTTAAAACGTGAAAGCGTAAGATAAGAAACAAACAAATAAAGTCACTTTCGCATGTATAACATTAGTTAAGATATTACTAGTCAGTTCTGTTGTATTGAATGTACTAAAGATAATTCCCACGGTGGGAAACAACGGACATACATAGCACTAAGACTGGTGCACCTATTAATGGATCACACAATAGTCAGCTAATTAACAGTTGCGAGGAAACTACATGACGTACTCCGCTATTTGTGCAGTCAATAGGTAACTTCGGTGGTCAATAAGTCAAATGTGTGCGCCGTGTGTTTCCAGTCAGAAAGTTATGAATTGACAATCCAGACGTCTTTACTAGTTTCTGTAGTCACACATGTGTGATTCGCGCGGCCCCGCCGACTTGGGCAATGTTGAGGAACACCGTGGTAGGTTTAGTCGGTATGACCGGAATGTTACCATCTTTCCCCGAGTGAGTCCGATATATCCTCTCCGTTAGAAATCGAGATTTGGGGACAAGACCTGTCTATAACTGGTCCTGGAAAATGCTCTAAGGCCCTGGAAAGTACAGCGGCTCCCACTTTTATAACCTAACGGTTGGTGTAAGGGAACGCTATATTATAAACTGGACTAGTCGTAGAGAGAGGGGATATCCTCACCGTTACCCCGAGGAGATAGATACGCATCAATACATTACACCAAGTAAAAAAAACCCACATTGTGTACAAACAATTACAAGGAGGTCCTTGGTATTTTTTAACTTTGAAAATGGTGATATTTGGCTTTCATATGCAGTCGATTAGTCGTTTTATGAAATATGGATTTTTTTGAAATTATTGCTTGAACTTCCAAAATAAATCTGTTGATACACACTTGAGTAAATGGCCTTACTCTTTAGGCATTGTAGAAATATTCCATTTTTAAAAAGTATGACTGCGCGGAATACTTTTGAATGGATTGAGTTTTGCAAGGCTTTTAGTGTTCTTGAATAGGGTAAAGTGCTTCTAGATTTTTGCGACAGACAATTCTGAATTTAAAAGATATTCTTAGGACATTTTGATGGACTTATAAGTTCGTCATTCCTTGGTGATGACGTCAATAGTGTGATATGTGCTACCATCAAAACATTTCATTAGTCATCGTAAATTAGTAATGTTGTTATTAAAGTTAGGATTAAATCACTTGACTTTATTTTACCGGAAATTACTTTACTTGCTAAAGTATATCCTAACTACAAAAAGATTTTATCAAAGGGCCATTTAGTATGTATTGCGACATTTCTTATTTATGACGCAATTTAAAAGTCTATAAGTATTTTCCAGAAAATGTTTACTTTGGTATAATTATGTACTGTTCAAGTCTATCAGATGAATGCAAACTTTCTTTGACTATAAGACAGGATGGAATCTCTAACGCGATCGGTGTAATACTAGAAAAAAGCCAGTTAAGGATGTTTCAAACAGACGAGAGCTCATAGAAAAATAATGAGGGTGAATGAAGTAAGATAGATATACAAATTTCAAAGCAAGTGGAAATCCACAATCTCTGCCTACATCTCTAGAAAATAGATGACAATGTTTGTATGTTCACAGTGGCTATGGTTTTTTCTTTTAAAGGAAGAATTAAGATCTTCTTAGAACCAAAATTAGTCAACTATAATTTTCATTTTAAAGTGTTTAACATGTTAATATTTAGGGACTGGATAGAAGAGCAGGTCATGATGTAGGACATAGTAATTAATTTACTATAAGTGCTGTTTCTAAAAGGGTAGTATTTAACTGCATAGCAAAAAAATAGTAATTGCACAGCAAGATATGCTTACCAAAAATACTAATTGCACACCAAAATATATTTAAAGAGATCAAACTAAGTCGACGGAGTCTATTTTTGGGTGGTTTAAGAAGGAACCTAACATAACCTAACCCTTTCGAGACGGAATGCAGTGATTTGAGGCGTATAGGTGCTCGTTATGATATATTTTAGTGAGCATATTTTGCTGCGCAATTACTATTTTTGGTGGTCATTATATTTAATCCCTTTCTAAAAACAACCACCTCTTTACCAGGTATCTTATAAAGCTGCTGCGTTGAAACACGCTAAATCAACTGTTTACCTGTACTCCCGAGTGAAATAGCCCGGTTAGTGGTATCTACCCTCTTGTGTTTAGCATTAAGTGGGTAATTTTAATGAACACAGGGCTTCTCACTAGTGTTCAGAAAGAATAAAAAAGAGATTGGACGATAATGACTCACGAATTTGGCGTCCCATACCCGAGCCATCTTTAATTGTTAAATGATTTGATTTGAAATAAATGATTTGATTTGAGTTGTAATTACGGGTGGAATAGCATTTAGGGCCTTGAAAACTAAAATCATGAAATAATTTGCGAGAGATATGAGAGTAAGTAAGTAGTAGTAAACTCTTTAGAAGACTTGTCTATGTAAATTTAATTAAATTCGAATAGTTTATTTTCCATTATTAAATATTTTATGCATTCTAAAAGTGTCATAAATAACTCAATATTATAAATTATCATCATAAAATCATAGCTTTGTCAAGGGGAATTACGCATTTTGTTGCCGAAAATGTTGAAACTGCTTTGTTATTTTAATACTTAAGATACATACGAAAACATAGAATTTGTTTTAGGTCTTTTAACAAGAAGTGTTGCCTAACAATGCTTCCCTTTGTATCTCGAAAACGTTTTTGTTGCGCCTTCTTTATGTAATGGTCTGAAAGCAATATAACTTTCTACATGAATATATTTTTTGTTACTCAAAAACTATTAAAGTTTCAAACGTTTCTCAAAGGATTGCCAAGTTGGTTAAACGAATTTCCCGAAAAATTTAATTTGTTGGATTAATTTTAATGGGAAAAGTTTAAATTAGAAAAGGTATATCTTACTTTCAACAATGACGTATCCAACCAACTTAGGTTGGATACGTCATTGCTGGTCTGAACGCATAAGCTTAATGGCCAATTGGGGGCAACCCACGTTCGATTTACATCGAATTCTGGATAACTACATGTTATACAGGAGGGTCACCCCCTATTAATGTCCTCCAGAACGAATGGGACGGTGATCTGACACGACTTGAGAAAGATCAGGCATAAGACCAATGGCTTTGCATGCTATCCGAGGCACGGGATATGTCGAACAGCCAACTTCATAAATCCGAGCTGCTATTAAGAATTTCATGGCAGAAAAACCCAATTCACATTATAAAAATGTTAAGTAGGTACACCAGTAAGTACCATTGTCTGTTACAACTTTATTTTATGTTATCTGGTGAAAATAAATAAATATTAATTAATATAATAAAAAACTTTTTGTAGACCCGCTCCGGAATTCAATCCGATACCTCTTGTACGGTCACATTCACTATCGCTGCGCTACTGTGACAGTCAAAGCACACACATACGGGAGGTATGTGTGTGCTTTGTTACGTCGGAGCTAAAAAACTGATTAAATGACTTAATGATATTCAGAATAAACCAAACGTAACACTTTTATAGATAAGTGTGTTAAAAGCTCTTTGCAGCTATAAGCGTCTCAAGAAATACGTGTTTTTACTTCCTTTGATCTTATGCCACCCTCACAAATGTCCATTAAGGTTGTTATAACTTCCTACCCCAATTAAGAGCTTGACTGCACGGATGCCGTAGTGATTAAACTAATCGCGTCACCACTGCCACTGCGCCGAATGTTATGGGTTCGATTCCCACATGGGACAAAAATTGTGTGATGCAGAAATGGTTGTTCCAAGTCTGTATGTTATTTGTATCCATTGCTTGAATTTTGTAAAATTATCCACGACACCGGCATTTACCGAGTGCGTGAGTTGTCTTTTTAAAAAGTATAGACAACTAGTTGACTCGCGCAACTTCGCCTGCTTGACATAAGAGAATTTTCCTCGTTCTAGCTACATTTTTCATTGATGCTCCGCTCCTATTCAATTCAATTCAATTCGTTTATTGCACTCCATAATGTATATACAGGTCTTATAAATGTAGAGAGAACAATTATGGACCCCGTCGGGCACGGCAAAATTAGGAGAGAAGAACGAACATTCTAGTATCTTATATCATATTGAAATAAATTTTAGAGCTTAGTAGATATCCTATTGTTCGTAGCGTGATGTTATATAGTCTATAGCCTTCCTCGATAAATAGGCTATTCAACACTAAAGTAGTTCCTGAGATTAGCGTGTTCAATCAAACAAACAAATTCAGCTTTATAATATTAGTATAGATTCTGCAATAATTGTATGTTAATTATAAAGCCAACTGATTACCATTGTCTATTATGTATTAGTTAATTTAGATGAACATAAGTCTAGCTGTGCATGTAATCTGTATGACAGTAAATCATAAGTACCTTTGTTTCGTTATTCATATATTACTGATTGCCTCGTTTACAAAAGTAACATATGAATAAACCTCAAACGTACGTTTGAGGTTTATCTGGGTCGGTCACATTGTTATTGGGTTATTTTATTAGAAAATTCTCAGTAGCCATATGAAAACTGTAAATGGGGCCATATAATAAGCTAATCTTAAAACACTGCTAGCGAAACGTGGCTGTAATAACCTTTCGGGATAGAGTATTACGTAAATATACAGTTCTGTAAAAATATGATATAGCTGGAGTAGTAGAAATTAAGCTACACGAGCTTAAAAACCGAAGAACTGGCCTTCCATCGTATCGGCAGCCAAGACACGCAATGCGTCAATGAGTCAATACAGTAAGCATGTTTAGTGAAATAATTTCTAGCTTAGTTATTCCTTTTTTTTTTTTTTAAACAACCAAGTTGGCAAACAAGCATACCTGATGGTGAGTGGTTACCGTACCCTACGGCCACCTGAATACCAGAGGCATTACTTGCGATTTGCCGACCCTTTAGGGATGGAAGAAGAGAAAAAGGAAGTGGGAAGGAGAAAGAGCGGGAAGGGGGAAAGAGGGTGATTGGGCCTCCGGCACTCACACTCACTGAACGAAACACAACAGTAGGAATACTGCTATTTCACGTTGATATTCTGTGAGAGGGTAGTCCTTCCCCAGTCGAGCCGGCCCATTCATGCTGAAATCAGCGAGGCTCTACTACTCAATAATCCGAGAATCTTAAAGGATGTTACATAGCTAGGGTTTATCTGCCAAAAATATTTTATTTTCCGTAAGTATAACAATCCTTAAAGTTATTTAAAGTATCGCGCCAAATTTTCTCAAAACTCCTTTACAATTAAGAATACTAGTTTCAAAATGTAATCGGCACGTTCAAAACCGATGTTTTTGGAACTTACCTGCCCACAAATTATTCACGAACCTGCACTTCATCAAATCGATGGCCCGAAAACTTAAGATGTTAAGTGAAAAGTTCGTGTACTTAACCAAATCTAAGGAATAGGAAGGAATTTAAACACGGCATTTTCTTTTAAGATTATATCTAAGTTAATGTATTTAATATTGATTATTTTTTAAGTGCTTCACCTCTGACTTTCGGAAGTTATATGACTTTTCGAAATTATGTGCGTATTGATTGACAATTATCGCCTGCTCCGTGCCTCGGAGAGCATGTTAAGCAGTCGGTCCGGCTGCCATGAACATCTATAGCAGTCAGTATTGGGAGAGTGTCGACACAAAAGATCCCACTGGGTCGAAGCGTCGCCGGTCTACACTGACTGGCCCCCCACATAGGATAAGAAGTGCTTCTAACTAAGGGCTTGGTTTATTCTATAAGAAAATGTAACCATTACGTATTCGTGCATTTTCGAAGAAAATACGTCAACCACCGGTGTCATGGTATACTGCGTTAGATGGTATATTCTACATCTATACAAAAAGGAATTTAGAAGCATCAAAACAAAGGACGGAAGTTATATCCAGTCTTTAAAAGTGGCCTTGTTTTATACTACTTAGGCAACTACAAACAAGCATACGGCCCACCTGATGGTAAGTGGTCACCGTAGCCTATGTACGCCTGCAACACCAGAGGCATCACCTGCGCATTGCCGACCCTGTAGGAAAGGAAGTGGGAAGAATAAGGAGCGGGAAGGGGGAAAAAGGGTGATTGGTTCTCCGATACTCTCACTCACCGAACGAAACACAACAGTAGGAATACTGCTATTTAACGTCGATATTCTGTCAGAGGGTACTACTTCCCCGGTCGAACCGGCCCATTCATGTTGAAATCAGCAAGGCTCTATTACTCTCAATGCCTGTGGTTCACTATCTTATTCCTGTACGACAACTGAATTTGAAAAACACTAAGGTTATTGGCCGTGGCCTGAGTCTGAGAGACACATAAATTATTGCAACGCCCCTCGTCAAATGTTACCAAGCTTATCTTGCTGGAAAATAAATAAGTTAAGTAAATTTTTGTAAATGGCCGTAATGGCTGGTTCCGGTTCGAACATGATAGGCTTTTCAGCTAGAAAAAAATTCTCAGTAGCGCCACGATCTTTGAAAAAAAGTACTGTTCAACAGCAATAACTGTGCCAATAGTAAATTTTAGATTACTAAATTTTACGGGCAACCTGGATATAAATTCTGGGGCTTTGGTATTGGTCGCAAATATATTACTTATGCCAGGAAACTAAGACAAAAGATCTAAAACTAACTCTTTTACTTGGAACAGAATGTTCCAAGTAATTGCACACATAGGGGTACAATCTGGCTTTATACTGTATACTTTATTTCTCTATGATTGTAACTAGGTTAGTTACTAAAATGAATGAATGACAGTATGCAGTGCATACGTCGTCACTTTCTCCATACGTCAACAGACCGTCGAAGTCTACTTGCCTTAATATATAAAGAACATGTCTTACAAACTTTTAACAACGAGTGTACTAAGTCAAATTGTTCGATGTTTATTCTGTTCAAAAAGTAGTTGGAAGTCATCCAATCGCAAAACGTGAAAGTCGAGTTGCCTTTGTTAACATAAGTTTTGCTTTTTAGTCTTTGACTTTTATATAAGTGTTAATAGAATTGACTTCTGTTATTATACACGTGGTATGAAATTCAAGATCAAGGCTTGAACATATAATATAATAATATTCTATCACATACACACAACACCGTCTAGCCCAAACTAAGCAGAGCTTGTACTATGGGTACTAGACAATGGATAAACATACATATATACTTTTTTTGTAATTACTTACATATTATACATAGAAACACCCATATTTAATATATTATAGACTAGATCTTGCCCGCGGCTTCGCTGGCGTAAATGTAGGTTAGGTTAGATTAGTAGCAGTACTTTTTTCTGGATGGTGCAATAAATGAATATGATTACCCTATGTATTTTTCTGTTTCTCTGACAAAGTGTACGAAAAGTATGCGAAATTTCATGGTGATCGGTCAAGTAGTTATGGCGTGTAATCGCACAAATAAAAAAACAAACTCACATTCGCATTTATAATATTAGTTAGGATGCAACTTGCGATTCTACTTCAAAATAATTAACCAGTTACGTTATTTTAATCCACATTAAGAAAATGTGACATCACAAAATACAGAGACACTTTTCTTTGCGTGCGTCGTTTTAACCTGCCATCTCTATTCTTGTTAACTATTGGTAGGTGCAGCGATAACCTAATCAAAGACCTTTGAACTGCTATTTAGAAGTATTGATTACGGTGCGAAAGCATGCTCCTTTGAGATTTCGAATGCTTATCAGATATACATCCATTAACGGAGAAAGAAACATTGTGAGAACATCTACATGGCTGACAGTTCTAAATAACAATATTGAACTTATGCGAAGTCTGCCAATCTACACTGGATTAGCGCAGTGAACTAAATTCTCTTCTACATAATATTGTCTTCTGTTTACGCGAATGTTATTCATTGAAATTAAGCTACTATATACGGATTTTATCGCGTTGTTTATTTGACACGTTATTACAATAATATTCAAATAGTCAAACCCAAGAAAAAACAAACCACAGCTAGACTTCATGATACTTTGAGCTCATTCTGCGTAAATAGAAACACCCATAATTAAATTATGTTCGGGTACTTTGAAATAACTACACTGGAACATTGAGACAACTACCATCTTAGTCTCCCCGTGACCATGGCTGCTGAAAAGCAACTGAAACGTCGGGGAAAGTGTAAAAATAAATATAAATAGTATGATAGTATAGTAATAGTCTATATAGTTTTAATAGTTTCAATAATTTAATTAGCTTAAAAATTAGTAAACTTTAATAGTAATAGTAGTTTAACAGTTTTCAAAATTTTGTAATAGTGTCAAATAAACAAGGCGATAAAATCCGTATATAGTAGTTCAATTTCAATAAATTCTCTTCTTTCTTTGTTTAAAGTACCTTCTCACACTGACATGATACACGCGCCTAGCGATGAGACTGTTCATGACCATGGCTGATATTATTATTATAAAGTGGCGATGACATTTTAATCGGTTAATAAATGTTTGTCAGGAGTATTAGAGTTCACTTCGTCATCTAGATTGCCCGTGAATTCTCGTTTAAGGGTTCCACTCGAGTCTTGTTAAGAGCTCTTGGGCTAGATTGAGAGCAGATTTCATCCAGTTTTAATACACTCGAGCGCTCTCTAATCGCGTTAACGTCCAAATAATACTCATTTACCTAGAAGTGTCCACAGTAAATTAATATTATTTTGCTGTTAACACTATTACCTTTAGAATAAACGACCACAGTACATCTCCAAATTCTTGATTTCCACCTACTACAGCACAGTGATTGAATAAAAAAACAATTAGTTTGCCACCGTATATCATTTAATTTTCATACTGGTACGTATCGGCTACGTACGTACCAATATGAAAATTAAATGAAAGTAAGAAACAAACAAAATATTATATTTAAAGTCCCTTTTTTTCTTACGAAGTACGTATAACATAATGTAAAACAAAACTTGACGAATATAATGTATCGATCATGTCTAAGATTCACTTATAACTATACTACAAACACTTAATTATCCTCACTTTAATGCTGAAGAAAAACATCGTGTGAAAACCTGCCTGTCAGAGAGCTATGCAGGTTTACACACGATGTTTTCTGCTTTATTGTCGAAGATGTGTGAGGTGTATTTACCACAGTAGGGCAGCGTGGTCAAATAAAGCCTAACAAATCTAACACTGATAAGAGGTTGGTGCCCAGAAGGGTATTTAACCTGCCCCATTGTTGTATATAAGCTGATACTATTATTATCATTTAATAATAATGAGTCCATTATCATTTATCTTTATGGTTCCAACCATGTGTTACTAAGAACCATTCTAATATTAATGTGTATTGAAAAACGCAATAACAAATTGCCTTACCCGGAACTGAATTAGACACTCAACAAAAATACACGAGCCATATAAACACTACTCTCGCCAAGAATATACGCGTTCAACTGAAGAGACGCTGACGGTTTTATTGAATTCAGGTCCGCTTTAGAACTTTTCCTAGATTATCTAGAGGTAAATAATTATGTTAGATCTGTTAGTTTTTTTCGCCAACAGAATTCGATATCGGCTTTGATGTGTAGGAAGTATTTTTGTCGATCGGGGAACGTGGATTTGCTACTAAAGAAACTTTAAGTTTGGAGTTGTATTTAACCTCAGAAAATCAATGAAGAAGCGGTTGTTTAATAGTGTTTGTTTTTATTTAAAATTTATCTAACGATTGCATATAAATAAAGTGATATCATAGCCAATAGGTGGTTGCAATAAGTAAGTAAGATACTACACACCGAATTTTGGTCACGATGACCAATCTTAACGAGACTGGTCATGTGTGCATGACATATTAGAGTGAATAAGTGTGTGCGCAGGTGGACTCTCTATTCCATAAATCTTATAATCCAATGGGATGGCAATCCGCAACAATCCGAGAGGGATCAAATGCAAGACCAACATGCTTTTCGAGGCACGGGGTGTGTAACATCGCCAACCTCCTAACTCCAGGCTGCTACTTTTGAATTTCTTGTCAGAAAACCTCGATAACTTTTTGTTGATCTGACCCAGTATTCGAACTCGAGACCTGCGTCATCGAGACAATCAAACCGTTTGCAATACTGTGGCTATTACGCGCATGTTAACGAACCTAAGAAATAAGGTTTTAATAATAATAGTATATTCAGTTAAAGTTGATACAAATATGAATAACAATAGCTCTAGAACATGCTTAAAAATAATATACAATACTTTGGACTCCTGTACTAGGTTATACCTGTATCACAGGATTACAGATGGATTGCTCGTTTAGGATTTAAAAAGGCTCGATGGCGTAGTGGTTAGTGTAACCGATTGCCACAACTGTGGTCACAGGTTCAATTCCCGCGCAAGTCAAACATTTGTGTGCATGAACATGGATGTTTGTCTTGGTCTGGGTGTTTGTATGTATAATATTTATGTATTTACAAACAAAAAGTATATAATTATGTATGTTTATCCATTGTCTAGTACCCATAGTACAAGCTCTGCTTAGTTTGGGCTAGATGGTGTTGTGTGTATGTGATAGAATATTATTATATTATTATTATTAATTAGGTTATCCAATTTGACCGTCTCATAAAAACAACTATAGTTGTTTATCAAGACATAAAATTAAGATAAAGTCTGTAGAACTACAAAACTAGAATACTCTAAGCATTTAAGCATTATATACACCGACGAACAGTTTCGTAAAATAAACACACTGGTAAACTCAGTCTGTGCAATCGAAAACCTCTGAAGTGGAACATTTTGCTTTCCGTACCGGTAGGCGCAATGAACCGTATGAATTTATGAACACACAAATCTCGAACAAAAGATGCTTATGGAAATATGGTGTTGCCCTAATTACATCGAATGGGCAATGACTTGTATCTCAAGGTGTTGACATGAGATTATTTAGTTTTACATGACTGATTTAATGGCGTAGCGGTTGTGACTGCTTTATCTTTTTTTGTAGACCCTTACTTTATTAACAATAGAATAACAATGTAATATTAGAAACAGCCTGAAACACAGGACTCTGACCTAGTTCAGGTAATAAAATATAAAAACAGACTTTATAAACAAGGCTTTTTGTGTCCTATTTTTTAATTTTAAAATGTTTTCCTTTAGATTAAATATAGTTTTAATGTGAATTTAATACAATAAGTAGCCTGTAATGTTTTTTGTAAAAACTTTTATTTATTTATTGAATAAAAATTTATTATTATATTATTATTATCTTTGCATAGGGTCTTAAGTTTGATTCCCGAATTCGCCAGTGTTGTTGGGTTTTTCTGTTAATGAATTCTTGGTAGGAGCATAGAGTTGGGAATTGTGTTCAAAAGACGACAATAGACTCAACTATCGCGTGGATGCTGAAAGTATAGTTGGCCAAATGTGGGTTTAGTACACCTTTTCCCAGCTCTTCGTGGCTATAAGCATGGAACTACGAGTGTATGGGGATGATGATTAGTTGAGAGCATATCCCATTGATTCGTTGCGGCACACTGGTGGCTAGACACAATAGATTTTCAATTTATGTCTGGCATTCCAATAATTGACAGCTTACCTTATTATTAGCACTTTTATGAATAGTCCTTATGTGTCTTAAGCACAATTAATTAGAGAAAATAATTAGTGTTATTTTGCTTTTTAGGTTAATGTTAATTTATGTGGCAAGGTATTTTATCATTTTGCAAAATGGTAAACATAAGAAGACATAGAAACTAAGCCCCGATAAATGGGCTACAACCCGCAACGATAAAATCTTTGTTTTAGTATCCATGTATAAAAATCAGACGCCGAGCTTTTAAAAGCACTTAAAACGATCGATCATGACTGACACGAATATTCCAGAGACATAAGTCGTTCAGCTCTTTTAATTTCTAAAGGAGCCAAAAATAGAATGCTATCCTAAGTAATATTATAAAAGCGAAAATGAGTTTGTTTGTTACCTTTTTACGCCTAAATCACTGAACCGATCATCCTGAAATGTTGCATATACGTTGTCAGGTGTACAGAAACGGACACAGGCTACCATTCATCCTGAAAAAAATTACTGTTCCCGAGGACAACAACAATAACTTTCTAATGATAATAGATGGCGCTACGTGTCTTTCTAATGTGTATAAAAATATTCTAAACTTAGACTCCCGAATCTTTATTTTTGTACCACGGTTTTTAGGTAATGAGCATAATCATAAACCTATTGTGTCTGGTCGCCAGAGTACTGATGAGACGCAAAATGTTGACTATACATTTTGTAAAAGGTATAGTTAGAAGGGAACAAATTTTCTTTTTATAGTGCACTCTGAGCAGAATGATTCCAATAATATTATAGAGAGAGTTTGAATTACTTAGCTTATTTAATAATCCTTGTATAATACAAAATAATTTACATAACAGGCCCACTTAATTGATTGCATGGCTGGCGTCGTGGTTTAAGTGGTCATCTCGCTACTGCTACTACGCCGAGTGTGGTGGGTTCGAATCCCACACGGGATAGAAATTTGTGTGATTCACAAGTGGTTGTTCCGAGTCTAGATGGTCTTTATGTCCTTCGTTTCAATGTTTGTGAAATCCCCCGCGACACGGGATTTATTCCTAGTGCGGAAATAGTCTTTTTAATACAATAAAGAACTTACAGAGCCATTTAGTGGAATTCCTTAAAATAACAAACCTGAAGGACTCCAAACAAAATATTGCCAAACAAAATCCTGGCAAAAAGAAAACAGAATTTCATCTATGTGACATAGCACATAAATGCGTTAGCAACAACACACGAAGTTTCAAAAGGGTAATTCGCGAAATCGCAAACGACATTCTCATTGTTATTCAAAATAGGCTCTAACTTATTTTTACAGCCTCACGTGATGGCTCCTGACACATGCTTACATGTTAACTGCTATTTTATATGTTCACGCATTTTTGTTGAATTAGCTGTTAACTTTTGTAGCACTCATTTGTGTGTTTGCAGGTATGCTAAAAATATCCAGAGGGCTTGTAGTACAATGTACATATCAACGATATAAATTATAAATGTGTGTATACCGTACTTACATCGCATGAAAAAGTGTCCAAACCAAGAAGAGTGCGGTCACTTATTATATTTACATGACAGAGAACGATAGTGTGCGATTGTCGGAAGTATTGAGCATGATTAATTAAGTATTTTTAATTCAGAGTCAGTCAGATTAACTTAACGATCCAGAAAGTTTTGTATATAAATTTAGAAGAGTGCATCTTTATTATACCTAAATTTTACTTAAATATAATTTAAGTATTATACTTATCAGTATTTTAAGTAAGGCATATTTTCAAACGTATGACGATTTACGGAAACATATAAAGATTCTTAAGTCGATATGGGATGTTCCATTGGACAAGTCTGGATTATGCTTAAGGGTTCTTTCAGTTGAACAGAATGAAAAGACTCTTGGGCATTCTCAGCAGAACCTATTTACCATATGAGAAAGATGAACTCTTAGACATGTGCAAAAAATCTTCTAAAATATTATTTTCCTTAATATTGATTTTATTTTGTTTTCATAGAGCCTACATAAATTTGATTTCAATGGTGAACTCTGGTTATGAGGGATAGGTTGTGTCGGCTAAGTTTTCTAGGCCAACGAGTAGAACCTTATTTATTAATGTTGTTGTCATACTTTTATTAATATTTTATCAAATTCTTTTTATAAAAGCCAGGGTCACTAAACTAAGCTTTGTAAAATGTGGGTAATACTGTTGGTACCGTTTCTCCTTGCTTTACGTAGCACTTGCTAAAGTTTTATGAGAATGTTTACATCATCAAAAAGAATAAACACCACAATTTGGCTTATAAGACTCCACGCAGTTAAGCTTTGGGTAAAATTTCATCCTATACTTCATTAGTTTCGGATAAGCTGATTTGCGTATAAAGCTTTTCTATTTTAATATTAATAAATTTAGGCGACATCCGGTTTTAAGGCAATATTGCCAGTAACAAAAGTTTCTTTTTTAAATTTAGGTTCATTAAGCGGTCTTCAGTCAAAAATGTTTGAGTAAGAGCAATCAAAATTGGAATGGAAGCCGTACCCTAAAGCTCTAAAATAAAAGTCAGTTTCCATACTAAAATCACACAACAAAAAATATTATTTTTGTTGTGTGATTTTAGTGTGGCAACTGTGACTTTTATTTTAGGTTAAGTTAGATATATAAAGCACAAAGTAAAATCGAAGTAAAATATGAATTGCTATAAAAGCCACCAATATAAAATACGATAAAAGTATGACATTTATAATCCTAATCCTAATCCTAACTATAATATTATAAAAGCGAAAATGAGTTTGTTTGTTTGTTACCTTTTCACGCCTAAACCACTGAACCGATCATCCTGAAATTTTGCATATACGTTGTCAGGTGTACAGAAGCGGGCATAAGCTAAGTTTAATCCCGAAAAAATTACTGTTCTCGAGGAAAACAATAATAACGTTCTTATGATAATAGATGGCGTCACGTGTCTTTCAAATCATTATTGAATTATATTATTACAAGCAGAATACCACCCGAATTGATTGTCAAATTCTAAATTAACGCGAGCGAATCCGCGGGCAATAGCTAGTAGTAGAACAAAGGTGACTTAAACCATAAATAAATTAAGGATTATTATACTGGCCGCGCATGACGTGACGAGGGATTGCATTTAAAACCTTTCGAATCTTTTCCAAATTCAAATAGCGAGTGACCGAAACCGCACAATATCCTGCCTGCCGCCGTTAACCACAGATGGAATGAGCAGACTGTGACCTGCGTTCAAACGCCACAAGCCAAATGTAAAATGTTTTATTTTGTTTATTTCGTCGTTCAGAATGGATTAAATACCAAGTCTTCCATTTGTAATCCAATTTTGACTTTATTTTTGGTCAGAGGTTGATCAGTTCAGATGTGAAATTGTTTTTGACAATTGGTTCCGGTTCTCAGTACAAATAAGATAGTAGATGTTGAGGTGAGGAGACCAAACACTAGAATATTTTAATATATCAATTTTGTATTTTGTTTTTGGTGCGGTACTGGGTTCATTGTATCTAAAGCTATTTTTGATAATACGAGTATATACGATATTTAAAATATTTAAATTATAAATTTTGTTTTAATTTAATTGGTTGCTTACAGATGCAAAACCATTTTTGACTGTAAGTCACCGCTTATATTACGATGGTCAAAATAAGGTTCAATAATTTTAACCCTAAATATGTTTTAGTACTCGGGAAGAAAATATTGTAATAAACAGCTTAGCCGAAATACAATTGCTTTGGAATCATTAACATCGAGAATACATCATTGAGTTACTTGGATTACTACGTGAATCGCTGCTAGCCGAATGGTTTGGAGCCTGCGATCCATCATTGTGGGATTCGGCGTGTAGATCTCAAGACGACCAAAGGCCATTAACCAACCATTGCAATTTTTTATGTAGATCTTCTACAAGAAAAAGTATTTAGTAGCAACATTTAATTCAGATTTATTACTTTGATTGGAGATTCAGTAGCAGCATGGTGCAAGTGTGCCCGATAGACAACAGCGCTTCTTATTTACGTGGCATTTAAAATGGCAGCATAGCGTGCGAAATGTAGTTGTACCCACGCTTCAGCCTATCCCTTTAGGATATGAATGGTAAGCATAGTAAGTATGAGTATAGGTCCTCCTCCTCGCGTCGTATTCCTCATCACTGAGGGTCGTGACTCCCCCGGAGAATCACTTTCTCATTGACTATCTCCCTTCATCTGTTCCGGTCTTTTGCATCATAGAGGGCTTTGTGGAGATTGGTGTTAAGCGACGATCGGATTTGGTCCGACCATCGTTGGACTGCGGCCTCTTGGTCTTTTGCCGTCAACCTTGCCTGTCACCATCAGCTGTTCGATGTTGTGACCGTCTTTGCGGGCAATGTGTCCGAAAAATTCCAGTATTCTGCGTAGACAGATGGTGGATAGTCTGGTTTTTATATTTAGATCTCGCAGAATAGACGCATTAGTGCGGAAGGCAGTCCAAGGGATTTGAGGCATTTTTCGCCAACACCACATTTAAAAATCGTCGATGCGGTCTCTATCAGCTTTTTTCAGAACCCATCTCTCAGAGCCATAGCTGAATATGGAGAACACCAACGTGAGTATAGGTACAAAACACTAAAATTTATATTTAATCTCCTATGAAACAGAGCTTTATATGCGACGTAGCTTGATATAAAAGTGCGACGGTAACATTCAAAAGCCATGAATTTTTATGAGAGTATCAAACGGGAGCTTTGCAAGAAGGATTCCAATGAAAAGTGCTGCGTAGACAACTGATGTTTGTAACATAAAGATCAAAGCATCGTTTAATATCCTGCCATATGTCATCAATAAGACTGGATGGACTGCAGATGGTGCCGTGATTTTGGTGGTAATATCAAATATACGCGTTTATTGAAATCCAATCCAATAGATAATCTAATAGTAATAATGATATTAATAATGTTAATTATCAAGGGGCCAATGCTCCATCATAAATAATCACAATGAACTTAAGCCTTCATAGCCCCAGCGTACTGCACGCAGATTTACGTCAGTATATTTGTAAATTATATTAGACCCATCGATATTTTTAACTCGTATCTGGCATTATTTAAGACACTAACGATGACATATGGACCCTTAAATTTTCTATTTAGTTTAGTTTGAATACGTTCACTACATTTTATAAAGACAAAATTAAATGTCTGACTCTGTCAAATGACCAAAAAAGGATGCGTAGCAATATAATATAATAATATAATATTCTACCAAATACACACAACACCATCTAGCCCAAACTAAGCAGAGCTTGTACTATGGGTACTAGACAATGGATAAACATACATATATACTTTTTGTTTGTAAATACATACTTAGTATACATAGAAACACCCAAACCAAGACAAACATCAATGTTCATGCACACAAATGTTTGACTTGTGCGGGAATCGAACCCGCGACCTCAGGCGTGGCAGTCGGTTACACTAACCACTACGCAATCGAGGCCTTCAAACGGTGACAAAACTGCTATTTAAACGCAGCAGTTCAAGAGAGATAGAGTGAAATACCTAATTTTCCTTTTATCCAAATTAATAATATTAGTTACTTCCTTATCTTACAACCACTATCTTTTGATTGTTATTTGCTCCCGTTTGTAAAACATTGTACAAAAGCAAACACAGGGAACTACCCTATACTTTAAAGTTTAACGTTTCCGTAAGTATCGCGAAAACAGCCCTAACCGTGCAAAATCATCATTCTTTTAGGTTAGATATGACAACAACATCTCCGTGAAAAAGCTCGTATTTAGTTCATATACCAGATTTTAAAAAAGCATTATAAAAATATACTCAGCCTGTTTCCTGAAGACGTTCTCTTGATACCTGTCATATGTTTGCTCTTGTTAGGTACATTGACTCGCTTATCTAATGATTACTTATTTAACCGTTGGTTAAAGCTGTTCTTAACCTGTCCTTTCTTTAGGATTTTGTTAGAGAATATCGTATGTATTTCTCTTCCGTCTGTCCCATTCACATTCGCCATATTTTTCTTAGTCAATATTTTGCCTTTTATGTTAAGATGAGGTTGATGAAAAATAATTCCTATTGCTAATCAGCAATAGGAATTATTTTTAAAGAGCAATATATAATAAAAATATTCAATAACTTAATAAACTAACTAACCTAATTATATTTCGACGTTTATAAGTGTTACTTTGTGATCTAAATTATTATTGACTTTTGACTTATAGCATGCAATATATATACCACTGTCATATAAAAATCAAAAAATTCGTCTGCGAAAAATATATTTTCTTTACTGTTTTCCCCTAAAATGACCACCCAGTCTTGAATGTTATAAAATACGGTAATTAATTTAACACTTTAATAAAAATGAAAGTCAAGACATTGAAAGTATTTTGTCTCCTTATATTTAATCTATTTTTTAAAGTCCATCATACTTTAACAACAAACGCCTTTAATATAAAGTCTAGACTTTAAAAAAGCCACGATTACTTTGGAAAATTCCACATCTATAAGTCGTCAGCTTAACACAAGTTTGTATTTTAAATCACGGGCGGTATACCGAGCTAACGAAGTTTGTAAAATTCATTATAATCTCGGCTAGAGCTACTTAATGTTCTGAACTGATGGCCATTCAGAGTATGTAGAGTTTTCCTATTAAGTCGAACTGTTTTGAGTAGTAATAACATTTTCGAATTGCTTTTCTGTGTCGGTTGTGTTGATGCTTGCTTATGATCCTTTGGAAGCAATTTGGAAATGCTATTGGAGTTTAAGACTATAATAATATGTTTGATTTTATAGAGTTATCATAGCAAACACGGTCACATTACTGTTTGTTGTTTAGCGACTGTTAAGGTACCAAGTATTTCGAACGTTTTCTGTTTAGTACAAATATACAAAATTTGACATAATGGCTCTGCACTAACCTAAAAGATTTTGCTTGTATAGTTAAAATATTCTTGCGATTTAAGCCAAAGTCTGTAAAACTAAATATTTATAAAGTACAGCTAAATAATTTTAATAGTTTTTTTAGGTTCAATATTTTACATTTAGGTACTATTTATAGTATACATTGTTCATAATAACACTAATTAATCTAATATATATTTACAAACGTATTAACAAAGACAAAGTAATTATAAAAATACTAATCATTATTTTATTCTTTATTTTGCAGATATCTTAGAAAATTACGAATAACAATATTTTACGAAATAATTTTTATATCTCGAAAATGTAAGTATTACTTAGCTGCCGCTTGACCCTCTTAAACCAACGGAAATATCGATAATCTTAGCTAAGTCCATTCTCAGAGTGATTGCGGCTCTTGGCAGCCATGATAGAGGTTGCAAATTAACCGCAATCGTCCACTCCGACGATGTGTTATCTGAGCCGCGAGAATGGCAATCTTTATAAAATAACTAACATTAATTAGAATGTACAGTATTTTTCTTTAGATCGTAGTTAATGCTCTAGATTTCATATTTATCGGAAGTATATATGAAAAACTATTTGTGGATAGCAAAATGTTTATCCCGTTTGGGATTTCAACTGACAACACCCGGCGTAGAGACAGTCTCTGCAATTTAACTAAATACCGATTTAACCGATACTTAAATGGTTAAGATTTGAGGTCGTCACATCAAAAAGACCATTAAAAAGGTGACATGAAAACCATCCAAACATACGAAAAAGCATCGTTTCAATAATATTTTAAATGCGAATGTGAGTTTGTTTGTTACGCTTTCAGGCCTTAATTACTTGATCTATCATCATGAAATTTCGCATACACGTTGTCAGGGCTTATAGAGCAGACCATAGAGTATTTCGGCCAGAAAAGTAACTGTTCCCGAGCGAGCAAAGCTGCGAGCAAAATCTAGTGTAGAATATAAATAATTTTTTTATATAAGCATATTCTGCAAATTGAATATACAATAGATGAATAATAATCGCGTTTATAATATCCAAAGTACATTTTATTATATCCAAGACAATTTTAATAAGCGTCAATGATAAATTTATGGCGCGCGAGATTTTCATGCGATACGTGATATGACGATGTGTTTTATTACTTATCCAATAAAAATCCCATAAACGCGGCCATTATGGTGGCCATAGCGACCGGCTGCTCCAAATGTCACCGGTCATATTCCCAATTTTCGTCGCTTTCTGTAGCTTAATGTCTGAAGATATATTATTGTCTATTTGCGTGAATAATTTTAGTTTTACACATGCTTGCAACTTATGCCTGTTTCCCGGGGAGGAGCACAGATTAAAGAGTTTATTTGTTTATTATAGCATATCTTTCTTCTTTGATTGACTCGGACGAAATTCTTAATTTTTTCTTGCTGTTTCGTACAAAAGGACAGCTTAAGAGTACCAACTTAATCAGCTAGCCAGTGACCGACCTGGCCATTTACTTAAAATTAAAATTATGGTCATCTTTAATAGTCCTGTAGTGAATTCTTCCAATTGAAGGCAAACACTGATCTCCGGCTAAAAGTTTTAATCTTTATACAGAAAATTATTTGTCCATAGATAATAGAAGTGAAATTTAAAAAATGTTGAAGTCATTTCTTGAATATCCTCAAAATTAATTTACTTTGAAAGTGTGCGTGATGTTGGTATGAGAAACAAAATTATTTAAGGACAAAAGCGAAGGTAGGTTCCGTAACCCTTGCTCACAGGAAACGGTGTTAAACCACACCAGTCAACACGACCTCAGGCGGTGAAATTCGATCAAAAATGTGGCAATATCAAAGGATATGAGGACAACATCAGTGTAGAATTATAAAATGAAGAACGCTTTATTTTATAATTTTAAACTTATGTCATTTTTAATATTATGTGATAAATTAGATTTAATATTCCGTAATGTCAACGCAACTGATAACATGTTTAGCTGATAATATAAATGATTTGGTGCATAATTTAATAATACAAATATAAAACTTCCTTCTGGTAATGTCATTCATATTTCAATTATGAAATCCTAATAACGCAAGAAATATAATAATTTAAGGGTTAATAAAACTTTTATAAATTTTAAAGTATAAAATTTTAATAACAGTGCTTATTTCTCAAAAATAATATGTTCAATCATTTTCTTAAAATATTATTTGTGATGAAAGTGAATGAAGCCAGAGAAGAGAGTCAGGATCTTAGCAAATGGAAATCCGTAGTCTCTGCTTACCCCTCTGGGAAACAGGCGTGAATCTATGTATGTATGTAATATTTTCAGCGGTACTATTTATAAACGCAAAGTTCAGATGTATATTCTATGATAGATCATAATCATAACCGATATGCTATATTAGAATATAGCATATCGGTATAAAGGAAATGTAAAAACTAAGTCGGTTTTCTCTTAGTAAGTTATTCCATCTGGTTTTTTGCTGAAGTTGCATTTCGCAGCAAGTATTCCGCGCGAGTTTCTGACTTATTATTTTGATCTATTTGATATATCTGAGAAATAAATTGAGGATAGATACTATTAGGTATATATTTTAATTTAACCTACTTTTATGGTATTCAATTACCTTTACAGATCTTTACAATTCTGTACTGTTGTTTTTTGCCCCGTGTGGAGACCGAACCCATAACACTCGGCTCAGTGGCAGCATTGAGGCGATCATTTAAACCACTACGCCATCCGTGCACTTAGTCAGAGTGTAAGTTTCATAGGGTCACATACCTCTCTAACCAACTAACATAAATGTAAATTCAACTAATGTAATAAACTTACTTCGACATCGTCGTTAATAATAAGTGTTACTTTGTGACCTAAATGAATAAATGATTTTTGACTTTGACTTCTTCGATTTCTCTCCATTCATCCAATCTCTAAATCTTTTCCCTAAGTTCGGCTCCGATGGGCTATTGATACCCCCTAGCATTGCAAGCTAGCATAGGCTACGGTAACAACAAGGTATTTTCATGTTTACTAACTCTGTTGTATAAGATTTGTTTACGGATGAACAGAGGCTATTAACATTTTGATATAATTAATTTGCCTGGCTGCTAGAAAACCCACTTAGTAGTTTAGTGATTTTCTTCATGCTAATCGGCTATTTTATAGGTAAAAGCCCAACATTTCCTTAGTTTGTAGCTACAAAGTAATGTATTCATACATGCCCCTTATAATACCTGCAATTATATCTGAGTACAATAAATAAGGTACGTAATCTCGAAAGGAGGCGCTATTCCGAAGCCCATTTGTAAATTTGGTCAAAATACCCAGTCCTTATGTTTTTTTTTTTACAGAAACTGGTATTAGTTTATAGAGGAAATCCCTTTTAAGTAGAACATATATTTACCCTCTTTTTATTTATGTTACGAGCTTAAGTAAAAGGGGTTTAATATTTGGAATTTCTCTCATGTTTTCTGCCACATTTTCAAGAGAATTTCAGTTAGTATCTACAAAATTGTTACGTTATTAGTGTTAGCGTTTTAACATAGTTTTTGTAAGTATTTGTATCTATAGTTATCTAATTTTAATCAGTGCGTCCAGATATCACAAATATTTACAAGGCATTATTAGTATTTTAATTTATCTATGGCTACGTTTAACGAAACTGGTTTTTGTTGTAGAATATTATACTGTCTTTCAATTGCATGTATCTTCAGTTAGTTAGCTTATTAGCAAATGAGAAGTACATTATAATATATGTATAAAGAACAAAAAAAGTCAATGCAACTGCATTGCCTTCTTTTTGTTCTACAACAACTTTATCACTTCCCTTTTGTCAATAGAATCGTTCTCAAAATAATTACTTCGCCGCTACTTACATGAGGAATACAATTGATTCGAATATTTCGGTGTAAACAAATTATGTGATCCACATATAGCCTTTACTTGTCGTACGACACATGTTTAATGCCTTAAATCTTTCTGCAGAACAAAGATTAACACTAAAGCTGGCTTAACATAAGATCAAGCAAATAAAAGTCTTACATTTATAACGCGCGAGGCACTATAGTCGCAAATGAGTCTCATTTTGTACTTAAGTATGCTGAGGGTGTTTCGTCTAGCAGCGAAACACGTGTTGAACTTCACGTTACGCTTACTGTTTGTGTTTGGTGTCAATACTGTAAGTTGGCTAACGCCCGTATCCCACGACGTTGCTGCCAACATACGAGGAGTTTGGTATTGTCAACCATTTTATATTGTTACAGTTTAAACTAATTAAGTTAACACTTCTATCAATAGATGCCGCTGTACACAACCAATATTTAAGTTAACATTTCTTGCCAATAGATGTCGCTGGACACGTTCAATATATCGTCTTGTTAAAGTCACTTCTTACAAATAGATGTTGCTCCACGTATACAGCTGTTAATATGTACTTTACCACGATGGATGGCGCTTTGCAAATGACGTCATATTTTAAAACTCACAAGCGTTTGTTGCACAAGACGCATATAAAAGGGAGCCGTGTTATTTGTATTGTCAGTTCCTCCAAACAAGTATAACAGTGATCATTAAGTATAAATTAAAGTGTAAATAGTAAGTACAAAAGCTGTGTTTTATTCAGTTGTAGTTAGGATTTGAAATTCTTGGATACATGCATACGTGCTCTCTTATAACTTTGTAACTTAATATAACAATTGAGTGCACAGATGAGATAGCGAGCAAGTGGTCACCTCAGCGAATGTTGTGGATTACAATTCTATAATTATTTATGAGACCTACTATTTGGTGTAAGCCTGGTTGTATGTTGTGCCCGTTAATTCTGTTATGTATGTAAAGATTTCGTGATATAAAGCAAAAAGACTAATGCGGGAGTTGTCCTTTTAAAATAAAAGGAAACAACGCATTTCTGCTAAGTATAGCATCTTATTAAATATGTGAAAATAAGTATTATATAGGACAATGATATTGATATGATAATCCGAGCAACAGCCGCTGGTATCTCGTACAGGTTCTATGCACACGTAACTCATATAGATGACACGCGCTTGCTTAAGTTTACACATGATGAACAAAGCCTTTCTAAAGCCATAGAAAATCTAATAAACTAACAATGCTAATCTTAAAGGTACCTTCAGTCTATAGTTGCGTAAAACCAATTGTGTTCCTAATCTGTCTGTTACATAAATAGACAGATGACAAGAACATTTATTATATTTTATATCGCCGCTACTTTGAGAGCGAGTAAAGGTACAAACACATTAGCAGTTTTAGGCAATTTATTGTAACATGCTGACTCAATACTGTCAGGCATATATTTATTCACCCGGAAATTGAAGATGAGATGAAGTACTGTTATAAAAAGGATAGATTGGTTTCTTTGTTTGTAATCGACAAACTTTAAGATTACTGAACCAATCAAATAATAATAATAGTCTCGATCACAATCTGAAGAGGCTCGCGTTAGACGGCTGGATTAAGTCTCTGATGCAGAAGGCCGTATTGCTTGAGACGGCACGCATCGTGAGGAGGTTCCTCTCGCTGGAGCCCTAACCACCGGTAGCTTGGACCCAGCTCCCGATGCCGGTGGGTCTTCATAGTTTTTATATTTTTAATGTAATTTTTTATATATTTAGAAATAATATTATCATTGAAAAATGTATCAATAAAGAGAATATAATATTCTACCACATACACACAACACCATCTAGCCCAAACTAAGCAGAGCTTGTACTATGGGTACTAGACAATGGATAAACATACATATACCATTTTTCTTTTTTTGTAAATACATACCTACATCATATTATACATAGAAAAACCCAGACAAATATCCATGTTCATGCACACAAATGTTTGACTTGTCCGGGAATCGAACCCGCAACATCAGGCGTGACAGTCGATTACACTAACCACTACGCCATCGACGCCGACAAAAATTTAATGGTTCTTTCACCATTACAAAGATACTTTATCAAAAAATAACATAGGCTATTTAACATGACGCTACAAGGTACGAAAACGGGTAATCATAATTACTGTGGGTAATACAGCGAGGGACAGCTAGTTTTTAATCATTTAAGCTCAACATAATGATTTCAGAGTATATCGGTTCTTGAGCTCTCTTATCTATAACCATTGTATCGGTTAACTATTCATTGTTGACCTATCCATCGTACATCTTATCCTCAAGAGATATTCTGTAGTATGAAGTGAAAAAAAGGCTATTATGCTTAAGTTTGACGGCCGATCAATAACTATGAAATTTACTTTACGCGCCTGAAGGTAGCCTGATTATGACGGATTATAATATCCTTTATAAATACAGTAGTTTCACTAGAATATTGTTCTTCAATAAATTCGGTTACGATATTAGAATTTGTCTACAAAGTTATATGAGCTCCTGAAATAAAGGTAAACTTTAAGTTTAAAGCCGTGACTTATACGCTTAGCGATCATTTTATTGGATTTGGATTTAAACATAGATAGCGACGAATATTTCAATAAGTTGGCAAAAAAGAGTCATATAATTAACTGAATACGAATTATGTAGCAAAGGCCTTTCAAACACAAAATATTAAGTGCGGCGAAGTTGCAACGTCACTGCTTAAAGCATTGCGCCTTTAATGCATTGTATATTTCAAACATAATATAAAAATTCGTACCTGTAATTTCTCTAAAGATTAGAAGAGGCGTATTTTAAACACATTTCGTCAGATATTGTTTTAAGGACACGTAGCCTGTCGCTATATATCGGGCACATTGACAAACACTGTGCAACTACTAATACCGCCACGTGCAAAAGTATTAGGCACCCTATAGTAATGTCAGTTTTAGGGTGATTGAGCATAGGGAATGTAAAGAAAACAAAACATATGATTACTAAGATTTATTTTAATAAAATAATTAATATTTTGTCGGTCCACCTTTGGATTTAATGACAGCAGCACTCTTTTTGGCATTGACTCTACCAGCTTAAAACATTCCTCTTGGGATATCTTTTGCCACTCATGCTTTAACGCGGCGAGTAGTGTTTGCTTGTTGCTTATCGAGTGTCTACGGATATTTTTCTTCAAAATAGACCAAATATGTTCAATAGGATTGAGGTCCGGTGATTGTGGCGGCCAGTCCAAAATATCTATTCCATTTTGAGCCATCCATGCCATAGTGTGTGCTGACTTGTGGCAAGTGGCGTTGTCCTGCTGGAATTTTACGCCGTCGGTGTTTGTATCACCAAAAATCTGTGTAACAGACGGTGCTAGAGCTGTTTCCAGAACTTCTGTGTATTTGGTGCTATTCATTCGCCCCTCACACAACATCATTTCGCCCACTCCATCGGCAGCCATGCAACCCCAGATCATTATTGAGCCTCCACCGTGTTTAACAGTGGGCACTACACAATCTGGGTTGTACTCTTCGCCCACCCTTCGCCTGACGTAAGTAACACCGGGTGTTCCAAACACCTATGGAACAAGCAAAAAAATAACTTAATTCAAGATTGCATATTTCCCTCGCAGGACGTGATTTCAAAGACGGCTATGTGTTTTGGTATAATACATAAATTAAATAACAATACCTCAAAGTTAGATTCGTCTGACCACAGTACGTTGGACCAATCCTCCACTGTCCAATCTCTATGTCTGAGGGCCCACTGCAACCGATTTTTCTTGTTGTGCTCCGATAGCCACGGCTTCTTTCTTGCCTTGCAACCTTTTAACCCAGCTGCAATAAGCCTTCTTCTCACAGTACACGCGCTCACTGATCTGCTTTTTCCTTCAGATAAAGCTGCAGCGAGCTCCAAAGCAGTTTTTTTACGGTCCTGTAGAGACTGCCTAATTAACAATCGGTCTTCACGATCTGTAGTTATTTTTCTTCTGCCTGTTCTTGGCCTATTCTCATGAGTACCGATCTCTTTGAAGCGATTTAGTGCATATTGCACTGCACAACGCGAGCACTTCACTTCTCGGGCTATTTTCACTTGAGACATGCCTTGTTCATGTAAAATTTTAATTTTTAGGCGCTGCTCTGCACTAAGTTCTGCTTTTTTAGGCATTATTAACTCGATGAATATTAGTCTTCAGGAATATGGTAGCAACAATTGCGTACGATATGTGTCTGTTCACTGCAAGCACTGATAACACACTAAAAGAGTAAACTTTAAAATTGCAAATTTGTAAAAACATTGTTTTAAACTGCACCTGGGTGTCATAAATATTTGTTATTGTTTTATTTTTGTTTAAAAATGCCGCCGATGCAATAGTAAGACCATAAAACCCTTAACCGAGCGCTCATTGTTGAGATAGAGACAAACAATAGGGGTGCCTAATACTTTTGCACGTGGCTGTAATTTTTGAACAGACACCTCAATAAGAAATTATCCGACTCTATAAACGAACCCACATCCTCACGATCTCGACTACGTACCAACAAAACAGCCTTCTTGTTCGTCTACCAAAATTTAAGCACTCAGTTACACCGTGTCCAAACACAAGCGACGATAGTTCACAGACTCCAACTACTACTATCACAAGGACGTTCACTAAACTTACTTACATCGAATCACCCCGCATGACTACCATTTTACGAGCATTTGCTCAAGAATGATAGTAATATATCCAACTGAATACTTTTGAAACTCGCTCCCGAACGTCGTATCCAGATTCCTCGAGCATTAAGCTTCGTCGACGTTTTGTGAAGATTTTTACAGAAACCGCTTTACCCTGCATTGTTTAGATAACAGGGTTTATTCCAAGTAGCTGAGCTGTCCGCCGCAATGTGAATAAGGGATTAGGCACGTTTGCACGCCGTTTGTTTTCATTAGATCGGTTATTATTAATAGGACGAGCTCTTTGCGATTACGCTTATGTATAGCGAAGCTAACTGCATTTGAAACTTGGTTTTGGCTAAGTCTTATTCCGTAAAACAAAACTTAATGGACCTGTATATCTAGCTCAAACTAAGCAGAGCTTGTACTATGGGTACTAGACAATGGGTAAACATACATATACACTTTTTGTAAATGCATACATATTATACATAGAAACACCCAAACCAAGGCAAACATCCATGTTCATGCACAGAAATGTTTGACTCGTGTGGGATTCGAACCCGCGACCTCAGGAGTGGCTGGCAGTCGGTTACACTAACCCCTACGCCATCAAGGTTGCCAATATCCTCATTAGTTAGAGTGTTACACTCGCATTTTGCAAGCAATCTTTTAAGTCCCGTAATGGGAGCACCCAATTATCGGCTCATTTCCAGGGACTCTACTATTACTGTCAATATTTGAACAGAATTAACCGATAGCACTTACTAGCCCCAAAAGCCCGTCTGATCTCTCCTGGCGACTGTAAACGTAAGCCTAAAATTATGTCACGGGAAAATGAAAATCTCAAAAATGATCTGAGATCTGATATTACATACATATGTGTGACGCCTATAACCGCGAAAGAGTACGCCTTGGCCAAAAGTATTAGGCACCCTATAAATTACTGCATATTTCAGGCTTAGAGAGAAATAAAACTAATTATAATGATTAAAGTACTTTATTTCCATTAGAATATTGTAAAAACATCAATATTTTGTTGGGCCACCCTTTGATTTTATGACAGCAGCAACTCTGTGGGGCATACTACGTACAAGTTTCGCACATTCCTCTGGAGAAATTGCATCCCATTCTTGCACTAACGCGTTTTTTAAAGCAGTTTTTGATGTTATCGAGTGCTCTTTTATTTTTCTCTTCAAAATACTCCACAAATGTTCAATAGGATTTAGATCCGGGGACTGGGCAGGCCAATCTAACAGATCAATACAATTTTCAGTAAACCAGCGCATCGTAGTAGCTGACTTGTGACACGGAGCATTGTCTTGTTGGAATTTCACACCATTTAAGTTAGTGTCACCAAAAATACACGAAAGCGAAGGTACGAGAGCAGTTTCCAGTACATTAATGTATTTTTCACTGTTCATGCGACCTTCGCAAACAAACATTTTGCCGACTCCATCCGTAGCCATGCAACCCCAAATCATTACACTGCCTCCGCCGTGTTTTATGGTTGGTACTACGCAATCTGGGTGATATTCTTCGCCTTTGCGTCGCCTCACAAACGTCACACCTGGTGTTCCAAACACCTGTAGATTCCAAAAAAAAGCACACATTACAAACTTTTATAACATTTGAGTTTGAAGACAAACACAACAATGATCTTTGTAATTGTGGTATAGACTTCACTAAAAAAACTTACCTCAAAGTTTGATTCGTCAGACCACAGCACATCAGACCAATCCTCTTCTGTGAAATGTTGGTGTCTCAGAGCCCAATCAAGTCGTTTTCTTTTATTGTCTGCGGATAGCCACAGCTTCTTCCTAGCTTTGCAACCTTTTAAACCGGCTTCTACTAGCCTTCGTCTTGCAGTTCGTGCGCTTATGGGATGTCCAGTCTCTTCAGTTAAAGCCACAGCAAGCTCCGAAGAAGTTTTTTTTCTATCTTTCACAGACTCTCGGATAAGTTTTCTGTGCTGACGGCTAGTAGTCACGCGTTTTCTGCCTGTTCTTGGTTTATTTGCATGAGAGCCAGTCTCAACAAAACGTTTGATAGCAGATTGAACGGCGCATCGCGAACATTTCACCAACTTCGCGATTTCTTTTTGAGTCTTGCCTTGCTCATGTAAAAGTTGAATTTTTACACGATTTTCAATACTAATTTCGTTTCGTTTTGGCATTTTCAAATGAATTTCTTCTCAATTAATTCACAAAACCACAAATGCACTGTCTTTACACTAAGACTTCCAAATGGTAACTGACGAAACATTAAAAATAAATTTTGGAAAAAATAAAATTTTATTATTGACGCACCAGATGTCTTACGACTGCTTAAAAAATGCCGCCTATTGTCTTAAATAGTGTTTTATGACACCGGTATCGCAGTTCTATAGAATATTGTTTAATTGTTCAAATAGCACAGGTGTGTGATAACTACATTGGGGGTGCCTAATACTTTTGGCCAAGGCTGTAGATAGAGATGTATCATATCCACATATTGCCAGCTATGTTTTTAGGTTTCACCTATTAGGGGGCGAGCCTATGAGGCACAGTTTCAAACTCCGTACTACTGAGAATTTCTTACCAAAAACCCAATAACACTCTGCTCGACCCGGGAATTGAAGCCTAGACCTGATGTACAGCAGTCGACTACTACTTACACATGTTCTGGCGAAAATAGTTGAGCTTTTTGTTAAGTAGTGGACTGTGGTAGGCTGATTGATTGAAGATCTTGACTTCACCTTATTCAAGTACTTATCATAATGTATCTTAGCAGAGTCTTGAACGTCACGTTGTACCCTGTAAGTGCCTGTCTAGCTTTTATTATCTGTCGGCCTCGATGGCGTAGTAATTAGTGTAACACGCCTGAGGTCGCGGGTTAGATTCCCGCACAAGTCAAACATTTATGTGCATGGACATGGATATTTGTGTTGGTCTGGGTATTTCTATGTATAATATGTAAGTAATTACAAAAAAGTATATAATATGTATGTTTATCGATTGTGTAGTACCCATAGTACAAGCTCTGCTTAGTTTGGGCTTGATGGTATTGTGTATATGATAGAATATTATTATGCCCTACATCCAAACTATCAAACCAAGGGCATAAAAATATGAATACGAACTAAACCAGATTAATGCTAAAGCCACAAGGCATTACCATAGAATGGTGCTTACAAAATATATCAACATTGGCGAGTATTTATATTCTAGACCACGCTTAACATATACATAATTGCTTCTGAAAAGAGCGTCCAATGCCAGTACCAAGGACAAAGCGGTTACAGGACAATAATGCACTCAAGCAAAATACTTATATTGTTATGTTCATATTGCGTGGAATGAGTTATATATTTGTATACAAGTACTGCTTGATAATCAAGGTCAAGCAATATTGCTGTAATTGGATAGGTGGATATGACCAAGAGTGATTTTCGTCGATCCAAACGATCGTTTGTCAGATGGTATCTTAACATTAGCTTTTAATTGTGTCATCGTTCACGTAGTTCTAAAAAAACTAACCAATATATACTAGCCGTGCGTTGTCTGGAATAAAAACTTATATCACTCAAGTTTATAAAATAGCTATTGCCCGCGGCTTCGCTCGCATTAATTTAGAATTTGACAATCATTCGGGTTGTACTCTGCTTGTAATAATATAATTCAATCATGATTCGAAAGACACGTGGCGCCATCTATTATCATAAGAACATGTTTTTTTTTCTTCGGGAACAGTAATTTTCTTCGGGATGAAAGGTAGCCTATGTCCGTTTCTGTACACCTGTCAACGTATATGCAAAACTTCAGGATGATCGGTTCAGTGGTTTAGGCGTGAAAAGGTAACAAACAAATAAACGAACAAACTCATTTTCGCTTTTATAATATTAGTTAGGATATCAATGCAAAAATCTGTTGCTTTATTGCTACTTACGGATGAACAAACGAATACACACACTTTTGCATTTATAATATTACCAAGGCTTAGGTATTTCATCATTTCAGATTTTGGGTGTTTTAAGTCGTAATGTGCCACTATACATTCTAAATATATGTGGCATTAATAACATCCCGTTTGTTAAAAAAATTGGGGCAGTCTTTGGGGACTGCCGATAGAAGTGAAAACTTTAATCCTTGATCATAAACATTTCTTTATAAAAAAAAACAAAAGCGCGGGTCGGATTCCTGATACTCTCTTAGGGGTTATTAAGGGGGTGAACATTTCATTATTTTTCTGAGATATTGTTAATATTCTAAAATAATTCAAAAATGGAAAGCGTGAATGTGCGTAAGCGTGACGATGACGAAGCGTGACGATGACGCGAGTTCTATGATTTTTGTTCACCCAAGAAGTGCTCAACGCGCCTAAAGAAGTTTTCCTTCAAAAATTTTAGCAGCACAGTACAACAATAAACGCAAACACGTCGCTGATTGTGACTCAGCTAAGCTGACATTAATAATGGTAAGACTGTAACCAACCCATTTAATCGTTTCATTTTACCAGTAAATTATATTATTTCACAACACATACCACCATATCGTTTTCTTCATAATATTGCTTCTTATATGACCGGATATAACGATCCTATACGTTGTAAGTAGTATATTTAAGAGTATATATTATGTATTTGTCTCGAGAAACTATCTCAGTCATTTCTTTATGAAGACATCTGTGGAGAAATGTTATTCTTATCTGTTTCGAGATTATAATATAGACAGTCACAACGACGCAGCAAATCTGTGGTATCTATGATATTTGTTATATGAAATGAGTACTTGTTAGATATAATCTCTATAAGGCTATTCGATCTGAGGGCCAAAGCTGATATGAGGAGTTGAACATAGCGGAGACGTTTATAAAATCTGAAATAGGCCAACTTGTGAAATATTTCAGAGTATCAAATATCGCATCCAAATATTATCATGATGTGGTTTTACGCGAACTCATGCATAATAGTTGTATTTATCTTAAGCATTTGGGTTTTCTTAAAATATTTGCCTTCATCGAGTGTAATTGTTTTATATAATACCTATTAATAAATTTATTGCAAAATTATTCGTTTTGACATTATTTTATTCATTATTTAATTTATAGCACTTACCACAAGTTTCAGAAAATGGTGTAAGTCCTAATAATTTAAATGAGTAGCTTATCTAATATTACACGCTGAAGTATAAAAAATATCAGTAACCAAAAACACTTCCTATTACGCGAATATCTTATTATCTTATCTTATGTGGGGGCCAGTCAGTGCAGACCGGCGACACTTCGACCCAGTGGGATCTTTAGTGTCGACACTCTCCCAATAACGACTGGCATAGATAGATATTCATGGCAGCTGGGATCGATGGCTTAACGTTCTTTCCGAGGCACGGAGCAGGCGATAATTGTCAATCAATACGCACATAATTTCGAAAAGTCGTATAACTTCCGAAAGTCAGAGGTGCGCGACGTGGGTTCGAACCCGAGACCCTCTGCATTGCAGTCTGTTGGTCTCCCTACTGAGCTATCGCTGCTCTGAATATCTTATTAAGTATTTAATCCAGGCCAGTTGTTGCCAAAATGGTTGCCGAAATTTCCATATTTATAAGAACATATTTTTCTAGGTTTTTCTGATTCCTTGTCTCTAAGTCATAGCTATTTTTACTACATACTAAAGTATTATCTATACTAATACTAGCTGTCCCGCGCAACTTCGTCTGCTTCACATTAGATAAATGTTGCTAGTTTAAAAAAAAACTCTCCTATTTTTTTAGTTGGACCGAAATACAGATGGTTACAAAGTTTGATCAAAATCGGTTCAGTAGTTTAGGAGTTCATAGCGGATAAACAACGTGACACGTAATTTATATACATATATTAAGATTATATTTGTTTAGTTGAACGCGCTAATGTCATGAAGTACTGATTCAAATTGAAAAATTATTTTAGTGTTAGATAGCCCATTAAACGAGGAAGGCTATAAGCTATATAACATCGCGCTGCGGCTAATAGGAGCGGAGCATCAATGGAAAATGTTGCAAATATGAGGAAATTCTCTTATGTTGCGCGAATCGGTTAGTTATCTATGTATAAAGTATGCGTAGAAAGCTGTCGTATTTTATTACATACTCTTCTGTGGTTATATGAAGGGACAAACTTGAGAGGAACTTATTTCCCGGACCTCAGAAAGTAAATCTAAAACCCGTATAGTGAGTGTGAGCTAGTTATTAAGTATTCGTCCGTTGGTCTAGATACTCTAGACCACAGTTGAGACTTTATTTCTTGGAATCACCTCCATGTAAAAAGTTCTATGATATTGCAAGATACCGTGGTTTCATGGTTGCATGATAAGTGAACTTCTAAATCAGTGTAATACAAGAATATATTTTGAACGAACTGGTACTTTCTATATTGCATGATTTCTCAAATCGATATTTATTTATTTTTATTCAATTAATATGATTGTTTGAGTATGAGAGACTTATCACACTTAGTGACTTATCACACGTTTTGCCTACTGGAATTGTGTTTTTAACTAGCCAGTTTCATACGACTAAAGTACATACTTTAGTACCGTCTATACCGTCGTCAAGAATCCATTCTTTAATAGAAACCATGAGACAGATTATAAAAAATTGTACACATTAAGTGAGGTCTTACAGTCATTGCCCTTTTGGGATGGGTCACTCGCATATACACACATACACTACTAGGCTTATCTGAATATCTTGCAAATATAAAGTCAGGTCTCGTGTAAAAATTAATTATGGAGAAACTAAAATCTAATTCAGTAACAAGATTTTAGAGCCGCGAAAGCTTGTTACTAGTTGAGAACTTGTCTAGCAAATACCATTCCTTTTTAAAACAAAAACGTTAAAACCGAACTACCGTTTCAATTACATGTCCTAATTCTAAGAAATAGTACGTACATTACATTCTAACCACTAGCCACCAATAAAATACGAACTATCAAGACAGTTCGTAAATTTAACAACGTGCCCGCAAGGCATATCTAGGGATACGAACATCCGTGTTTTGGCAGTAACGCTGGGTACCCGACAATAAGGATATAAGCTTTTATACGAGGTTATAAGTTATGTTACGGTCAAGGCCCTAAAAGATTTGTACGCCGAGTACTTGCGAACACGAAATATGGACTAAGGAATGGCGCAGTGTATATTATTATTTATAATAAGTGTATATGTACATAAACTCGAGTCTATGCATCACTAGATAAGCAGAGATGTATTACACGTATATTTTGCCAACAATGCTTATTAAGCGCGGCTTCGCTCAGGCTGAAAGTCAGTCTCACTATATCCTTTTCTGCACTCCTAAAGTGTATGCGAAAGTTTATGTTGATCGGTCAAATAGTTAAGATGTGAAGCGTAACTAACAAAAAAATTGGTTGTCTGTAAAGTCGGTTTACGGACGATAGTTTAACGTGACAACGTCATAACAAAATTTATTGCCCGTAACGTTACAATAAGCGTAACGGGACAATGAGCGTAACGGCACAATGAGCGTAACGGGACAATAAGTCATCCTTTTTCGTGCGTGCAGCCGGCGTTCATCGATTTATTAGATGTTGTCACGTCAAAAACTCACATTCGCATTTATAACATGAGTTGGTATGTAATAATTGCGTTTACTCGGCACATTTCCACATTGTAATATGCATATCGCTATTGAGCATATCTTCAAAATGGTAGACACTCTACCACGGCTAGTATGGATTAGGTTAATATTAAAATAGTTAAGGATTCGTAATAACCGACAAGCCTTTTGCCCTACACCTGACACACTTCATCATTGCTGTTACTCAAAGTTTCCTAGCAGAAATGATAAATTGACCAATCCTGGGTCCCAGATACGATTTCCTAATATATCGACAATCGTACGCCACTTGTAGGTTCCAGGCCTATAAGCAGGTACTCAATAAAAAAAAGTCATTACTTTCATATATTCGATATGATACCATGCATGATATTGCCTTACAAAATGCCTAGTCAAACTAAATGCATCATCATAAATTGATTTTGATTTGTAATCATGTTAGGTTATACTTGGAAACTAAATAAATATAGACGCGATAAAAAAAGATGAAGAGGAATATGATGGATGAGGAGAGAATGAAGAGAGAAATTTATACTCTCAACCTAAGCTCTACGAACGGTTAGTAAAAGGTACGAAAATGTAAATTTTGCAAAATTTTTAGAATAACTCTATTAGGTATGGTGGGCTGTCAATTTAAGATAACACCTAAAGCTCTTCTTCACAAATGGGCAATGCCTTTTGAATATTAATTTTTATCGTGGAACTAATTTCCACCTTTTTCCATTTTGTCGGCCTCGATGGCGTAGTGGTTAGTGTAACCGACTGCCACGCCTGAGGTCGCGGGTTCGATTCCCGCACAAGTCAAACATTTGTGTGCATGAACATGGATGTTTGTCTTGGTCTGGATGTTTCTAAGTATAATATGTATGTATTTACAAAAAAAGTATATATGTATGTTTACCCATTGTCTAGTATCCATAGTACAAGCTCTGCTTAGTTTGGGCTAGATAGTGTTGTGTGTATGTGGTAGAATATTATTTATTATTATTATTATTATTGTTTTTCTATTTTAAACTAGGTATATCTTCACCTAAAAGTACTGTTATCGATTTTATTTGCTCAATATTATGGTTTTGTTTGTTTTGCGAGTGTCAACAATAATTTAATTTCAAAATAGACAACTAATGATTTTTTTAAATTTCTCTTTTACTTCAAGAGTAAATCCTGCGTATAAATACAAATAACGCCCAGAATGACTATTTGTTGATCATATACATTTTGTGCCGTTTGTGGATCGACCTGACAAAACTCCACGCAGTGGCACCGGTGAGGCCACCACTTAAATCATTACGCCATCCGTGCAGATTTGTTTTATTTTTTTGAATGATTACTATTTGTTTTTATTACTAATATTTGTAACCGTCTAAATACTTGTGTGTATGCGAGCGAGTATCTCGCTCGACTATACTAGTTGTCGTGCGGCTGCCTTGATGTTGCCGAACGACACACTTGATATATCTTGTTAAATGAAAAATCCTTGATGATTGGAATATATTTATTTTCTTGATACACGAGTTTATCTTGCTAAAGACTTATTGTAAAGTAAATAATTGAAACAAATAAAAGTATAAGTATTGTAATGCGCTGACGCGGTCAAGTGCGCGGTATGTCGCTGACGCGGTTACTTGTGAGGTTAATAAACCGAAAACTATTTTTTTTTTTGTTTTATTAAAACCTCAATAGTTCACAATGTGAACTAATACCTATTGAACTATTATTGTCATTTCGTTCTAACCTAGTAAATCGGCAGTTGTATCCTTCGTGAGCTATTAAATATCAACAAGTTTTAGCTGGCCGTCTCACTGCGCTATAAGGCCTCAACTTGTGCAAGTTAACGGCGTCGTTCACAAGAGTTACATACTTAATTAACCTGTAAGTACCACGTGACTCTAAAAGTCGAAAACTGCATCTAATTCAATTTACTCAATATTTCGCATAGTATAAATTTTATTAAATTTTGTATGTTATGTGAAAAAAAATGATAAGTAGATTTATATAATTTTAGATTGCTTTGTATGAGGATTAAAAAAAAACCCAGATAGTAGATAACATTAAAATTCATTGCATGAGCTTAGTATAATTCTTTTCGTGATAAAATGCATAGTACTATAATAAATGTTATTGCAATGTTTTGCTTTTATGAGAACTTGCTAGAAAAACGACAACTAAACTAAAAATACTATGTTATTTTTTTCTGTGTTTAACCTTTGCATCTAAAAGTTATATTATCTAAAGCATCGTTGCATAAATGTATATTGTGAAAACAACAGCAACATTTTAAACTTTCGACGACGTGGAGTACATACATTATCCGTTCAGACAAAAATCTTATACTCTACGTTTTGTTTTTATTTAGTTTTTTACTACTTAGGTGGCAAACAAGCATATGGTAAGTGGTCACCGTAGCCTATGGACGCCTGCAACACCAGGTGCATCACCTGCGCGTTACCGACCCTTTAGGAAAGGAAGTGGGAAGAAGAAGGAGTGGGAAGGGGGAAAGGGGGTTCTTGGGCCTCCGACACTCTCACTCAGCGAACGAAACACAATTACAGTAGGAATACTGCTATTTCACGTCAATATTCTGTGAGAGGGTAGTCCTTTCCCGGTCGAGCCAGCCCATTCAGGCTGAAAGCAGCGAGGCTCTATTCCTTTCTCAAATTTGTCTCCAATACACCTTCAGAAGAATTTATATAGATAAATATATTTCGACAATATACATAAAATAATGACAGCATCAAGATCATCAGCAAGATCATAATATCAATAAAAAAAGAACAAATTCAAAAAATGAATAAGTAGTTTAAAGTTCAATATGTACGCGTACTCCCAAGTGACATTCAAAATCTAAGTTTTAATAAATTTAAAACAGTAGTGAAACGTAAAATATATAAAATCTTAGTCTTGATATAAACTATTGTAATAACTACGCACGGCTGCTCATATAAGCAAAAGAAGGTTCAGGTTTGCAGAGGTTCCAGAGGTCACGAGTTCACTGGAACCTCTGCAATTCCGTAGAGACATTGCCTCATTGGCATGTTTCTACAGAATATACCACGGGGAGTGCTCTTAAGATTTATTCCACCTTATCCCGCCCTCCCCTTTCCTATCCAGAACAACGCGTGCTGGGCTCAGATGCCATCCTTACACGGTAGAGTCGATTAGAGCGCGTACCAAAAAGTTTGGGTCCTCATATCTCTGCCGAACGACCAAGGCATGGAATTCTCTGCCAAGGCACGTGTTTCCTTCTTCCTTCAATCCTGGGTTCATTAAGCGGGGCGTGAAAAAGCATCTTCTCAGGCCGTCAAAGTAGAGACCTCAACATCGCCTCGGCTACTGTGGGGGCGATGTGGAGGCCACTGCTCTTAGACCACACGACTGCTTACCATCAGGTGGAGTGTGGTCATTTTGACGAGCAAAATAAAAAAAATAAAAAAAAATAAAGTGGTAATCAATTTATATGTATTGTTAAAAAAATAAATATTGGGTATGAGTTGCTAGCCTTCATGAAAGCTATATTCCTCGAACTGTTTTTTTTTTTCAATGCAAGATTGTTATTTCCTTTTATTTATTTTTAATATTATATATTTTATTAATATTTAAGTAAATTTACTTGCTCATGAAGTGATTTCACATTTTTATGGAGATAAAGATTGTTTACTTGGATTTTGACTTTAATCAACTAAGGTTAAAACTGTAAGTTTAAATTAGTCCCCTTGGTGGACAAAGAGCCACTTGCAGAATAAGAGGGGTTAGAAAATAATCCACTGCGCGCACAAAATGCGGGTTAGTAAACTCCTAAACCGACCGCTGAGAATATTGCGAACTCCGCACAAGCTTGAGGTTTCCTTGAAACGATGCATTTAACGGTAAAGTGCGGTATGAGAAACTTTCAAAAATGCTCATCACGTACTCTGCTTGTATTAAAATCATTTAAATTTTAAAGTTTTATCAAATATGATATCCAACAGCGGTATGCGTGTGTAGGCACATTACAACTATGGGACCTCAATATCTTAGACGTACCTATGACCTCAATTGTGTAACTCAATTGTGCTGAATATTATTTAATACTTTTACTTAGTCATATATTACATTTTCTGTTTACATGTGTGAATATGTATATGCCCACACATACTTAATATTAGAATATAAATACTGTCGATATGATCAAATAAAGAAGCATTCTGAACACGCAATCGTAGTTTTCACTACACGTACATTAGGTCTTGGGTCGATAGGATACCCAGGTTGGGTAATGTCTAAATAAAGTTTTCCTGTCAAGTAATTATTAACAACACCGAATCTGAAAGAAACCGGTAAACAGCAATATAGGCTATATTGTTGGCGTCGATGGCGTAGTGGTTAGTGTAACCGATTGCCACGCCTGAGATCGCGGGTTAGATTCCCGCACAAGTCAAACATTTGTGTGCATGAACATGGATGTTTGTCTTGGTCAGGGTGTTTCTATGCATGTATTTACAAAAAAAAAACAATTATATGTATGTTTATCCATTGTCTAGTACCCATAGTACGAGCTCTGCTTAGTTTGGGCTAGATGGTGTTGTGTGTTTGTGGTAGAATATTATTATTGTTATTACTGTTTACCGTTTTTTTTATAACATGGGGTCTGAAGCTATAGTTGAAGAAGTTTGGGTATAATAAGCCTCTGCCAGCAACCTTCGGATTATAGACGTAAGACCATGTCATTAAAATATCGAATAGTACAACATCGTACACCTGCGGCTATCGATAAATGTACTTACTTTTAAAAATTCTCGAAATCGTAGACAGAGAGGTATTAGCACTAAGAGCCACGTAATAGATAAGACTTTTGCTATTTATTATGTATATTTCTAGTATATGTGCTGCAACTAAAAAAAAAAGAATATAAAGCAATTACCCTGCCCGACACGGGATTTAAACCTGGCAACTCACGATCAGCCAATTATTAAGCACAAAGTACACCTACAAATTGTATTTAGCAACGTTATGTGCGGTCAGTCTATAGATGGGTGACCGCTTACTGGTATTTCATCTGATCGTCACTGTGCTTCGGAGGGCACGTAAAAAGTCGGTCCCGGTTGTTGTCAAATTGACGTTAAGTCATGTCAGAGGCCTACGGGCGGCTTGAACAACTCTTGACAACAGGTTAGCCACTAACCACACGAAAAAAAAGAAAGAAGAAATTGTATTTAGTAATTAAACCTAACAATACCCTTTAAATATATAAGCGTACTCTTCAAGTATGAAACTAATAAGTACTTAACGTAGACGTAACTAAAATCACGTAAAGCCATTATGAGTGATGGCCCTATTTCTCTTGCGGTAAGAAAAGGCTTAATTGAGTGTCAGCACGTTGTAGATGGTTCGCTCTTGAGACACCCTACGTCCCACGTCGCGTCGCAAAGATAGTCTATTCTCAGGACAAGACTCTCGTTACGGCATTTGTTCGTTATCATAGGAAAATAAGTTGGGTGGAAAGGACTAAAGCATTGAAGGCAGATTTATAAATGACATAGCAAATACTATTATCGGTTGTGTGGTTATTCCGATACTGTCAATGCAATGAGTGAGAGTTCAATTTTCGCACAGAACTTAACCATTATCACGAATAAATACCTTTGATCCACAATGTTAACAGAGTTTAGATGTTAATTTGTGTTCGTTTCCTTATACTGGGTGTAAATGACGGTGTACCGAAAACTGAAATAGTAGATTCAGACCATTATTCTGAGTTAAACTCTTTGGAATTTTTTCAACAATCACAATTGCTTTTCTGCAATTTTTTATTTTTCTACAATACAGCAATGTAATTAAATGGTCGTGATTTAAATAGATCAGCTGTTTTTATGCGTGCGGAACGCAGAGTTCATTCGTCGAGTGCGATGTATTGGTAGCAATCCATTGCGTACCGCGTAATAATGTTAATCTACATAACATTTTATTCTTGCGTTTTTTTATTAATTGAAGTTTGCGTCGTGATATGTACTTATAGAAAGAAGTCTTGCTAAAGTTTTCGGTACGCCGTCCCTTACACCCAGTATATTTGGAAAGTAGTTCTAAGATTGCAATTATGCGTCATTTTATTTAAATTATATTTCAATCATGCACATTGATTACTTGACATGGCCAAAAATGCAACGCACATATTTATATAAACTCACCCAGTTGCTAAGAAGATAAAATTTTACCATGAGTCAAAGAATTTTAAAGTATGTATATTTTTATTTTGTCTTTCACCTTCTCCACAATAACTTTCTGTGCCAAATATCACACCCCTTCGTGCGCCCAATATACCCCTTGTTAAAATTATTTTTTCCGCGTGTTAATATTCTATTGATATAGAGCACTATGTCTGTAAAAGCGAATAAATATTACAGGTAAGACGGCTGTCTATACATTAGAATATATTTTTAATATGCAGTTGTGTATAATGAAAAGGATTAGCCGAACTACAGAAACCGTATAAAAATAACTATTTTTTAGAAGAAATATACACTATTTATTTTGCACTCTACCAAAATCGCATAGTCACGAAGATTATAAAGCATGTTCTTTTTAATGTACACGTGGTTTTAAAAGGCTTTTCTTTTTTTTTGCTTTCCATAGCCATATAGTAAATAAGAATTTGTCCTCCGCTTGTAGCCAAAATATTTTGGCAAAGTCACAAAAACGTAGCCAAAGAAACAGAATAACTCTGAAAATTACTATCAACAATATTAATTTATTGGTTGAGCGGGAATAAAGAACTAGCCGCTTGGATTTAAATTATGAAGCATTTATTTGGTTGAAACAAAGTGAACTATGACCAAATAATGTGTTAAGTGGATTAAAAGAGAACATAACAAAACTTGACGTTATATTATATTTCTTGTGAAAGTAGGTAGACAAAGAGCTTACATATCTACTTAATATAATGCTAGACAACGGGTTTTACTCGCGATAATGAATTTAAAAGGTCATAAGTACCTATTGATGATACAGGATCGGTCCAAGTAGGTCGAAACGTCGGGCAATCAATAGGTTTACCTTTTAAGACCCGTTGTCTAGCATTATATTAATAATAATAATGTCCTCTAGACCAAATTTCGGTCATGGTGGCCAATCTTAACGGAGACTGGCCATCCGCGCAGGAGATATTATAGTGCACAAGTGTGTGCACAAACACAAGTGCACTCTCTGTTCCCTAACCCTCATGATCCGATGGGACGGATAATCCGACACGACCGGAGAGAGATCAGGCGCAGGACCAACGGCTTTACGTGCTTTCCGAGGCACGGGGGTGTCTAACACCGCCAACTTCCTAACTCCGGGCTCGTATTGAGATTTCTTAATAGAAAAACTCAATAACTTTTTTGTTGGTCCGACCCGGGATTCAAATTCGAGACCTCATGCACAGCAGTCGCATTCACTACCACTGCGCCACGGAGGCAGTATTATTATATTAAGTATGTGTACAAATCGCGATAGTCTAAAAGCTTTTAAAGAGCTTACACTTCCATACGACTCATAATATCAACTTCAGTTATTATATTTAAGAAGACAATTCCCGCCCAAGGCATTTTTCTGTGTTGCGTGGGACTTTACAAACGTATTAACAACGGACAAAAAGAACGCCTAGACTCGAGACAATTATTTTCTGAATTACATAAATTTTGTCTCTTGGGAGGGGGGGGGGTATCGGACCCACAACATGCAACGACGTGGCTTCTTCCTCTTTCTTTAAAAGAAGAAGAAGAACGCAGTCGCAATGGCGTGGCCGGGCACCTACTTAAATCGTCAGCATAAACGTAACCAACTTTAAGGATCTTTAAGGCTCCGGGGGCCGAATGGAGGCATCCAGACATCATGTTGCTGCTATCTACTCCATAACAGAAAAACCTAATAAGACTTCGTGCAACCCAGAACTCAAATAATATTTAATTGACTTCCATAATTTATAACTTCTTACTTAGCAGACGGTCATTTAGAGTAATTGACAAGTAAATTTTTTTAATTTCCGTCTGCCATTACTGTTTACTTGATATCTGTCGAAATTAAATTGAAGGTTTGTTCTTGCTTGCCTCTACTTCGTATTTAATGGCTGCGAATTGTAAACAAAATGTAGAGCTTCGATTTTTCAATCGGCAAATAAGTTTTATCTGAAGAATGTGTTTTACTTTTTGACAGCATTTGTATAGAAAATATGTCAAATACCTATATTTGTTGGTCAGACAAAAGTAATCTGACGATTGAAGAGTCGACCCTTGAACTTTTACATTTTGTAACATTAAAAAATTAATATCGCCATTACTTTATGAAAACCATTGCTAACCGTACGTCTTTATTAAATCATTTTATTGCTGTAATTATTTATTAGGTACAAACATCTACTAATAAGTCACACTGTTTCTCCGGGCGAAATTATTTTAGTACCCCTTTCTCAATATTTGTTACCATGCTGTCTTTCATGTTACCTCACTCTCTTGTCACACTATTCCTCATTATCCATCCTTCAGAAAAACGCCATACATGCTTATAAATTCTCTCGTTCCAGTGCATTTATTCTACTTGCCCGTCTCTTTTACTAACTCAACTTTTACTCACATTAAATTAAAGTCCACGAAACTAAGTTACCAAGACACACTAAACTCCCAACTAAAGTAAATAAATTGTTGCTGAACTGTACAAAAATCTAATGTTGATTTTAAGTGGTGGTTGGTGTGAAAATCACGTCTTGTTTTGGTGTAAATATCTGGAACAGGAAAACATTCCAGCATTTAACTTTGCTATCGTGTTAAGTTGCGGTGTTGATGAAGTTTTTATTCAATTTAAGGCTCCTGTTTCTTTACAAATACAGCTAAGTAAATTGTGTTTTATAGAAGTTGCGGTAAAATGTTGAAATACTTTGATTAAAGTTTACGGACAATTTGCATTAGTATGATATTTTTATACTACTAATAGGTAATTGAAAACTGAAAAGATTATATCTCAACATTAACTTGAAATTTTACTAAAACTGAAGTTATATTCCAGCTGTTCACTCTTAGCCAGACCTGGAGACCGAATAAAATACTTGTTGCTTAATTATAATAATAATATTTTTATTTCAAACCAGTGATCCATATAGCATTAGTATCACCTTAGCCTATTGTTAGTAATAAATAATATATAAAATAAACTATTGAGTGAAGACCGCGACTCGGCAAACGTAGTGTAGGACGCCCTCCGACCAGGTGGGATGACGATCTGCGAAAGACTGCAGGCAGATGCTGGATGCGGCAAGCTGAAGACAGGGCGCTATGGCGCTCTTTGGGGGAGGGCTATGTCCAGCAGTGGACTATTATAGCCTGATGATGATGATGATGAAAATAAAGTAATTAAAGTCATGTACATCTGCACGCACATGTCTACGCGCGCAGTGCTGTATAAACGGGCCATAAATTTCTTCCGCCAGAGTTGCCAGGATATTGTTGGAACTATCCCTGACTCGCCGAAGCATTGACGCACATCGTTTGCGCATGATGGCATAAAACTTTCGTCCGCAAACATGCCCGTTGCGCTACAGAATCGAGGTAGTCCCAACAACATCCTTAGTGCGTTATTATACTGGACGCGCAGAGCGCTGTAAGCCTTCTGCGTATAACTCACCCACAGGCTGCACGAGTAAAACGACTGGCAATATGACCGGAAAAGAGTCAGTTTAACCCGTTTAGAGCACTTTGCAAACCTGCGAGCGAGCATATTACATCGATATCCTGACCATCTGTAAGAGAATCCGTAACCACAAGGCCATGGTATTTAAATTCAGTGACGATGTGCAGTGGTTTGGTGCATTCCTAGTAATTTTACAGGCGGAACAACTATACTAATAATTATACTATACTATATCTATATAACAATTATACTAAGGTTTTAATGAAACTCGACCACATATTGTTCAACCAGGCAATCGGTCCCAAAATCCTATGCACAGCAGTCACTTACACTATTGATATAAAGTCTAAGCGGTCTTGCGATTTATTTATAAGAAATGAATGCTTAATTACACGAAACTGTACTATGTCAACAGGCAATCAATAGGTATAAGCAAAGCAACAATAATTGGCTTAAGAACGCTACCTATGTAATTGATAGTACGCAAGGGATACACCTATCCAATATAATTATCCAAAGGCTGCAAAAACAAAGTACAGTCAGACGAGCCTTACTAAATAAAATTTTTATGGTATCACCAAATTTAACATTCTGCCGTTGGCAATTTTTTGCTCACGCTACAAATGAATTGACTTGCTTGGGAATGGCTTTACCGGAATTTAGCGAAGAATAGTTATATATTACTGCGCTTCGCCCATTGAGTAAGAAAACCTAGACCAACCGTTTCTTTTCTCTTAACCAATCTTTGATTTCTTTTTCCTAGCATGAATCGCCAATGCTTGAGTTATATCTCTGGTGTTGCAAGCTATTATTGGCTATTGTATCCGATTACCATCAAACGAGTAGTATGCTTGTTAGCCATATTATTAGTTATACAAAAACGTATAAAAGTAGTGCAAGCAAAGTAAGGCATATGGCTCAGAAGCAATCCAATTTTTATTAGTACCCTAGTGTGTTCATATTTATGAATCAAAACCTAAATAATGTTGTACCCGAAATATTCGGTTTCGAAGAAATTTTCTTTAGATGGTTATCGAAGATTCATGGTAGAAACTTGTTATAAATTATATTATACCGATAAAATACAAGTCTTTAATCATTATGTTTCGTTTGCTTCTAGAGAAAATTACTCTTCAATCTATTAGATTGGTTTTGTAAATTGGTATGATGTGGTTTCAAACTGATATTTGGAACGTTTGTAGGTTTGATTTCTGCTATCTGCTCTGCTGAAGAGCATTCTTAGAGCCGCGATACTTTCTCTCATCTGAAACCTGAATGAGACTTTCTATTTGTTATTTTATCTTGTAGATTCTAAATATATTTTATTTATAATAAATTTATATAAGCTTAAGCACCTAATAAATGACTTCTCTTGAAAAGAAATAAGATTTAAAATATCTCAACATTAACTTGGAATTTTACTAAAACTGGAGTTATATTCCAGCTGTTCACTTTTAGGCAGACCTAGAGACCGATTATGCTATTTCATCTTTTTCATTGTTTTTGGTAGAATTACTGGTGTCATTAGAGCGGAGCCTTGATTGACAGGTTAGTAATATAAAAAAATAAATCATATAATCTTCTAAATGGTAAAGTATTCTAGTGTGTATGTTATGTTTTCACGACTAAATTTCTAAACCGATTTCTATTGAATTTTATTTAGAGCTAGCTTAAACTTAGGCAAAGAGCTAAGGCTACTCAAAACATTTCACATGTTTGCACATTTGTTTCACATTTTTGAAGCGTGGCCGTCAGCTGGTATCGTATAAAGATAAAATGAATAAATTGTGCGACAGTGTACGTAATGACAATTGTATTCCAGATTACTTTAAAATTAATTAAAGATATGCTAGTATTATTGGTAATTTGAATATAAAACATTTTCTTGTACATATTGTATGTTGTCATTAATTAAAATCCGATACGTATTTAGGTCGAGGATCTCGTATTTACCCTCTTAGAATATAAATGGTTTATCGACAATTTTGATTAGGTTACCTCTCCGTTCATCAACATCAACAAGATATATTTTGGGCTTTCGTAAGTACGTTTCATAACTTTTTCGAAGAAATTGATACAAAATTAATTACCAACCCTATATTGTAAGGTGTGTGTCATGCTTTAGTTCGTAGTGGCATTTGATCATGAGGTTTCAAGTTAGATGACCAAGTCTGGGTATTGTAATTGTAAAATGTCGAGTTTGATACACATTTATAACATAAGTTTTAAAATCCGGTTAGATTAGAAAACCGACTCCAAGTTACTTGGGAATAATAAAGAAAAGGAAGACGTGTGCATGTCTCTGATTTCCTCCTAAACAGCTGGGCCGATTTTGACGATTTTAGCTGTGTGTATTTGAATGGGTTTAGGGCTTTTAGTTAGTTTAATCGGTCAGGATAACGTGTTTCGGTACTCCTTGCTTAAATTAAAATTCTTAATAGCATGGAATAACTAGGCTTGCTTTGATTATGGTGGCACTAAGTATAAGCGACGATTTTTAAAATATGGCAATTAATAATAAAAACCACACATACATTTTCATCTCATTTTATTTGTCACAAACATTTCGAATTCTCAACCTATTAGTTTATGAATCACCAGGCGAGTTTGTTGCCATAACCGGCATAGGCACCGTTTCCATAACCGCCATAAGCGGCATTGCCGTAAGCGCCATTGCTGTAACCGCCATAGCCGTATCCGCCATAACCGCCGTAGGCACCGTTGCCATATCCATGAGCGACGCGAGAGTCATCACGGTAGAAAGAGGCGGTAGACACAGCAGGTCCAAGACCGCTGTAGCCATTGGAGCCATAGCCAAGACCATTGTAGCCGTTAGCACCGTAGCCGCTGTAACCACCAAGAGCGCCTGAATAGCCTCCGTGGGCACCAGAGTAGCCGCCAAGAGCACCAGAGTAACCACCATGGTATCCAGTGTCAGCAGGTACTACTTTAGAAACTGAAGTGTAGGAGGTTGCTGGAGCAGCTCCGTATCCACCATAGGCGCCATATCCATTGCCGGCGTATCCGCCATAGCCGCCAGCATATCCGCCATAGCCGCTAGCGTAACCGCCATAGCCATCATAACCAGAGCCATATCCGCCGTAGTTCGAAGCTCCGTTGAGGAGAGCTCCGGCATGGGCCAGGCCGAAGAGGCAGGTGGCGACAGCGAAGATCTGAATAAAAAATAAATATTAGTTTTCTTTTCCTAAGTCAGACCTCACAGTCTACTTCAGGGTCTGAGTCTGAGGCTAACACTTGCATAACTATTTTGTCTGCATGAATATGATAACAAATATTATGATTATATGTTATCAAAAATCATGACATACTTTTTACATTGTTCTTTTGAAGTTAAACGCCAGCTTCCAGAAACAGCGCAGCTACTTAGAATTTTCTTAGTTAAGTGTAGAGATTTTTGGCAAGATATCATTAGGAATAGATATGATTCCTAGTGATTAAGTTCGCATGCACGGGGACCGGGATAACTATTTGCAGAACACTATATTTTTCTTTTGTAAAGACGTCGAAGTAACACTCAAACTATTTGTTGTATAAATTATCATGTATAAACAGTTTTTTAACATTGCGCTAAAGAGAACAATCTTGTAATTAATGCACGGTATATAATTTGCAATTACTTACTTTAGTAAACATGTTGGTATCTCTTCAAGTGTGTTGAATTGAATGTTTTGGAATCTTCAATTACACGTTTTTATATCAAAATCGTAGGAAACAACATCCATTTTTCAAGGTCCCCTTAGATTTTGAGAAAAACGGAGCGTGACGGAATTTAATTAGACTTACGTTAAAATGCAATATTATTTGATATATTGCTGAATGTTTTTGTTGGAGTAGAAACCTTATTTCGTTTATTTAAAGGTGGTTTTAGTTTGATGATGATTGAGATGGTTATCGGTATTTGATAGCTATCTTTAATATTGTTGTACAAGGATTGGCATTTAATTTAGTGTGAAATATAAAACATGAAGTAATTAATTACCTTTGTAAATGAGTATTACTTGTCAATTATTATATTGATTTTGATTCCATACTTCTAAAATATTGTAATATCGTTTAACTGTCTCTATATCAAGAAAATGAAAGTGGATATAGTTACAAGAATAGAAAAGGCTATGTTAAGCTGGTTTGAACATGTAGAAAGAATGGACGAGCAAAGACTGACTAAGAAAGTTTATAAGGCTAGTGTGAATGGAACAGTCGCAAGAGGAAAACCTAGGCGAACGTTTCTCGATCAGATCGGAGGCGTTCTGGATAAAGGCCAGGTTAAGAGCTCCTTGAGCTGACGGGCGTGTATGAGGAATGTGATGAAAGTGAATGAAGCCAGAGAAGTGTGTCAGGATCGTAGCAAATGGAAATCCGTAGTCTCTGCCTACCCCTCTGAGAAACAGGCGTGAATCTATGTATGTATGTATATCAAGAAAATGTTTAAGAAAATCATAATTGAAGGCAATTCTATTAATTCTTGTAATAATATATACCCCTTGTGTATACATTTTCCTTTCGGACTTTTCTGTCCTGAGTATACATTTCCAAAATGTATACACAGGACAGAAAAGTCCACAGACTCAGCTTGAAGAGGACTTGGCCATAAAATTAACCTAGTTGAGGAACCAACCTGTACTAGGCAATCTTAAAGAACATTTTGGATTACTTCTTTACCGTTTAATCTATTTATAATAAATTTAAATTACTGGAAAGATGACACATTAATTCAAGTGTGTTTATGATTCAAATGGTGTGGGTCTAGGTTTTGCCATATCCCTATATGGTAAAAAGATTTCTACAAATGATTGTGACGAGTAAATATACTTTGTGCCTGTCTTTGTTTGAATGTCTGCAGTCTTGGGACGCAGAGATTATCCCTAAAATGGATGTTCTATGATTTTTAAGAAGCATTTTCTCAAAACTTCTAATTAGAGTGCCGAGTGTAGGCCGACAAATCTTCTCACTATCCAAGTTCAATGAAATTCCAAAAAATCGTCCAATAGACTAAAATAATATTAATTTATTACAAGACTAGATTTTCCCGCGGCTTCGCTCGCGTAAATATAGGTTATGTTAGTATCAGTACTTTTTTTATTGAAAGGTACTCTATGTCCTTTTCTGTTTTCCTTACAACGTATGTGTGAAATTTTATGATGATCGGTTGAGTGGTTAAGTCGTGAAAGCGTAACAAACAAACAAACTCACATTCGCATTTTATAATATTAGGTAGGATATAATTTCAAATGATTTGCTTAAACCCTGTACAGTAATAGATACTACCAAAGACGTGGATCGATGCATGTTACACCCCCAATTTGTTGTATGGATGGAGATTTAAATACTTAAAACATTTTTCTTCCTTTCTTTTTCTTTCTTTCTTCTTTCTTTCTTTCTTTAGTTTTAAGTCCCACGTAATAGGAGTAGAGCCTATTGCTGTCTTCTAAGCACAGATCCAAACTGCTATTGAGAACTGAAGCTTTCTTAACAGATGTATTCAATAACTCGTTGTTCGGGAATCTACCTCAAGCCCGCAACGTACAGCAGTTCCATTCACTACCGCTGCGCCACCGCTTTTTTATCTTTGTTAATTATATGAAATTATATATTAACTAGATGTGCCCGCGGTTTTACTCGCGTTTATGGTTACTGCGCCGCCCCCGTGGATCGTAGCGTGATGTTATAATAATATAGCCTATAGCCTTCCTCGATAAATAGGCTATCCACCACTAAAATAATTATTCAATTCGAACCAGTAGTTCCTGAGATTAGCGCATTCAAACAAACAAACAAACTCTTCAACTTTATAATATTAGTATAGACTAGCTGTTACCTGCGACTTCGTCCGCGTAGATTTTAACTAAAAAGTGTTTGTCTCCGCGGAACCCTATATTTTTTATAAAATCAAAGTAGCCTAAGTTACTCCTTATAACATCAGCTATCTGCCAGTGAAAGTCCCGTCAAAATCGGTTCAGCCGTTTCGGAGATTAGTCGGAACAAACAGACAGACAGACAGAAAAAAATAAAAGAAATAGATGTTTACGTATACCTACCTTATATACTTTCATATGCATTCGATAAAAAGCTGTTATTTTGACATTACAAACAGACACTTCAATTTTATTTATTTATATAGATTACAGGTAAAGGTTCTGGTTTAGTTTAAAACTAATTAAGCATATCTGATGCGCGTATGTATATTAAATTAAGATAACGTAATTATAATCGTTTACAATAAAATAGCATAATTAATATTACAGCGTCAGTGACGCAGCGGTAGGTAATACGATTGCTGTGCGTTAGATCTCTGGTTCGATTCCCGGGTCAAATAAAGTAGCTGGCTCACTATTACAAGGTTCTATGTTATTATTTTTTAACTTTGGGAATGAAATTTGCATATCAGTAAAAATAACTTAAAAGTAACTTAGAACTATTTGCGATTTAATATTTTGAGGTGGTAAGTCTATTACTCTATTAGTCATCTATTACTATATTAGTCTAAACAAAACGGAATGACATATAGAACCATGCAATATTAATAACTTTTTTTTTTCAAAAGTGTAACATAGAACCTTGTAATATTGGACCAGCGAAACTTGCAGTAGCACCATGGAATACTGTACTCAGTGAACGGCTATACACTCGTGTGGAACTTAAAAGTACAGTAATTGGCGAAATTTGGGTGCAACTTTGGGATATAAAAATGCTTCAGACAATGTTGAGCGAGAATGAATTTGTAATGGATATGATGACAAAAAAAAAAATTTTGGTGTGTAATTATTTTTTGGCAAAAAATATTAGCCACGTATTTTTGTTTTGTCCCTCAAACTAAAACAACGAAGATATAACGAGTTTAAATTTCGTGTTACGTCACTTGTGGGTACAAATTTTAGAAAAGCGTGACGTCACAAGCCCCCGCGCCCGAAGTTTAATGCGTATATAATAATAATAATAATAATCTTTATTTGCCATTAGAGTTTACAAAATAAAACATATCGGTCCCCCACACTAGGCATGTCCTGTCCTGTGGGGAAATTAAACGATTTACATTTGAAAACAGCAAAGACAGAATACAAAACAACAGTAACAAAATTAATGTGCAATGAATTTCTAAAACTTAAAGATAAAAGTAAGGTTAACAAAATTATATTGTGGATAAGAAATGTGCATGCGTGTGTGTATGTGTGCGTGTTGTGTATGATTGTGTGTGTGTGTGCGTGTGTGTGTGTAATTGGTACGATTACCGCATCCTCATTTAATAACCTTTAGCACGGCTTCAGTATCAGTGTAACTCCACTTCAATAGGGTAGTCGTGGCCATCGCTTTGGTTTCCTTGACAGAACGGTCTTTAAAGTTACAAATCTTAGAGATTTTGTTATAAATGAAAGGGTACAGAAAGCTTCCGAAACGGTGAGCAAAAGAAGTAGCAGTGCGAATTTTGGGTAATTTGGGTACACGTTTTTTGGATAGTTCTTTGTATTCGTCGGAGTCTATCACAGTTTTATGGACAGCGGTCACCACCCTAACAATATACAATTTCCTGACGCTCAGCACGCCAGCCTCTTGATATAGAGTATCGGTACGATAACGACGGGGTTTTTTCAATGCAGTTTTTAATACTCCCCTTTGTGCTCTTTCGAGAGGTAGGATGAACGTAGTACTCGATCCACCCCAAGCCAGTATACAGTAATTAATAAGGGGCTGGCAGAGAGCCGTATACACCAATTTCAAGAGGCTACCGTGTAATACGTCACGTAAGTTTTTCATTACGTATATGACCTTCCTCACCCTCTTACACATTTCCTCCACATGCACTTTGAAAGTGAGCTTCTCGTCTAAGACCACACCAAGATACCTAAGAGAGTCTTGCCGACTGATTTCTCTGCGATTGCATGTATTATCTCGTATCATTTCGAAACTACAGTTACTTGAGTGAATCTTTAGGGCGGTTATTGAGACAGGTGCAGATGCACCCGTTTTGTAAAAGCATAAGAACTTTGTTTTTGAGGTGTTAAGGGATAATAGGTTCTGTTGCAACCAACTTGATACAGTCGCCATGCCCCTTTCTACCCTTTGACAGACCTTAGCCCAAGAGCTGTCGTGAAAGATTAAGGCAGTATCGTCGGCGTAGCACAGGATTTCAGATTTTTGTATTGGAAGAGTAGCGATATCATTCATGTAAAGCAGGAACAAAGTTGGACCCAATATGCTTCCCTGTGGAATGCCAAAAGTCACTGATTTGTAGCTGCTTTTTACGTCTGCAAGTTTGACGCATTGACAACGCTCTGATAAATAATCAGTAAACCAACTAAGAGCTGTTCCTCTGATGCCATAGGCCTCCAATTTCTTTAAGAGAATAGGGATTGATATAGAGTCGAACGCCTTGGCGAGGTCCAAGAAAACGCCGATACACTTCGATCCTCTATCTAGATGGGAGGCTACGGTGTTAGTGAGAAGAGAGACAGCGTCTTCACAAGAGCGTCCTTGTCTGAACCCAAATTGGCGGTCGGTAATTACTTTATTTTTACTTAGGAAATTCACTAATCTTTTGTGTATAATGCGTTCAAACAGAACAAATATATCTTAGTCAATTATTATTTTTTTGTTAAAAAAACTAGGTGTCCAATATATTTTGCTAATCTAAAAGATTGACTAATTAGAATCACTTATTTTTAACCCTGTCATCAAGCTTATTATGTTGTGAGCGATTACTCGGGTTCGATTCTGAAGGAATCCGTTATGAAAAATATTTTCCTTTTTCACTTCGACGAAAGAGGCCCAATATACTTACAAAGATATACAAAAATCTTTCCTGTATCAATACGGGTTACCTCTTCTCTATGATTTCTGAAAGTATTTCACTATGTATTTTAGATCTAACGAATAGCCTTTATTAAACTTCCTACACGCATTACCCACAATCATTCTATCCCCAATATCATAGATAAATCGAAGCCAATTCTACTTTGAACCTTATTATAACATGTTGATAGCAAGAAACTTGGCTTCATTTCGAAATGAAATTTCGTTTACCAAAATGTAATAAGTGTCTCTGAGTTAGGAAGTAACTTGGGAGATAATATTTTGATAAGTTTTTGTTTTGGTAGCCATGTTATTAACGAATCAGGACGTGTTTCGATAACTTTATTTATTAAATATTAGGTATAAGAAAAAAGTTATATCATTATTGTAGTTAAATAATAAATTTATATTTAGCCTTCTTCATATCCAAAAAGGGCAACGTTGAGGTCGTAGTTAAGTATCTTTTTTATTTTTTATTTTTTTTATTTTACAATTTTAGGAAAACTTACAGCTAGTATATATAATAAACAGAATTGAGCACGAAAAATGAAGGCAACATTAACATTAACATTCAAACAACACACAAAAAACACCCAGACTCAGAACAACCGTTTCTGGATCCCACAAAGTTATGTCCCATCTGGGGTTCGAACGTAAATATATCATTTCCAGGGAGAGCGCTGTTGTCTGAAATACAGATAAAATTTATCTAGTTCAGACACAGATGCCATAAAGATATTTGAGATTATGTATACAATTGAAAATGTAAACTTGTTTAATCATGTACTTCTGCTTTTTATGAAATAAATTATTATTATTTAAAAAAAATAAAACACCCACAAACCTCGGTGCACTGTCAGTAGCGAGGCGATCACTTAAACCACTACGTCATCCGTGCAGTTACCATTATATTTTCCATCATATTGTTAACTTTAATATTTAATTTTATAATCATATAATGCGTCCAAAAATCATATACTTATCATTTGATGTGATTGCGCATAGTTTTTGGTCATTATGAGAAAAAAATATAAGTTATGGTATACTTTTTCGGTAGATATTCATATCCCGCATCAAGAAAATAATAATGTAGTGTTTAATAAATCAAGCAATTGAAAATGAACGTTATACCTAGCATTTGAAAATGTTTTTTATATAAATTATTTTTAATGTTTTTTGTATATTCCACCACATACACACAATACCATCTAGCCTAAACTAAGCAGAGCTTGTACTATGGGTACTAGACAATGGATAAACATACATATTATATACTTTTTTTGTAAATACATACATATTATACATAGAAACACCCAGACCAAGACAAACATCCATGTTCATGCACACAAATGTTTGACTTGTGCGGGAATCGATCCCGCGACCTCAGGTGTGGCAGTACCAGTATTAAAAATTTAAATTTACACTTTCCCCGACGTTTCGGCTACGTTTCAGTAATCTTGATCACAGTTAGCAGAAATTATATTTATAAGTACTTTATAAATATAATTTCGAACAAAATACCATATCTAGCTCTTTGTCCATCCATCCCCGGCTTATAACAACATCTCTGAATACGCATGATAATACACAACATGTCACATTATCCTGGTACGAGATATGTTCAGTAGCGCGATCAGAAACGTCGCCAGAAGCTTGTTTACTTGATACACTGTTATAATACATTGTAATCGTAATAAACGAGTGAATTTTAAATGTTTGGAGGGTAGTATGAGCAATATTTTAGGGGTACAACTGTCTTGGCGTAGTAGTAAAGGTGCTTTTGTGCATGAGGTCTTCGGTTTTTGGGTCGACATTGGCACTACATTTAGAGGCAATGCAAAAATGTTCGAGTTTTACGTTTTCCTGTCAAGAAATTCTCAATAGCATACGGGCGTTTGGCAGTTGGCGCACGCCTCCGAGCCTCTGAAAGCACATTAATCCATTGGTCCTTTGCCTAATCTCTCTACAGTCGTATCACATTGCCGTTTTATCGGAGTACGAGAGTTAGGGAATACAGAGTGCACTAGTATTTGCGCACATACTTGTGCGCTATAATATTGCTTGGCAGGCTAGACTCCGTTAAGAAATTTCGTCTGGAGGACTCTTAGGGGTACACCGAAAAAACACTGGTATAATAAGCTAGGCGTATTTATGAAATACTGGCAGAATAACACAGTAGAAAGGTTTGATAAGAACACTTTGACACAAACAAAAATCTTGTAATCTTTGAAATCTCAAGAACAATAATTAAGTAGTTATTTTGTTGTATACCTATTATAAATCTAATTTAGGAAGCATTACATTTAGAGGCATTACAAAAAATTGGACATAAAAAAGTAATACTGGTAAAAAAGGTAATTAACGTTGTACAAAATTAATTAAGATAGTAATTAGAACTGATTTATCAAATATTAATTATGGTGATTTGGTTATGCATTTATGTCGTATTGTCAGGATGATAAATTAGTAGTTATACATATAATTTTATCCATGATTATCACTAGAGGTTTCGATTCCTGAGCAAGCAATGAATTATTGTGTTTTTATATATGCAAATGTTCAGCTATCCAACACTGAGCTAAAAATGAAACTTTAGACGGCAACAATCTGTAATTGGAACGGAATTTGATGGGGTGTAATTCAGTGTAGCTTTTGAAGAATATACAGGTGTGAGTATAATTGTATATTAATCCATTAGCGCTATTTTCCGTTTTAGATTATTAAATAGTCGATTCTGACCGCGGCTTCACTCGTCGGAATCTGACGGATACTGGGATAAAAAGTATCCAATTAATCTACTATCTAACTGTGCCAAGTTTAGCAGCTTTCACATGATTAAGTAACAAATGTCTAATCGTCTTTATAAACTTTATTACATGTATAATATTAGTACAAATAAGTTTAAAAATAGATGATGCATACCATTTTTACTTCCTTACATTCGAAAGTAACTCTGTTTGTCTGACCTCTTCACGGGTAAACCACTCGTCCGATTTGAATAAAATTTGTTACAGAGATAGTTTTAGACCTAGGGACTACGGCTACGACGTGGGAGGAACTGCAAGCATAAGCTAGTTATAAATGTTTTGCAAGTAAATTGAATAATAATAAACTAAAATGTATGTATGTAAATTAATAAAATGGCACTGAAACAATTTTATCTTGAAACGCTCGTGAAGACACATCATACGTTAATTTTCATGCTAAATACGGTCCTACAAAACCAAGTCTCGAGAAAATCTAAATACGTAATTACTTAATTTACATATGAAATTATAAACGATTATGAACGAACGACAAGAAAGGTTACTGTCTAATATTTTATAAATACAATCGCACAGTAAAGGCGAGATGAACCAGGCTATGTTTAAATAAATATATAAATAATATAATTATCATTGTATGGTAGTTATAAAACACAGAAAATGTGTCATCGGCTTACGACTAAGGTCCATGGTCTTATGTCACGGAGAAACAGATAAAAAGTTGCCTCTGTATTGTCCATCTAAGGCGATGCTATGCGACATCTATTGCATAGTTATAGAACTACGTGGTCAGCTTATAAATCATGACAGAGACAAATGAAAATCCATGAAACAGGACTCAATCTTTGACTTCGATAAACCGAGTTATCGCTTTGCCAACTAAGCTACTCATGGTCCTATGTCAGGGATCAAAAGTTGCCTCTATTTGGCATCTAAGGCGATGCTATGCGTCATCTATTGCACTATGCGATCAGCAAATACATAAATACTGAATATAAATAGCTGTTAAAGGGAAACGCGGCCTAATGTCTAGTATATTTAAATTTATTTTCTAAGCATTTTCCATGCTAAGGTAAAATGTATATCATAGCAGAATGCCTGACGAAGGACCATGAATAGCTTAGTTAGCAAAACGACGGCACGGTTTGTCGAGATCGCAACTTATAGTCTTGATTCATGATTGTCTTTTCATCTGTTATAATTTACATTCTACCTTACCATGGGAAAACTTCTCCTTCTCCCTAGCCTTTATTATTTCCTAATCACTTGGGGTCGGCTTTCTAGTCTAACCGGATTTGACTGGATATCAGTTTTTACACGGAGCGACTGCCATCTGACCTCCGCAACCCGAAGGCTAGACTAGTGTCAGGATATTAGAGGGCACTGACTTCCCTATAACGACTGCCATAGATGTTCATGGCAGCCGGGACCGATGGCTCGACGTGCTCTCTGAGGCACGGAGCAGGCGATAATTGTCAATCAAATCAAACCAGGGGAAAACTTATTGAACAAATTTTAATATATTATTATTTACGCTGCTGATAGAAAGTCTTGTTGCAGGGCTGCTTTACAAACTAATATTTAAGCGGTGAGTTACAAAACGAGCATTGCTTAGAGTTTTTTCAAGGGACAAACTTTCGAATGAACTTCAAACGGGTTAAAGTTACCGTCATAGTTCGCAGAGAGAGCAATCTATAGTGGATTATCACTTTAAAGCTTGACAAATTAATATCTGTCCAAGGTCTGATGGTAGTTGGAATAAATGAGTCTTGGTTGTACAGCGCGAATTAGAAAACTTAAGATAGATTAGCCCTAGTCTGGTGGAGATACGTCCTGGAAAAGGTCGCTTTTATGTACGACGGTTTGAAAATATAATGTACAAACACTATATTTTCAAACCGTATGCATAATTAAAAACTATACGGTTTTCTATTGATATACAGAAATAGAAGAATAATACTACTAATAGATACAGAAGACATGACAAGGCGCGAAAAAAACGCACTTACACACAAAAGCGTTCGTAATTTCGGATAAAGACGGGCTAAGTGATTCTAACTAATACCGGGTGCTGGCAAAATAAATGAAGACAAAGAATAGCATGCACACTAAAGTTCTAATGGTCACTAAAGGTCATCTTATGCATTAAACGTATTGGCACTGCGTGCTATTGCTCTCCGGACTATCCACATAGTGGCACGTACTTTATGGCACGCTACGGTGTTACATGGTGATGGCACGGTCCAGTAGGCATTATTTTATATTAATTAATACAAAAAGAAACCCTATGGAATATACATTCGACAGAATTGATCCAAAATCGCTGCACTAACTTATTTATGTATGATGGTCATATTCGCGCCTTGTAGCCGGCAATCAGTTCTTAACTAATTCGTGATATTTTTCTATGCGCAGTAAAAGGGATCCAGGATTACACAATATTTTTTGTTTTATCGCCGAACCACTTAACACCAGGTATACTAGGTTTTTATGAATTTACGTATACTTATATATGTATAGTTGACTTATTATCCACACATATATCTTCGAAGGGATTGACAGAGGAGTCTACGTCTAAAGTGCCAACTATGGCTTTAGAATCGTGGAGGCACGCCAATTGCTGTCTATCATGCTGCTACTGGGATTTTTTGACAGAGAAACCCAATAACATTTTGCCTGGTCTAGGAATAAAACTCGAGAAGTCATGCACTGCAGTTGCATTCACGACCGCTGCGGCACCGAGTATATAAATTAACACATCACCAAACTAAGCCAGCTGCATATTTTAAGTTACGTAATTATTCGAAGCGTCTAAGACGTCCTTGTAAATCAAACTAGTATAGACAAAACTCTGTCCTCAAGTTCAAGTGAGTTCAGCTAAGTTCACGCTGCGCTGTCTGCTTACCTGTATCGGAATAAAGATAATTAAGTTGGAACACATCGCAGTCGCCGCTTTCAAGTTGAAGTTTGGAATTTTAAGTATAAATAGTTTTGAAAGTTTTTGGGCCTAAATAACTTCTACTGCTTAAGTTAATTGAGTGTATTTGATGCTGGATGGGGAAGACCTCGGCGTACGTTCTCTAACTACACTGGAGATATTCTGGAGAAAGGTCAGGTTAAAACGACCCTAAATGCGTGCAAGAACAATAAAATCAGTAAAATAAAAAAATAAAAACATATTTATTACCAAAAACTTTACAATGTATGGTCTTATCTATTGGCCCCACACTAGGCAAGCCTGTCCTGTGGGTACCGTGACGATTACAATATACGTTTAGGCACATCGCTCGGTCGACATCTTTTAAAGTTAACACTTGTGAGATAATTTTATACTACTAAACTAACATTTAACACTTATTTATTATACATTAACGATGAAAATAGAAAGCGTAATATAATATACGATAACCGCGGGTGGTGTATGTGTAATTATGAATATTTGTATATTATATACATATGTGTATATATATATATATATATATATATATATATATATATATATATGAATGTATATTATATATTTAATACCTTTATTTTTGCCTCTTTTACTGAGCACTCTTTTATATCACAATATTTTGCTACTTTATTGTAGATGTAGTTGTCTATGTGTGGGCTGAAAGTCTTGCAAATGATGTAATAGCTCTACGTACCACGATTCTATATACTCGGCGATTAAGGAGATGTTTATACTCTTTAGAGAGAATAACGTTTTGGTGTACTCTTAGGAATGTTGTTAATATAAACAACGGACGCACATTGAGTAACTTGCAATCGTTATATAGTTGTGTAGTGGGATATTAAAGGGTTTTTTGAGCATAGTTTTCAGTACTGAACGTTGGGCGCTCTCCAATCGTATCATAAACGTTTTCGCAGCACCGCCCCAACTACCTATCAATATGTTATTAGTGACTGACTCAAGGCATAGTATACAGTCTTCAAGACATCTTTTGATGCCGTAGAACGGAGCAGTTTCATAATATTTGCCGTCTTCCTAACACGATTCGATAGAATATCTTTATGCGCTTTAAATTTTAAGTTAGTGTCGATTATCACGCCAAGGTACTTAATATTATCTGCCTTTTGCATTGATTCGCATTTGCAATATTTTTGATCTTTACAGTCATGTAATTTGATGTGAAGTGACGTGCTGGGAGCTGATGCTGCTGTTTTATGAAAACATAATATATGTATATCTAGTTTTGCCAGCGTTTAGTGTTAGCAGATTATAGCATAGCCATGTCAGTATCCGATTCATACCCAACTCCGCCCTAGAAAACGCTTCAGACGAAGTAAAACCGTCAAAGATGATAACTGTATCATCAGCATAGCATATTATGTCTGATTGGATAGAGTCATGTATGTCGTTCGTATACATTATAAAGAGTGTAGGTCCGAGCACACTCCCTTGTGGGACGCCAAATGCAGTGAAAGAGAAGAAGGGACAGTGCTGCTAAGCTAATTTTGTATAAAGAGACGCATTTAGTACTGGACGGCGTACGATTGCCTGCAACTACTGAGGTAGGTCGTATTTACAAAGTGAAGTGCGTATTTATCGCGGGTGAATTCATATACGGAAAAAAAATTGTGCGATCCATGAATGGCTGTTTGAAATTTTGGTGTTCTTCGTGTCACAGTCAAAACAACGCATTGCGATGCACGCCACGTAAGATACAGATCTTACGTCTACATAACTAGGAAAAACATATGTAAACACTGTAAACTACTTACTACTGGACCAATAAACGTAAGGTAATAATAAATATAACATACAAAATATTATGTTAAAAGAAACTGATAAACTTTATTCTATACTAGACTTAGTTAAAGATATAATTATCGGACACAAAGTACACCAAGACTTATAACAACCGTATGTTGAGCACATCCTAACTAATATTATAAATGCGAAAAAGAGTTTGTTTGTTTGTTACGCTTTCACGCCTTAACTACTCAACCGATCAACATGAAATTTTCCATAGAATAGGACATAGGGTACCTTTCATCCAGAAAAAAGAACTGTTGCAAATCTAACCTAATCTAACCTACATTTACGCGAGCGAAGCCGCGGGTGAAAACTAGTAAATATAATAAAGGAATATTATTATAATAGTCCTGTGTGTGATTCGATCCCACAACACTCAGCGCGGTGACGAGGCGACCGCTTGTCCACTGCGCCACCAGTGCGGCCACGAGTGCAGCAGATTTTTATTGTACTTAACCCGTCGCTTTGTTTGCCACCAGTTCAAAATAGCTTGGCTTCATCGATACATAGCTACGAAAGCATTGTGTGTGGACGCCAGCATCCCTACCGACGAACAAATTAATAATATAGCTCTGTACTTGATATAATAAGTATATAAAGTTTCAGTAAGATGATATTAAAAGTTTTACGAGCAGCTATTTGTTAAAAAAGATAATTAATCGTAGTCTCGATGAGGATGCCTAAAGAATTTCCAATATTAGACTCAAGAATTTGTAATAAGCTCATAAAAACTGGCTTTATGGGCTTACGCTATTATTATTACAGTATTATGTTTGTTAAATTATATTACTTGTTATATGGCACGGTATTATAAATATGCTTTAAGATATTTTATTTCTCATAAGAATACAATATTCATTTATCTGAAAAACAAGTTAAGTATATATAGGTATACTAAGAAAAACAAGTGCCAGAGCGGCTTATCAGAACAATTAAAAAAAGGAAATAAAATATATTATTATATTAATACACCTTGTTTTTGTATCTCAAATAATGTTCTAATGACTAAATAAAATCATTAACGAGGGTAGCAACTACAAAACAAAAGCCAGTGGGATCCGTTTAATATATATTTATTTATATATTATGTATACATAAATATATAATCTTACGCTTATAATTATCCTTGACGCGGTAGGCAGTCGTGTATTGCAATCATATCGCAAATATTATTATAAAACTGTAACTGTAATCAGTTATAACTACACTAGCTTTTGCGCGCGGCTCCGCCCGCGTGGTACCTACATCAATAAAAAGTAGTCTATGTCCTTCCCCAGGTTTTAAACTATATCTGTAGGTACCAAATTTCATCTAAATTGGTTGAGTGGTTTCGCCGTGAAAAGGTAACAGACAGGCAGATAGACAGATAGAGTTACTTTCGAATTTATAATATTAGTAAGGATTACGAGTAAAATAACTGAGAGCTCCTAGAAACTGAGTTCAGGTATTAATTTTATTCAATCAAGAAAAATCCTGTACATTTAATGACAAACGTCTTGGAAATACAATTTAGATTTCATTTTATTTCCTTTAATGATAATCCCAATTATTAACAATAAAGGTAAAAACTCAACTGTCGTCATACAAAATTTAATCCTTGTTAAAGCGCCCCTAGTCCTCGTTGAGAATTAACCCTCGCCCAGCTTCAGAAAACAATGTGAAAATCCCTTCGGATCTGATCCCGGGATGAAATGTAGAAATACAGTTGTTTATATTTTTTATCTTACCACTTTAGTTCGGGACAAAATAGACGTGTAATTCAATTTTCTCGGTTGGGGGACTTGACCTAGAAACAACAAAATGGTTTCTAATTTTTGATGTGTCACAAGTATTACCAGTGTCTTTCAACGTTTGTTGTGAGTTGTCGTTGCGATGATTTTATTTCTACTGGGATAAAACAAAGTTAGAAAGTGGTTTAGATAGCAGTAGTATCTTGGTGTCTTTGAGTGTAACGTTGTCATCTATAAAAATATCAATTTAACTGTTACTTGGGTATATAAATTCACTCAAAAGTAGTAAAGTCAACTCAAAAGTACTGATACTGCTGAAATTGTATGGCAGTCTTCTCTTTGATGGCCATAAGAGCTACTTTGTAACGCCCCGCTCAAAACGTTAAGGAATACAGGATCGAAAGAGGAAAACAATACGACGTGCATTGTTAAACTCAATTCAAACGCCAAAAATGATCGTTGCGGTTGTTCATATAATGTTCATAGGTCATCTATCCTTCGAGTTAGCTTCCTTCTAGGACAGTCAAAACCTAACACAATGAGATTATACCGTACTATGTAAAATACTGTTCTCAATAAAACCTTAACCCAACAAATATTGGCTGAACAAGTACGTGGATTTTGTCGACTTTTTATTCACAACAAACTATTTTCACCTTTCCCGTCTGAATCCAATAAACCCTCTGCGAATAGGCGGAACACAAAGTACAGAAAATAGGCAATGGAAAAGATTTTGTGTATTGTCTTTATTTGCCTTCTCAAGTTGCCGATGTATAGCAACACATTTTTGTATGTTCGAAAATATAGGTAGAGGCACAAATATTTTGGAATCTGTGTAAAGTTCTTCCAATAAGAGTGAGTGTACAAGGTACATAGGTATCCCCGATTTAGAGCTAATCTTGAATTGTCGGTAAATCATCTAAATTCACATTGTATGATCCGTGCATTTTCTGAGTTTGTTTTATCACGAAAAGCATTACTGTTTTTTATTTTACTTTTTGATAAAATGTTTAGTTTTGGTAGTATTTTGGCTTAATGAGATAGATTACATTCAGGCAAACATAGGCCATATTATCAAAGTTTATAGATTTTACCACATTTCAAAAGTATTGGGTAGATGTTTAAGAGTATTTTTATTTATCAATTTATTCTAAACCACCGTGTAAGATATTTTTTTATTATGTACAAGTTTCCAAAGTCGCCACAAGACATTTTAGGAAGGATATTTTTTGACAGTAGGTTTATAATATGGAGCTTAGTTTAACAAAGTATGCATTCCTTACTTGAAAAGTAGTGTTTTTGCCTTTCGGATCAGTTTATCTGCTTACAAGATATTAAAAGTTATTTACCGTTTTATTGCCTTCGAAATATATGGCTCAAATAGAATTGAGTCTATGTAAGGTAGTAGACTCGATGACATACTAACACAAATTGTATAGCGCTTGTCTATCATGATAAGGGCTGCGAGTTCATTTCCCGCTAGTTCACACGACATCCGATTTATCTAGTTACATCATCTACATAGGTATTGCCAATGCACCTATATACGTTAAATAGTGGTACACTGGTTTACGTGATAACCTCGGTTATTGTGACAATAGGTTGGAGTGCTAAGTGTAAACTGTTAAAGGATCTAGTAGGAGATAAATCAATTGGACTGGCAACGCCAAATAACAGATACTAATATTTTTTCATACAAATTTCAATAGCTTAAAATTGACTGCATAGGTATAGTCGTCCAAAAATGTGGTCTATCACCCTAGTTGAGGCTCATTTGAAAGTCATGAAACAACAAGGTCGATTTCCCCTTGCAATAGTATTATGACAGTGACATTGCTCTCTTTATCATGTGTTAAATTTACGTAATGTTATGTGACAAGTTCTAAATGATTAGATTTCACAGAAAATTTTGCCAGTCCGGTAGACCACTTTCTTGGTCGACTGTAACGTGCGCAGTGTTATGGTTTGAATCCATTAGGGTTAATTACTTTTGTGATGACTTTGTATCTATTAACGCTTATAAGGTTCGAATACCAGTGCTGGAGTTGTATTTAAAAAAACGAAAGCATAGGTTTAAGATATTCTTAGTATAACAGGCAGAGTCTGGAACTATGCTCGGTACATAGCAAGGCCTAAAATCATAGCTAGCAAAATGTGGATTCGAATACTGTTTTTCTTTTGGCGATACATGCATGACACTATGTTTGTATATATAATATGCATGCAAATAAACATTTATGTGTCAATTATTAGTATGTAAACTTATAAAATAAAATTATGAATGCACTTCTTTTATAAAAGCAGTGCATAGTGATCAATGTAGTTTTATATCGAGACCGTTTGATATTCTAATGTCTTAAGGATACCAGGATCGTCTATAGGGCGAAATACGTCTTATTGTCAATGTAAATAAAATCCGAGGAGCCAGTAAATGTTGTACTGGAATTTTAAGTATAGGTTTGTTCGGCCAAATGGTTATTATTTAAATCAGTTAGTAGTAAACAATAATACTTAGATAGTAAACTTACCTATTGAGTCGCAGCGGCACCCTAGTTTTCAAAGACTTGAAAGGTTACGGTAAATCTACAGGGCAGCGACGCTACGAACAACAGAGGGCGCTGTTTTTGTAGCCAGTTGGCGTGCTACGTCGTAGCTGGGTAAGTACGACGCGTAGCGGGAGGTTTCAGCGCTTCGTGAAAAAGTATTAGGGTAATATGAAACTTAAGTATTAATAAATACCTTTGTATTTGCATTTTAATAAGTTTGTGTTATTTTCAGACAAGTTAAAATTTCACGTTAATTAGTGATGTTATAAATATTTTTTCATGTGTTTCATATTCATAATATTAATATACTTTAGATATCGTGCTACAAGGAATAATAGTTAAATAATTTATTATATGGCAAATAGCCTTGTTGCTTAAAACGATATATACCAGATTTCTACGATATCTGTGTTAGTAAACTTATTTTAATTTTATTTTAATGATTTCTTCTATACGTCAGAAATGTGCCTCGGGTCAATTATGCCAATGACATTTGGAAACATGAGTTTACATCTAGTGACTATTTCGAACGAGATTCTGTTTTTAACTTTAACGCTCGCGTAAGTGATTTTGTATCCTTACTATATTTAAATTAATAATCACGTGTAGCGCAACGTGCAATCGCTTACCTCGCCAATGCTGCCACGCTGAGTGTTGTTAATTCAAAAACCACACGTTCTATTTTTCTGGGATACACTTTGATTGTTCCGTGTATAGGGTGTAAATTGTGTCCGCTTATTATAAGTGTGTAAAGTTCTCTGCGTCATTACATACTCGGCCTCGATGGCGTAGTGGTTAGTGTAACCGACTTCCACGCCTGAGTTTGAGGGATCGATTCCCGCACAAGTCAAGCATTTGTGTGCGTGAACATGGATGTTTGTCTTGGTCTGGGTGTTTCTATGTATAATATGTATGCATTTACAAAGAAGAAAAGTATATAATTTATGTATGTATGTTTATCTATTGTACAATTACCCATAGCACTAGCTATGCTTAGTTTGGGCTAGATGGTATTGTGTGTATGTGATAGAATATTATATTATTATATATCATATGTTCAACTTTGCTTCATATATAGTTCTTGGTTTTGAAGCTCACTTTTTTACTAGTAAGGTGGTATAAAAAGCATGTGGCCTTATATAACTTGTGTGTTGATAGCGCTGTTTCAATAATTTGCAGCTCTACTATTGCAATAAACAAATACTGTTAAACACCTCTCAAATATTCTGACAACACTACGGCCCTGAGAAGCGCTGGTCGTAAGGACACAAATCTAGGTTTGTCTCGGCAAATAAATACTAAAATATTCTCAACGACTAAATAAACGACCACGAAATACCTTCTTAATAGATGTTTATATCAAAGCAAGGCCAGAACGCGACAAGAAAACTTTTTACTACAAAATTTTATCCAGTCCGTGACTGGATAACACAAAATCTTTACTACGAGCGTTTGAGAGAACCAAAATCGAATGCTTTAGTCGAGCTAAACTTAGAGTCTGGAAGTTTTGTACCGACTTCTAGACATTAAAATGAGCATTTCTTTAGTCGACCGCAGTGTAAAGTTATTTAGATAGGTGATGTTTGTCTGATTTTTCAATAGTACCAACGATTTATACGTAGGTGTATTATTATAAATGTTTCAGTATTTACAGATACTTTTTGTTTGAAAATCATAAAAAGTAAATAAATAATAAAGTTGGAAAAGGTAACTCTAGAAGTGGAGCTTTCTTAATCGCCAGTAGAACTTTAAACTCGCGCTTGTATATTCAAATCGGCAAAGGAGATGTACTGTATTACGACACTCATATTTCTTCATTTTTGGGTTAGGTATTAATAGGCATGACTTTATTACTTACTGTCAACAATTTCCCTACTATATACAAATTTAAATTCAAATTATTTAAACCCAATAACAATTTAACTAATCTGAAAGGCGAACCCGAGTATAACAATTGGCTGCAAATATAAGCACCACGAAACTGGCAAGATAGTTCAAAATATAATTAAAAATAATATTCAAGTGTAATTAAAAATAGATACTAAAGTAGTTAGTAATTTTAAAATATGAAGGAGGAACCTATTGCATGTTCATTTAATGAATTTATTTATTTCACGTACAGGAACAGCTGATTGGCGCCACAAATTTATTTCAAAAGTAGGTAAAGTAAGTCACAATATAATAAAATCATTAATGGTTTTTACAAAATATGTGTTAAAATACAAAAAGCCCAGCATACAATCTTTGATAAAGTAAGAACTTGCACTCGGACCTAATGCATCATTTTTGTCGCCACATATACCAAAATCTCTCTGAAATGTTTGTGATAAAATATTTTTAGGGTGGTAACATAAAGGACCTTTATTAGAATCGAACAATGAAACCTTGTTCATTTTATAAATGAAATGAACGAGGGTTTAATTAATCTAAACAATAAATGTTTTTAATTGTACCTTTTTGATTTACCTTATTCATATTTTCACTTAAGTTTGGTGTTCAATTATTAGAAGTCATCATTATACTTACCATTTATTTTTCAGCCTAATAATACGTTTTAATTTTATTCAGCGTCACGGTATTTAAGACATAGACGATAACTACGCCCCGTAGCTCGTAGCAATGTAACGTAGGTAGCGGAAGGTTTCAGCGCGTCATGAAAAAGTACTAGGCCAACATGAAACGAGGAAGGTTACAAGCATTTCTCATCCTACATGGGATTCCTGAAAATTGGCGTGTAGCCTACACTTGTTGTAGATTATATTGCCATTTTGGTGGTACACACTACTGAATATTATTTTTAATTAGTCTTGATTTGAAAGTATGAGTTGGCATCGTAGTATTTTGACAATGAAAATAAGGTAGGCTATTAATTATGTAGTTTTGGAAACTCTACTAACTAAATTTATTGAATCACTCATTATCATTAAAATTATAGCACACTGTTATTTAGCTGAAAGTAAGGCAATAAAATGCTGCTGTATTCGTTAGTGATATAAAATACAACGGGTTGCACTCCGGGAGTGCTGGCAGAAGTGAAAACTTGGATATTATTATATAGTGCCGGAATAATTTTGCACGAATTGCTTTAATTATCAGTATATATTTTATTATCAGTACTATAATTTATGTGGTAAAATACAATATTTATTTATTGCGCTATCGTACACAAACATGACAATTCTCCCTCCGTCTTACAAATTTTAGATCAGGTCACGTGTACTGACGAGAGTTTAACATTTTTTACCCATCACAAAAAAATGCACAACGCCGCTAAAGAAGTTTTCACTTCTATAATTATGTGATAGAAAATATACTCATTGTTGATGTGATAGCGCGTTTTGATTTTTAGGCTGTCAAATCAGACAATTATTTTCGTTATTAAAGTGTAATAATCCATCCTTAATGAAAACTCAGCTTAAAAGGAAAATAATTATGTTGACTTACTTTTGATCTAAACATTAAAAGGAATATACTCGAAAAATATTGCAAGACGTATGCAATCCGTACCCGCAAGTTTACTTATAATATATGAAATAAGGAAATAAAATATAAGCGCTTCAGCGTAGAAGAAAAAAAATATTTTTCACAAAAGAAATATTTTTCTTGCGTAGCTGTCTCGCTCGTAGTGACGACGCCCTTACAGAAAGTTTTCCGCACCTCGGGGAAAAAGTACTAAGGCAGCATAAAATATTGGAGGTAAAACATTTTTCAGACGCGCAGTGTGCCCCGTACACGCACACTACTAAATATGAAGGGTAGTTTTAAGCCACGCCTCTTTCACCTCACCCTCTACGATGATTGCAAGCGGAAAACGAATATAACATTTTCCCTCGAAGGCAGCTCTTTACTGCTTATATGATCTTCTCTTGTTAAAACATTATATTATAAATAAAATAAAGGAAGATTTCTATCTACTTTTATATTATACATGTACGTTTATAAATATGTGCCAAATATCACGACTTCCTAGAGTTATTGTAATTTATTGCTTATTATTGGTGTTTTGGCTGAGTTGAATTTTTAACTATAAAATGCTCAAAAGGTATTGCTATTCAATTATAGTGAAACTATTATTTTCGTATTTAAAAGTACAGGACTTACGTTTTTTTTGTTCAACTCTCTTAGAATTTGATATAATTCGTACAAGATAAATAAGCGCCGTAACCTCACTCGTTCACTCGTTAACGACGCGCGTAGTGAAAGGTTTGAACGCCAAAGTACTAGGATAGCAGAAAGTACAAGTAGATGTTAACTACCAGCGAGCTTTTTACTATTAGTCTCTGTGTGTGTCAAATCTATTATTATGTTTGTCAAGACGCTTTGTAGAAAATAAACGTATGTAATTTTATTAGTATTTAGTTTATATTATTTATTTCTTATATCTTTTGAATACATAATAAATAAATATTAGCGATGCGGTAGTAAAATGATTGTTAATGTTCTAGTAAACGTGCAATAACTGTATCGTAATACAATCGCGACCGAATAATTGACACTTTATTATTGTTTATTAATCTCGAAAGCGATATTTTTATAAGCGCAAAAGATAGATATATATAGACTTCTGCTATATTTTATTGGATATATTTTTGCCTGTCCACGTACAGGACAGTTTTAGTAGAAAATATGGTACTGAAATATGTCATTTCACACAGACCAACGCCAGTTAGATTGAACGGCAAGCCTCAAGTACTTTTACATGATACCTTATTGGTGCTGAGTAAGAATTTCACTTCTGCGTCGAATTGTCAAGTTCTATATTGCAGATGGAGTTATAAGAGTTTATATTGAAGACATAATGCAATAAAATCAAACTAGTGTAATCATAATTTACTTTTGTTCATAACTTCAATTGACACGACTAAAGTTGAATAAGTTAACGGTATGTTAATAAATAGGCTCATTAATATGTAATTGAGGTGACTATTACAGTTTTATAAAGTCATAAGCACAGAGTATCGTTGTTTATTAATAACTGTGCTAAATACTCATCATACTTTATACATGGACACAGAAACAAAACAAAATATATGACTTAATGAATTTTATTAAGTGGAAGAGGACTACTAAACTTTAAAATAATGAATATATCCAACGTTAGTTCTACGGTTCTACGTAAATGGTTTTCTTGAAACACTGTAGAGGGCGCTACGAAATTTGGGGCCGGCCGCCGTAGCTCGTAGCGACGACAAGAGAGGCTTCAGCGCGCCATGAAAATATACTAAGGTAGCATACATTATACGGATATTAGAAAAGTTCTCATATTATCCTGAAATGGGTTCACGTTATAATAATATGAGGTGTGTAGCGATTGTCAGTGATGTTTCCATTTTAGCATAATTAGTATTTTCTATGTATATTTGAAATCGGAAAAAACAAGATATAAACAATATTCTATATGTACTGCAAAATAAGATCAAGCTATACTTATATCAAATTTTGTTTAGCGTAATCAAATGTAATATACATTTGATTACGTATCATGATTACTACTAAAATAACTTATAATAATAATTGTACGGGCAAATCACCCGTACATCGCGGTGTCAGCATTATGCCGACATCTGCCATTTGTTTACTTTAGACATAATTATATATAATTAATTTAGTACCGAACAAGCATCGTACTCAATCGGTTGAGTTAGCAAGTGTGTCATTGACCGTAACACATATCATATCATATAGCAATAATATAGTATTATATTTTAACATTACTTTGGTAGAGATAGGTAGTAAAAGTTATAACAAGGTAACTTATCCCTATCATTTCATCATCCTTGGTGTATGTATTCATCATATTTGTCCGTACAATAATAATAATTAGTACATTAGGTTTCAAATTCATAAAAATATCCATAGACAAAGATCGTTTTTTGCCCGAATTAAAAAATAGAGAAACTTTACCAATTTTTCTTTCCTTAAAAGTCTAACAAATGATCAAATGAGTCTAGCGGTTCACAAGTTATGCGCATACCAACGGTTATATTAATATGGACTTAGTAAACGTATCATTTATACGTTGAAATTTTTTACTTGTTCACGACCCGACCGTAGTAGTAGACGGTTTTCCTGAAATTCTGCAGAGGGCGCTACGAAATTTGAAGCCGACCACCGTAGCTTGTAGCGACTACACGAGAGGCTTCAGCGCGCCATGAAAAAATACTAGGATAGCATGAATGATGCGGATATTACACATGTCCTTCTGTCCTGAAACGTGTACGTGTATCTAATAACCACATGATGTTTCCGCTTCAACATGTTTGTATTTTTCATGTTGGAGTCATTTAAGGTGTAATAAAAAGGAATATGTAAAGAATATTCAATGTATATTCAACAGAGGACTAAATAACAAATATTAAATATAAATATTGAATATACACTAAAAGAAATATCAGGTTTACTAAAATTATTACGTTGCGAATAAAGTAATCTGAGGCCTAGCATTTTATACATATTATATATTATATTTATTATTTAAATGACTAAGGTAAGAGCTCGATTGAAGCGGCATATCAATGCTAAGTTTTATTTCCCATAAACCTTTTCAAATAGGTTTTTTTGTTTACGATATTACACATTACATTCTAAAAATACAGCTATCTTAAAACGACATCGGTCTGGCGGGCTTGGTATCTCAGCCTAACAACTTCTTCGAAATTACGCACAATTCTCTGAATTGATGTAAAATACAAATAGAGGGCGCTACGCGTATATTCAGGCTGCCCAAATGTAGCGTAAATACGCCCCACGTGGCGCGTGGCGGCAGGTTTCAGCGCTGCCTGAAAAAGTACTAGGGCATCATGTATTATAAAGATGTTATGTTTAATTTTCATGTTAGAAAATTCTGTCAGGTAACTGATGTTTGAGATGGTTTTATATCCAGTTTTGGTAACAACGATGATAAGAATGTTTCTTTTAAAGTGAATATGAAAATATGGTATTAGGAGGATTATATGAATGGTATTCGTATAAGGTTATCGGTTTTAAAATTCGTTTAATATCGAACAGCTTCTTTATATTGGAGGCTCTGCTTGTTGTGTTAGCCTTATGAAAGAATAGTGAGAGCCCGATATTGAAACTATATTGATGTATAATTTTATCGAATATACGTGTAAGAATAATTGTAAATTTTTGTGAAAATGTTCGAATGCTTGTTACTCACACGTAAGATGTTAATCGGATATAGGTATAAGATATTAGAACATTTATTAATGACTTTTATGCCATTAAATAAAAAATAAAAAGATAATAAAACTTATTCGACAAAAAAAGGCGTTCAGTAGTGTACAAATTAACTTTAAATTAAATCTTAGTATCTAATACTAACTCAATGCCTTAATAATTTTGTAATCAAAATAGGTAATAATTATAGATATGGCAAGAAAGGATAATTTAACATCTTAAAATTATTATAAGCTACTTGCCTGAACTAGGTTATACCTGTGTTTCAGGCGATCACTTGTCTCTACTTTAAAAGTGGACCAGCCGTTCAAAAATGTGTCAAGATGATGGCACCAGCATTTCTTTAGCCTATCCGACGACGGTATCTCAGGTGTCCATCACATAAAATATTTAAGTTACAAGTTAAAAATAATACTCATAATACTCATAAAAATAATAGTTTGTGATAAAAATAAAACCCGTAGGTACATATTTATAGTCTAGCAGAATGCAGAAATCAAACGCTATCGATTACAAATACATTTTATCTTATTCCCTTTTACTTTACCAAAAATTTTATACTGCTTACGATTCCTCACCGTTCCGTAGACGGAAATTAAGGCAGTGTACATCATTACACCTAATTTCAGTAATATTTACAAATCATCTTTAAATTTACATCATTTGTTTTATCAAAATTACGTATAACTAATTATATCTGTAAGACTTATATAAAAAACTACAAAACTCAAAAAGTTGTCGATATGATGACTTGCATTTTACCTAAAGTTGTGTGCATTTTAAGACCGATCCACAGATAAATCTGGGCTTAGCTAGTAAATTATAATTATAATCTTAATATTTCTATTTTACTTAAATCAACATAACAGTCTTTAAAGTATTAGATAATATATAACATAACACCAACGGCCTTATTAAAATAATAATTATAATCAATATGACATATAATAATATGTATACTAACACTAGCTGCTGACATACACTATAATATAGTATTTGAATTTCAATTAAAAATATTATTCGATTATGGCAGACCAACTTGTACCCAAACTGACGAAGTTGTAATTCTAGGGTCGAAGTAAGTACAAACAATCGTAGTCCCTACCTACCCTTTTAGAAAATAGGCGAGATTTTACGTTTATTGATATCTTTACTTTTACTAACAATATTTTTGTACAAACTTTTAATTACCTAATAGAAAATATTTCGTAAACAAATAACACAAAGCCGTTTTGTTTCCATAGCGATGAGTGACGTCACCAGTGACGTCAATATAGCTGAAGGCTTCAGCGTTTCGGCGCAAGGTACTAGGAGAGCAAAACCTCTAGGTGTTACACATTTTCCCGTTAGCTTAAAACGGAAAACCCGTATACCCATGAAAGTGTGCAGGTACCATGAGTGCAAAAGAGAGAGATGTATTTTCCTCACTGTTGCTTTAAAGGGCGTAAGCTTTCGAATAAGTTATCAATGTGTGTTTAATCTATACGATTGTAGATAAGCGCGGGAAAACTTGTGTGTACTTCACGCGGCTATGAAAAGCTTTTCCATAAGTTAACGCGTAAGTTCGTGAAATAATTTTTGACTTGTAAATTGATACTTGTAGTGCAATGTTAGCAAATTTTACTAATTTTAAGTTAATCAAGTAATATATGTTATTTGGCAACGGTTAAGACATTGGTCTAGCGACCGAAATAGGTTTGATCACATTGCCTAAACTACAGAACATAGAATAAGCTTTAACGAAGTAAATAATAGGGGTTAAAGTATGAAGTTGCCGTTGTATAGTAATAGATACTTTACAAAGCTTACCAATAAAAAGGTTGTGGTAACTGTTTGATGGTCTCTTCATAGTGTTATTCACTATTGCTTTCTCAGGACTGGTCAAGCAATAACAGCAAATGTTTACTATGCTGCTCCATGATAACGCAAGACCTCACACTCCATGAGAAACCGTTGTAACTCTACAGGAGCTGCAGTTAGAAACCATACGTCATCCTCCGTACTCGCCAGACCTTGCTCCAACGGACTACCATATTTTTCGTGATTTGGACAATTTTCTACGTGACAAAAAATTTTCTTCCTAGGAAGCAGTACAAAATGCTTTCACACTGTTTGTCGAATCTAGATCTCCGGAGTTCTATTGTAAAGACATAAATGAACTTTCGTTTAGATGGCAGCAATGTATAGACGACAAGGAGAGTAAATATTTCGATTAAATAAATATGGTACATCTTAGAAAAAACCAGATACAATTTTTCAGTACAAATCGGCAATTTCATACTTTAACCCCTAATATGTTCCATACAATACGCATTTATATTTTTTTAAATATTTATTCTTCTTAGATAGCAAACAAGCATAAATTCCGTTTGATCGTAAACGCCGTAATTTCACTTGTTACCTCAAATTTTTTACTCGCCATATTGCTTACCAACCTAATAAGGACATTCTTATAGTGCAAATAATTACACTTGAAAGAGAATCAAAATTTTAATGGGCAATTATTATGACCATATTAACATTATTAATTTCTTAAGAACTAGACTGTCGGTGACATTATTGTGGTGTGTTGGTTGGTGTGACGACTTTGCCAAGTGAAAAAGTTGAGCTACTACGCGTCGGCGATTGCGTCATCGACCGCGTCGCGTCGGAGGAGCTTTCAACTTAAGTACTAGGATAGCATAAAGTGTAAAGATATTACGTTTCCCTCGTAGACACGCCCACAATTAAAACATTTTGTTGTGAATGCATTTAGTTTATTTTTAATGTCATTGATTTGTTTCTAACATTTTCTGCCAATCATTCAGTAAGCTCCAGAATTTTAGTTTCCTTAGTTTATATTAATGTAAAATGAACCTCAGCTGTATCATAAATTATATTTTTTAAATATATACAAGTAAAGGCTCGCTCGCGTATGTAACTCCGAAGGAAAGGCATAGGTGTAATACTCTGAAATTTTGCCAGCTATGTATATCTATACAAATAAATAAAATTGAAGTGTCTGTTTGTAATGTCAAAATAACAGCTTTTTATCTAATGCATATGAAAGTATATAAGGTACTTATACGAAAACATCTATTTTTTAAATTTTTGTGTGTCTGTCTGTCTGCTTGTTCCGGTTAATCTCCGAAACGGCTTAACCGATTTTGACGGGACTTTCACTGGCAGATAACCGATGTTAAGGCGTAACTTAGGCTAACTAGATTTTAGAAAAAAAAATAGGCTTCCGCGGAGACAAACACTTTTTAGTTAAAATCTACGCGAACGAAGTCGCAGGTATCAGCTAGTTTATAATATAATAGGGATAAACTTATTGGCATCTTGTAATATCTAATAATAGTAAAGTGGCTGAAATGCAATTTATGCATGACGTACTTGCTATGTTAACATATTAAATTACATTTGCTGTTTATTCTAATTTAGAAGTAATCTTCTATATTATACTCTAAATGGTATATACCATTTCTATTATGACTGCGAAACTTAATGAAAACTGTATTTTGTAAGTTTTCATGAGAATAATTGGCGCTCTGTTAAAGCCTTTATATTAAGAAACAAGTCGTTTTAGAAAAAAGTATATGTCAAAATTTAACGAATAATTAAATTTTTCATAGAATTTGGATACAAAATTAATTGTATGTAGGTAAAATGATTCGGGTCTTCAATATATGTAGGTTTTTTTTTGTGTTTATTTTAGTTTTTGGCCTCAGAGGTCCTTCACAACTTTACGCGGACTGTGGGTGAGCGCAGAAGGCTCCCAACCCATTTTCAATATAGGACCCGGGCCTAAACTTGATATAAAAACATTCTAGTTGTATGTAGATGGCGCTACGATTACATTAGAAGCTTAATCGCGTTGGCGTGGCGACCAGTGGCGATACCCGAGTTGTGAGCGAGAGTACTAGGGTAACATAAAGCTTAAGATATTAGTCGAGTGGGAATAGGAAAACTTTATCAGTCATTTTTATACAATTAAAAGGTACAGGTAGTATAATATAATATATATTAAATATTATTAAAATCACGAATAATAATATTGATTTAAAATGTATTTTCAACGTATAGAATATAAATACGCGCTATATCACTATTATTCTAAATAATAAAAAGCGTTTACTTTGTTTCTTTTAAAGCCATAAATGATAGGCCTAACATATTAATGGTTGTACCTCTGACTGGCTAAACTTATCAAATAAAATTAAATGTATGAACACTGAAAGCTTTGCACATAAGAAGAGCACCATAGACCATTCGTAGCAAATGTCAGTTTTCATTAAGGTAACTACTTAAGGATAGATGGCGGTAGAATGCATTACCGTCCTAATAGCATAGTTTCAGATCATTTTTATTATTAAAAACATATACGGACACTAACTAACAGAATACTTGGATGTTAAAAAAAGGATTCCTAATCGGCTGATCGACTCATCACGTAACTATACATCAGTTGAGCTTTTCTTGGTTCTTAAAATTATGGCGGCACGTTGGGTTTATTTTCCTATATTTCGTTTCATTTTTATTATATAGATATTCTCTCAATATGAAATAAATTAACGTTTAAAAATCTTAGTATGTGTCAGATATCTAAAGATATTTTAATATGCTTTCGAATTTTAATGTTAATATTTACGAGCACCACGCCGCGCCATCATCCCCTTGTACGGTCGACGATCGACGATGTGTCGGCGATTTGCCGGCGTAAATACTAGGGTAGCATAAAGCAAAAGATACATGAAGTAATGAAGGGATGGCCCACCCCACGCCACCCATTCCAACCCCTATACGATATATTAATGATAAGTTGAATGAACGGTGAACGACTACCATAATATTATGAGCATGTGTGTGAAATCTTTCCTTAAGGAGATGTGGCTTTAATAAACACATTTATTTATTTATTTGGATCGCCAACAAATGATACACATTTCTTACTTCTAAATAATAATTTACAGACACACATGCCTACATATTGTCTTTGTGAGTACTTGTACGATAGTACAACTTGAAAAATACTCGTGATTACAAAATTTCCATTCACATGACTTTGCCAATTTATGTTTCTTGTGAAAAACTAGAAATGTTTGGGTTGAAACCAACTTGACTTGCATAAATTTTGTGCAGGGGAAGGTGATTTACTTAAGTTTTCTTTTGTTATGACTTAGATTATTATTAAAAGCCAACTTTACTAATTTTAAATATAAATTCACGTTGAATCAAACGAAAATAAAAAGTAAGTACTAGGTTAAACTAAACCAACCGCGATATTATATTTCCAATTAAAGTATTGTTATTCCAATGTAAATTTTGCATAATGTATGTAAAATATTATAGTAAACAGATAAAAAGCACACTACACTATTATGTGCCTTAACACATACGCACGACTAACCCCTATAATTCACGTGTTGCGGCTGGAAGGCGGTACCTATCGTCCATTCACTTCATTAAAGGCGATATCCTCATGCCTTCTGCTGACCTAGTACTTGCGACAAAAACTCTCGGTTGGTCGATATGATTTCGGCGGTGGCGTAACGTTTAATATAGGCGATGACATTATTTATTGCCAAATTTATATTGATTCCTTATAAGATGCTAAATGTCACCAGATATTTTTATTTTAAATGTGTATTACTTATTTAAAATAGAAGTAAAATATTTAAAAAATATCTATTAACTACAAACCTTAAATACAAACCTTGCTTAAAGTAAAAATTAAGATACTTAACACTTTTCCAAGCATGCTTACCGTGTAGGAAAAGTTTTGTAATCAATTTGTCTTAATAAAAATAGGCTGCTATAGTAGATTTTAATCCACAATAAAGGTTGGTCATCGGCTAAAGAAAAGAGGGCGCCACATAAAATTAAGCGGTCAGACACCCTGCTCGTAATGACGGCGCGTCGGGGGATTTTCAAGCATGAGTACTAGGGCAGCATAAACTATAAGATATCATCGTAACTTTCACACACAACGAAGTCAAGAGATATTTTGCCTCAACTTCGATTGACACGGCTTGAAAAGCTTTTAGTAACGCAACCTATCTATATATTAATACGTGAAGCGAAAACTTTGGATCCCTTTTTACGAAAATTGGGCGGACGGAGGAGTATGAAATTTCGCACACTTATAGTTTATACAGAGAAGAAGTGACGAATGCTAATTTTTTTTTGAAGTGAAACTTCTTTATCGACGTATGGGAGAAATTTTGTAGCAGTGTAAAAAAAATCGTCACGTTTTTCGGTTACGCGCCATGTTGCTTTTTTATCAAAGTTTAGTATAGTGACGTAAAGAATATAATGTAATATATTTATAATAATAACAACAATATATTAGTTTTGAAGTTTGGTTTGAAATAAGAATAACAATATATTAATTTGAAAGTGATAAAATAAAAAGACTTATTCAAATTTAAGTGAATTTACAAGAAAAGTGAGAGTGGTTATATATTTCGTTTTATAAATTCAACACGTATGAGCATGATTTTAATATTTATTTGAGGTTAACCTCACTTTTTGATTGTAAGTATCAGTGAATGTATATAAATCTGTTAAAATTAGCAAGTATTAATAAATATGACTGTAAATCTAGTGAACATTATTAATTCTAAAAACAATAAAAAATATAAATTAAATAATAATTTAAAAATAAAACAAAACACGATTAGAAAATAAAAATATGTATACGTACATCTTTTTTAATTATTCGTTTTTAATGATTTATTTATTCATTTTTAATTTTATAAAATCGTTGCATTTCTACAAGATTAACTGTCATCATATAATTGTATTACTTTGAAAAGATAATTCCAATTATTTATTCATAACTTGTGTAATTGATTAAGTCATTAAATATCTGCTTTGAATTATTTTTATTAAGTTATGAACTAAATATTAATATTAAAGTTAGTTAAATAATTTTTGTTATCTAATTAACTAATTTTTAGAGTAAATAATGGCAGAGTCCGAAAACTCTATTGAGTATCCAAATGCAATAGTTGTACAAGTAGATGTTCATCATCGCAATTGTTCACAAATCAGTCCATCAGTTGAGCGATCGAGAGAGTACAGAGATAAGAAAAATGATGAAATTCAAGCAGCGAGTGATCTTCATTCAGTCCAACGGGGATATCCAACAACAGCTACAGAGCGAATGAGAGCGTATAGAGCCCGGAAAAAAGAAGAAATTCCGATAGAAAATCATCGAAAACATCAACAACAAGATCTGGTACTACAATTGACGCAGTTTTTACAAGACTAACAAGAATCCGTAGAATGTAAAACATATATTTCATATTTTAGCTACCACAAGCCATTAATTACAAAAATATTTAATAATGACAACAATAGTAATAATGATGCTATCATTATTGATGAAATACAACAATAGCAATGATATTATAATAACAACAATGATAAAATAAATTACTCATTAATTGTATGCATGTCTATAATAATAAAATAGCTTTAATTTAATACGGAAAAAATTGTTTTTCTTAAGGCTTAAGCCTTATCTACCCCATTTTCGTGAAGTTGCAAATAGTAGAAAAATGATATGTCGTAAAGAAGTTTCACTTCTTACCTGTGTACTCTGGTACACACACACATTTTTTTTAAATATGCATTAGAAATACATTATATTAATGAAAAAACTACATGCTCACAACCATGCATTTGACATACGCAGTCGAAGCGCGTAACCATGGTTACATATATCAATATATTATAATGACAATATGTCAGCAATATCTTACAGGCAAACTTTGGTCGAATTTCGAGCACTAGGCGACCGCTAGTTATAATAAATAGTTAATTAACTTATAATTAGTGACGTCCCGTAATTTGTTCTATTATTTGGGTACTTCAAGACATACTAATTTACATTCGTTTAACGTATTTAAAGTTAGGGGCTGACTTTAGAGTAATTGCCGCTTTTAACCATTTCACTAAACATCATAAAATGTAATTAATTAATGTGGATTAAATGCAAATTTCAACAACTACACTGTATTATTGCAACAGATAATATTATTATATTATTATTAAGACTATATTTTTAGTTTTTTTTTAGTCGTAATTCAGAACCGAAGTCAGGTTACTGAGTATATATAATAGAGGGCGCCATTCAATTAATTGTCGTCGATGACTACGCCATTCTCGTAAGTTTGTCGGAGAAAGCTTGAATAACGCGAGGCAGTGTACTAGGTAAGCATGATATGCAAAGATACTGAGCTTTGTCTATTCATTATCATTGTAAGGAAAGAAGTTTTAAGATCTCTCAATATAGAATATTGAAAGATCATTGACATTGATGAACGTTTTGTAAATAAAAACATCTAGATGGATCTTATAAGGTATGCTGATTATTTTATTATAGACTACTTAGGTGTAACTTAGATCTGCACAGTGTTTGTTTTTTTTTGTCTGTTAGCACACTAATCATAAAATTATATTACACTTTCGTTGTGTTTGTAAATGATAATATATTAATGTATATAATAATTTATATAATAATTTGACCAAAAATTAAGTTACTAGTAATAATATTAATTAAGTTTTACCGATATTATAACACATATATAATATGCAAGATCAATTGATTAAAACACTATACGATTTCTCTAATCACTTTTAATACTTTTGCTTTATGTAAAAGAAAACCGATGGTAACGCGATCATGCATACAATTAAAATACCATTTTGAAAGGCTACGTTTCGCCGAGTGCAGAATTTCAAAATTGTTAAGATTATGTTGATCATGATTGCGTTAATCCTTTATATACGCTACACGATTAGTGTTGAGCAATTTAAAATTAATACTTTAGAAATCTATTAATTCATGTAGCGCTACGAAATTCGTAGATAGTGTATTTTGCGCCGTAGCACATAGTAACTATGAAATAATGCCTAGCTGGTGTCACGGAAATACCGTTTTAATAGTATAGAGGTAACATGAAATTACAAGAGCTTTTTATAGGAAAAAAGGACAAAATAATAATGGCTATCTAAATATAAGAATTTGCTACAATCGCATTTTGCTAAATACGCAAAACGTTTCTACATTTTTATTTTACGCGTAGATTTTAGAGATATATTACACGTGTTGTATATATTATTACTCATTACATCATACAGTAGAAAATTTAAAATAGACACTGTAATAGAGGGCGCTATGACTTTATTTGCTACGCCGCAGACAATCGCAGCGCCGGCGAGAGAGTTTTAGCTCCGCGGGACAAGGTACTAGGGTACTATAAAGCGTAGAATATTAACATTATTGAAAGGGATGTTTTGTGAATGTGTGTCAACTGTGTCACTATAATAACCACTCCTTAATTAAGCACACACATTTACAAGAGGTGCCACGATTGGTCAGTTATTTTCAGTTGTTATAAGCATTGAAAAAAATTCTAGCGCAATTTGATTGTGTGAACTTGTGCTACTAATGTGTGCGGGCAAAGTTTATGGGTGCACAAGCACCCATAAACTTTGCCCGGCCTTAAACGGCTTTGCCTAGAGTGACAGCGTGTGACTGAAGGTTTCAGCGCTTCGTGAAAAAGTACGAGGGCAGCAAAGACTGTAAGGATATTGAACAATTCTGCAAATCAAGGCAATCGATAAAATTTCCATGTATGATGCTGAAATTTGAACTGCTTGGTAACTAACAAGAGTATTATGGAGAACTTTTAGACTTGCAGGTGTTTCCTCAAGATGTTTTCCTTTACCGTTAAAACGAGCGATAAATAATTAACTATTTAATATTTATATAACTTTTTAAAAGTCAGAGATGCGTGCCTTGGGATCGAACACGAGACCTATGCGTGACAGTCCACCGGTGTTTCACTGCGCTATCGCTGCTATATTATATATACATGCAAAGTTTTATTTTATAATTCGTAATGTAACATTTTATAGGGACTGCAACTACTTAAATAGATGCACTATTATAGGTGGCCATTTGTCGCCACCTCTACACAGGTAGGTCGTTACAGCGAGCGAATTACCAGCCAATCTGTTTAGCATTATAGCAGCTAACATTATAGCCGCTACCATTATTTTGTTTGAATGTAGAATTCTTTAAAACCCACCAGTCTCTACTCGACGAAAATTATTTGTTGGTTTATTTTTCTTTTATAGTTTTTTATAGTTACAAGAATAGAAAAGGGTATGTTAAGCTGGTTTGGACATGTAGAAAGAATGGACGAGGAAAGACTGACTAAGAAAGTTTATAAGGCTAGTGTGAATGGAACAGTCGCAAGAGGAAAACCTAGGCGAACGTTTCTCGATCAGATCGGAGGCGTTCTGGACAAAGGCCAGGTTAAGAGCTCCTTGAACCGACGGGCGTGTATGAGGAATGTGATGAAAGTGAATGAAGCCAGAGAAGTGTGTTAGGATCGTAGCAAATGGAAATCCGTAGTCTCTGCCTACCCCTCTGGGAAACAGGCGTGAATCTATGTATGTATGTATGTATTTTTTGTTTTTGTGCACAGCCAGTTTTGACCTGCTGCTTAGTATTTAAATCACAGTTACATGACACGTTAAAAAGAAAGTGCAGGACAGATTTTAATTTAGGATTTTATTGATTAATTATTTGATGAAAATATGCTTGTTATGTTGAAATTATACAACAAAAAAAATTAAATTACTACGTGTCCACTCTATGGTAGCTTGTCGTAATTTTAATGTACTAATGGCAAGTTACAAGCTAGTTCCCAGCTTACCTAAGGTCTCCTGATTATTATAATTAATAATACTTTATTTATGGAATATATTATGTTAGTTAGATCTGTAATCTTAAATGTTATGTTAAAGTACAACTACATCCTACCACATTATGTGGTGTATCAGAAATATTAATAATATTAAAATAAAGTTCATTTTGTACGGTTTTATAGCTTCAGCTTTAAGTGTATACCTATAAGTCACTTAAATTTCACTTCCAGTTAAATTCTGGGTATGCTTTTAATATTTTATTTTTTGATTCAGTTTTATCATCAGATTTTAGTTTTGTGATTCAGTGCAATTCTGCCTGCATGGATTGAGCAGAGGTCTCAACCAGTGTAATATCAACATAGGACAAAAATTGTGTGACTGAAGATGTTCTGGGTTATGTTTTGCTTTTAAATTTTAGCGACGCAGTTAATTTAAACTTCTAGCAGACCCGACCAACGTTTTCCTGTTTTCCTATACTAGCTGTCCTGCGCAACTTCTTCTGCTTCACATAAGATAATTTTTGCCCGTTTTGGCAACATAAAATTATTCTATCTTTTAAGTTGGACTAAATTGCAGATAGTTACGAAGTTTGATCAAAATCGGTTCAGTAGTTTTAGAGCTTATCCCGAACATACATCGTGACACAAGATTTTTATATATTAAGGATATATAACGATATTGACTATCTGTCAATGAGCTCGTACATATTTTTTACTCTATTTGAACGGTTTTTATTACGAGAATTGAGCCTCATACAAATGTTAATTATTGAGTTCAGACGGACAAAATATTTCAAAGCTGTGTCTATTTTGACTGACCACCACGACATTAGGGGCGTAGCGCCCATCCAGGACCGTAGCGACGTCTAAGGCTTAAACGCTGCGAGCCAGAGTACTAGGCTAGCATAAAGCGTAAGAATAAAATAAATGTTGACGCGAATTATGACGCCGTCGCGATGACCCATCAAAGTGTAAACTCAGTTTGGTCTGAATGTACTATAATTATGTTCTCTTTATAGATCACAAAATGTAATTTTTAATTTTAGGTCTGATCGCAATATATTATTTTGATATTAACACACGTTACAATGAAAACTAAGTGACGTAGAGGGCGCTAGGGTTTTGTTTCAGTCTACGCCGTAGCTGTATTTCCGTAGCGTAGAGTTGCTTGGGAATTTGATGAGGTTGCTGGATAATATACTATAATCAATTCCTTTATTTCAGATTAGTTAGACAAAAAAAATTACTTACATTGCCCGCAGCTATATATTATTATGTGTATCGCTACGGGTGTGTTTTCTATTAGTTATTTACATAGTGACGGTACAATCAGCGTTCGCAATTATTGTAAGCAATCTATTGATCTATAAACGTATAAACAATGTGAATAGTTTGTTAAATTTAGAAAAAATAACAATTTAAAATATAATATTATAATATAATATACTATTCTATCATACACACAACACCACCTAGCCCAAACTAAACAGACCTTGTACTATGGGTACTAGACAATGGATAAACATATATATACTTTTTTTGTAAATACATAAGTACATATTATACATAGAAATACCCAGACCAAGACAAACATTCATGTTCATGCACACAAATGTTTGACTTGTGCGGGAATCGAACTCGCGACCTCAGGCGTATAATATAAAACAAATCTATATCAAACAAATTATCTTATACGTGAGACCTGAAAAAAATTGGTTAAAATCCCTTTGGTATTAGAATCTGTTATGTTACATATTCTTATGTATCAAAAATCATTAATTATTATTATAAATATACAGCTATAATAAATAGCAATTATATTTGCTATTTATTATAGCGACTAGTATATTTATAATAACCATTGATAATAATTAACAATAGTTTAGCTATAGATGTCGTTGCAATCGCAGCGACGCGACGGTTGCAGGCGTGGGTAATGCGCGTGGGTAAATGGATTTTATCTTTTAGCGTAAACAAAATGTTTAACCAGATAGTAAAATATTACGTATAGAACTGTTTAAAATATAGTTATAAATTTAATAAAATTGTGCAGTTACTTTAAATTCATTAAAATTAAAGCGTAAATCGTAACAATACTTAACGCCCTAATCGACATTTCAAAAGGTTTTTTCACCTGTCTGACGTATCAAAAAGTTTCAGCGCCGCATGAAAAAGTACTAGGGTAGCAGAAAGCTTTAGGATATTAAACGCTGCCTCGCTGAAGGTTTGTACTGAATAATACATCTCCAACCATGTTATCTGAGTCTGCAACGACTTGAAAAAGTTAGTGTTTTCAGTTAATATAGGCTATTTATAATAGTCGTACTCTATACAGCCGATACCTTAATTATTAAAAAAATAAGTATTCAAAAATATGTAGGTAGCAATAACTTACCTAACCCTGAACTTTATTAATATTTATGGATGTAGATCAGTTTGTTTTTATCAAATGAGTCAGGACTCAGACAGATAGATTAATAAATAGGTCGATTTTCGTAGCTACGAAAAGTTGTGGAAGGTTTGTGCATCTCCTGAAAAATTACTAAGGTAACATAAGGTATGTAAAGATCTATTGCCGATTATTACATAAATGATGTGTGTGTAAAGCAACGCGAATAAAATATGATACCGAAAGGTGCCGTAGTTATATTAAACAACACCTAACAAATAACAATGAAATACACATACTTCAACAAAATAAAGTATTAACTATCTTTTTATTTGGGTATTAGTTAAGACAAAAAATTAATTTAATTAAGACATTTAAAGTATTCTTGAATATCATTTGTATAAACAACACAAATAAAAAAATAAAGCTAACAATGTGTGGCACTGGCTAGAAAAACAGTTTTGTTTGGGAGAACCATAATAATTAAAGTCATATAGTAAGCTTAAAACCTCCTTGGGTATCCTGTGCAAGGATGCGTGGCAGATTTTAGCATCTCATGAAAAAGTACTAGGCGAGCAAAGGATATAAAGATGTCGAACGCTATATACCTTCAAAGCACGAAACAAATAATGAAATGTTGTACGTTTTCAGTTTGCGACATATGTATTTTAATAATGTTGTACATATACATATTACGTTTAAATGAATTTAAAGTCCTACGTGCTACTACAACGAAATATTTTTAATTCAAAGTTACAGAATTGCTACAATATAACACTAAAAAAGTTACGATCGTGGTACAAAATGTTGTATTTGATCAAGTCTCGACACGTCGACGAGAACAGTGGTAGCAAAACTCAATTTTTTTGGGACATCCGACCATACACATCTCCCTCGGGCCTCATAGACCTGACATGTATTTTTGTACAGAATTTTGCGTTTAATTTATTGAGGTTATACCTTCGCGTAGCCTTGTTCGTTTGAAAGATGTTTTGGTTTAGTGCCTTAGGAAATAATCCTGATAGACTTGTGAGATGCAAATATTTTATTATTAAGTATGTATAAGTTGCCCAGAAGATAAAATTATTGTTTTTTTATATTTTATACAACTAAGGTGGCAAACAAGCATACGGCCCACCTGATGGTAAGTGGTCACCGTAGCCTATAGATGCCTGCGACACCAGAGGCATCACTTGCGCGTTGCCGATACTTTAGGAAAGGAAGTGGGAAGGAGTAGGAGCGGGATAGGGGTGATTGGGCCTCCGGCACTCTCACTCACCGAACGAAACACAACAGTAGGAATACTGCTATTTTACGTCGATATTCTGTGAGAGGGTAGTCCTTCCTCGGTCGAGCCGGCCCATTCATGCTGAAACCAGCGAGGCTCTACTACTATTGTTTAGTGTAGTGGTTAAAGTGGTATATTTTACCCTACCATTCGGACGCTAGGCAATTAATAGTTTCCAGTCTGATTTATACAGAGTAACAGTGCATTTTTCAAATAAAAGGTCACATTACGTCAATCCATGCCTCTAATGGTACATAAGAACAAACTAACAAACACTCTCGCATAAGTACTAATATTAGTAAATAGTAAAAAAATAACATTAAAAAGAAACAACCATAAAAAGGAATTCACCATGTATAATATAACCATGAAAACGTTTTTCAATGTGCATCCTAACTAATATTATAAAAGCGAAAATGAGTTTGTTTGTTACCTTTTCACGCCTACACCACTGAACCGATCATCCTGAAATTTTGCATATACGTTGTCAGGTGTACAGAAACGGACATAGGCTACCCTTCATCCCGAAAAAATACTGTTCCCGAGGAAAACAATAATAACGTTCTTATGATTATAATAGATGGCGCCACGTGTCTTTCGAATCATGATTGAATTATATTATTACAAGCAGAGTACAACCCGAATTGATTGTCAAATTCTAAATTAACGCGAGCGAAGCCGCGGGCAAAAGCTAGTAATATATAAAACAACGATATACAAATATCGTATAACAGCAAACGAAACTGTATCAAAGGCAAACACGTGTAAAATATAAAAATATTATTGAGGAAAACGTGCTGTAGATGAGTTCTTTTGTGAATAAGGAAAATTTATAATGACACATAACGACTGAAGGCAATGTATGATGAGCTGTTTCCTTTATCACAATAAAAACGGTAATAGGGTGTTTTATTTTTAATACAAATATGTAGCTTTGACGTAAAGCGCAGACAAAAAGAAAATAATATAACTTCAAAATGTGTTTCAACGTGTTCTACGACTGTCTAGTTAGTCTTAAGGCATCCCCCACATTAGGCGTGCGCGTTCCTCGGGCGTTTGCGCGACGCGGGCGCCGCGTGCGCGTTGAGAGCGCGCTGCGTAAGCGTCGCGTGTTGCCGCCGTTTGACGTGACTGTGTGCAGAAAGCGCGCGGCGCGCACGCGGCGCTCGCCTTGGCTGTGACTGATCAAAACAGTAGCAGGCGGTGGGGATAGCGGGCGAAGCGGTAGGAACGCGACGCGAGCGCTCCACACGCCGCAGGGCAGCAAAACGCGACGCTCACGCAGCGCGCTCGCGGCGCGCACGCGGTGCACGCGCTACTCACACGCCCGAGGAACGCGCACGCCTAATGTGGGGTCAGCCTAAGGCATAAGTCTGCTCTGGGTGTTCTACATTCAATTTAAAAAAAGAAATCCTACACAGGTCTAAATACAGAGTTGCGGTGGATTTTAGAAACGTTAAAAAATAAACATATGTAACCCCTGACAAGGAATTCAACTATTAGTGGATGACAAAAATGTTTGTCTTGTGTGGGGATACAATCCACAATATTATACCAGGAACCACAGCAATGGCAAGGCAATTACTTAAGCCACTGCGCCATCCGTGTAGTTAAGCCGAGTTTGCCTGCAGTTCGCGGGCTCTTGTAATAAGTAATTATAATTAGCAAAGTTGGGCAATTTACTTGATAGGGTCACCGCCTATTATAATAATAATAATATCGTCCAGACCGGATTTCGGCCACAGCGGCCAGTCTTAACAGACACTGGCCAACTACGCAGGATATATTGTAGTGCACAAACACAAGTACACTCTCTGTTCCCTAACTCTCATGATCCGATGGGACGATAATCCGACACGACCGGAGAGAGATCAGGCGCAGGACCACCGGCTTTACGTGCTTGCCGAGACACGGGGGTGTCTTACACCGTCAACTTCCTAACTCCGGGCTGCTATTGAGATTTCTTAACTGTAAACCCAATAATTTTTTGTTGGCCCGACCCGGGATTCGAATCCGAGACCTCATGCACAGCAGTCGCATTCACTACCGCTTAACCACGGAAGCAGTAAACCTATTACGTAGTACCTAAAGCATAGCCGTCGAAATATGTGCAATACATACCAGCCTATCCCTTTACCTAAATCCTAAATTATTAAATCAAAGTTAACTTTTAAATATATTATCTTCATGTATAGTCACATTTTCAATTAATATCATAGATGTTCCCCTTTTATTACAAGAGCCATAACTTTAATAAATAGCGTCTCACAAAGGATTGACATTTTTAATTGTACGTTGGCGGAATTCGTGAGAGTGACCCTCGAGTTACTAGCAAAATAATGTTAATTACATTATCACATTGAGTGTAAACCTGTAATTATGGTGTAAGATTGTATCTATACGGTTGATTGTTGTTTAACGCGCGAAACGGCCATCCGCTGCATTTATAAAAAGGCGGGGGCGCTCACGCGCCGACTTCACTCACATTTTGTTTGTTTGGTTGAACGCGGTAATCTAAGGAACTACGGGTAAAAATTAGAAAAATATTTCAGTGTTGGATAGCCCATTTATAGAGGAAGGCTATAGGCTATATAACATCACGCTACGACCGGAGCATAAATGAAAAATATTGCAAAAACTAGGAAAATTCTCTTATGTGAAGCAGACGAAGTTGCGCGGGTCAGCTAGTATATAAATAAAGAAATAAAAAAACGTGAGAGGTGTCAAGGGACACCCGGATGGAACGAAGTTCCTTTCGATTAATTAGTGAAGGAATTGTAATAAAATTTTATTTTTTTTAGGTTATAATAATATTTTTTTTATTATTAACAGATATAATGTAATATAAACTTAATCAGTAGGCTCAATTTTAGTAATAATTGGCTTGTGGACACTAACAATACATACATATTAAGAAATAACCTTAAACTTACAACTATAGCAAAAGTGTCGTTACAACTTTTGGTCTTAATTTTTTCCGTCTAGCCCCCTTTCGTAACGCGCGATAAGGAACTTCGTTCCAATAAAATAAATAAATATTTATTCTTATCACGTGAAAAAAACGAACGCGTTTCGTATTGAACACGTCCCAAAATATGCAAAGATTTACTGAGATTTTACACCCAATTGCGCGAAAATTTGTTGAGTTGGCGGCAAATTGATCTACTTACGGCAAAACCCTTTCATGACTGACATGTTTATTTCGGGTAATTCTTCTACTTCTGCATAATTCGAACGACCGAGAGGGCTTAGTTTTGATTTTTGGATGTTGCTAAGTGATATTAAGCTTATCTGTTAGAAAATGTTAACTAGCAGCATAAAGAGTTTTTAATAATATCTTATAGTCGGCAACAGGCTTGCTATCTAATACTTGAAAGATAAAAATACCATGTAGGTACCTACTTTGCCGGCAATTTTATGTTTACTGCCGAAATCGTTGGAGTGGAATTGTTTAGATGAAAACATCATCTGATTTGACTGACTTATCTAATTTTAGTCCAAAATTAGATGCGGAGGAATTTTATGACGCCTATTAGGTTTTAGTTTTCTTTTTTTTCTGTTTTATAATATTTTAGGTATAAGTTATTTTTAAAGAATTGTGGTTATATGTACATATTTGAATTTCTTATAAATAAATTATATATAATTTATAGCTAATATTACATTTGGCTATAATACACACTCAAAAAGAGTGTAAGAGAACTCGTAGAATGCAATCGTGCTTTATGCCAACACCATTACGATATACAACAACTCCTCAATAAATATCACTATATTAAAAGAAAGTAACCATAAAAGTTTCGTATGTAATATCTATTGTAGCCAGACTTAGAATATTTTCGCTACGATTGTAGCTGTACTACGAAAATGTAAACAGGTTATCTAATTTTTTAATAGATGGCGCCACTTATACGTCATGAAGTTCGTAGCGACGACGCGTAGCGGAAGGTTTCAGCGCCGCGAGAAAAAGTACCAGGAAAACATGAGGCATAAAGATGCACGAAAAGTTTTCCTTTCCATGGAAATATTTGCGTGGAAAATTGAGGGGGGAGGTGAGGGGAATGGATAAGCGAAATCTAATTCGCGTCTACGGCTAAAATAGATTTCTGGAAATCCCGATTAGAGCGGAAAATGTCTACTTGATACTAGGCAAACATAAATGCAAGAGGGTGTCGCTCAAGATAAGTAAGGGTTAGAAAAAGAAAGCGTGCTTATGGGGCGGTATTAGGGCGGAGCATTTTCACGCTTGCGCAATGGGAATTAATTGTTACTTCGTTCGTACAGAACTGCAAAAGTTAATTTTAGATAATTGTTTTTGACAAAATATTAACATGTATAAATATAACCAACGCATATTAATTTATACTTATATATTATATAGTATAAATAAAAAAAACAAAGCAACCCATACTCCTTTCCTTAATTTTAAAAATCTTAGTATTACGCCACCTAGCGAAGCAGCTTTGAACCACCAAGTGCGGTGCTGATTAGAAGCGTTCAGTCATTCTGTGTTGAAGAGGTAACCTATATGAAATAAAGTATTATATATTAATATTAATTCATAATAAATAATCTGTAAGTACACTTAAAATAATTAACTATAAATGTTAATTTTACCTGTTGTCATAAAAACCAGTAGAGTGTTCTTAACGAGCCTCCAGTTTGACCAAAGCAAGTCTTAATAGTACAAACTTGAACTCATAGATGTCGCTATAAGACAAAGTAATTGCTAACGTTTTTGTTACTTTTTACTTATCAGCAACAGGACAAAAGTGAGAGAATATCTTTAGGAAGTCAATAAAAGGGAATATTATGACCCAAAAATATGTTGTAGGTATAAGACATAAGACATAAGGAGCCCTTGGTGTGATAAGTAATAACAAGTTTAGTAGGTTGGGTATTAAAGCTGATAAGTAAAACTTGTAAGTTTGTTTGGTAGTGGTCAAATTGTAGCACAAGTGCAATATTACAATATAATAATTATGTATAGATAATAAAATTACATTACTTTTTTATTTTGCATTTTGTAGTGTGTTTGGAAACTGTAAAATGTTTAGACAGTTATAAACATTACCCTAAAAGTCTACAGATGGCGTAGTCATTAAACTGGTTGTTTTGATTCTACACACACTGCGGTGAGTTGTAGGTCCGATACCTTGTGGGACTCATAAATGGGTAGTCCGAGTTTTGGTGTTTTTTATGTCCGTTGTATAGATAATTTATAATTTATACGCGATACATGTATTATTCAAAACGAGATCTTTATATCTATACAAATAAATAAAATGAAATTTCAAAATAATTTTGTTTATAATATCAAAATATTTTTTTTGTTTAATTCTACGCGTACGAAGTCGCTGGTAACAACTAGTTACAAAACAAACGTTATAAATTTGTTAACTTACTGGGTCGCAGCGGCACACCGGTGGCTAGATATCTGGTATGCTAAGACTTAGCAGACTAAGACACAAAAAATATATTTTATATTTACGGGTATGGAGAGGTTTATTGTACCTAGATTTTTCAGCTGTAGAATTGATACCACGATATAGTGACCGTACTTATTACACTTTCATTCTTCATATAAATAACACTGTTCGACCCGATAATCGAACTCAATAGCACACGCAGCGTTTGCATTCAATACTGCAGGGTTAGCGATGCACTTATTTATATACGAGTATGTACTAGATGTATCCGCGGTTTCACTCGCGTTTATGATTACTGCACCGCTCCCATGGGTCATAGCGTAATGTTATATAGCGTAGCTTTTAACCTTCCTCGATAAATAGGCTATCCAACACTAAAAGAATTTTTCAATTCGGACCAGTAGTTCCTGAGATTAGCGTGTTCAACCATACAAACAAACAAACTCTTCAGCTTTATAATATTACTAGATGTTCCCGCGGTTTCACCCGCGTTTATCGTTACTGCGCCGCCCCCGTGGGTCGTAGCGTGATATTATATAGCCTATAGCCTTCCTCGATAAATAGGCTATCCAACACTAAAAGATTTTTAAATCGAACCAGTAGTAATCACGCAGAATAAACCAGGAGAAACATCGTTTGTACTATGTCTGTAATGGGTAATTATTTTGCTGCGATGTTATTTTAAAACTGCTATATCTCCTAAGATATTCATTGAAATCGAATGATGTAAAGGGCAATTTTGTTTTAAATTAAATACTTGTGCTGAATAACGTATTTATTTGGATAAGGATTAATATCATGTTTATAAAAATACCTTCGCAAATAATGCATTATTTTAGAACAAATTTCGTTAGCATAAAAATGGTTATAGTGAGCCAACCTTAAAAGATAGACATATGCTGTCGCGGACTTTTTTTTAGAACTTTTAAAGGGCAACAATTCTGTCATACATGATTTTTGCGAAACTTTAACTGTTTACGCAGCGCACGCAGCGGAAGCTCTCAAAAGAAAAAAATACTCTCCGATTTTGAAACATTCTTCATTGGTGCTCCGCTCCTATTGATCTTAGCGTGATGATATATAGCCTATAGCCTTCCTCGATAAATGGGCTATCTAACACTGAAAGAATTTTTCAAATCGGACCAGTAGTTCCAGAGATTAGCGCGTTCAAGTAAACAAACAAACAAACAAACTCTTCAGCTTTATAATATTAGTATAGATATTAGTATAGATTATATAAATTGAAACAAGAAAATCATATTAAATAGCCAGTGAAGCCGGCACGGATGGCGTAGTGTAGTCGCCTCGCCAATGCCACAGCGCCGACTATTGTGAGTTCGAATCCCACACGGAGCAAAAATTTGTGTGATTCACAAATAGTCGTTCCGAGTCTGAACGTTCTTAATATCCGTTGTTTCAATGTTTGTAAGATCCCTCCGGATACAGGAATTATTCGACGTGCGGGAGTTGTGTTTTGAAGTCAACATTGAAGGACACAAATAAATACCTAGAGCAATACATAATATACCTAGTATACTTAGTATATGAGATTATAATATTACAACGGTATGATGGACAGGTGTGTATTTTACCCATATTTTGATAAATATATTGACGTTATTCAGGGCACATTTTTAGACTTTGTATCGCTATTTAGAATTCGCTTATGTTTACTTTTCACCAGATATAGTAAAATATAACAGTCAAAAATAGTAAATGATCAACAAAATTAAAACCGCAATTTAATACCAAAAATATTAATTGCACAGCAAAGAGATCAAAATAAGTCGAGGAAGCTCCTATTTTCGGGTGGGTGTAAGAAGGAACCTAACATAACCTAACTCTTCCGAGACGGAATGCAGTGATTTGAGGCGTATAGGTGCTCGTTATGATACGAGTATGCTTTAGTAAGCATATTTTGGTGTTCAATTACTATTTTTAGTGGTCATTATATTTAATCCCTTTACAATTTCCTAGCAAATAAAATGATTTCACGGATAGCCATACTTGGCTATCCGTGAAATCGTTTTATTTGCTACTATTCAGCGGTCGCTTCACCACTGTCACTCCGCCGAGTGTAGTCGGTTCAAAAATGATGTGTAGTTCACAAAAAGTTGTTCGGTGACTGGGTGTTCTCTGTGTGCCTTGTTTGAACTTTTGTAGAGCCCCTTGCAATTCAGAAATTATTCCTGGTACAGTGAAGCGTTGTCTTCAATAAAAATTGTTTACGATACCCAGGAGTTAAACTCTTCACGATCGGCTGTAATCATAAGTGCAAACTAATACCACAAGACCATTGAAGCAACCTTAGAACCTTAGAAAATTAGTTTTTTCTCAAGGACACCTCCCAACACTAGGAGTTTCAGGAACGCGGAGGACTTCACAAACACTTAAACAACAGATAGAAATAACATCCAAACCCAGCACACCTATTTGGGGATCACAATTTTTTTGCCGTGTGTGGGATTGAACCTACAACACTCGGCGAGGGTACTAATAGCGAGGCGTCCAATTGAACCACTACACCATTCGTGTCAGTCAAATTACTTGAAACAATTTAGCCTCGGTAAACAAAGATGGTATAAAGTGAAATAGTAAACGTCTAACCTCAGGGCATGTCGACTATACATCAAATGGTGCTTTTGTTTGATGCCAAACTAAAAGACCATTTATTTTATAATTTGTGATAGATAATAATAATATATAAACATGAGGCCTGAAGACACAGTTAATAAATACATAGGTTTCAGGCCAATCTTTACGAATATTATTAGTAGTTCCAGAGATTAGCGCGTTCAAGCAATCAAACAAACAAACAAACTCTTCAGCTTTATAATATTAGTATAGATTGGCCTTGATGGCGTAGTGGTTAGTGTAACCGACTGCCACGCCTGAGGTCGCGGGTTCGATACTCGCACAAGTCAAACATTTGTGTGCATGAACATGGATGTTTGTCTTGATCTGGGTGTTTCTATGTATAATATGTATTTATTTACAAAAAAAAATGTTAATATGTATGTTTATCCATTGTCTAGTACCCATAGTACAAGCTTTTTTGTTTGTTACGCCTTATCTACTCTACCGATTAACATGAAATTTCGCATACACTTTATCAGGGTATAGAAAAGGACGTAGGGTACCTTTTATCCAGAAAAAAGTACTGTAAGTAACCATTTTTTTACGTGAGGGAATGCATTGACGCATACGCCAGGCGGGCGGAGGGGAATGCGTCAATGCATTTCTCAACTATTGTGGCCGGAGACTCTAGCACAAGGGGGCGCCAAGGGGCAAAGTTTGCCCCTGACTACAAGATATGGACGCCCCGAGGCCCCCAGAGATTACGGTCCAGAGTCCCCAAGAACTCTTGACGGACCTGATCTTTGGCCCGCACTCTTAGTAACCTAACCTAACCTACATTTACGCGAGCGAAACTGCGGGCAAAAGCTAGTAGATAATATATTAACAAGAGACTTAAAGAGACGATAAATAAAAACTTAGGTTCTTAAGCGATTAAAATATAATCATACCTATATCTCCAAATCGGTAAATAAATGTGTATTTCATAAACATTTCGCCAGTTATGGGTTTAAATTTATACTAATATTATAAAGCTGAAGAGTTTGTTTGTTTGTTTGAACGCGCTAATTTTAGGAACTACTGGTTCCATTTGAAATATTCTTTTCGTATTGGATAGCCTATTTATCGAGGAAGGCTATAGGCTATAATATAACATTACGCTACGACCCACGGGGGCGGCGCAGTAACGATAAACGCGGGTGAAACCGCGGGAACATCTAATTACTTATAAAAGAGAGCGAGCGTATTAACATCTACTGGACATTATTTCCCTGGAGAATATCCCGACAGAAAAAATCAGTAGCCCCTTGCTATATTCAGATATTGAACCTGAGATGAGAGATCCCATACACTCACTGAGGCAGACTATAGACTAGGAAAAAGTTTAATAGGTACTCAAGTAAAGCTTGACTCCGGATCCTGAACAAACAATGTTGTTTTTATACCGACTAAGCTATTTATGCCTCAGCTTAACACGTTGAAAAGTCCGGTGTCGGTATTTACAGACAGGGTATTTATGTGCTACGATTTTGGTCGGTGATTTTTATAACCAACTAGGTACTTAAGACTGCGCAGAGCGAAATGTGCCAAAACAGGCGGTCACAGTTAAGTGAATAAAATCAACACTTTTTTTTAATACAAATATAAAATATACATTTACCATAACAATGAACGTAGTTACCATTACTCCGTGTAAAAACTTAAATTAATTCATATTTTCGCCTACAATGTTACGTAAATTTGCACAAAAAATGCAAAAACGTAAGCTCGTGTTACGTGATTTTTAGATTATTACAATAGAAATCTATCCTATTTTACAGCGTAAACGAAACATAAATTGTTATATTACAATTTGTCCGTCCCAAATATTTAAGTTATTGGCTGACAATAAAGATACATATTTATCAAAAAAGCACTTCAAATCCTCTATACAATTTTACTATGGCGGCCGCGCGCCGGTTGTAATATGCGCCGCACGAGCTATGTCATTATCTGTCTTACGCTCGGCGCAGTCTTAACTACTACTAGGTGATAAGTAGCACGCAGTTAGGTTCTAAAAAAAGATAGTTACTGTAAAAGTTTTGTTATTTATTCTAGGCTAGTTTCTGCACGCGACACCTGCATGAATGACACCGAAACGGAAGCTTACCGACTAATATTCTAGGGTATAGTTACAATGTGTAATGAATGTTGTAATAAGCTAACACAAATACATTTTTATGTATGCCCCTAATTTAAAAGATACAGATAAATTAAAAAAAAATGAGGCAGCCTTTGGGGACTGCCGATAGAGGTGAAAAACTTTAATCCTTGATAATAAACACTTCATGATAAATCAAAAAAAAAGGGGCGGTTTGGATGCTAGTTCCTGATACTCTCTTAGAAGTTATTAAGGGGGTTAAAATTTCGTTATTTTTGCGTAGGACGCACCATTTCTGAGATATTGTTAATATTCTAAAACAAAATAATATAATTTAAAATATTAAAATAAAGAAGATTTCACTTCAAAAATGATTGAACGTTACGTTGAAAATAGTTGATCAGTAACTGCAAAATAATAGTCATTGACCTATTAGCTGACCGTACTCTTCAAATCTTGTAAGCTTTAACAACGCTGTTCAACTCTTTTGCATCCGGTGACCATGTTTTCCAAACTCGATTTACTCGTTATCAAAGGACGCCAGCAATCAAATTAGTATGGGTCGCTGTTACGCCAGAGAGACCTGTATTATATTGTATATAAGTAGCGTGATATAACATGCATAGACTTTTGTGTTTCGCGGAGAGGTAAGCAGTGACTACGGATTTTCACTTATATCACTTATATCTATCATCTTGTCGTAACATATATGGACATATGTCTAGTTTAATTCACTTTATTTTCATTTTCTTACAATCTCACCAGTTTAGTGTACTCACCAGGCTTTACTTTCTTCTTTTGGCCTTTTTACACATATTATTACTTTTCATGTAATTAAAGTAATGGAAATGTACGAGAGGAATACCTAGGCGAACGTTTCTCTATCAAATCGGAGGCGTTCTGGACAAAGGCCAGGTTAAGAGCTTCTTGAACCGACGGGCGTGTATGAGGAATGTGATGAAAGTGAATGAAGCCAGAGAAGTGTGTCAGGATCGTAGCAAATGGAAATCCGTAGTCTCTGCCTACCCCTCTGGGAAACAGGCGTGAATCTATGTATGTATGTATGTAAGTTAAGTTTACGTGAATTATACGAGTTAAAGTTAAACTAGTATGTACGAATTTTATCGCAGCTTATTTTTAACACCACTTTTTAAAACTGTAAATTATTTATAAAGTGCGGAAGAGTTCGATCGCTTCAAACCTCGTTTAAAAATGGAAACGTCATAAATAATTGTCATTTTAAACAAGTTTTGCTGAAAGTATTTGTTATTACCGAAGATGGAGTATGGAGGATATTATTACGGTCGGCAGCTGCTTAGCCGTGTATATGATTGACATTGACATATTTCAAGTCTTTAAACGGTGGCTAACACGATCAGTTAGGCTGTTAAATTGTTTTTTAAAATTATAATAGGATTCTTTTATAATCGCCTATTGCCTATAAGCTGAAAGCAATAATATGCATGAATACAATCTGGAGTTGTATTATTATAATTAATTAGTCAAAATACTTTGTTCTTGTCCAGACGTAGCAATACGTGGGCGTATATAGCAGTTGCAACAGACTAATTAATTTATTTGTCTTTGTAACATTTGTTTTGAGGTACTAACTCAGAGTTTTTTTTATCAAATTTAGATATTTGTTTGGGTGCCTAAAATTTAAGTTTTTAGGCACCCAATAACCAATAATAATGTTAACTGCCAATAACCATTTTTTTGACCTCAATCTACCAGAATTAATTGAAAAACAATTGTGTCTGGCAGCTACAGCTTAAAAAGTAAAGATAAAAGCAATAAAAATATAGTATACGGTATTATAAACGCTTGTAGGCACCTAGCTCGTGGCTAATCTTAAAATGTGTTTCTCTGATAGTAAAGCGATTAACGGTAGGTACTACAAGTAGCAGCTTGCCTCGAGCGTTTGCCACGTACCAGGGAAACATAAACAACACAAAGATGTATAAACAGCTACTGCCCCTAACACAACACGTGTCGTCAGATACTTCGACGATTGGTTATTCGAAGTGGAAGCGATTATGTAAATGCAGGGTGCGAGATTGCTTCGCAAGATAATCTTAGCTAAATATAGATTGTTTGATTGCTCCTTGTAATATGACGTCATTATAGTCAGCGGACACCTACATAGCAACTTGAATATTGAAGAGGGATCCAGTGTCGTGAACCGTAATTACTATTACGTCTAGAATTGCAACGCCTACAAAATAATGCAGAAATAGCTTATCTGTTTATAACTTAGTGGATGCTCTTAATTGCATTTCACGTCTACATTTTAACATATTTGTGTGAAAATTACGTACGTAGGCAATACTGCAACTAAGGCCTAGTTTTCGTAATAATACATATAATTATAGTTATATACAGTGATATAAAGCGGAGTAAAATTATAAAATGCAAATTATCTAAAAAAATTGAGTACACACAAAATCTGGAATAGTCTGCCTAATTGGAGTAAAATCTTCACCCTAAGAAGGCGCAACCAAATAACCTTGTGTTGTTTCAAAATTAATTTCAAAGATGTAGTTGACGATAGAGGTAAAATAAAACTTTGTCCAAGATTTTCTTATGTTTATTTTCACCACTAAAGAGGTAATAATAGATTCATTTTAACAATGATACTAGTTTACTACTTGCGTCTTTATAAATATAACCACGAAATAAAATATATAAAGCCTCTTCAATAGTCAGCTTTTAGAAATGTTCTAATCATCTATCCTATCCTAGTACTCTGTTTCACGGTGTTGAAACCTTGTGCTACGGGTCGCTGTTACGTAGCACTATATATGACTACGGTTTGTTTCTACGGATTTCGTAGCTTACATGAGATAAAAGTCAACACACAAGTGGACGTGAGTTCGGTCCATCATTCAACAGATATTTTTTCTTGCCGAGTAAAAGTTTTAAACATGATAATTTTTTTATAGATGCTCTTTGGATAGCTATCAAATACTTAAAACATAAAAAATTAACGATTATTTTGCCCTACAAAAGAATAAAATATGTTATGTAGTTTTGCGGTAAAAGATCTAACTTATCGATTATGATAGATATTATTAAATTTATTATTCTCAGGATTTTCAGTACAAAACCCTCGAAGCGCATGTTCAACTCGCCATTGGTCAATTTAAATATAAATTTATTAAAATTTTATTTTCATTCAATTAATTTCATTTCAACAGCGATAGCCTAGTGCGAGACGATTGGACTGCCACGCAGAAGTCTCAAATTCGATCCCAAAGCGCGCATTTCTGAATTTTTGAAGATATGGTTGTATTAAATAGTTAATTATCGCTCGCTTTAACGGAAAGAAAACATCGTCAAAACCTGCATCTAGTCCGGTCAATTTAGACATAAAAATAGTGATCAAATAACAAAAATTTCCGGAGAGCCAAATATTGGTGGAGAGCTAGAGGGTTTACCATTACCAATAAAGTTTTAAAAATCCCCATCGATCCTATGTGTGCTACAAAAGTTATTCGGGGTCAAAGGTCAAAATTTGAGGTTGTTTGGATTTTTCTCGAAAACGTTAAGTTTTATCAAAAAAGACCTCAAACCAAAGTTATAGATCTTAAAATTCTCTACAAAAATGGTCCTTATGATTTTTCCCTAAGAGCTACCATTCCTGAGATATCGCGATTCTAAGAGTCACATTATACATAATATGAACATATAAGCCACGTATATACTCAGGCACTTAAGGCAAGTATAAATACCTATTTATGTCTCTTTTATATATATTATACTATTCTGAAAACATTTATTCAAAAGACTAGCCTGTTCCTCCTCACGTTGTCTTTTTACTGAAGCGATTGAAGTTTTCTGGGTATCTGATTTTCTGCAATTCACGTGTATTGTAACGGATTTTTGAGTTCTTAAATACTCAGTAAACTCATCACCTCTCGCGACACTAGCCTCGATTAAAGTTGGCATTCCACGATCAACCACAACTGTTTCATCTTCAGTTAAAAGTTTATTGCAAATAAAGCAAAACTGAGACAGTTTTTCGAGCTATAAAATAGCACAAATAACCTAAATGGTAGACGCTTGTAACAAGTACGTATATTCACTTGAACTGAACCTTTAGCACTAAAAGAAACAGGTATATTAACGAGACCTACGGACAATAGAATAGCCAGATGTTTTTCAAGGCCACGTGGGTAGAGGGGATTCAGTTAGGGACTGACTATCTTTTGAATAAATGTTTTCAGAATAGTATAATATATATAAAAGAGACATAAATAGGTATTTATACTTGCCTTAAGTGCCTGAGTATATACGTGGCTTATATGTTCATATTATGTATAATGTGACTCTTAGAATCGCGATATCTCAGGAATGGTAGCTCTTAGGGAAAAATCATAAGGACCATTTTTGTAGAGAATTTTAAGATCTATAACTTTGGTTTGAGGTCTTTTTTGATAAAACTTAACGTTTTCGAGAAAAATCCAAACAACCTCAAATTTTGACCTTTGACCCCGAATAACTTTTGTAGCACACATAGGATCGATGGGGATTTTTAAAACTTTATTTGTAATGGTAAACCCTCTAGCTCTCCACCAATATTTGGCTCTCCGGGAATTATTGTTATTTTAAAAGTCTATATTGACCGGACTAATCTCAGAGAAATGCCACCATTATACTGAATCTTTAAGTTGACAGCAGATATCTGTGTATCTTTTACTCCTTGCGAATATTCGCTACCAGCATGACACATTACCTTCATCACTGTCTATCCCGTGTTCGCTTTACTGAGTAACGATTCACCTATTTCGGCATGTTGGTTTGTATATTACACGTACTGTACTGTGGCACGCTGTAACTCACCCATACCTCGGTCACTAAAGCTGCTTAACGATTTCTTGAACTTTTGGATCCAGAAGTTGATATTTTTGCGGATGAATGGAAAGTATTATTATTAGAATGTATGCGGTACTGTCAGCAGAATGCATGAATACATTTTAAATTTATATATTATAGTATTAAATAGTGTAATTCGTTCTATTTGATATAAATAAATCAATAATAAATATTTATTTGTACTAACTAGTCTTTGACCGAGACTTAATCCTCGTAAGCCTGCGACGTCTTTTACGCATTATGCATCATACTTCCAAAGGAACTTAATAAAAGTAGATTTGAACATAGATTAATTATAAGCTACTAAATTGTGAAACACATAACATAAGGAATGTTTTCGCGTAAAGCCGAAAAGAAACAGACTTTCATAATCGCGGACTTTGAGCGTGGAGACCGAATCCAGAAATTCCGTAACGAAAATAACCTAACACCCCCCACTCCGACCGGCACAGCGGTGATACTTTTTGAAGTTATACTTCTTTAGGCGCGTTATGAAAAAATGAGAGTGAAATTTTAAGATGCGCGCGCATCACTGTGACACAAATGCTACATGTTGAAGTTGGCCACAGAATAGAATTAAAAGTATATATTTTTTTAAATGACTATAAGTTAACTCATATACAGGCTAGTTGCAAAGTATCCAACGAGACGTTGTTATTTTCAAATTCGATAGAAATACCATTTAATATGAAATATATTATTCATATTAATAATCAATTGTAAAAAATGGTCAATTAAATATTTTAGTTTTTATTTAACTTGATAATCATTTTCTTTTAATCAATATTTTTTCAAAAATAATAGTAATTTCATGAATTAAAATATTTAAACTAAAATATAAATATTGTAGTACCTATTATATTTAGGTATCTTTTTATTGAGTTCATAATTTTTTAATACAGACTTAATCATTTTGTTTATCGAATATAGTAATTCTATCCATATTTTTTTTTATAATTGCATAAGTTGATAAAAAATGCTATGCAATAGCTTTACCGCGGCAGTCTCCGAGTGCCACACGTCTTTTTTTATTGTATTTTGTTTCTGTAAAAAGTTGTATAATGTCTTACGTATCTATTTGTATTATTTGGTGATTCAAAAATCTGGTCTAACTTAAATCGAAGCCAATATATTTTCGATTACAACCGTATAATAATTAATCATTTTCAATCTAAACAATTATTCACATTTAATCCAAACCGTACGACGATGAAGTGATGTAAACTAAATTAAATCAAGCATTCATTATTAAGTATGTGTGAGTGTGATTTGTAAATAATAAATTCATTAAATTTAATCTATCTATGGCGTCAGTGAAGTTTTAAGTCAAGACTTCATCTCTTTGTGACTTTACAAACAATTTAAGTAATAGACATAATTTTAACATCTCTAGCAGTTAAGAAGATTTCTCAAAAGACTCAAAAGCGTCTTGGTTTTGTAGGGTGCCTCAGGGGTCACCGAAATAGTTTGTTTTCAAAGTAAATGAACAAGGCACAGAGCAGAACAAATGCTTCCAAAAATAACATCTTATAGCTGCAGGCCTTTCAAACTTCCTATAAACGTAACTTCGTAGATCTCTCTGTTATATTTTTTGTTATCTGTTTTAAGATTTTCGGCAACAAATTTCTAATAGGTTGCTTACAAATTAATAGATATCGGCGGTAATTAATAAATTTCACATTGGCATTCCTTTCGGAACATGCCAATGAAATTCTTCGAGAAATTATCTATGTGGAAGATTCCGTTTATAATTAATACAAGCTTATGTTATTTATATTAATAAATACCGTGAACTACCATAATAGATTAATAAGTTCTTGCATAGATATATGAGTATGTATTATGGAATCTCTTATTAATAAATAATTGGAGATTAAATCAAAACTAAATACAAAACACACTAGTAATAAAACGTGCTCCAACTAGAGATACTTTGCTCAGCAGATTCATACTATTTAAGCGTGTCATTAAACTGACCGAATAACACTCGTGAAAGACAAAATTACGCCATATGAATTCAAACCATGTTTTTGAATTTAATCTGTTGCCTCTTTAAAGCAGAACAAGGTAATTGAATTAAATATCGAAGGTATTTCTTTAGGTGCCCCACAGTGTGTTGATGTGATGTGATGTGATGCTGCAATATTTTATCTATTTTCTTATAGAAATTATGAAACTTATGATGATGTACATAGATCGTTATGTCTTTTCTAAATGACGTAGATACAATCCTAAAGTTGAATAGTTACGAGTTGACTACATCGTGTAAACGATCAAGGCGTGTGCCGAACGTCTCAATTTAATAAAAAAATTACAAAAATACAAATATATTTAACAAAATTTAAGACAGTTGTATGATTATATTATTAATGCTGTTCTTAATTATATGTACTTACCTGTTCAAATTGCTGCCTTAATTGAATTGGGACGAAGCTTACCTGAAAAGTAAAATTGAACATTGAAAAGTAGAACATGATTTGGCATTTACAATTTAAATTGAAAATTTATTACTTTGTTGAACGTTTAGAATAGCATCTGGTGTCACTGGCGTTCATAGGCTACGGTGACCACTTACCATCAGGTAGACCGTATGCTTGTTTGCCACCTTAGTTATATAGAAAAAAAAGGAGATGTATGTATATATGAAACAATATTTCTAGTATACTAGTTTTTCCTGCAAGTTTGTGTACGTGAAATACGGGTCTACCACATTTACATTGAAGAAACTTCGCATCATATTACCTCGGTTGTACTAAACTGAGTTGGATGAACCGTGGCTTTGATTTTTAAGCTGAACCCAAATTGCAAAACCACATCAAATCTGTATCGTGGTTTAGACATAATAAAGGTACAGAATATGGCTCGACAACATTTTTGTTTTTGGTTCAATCTACTTGCTGGCTGGCTAAATTGTCTAAGCCTATGAGGGCTTTTTCCTTCTTTTTGATTCGATCAACCTATTTTGTTTTTCGAAAGTTGAATGCAGAAGATCAAATGAGGTAGGCTTGTGAGCGTCTGGAACTACTAATTACTGGCCGCATCGTAGTATCTGTTACTACATATACATGGGTTGCTTGTAAGAGCTAGGCTGAAAGTACCTACATGGGTGAGCAGATTTATTACTACCGTCACCAATAATAATTAACAACGCCGAATTTATCCGCACAAAAGTTGTAATTTCTATGTTGATACTTATTAGATTGTATATAATAATAATAATTAATCATTTATTTCTTCTCATACACAGAAAATAGTTGCAGAAATCAGTTATAACTTACATATACAACTCAGGAATGATATAATCGGTGAGAGAGACTGGCTTCTGTACTAGGTAAAAATACCTGTATGACAGATGACCAGCCTCTGCCAACTCTAGAAAAGTGTGTAACTCTAGTGTATGTGAGGGGATGTGTGTGTAATGTGTGTGTATGTGTGTGTGCGTGCTAACCCTACGATAAAATTATTATGTAGAGTGCATTTTTTTCTAAGAGATTTAACGTCAACGTTGTATTTCTATATACTTTTATATCGAATTATCCAGGAAAACGGGCAATAAAATATTTTTAGTCTGAGCTACGAAGCATTGCCAAGTTTTTCTAGTAGGTATCTTATAATATTCCTTCGTAAGTTAATACTGCTAAAACGATTTCCAGAAAGCTGTTTAACATTTTCAATATTCGAGGGTAAGTTGGACGCTCCTAACTATTTGTACAACACAATATATTGCTATTTCAAAGCTGGAGCTACATTTTAAAGTGTAGGGCGAGTAAAAGTTTTTGAATACCAGCTGGGTTCGTTGCGGTCGTTTTGTTTAATTCAGAGATATGGCAGCACGTACTGCGGTTGTCTTTGCATGTAGAAGAGACTTTTTTCAAAGTCATGGAATGAGATTTTATTTCAGAGTTTAGTTTTATTCCTCTACACCAAATAAACAATACTAAACTAGCAGTGCCTCGCGATATCACCCACTCCGCTTCTAAGGTTCATAATAGATAGCCCATTCTACTAAAAAGGCTTCAAAATATAAAAATATTATTTACATCTGTGTCTGTACACAAAGAACACCCAAAATCGGAACAACCATTTGTGGATTACACAAAGTTTTGTCCCGTATGGGATTCGAACCCACAACACTCGGCGCAATGGCAGCGGCCAGGCCACCACTTAAATCACTACGCCATCCGTGCAGTCAGTAATCTTAAAATACTAAGCTATTAAAATATTTTCCTCAAAATAAACAAGTCTTATAGAAATTAATAACAGTAAATCTCTCTGAAACATAAACGTAATTCCTGAAATAAACTAAACACCAACATAAAGTCCCTTCATCAAAGATTTTAATTACTGAAATGTATTTAACGATAGCTGTAATGGGTACAATAGACAATGAAACAGAACAATAGCTATCTGCGGGTCAGGCGCCAATTCTCTGACAGATCGAAATAATAGAGAGAAATAATATTACGCTATATTGAAGCTGAATGAGAGTTCAAGTGAAATATATGAACTTGCAAGTCATAATATTATGTACTTATCTTATCTTATGTGGAGGCCAGTCAGTGCAGACCGGCGACATTTAGACCCAGTGGGATCTTTTGTGTCGACACTCTCCCAATAACGACTGCCATAGATGATCATGGCAGCCGGGAGCAACGGCTTAACGTGCTTTCCGAGGCACGGAGCAGGCGATAATTGTCAATCAATACACACATAATTTCGAAAAGTCATATAACTTCCGAAAGTCAGAGGTGAGTGACGTGGGTTCGAACCCGAGACCATTGCAGCATACTCTACATTGCAGTCTGTTGGTCTCCCCACTGAGCTACCGCTGCTCATATATTATATTATGTACTTACTATGTACTGTAGTGTGTGCTGTGGAATACAGTTCTATAGGCCTAAAGTAAACGTAAAAATGTTAGGTGGATAGCTTATGCTATTAGTAGCTTATTTATCTATTAGTTGTTGGCATGTCAGATATAATTTACAGCAAACTGTCCGGCCGCCAGCGGGCCGCTGTAGCTTTAATCCGAAATTCGACACGAAATGTTTTTATCCATAACGCTAGCATGAATAGGAAAGACCGAAGTTATGTTACTTTGTAAGAGAATAATCCATAAATCTTCATAGTACATCATTCTTAATATTTCGTTCGGCCCGAAGATTAAAATAATAATAATAATAATGTTTATTTTCACCACAGTATAATATTTTGTACATAATTATTTATATTTAAGAATACACAGAAATAATGAAATAATAAATAAATTAAAATAATGAAATAAAAATAAAAACGTAAATAAAATAGCAGACAATAGGCATTTTTTCATCTAATACATTTAATTTTGTTTATTTGCGATATTATTTTCGTAGATCATACTACGCTACGTAATAAAAGTTACACAAAACGAAATAAATATAAATGGCAGGTACGTAGCTTAGTTTTAAGTTAAGTCCCAAGGTTTGTAATTGTAAAAAATACTTTAAAATTCGATTCATGATTTTTAAGGGACCTTGAAGAAGAAATGAATTTTTTTTAATAAGTTTATTTTATTGATCTATTCAAATTGAACAATTTTTATTACTAGCTTTTTTGCGTTCTTCTCAATAATATCTCTTTTCTAATTTGATATAACAATTTCAATATACAATCCTTAAATTTTACTTCAAACACACGTACACTGTTAGATGGTGTTTAATCTTTTTGCTGAAGTCACCAGAAACAATGCACATCATCAAGCTAAAATAACATAACATTTTTGGTTTATTTACTTTCAGTATTGTCCTTTGTAGATGTAAGTCTTTCAAACAAAGGTAAATAGTATATTTCCCCTGATGCAATCGTGCATTGTCATCAGTCCACTTCGGATTATGAATGTTGTAATTGGGTTAAAACATCGGGAAATCAGAGTCGTAAGATTATCTTAAATTCTCCGTTTTCCCGCCTATCGATCCTTTGTTACCGATAAATTGATGACCGGATAATGTATCTCGACGGACTTCTTAGTTCAGAAACCTGATAGTATTTATAGAGAAGGCGTTTTGTACTTAGACTATGATATAGTTGGCGGTATACTACGTTTTCCTTTGACTTTATGTTTGCAAACAATGAAAGTATAGTTTACTTGTGGATTTGAAATTTGGCGCAAATTTATTATTTTCTAGCCTACCTGCGACTTCGTCCGCGTAGATTTTAACTAAAAAGTGTTTGTCTCCGCGGACACGTACTTTTTTCTAAAATCAAAGTAGCCTATGTTACTCTTTATAACATCAGCTATCTGCTAGTGAAAGCCCCGTCAAAATTGGTTCAGCCGTTTCGGAGATAACCCGGAAGAAACAGACAGACAAAAATTTTAAAAATAGATGTTTTCGTGCGTACCTTATATACTTTCATATGCATTAGATAAAAATCTGTTATTTTGATATTACAAACAGACACTTCAATTTTATTTATTTGTATTAGATTTCCTTTGCCTGAGAGAACGTACATCATACACTCAGTTTCTAAAAGGTTAATCAACCGTTGTGTCAATACCAAACTCATGTCAGTGTTTTGGATTGGCTGCTGCTAATTCAGTTATCTAATCATAGCAGTTGATATGCAATTCACCGTCTATTGACGAATTTTATTGCTGACAAGCGTTTTTCCGTGACTTCCTACGAATGGAATTTGGAACTAGCTATCAACTTTTGTTTCTTGCAAGAAAAAGCACACACATGATATCCCCATAGCTGCCATAATTTGTTACTATAAATACTCAAATTCTCAGCAACACATCAAGATGAAACACGCACCTGATTTTAAGTTAGACCTCTATCTATCTCGACGATACAACTATTGAAAATCCTAATCCTAACTATAATATTATAAACGCGAAAATGAGTTTGTTTGTTTGTTAACTTTTCACGCCTAAACTACTAAACCGATCATCCTGAAATTTTGCATATACGTAGACAGGTGTACAGAAACGGATATAGGCTACCTTCCATCCCGAAAAAAATTACTGTTCCTGAGGAAAACAACAATAACGTTCTTATGATACTAGATGGCGCCACGTGTCTATCGAATCATGATTGAATTGTATTATTACAAGCAGAGTACGACCCGAATTGATTGTCAAATTCTAAATTAACGCGAGCGAAGCCGCGGGCAAAAGCTAGTTGGTTATAATTTCGTGCAGTAGCTTTTGCGTGATGCACGTACAAGCATACAGACAAAGATACAACATTTCTCAAAATAATTGTTTTGGCTTCCATAGCTTTTTAAAGAACAGTCACATTTATATTTTAAATATCTGCTGTGTACAAACATCGACCAGTTACAATTTAATTAGATACGTGCTGACCCGACAGACGTTGTATTATCATGTATTAGACAAATGTCGAACTCGCGAGGATAAAATAGTCGCTAAGTTATCAAAAATTATCCTATTTTCTACGCAATTTTCTTAACTTTTCTTTCCTTAAGAACCTTTTATAAAGTATTGGAAAACTTAAAAGATAAATTTAATAAGTCAAGTCATTCTTAAGTTATGGCGTGACTAAGGGAAATACGGATTAATTTATATATATAGAGATATTAATCTGCCCTATCCATATCTAGAGCTCTGATCTTTTAGGAAACGAATGTGAGAATATTAATTAGTTGCTGTAAAATATGCTCAAGTAAGAGTCGTCACCTACACATTTCTCACGGCTGCTAGCATTAGAATTAATTAAATATGCTTGGGTTACAATGTTTTGCTACCAAACAAAAGCTTACAAGGCCACGGCAAATCCAGAGAGAAGTTCAAACAAATCTGTTCAAAGGTTGTTGCTTATTTTCAAAGTACTTTCTAGAGGTTAATAACATTAAGTAAATGTATTTTTATATGTTTTACTCGAATGGTTTATTTTGAATGCAAAAGCTATTGCTATATAGCCTTTGCGGGCGGCTTCGCTAGCTTGAAAACAGTACTTTATTCTAGATGAAAGGCTCCCTCTGTTCTTTTCTGTACCCCTAATAATGTGTATGCGAAATTTTATGATTCGTCGCAGAAGAGTGTGAAAGCGTAACAAACAAAACAAACTCACATTTGCATTTATAATATTAGATAGCATTGTTCGTTTACGCGAATGTTACACATTCAAATTTATACAGACATTCTCAGGGTATAAAATAATACACTATTTTCGCCAACAACGAAGCGTCGGAGAAAGTATAAGTTTCAACAGCAGCAGCTGAAAAGAGTTGAACTGGTTTTTAAAAATACACTCTGATAATTCTGTCAGAGTGTATGTGTGTATAAAGTAGTGCAACCTATTAATTGCTTGACAGTCAGACATACTGCGGGTGCTCAATAGCATTTCGCAACAGATAGTTTTACTAAAGTGTACTTTGAATGAATTCACTAGGGCCACTTATTGTGTAATCTATTGGCTATACATAAACACGCATGTTTTTCCATTGTTTGTTAAGTGATAACTTTTTTTTTATTCAACTAAGGTGGCAAACAAGCATACGGCCCACCTGGTGGTAAGTGGTCACCGTAGCCTATGGACGCCTGCAACACCTGAGGCATCACTTGCATGTTGCCGACCCTTTAGGAAAGGAGCAGGAAGTGGAAAGGGGGGTGATTGGGCCTCCGGCACTCTCACTCATCAAAGGGAACACAACACTACTGTTGTGTTCCTATGAATACTGCTATTTTACGTCGATATTCTGTGAGAGGGTAGTCCTTCCTGTCAAGATGGCCCATTCATGCTGAAATCAGCGAGGCTCTACTACACTATTTTATTGGGAAATAGACCTGTAATAATAATTGTTGTATGTAATGTGTTACATAAATAATTAAAAAACAATTGTGTATGGCTGCCGTCGGGCTGTCAAAACCTTAATTCCAATTTTATAATAATCTATACTTATAAGAAAACCAATTCGATGGCCCATTCATGCTGAAATCAGCGAGGCTCTACTACACTATTTTATTGGGAAATAGACCTGTAATAATAATTGTTGTATGTAATGTGTTACATAAATAATTAAAAAACAATTGTGTATGGCTGCCGTCGGGCTGTCAAAACCTTAATTCCAATTTTATAATAATCTATACTTATAATAAAACCAATTCTGTACATTGAATATATATTCAAAATTAATATTGGAGGATGAATGGTGATCGATACTGATGACAAAAATGCATTCAGTAAATTTTTTGTCTGTCTGTCTGTATGTGCACGCATGGGTCAAAAACTACTGAAGGGATTTTAACCAAACTTGGTACGGTTGTAGTCCATACTCCTGGGCAGGTTATAGGGTATATAACATAACGCTAAGACACATAGGAGCTGAGCAGTGACGATAAATTTGAAGCAAGTCGGACGAAAATGCGCTTTCTAGCTCTTATCCTCGCATATGTTGATCATACACCAAAAGTATGTATAACAAAGATTATGGTCTTCAAAAGATCTACAAAAAAGTCCTTAATAGTATATATCTATCTTTTATAAATTAGCCACAATAACGTGTTTAATCGTTAGGCATTTCTTCAAAGTGTATTAAAATACATAAATATATTGTATTTCACATAGATATATCTTTATCAAACTCCCATATTCAAAAAGTACACTTTAATATTTATATTATAAAAAGAAATATAGGAATCGGTTTATAAACACACAAGATATAGATGAAATAAAACTTCCAAATCTCGCCGCGCCAGTATGGGTACGGCTATACGGTTGATTGTTGTTTAACGCGCGAAACAGCCATCCGCTGCATTTATAAAAAGGCGGGGGCGCTCACGCGCCGACTTCACTCACATTTTGTTTGTTTGGTTGAACGCGGTAATCTAAGGAACTACGGGTAAAAATTAGAAAAATATTTCAGTGTTGGATAGCCCATTTATAGAGGAAGGCTATAGGCTATATAACATCACGCTACGACCAATAGGAGCGGAGCATAAATGAAAAATATTGCAAAAACTAGGAAAATTCTCTTATGTGAAGCAGACGAAGTTGTGCGGGTCAGCTAGTATATTATATTTTAATAATGTTCTTTTTCTTCAGGATTTTTTTAGCGAGTGAAAAAATGATGTCGGTGTTATACAGTTTTAGTTCTACTAAAACTTTGAAACCTGGTAAGTGGATTGGGTTTGGAAAGTTTTATAAAGATGCGTTAAATCTGTGGACTAGTAAGTTTTATTCAATGCGATTGCAACGAAACTACTCTTTCATTGCAGAGTACACAACGCGCGTGAAATACATTATTTGCAAGTTTTCATAGACAATTGTAAACATTTACTTTTAGAGTATAATTTTTTTTATTTAACTTGGAAATAAAGATCCTTAATTTTATAAGGAAGGGATATAGACATATACTGTTTCTTTTCTGCATTCACTGCATCACCAAGACAGTCATTCTTATTGATAATAATAATTATTATTACTATTATAAGCCTAATTGGCGTCCCAGTGCTGGGCAAAGGCCTCCCCTTCCGACTTCTATCTATCTCGATCGCTTGTTCTGAGTTGCCAATCCCTTATAATTACATTCCCAAAATATCATCATACATGTAAATACAACGATTCGAGAGTAAGGCTTAATATTTAACCTGAATCGCAATTTTTCTTATTATTTAGACTTAAAAGCAGTAGTTTATATCATCCCAAAGTCTCAATGACAAGTATTTTCTAATTTGTTATGCTGTAATAAACTTTATTCTATAGCGCAATTAAATAACTACACGTTCAGTGACGTCACTTGAAATAAATCCGCCTACCCTACCCACATTCTGATGTACTACAAGGAATTCAATTAAGCGACAAAACAATGTAAGCTTATTATTTTCTTGCAGAAAATAATTACTATACTAAGATGAAGACTTTTGTCTATTTTAGCCTGCTTAGAAAGATAACGCTATACACCGTGAATTTGTAGTCGTTTTGGAACCGAAAATCCTATACTCTATATCAATCATAGAATCGATAAAAGTGATTATTTTAATATAATAAAAATATATTTATTTATAAACATTAAATTTAATGTCGTTTACGAAAAATAAATGAGAACTCGTGGTAACGCCACTCAATTTCACGTACTACGATTACGCGTGTCACTACGATCGATATCATTCATGTTTAACTAAGCGGTAAAACATTTGCCAATAACAACACAGAAACCGCCGCGCCCGCGCCGCCCGCCAATCCGCGTTCACTAACTACCCTAATGTACCCCAGACGCGAGGCGCCTAGGCACGGCGGCGAGCGCTCCCGACCCCGCACCCCCCCGCCCACCCTTCAGTACCGCGGCAACCGACGCGCGAAATGGTTGCATAATGCATTGTTTATTGTCACGCGAAAATTACATAGTCGTCAGTACGAAAACTCTTTGACTACTTGGTTCAGCTGTATGCTGTTGCCAATTACAATTTGGAAGAGGCCAGACGGTTGTACTCCCAGCTGAAGCATTTGAATGTGCTGCGGCTACGAGGGATTGAAAGTCCTCAAGTTCCGACCACTCCCACCATCTTAGCTGCAACTCAGCGCCTTCTCGACCATGGACAATTCCGTACGCCGACTCATGCGCAAGGCCGAGGACTCCTGAATGACCCCCGGAGATCGAAGAGGATATGAGAGCGGGAACCGCGGCGAAGCACGAGAATGGCGGCTCGAGAATTTAATATTAGCCAATACTTTGTATGGAAAACATTAAATACTAATAGATTACACCCTTATCATTTTTGTCGGGCTCACGTAATTAACAACAACGATGCACCAGCAAGGATCGCCATGTCAGTGGTTGTTAAATAATACGAATGCGAACATACTGTGGACAGATGAGTCATTGTTTACTCGAGTGGGACTGTACGACGCTATAATCGCAACGCTGTAAACCCTCACTTAATACAGGAAGACCACCTCCAAGTGAGGTTCAGTGTGAATGTTTAGGCCGATATTATAAACGACCATTAAATAGGGCCTGTTTTTATTGAAGGTCATCTAACGGGCAGCTCGTATTTAGAAATGTTACGAGTTATATCCGAGCTATTGGAGGAAGTGCCGTTATCAATACACGATATGTATTACTAGCACAACGGCTGTCCCACTCATTATGCAAGTGCAGTACGTGCCTATCTCAACAATCAGTTTGGTGATACGTGATACCTATCACATAGGTACTCGATAGGCCGCGGCGGTCCCGTGGCTTGGTCGCCGAGAAGCCCAGACAAGCCTCAATGTCGGAAATAAAAAGACTTGTGTATTCTCGTGAACGTGAAAGTCGTGAGGAGCTACGTAGTGCAATAGTGGAGGCCTTTAATAAACTGTCCATAGGTATGTAAGTTAATTATTTTGTAAATAGCTCCAATTTTTGAAATACGCCCGAAATACTCACAGTTCTTTCACCTGTGTTTATTTTTATTACATAATAAATAAAGTTAGCTATTTATCGAAAAGTAATGTTCAGATAAAGTATTTCCGACGGTCCTAAGCCCGTGTAAAGTATGAAGGAGAAATTGGAGTATCCATTTACGTATTAATTGTGATGTTTCACAATGCAGAAATTACATAGTAAAAAGAGAAAACGTATTGCCTCGTATCAGCTGATTTTGAACTGTGATATGCCTATTATTAATTTCGTCGCTATTGCATTTACCTAATTTTATAATACTTGTGTAGCTTCACTAGTTTTTAAATGACGCATAGGATAGGTATCAGCTGATATACGTAGTTACCTATCGTGCGTCGTTCATAACTTCGACTGTGCGCGGCGGCGCGGCGCGGCAACGCGGACGCCGCGACGGTGACGTATGCATGCGTTTGTGAATGAATTGTCCGTGCGTTACTACAATCAAACTCGAATAAGTGAAAAATATTATTTATATTCCAACTTTTTTATTATACGCAGTACAATTATTTTACTATTTTTTATTGATACTACTAATTATCCTAAGTTACCACGTTTCGGTTCCAAAACGACTACAAATTCACGGTGTATATTGAATCGAATTAGGCGTTACTTGGCGGATAGGCATTTTAATAAAATAATTTGGAAGAAAATTTGTTACTAATTATTTATTTATTTTTATGTATATATTTAGATAACACTGATCTAAATGATTCCTAAGAAAAATGGTCAATTATTTAAATTAACCTTTATTCCTTTGAATTAAAGTGTAAGAAGCATTGCAATTTATTAATAATAAATATTTTTGAACCCATGCAGTAAATCTGATGAATTTTCTATATAAGAACTGTGAAAATTCAATATGTACATAATATTTGGTGAAATTTCATTAAAAAAATATTGCAATCAAAACATTCGTGCTTTCGAACCTAGCCACATAATATATGTACTTTGCGTTGTTGTTGTTAAGTAAATACAATAAATACGAACTATACATCCACAAGGAAATAACCCTAAACTCCGCAATAAGTTTAATCTATACTAATAGCTGAAGAGTTTGTTTGTTTGTTTGAACGCGCTAATTTCAGGAACTACTGGTTTGAATTGAAAAATTATTTTAGTGTTGGATAGCCCATTTATCGAAAAAGGTTATAGGCTATATAACATCACGCTACGACCAATTGGAGCGGAGAAGCAATAAAAAATGTTGTAATAACGGGGAAAATTATCTTATATGAAGCAGACAAAGTTGCGCGGGTCAGCTAGTCCATAATATGTCACAAATCCAAAAAATGTTGATGCCTTTAGAGATTACACTGATAGCATTTGACGTAATGATCAGTCCAACTACTACACCATTTCTGCGGCAGCCGATAGATGGATGCCTCAATAAAAAGAATGACTCCAAAACTACTTGTTCATGATTTATATTTACTAGCGGTCGCCTAGTGCTCGATATTCGACCAGTTTGTCTGTAAGATATTGCTGATATATGTCATTATATATTGACATAATTATGTAACCATAGTTACGCGCTTCGACTGCGTGTATCAAATCCATGGTTGTGTGCGTGTAGTGTTTTTTCATTAAGTAAATGTATTTCTAATGCATATTTTAAAAAAATATTAGCATTCGTCACTTCTTCTCTGTATAAACTATAAGTGTGCGAAATTTCATACTCCTCCGCTCGCCCAATTTTCGTAAAAAGGGATCCAAAGTTTCCGCTTCACGTATTAATATATAGATTCATAAAAATATAAACTTTAAGACATTCCCTGTGCTTACATAGTCAATATTAACATGAAATTCAAATTACATATTCCCACAGTTTCTCCAATATAATTTTGAGTACGAAATTTCTAAAACCTTGTGGCACCAATGAAGGTATTAAATTCCCGATCTTGCGAATGATGTATGAATTCTTAGCGATATTGATTTCACCATGAACACGTCGTTAAAGTCAAATTAATCACTATCGTGAATTTGATGGGTAATAATATTTTATAAGAGTGATGTATGGGAAGCCAAAGAATGAAATTTAAATGTATGGTAGGTTTAGCTTAGAATGTTATTTTGTTCATAGCTTTTATTTAGCTCGTAGTCTAATACCGAAAGTTTAAGTGAAGTTTTGAATAGTTACAGAAGCTATAGTAAAATATAATAATCTTTTTCTTTTTCTTTTCGTATGGTTAGTGGCCAACTTGTTGTCAAGAGTTGTTCAAGCCGCCCGTAGGCCTCTGACATGGCTTAACGACTGCTGTCAATTTGACAACAACCGGGACCGACTTTTTACGTGCCCTCCGAAGCACGGAGACGCTCAGATGAAATACCACTAAGCGGTCACCCATCTATGCACTCAATGTTGCTTAACCTCGCTAATCTTTCGCTATATAGGGCTTTCATTACACCCATTTATAAAAGTGGAGACAAAAGCAATATAGAAAACTCGATAGTTTTCTATATTGCTTTTGTCTTCTGTCTGTTTGTGTTTTAGGCCGATGCCTATATCTATACTGTCCACCCTGTCTAAGCTTTTTGAGAGTCTAGTACACAGTCAGCTATTTCCTCAGTTGAGACACTTAATTATTCCCGAACAACATGGATTTGTTCAATCCCGATCTACTACTACAAATTTGATGATTTTTACTCAATTTTTATTCGAGAGCATAGATATGGGCATCCAGTTTGATGCTGTATACACTGACTTTCAAAAAGCTTTTGATAAGGTGGACCATAAATTGCTTTTGGACAAAATTGCCTTCAACGGCATTAGTGGCAATTTACTCAGATGGTTCGCATCATACATATTCCAAAGAACTCAAAAGGTTGTTGTCAATGGTTATGAGTCCGATTATGCAGTCGTCGAGTCCGTTGTGCCCCAGGGTTCAGTACTAGGCCCCTTGCTTTTTATTTTGTTTGTAAACGATATTAAATCTTGTATAGTTAACTCTAAATTTCTCATGTACGCTGACGACATGAAAATCTATAAGAACTGTACGAACATTCAGGATTGTACACTTCTACAACAGGATCTCTGCAGGCTCTCACAATACTGAATTGTTAATAAACTTCACCTTAGTCTACCAAAATGTCACTTCATAACTTTTACAAAGCACAAAAATCCTATTAACTTTCCATATACACTAAATAACATAATTCTAAGAAAAAACGAATGTACTCGAGACCTGGGCATACTACTAGATTCAAAATTACACTTAGATATTCATATCGACAACATTATTAGTAAAGCCTTTCAGATGTATGGTTTTGTCATGCGCTCCTGTAAAGACTTCAAAAATACTACTACCTAGCTTTTCTTATTTAAAGCGTTAGTCCGTTCCCAGTTAGAATATGCTGTACCCATTTGGAGCCCCTTTTACAAAAAATACAAGCAGAGGATAGAAATGGTCCAGAAAAAATTTCTTCGTACTACCTATTACAAGTTTTTTAATTCTAGGATTCCTTATACGGATCTTCTCAAACATTTTAAGCTCTTAAGTTTGGAGCATAGGGGCACATTACTCATGATAATGATGCTGTACGGCATATGCAACAATAAGTATAATTGTATTGAATTATCGAACAGGCTATGTTATGTGGTACCCAGGACTGTTATTCGGAGGGAGGTGCGCGAACCTCGATTGTTCTACACGGGAAAGTGTAGAACTAATGCCGGAGAGCGTGCACCTCTTCGCCGATTATTAATAACGTACAACTCACATTTTATGAATTTAGATATTTTCGGTATCATCATTCTAAATTTAAAAAAATAGCTACTGAATTTCTAGCTGATCAAAATTGGTACTCTTTAGTTAATGCACGTCCGTTATCTTTACTACTCCACTTGTAAATTCGTGGACAATAGTGTGGGTTATACGTTTTTGATAATTAAATGCTAAATTATTTGTAAACACTGCAATAATCGTTTACTGATCAGTGAGTGCAACTAGCTATGTATATATGTATGTTCATCCATTGTCTAGTACCCATAGTACAAGCTCTGCTTAGTTTGGGCTAGATGATGTTGTGTGTATGTGATAGAATATTATTATATTATTATTATAATATGTATACTGGCGTGAAGTTACATAAGCCATAACAGTTGTTAAAATTAGTTTGTTCCTTTAGATTTTTTTGTTGATATCATTTCAGCTGTTATATTCTTACAAAAACAATTTCGCAAGATTTCACATTAAGTCTCTACAACAGCCTAATATATCAAATCAATTGCATACGGTTTATTATCATTAGTCGGCCTCGGTGGCGTAATGGTTAGTGTAACCGACTACCACGCCTGAGGTCACGGGTTCAATTCCCGCACAAGTCAAACTTTTGTGTGCATGAACATGGATGTTCGTCTTGGTCTGGGTGTTTCTATGTATAATATGTATGTATTTACAAAAAAAAAGTATATATGTATGCTTATCCATTGTCTAGTACCCATAGTACAAGCTCTGCTTAGTTTGGGCTAGATGGTGTTATGTGTATGTGGTAGAATATTATTATTATTATTTGATGTTTGCTATTTTTGATGAATTCAACATGTACTTAACTATAAATTGTCTTCAATTCGAAGATTATAAATTTTGCCACACCTGATGGTGAGTCACCGTAGCCTATGGACGCCTGCAACACTTGCGCGTTGCCGACCATTTAGGAATGGAAGAAGAAAAAAGAAGTGGGAAGGAGAAGAAGCGGATAGGGGGCAAGAGGGTGATTGGGCCTCCGGCACTCTCACTCACCGAACGAAACACAACAGTAGATATACTGCTATTTTACGTCGATATTTTGTGAGAGGATAATCCTTCCCCAGTCGAGCCGGCCCATTCATACTGAAACTTGAAAGGCTCTACTACTCAAAACCTATATAACCTCATAACCTATATAAATTTTGCAAAACATCACAAAAAAGACTACTGGTCTGGCGACTATTAACAAATTGACTGCCATGTAACAGACACAATAGAAAATGTATTGTTCGCGGTCATTTATGACCGGCACGGCGTTCAATGTGTTAAGTAGCAGCACGTCCTTATAAGCTTAAAAGATTCTTAAAGATCTTTAAAAATATGAAAGATATGTTAATAAAGGAATGCTATTACAATCTTAACGACTACTTAAATAGTAATAATAAAAAGATCTTTTAAACATCATCAGTACTGAAAACACACGAAGATTCCATTTAGAATATACTTTGCGAATGGGAAATAAAAGTGTAAAACAAAGAAACTAAAATAACTCAGAAAGCGAAGCGATAAAGCTGTTTCTGAATCATTATTAACATTCCAACTTGTACATTAACCTCAAGTTGCCTGAAGCTATGCGTAATAATTACAACACTATCAAATTTAAATTGCTACAGATTTTCCCAGCAGCGAGGTTTGGGCATAAACCACTAGCACTCAAGGGATTTCCCTTTCCTATAGCTTACACGTGTAGTTTATGAAATTAAGCCCATTTTAATCCCAAAAGAGATAACCCTTTTAATGCCCGAGAGATCGCCTGAATTAAATGAAGTACCTAAACGTAATTATGAAAATCAATATCGGATTTCATTAGACATGAATTGGAATACCCAAGATTTATATTTATCTTCTTTATATCTGTATATATATATAATTCTTCTGTACGTGTGTTGACAGTGAACTCCTCCTAAACAGCTGGACCGATTTGAATGAAACTTTTTGTGTGTGTTCAAGTGGATTCGAGGATGGTTTAGATTATTTTTTTTCTCTTTTTTACAGGACAACGTCTGTCGGGACAGCTAGTCTTTATATACACCGTGAATTTGAAGTCGTTTTGGAACCGAAAATCCTATACTCTATATCAATCATAGAATCGATAAAAGTGATTATTTTAATAAAATAAAAATATATTTATTTATAAACATTAAATTTAATGTCGTTTACGAAAAATAAATGAGAACTCGTGGTAACGCCACTCAATTTCACGTACTACGATTACGCGTGTCACTACGATCGATATCATTCATGTTTAACTAAGCGGTAAAACATTTGCCAATAACAACACAGAAACCGCCGCGCCCGCGCCGCCCGCCAATCCGCGTTCACTAACTACCCTAATGTAGGTACCCCAGGCGCGAGGCGCCTAGGCACGGCGAGCGCTCCCGACCCCGCACCCCGCCCGCCCTTCAGTACCGCGGCAACCGACGCGCGAAATGGTTGCATAATGCATTGTTTATTATCACGCGAAAATTAAATAGTCGTCAGTACGAAAACTCTTTGACTACTTGGTTCAGCTGTATGCTGTTGCCAATTACAATTTGGAAGAGGCCAGACGGTTGTACTCCCAGCTGAAGCATTTGAATGTGCTGCGGCTACGAGGGATTGAAAGTCCTCAAGTTCCGACCACTCCCACCATCTTAGCTGCAACTCAGCGCCTTCTCGACCATGGACAGTTCCGTACGCCGACTCATGCGCAAGAACGAGGACTCCTGAATGATCCCTGGAGATCGAAGAGGATATTAGAGCGGGATCCGCGGCGAAGCACGAGAATGGCGGCTCGAGAATTTAATATTAGCCAATACTTTGTATGGAAAACATTAAATACTAATAGATTACACCCTTATCATTTTTGTCGGGCTCACGTAATAAACAACAACGATGCACCAGCAAGGATCGCCATGTCAGTGCAGTGGTTGTTAAATAATACGAATGCGAACATACTGTGGACAGATGAGTCATTGTTTACTCGAGTGGGACTGTAAAACGCTATAATCGCAACGCTGTAAACCCTCACTTAATACAGGAAGACCACCTCCAAGTGAGGTTCAGTGTGAATGTTTAGGGCGATATTATAAACGACCATTTAATAGGGCCTGTTTTTATTGAAGGTCATCTAACGGGCAGCTCGTATTTAGAAAAGTTACGAACTAATATCCGAGCTATTGGAGGAAGTGCCGTTATCAATACACGATATGTATTACTAGCACAACGGCTGTCCCACTCATTATGCAAGTGCAGTACGTGCCTATCTCAACAATCAGTTTGGTGATACGTGATACCTATCACATAGGTACACGATAGGCCGCGGTGGTCCCGTGGCTTGGCCGCCGAGAAGCCCAGACAAGCCTCAATGTCGGAAATAAAAAGACTTGTGTATTTTCGTGAACGTAAAAGTCGTGAGGAGCTACGTAGTGCAATAGTGGAGGCCTTTAATAAACTGTCCATAGGTATGTAAGTTAATTATTTTGTAAATAGCTCAAATTTTTGAAATACGCCCGAAATACTCACAGTTAGTTCACCTGTGTTTATTTTTATTACATAATAAATAAAGTTAGCTATTTATCGAAAAGTAATGTTCAGATAAAGTATTTCCGACGGTCCTAAGCCCGTGTAAAGTATGAAGGAGAAATTGGAGTATCCATTTACGTATTAATTGTGATGTTTCACAATGCAGAAGTTACATAGTAAAAGAGAAAACGTATTGCCTCGTATCAGCTGATTCTGAACTGTGATATGCCTATTATCAATTTCGTCGCTATTGCATTTACCTAATTTTATAATACTTGTGTAGCTTCACTAGTTTTTAAATTACGCATAGGACTCGGTCGTGGTACACGAGGTTCTGGATAGGTATCAGCTGATATACGTAGTTACCTATCGTGCGTCGTTCATAACTTCGCCTGTGCGCGGCGGCGCGGCGCGGCAACGCGGCCGCCGCGACGGTGACGTATGCATGCGTTTGTGAATGAATTGTCCGTGCGTTACTACGATCAAACTCGAATAAGTGAAAAATATTATTTATATTTCAACTTTTTTACTATACACAGTACAATTATTTTACTATTTTTTATTGATTCTACTAATTATCCTAAGTTACCACTTTTCGGTTCCAAAACGACTACAAATTCACGGTGTATATAATTCTTCTGTACGTGTGTTGACAGTTATTCCAAAATTCCAAGTTACTCCAAAGGACTAAATCTTTATATACCTATATAAATCTTCTGTGCGTGTGTTTTGTAATTATACTCCTAAACGGCTGGACTGATTTTGATGAAACTTTTTGTGTGTGTTCAAGTGGATTCGAGAATGGTATAGATAATGTTTCTTTTTTTTTCTCTTGTGTACAGGACAACCGCGTCTGTCGGGACAGCTAGTATATTATAAAATTGTAACTGGTCGATATTTGTACATAGGAGATATTAATAAAAAATAAATAGATTTGCTTGTTTGTACATTTGTAGGCGCATCACGCAAAACTACTGCAAGAAAAAGAATGCAATTTCCACTGTTGTATTCTTGGACGCACAGGTCACATATTTATAGACGATATTAGGTAATCTTCTTTCCCAAGATGTTCTAATGGAGTATTCAATAATCAATTTTACATAGTTAGTCTGTCAAATCTTAGAATATCAGTATTAATAAAAAATATCTACGGGTTGCACTCCGGGAGTGCCGGCAGAAGTGAAAACTTGAATATTAACGTTGTGCATTTTTGATATTTTGGAATGGTTAGGGAATAATTTTGCACGAATTGCTTTAATTATCAGTATAAAAGTACTGTCATTTATGTGGTAAAATACAATGTTCATTTATTGCGCTATCATATACAAACATGACAATTCTCCCTAAGTCTTACGAATTTTCGATAAGGTCACGTGTCCTGACGCGAGTTTAACATTTTTTACCCATCACAAAAAAATGCACAACGCCACTAAAGAAGTTTTCACTTCAATAAATGAATGTGTCTGTGCCCCTATGAGTCAATAGGTTACTCATTAAATAAAGCGGTAATTGCCTAATGGTTATAGTATGAATTTGATCGATTCCCGATTTTCGATTCCCACCCTTTACACTACCAACCTGATCCCATTCCTAACACTAACATTTTGATTACCTAGAGATGTTAAAAATAATATTAGTAGTTTGTAACCCAGGTAAATATAAAAGATGTAGCTTGCACTGTAAAGCTCTAACGGCTGTTCGACCTTTTGTAAAACTAAGCACCTATGCTTGCTGTCATGGTAGCTTGGCTGTTTGAAGCTTAATTTAGTAAGTTCCTTGACCGTCCCAAATAGGACAGTCTTGGAAACTAACTGACCGACGATAGTCACGGCACTCAAGGCTACATTGTAGTCTTAACCATATAAACATGTGCGAAAAGTAAATTCGGCTTTGAATATCTTAAAAGAAAAACACTTTTAACAATTATAAACCATAAAATCGACCCCAAACATAAACGCAAACTTACGGCAAGGATTCAACAAATAAATTGAATGTATTAAAATTTTCCATAATCGTTCACCCTATTTTAGTCATATACAAAGAGATTGATGCTAATAAATCACTAACTAATGAATATTTGAGAGTTTTGAAAATGGTTTTTAAATATTTTTTCAACTAGAAACTGCCTTGAACATTACAGATTTATGTTAAAAGCTGAATACCTAATACTTGAAAAGTTCAGTGAGGTGGAATGAACTAAAAATTGAGGATCGCTTACATGACTTTTATACTCGACCGAATTTAATTAATTCACTACGTCTGAATGCTAATGAATGAAATATTATTACGCTTATTAAGTGACCCCTCAAGATTAATTGTTTCTTTAAATGCAGCGGCAGTAAATGTAACTGCTGTGCATGTCGGTAATGAAAGATGTAACTGAGTATTGTTTAAATTAAGAATCTGGTATTTTGAAGCCGCTAAAGATGAATAGGCTCGACTCCTATTATGTTGGACTTACATAACACAACTTGGTGGTAATAAAAACATTATATTAATTGGTGAATAGTAGTAAAAGTTCTAAAGCACTTGCGCTTTAATAAATTGATGAACTGTCCAGTATACGTTGTACAACAATATTAAAAGCAATGTTTTGAAAGTGCATGAGCAGTACAAAGCTACTACATAAAACATATTTATGTCGCCTCCGGTGGATACCTAACATGGTCATTTGAGCCGGATACAGAATCACGTAGGATGCAAAAACAATAACCAATTATTAAGATGATAGTACAAATGAGCCGGCTCACCCGCAGAAGTAACGTACACAGTAAAGTACGACAAACCGGCGTAAAAGGAAAGAAAATTGACATACCTAAATTTCCTATTCCTTTCCTTTCATTTCTTTTCCATAGGATTGACTTCATGGACTAGTGGAATCGATCAAGAGGTACGATTATTTGTCATCTTTGTGGTATGAAATATTAAAAATAACCTAAAAAGTCACGCAATCCAACAAATAAACCATAAACAAATAATATAATTCGCAATAAACTACCAGACAGCTTATCGTGAGAACATAGCGAGCACTTCACTGTTTCAATAACGCAACTATGTATGCAATACTTTAGTTGAAAGTAGGATGGAGCTGTATATGAAGCGGTGCATTTTTACTTTGTAGCATCCTAGCTTCCTCTATAGATTAAGTGATACAATTTTTATTAAGGCAACTGTGTAGGAATAAGAGAGATTGGATACAGACGAATTCCTATTTAAGCTGGAGTTATCCTACTGAACAACTGTAGACAATGGTAGCCAGATAAGACAGCGATTTGAAAGAAAATATTATTATGCTGACTTGGATGGATGAGCAAATGGTCGGCCTGGTAGTAATCGGCAATCGAAGCATGTCATCGATACAGCTATGTTTCCTTATCATTACAAAAATTGTTTAACGGGAACACAACCCAAGAATTGCCTTAACCACATAAATGACACACATGCACATGGTCTGTAACATCGGCAACATTAGCATGCTTTTTTTCAGAATATACGTCACCCGATTAATAGCATTATTTAGCTGCGATTTTTGTTACCTTATTGTATTCAAACTTTTATATCAATATTATCTATACTATACTAATATTATAAGGCTGAAGAGTTTGTTTTGTTGAACGCGCTAATCTCAGGAACTACTGGTTCGAATTGAAAAATTATTAGTGTTAGATAGTCTATTTATCAAGAAACATCATATGCTATATAAAATCACGCTACGATCCACGGGGCAGTAATCATAAATGCGGGTGAAACTGCGGGCACAGCTAGTTATTAATAGAATTACTTAAAATATGTTATTATTCCACAGCCTAAATGAATAAGGATTCTTCTACTACCGACCTCATTTTACATATTCATAGTGTCTAGAAGTGTATTATACAATTCGCTAGGTATGTTTTCATGTCACACGTAATAGGGGCCTAACCTATTGCCCTTTAACAGACACAATTCTAGACACCATGCTACTGCCGAGATTTTCATACAGTAATCAAAAATAAAGGCAAGCATATTCTTATTATCCAGCAAAGGCAAAAAATATTTATATCTTAATGAATAAAAGAAACGTTTAATTATAGGTATTTAATCTTTGCGATAATGCTAACAAAAATAAACTTCATGTCCAACCACAAGGAAAATAGGTCGCACTTCTGCTACAAAAAAAACCTGTCATTTACAGATAACCTCGCGGCAAAATGCCGCTGAACCGTACAAATGCTTTCTCAGCCGTAAACCTATATGAACAGATTAATGAACGCAGACGATATAAAAAATTATGCGGAGTAAGTAAAAATAATTTTATTTTTCGCCCATCATTTCTTCCTCGCCGCATTTACTAAATAGCGCGATGAAAAGATACATTATACGCGACAAGCAACTCGACAGTGAGCAGAAGAGCTTTCTGTAATATTTCTTTGTTATTCAGGTCATGGATCGGTGGCTTCCATTTTGTTTACTACCTTTGTAAAGCGGTTTTGTCTGCGGAGAATTGTGTCATTTAGACTTAGGCGTTAAATGCTGCCAATGACCTTGGACATAGTGCTTACTCTCGACTCGTGTAGGTTTAAGAGGGATGGAACTACTAGAGGTTATTAGATATTTTAAGACACGTAATACATATCTTCATCATACATGTCACGCTTATATCCCCGATGGTACATGCAGTGGTGTATTTTCCGCATTTTGCAGGCTATAGTTTTAAAGCCTAGCGTATAAGGCGCACGTCTGTTTCCGTCTGGACACAGTTTTCGTAGAGAATCTATTAACCTAACTTGGAAATCGAACCTGTGGCTTTAAGTACTACAGCGCTACTGAGGCAGTAAATATATTTAGATAAAAATGATATTTTATTTCAGGATTCATTTTCTAAAAAATAATTTTAATGTTAACTTTTCTTGCATATATACGAAATCTTACACTTATTTTCTAGCAAAGTATCTAAGCCGAGACTACAGATGACACGTGCTCATATGCTATAATAATGCTGATAAATCTTATTTACTTCATTCAGTCGCGTTACATTATTAATGGCCATATATGTGTATTAAAAAAAAAAGAATTAAAACTGAATACAAAATAACCTATAATACAATTTCTTAGACTCAAATACTCGTAGGTTGCCTCCTAATCCTTCTGCTATAATTATTGAAAAATCAAATAAAACTTATTCAATTTATAACAGTGTCGAGTTTCATAACTTTAGTAAGTCAATTCGAAGAAATGTCTCGTTTAATTGAAGACCGTACAAGTTTAAAACGTTCGGTAAAACGTTCAACGTGTCAATCACAAGGACATTTTGTTCGTGAAATTTTATAGATCTGTCGCCGTGGTTCAGACTTCTGTTATGGTGTGAATGGCTGTCCTTACTTTAAGCTAAGTTTTAAGCTTTGAGGTCTTTAATCTGAAAAAGTTTTACAGAAGTTTCCTGTAAGCGTAATAGTGTGGTGAACGCAGTTGAACCACGTGGCTTAAATATACGTCACTACACATTCGCCAAATTAGGTTCGTTATGATCTTTTTATTATTGTCCCCCGCGGTTTAACGTTATGATCAACAAGATCTTATATTATAACTTATATTATTACTGAATAAATTATAGGATTGTGAAAAAGATTAAAATCGGTTCAGTAGTTTCATAGTACTAGCGTACGCTAGTCGGTATTAATAGCAAATAAAAAAATAGATACAAACAAAAACTAAATTCTAATCCTAATCCTAACTAATATTATAAAAGCGAAAATGAGTTTGTTTGTTTGTTACCTTTTCACGCCTAAACCACTAAACCGATCAGCCTGAAATTTTGCATATACGTTGTCAGGTGTACAGAAACGGACATAGGCTACCCTTCATCCCGAAAAAAATTACTGTTTCCGAGGAAAACAACAATAACGTTCTTATGACAATAGATGGCGCCACGTGTATTTCGAATCATGATTGAATTATATTATTACAAGCAGAGTACGACCCGACCCGAATTGTTTGTCAAATTCTAAATTAACGAGAGCAAAGCCGCGGGCAAAAGTTAGTACATAATAATCTGAAATATAGCCTCCTAAATTGCCTGCTATAATTACTGGTAAATCAAATAACACTTATTCAATTTATAACAGTGTCGATTTTCATAACTTTAGTAAGTCAATTGGACGAAATGTCTCGCTTAATTGAAGATCGTAGAAGTTTAAAACGTTCGGTTAAAGATTCAGCGTGTCAATCACAAGAACATTTTGTTCGTGACATTCTATAGATCTATCGCCTTGGCTCAGGCTTTTGTTATGGTCTGAATTGCTGTCCTTACTTTAAATAAAAGGTTAAGCTTTGAAATATCTTTAATCGGAAAATTTTACGGAAGTCCTCCTTAAAGATAGTGGCTTGGTGAATATTTAAACCATGTATAGTAATTAGTTTCAGATTTATTACAAACTGTAGCATCTACTATTATTATAAATAGCAAACATTTATTAGTTTGTTATCGATAAACTCTAAAATAATTGCACCGATTTCATAATTATCTCACCACTAGATGTTCCCGCGGTTTCACCCGCGTTTATCGTAACTGCGCCACCCCCGTGGGTCGTAGCGTAATGTTATATAGCATATAGCCTTCCTCGATAAATAGGCTATCCAACACTAAAATAATTTTTCAAATCGAATCAGTAGTTCCTGAGATTAGCGCGTTCAAACAAATAAACAAACAAACTCTTCAGCTTTATAATATAAGTATAGATTAGGAAGCTACTTTATCGAGAAGTAACATAGGATATATAACATCAGATTACAAGTCACAGTAACATAGCAGTGATCATAAACATGGGTTAGACTGTGTGGGACATTTAGTCTGTAAAAAAAATATATTTCTAAGAACATGGAGTGCATTGAACTCTTCTTATATACATTTCTAGGGGCTAGCTTTCAAAATTGTGTAGAGTCAATAAAGCGGACACTAAGTTTTGCAAACCCGTCATTGCCTTAGAATGTTATCACTCGGTAATGCAAAAAAATAGTTGTATAATACTTTTAACATGATGGTACAAACCTGCATCTTTCTGAAGCATTGTTAAAGGTCTCTTTTAAAAGCCAAGAACCAACATTAAGAGTACACCAGGCACTACAGCCTGCCTTACATTTCATTTTAAGGCCACCCTACTGGCTACAAATACTGGCCTTGTTTACAAAACAGCCAATGTTTGGCATAATATTACCTACTACTGGAGACCTGAAACTGCAGTAGGTAAAATTTGGGTGTAGTATACCACTGACCAATCCTTAAGGGTAATACGCGTGAGACTACGTATTATACATGTTATGGTTTACCTTTTAAAGTAATTTAAAATTGAAATTAAACTACTATATACGGATTTTATAGTTTAATTTCAATGAATAACATTCGCGTAAACAGAAGACAATATAATTTAAAATTGCTTCCCTTATATAATTTCAGTCCTGTGTTAAAAGAAAAGCGAAAGAAATCTTCTTAGAAAGAAAAGGGTAAGGCCATACTCATTATTTTAGTATTACGAAACAAACATAAAATATAATAATATCAGCCCTGTATTAAAGTGTCCCACTGCTGGGCACGGGCCTCTTCTCAGTGTGAGATGGGTTAGGTCGTAGTCTACCAAGCTGGCTCAGTACAGGCTGGCAGACTTCACATATAATAATAATAATAATTTAAATAAAAAGTATAATAATAATATTCTACCACCTACACACAACACCATCTAGCCCAACTCAACAAAGGTCCGTATTTAACGGTCGGATATGCGGATGACTTGGTTATACTCGTCAATGGAAAGTTTCCGAGTACAGTATCCAGTCTCATGCAGAAGGCCCTGGTTATGGTGGAAAAATGGTGCAGTAGCAATCATTTATCTATCAACCCAGGGAAAACTACTGTCGTGCCATTTACTAGGAAGAGGGATCTCACAGGTTTGGGAGCTCTCTCCATGTATGGTACGCAGTTACAATGGTCCACGGAGGTGAAGTATCTAGGCATGACCTTAGATAGTAAACTAACGTGGAAACCTCATGTAGAAAAAGTCATAGTGAAGGCCCAGCGGGTCTTCGGCATGATTCGCTCTACTTATGGGAAGACCTGGGGGCTAAAGCCCAAGGTCATCAAGTGGCTATACACGATGATGATAAAACCCATACTCACGTATGGGAGCATTGTCTGGTGGCCAAGAACCAAGCTAGCTGCATGCAGGAACGCGCTGTCGAAGGTACAGCGATTGGCCTGCATGGCTATAACAGGGGCGTTCCCGACTACGCCAACGGCAGCGTTAGAGGTCCTGCTGGATCTAACGCCGCTACACATTGTTGTGGAGTCAGAGGCGGTAAAGGCGCTACATAGACTATCTGTGCATGGGCTGTGGAGCGTCAACATGCCGGTAACTCGACACACAAAACTGGAGACTTCAAAGGAGACAAAATGCAACCATTGCACATATTCAAAAAGAATTTTAAAATAAAGGTCCCCACGAGGGATGAATGGAGACAAGGTCTACAATCCCCTCACGAGGGTTGTCTCATCTGGTACACCGATGGTTCCAAAATGGAAACAGGATCAGACGCTGGTATCTATGCCAGTGACTGTAAGGTGAGCCAAAGCATGGGCAAATATGCAACGGTCTTCCAAGCGGAAACCTACGCTATAATTGCCTGTGCTCAGGAGAGTATCAACAGTGGTGTCACTGACAAGACTGTGTATATTCTCAGTGACAGTCAAGCTGCTCTCAAGGCTCTGGACTCGTGTAGGGTGGACTCCAGACTGGTCCTGAACTGTGTTAAGATCCTCAACAAACTAGGCAGGAAGAACACAGTCAGACTGGTCTGGGTTCCGGGACATGCAGGGGTGCAGGCAATGAGGAGGCTGATGAGTTGGCCAGAAAGGGCTCGGAGCAGCTGTTTGTGGGCCCCGAGCCATTCGTGGGACTCTCTGAGAGCACCGTCAAGGCAGCTTTGAATGCACATGGCAATGACAAACACAGGTTGGAGTGGATGGCCCTTAGGGGTCTGGAACACTCCAAGAAGTTCATTGCAAAGGGAGCCACAGGCTTCACCCGGAAGTTCTGTAGATATAGCAAGAGCCAAATGCGCCTGCTCACAGGAGCGTTCACTGGCCATTTTGGCACCAACGACTTCCTGTGCAGATTGAGATTGGCACACAATTTGATCTGCAGGGCCTGTGGTGAACAGGACGAGTCCATATCGTACCTATTGTGTGAATGCGACGCGTTGGCTGGACTGAGGACGGGTCTGATGGGGGTGGCATATCCAAGCCCTGAAGACTTCAGGCTTCTCCCTCTGAATTGTACACTGCGGCTTATGCAGTACGTTCATAAGGAGATAGCTAAGGGTTAAATCTTGGGGCCGACACAAAAGATCCCACTGGGTCGAAGTGTCGCCGGTCTGCACTGACTGGCCCCCACACATAAGATAAGATAAGATCTAGCCCAAACTAAGCAGAGCTTGTGCTATGGGTACTTGATAATGGATAAACATGCATATATACTTTTTTTGTAAATACATACATATTATACATATATTTGAAACTTAATGCAGAACTCTCAGACATATTTTACAAACTGCATAATCTACATGTTATCAAAGACCTCTACATAAATCGTGAAGCTAATAACTATTACAATTGGAATTCCCACGTAAAACTTTTAAATTACATCCACCATTCAATGAATAGGCACCCAAACTAGGGTCTGCAAAATACTTAAATTACAGCACCCGCGAATGGCGATTCACTAAATCGGAAACATCTTGTCATTGGAATTTAAACTTTATAACTTTGCATTACAATTTATTTTCGACGAGCCAAAATTATGTTCTTAAAACTGCGTTGAAGAAATACAAACCACTAAGTGCTTCGATGTAAATTATTTCTATTCAGAAAAAATAATTTTATTTTAAACGTTTCTGTTCAACCAGTGTTGCAGGTCAATTAGCTCATGGCTTCAAGATAATGATAAAAAGTATTAAAATATGCAACAATGTTATTTTGTTCAAATTTTATTGAAGTTTATTTTTATTATAGTTCTCAAATATTTACATTATTAATTTTAAAACGAATTAACCTAATATATATTTACAAACGTATTAAAAAAGGTAACATAATTACAAAAACACAAATAATTATACTACTAAATATTTACAAAAAAAGTTTAGGCATCGTAGAATTCTTAAGCATCGCTGTCAACTAGTAACGTGCTCAGAAGACTGGCAGCATTGCCACGTTGAATGGCAATGCTGATTCTTTGGGCCAAAAAAATACCAGCCTCCTGATCACGCGAAATGTCGATCAGGCGTTTTGCGATCTTCCTGTACAAAATACGAGCGCTCGGACACCATGAACCTAGGGTTTCCTCCCCAAACGGCTCAAAAATGTAATTTCCGACTTAATTACTATATTTGCGCCGTTTGAGGGTTTCCGCGGTTGCAGCAGCAGCGCAAATTAAAATAAATTTATTTTAATTTATTAAATTTGTTCAAATTAAAAACCAGATATATTTTACATTATGACATCTGAACCAATATAAAAGATTCAAATACAACCATATTCTAAACTATTTTATTATCTAGAGATCCTGTAATCTATTGTCCGATGCCGCTTTGAAGTTAAATGGCTGGACTATTAAAGTAGTTCAAATTTCTTAAGGCCATAAAAGTTCTTTCATCGAGTTCGAATTTCAAAATATTAGAACCGTTCACAATGTGAAGAAATCTATTTAGATGTCTACGTGAAACCTTCTTTATATTACATTTTTAATTCTTACCTCATTGGTATTCAGCGGTTGTGTTCCACCGCACTCCATTTAATAGAACTTGAGTATTTTATAAGTGCGTTTGTAGTGTTAGTACTAAGTTAGTACGAGTTAGTAGGTACTAGTTAGTTACGTTAGTGAACGTATCTTTAGAAGGTTCTGTATCGAATACCAAGTAAAGTAGCATGCTCTTATAGATATTTTTTGAGCTTCGTACGTGATGAATTGTAGCATACATTTCATATAAGTGCCTACGCATACGAAAGTATAGACGAATTTGTATTACGTATATTCGCATATGAAAAATAATTTTACGTTTACGTAGTGAAGAGCATAAATGTAAATAAATAAATAATAAATTTAAATAATAATGTAAACATTTATCTGTAATTACTGAAAATTTCTAAAAAAAGGTCCTTATAACATTTTACTCAACGATTCTGGAATCTAATATAGTTCACCACTTAGTGCTTGTGGCAAACGTAACTTATTTTATGTTTATTGAAATACTAGTTTTCACCCGCGACTTCGCTCGCGTAAATGTAGGTTAGGTTAGGTTAGGTTTGCAACAGTTCCGGATCGACCATCAGATCACGTGGGGGGCGGACACATGATTGAAAAATTACTGGCATGGCTAACGTGGCTCTGGTCCGTAAGGGTCGTTAGGCCGGGGTAGTTGCTTAGGCATCCTGCCCAGTCGGGCGGTCTTGGGGCGGGTGGATCGGTCCAGCATGGACCCCCATCCGGCCCAACCCGTAATCCTGAATTGACAGGACCGGGGGCCTTCGGGCTGCGAGGAAGAAAACCTCTATAAAAATTACAAAGCCTAAGCTTTGTGGCCCGGTGAGGGGCTGTATGGCTGGGGGGAACCCAGCCATTAGGGCCACCCCAATTTAAAAATGAAGATGTCGGTCCAAGGTAAAATACTACCTCAGGAGGGTACCGGATGCACAGCGTCCGGAGAATCCCTCACGTGGCCATCTGGCTCCGTCTGCCCCTCGTATTCTGGGGGGGGCACCCAACATCTAATCAGCGCCGTGCCGCGCGAAATCTCTGGCACCGAAACTGCCGCGGAGTCGGAGTGGGCCGATGCGGCGGGCCTCTGTTTGCTGAACAGGGGTGCCGCCAACACGTGCGTGCGACGGCAGGGGGGGTCGATAGTGGACCTCTCGTTTGCTACTCCTGCCCTCGCCGCACGCGTAAGGGGATGGCGTATCCTGGAGGAGGTAGAGACCCTTTCGGACCATCTGTATATCCGTATGGATGTCTCCCCCCTCCAGGACCCTAGCAGGGGTCATCGCCCGTTGGCGGGCAGAACTCCTCACTTTCCGCGGTGGGCTGTGAAGAGGCTGAACCGGGACCTACTGGAAGAGGCAGCCATAGTTCAAGCTTGGCTGTCTCCTGCACCCCCGTTTGGGGAGGTAAACGCCGGGGCTGTCCGCTTTCGCAGCAGCATTCAAGCTGTTTGCGAGACGGCCATGCCCCGTGTGCGACACCGGACCCCGAGGACGGCGGTCTATTGGTGGTTCCAGGAACTGGCGGACCTTCGTGCGGCCTGCATTCGTGCCCGGAGGTCTTATACACGCAGTCGAGGCCGTCGCCACCGCGATGAGCAAGAGGAGGGCCGGCTGTATGAGGCGTATCGCGAGGCGAAAGAATCTCTGCAGTTGGCCATCTGCCACGCCAAGGAACAGGCCAAAAATGAGATGCTGGAGGGTCTAGACCATGACCCCTGGGGGCGCCCTTATCGCACCGCGCTGCAAAAGCTCCGTGCGCGGGCCCCTCCCATTACGGAGACTCTCCAGCCCAACTTCCTGTCCGAGGTGATCGAGCAATTATTCCCTGACCGGGCAGAACACGTGGCCCCGACTATGGCCCCATCGGGAGGCGGAACTTAGTGTTCCCCCGGTCACAGATGCGGAAATGGGGGCGGCTGTCTTGCGGATCCGCTCCAAGACGACCGCCCCTGGACTCGACGGTGTGCCGGCGCGAGCCCTCGCGTTGGCTCTCGATCACCTGGGTGTTCGCCTCAGGGAACTTTTCGACGCGAGCCTGGCGTCGGGACGATTCCCTGAGTGCTGGAAGGAAGGGAAGTTGGTGCTACTGGCCAAGCCGGGACGGCCTGCAGAATTGTCCGCGGCGTACAGGCCCATAGTGCTGCTGGACGAGGCGGGGAAGATGCTGGAGAAAATTCTCGCCACCCGCATTGTCCGGCACCTGAGCACGGTCGGTCCTGACCTATCGGACGCTCAGTTTGGATTTCGGGTAGGGCGTTCGACGGTCGGTGCCATTATGCGCCTGAAGGCCGCGGCCGAGGAGGCAGTGACCGGCGGCGGAGTTTTGTTGGCGGTGTCTTTAGACATCGCCAACGCTTTCAATAGTCTGCCATACAGCTGTGTCCAGGAGGCGCTCCGGTATCACGGAGTACCTTTTTACCTGGAGCGGCTGGTGGCAGACTACCTGAGAGGTAGGAGTGTCCTCCTCGAAGTTCGTGGCGAAGTTTGGCGGCGGCCCATGTCGTGCGGTGTCCCGCAGGGATCGGTTCTTGGTCCGCTCCTGTGGGACATGGGGTACGACTGGGCCCTACGTGGTGCCCTACCCCCCGGGCTGAGCGTCATCAGCTACGCTGACGACACCCTTGTCACAGCCCGTGGGGGTAACTTCGAGGAGGCGGCCCGTTTGGCCACCGTGGGGGTTTCCCAGGTGGTCGGGCGTATCGAGGCGCTGGGTTTACGGGTGGCTCTTAACAAGACGGAGGCCCTGGTCTTTCATGGGCCCCGTCGCAGTCCACCCCGCGGCGCCTCGATAATGGTGGGCTCGACGCGCGTTCCCACCCAGGCCCACATGAAGTACCTCGGTCTGGTCCTGGACGGCAGGTGGCGCTTCGACGAGCACTTCAGACAGCTCGTCCCAAAGCTTCTCGGCACTGCGTCCGCCCTTGGGCGGCTATTGCCAAACTTGGGCGGGCCCAGTGTCGGTTGCCGGCGACTCTACGCGGGAGTTATCCGGTCAATGGCGCTTTACGGCGCACCGGTGTGGGCGGACTCACTGACCGCTCAGTGCAAGACTCTCTTACGGAGACCGCAGAGAGTCATAGCGGTCAGGATAATACGTGGATACCGCACGGTGTCGGCTGACGCAGCTTGCGCGTTGGCCGGGACACCCCCGTGGGATTTGGAGGCTGAAGTGCTCGCCAAAGTGTTCGAAATGTGTGAGGTGGTGCGGGAGGAGACAGGTTCTCGTCCCCTACCGACGCAGATTGAGCGCGCGCGAAATCGAGCCCACCAGGGCATGATAGAAAGGTGGAAGGCGAGGCTGGAGGTGCCCCTGGCCGGTTTCAGAACCATTGGGGCTCTCCAGCCAGTGTTAGAGCGGTGGGCAGGGCGGCAGCATAGAACCCTTTCCTTCCGGCTGGTGCAGGTGTTGTCAGGGCATGGTTGCTTTGGCAATTACCTGCACAAGGTCGCTAGGAGAGAACCGAGTCCCATCTGCCACCACTGCGAGTGTGAGGAGGACACGGTGCAGCACACGCTCGAGCAATGTCCTGCTTGGGCGGTGCAGCGCCGTGAACTCCAGGACGTTATGGGTGTGGACCTCTCGCTGCCGGCCGTGATCAGAGCCATGGTCGACAGCGAGAGGAAGTGGGTAGCGGTAGCATCCTTCTGCGAGGACGTCATCTCGCAGAAGGAGGCGGCGGAGCGGATCCGTGAGGAAAATATCCTGGCGGATCCGTGCCGCCGCCGGCGTACCGGGCGGCGCAGGCGCGCCTACGCGCGCCTTATGCCGCCGTAGCAAAGGTCGCGGGTGGGAGAACGGGGATCTCCTGCTCACCAACCATTGAGTCGAAGCGACGCCCTCTGTGCCGGGGCGTTGCCCAGGAGTTGTCACCCGCAGACCTTTTTAGTTTTTGTATTGGGCCCTGCTGGGTGGGTCCCTGATGTAGTTATAGTTCCGGTGACCCACCCACCTCACAAAGCAGCGAGGTGGCACAACGTGGTGGTTTTAGTCGGTAGGCCCGAAGTCTCGGGAGAGCCCGACATTGCCCTCTCGCATCCCCTTGTTGCGAGGGGGTATGCATAAGGAGCATTTCCCCACGGAAAAAAAAAAAAAAAAAAAGTTTTGCAACAGTTCTTTTTTCTGGATGAAAAGTACCCTATGTCCTATTCTGTACCCCTGACAACGTGTATGCAAAATTTCATGTTGATCGGTTGAGTAGTTAAGGCGTGAAAGCGTAACAAACAAAGAAACTCATTTTCGCATTTATAATATTAGTAAGGATATATTTTTCTACTATGGTATTCCACCCGCTTTGAGCTTTAACTAATAGAAATTGCCAACACATTCATACAGCAGTGAAAAGCATAAAAGAAAATGCTACGTTTTTTAAATTAGCATACTGTATGCATTGTTATGTTAACGAATACAAATGAAAAACGAAAACACAGAATAAAAACAAAAATATACATTTCTCCAATTGGCATGAATAATTGCTTAAATTTGATTTTGTGGATGTCTTTTAGCATTTTTTGTATGTAACTCTAACCGACTTTAATTATTAAAATGGATATTTTCATTTTGCAGATATTGCATATGTGGGTTGCGGGTTGGATCCCCACGCGGGAAAAAACTGGACCTACCAGTCAAATAAAAAAATGGTAGGTATGCATATCTTGTCGTTTAATTACTGAGGAAAGTTAAAACAATTCAATATCACTTACAGACTACAGTACTTAGAAGCGAAGTGAGTGAACCTGCGGGGTACAGATAATCTATACAAATAAATAAAATTCAAGTGTCTGTTTGTAATGCCAAAATAATAGCTCTTTACTTAATGCATATGAAAGTATATACGGTACTTATTAAAAATCAATTCTTAAAATTATTGTCTGTCTATCTGTTCTGGCTAATCTTTGGAACAGCTGAAACGAGTTTGACGGGAATTTCACTGGCAGATAGATGTTATAAGGAGTTGAGCTATTTAAAAGAAAAACATGAAAATAAATAATGTTTAGTTAAATTCCACACGGACGAATTCGCAGGTAACAACTAAATAAATAGTAAAAATCTTATAATATACTGAACAAATAGTAATTACGTACTGATATTCTCTACCTTTATTACTAACTAGATAAGCAATAAATGTGGGTAATTATTGCCTAACAAACAATTATTGGCTAGGAATGACAAATAACAACATGAATATTATTTTGATGCTTTAGGCAGTGGTCCGACCGCCAACGATGAACGAGAAACGAGTAAAACTAGAAACTATAAACGAGTTGACGATCAGCGGGAAGCGAGTGTGTAGTTTCGATAGTTTTGTCGCCGGGTTATAAGCGAGTGTGCAAGTGCGACGAGCGAGCAACGCTGAACGAGTATCGCTGAGCGAGTTTATTTTTGAAAGCTCTTGTCGCTCGTGTTGTCGCTCAGCGACAAAACTAGTAAAGCGAGTCGTCGCCGGCAGTGTGAACAGTCAGCGAGCAACTTTTAATACATACATCTCTTTCGTTTACACGGAATGTATATTATTTGTGCGTTTCTTGAGAGAGAAAATCGCCGATAATTAGTCGTTTTCTCGCCGGCGGTCGGACCACTGCATTAATAATGCAATAATTATAGTTTATTAACATCCTACAACGCATTAATGTATAAATGTTACAGAATATCGTTATTCTACGAGCCAAGTTATAGTGTAATGCTAGCCAGATTGTCAGGCAGCCATTATTAATTACCGTTATAGCCAAAAATAAAAGTGAGACAGCGAACACAATACTAGGATTGTATTCGCTGTCGCGGGTTCGATTCTCGCACAAGTCAAACATATTTTGTGTGCATGAACTTGGATGTTTGTTTTGGTCTGGGTGTTTATATATATAATATGTATGTATTTACAAAAAAAAAGTATATATGTATGTTTATCCATTGTCTAGTACCCATAGTACAAGCTCTGCTTAGTTTGGGCTAGATGGTGTTGTGTGTATGTGATAGAATATTATTATATTAGGTATTCTGAGTCTGGGTATCCTTTGTATCCATTGTTTGAATGTCTATAAAGTTCCCGGAGTCACAGGAATTACTATTAGTGCGAGAGTTGTATTTCTTAAATAATAATTTATTGTAATTTTAATTTCCTTGGCCTTGGCGTTGGCAGATACATCTGTATTCGATAAAACCGATTGAGAAAAATTAAAGTTGACTATCAGTATACGACACATACGTATAGAAACACTCGTGCTTTAATAAGCGGAGATTAAACGCGGCACTGAACACTATTCGCTAATGAACAGCCAACACGAGCGACAGCCAATGCCGTAATCAAACATAATGAACGATGTTAATTGTTTTAATTGAGTTCCGCCGTTCAACATGAGGATGCATTTATAGAAGGAGGCTTTGATGAATATTGTCGATTTGATGCTATTTTTGGATCCTCTGGCCACTTTACAACTAACCTTTTTAAATTGTTTGGTCTAAATTAAAAGCTTGCCTCTTTTCAGTCTCGTGTATAAAATGAGTTCGATTTTCAATTCGAACAAAGTGGTTAAGATTTTCCTTAAGAAAATGCCTTTAAATACTTGTGAGTGATTTACTTTGTTAAAGATGCAATGTTTTGCACTAAATGTGCTTTTAAACAGCCGAAATTCTGCAAATTAATAACAGCGGCGCCGGCGTTTCAGTTTAATAATTAAATTAGAATGCACAATGTCACCCGATTAAAGTATACCTAAGTAAAACATGTACCAGATGGATAATTATAATGAATTGTAGTATAATATTATTTTAGACTAGTAACAAAAATGTAGGTATACCCATGTATTATTATTGAATAAAAGAAATTATTACTATGTTTTATTATTATTATATCGATTACGAATGGATATCCAACCTATAGAAAATCACATACGAATATCGATCAAATATACTATAGATGCACGATCGTCGCGTCGCTCGAAAAACGGCCCCAACAAAACTGTGCATAAATCAGTCGTATGCGCTATATTATGCACCTGTCCCACTCACTCTTGCGTGCGCTGCCCGCAAGCGATAGCGAATCGACACCACTACTACGCTGGAGACCGTACCATATACTTAGTACGCTTGCGTATCGCGAGTAACACACTTAGGACGCTTTACATTGACGCGTTTTAACTAAAATATTACAAAATGTTTCTCAGTGGGCGTTCAATGGTTATTCCGGTTTATTTCCTGGATTGCATAATAAATGCAGACACTTATAAGTAAGTAGTACTGGTCAGTGCCACATATTGATGCGGTTTTTGTATTAGAATGTGCATCTATGGTATATTTGATCGAAGCATACGAATAACTCTTATGGCCATTCCCACAACAAGTAAAAGTTATCCGAAAGACAAATTGTATGCTGTCTCATTCTTGTTAGGTTAAAGAAGAGATATGGCAAGACTTTTATCTTATAGATAAATGCTATTTGGAGGTGTTGGGACAAGCCCTAAGTGTCGTGACTGTACGGTAAATAGAATATTATTATAGGTATGTGGCAACTCTTGGAGGACCCTAGGAGGCAATTTGATACCAATAGGTACACAGGTCAGTTAAAGAAGCTCTTTTTAACACGCTTTTATTAGTTTCACTTGTATGTTTGTCTGTATGTAACCGACTCCTTTGAGCTCGATTTTGACCCACTAAAACGGTCAGATTTCATTTAAACGTTGTAGACTTATCGAAGACCGATGACAATACATTAATGAAAATAAAAAATCAATAATAGTTTAAAAAACACGCTTTATTAAAATAAAACTAACTAAAAAGTAGAAAATAATTTAATAACTTTAATGTAAAAAGCGTGGGGTGCTCTCTAAGATATTTTGATAACCTCCACCCCACGCTTTTTTACATTAAAATTATTAAATTATTTTCTACTTTTTAGTTTTTTTTAATAATGCATGTTTTATATAGTTTTTAAACTATTATTTAGTAACATGATCAATACTTACCTACATATTATACATAGAAACACCCAGACCAAGACAAACATCCATGTCTATGCACACAAATGTTTGACTTGTGCGGGAATCGAACCCGTGACCTCAGGCGTGGCAGTCAGTTACACTAACCAGTACGCCATCGAGGCCGACACACACGAATTAATTCTCAAAAGCCTGTATCAATAATATTTTCACCTTTATTTTCTTGGTAGAACTAATCATAAATTTATATTGTACGGACACCTCCATAGAAACAATTCGGTATAAAACTTGAAATACTCCTTAAGCCATCGCCAACTTTCAAATCCTTGGAATTAGGAGAGTCTTTGGATCATAAAATTTCCTAACCTCTATCGTGGAAACCAATTGTGATCTTGAGAATGCCATTCTCTCGTTTGAATACAAACAAAATTGAGTCGTATATTCTAGGTATTTAAATTGAAATTGCTTTGAATAGAAATCAATTAAATTTCAACGACCATGTTGGACGTGATAATCCAAGGATTCCTTTTATGGCACCGGTTTCTTACTAAGTGAGTGAAGATTTGGAACGAATAAAAAGTGTTAGAAGTAGCTTTTTGTCAAATTTGCATTATTGTTTTCTCATTTCCTTTTGTCGGTCTGCCAATTTCATTTCAAGTTTTTATTTGCGACTGGATTTCTGTGATTGTATTTTTATCTGTTTTTGATGACTGTAATGAGAGTATATCGATTTAAGTGTTCGTTTACGATGACTAAGTCCATAATATTTCCATTATAAGCTTGTTAGTTTCAAGAGACAAGTTTACGCTTATGTGTGATCGTTTGAACGTCTTCGACTTTTTCGGCTTTGAAATAAGTTAAATAAATTATTTTAGTTATTTTTAGTTAGTAGACGGTAATATACTTCCTCTCTATTACGCAAAACTTCAAACATACGCGGCGAAAAGTGTATCTAATAGCATTTTATACCTCCGTCTTCTACTATGGTATCTATAAATAATTTGAAAATATGGATCTGTAACATTGTTTTAGAAGTAATACAAGAAATTAAACATTAGCTGTATATCATCGTTGGGTAAGGCAGAGACTATACGCTTATACACCTCCGAAAAACCATTTCCAGACACCGCAAATAAATTCTACAAAGAGCGCACTAATATTAAGTGTGCGAAGTGAAGTTTTACTAACGTAGTAATAAGGTGTATTTACTAACATTAAATCGGCCTCGATGGCGTAGTGGTTAATGTAACCGACTGCCACGCCTGAGATCGCGGGTTCGATTCCCGCACAAGTCAAACATTTGTATGCATGAATATGGATGTTTGTCTTGGTCTGGGTGTTTCTATGTAGGTATAATATGTATGTATTTATAAAACAATAAGAAAAGTATATATGTAATGTTTATCCATTGTCTAGTACCCATAGTACAAGCTCTGCTTAGTTTGGGCTAGATGGTGTTGTATGTATTATAAAATTATGTAATATGTAAATTTAGGTTAAGGTATTTATCTATGGGCCTATGCAGCCCGAAATAAATGTATGCACCACAGTTGGAGTTCGAATTCTTAACATAAAGTCCCAATAACACGTAGACATCAAATCAAGTTAGGATCCAAACACGACAACTAATAATAATCGACAACAAACAAAAAGAAAGTCTATTACTATGGTACATTTCACAATCGTTTAATTAGGTATAAGCAGCTCTGCTCTATCTTATGTTGAATTAGGCTGCCACTTAGATATAAAAGAATGACCGATATTACCCTTAATCGATTACCAAGCTGCCTACTAAAGCATCGATAGGCAATAATCGGTTAGGCTATTATTGTTAACCAAGGTCAAACCTTTATTATAAATAGGCCAGAAAATTGGTTAAATAAAGGGCGAATGACTAAAGCGCTTCTTATTTCAAGGACATACACATAAGCACGTAATTTTAAATTGCGACGCCTGTGTAATAATGGTACACAAGTGTTGGACACTCGACAATGTTGAATTTTGTGTCGAGAACGAGTTTCGTTTATTATTTGTTGTCTTTATTGTTGAGTTTAATCCTTACACAGTAGGATTCGACTAAACACATATATTTTTAGGCCAAATGTAAAAGGTAAGCCTATATTATTATGGATTCAGATAAAGTTACGCTTAGTAGACAGCACTTTATAATTTATACAATACATTTTTTTTTTTCTCGCTTTTAAAACTAGGTGTGTGTTGTGTAAACTTAGTAGGTAATCCTTACTAATATTATAAATGCGAAAATGAGTTTGTTTGTTTGTTACGCGTTCACGCCTTAACTACTCAACTGATCAACATGAAATTTTGCATACACGTTGTCAGGGGTACAGAATAGGACATAGAGTACCGTTCATCCAGAAAAAAGAACTGTTGCAAACCTAACCTAACCTACATTTACGCGAGTGAAGCCGCGGGTGGAAACTAGTAATAGTATAAGGAAAAACCTGTAAACTAGCTGTTTCTTTCCGACTTCTAATATCTTAATTCCCAGACTTACCAATACTATATACGCGCTGAACGAAACATAATAAATTTTAAAATTAGGCAAGTTGAAAGATTGTATCTTAGGGAATGACCTGGTCTACTTTCATCTTGGTAAGTCTATCCTAAGGGTGTCAAGAGTGCGAAGCCGACAGTAGAAACTAGTTCTTAATAAAATAATTATTATTTTTAAAAGTCATTTTTATTTATTTTATTATATTTTTTTATACAATTCGGTTTAAAGTTTTTGTCAGTTTAGTATCATCCCGGTTTCGCTAGACTATATAAGTCAAACTATATTGGCCTAAAGTAAATCAAGTATACGTCATGTAAAATATAACTATAGAAAAATATTTATACATTAGTAGAAAACAGAACGTTACCAATTTCCTTTGTACAAAACGATTAACATAGATAATGACCTAATACTTTGCCTGCCTCTAAACAACCAAAACCAGCCAACCGTTAGCTAAAACTCTCTGAAACAAATTATTAACACAAAATATTACATTTTCAATCCTCTCAACGGGCGTTCCACTTCGTTCATTCAACTATAACAAAATGTTCATTTGACTGGCGAGGTCCGGCTTAACGAGCGCTTAGAAGGACTGAACGATTCCCGTGTGTACCTCCGTTTTAATACTTGACACCGGAACCGTCGGTTAACCAATCTATGATCGATCTGTGCTTAGTTTTCTAGCTAAGACCGATCAAAGGTCAACGTTCAATAAAATAGTACGTTGTTGCAGTACTGGCAAAATATGTATCAGTTTGTGTTTTCAATGGCTGTGATTTGTTTGTCATTACATGCGATCTTTAGTAAATTTTCCTATAAAATTCTATTGGGTTTACGAGAATTCAATATATAACATATTGAAATTAAACTGCTTTATAATTCAATGTTTCTTTTCAACATTTTTCACAATTTTGAATCAATTAAGCAGCCGTGGTGAGTCTCCTCAAGTCCATGGCTGTTGAAATGCAACCGAAACGTCGAGGAAAGTGTAAACGTGAATCTAGTTTAATTATTTAAATAGCTTAAATAATAGTAATGAATGAAGTTAACAGTAGTAGTTTTATAGATTTAAACTTATGTAATATTTTATAACCTAATCACACCCGAACTGCTAAACAAACTTTGATAAATTTCTATGTGAAGATAACATAATACCAAAAAATAGTTTCGTATATTTGATAAATTGGGAACTAAGTTAAGGCTTGAATATAGCCCAAAGATGTTTTAAAAAGTTTTAAATACTAATGAATCCTGCTCGAATTGATCTTAAAATAAATCGTTTACTTTTTAAACAGTACTTTCCTCATAATTGATGCATAGAACTCAACTCTAAAATGTTTTACCAAGTATTATAACGAAGAAATATTATAACCTCTCCAAGGCGAGAGTATTTCTTCGTTCAAGTAAACGAACACGATTTGAGTGAACATCAATAAGATCTTAACTTAGAAGCTCTGACTGAAGTAATTTGGTCAAGTGTGAAAGTAAGAGATACTTCGCAACCTGGAAATTGGTCCATAATCGGATCAACAATTTTAGAAGACGGGATTATTAATAAAGGGGAGAGGACGGGTTCAATAGATAGGGCAGGACAAAGCCTAATGCACTTTGGACTTTGTTATAATCTCTTGGAGGAAGTAAATTCACCTAAATTCTAATATTTATGTTTGTGGTGTATTCATTATAGAGCTATAATATATATAAGTATATGGTGATTATATACATTGTCTTATTATCGTATAAAGACATGAATTTGAGCCATGGTTTTTTGTAACCATATCTCTTTGATGTATAAGCTACTTTCTGTTGTCATACGGCAAAATATTTATTTTTCTAAGAAGTAACTGCCGTCTCGTCACTGCAACTCAAAATTCAAGACAGAGAGGAATGTGTATTTATAATAATGAATATTTATAAGCATGAATGCGCCAACGACTATTACTTGGTCAAGGCTACAGCAACAAACAAATAAACATATTTAACGAAAAAATAGAGTTAAACTGCATGTTTTAAGGGTTCCAAAAAATTTATATTTGCTTTGTTCTACTTGGCAAAAAGAAATAGTTATGTATGGAGAAATTACAATTTTCACGCTGTTAAGTAGTCGTCGCTGCCTAAGCACTGGTGTAACATATTGCAGCTAAATAAATATCATTTGATCCTTCGTTACTGCCAAGCTGCATATTATTATGTATTGTCAGAATAGCACAACAGAACACCACGTTTGTGTTCTGCGGAGCATATAAACACCAAGGTTTTCAATTGCAGAACATGTTCTGGCATGTTTTCTTTGTGGCGCTCTTATCGGGTGTTATTTTTTAAATGAGTAGCTTGCTTCACTTTTACGGCAAGAAACAATTGATGTCACTTGACATGATATTAGTATAATAGCTATTATATGCAGTGTACATATTACCTATGTGCTTACAAATTTATTGTCATTCCTTAACTGCCTATAGTCGGTTAAAACATAGTTATGATTTGATCCCGGAAGGGTTGAATCTCAACACTGGGTTGTTCAATATGACAAGGGGTAAAGTTATCATCATTTATCTTAGTTCGCGTCCCTAACAATAATTGGGGAGTGTTCTGACAAAAAGGTTTAAATTGTCCCCAGATGGACTTTTGGGCATAGTTTTAGAAACATAAAATTGTTGACCTATTTTGACTACTTAATACCTTCATAAATTGCAACTTAAAATTAAGTGGATATTTCAGGACATTTCAGGGCCGTTTTCTAGAATGGATAAAGTTTTGTTGAGCTTCAAGAATTTTTGTTCAATTCTACTTTAAATCTGCTTGCATGTTAGGCTGGAAAATTTTGGGCATTCTTCTTAAGTCTTCTATATTTTAGATATAAATAAAATGATGCTGCAATATAACCAAAGCGTAGATTGTTCAAAACATCCATAATTATTATGATTGAGTCAAATACCTACCCAATGTTGAATATGACGTTAAGTTATAAGATCATCACTATGAGTAATATGTGGTAAAACATTTCGTATGTGATAAATCCTATATCCCTAACATGCATTTCTATGTAAGTAAGCAACCTGAAAAGTTTTAATTTCTCACAATATTTGTGACGTTGCAGAAGAATTCACCAGCAACCAACTCTTTTAAAATTTTTATTCACATTTAAGAGCAACAACAAATGCATCTTATGTTGACATCAAAAGGCAGTGTGCAGCTGACATATTGTGAGCGCAAAAACGCGAAAATGTAAATATAAAAGGGCGAATGTGCAAAGCCTTCAAGCTTTTTATATCCTTGTTCAAAAATTACTCTGGGACCGCACGATGCACGAATGCTTTGGAACTGTAAATTACGTATGTATGAAATAATTTCCGGGTCATCCTTTGATGTTGGTCTTGGGAGCTTTCGGGGGAAGCTTCGGCAAATTTTTTGTGACCTCTGGGAAATTTCCGGTTGAAAAATTGTTTTTTGGGAACATGCAATTGTTTTTATTGTAACAATGTCTGTGATGTTGTTATGATGAATGTTTATATTTTTTATAAAATCAAGGATGCTGATGGCTATTACGAGTGACCATAGGCTACAGTAGCCTGTGATAACTTGTTATAATACAAGGGTTATCAGTTGTCCTTTCTCGACCATAGGAAAAACGAATTTCAGATGAGATATATAAGAACAGAATGGGAAAGATAATACTAATAATAGGTATGTGAACTTAGATGAAGTTCACATACTATCTGACCCGCGCAACTTCGTCTGCTTCATTTAAGAGAATTTTCTCAGTTTTTGCAACATTTTTTATTGCTGCTCCGCTCCTATTAGTCATAGCGTGATGTTATATAATCTATAGCCTTCCTCGACAAATGGCCTATCCAACGCTAAAAGAAATTTTCTAATTCGAACCAGCACTTACTGAGATTAGCGCGTTCAAACAAACAAACAAACTCTTCACTTTTATAATATTAGTATAGATAATCATAATATATTAGTTATTTTTTAATCATGATTTTTTCCACAATGATACGGGTTAGGGCTCTGCTGTATTAGCTAAGTGCAAGTTGATAGAATTCAAACTTACTGAAGATTACGGAAAACTTTCTGACATGCAAGTATTGTCGCGATGTTTTTCTTCGTCATTATAACATGTTACAAATAGTGAAATAACGAACGTAATGAAAATCTAGACACGAAACAACTTACCTTAGTCATTACAATCTTACACTTAAGATATATTTCATATTAGGCATTAGTAATGCACTCGAGTATCAAATCAAATCAAATCATTTATTTCGGGCTGCATAGGCCCGTAGATAAATACCTTAACCTAAATTTACATATTATAAAATGTTATAATACATACACACAACACCATCTAGCCCAAACTAAGCAGAGCTTGTACTATGGGTACTAGACAATGGATAAACATACATATATATTATACCTACATAGAAACATAGATGCATAGATAAATACCTTATAGACTAACATACATACAATTTGTGTTAGTATTTATATAACTTATTAACTATATTAGTACTGCTTCACTTGCACTCTGTCGTTGTGCATTCATGTGGCACTTGTCCGCGGAAGCGACGGAACACCACACCCTTCGGCCAAAAGTCCTCCTTCATGAATATGTGCAGAAAGCAAGTAGGGAATCGCACCACGAACGCCTTGAAGTTGACGTTGCGACGCGATTCGAGCAGCTGCACTCTTGGCATGTACTTGGACTTCTGGCGTACATATTCCGTGATGTTCTCCGCCTTAGTGGTGTAATGCAAGCGAGAGATGTACACCGGTGTGTTCGGTGCCGCAGCACGCAGGTTTGCACCAGGCTCCACAGGAGCCGTACTGCAGCTGTTCTTGTTCGTTTTCTGACGGCGCTTCTTCCTGTACACCGTCACAAAACCATCATCAGCATCAACCTCCCGTTTCTTTGCCATCTCAGGCACCGACTTCGTGGCGGACAACGACAAATTAAATCTACACCTACATACACTTACGTAGACACTCATTAGTGTATATCATATGATATCCACATCTGACGTAGGAAATGTAACTATTATCAAACAAACAAACAAACTCTTCAGCTTTATAATATTAGTATAGATGTGTCTGTAAAATAAAGATTTTAAGTAAAGCATAAACGCTGTTCGAATTTCTCGCCACGCTAATCTTAATGACAGGTATGTGCCTGAACATGTAGGTATTAGTAAAACATACCTAGTGTATGCGTGGCTATTGGTAACAAGACCATTCAGCATAATATGTACAAGTCCAATATACACAACACCAAATGAAAACGCTTGTACTGCGAATGCGCCTGTGGAATGTAGTTGTTAGTGGAACACTAGCTAACTGCACTATTTTGTGGTATGTTGTGAGCATATAAATGGACAATTATATTCTTCTCTAAATAACAAAACACCCTTAGAACTTGGTTAATAATCTTTACGTTTAAAATGATGACTGAATATTCGCACTTGACGTATGTCCCGGGATCAGTATTTTTTTAATGAAAGGTAAGTCCTTTTTAACACTCTTTTATTAGCTTGGTTTGTATCTATGCAACGGAATCTTTGAACGTGATTTTCCCGCGTTTCAAACCGACGACGGATTGATTTGAAACTTTGCACACTTATCGAGGACCGATGACAATACAATAATTAAGACAACAAATATAAAAAATAAATAATACTTAAAAAAAACTAAAAAACTCGCTTTAAAAAGTAGAAAATAATTAAATTATTTTCTATTTTTAAAGCGTGTTTTTTAGTTTTTCTCGCATGATGATGAATATGATTTCAGCCCCGCCCCTGTAGTATAGCGTGTATAGTAAAGCGTGTTCTTATGTAGTCTACTAGCCGTGCCCGCGGTCTCACACGCGTCAGTGGTATTTATGGTTACTGCACCGCTCCCGTAAGCCGTAGCGTGATATTATATAGCATATATCCTTCCCAGTGTTTTAGGCTATCTCCATTCCAAATTTCATCTACATCGGTTCAGCGGATTAAGAGTGAAAAGATAACAGACAGACAGACCGACAGACAGACAGACAGAGTTACTTTCACATTTATAATATTAAGTAAGGATGTTTCTTCTATATAATACTTTATCTAAAAGAAACATCCTTTCTAATGAGGTAAAAATTACTAAGATCGGTAGTATTTTCAGAATTTACTGAATCCAAAATAAAAAACAGATCATTACTCTTTGTAATTAGTATAAAGACTCTATTTCCCTATGATTGTAATTTGTTTAGTGAAACAAAAATAAATGTATATTGATTTTTATTTTAAGCCGAGAATTGCACATGTGGCATTCCGTGTATAGAATTTAATTAAATGTTGTTAATTCAATTGTATAATAAATAGCAAACCGCAAGACGGGCAGGCAGCATGTGGTCAGTGTGATATAAATATTTAAAAATATTTGGTACGGTTTTGCGCGATCTCTTAATATGGATATTTTGTTAATTATAACTTGGTTAAAAATATACAAACGTTCAAAAGAATAATATAAAGAAAATGCTTTCTTAACACATTTTGCGTTTAGTTTATTACGTATTTTGAGTTTTTAATAAACGTTTTTCATTACGTTCTTAAATCGCGGTATAGGCCCAGGAGCTGTATATTTTAAACAGCCTTCGTATTTTTAATAAAAATGTATATAATACATTGCAAAAAAAGATATACATATATATTCTCAGATAGTAAAATAGTAATTTTAAGCTCCACGTTATAGTCAGCTAGCCTGTAATTATCATCTCATAGTCGTTGTAAACTGTGTTACTAAGAAGTGCCTAACAGAAAAACCCTATCACACTTTTCTTCTTCTATCTAGAAATTCTCCATAGCAACAAGGATTTTGAATCCATGCCCGGTAAACGATAATAAGTTTGCCACCCATGACCTGGGACTTAAAACTGCAACTGGCGCAATACGTGCTTAATACATACATACATAGATTCACGCCTGTTTCCCAGAGGGGTAGGCAGAGACTACGGATTTCCATTTGCTACGATCCTGACACACTTCTCTGGCTTCATTCACTTTCATCATATTCCTCATACACGCCCGTCGGTTCAAGGAGCTCTTAACCTGGCCTTTGTCCAGAACGCCTCCGATCTCATCGAGAAACATTCGCCTAGGTTTTCCTCTTGCGACTGTTCCATTCACACTAGCCTTATAAACTTTCTTAGTCAGTGTTTCCTCGTCCATTCTTTCTACATGTCCAAACCAGCTTAACATACCCTTTTCTATTCTTGTCACTATATCCATACACCACTGCTGGTACTTCTAGGCATGACACGTTTGAAGTATATTTTTATTAATATGTACAGAATATGACATAGGGTAATTTTCATCCAGAAAAAAGTAATGTTACAAACCTAACCTCGCCTAATCTACATTTATGCGAGTGAAGCTGCAGGCAAAATCTAGTCTTTCTATAAATATGCATCAATGTTCAGCACAAAAATACATTGAAATAAACCTCATTCTTTCAGCGAACGTAACGAGCGACATCTATACTAACAGACAGGCATTCATTACTTACCTTGTCTGTCTGCAAAAGCTGAGATAAGCTAATAGAAAAGGGAAAAATAAATAAACATAAAACGGATCACCGAGTGCAGAGTCGCGAATAACAAATCTATTGGACGACGAGCTTTTCCTTGGAGTACATTCATTGTCAGTTTCAATTTGTACAACAAATTGTATTTAGAAAGAAAGAAAGAAAAAGTTTTATTTGGATCTCCATACATACATAATCTTTAAAAACAATAATAAATACAGAGAACGATACACGGAGATCAAATAAGGCAACTGCATCAGTTATTGTTGCAGTATATTGAGAGGCTGACGCCATTATATTAAGTTACATCTGTCATGAATGTCAAGAAACTGAAAACGTCTCACAGAGCCAGATGCGTAATAAGACATTACCGCTTTACCGCTGCGTACGCGCAAATTAACAAAGTATGCACTACACAATTATTATCAGATAAAATATACAATATGTTTCACCATGAAGGATACCATACCCGTAAGTAAAGTTGCTGTACTTAGCTGTTATAAAGGTACGTAAAATTATTATTACAATGATTTTTGTTTGTTTTATTAAAAACAGCTTAAACTTATTACGGAAAAAATTACATTGTTAAGCTGCTTATTTATGAGTAGGATAGAGTGGATCTAGTTTGACTTCACGTAGCTAGGATGATTTCTTCACGAAGTAAATCTTCAAGAGTTTATCACAGATACAAAACAACATAAAGTAAATAAAACACAAAATAATAATACATACACATCTATACTAATATTATAAAGCTGAAGAGTTTGTCTGTTTGAACGCGCTAATCTCAGGAACTACTGGTTCGATTTGAAAATATATTTTTGTTTTGTATAGCCTATTTATCGAGGAAGGCTATAGGCTATATAACATCACGCTACGACCCACGGGGGCGGCACAGTAACGATAAACGCGGGTGAAACCGCGGGAACGTCTAGTAATATTATAAATACAAATGTGAGTTTGTTTGTTCTCCTCTGCATGACACATACTGCTTTAAAGCCAACTGTGTTTATCTGTATGCCAATAAAGAAATGCCAACGTTGTTTAGTGCAATGTAATATCGAATTAATATATAAATTAATTCTAACTGACATTATAAATGCGAGTGAGTTTGTTACGCTTAATTACTCGACAAATCATCATAAAATTCCGTACACACGTTGTGGAGGGTACGTACAAGGACATTAGATACCTTAAATCTTGAAAAAAATATTTGGGCAGTCTTTGGAGACTGCCGATAGAAGTGAAAACTTTAATCCTTGATCATAAACACTTCTTTATAAACAAAAAATATAAAAAAAGCAAAAAAGGGGCGGGTCAGATTCCTGGTACTCTCTTATGGGTTATTAAGTTTTCGTTATTTTTTTCGTAGGACGCACCATTTCTGAGATATTGTTAATATTTTAAAATAATTCAAAAATGGAAAGCGTGGAAGCGTGACGATGACGCGAGTTCTATGATTTTTGTTCACCCAAGAAAAGTGCTCAACGCGCCTAAAGAAGTTTACACTTCAAAAATACTATTCCCAAACGAGCGAAGGACATAAGCTTGTACAAATATAAAACACTAAAATATATTTAAAAAAGAAAGCTTATTTACAAAGGCAATTAGATATTGGTTAGAAAGTATTTGTTGAAATATCTAGGTGTACAACTTGCTCAAAGTTCATTTTATAAAGAGCTTCTTTTGAAAAAGTTTTATTCATATTTTATTTGAGCTTTGAGCATGAAAACTTTTGCAGAACACTATTGAATAAACTATAACTTACCTAAGTTCTTAAAAGAATTCAGTTAGGAGAAAATGCGGTCATCATTCCTGCCATACAAACGTACTAACTGTTGCTTCCCTGGATAACGGACGCTAGAGCAAAAAGGGGAAGATATAATTATTTATATCTACCTCTACTATTTTTTTGATTTCTTATCATTTATAGTATTACAGGTACTCGGCAGTAGGAAATTAAAATAATAAGTCGTTTATATTGCTTTTTTCAAACATCTAGTAAACAAATTTACTGAAAGTAATAAATCACTACACATTATAAAACAAAGATCCCCGCCTGAAACCGAAAACGACCGAAATGATATTCATGCGGTTTTCACCAAAAGACAGTGATTCATGAGGAAGGTGTATAGTTTCTTAAGATTTTGTACTACCCGTGCAAAGACGGGGCGGGTCGCTAGTTATATACAAAATACAGATAAAGCCAAACTCCTTAAAAAACTAATAAAGTCAATAGAATAATAATATTCTACCACATACACACAACACCATCTAGCCCAAACTAAACAGAGCTTGTACTATGGGTACTAGACAATGGATAAACATACATATATACTTTTTTTTTGTAAATACATATGTACATCTTATACAAAGAAACACCCAGACCAAGACAAACACCCATGTCCACGCACACAAATGTTTGACTTGTGCGGGAATCGAAACCGCGACCTCAGGCATGGCAGTCGGTTGCACTAACCACTACGCCATCGAAGCCGTCTATATCATACGGACAAAGCCAAATGCTTACCATATTCATTATGAAAAAATATCAAAACTGGTTTAGCTATAGGTGATGAGATGATAAGTTCAGAGGTATAATTAGACCGAGCTGCAGTTATCTCTTTTGCACATTGTTATTTCCTTCGGGCCCAGCGCGACGGCAGTAGATCTGTGAAGAACGTTTTATTAACTGTTAAGAATCTTTTATGTCGGTATTCCTTCTTAACTGTTAACCTAGATATCATTTCAGGAATGAAAGCATTGCAGCGTTATAAGAGACTAGATGTTCCCACGGTTTCACCCGCATTTATCGTTACTGCGCCGCCCCCGTGGGTCGGCACGTGATGTTATATAGCCTATAGCATTCCTCGATAAATATGCTATCCAACACCAAAATAATTTTTCAAATTGAACCAGTAGTTCCCGAGATTAGCGCATTTAAACAAACAAACTCTTCAGCTTTATAATATTAGTATAGATAAGTGTAGAGAAAATATTCTTGATAAATTTGACTGCACAGATGGCGTAATGGTTTTAGTGGTCGTCTCGCCACTGGCTCTGCGCCGAGTGTTGTGGGTTCGACCCCCATACGGGACAATAATTTGTGTGATCCATAAATGATTCTTTCGGGCCTGGGTGTTTTTGTGTGTCCGTCGTATGAATGTTTGTAAAGTGATCCGCGACACAGGAATCATTCCTAGAGCCGGAGTTGTCTTTTTAGGGTTCCGTACCCAAAGGGTAAAACGGGACCTTGATTGCTAAGACTCCGCTGTCCGTCCGTCTGTCCGTCTGTCCGTCTGTCACTAGGATGTATCTCATGAACTGTGATAGTGAGACAGTTGAAATTTTCACAGATGATGTATTTCTGTTGCCGCTATAACAACAAATACTAAAAAACAGAATAAAATAAATATTTAAGGGGGCTCCCATACAACATAAGTGATTCTTTTTGCTCATTTTAGCTCGATATTGATAACGGCAACAGGTAGATGCTTGAAATATTCACAGAATATTAAGTTATATATTTAGTTTAAAATAAATAATTAAATTAAAATAAAACAAATATTTAAGGGGGGCTCCCATACAACAAACGTGATTTTTTTGGCCGATTTTATAGATAATGGTACGGGACCCTTCGTGCGCGAGTCCGACTCGCACTTGGCTGGTTTTTTAAATAAATAAATAAGAAATAAAACTTTTATTAGAGGCGATGACGGCAGGTAAATTAATGCTCTATAAACTTTGTGTTACCTAGATAAAGGTTTGTTTATAGGTGACACGGAGACATTATGTAGTGTCCTTGGGCTGTTTTATTTTAGCCGTGTGGAAGTTTTCCTTTTACATTTGAAGTGTATTTTCACTACTGTGTTTCTTTTGGTGATAATCTATACTAATATTATAAAGCTGAAGAGTTTGTTTGTTTATTTATTTGTTTGTTTGTTTGGTTGAACGCGCTAATCTCAGGCACTACTGGTTCGAATTGAAAAAATATTTTAGTATTGGTTAGCCCATTTATCGAGGAAGGCTATAGGCTATATAACATCACGCTACAACCAATAGGAGCAGAGCATACTTGAAAAATGTTGCAAAAGCGGGGCAAATTATCTTATGTGAAGCAGACGAAGTTGCGCGGGTCAGCTAGTGTGATAATATATCTATTATACTATATACTATATTTATTACTAGTGACCCGTCCCCGCTTCGCACGTGTCATACAAAACCTTAACAAATTATACACCATTTAAATATTACTAGATGTGCTCGCGGTTTAACCCGCGTTAATGATTACTACGCTGCTTTCTTTAGTCATAGCGTGATGTTATATAGTCTATAATCTTCCTCAATAAATGGGCTATCCAACAATAAAAAAAAATTTCAATTCGAACCAGTAGTTCCTGAGATTAGCGCGTTCAAACAAACAAACTCTTCAGCATTATAATATTAGTATAGATTATAATATATTATACAACGGTAATGTTACTTTGTGACTCTGAATAATGACTTTGAAAATAATAATACCCTAAATAAATTATAAAACAAAGTCTCCCGCCGCGTCTGTCTGTTCGCGATAAACACAAAAACTACTGAACGGATTTTCATGCGGTTTTCATCAATAAGTGATTGATTAGGAAGGTTTAGGTATTTATTTTTTTAAGATTTGTACGACCGGAACGAAGGGGGGAGGGGGGTGAGTCATTAGTTATAAATATAGTTTAAAGTATAAAACACCGTATCGTCGTCATGGCGGGCAATCTTAACGGCAACTGACCATCTGTGCAAGATATATAGTGCACAAGTGTGTGCAACTGGCTAAATCTCTATTGTTATAAGTCTCTCTAGTGTTTGTATTAAACCATCAAAAATAGTAATTGCACACCAAAATATGCTTACTAAAATATATCATAACGAGTACCTATACGCCTCAAATCACTGCATTCCGTCTCGGAAGGTTTAGGTTATGTTAGGTTCCTTCTTAAACCCACCCAAAAATAGGAGCCCCGCCAAGCGGGACTTCGTCGACTTATTTTAATCTCTTTGCTGTGCAATTAATATTTTTGGTATTAAAATGCGGTTTTAATTTTGGTGATCATTTACTATATTTGTTGTTGATCATTTACTATTTATGACTGTTATATTTTACTATATCTGGTGATAAGTTAAACATAAGCCAAATTGAAACCTATTTGCTGGCCCGACGTAGGATACAAACTCTAGACCACATGCACAGTAATTGCTTTCACTACCGCTGTGGTACCTAACACGAAAAATAATTCCAAATCAGTTAAACTTCCTAAAATAAGCGTATTCATACAAAACGACTTGGATGATACAACAATTAAATATATTTGTTGGCTATGTTTTGCGTAATATTGTCTTCTGTTTACGCGAATGTTATTCATTGAAATTAAACTACTATATACGGATTTTATCGCGTTGTTTATTTGACACTATTACAAAATTTTTTGAAAAACTGTTACACTACTATAATCACTATGAAACTTTACAAATTGTTAAGCTAATTAAATTATTGAAACTATTAAAACTATTTATACTATTATACTATTTAGACTTTTTTTTTTTACACTTTCCCCGACGTTCCGGTTGCTTTTCAGCAGCCATGGTCACGGGGAGACTTTTTTTGCGTCTTCATTCATAATGATTGAAGAATATCTTACCGTAGATTTAACAATATTTACTATAATAAAACAATACTTTCTAAGCACTTTTCCCCGTTTCAATTTTCAAATCAAAGAAAATGCTTTTCCAATTATTGTTAGACAATTCCCGAGCAGTCTAGGAATGTGCTCAGTAGACAGCAAGAGATCTAAAACATAGTTAACGCCATATGAGAATATATCCAAGGCTATCTTTTCAGGTCTATACAGGCATAAGTCTCTATATTTATGTACGTACTTTACTTCCAATTTATTTCAAGAACCACACACTCCAATTAGCAACCCTACATAACTCAGAAATCATATTAACAACGATGTAGTTCCAGCCGACGAAGAATTTTAATAAAATCATGTTGGTTACACAAACTCATGTAATATATTGAACAATGTAAAGATTGGCCGGGTCATATTAGCTGATGGGTACTGCAAGAGGCTCATTTTCATTTAGGCTTTTCGCCAAAAATAATTTGGTCACCTTTACAAAAATCACACGCTGTCATTTTTATCTATTCGTGTGACAAATTATTAGTATTCTTGTGAACCTTTTTAGCTTAGCTACAACGCTTGTGGTTTCACGTCGCTGGAGCAATGATGGGTTTCGAACACGCGACCTCTCGATCGCAAGTCTTTGACCATATAGTGGAAATAAATGTGAATGCAATACTTTTTAAGCTTTAGAAATATCGTAAATTATTTTCATTGCTAGTTTTCATATTTATACGGTCAAATGCATCCTATTCTCGAAAAGCTAGACTCAAACGCAAATCCCGCAGGCAATTTTGTTTTGGTCACATGTAGTAAGGAACTGAGACTATTACCGTTTATGTGCATTGCTTGATTTCGTATGAGACGACATTTTGTGTTAGAAATATTATATTCGACCAAAAACATTAACCCGAGCCTTAAGACTGCCAAAGATAAGAAAAAAAAAATTAAAATTATAAAAAAAAATAAGTTTTTAAAACTGTATAGCGAGTTAATAATACCATAAATTAAATGCCGAGACCAAGAAGCCTAGTTGAATATAATATAAACATCGCGCGTTCTGTAATCACTGTATGTGTGAATATGCCTGCTTATAGCATATTCACACATACAGCGATTTCAGAACACGTTGGCCGCATGTAACCATTGACGTTTGGCTGGCAGAAGTTCTATATATTATATGTATATATTAGGTGCTTTGCGGTAATATTTCTAAGAATCACAACAAATTTAGCAAGTGTCAATATTTGCTGGACATAACATTAGTTAGTTCTTACGTACTAAAAATAAATTGGCACAATTATTGTCTTCGAAAACTGTTACAATGTTCGCAGCATTTCTTTTTTCGACAATTTGTTACATCTGGCTTGCCAGCATTTATTATCTTTTTGTTTATATTGCCCTCTATAAAGATAAAGGCTAAGAATAAAGTTGTTTTATTACAGTAAAAGTAAATGAGTTCTTTTTTGTAACACCTACATTACTTTCATTATAATTTACCACACGCGTGTCTTGGTATTTATTTTTATTAGAGTACTAGCTTTTGCCTGTGGCTTCGCTCGCGTTAATTTAGAATTTGACAATCAATTCGGGTTGTACTCTGCTTGTAATAATATAATTCAATCATGATTCGAAAGACACGTGGCGCCATCTATTATCATAAGAACGCTATTATTGTTTTCTTCGGGAACAGTAATTTTTTTCGGGGTGAAAGGTAGCCTATATCCGTTTCTGTACCTGTCAACGTATATGCAAAATTTCAGGATGATCGGTTCAGTGGTTTAGGCGTGAAAAGGTAACAAACAAACAAACTCATTTTCGCTTTTATAATATTAGTTAGGATTAGGATTCTCTAGTAACAAAATAGTTAACTGTTAAAGATATTTTCATAACTTTATATACGACTGCATCAATGCCGTTGTGGTTTACTGGTTGTCTCCACTGCACCGAGTGCAATTTCAAATGTCAAATTTTAGACAAACACGGGGCAATAATGTTTGTGATCCACAAATTGTTCATTCGATTCTATTTGCCCTTTGTATCCATTTTGGAATATTTGTAAAGTCACCTGTAACACAAATATTATTCTTAGTACGAGGTGGAGATGGTCATTTTAAATTCAAAATACCTAAATAAAATTGTTACTGACAATATTAGGCTTCCTTATGCTCTGGCCACAAACCATTGGGTTACGGAGTTATTTACGCAGTACAATAATTGTGAAGTATTTTTGGATTACATATACTTCTTTCTAATGGATTAAATCCAAAAACACAGCATGCAGTCCATGGCGCGTGGATGACTTAAATTACTGCGCTATCTATACAGAAAATACAAAAATATAATTATGTGCAATTTGCCAAAGCCTGTCTAACTTATAAAATATTTTGAACAAATCGACCCAAAAGCCATTTATAGAACGTCTCTTTATGCAGCTGAATATAGTACAATGACGGGTTGACAGCATTTTATGCAGTCTAGCGTTTGTGCAACTGAATCATGCTATTTCGTTCATTGTCAACTGTGACGTCATTTTGAACTGTTCAGTCAGATTGACCTTTTAGATTCCGTTTTTGTAATATTTATTTCCATTAAAATGTCATACGTAGGGCATATTCTAATATAGCTATAATTTATATAATTATTTTATATATTATTATGCCTTTTTATTTATACATCTACACCTGTGTTTCCCCAATGAGTAGGTAGAGATCCCACGTAACATGGGGCGAGTCTATAGGCGACAAAGCAGTCAAAGACATGTATTTAGACAATATTATATATCCTAACAGTATGAAGTCTGGTAATGTATCCTTCTGACTTCTGCCCTGCGCTATACTTCTAAATACAAAGATATTAAAAGTATAATATAAAAATATTTATTGTATATGTAAAATAGGAGATGTTTAGATGTTACTCAGTTATGCTTAACCCTTATCCTTAACCCTTGCAAAGATTTGGATAAAGCTAGTTCCTCATAAACAAAGTTCTTTCAGTTAAATCAAATCTAAACAACCCATAGCATAAAATACAAAATGTTAAAATATTTGTCAAACCTTTCGACCTCATCCTATCGTCTTCACACATTGGATTATAGGAGGGCAAAATCCAAGGAAATGTATTTCATTCGCGTAAATGTAAAAATGTAAGAACGTGGTCTAAGCTCGCTAAGCTTGGCGAGGGAGGACCGATATGATTAAACGACCGCATATATTCCAGACTCACTTTTAAGAATTTTCCAAAGAAGTTAGTTCTGGTGTATATATTATAGAAATATTACGCAATCTATGTATATATCTTTACTATTATACAATTTTAGCGATAATATAACATGACTGTATTATAGGGTTAGGGTTATTATAGAGATATTTTACTAACTGGGTCAATTTGATGAGTCCGAACCAAAAAAGGTATGTCTGTTTTATACTGTATCCCAAAAGTTTTAAAGAACACTGTACAAATTATTAACCTGGTGCCATACCAGGGTAATCTTGTATTCATTTTTTATTGTATCGCAAGTTAAAAGCGATCGTAGCCTACGAAAATAATTACTAGCTGGATTTTAAGGTATTTTACCACTTTCATGGGTTTAAAAATGGCGCAGTCTTTTAAATCGGGGTGTTGTCCTTTACTATTGAACTATCACAGGGTTTTGCTGATTATAACGAGATTTATATTGGATTACAGTTGACCTGGGAATGCGAACCCGGCTGTGAAAGGTTCAACAGAGTACTCATGTTCATTGGCTGAAATGACGAAGAATTTTTTTTTATGTCACATTCCGCCCTAGGAATTATTCTGTCTCGAAGTATTTTACACACGAAAACACGAAAATCTAAACTCACAATAAATATCTGTAGCTCACACTGATTATATTATTGTTCTATGTGGCGATCAAACCCTCATGGGTTTAATCGATGACACTTAGACCATAATAAGTTTCGCTTTGACCGCTTCAGCCATTGCGTCTAATTATTAAGATTTATATTGCTACACCACGATACATAATTACATCAATTATGAAGATATATTATTTCAGCGGCGACTCTTGATATAATATACAGCATCTAATTAAAAATAGATGAGGCTTTTAATTACTTCTAACTACGTATCTTAATTAATGTCGTAAATTCTAAAATCGTCTAAATTATGCAAAGAAAGGGTTTCTCTGAAGCAATTTCCGGTCACCGAAATATTAATGCATCTTCAAAAGCTTCAAAATTGTTCGGGTGTAATGATTTTAAATTCAAATTATGGATGTAACTTCCTTTCAAATTGATTCGTAACTTTATCCACTTTTAACGGTATGTTTTCTTTGCATACATACTGACGCCTGTAGCTAAAATATTCTGAAAAGTTGGCCAACGTTGATTCTATACGCGCTATAAGCGTAGCTGTTACAAAGCAAATTTTTATGTTTTGTAGTAAGCTAATTGTCGTAGTAGACTCAAAACAGTTTTTCATATCCGAAGATGACAAATAAACCTATGTTTTTTTTTATTCATCTATGGTGGCAACTAGCATGTGGCCCACCTGATGGTCACCGTAGCCTATGGACGCCTGCGACACCAGAGGCATCACTTGCGCGTCGCCGAACCTTAGAAAAGGAAGTGGGAAGGACAAGAAGCGGGATGGGGGAAAGGGGATGATTGGGCCTCCGGCACTCTCACTCACCGAACGAAACACAACAGTAGGAATACTGCTATTTCACGTCAATATTCTGTGAGAGAGTAGTCCTTCCTCGGTCGAGCCGACCCATTCATGCTGAAATCAGCGAGGCTCTACTACTCTTCTACTGTGTTGGCTAATTATATGCGGGTACTGTTATGACTGCTGACAATCCCTCACAAGTCACAACTACATTTTTTTTAAAACGGTGTGTAGCTCAATGAATTGGGAAGAAAATATGTAAGCTTTTAGTCACTGGCTTTAACAATGTAACAGTATACTGCTCTTACACAAATATTCTGTAAAAGGATGGTACTTCTACGGGGAAACCGGACTATTTGTACCATCATAATTATTTGCAAAAAATACTTAAATAAGGAATCGACTTATTTTTTGGTCATAGTAGTTTCTACCTGCGACTTTGCTAGCGTGACTCCACAAGAACGCATTCTTAGTGTCAAGCGTCACACAAATTCGTTTAATAGTTTACATGTGACTAAGTAACAAACATGCTAATATCCAAAGAACTTCACAAACTTTCACGGGTATAATTTATAATTAGTAGGATATAATGATTTGCAATGTATCTTGACGATTCATAGTCATATAAATAAAGCTTGATGCCATTTACATTAACTTAGTTTCAGTACTCCGGGGACACATTTAAACAATGTGAAAAGAATGTTAAACGCCGCAGCTAAGTTCTTTTTAACTTCTTGCAGTTTCCAAGTTCTTGTCTAGATGTTGAAGTTTCTTACGGCATTGAGAACTTTATTTGGCTTTTAATAGTTTATCTGTTTTATTTTAAACCAATGTTTCTTATTGTTTAGTGTAATAGATACTAGTTTGTGCTCTTTAATGTTGTGGGGAATTTGTAACTTATAACTTTGCTTTAACGGTGAAGGAAAACATCGTGAGGAAACCTGCGTATCTGAGAGTTCTCCATAATGTTCTCGAAGATATGTGAAGTCTTACAACCCGCACTAGGCCAGCGTGGTGGATTATGACCTAACCCTTCTCACACTGAGAAGAGGCCCGTGCCCAACAGTGGGACAGTTTAATACAGGGCTGATATTATTATATATTATATTAGTAGAACTATTGTTTTTCATATTAAAAGCGACAAAGTTGCGATATTCTAGTTGGGAGTCCCCTGAACTCGAATAAAATCGAAATCGGGCCCCCTATGTATAGACACTTAAATTCACATTAGAAGACGCAATTCTGACTATATGTGTTTTAAATTAAATAATTTATCATCGTTGGGTTAAACAGGGAAAAGAAAATCATCGTGACAATCTTATGCTCTAATCCGAAGGCTACGAAAAACCAGTTCCGGTATTTTCGCTCGGGACAGTTTCAAAAAAACTATATTAGGTACTATAATATTATTTCATATATTTATTCAGAACAATATTTACATTGTATTTGAATTCGGCCCTATACACATAAATTAATTATACATTTTGGCACTTAATGGACTACTTAATTAACAATACTATAAACATTATTCGTAAAGATGTCAATAGAATAGATTAAATAATATTATAAAAAGATCATGTTAATAGGATAAATCATTAACATTATATAAAAATAAAAATAACAATTTAAATAATAATCAAATTAAATAAAATTAAAAATAATAATCCACAATTAAAAATAATTCCTCAATTTAGCAATTTGTTACTGAAATTCTTATTTAAATGTAATTTCAAATAGGTACCTATTATTAATAATTATAATATATGGTCGAAAATATCTATCTAACTCGCATTGGGCCTGTGTCGTATAGCCTAACTCTTTTCAAACTATCGTACTATATTCGGTGCGATAATTCGACTAATCCAGCTTCCAACAGTCAACTATTACAAAAAAAAGGTCAAAAATGTATTAATCGATTGGAAAAATTAAAACCTATCATAATTTCACCACAGGGAAAAAGGTGAACCATAATGTGCCTTTCCTTGTTTTTTCCCTTTAATTTAAACCATTTATTTTCGTTACACATATACAAAACTTAGATATTTATAGAATTAAGACAGAATTTATAAGGTTACACATACAAAATAAATGTAAACTGGCATAGGTACATGCATAATAAAGGCCTTCAGCTCAGGATTTGCTGCGCACATGCACAGCACTTGTTTTCAGCTGGGCCCTGACAATTGTATTAATATTAATAGCATAAATGTACACAAAGAAGACAAAAGGTTACAAAACATGAAAGCATAAGTTAAAAGGACCCAAAACATTTAAAAACAAAAAAGAAAAAAGCAATATAAACATAAACATATAGATACTATAATATACATATCCTTTCTGCCCACCCCCGCCACACCAAACTTTCGCACTAAATCTCTTCTTCAGAGTAGACACATCCAGATTCAGAACCATAATTTACGGATCACACAAGTAATTATCCCTTGTGTGATTCTAAACACACAAAAACCAGTGTGTTGACATCAGCGAAGAGATCGGTAGCCCGCTTCACTAAACACTCAATCTTAACTTTTTGAGTATTATGACTTTGATTATGAAATGAAAGCTGTAAACATGGGCTCGAACGGAGTTACGACCTTTGCTTATGTTGAGCAATAAATTTCTGGTAAAGCGATTGGGAACAGTTCCGGGTTACCCGGTTAACTTACTTCTTAGTTAGCTGCCACATGCGAGGGAATGTAAACGAGCGTATGTTTTCCCTCGTATATCTTTAGGTATGTGTACTTTTATGGTTGCGCGGAAACACAGGTTCAATTAGCAGTTAACGTGATGCGGGAAGAGAGACATTTTATGGTTTTAAATGGGATGTTTTGTTACGAAATAAGGTGCTTACAATATTGTTAGTACAGTTATAGTACTTTCGAAACCGATATAGCATGTTTAGCTAGCTAATATGTTCAGTTCTCAAATTAGTGTTAAGTGATGCATGTTTTTGTATATATACTGTTGATACCTTAATAGTATATATAGCAGAATTGTATAGTTGTAGTTGCTATCATAGAATTCTGCTTTCAGGAAAACTAGCTAAAGTAATTCTTTAGCTTGTTTTACCCATTGCTATTACAGATAGATACATGATAAATTATATCTGATTGCTAATAAGATAATAATTATTTATAAAAAAAATTATGTGGTGTCGTGGGACACCAGGTAGGAACGAAGTTCCTTCGGCTAATGTAGAATCGACACAAATTGCAAAAAAAATCGTGCTCAATTCACTAAATAGAATAAAGAATATTCATTTATACCAATATATTTAAATGATTCCAAACATTTAAATATATTGGTCATTTAGTGATTTCTGATATCCTGGTATTATACACTACTCGCTTGTGTATGCGACTGTCGCGCCTGCGCACGTCTCATTTAACGGTTTTATTCCACGCACTTTTTTCCACGGATTTTTCTTACGGTTTTACTATCACATTTTTTTCAGTTCGGTCGCGCAGCAAAATCCCTATCCCCTCCAAGCCTGCCGTAAGGAACTTCGTTCCAATAATAATTATCTGATTAGAAATTATTATTATAATTACCACTAAATATAAATGTGAAAGTTTGTTAAGATATATGAGTATTTTCTAATCAATCACGCTTATACCCTTAAACGGATGCAAATCAAAATTACAGGTATACCATATTCTGAGTTTATTCATAATACAATAAACCTTGCACCGCTATATGCGTTCCTGGAATGCATGCAAGCAAGCCAAACTAGCATAATGATATAATGTTTGATTTCATAAATTCATATCGCAATTATTGACGTAAGTAAAAAAAGATTAAGTAATCGTATAAGAGTATAAATAAAAAAAAGTACTTAGCTGTATAACGTGTTTCTAAATAAAATGGTGAAAAATCATTTATTCCTTTAGGTTACAAAGTACCACTTATGAACGTCTAAGATTATCGGTTAGTTAGTTTATTAAATTTACATGAATGTCACTTGCTATATTTAGGCATACGGTTGACTGACTACTTGTCAAACCACTTATTTATTTATTTTTATTTTTATTATCTCTTTCCATCCTGACGTTGGCAGAATCATCGATACCCATTCGATGGAGCCATTCGACATTGAGAAAACTTGAAGTTGAAGTTGACCCCATGAAAAGACTACTGCCAGAAACTCACGGTCGCTTTTTAAATCCCCATTATATTATAATTTCAGTATTTTACCACTGACCAGGTGAATAAGGTGTTGCAGCCATAAAAGCATATAAAAAAATGAAGAAGCATTTAAGATATTTATAATATTAATAGACACATGCAAAGGTAACATATGACTGGATGTGGGTAAAACAACATTTGCTTTATATCATAACTAGTTTTCACCCGCGGCTTCGCTCGATTAAATGTAGGTTAGGTTAGGTTAGGTTTACAACAGTTATTTTTTGTGGATGAAAGGTACCCTATGTCCTATTCTATACCCCTGACAACGTGTATGCAAAATTTCATGTTGATCGGTTGAGTAGTTAACGCGTGAAAGCGTAACAAACAAACAAACTCATTTCGCATTTATAATATTAGTTAGGATTTCATTTTCATTTATTTTGAGCTGCATAGGCCCATAGATAAATACCTTAATCTAAATTTACATAATTATAAAATTTTATACTACATACACACAACACCATATAGCCTAAACTAAGCAGAGCTTGTACTATGGGTACTAGACAATGGATAAACATACATATATACCTTTTGTAAATATATACATATTATACCTACATAGAAACATAGACGCATAGACCTTATAGACTAACATACATACAATTTGTGTTAGTATTTATGTAACTTATTAACTATATTAGTACTGCTTCACTTGCACTCTGTCGTTGTGCATTCATGTGGCACTTGTCCGTGGAAGCGACGGAACACCACACCCTTCGAACAAAAGTCCTCCTTCATGAATATGTGCAGGAAGCAAGTCGGGACTTGCACCACGAACGCCTTGAAGTTGACGTTGCGACGCGATTCCAGCAGCTGCACTCTTGGCATGTACTTGGACTTCTGGCGTACATATTCCACGAGTAAAGTATTTAAACATCACTAAAAATCACGAAGTACCTTTACGTAAGTAAATTGACTTAGGTATATAATGGGTACTGACATTCTGGATGAAATAGTTATCCCTCTTATTCAAGGAATACTAGCTAGCTGGTATGCGAATTACAGGGAATTTTCAAGGAATTGCCCATGATCCAATTGAATGAAACACAATTCAATTCAATTTATGCCTTCGGAGAAAGTATTTTCCATAAACTAGCAAGGAATCTCTGTCATTTTAACGTTTTCAAATCATTATAAACCGCTAATGTACGGTAAGAAGACCTGAATAATAATATCCTCTAGACCGAATGTCCGCCACGGCGGCCAATCTTAACGGAGACTGGCCATCTGCGCAGGAGATATTATAGTGCACAAGTATATGCACAAACAAGTGCACTCTCTGTTCGAATAGCCCTCATGATCTGATGGGACGGATAATCCGACACGACCGGAGAGAGATCAGGCGCAGGACCAACGGCTTTACGTGCTTTCCGAGGCACGTGGGCATCTAATACCGCCAACTTTCTAAGTCCGGGCTCGTATTGAGATTTCTTAACAGTAAACCCAATAACTTTTTGTTGGCCTAACCCGGGATTCGAACCCGAGACCTCATTCTCAACAGTCGCATTCACTACCGCTGCGCCACGGAGGCAGTTATAATAAAGTTAAGACCATAAAATTTATGTATTTAAAATTTTATTTAAAAAGTGATTCCCGGACTAGGAATTCTTGTGTCGCGGGGAACTATACAAATATTTAAACAATGGACACAAAGATCATCTAGACTTGGAATAAATATTAGTGGGCATCGAATCCACATCCCAGTAGTGGCAAGTCGATCACTTAACCTACTACGCCATCTGTAAGAATTGAATTCCAAATAATTGCCTTTCTGCATGTACAGTAAATTCAGAATTCCTACAACATAATTAGCACGTGTTATTTCAGGCCGCTGGGACATTACTTGCAGTCAGTAGACATAATAGCATCATAATAAAATTAATAAGAATTATTTCTGTTCCGTTTTCTTTAATAAGAGTTAGTTTGTTGGTCTTCTTATAATAGAGGTATGACCTTAGATATTGCGTACGCAATCCGCAAGAAACGTGAGCGGAAATATGATTTCAGAAACTTATTCCAGACAAACCTCATTTATTGGATAAAATGGAAGTTTTTGGGATCCGAGATTGGTTTGTTTACGTATATTTTATGGTCCACGAGAAACTTCATACGAATGAAATCCCTAAACTGTTAAGATGAACACGTACTTGACCGCATCGTATGGTAATTCGGAAGTGTAAACATTTCTCGACGCCGAACCTTAACGTATATTATCTCGCATGTATGAATTGTATATGCTCTGTCGACACGCCTACTAGGGTTTATTTCTATGTTATTAATTGATATTCATCGTGATGTTGGCTATTGTTTGGCTGACCATGTTGAGGTTCTCCATAAAAACAGCATTCCGAGACATCAGGTAAATATACTAAAAAATTTTTTTAATAAAATGTTATGGGATTGAGACAGACACGAGTAACAGCAGATTTCTAAATACTATACAAAGCGGTCTGATTTATAGTTTAAAAACAACATCTCTGTTAGTATAAAAGTAGATACAATTTTATTGTATAGTATTATAATATTACTAGCTTTTGCACGCGGCTCCGCCTGCATGGTACCTACATCAATAAAATAGTAGCCTATGTCATTCCCCAGGTGTTGAACTATATCTGTACCAAATTTTATCTAAATCGGTTGAGTTGTGTACCCGTGAAAAGGTAACAGACAGACAGACAGAGTTACTTTCGAATTTATAATATTAGTAAGGATAATGTTAGAAACATTTATTTAGGTACTAACATAATCGTAAGTCAACATTTACAAAATAGACACGTACATAAATCTCTAGCATAAATTAATCTTTATATTAATACGTGAAGCAAAAACTTCACTACCCCTTTTTACGATAATTGCGCGGACAGAGGAGTATGAAATTTGGCACAGTTAAAGTTTATATGGAGAAGGAGGGGCGAATCCTAATATTTTTATAAAATATGCATTAGAAATACATTAAATTAATGAAAAAACACTACATGCACACAACCATGCATTTGACACACGCAGTCGAATCGCGTTCGTAGTACTTCGACATTGTTCGTCAGATGTACAATTCTTTGTAACTATGGTTACCTATACCTTATTTACCTATATGTTATAGAGAAAAACAGAAAACAAACTAGCAAGCTAAGGAATTTTGGTCGAATTTTGATCATTAAGCGACCGCTAGTTTATATTAAACTGTATTAATTCGCAAATACATAATATATTTTATGGTAGTGTTCACCATACGATATGCGCGTTCACCTTTATCCATATTAAATAAAAACAATCGCCTTTTTGTAAGTTCACCAAAGTTATTTGTGGTGCAAGGACGAGCCTGAAACTATTCTGCACGATTTGGTGCTAACATTGTATAGAAAAGCACAGTAACCTAATATAACTAGTCAAATTTTACGTATGTATATCCCCCAAGAGATAACACTGCCGAAAGGGACAATCGAACCCAAGATCTCACGTACAGTTGTTGCGTTGACTATCGTTGCGTCACCGAAGCGAACATGAAAATATTTCTGCCTTTGTGATGCAACGGTAATGAAAATAGTCTCAAAATAGTCTCAAGGTAAAGCCAAGAAGCCCCACTAGGGGTATCCGAATTACCGCTATGTATGTTCTGCGATTGCCTGTAGGTTTCCACTTATTAATTCTATTTCGTACCTTTGTCCATCTTTAAATCATACATACATACATAGATACACGCCTGGTTCCCAGAGGGGTAAGCAGAGACTACGGATTGCCATTTGCTACGATTATTGCAATTTATTTCTATAGACACAAGAAATAATGAGATACGTGCTTGTTTTTTTTTTGTCTCAGGCAATATACTATCCCTTGCCGATAATAAAACTATTGTGGTGCTGAATCAGATAATATAATATTCGCATACTATAACTGTTTCGTGTGCCAACCCACATAAAAACAATCTATTCGTCGCGCTGATATGCAGTAAAACCGTATGTGTGACGTCTTGCCAGTGGGGGAGATTTCTAACAAAGATGCATTTTATGACTACAGCAGTATAACGTAGTTCTAGCTTATCGATTGTCGTCTGAAGCTAACAACCGAGACAGGTCGAATATTCAAAGACTACGTAGAAACTACAAACGAATAAAGTTAGTGTGGCAAACAAATTTATGGTCAAGTGGAAGTGTGATTTCATTCCTTGACCTTTATCCGTATTTTATCCACACTTGTCTTTGTTATTCTCTATCTAGATTACTTCGACTATTATGTATGCAATGCACGCCGCTGTAAAAAGAATCGTATTTATGAATCTAGGACATGGTCTGTATGTGTGCCAACTTTGATGTAATTCCGATCAGCGGTTTATTCGTGAATAACACACGTTTTAATAGGAATCATTTTTGCGTCGCATGGGAAATCTTTACAAAAATTCAAACACAGGACACAAAAACATCTAGAGTCGGAATAACTATTTGTGGATGACACAATTTTTTGTTCTGTGTGGGGCTCGACCCACAACTCTCAGAGCTATTGCAGTGGCGAAGCGACCATTTAAATCACTTCCATCTTTACAAACTTTCACATTTATAATGTTAGTAGTACTACCATATTTTCTCTCTCTGTGTGTGTTTATGTATGTGTGTGTGTGTGTGTGTGTGTGTGTGTGTGTGTGTGTGTGTGTGTGTGTGTGTGTTTGTGTGTGTTTGTGTGTGTCCGTAACGTGACCTTAAATTATACTAAACAGTGATTCCATAATCGTAGTGATATGAACTTGATAGTACATATTAAATTACTAGATTTTTCCTGCAACTCCGCTTGCGTAAATGTAGGTTAGGTTAGTAACAGAACGTTTTCCTGGATGAAAGGTACCCTATGTCCTTATCTGTTCCTCTGACAACGTGTATGCGAAATTTCATGTTGATCGGTCGAGTAGTTTCTGCGTGAAAGCGTTACAAACGAAGTCACATTCGTATTTATAATTAGTTAGATTAGATTAGAATAGATAGAAAAGTAGTTATAGATAGACAACTATCTATAACGACTATTGTATCTTAAATATTAGTGTGTACATACAAATTTATAGACTAATGCTTGATTTATTGTTTATGATATAATAATGGGATCCATTGATATCGATAAATAATATTTCATCAATCACAATACAAGTTAAGTTCAAAATCAAGATAAGAAAAAAATCTTCTCTTTAAGCTTTATAAAGACAAAAAGAGAGCATTATGGTACGCAGCGGCTTGGCTGTGTATACCCTTGACCTTGCCAAAGTTTATAAGCATTAACTGCTGCTTATTAGCACTTATTATCAATTTGCTATCTCGCTTGCCATTAGGGGCAATATCGAAATTTACCAAAAATACAATATTTTAATACATTATGATGTCTGGGATCTTATCTCTTCAAGTATTGTGCATGTACGAAAAGAGTATATAGCTCTGTCTTACTGTCACGTATGCGATAAAAACATTTTAAGAGTTGACGGAATTGCCTCTGGTAAACCAAATGGTTGAACGAAAAAAACGAACGGGATCCGACTAATCTGTTCATTCCCATGAGTTTGAGCGCTTATGTAGCAGATTGATACATCTCAAATCATATTTTCAAAAGAGAACTTACTAATACCACATTCAGTGAAATTTGAAAACAGTATCCAATTGAATACTACAGTATCGATCTCTTTTAACTAGAAATTCAACAGAGCTAAGCAAAAGCAAACATTTGATGTAATATATTTCTGCCCGACCTTTTATGGACAGGTTAGATGAATGGATGCTATGTTATGACGTAACAAATATGGTGCCCAAAATGCATATCGATCGCCATTTTACATTCTATTGAATAATAGCAACCTTCGCTTCGATAAAATACGTTTATGACGTCATAAAAACACAATGACCATGGATAACTTCTTGGGAGTTTGATTAACAGTTTTCGGAAAACCCTCAGTGTATTTTTTGATATTCGTTCAATGTTTTTATAGTAAACTGAGCACTGCACCGATTCAAAGGGTCATTCCTAGAAGAGATGACAAGAAATTTGTAAGTTAATTTTAAATTAACATTGGCTAGGACGGTCTTGTTGATATCGCGGAATTCATTACGTTTACACGTAGAGCCAATTCTTAGCCTTTATTGAAATGATTAAAAGCATTAAGCTCGGTAAAATGCATATAGAAATTTGGAATCGGGTACTAATGTACCCATGATTAGTACAGTAGTACTATGGAGGCTGACTGCAAAAGTGGCAAGTGACAATAATTCTAATATTATAAATAAGAAAGATTGTGAAGATATTTGAAGGTCTTCTACTTAATGTCACGTAATACTTTGAACGGATTTCGTTGAAACTTGGCATAGGTACAGTTATAGTCATAAAATTATATAGTCAAATGACCAAAAAACAACCAGAAAGTGTTAAACAGCCTAAGTTATAATTTTGAAACCTTATTCTAAAAATACATGAATGTAAGTAAGGAAAATTAACGTAATTCTAATATCAAATACCGTCTTCAAGAATTGCCTTAGTGATCACATTTTACTATTATACACCCATTATACGAATCATAATTTTAATAGATCATTATTATTAAAATTAACTGGAGTAAGACACTTGAGTACAACTGGTGTTTATTAACATGCGCAGCAGGCATCCTAATGTCGGTCCGACAGACGACTTCTACTAATGGAAAATATATTGTGCACGTTTATTGGGAAATTCCTCGCGTTCCCTGGGAGTTGTCTCGATTGGACGCTCTTAAATTTGGGCGCCGAACGTGCGATAAAACGGCACTTTGAATAAGTATGAGGATTTTTGAATTTCGGGTATTGTGAGAAAATGATTTGTAAATTACACGGACAATGGGCTTTTAAGAGGTTTATGTTAAGTGGTGCTAGGTAAAAGACTGCCTATTCCAAGACTGGCAATCTTAAATCAGGGCAGGTTTGATTATACGCCGAGTGTGGTTGGTCGAAGTAGCTACGCGAAAGTTTTATGACTGAACAGAGATTTTCTATGAAATGATTTAGTTAACTGTTCAAAGCAATTAAATTGGGCACTCTTAGAAATAATACAAGATGATTAAGAGGTAGCTTAAACTGAGGGTAAGGAATTTTTAGCATATTAATTTATAAAAAAAATTAGGCATTAAAAGAGAGAAAGCGAAAGCCAGTAGAGCGATGAAAAAATAACTTCGGTTATTCCTAATAGGAAACTAGGTAACTTAAATTGTCCATCGGCGTACGGTCGCCGGCATCCAGATACAAATTACAATTATGATTAAGTCCTGATATGGTCAGGTGGACAAATTAACTAACATGCTTTTGCATGGTGGTTAACCAGTCACCTTATAGCTTATAAGCCATAAGTTGACTGGTATAAAGCTACTTTAACGGCTTCCTTACATTTTATTTTGTTTTCCAAGCCACCATTCACATCGCTCCCAGGTACTGAATGAAATTATGCTTTGACAAATTCAAATTCATTCATTCATTTCACATTCATCAGTGAAATGTAGTCACTCTAAAACTATTTTTAGAATTTATCAGTTTAATAGCTTCATTTCACTTTTTATTTTATTACTAAGCTGAGCTCCGCCATTCGAAACTTTGGTCTTAAACTTAAGACCAGGTAATGAACTATTCTATTTAAGTTTCAGAAGTAACTCTTTAGATTTTCACTGAATTGCAATGAAACTGACTAACCGACACGACGTTCGTGTCCACTGCTTCGTAGCGTTAGCAAAAATCAACATCACAAGCATTATGTTGTTTAATGGGTGCTAAAATTTTTGTTAAGTGTGAGATTATTTTAAGGATTGACGTTACTAATCTGTTAGGTCACATGGAATAGATTTTAAATAGATCCATTCAATACTTAACAGGATATCTCCATCCCTAGATATGATTGCTTAAGTATATGATATGAAAATAAAGCATATTTAATTTTAATTTAGTATAAGTATAATTTTCATTCCTTACATACCATCATCATCACATTCCATAATGGTGCAAGTAGTAGCGAGATGCATTGTCAGAAACAAATTCCAACAATGCATCTCGCTAGGAATTGAATTTATGAAATATTTAAAATTTGAATAATCACTAAATATAACAACTTAATAATATGTAGTTTTTCTCGTACATTCAAATATAAACATATAAAGTAAAAGTCAAAGTCAAAAATCATTTATTCATTTATTAGGTCACAAAGTAACACTTATGAACGTCAAAATGTATAGGTTAGTGAGTTTACTAAGTTATTAAAGCTACATTTAGATTAGTTGCTAGGTTCAGGCAAAGTGTTGAGCCTATGAGAAGAAAACTGCAGGAAACCCACGTCCACTCTTTGAAATCGTCAATTAAATATAATTTATAGACTATAAAAAACTAAAGATAATAACAAAAATAACTTAATAATATTATAGAGATTAAATAATTTGCGCTAAGTTATATTTTTAATATAAATCTAAAATAGATAGTATGATACCTATCTCTTATCATAATATCAGGAGGATACATAAAGGCACAGATACAAAAAGTAAAACCATTCAATTGGTACTAATTAATTACATCATTTTATTTTATTTATAGGATACACTAAACAACACTTGAATATGACCACAAATTTTAATCATATATAAAAATCAAGTTTACACAGTGGGACATTTCTGAAGTTTAATTGAGAACGACTAAGAAAATAAATTTGAATAATGGATGAATGCAAAACAAAGAACACAGGAAAACACACGATACTTCAAATAACGCAGGCAAAGCAGCTGGAAATAGCTAGTACTTTATTTAACAGAAAAAGACAATCTCATTTTTTAACTTAGTAGGCAAAGTTTAAAAGTTCTGTCTGAAAAGCAATAAACACAAGTCAAGTGTGGCATTTGTTTCACTTTACAGATCGTAAAAAGTTTTCAAACGTCGTAAATAGTCCCGGAAATTAAGTTTTCTAGTATTCATTTAAAGTTAGTGACAGGAATAATCACTTGAATCGTGTGACTGGCTTTTTATATGCTATTAAAGCTTACGAGCAGGTATATAAAGACTTTATATAGATTAAGGTAGGTTATGTGCGATATAATCGATATCGATATCGTAGTAGTATCGATAAAACGCAATAAGTTAATAGTCATGATAATTCGGCATATTCGGATAATATTGATTATTATTCGAATGTGTGTTGACAAATCATATTATGTATTATAAAATAACATACAGATGACTACAATTTGAATTCTTATGTAAAAAATGTAAAATGCTAATCATCAAGTTCTCTACAAAAAAAATGCGAAAAACAAATCAACACCTTTAGCAACAACTATACGAAAACCTCCAATCAATATGAATTCAAATCAATAGTATAATTTTTGGTGACAACCACGTATCGATGACATTCTAAAATGGAGATGAAAGACCATTAAGTTTGCTTTTCATAAGTACAATTTTAGGACAATAGATTTTTTCGGTTTCTCTTTTCATCGATATTATTTGAAAGCTATTAATAGCTCCCCAGTATATAGACTAATTTTAAGCACTCAAGCAACCCCACTGAAGAAATAATCTGCATATTATATTGTACAAATAATGCAGTTTCATATGTAGGTCATAAGTAAACTTATAAAGAAGCTTTCTTTATATAGTTGACTATGACCTTTACTACTTTTGCTGGCGGTATTGATATTCTTATTTTGACGTTTATAAGTGTTCCTTTGTGACCTTAATCAAAATCAAAATTATGTTTATTCATAATAAACATAATTTTGATTTTATTATTGACTAGCTGTTACCGGCGATTTCGTCCGTGTAGATTTTAACTAAAAAGTGTTTGCCTCCGCGGAACCCTATTTTTCTAAAATCAATGTAGCTTAAGTTACTCCTTATAACATCAGCTATCTGCCGGTGAAAGTCCCGTCAAAATCGGTTCAGCCGTTTCGGAGATTAGCCGGAACAAACAGACAGACAAATATTTTAACAATAGATGCTTTCGCCTATGTACCTTATATACTTTCATATGCATTAGATAAAAGGCTGTTATTTTGACATTACAAACAGACACCTCAATTTTATTTATTTGTATAGATATGGTCTCCGCAAGAACGCAGTTTATTACTTTATTGTTTCTTGAGTTCATTAAGAAATAATTCAGATACGTGGACTTCTTATATACAGACTGATATAATCAGTCATTATTAATTATTATTATTATTACTCATAGAATTATCATAGGTAATCTCTTACCAAAATGTTTGGCTGCTTGCCTGGTTATATAAACTTAACATAAAATCGAATTTCTACTCAGATATTATAAGTAAATTAATTTTCAAAACAATTCCTCTATTCTTTTAAACTTTCTTTATATATTCTTTGTTTCTTTTCACATTCTCCACTACAGATATGCCGTGTCATAGTTACCATCACCACACCACACCAAAATCAAACGTTCTATAGGTAGTATTACCAAAAAATAGTATTCACTATAATGGGTCTATATTTTCCTAATATCAAGCAGGTGCACTACAAAGGCATCCAGGCAAGACGTGAACATATTTAATAAATACCTGCAACAGAACGCTTCGCTAACCACTATAACCCGCTCCTTTTACCAAAAGGAACGGTTTAAATCAAATATTTATCCACTCATCCAACTCCGTGTAGATTATACCACTCGAGCTTACGTGGAATTAAATCTAATTACACGGAATGTTTGAAAATACACCCAAATATTCCTTTTACGTTAGCGACTTACGGTACACAAATATAATATATGAATCACGATTTATGAAGATATTAAAAAAACAATTTTGATTATGAATGTTTTTCGAGTTTAAGGAAAAGGCACGCAGACAATGTTTATACGGATTCAGTATAATATGAAAACGTAAACATAATATTTGAATGAATGTGTAATTTGAGTACAACTTTGCATCCTCAATATATTAATGTACCCTGTTTATACTAATCCTATCCTAATCCTAACTAATATTATAAAAGCGAACATGAGTTTGTTTGTTTGTTACCTTTTCACGCCTAAACCACTGAACCGATCATCCTGAAATTTCGCATATACGTTGTCAGGTGTACCGAAACGGACGTAGGCTACCTTTCATCCCGAAAAAATCACTGTTGCCGAGAAAAACAACAATAATGTTCTTAAGATAATAGATGATGCCACGTGTCAGTTGAATCCTGATTGAATTATATTATTACAAGCAGAGTACAACCCGAATTGATTGTCAAATTCTAAATTAACGCGAGCGCAGCCGCGGGGAAAAGCTAGTAGTAAATAAAGACTTCTTACTCTTTTTCTTATTCTCAAAAGGCAGTCTTATAACACTGTATTTCTCGAATGATGAACATTATCATGCTGATACTCTGTTTCAATATTAATGAATCTGTTAAAGTCAATTATTATTCTAATAAATTATTCGATACCAATAATACCGCTATAATTTGTTATTCACCTACTAAGTTTCGTAACTGACAGCATAGGTGCTTCTACAGGACATTTAAAACTTCTACTTGCTGCAAGAGGATGGCCCTAGTCTATTAAGCTTTGACTTTTTAAAGTATAAGGGTACTTTTCTTATATGTAATAGCACCAGATCTGACTGACTTTGTTGTTCTATAACTCTCTCAAAAGGCCCTTTTTTAATTTAACGCATTAATTGATATTTTTCAGATGTATTCCGAAATCGCTGAACGCAGAACGCGTACGTGTCAATGTGTGCGTGCGTTTGATTTCGTGCGACGTTGCGAGCCCGCCATCTGTATCTACGTAATTTACGTCGAAAGTTTAGGTTATATTATGTTTACTTTTCTATGACCACATCTTTTTGTTAGCTGTTGTATACAATAAATGCGTATATTTTCAAAGCAAGTACTTAAAAATAATAACGTTGTCGGCATTTTAATTAGTAGAACGATTAAAAGCTTGAAGTGACGAAGATTTTTAATCTGCTATGTTCCACACAGAAATGCGATCAAAGTTTTAATTAACATCTAATTTATTAATTTACATTAGATCTTGATGTAGTTATTAATTAAAATTATAATATGACTAGCTTTTGCCCGCGGCTTCGCACGCGTTAATTCAGAATTTGACAATTAATTCGGGTTGTACTCTGCTTGTAATAATATAATTCAATCATGATTCGAAAGACACGTGGCGCCATCTATTATCATAAGAACGTTATTGTTGTTTTCCTCGGGGATAGAAATTTTTTCGGGATGAAAGGTAGCGTATGTCCGTTTCTGTATACCTGACAACGTATATGCAAAATTTCAGGATGATCGGTTCAGTGGTTTAGGCGTGAAAAGTAATCCCACCATTTGGTCTGTTTGAATGTTTTTAAATATCTCGGCGAAAAAATGTTGGGCTGGAGATGCTCTTTTTTAAATGTAAATAGTTAGTGTTAGGATAAGTATGTTATGAACCTCTCCGAGAAAAAGACGTGAGTATCAGTAACTGCCTATATACTTAGAAACTATATGTAATAAAGATTAAAACATTTAAGCGGCCAAACAGCATAATAACTAATAACTATAATCACTGTTATGTTTGTGACATTATTCTGTACAATATAATAACACAGATTTAATTTACTGCACAGCTGTAATACTCTAGTTAACTTGTTATCTACATTACAGCTGCCTACTGCCTTAACATTAGACGTCTGCTCGGCTGCAATCTAAATTCACTGAACAACATTTAATTTAGTCTCTCAGTGTCATTGAAATACGCGAGCAAGACGATGGCGGCACATTTTTGTGGTTAATAATACTCAATCAATTTGAATTATGGTTACGTAAATTATTTAAATTATTCTATGTTATATTGAAGTGTCTTTAAATTTAAATTGCTGTGGTTTATTAAGTATCGATATTAGAAGTGTAAAGGCACGCAGCGTCGTCTTATTTTACATCTCGATTTGTTTATTAATCATACGTAAATACATAAACTCGAAGACGTAAGCGGTGGTATTATTACGTAATAAAAGATGAGCCTATTTTCATTCACTACTTACATCTCCAAACCTTGTAGTGGTACTAAAATTTATTTAAAAAGAACCGAACATTTATGCATTGGTATTTAAAAAATCAAAACTTTTAGGATCCCATGCAAAATTTCATAAGAATCGAGAACCAAAAACATAATAACAGCAGAAAGTGTTGTCAAAAGCATACATTGGAATTAAAAACAATATAGCTCACGGTTGTCCCGATCATGATATGCGTCTTGTCGAGCTATTCGACAATATCTTTTTAATCCCCTCTAATATTTAAAAAGATTGAAATAATAATACACTGCTACACGCACAGTCAAGTCCAAAAACTAACAGCAATAAATGTTATTGTCATTAAGCATTCACAGGTCAATAAATGCATCCAGGTTTCCGCATTAATCCAGGACATCGTCTAATCTTTAATGCCTAAGCATAATGAAGCTAATACCTTTTGTATGGTCTATTACCCACTAAGCTAATGGACTAATCCTTAATTTTGCAATTGAATCCAAAGCCTTGAAGCCTTATAAATGGAGATAATCTTTTCACAACTTCTCGCTGCCTTTACTGATGACTAAGTGGGGCTTTAGTGCCAGTACTTTTAGGAATGTTCACTTTAATAGAACGGTCATAAATATTGTGAAGGTAAAATGTACTATTGCAGAAATATAGAATTGGGCAAAACGATTTATAATATAGAGAGCGGTCGATTGCAGCTTTTAGTCAACTACTGAAAAGGGGAAAAGACGAGGCCGTATCGTTGGTCAATGTAGTACAAAGGCTCTAGAGTAGGCATGAAAAGCGCAGTGCAAATGTCCAAGTGACCTATTTCAAACTAACAGGCATAATTTATTGCTAGCAGTTCATATTTGAGAAAAAAATGTTGGTACACCAGACGTAAATATTTTTATGTCAATATTGAATGTGAATGAAATAAACAAGCCTGACGCTCTACAGGATGCTTTATATATAATAAGGCATCGCTGTTGAATGCTTTATCATATAAAAGAATTCTGATGAAGGACCGAGCTAAAAGTTCCTTAATTAAACCATTGACCGTGTATGATTGCAAGGACTTGCCTGATCTGGTGGCGAATGTAATTTTTAATAGGCTACCAACGTTGACCAATTAAGAATATGCCAAATGTATTGCTACACACTTATCATATCGTTAACAAATCACGACATATTATGCAAAAACAGTACTCACTATACCAGCTTAAGAGCGAAGAAACTTAGCCCTTAATTCGACCCTGTATACCTGATTTAATTTCAGAATACAGCACAACAAGTCAGTAGTACTAAGTTACTTTACCAATCAGGGTTTGACAAGCTTCTGACTAAGTTTCCTATGTTAATCAAGTTCAGGATGATATATCCCCTCCCACTTCTCCTGTCCCTAGCTTTGCTACATTACTAACTGAATCTCTTTATCTCAATCTTGCTACCCTACAAAATTCCACTCAACCAAATGTACGAGTCTAATAAAACAAAGTATTACATAAAAATTCACCGTTACCTTTGGAGCGAAAGCGGTCTGATAAATGAGCAGTTACTTTGTCTTCATAATAGATTGGATGCTCCAGTTAGTTTGGACACCACCTTTTGGTTATCCCGACCAGTATTAATGGTACTATTGGCGACAAAGTGACCACTTTACTATGATTCTGTCAGTAATTGCAGTTGATGATAGAAGTAGAAGTTAGAAGTTTATTTATATTTATGGCTACAACATAGGCGATTTAATATGAATGCTTTTTACTTGTGGCAACAAAAAAAAATTGAATTAATAGCAGAGAGAGGTTATAATTTCGTACGATTGTGCTTATTTTTGTGGCTGATCTAGAGAATCTGAGTTTAATTAGAGGGTTGGGTGAAGTGTGAATGGATTTTACTGTTAGGCAATTTTCAGTTAGTTTGATTGATTGATATTTCTGCAAATATATCTAGGCCCTAATATGCGTTAATAGACATCCTAAGATTTTTTTTATATCTACAGAGTTAGACAAAGACATATTGTACTAAAGTACTACGTGCTATGTTTTAAACTCAACGTATTAGCAATATCATGCGTTTGTTAGATTTTGGTAATTACTTCAATATTCTTCTACTAATATCTCATAAAATCGTTACTAAAAATCTAAAGCGTTTTTATAACTACCGGTAATAGTAAAATTGCAAATAAAATGACTTCATCGACTCGTTTTTCGCCATTCCACTCGTGTTTCGCCAAATATAAAGAACTTTGTTTGATTTTGCAAATTGCTCTAGACCCGCATCGCGGTAGTAGGAAACAGAAAGGGAACTAACATACTTATTTACTCGTCGATTTCGATGTACAGAGCGGTAAAAGCAGTGAAGTAACATTTCCACTAATGTATTACCTACAGTAAACTTCTCCTTAACTAAAATGTTTCAGATTCCGTTTGATGTAAATTATCCATGCGATTGCAATCCTCCCAATTTTCTGTTGGATTGGTACTGGTACTTCTTTTCATTGATGTACATATTGCGTAGTTTTAAAAAGATTCTATTTTTATTACCAGTTTTGATAGAGGTTATTGTTATTAAACATTGAACTCCAAATTATTAAATTAGTGTTGTGTTACTATCGATTAAACTTTCGAATCAATTACTACTATTTACTTGCTTGATGAAAAAAGTCTTGAACGTATAAATAAGTTATGAAGAGAATTTATATTCAAATGTAGAATCATAACATTTTCGAATAGTTCAATATTCTTTCAGTACCAATTGCATGTAGCTTAACTACGAAAGTTATTGTGAAGGTTATCCGTTTACTAAAATATTCATAACAATTTACAACAAAAGCGAGGATAGACACTAAAGACATAAATGGTGAAGTAACTATGACGTCCATAGAATACATTGCTCGAGAAATGTTCTAAGAACAAAAAGAAAAGAAGCTCCGATCATTGGTCCAAACTTTATAATCCTATCCAATACAGTTCGAATCTAGGATAAATTATCTTTTATAAATAATAACTTCGTCAAACATACATTATTATGTATGTACGATGAAGTTATTTAGATTAATATATTTATAAAAAAGACCTTATCCTCGTCCCACACAAGTAGATTTTTGAAAGAACTCACAGAAGTGTATATAAACATCTATAAATATAATGACGTACAAGCCTATTGCTGTCTTTATAGAAACATTTAAGACATTGACAACCGGTACATTAACAAAATTAAAAAAATGACATTATCAAGTCCTAATTAAATCAACATCAGTTTCAAATACAAAATTATTGTTCTATAATAATCATCACATTATTGAGTAGTTTAGAGATAAATTGCTATATCAATCCTGTTTATTTTTAAACAACCCCCGCTCTAGAAATAAATCCTGTGTCCCGGGAGGCCCTACTAACATTCATACAACGGACACAAAGAGCACTCCGACACGGAACATCTATTGGCGGATCACACAAATTTTTGTCCTGAGTGAGGATCGAACCCACAGCACTCGAAACGGCAGCAGTGGCAAGGCGACCACTTCAACTACTACGAATTGCTAGACAAGAGATTCTTTTCTGTTTTAGAAGGGTTTCTTCGTAGCTCTACAACATATACATTCAGAGTTCGAAGACTTTCGTTAATCCATCATCAACCACGTTTATGGTTTAGCTTTAGGGTAAGTGAGTAGATTGCCAGACTTCACATATTTTTAGAATATTGTGAAAATAATTATTGGATTTTAGGAAATGGTACTTTACAGTTAAATGTAGCGTTAATGTCATGGGTACTCCAAAGAACTTTTTGCCGTATAGTTGAAATGAAGACTTTTGACATGGTTATTCAATAATCTCCTTAAACATTGATAAACTAGCGAGTCTGTTTGATTTAATGCTTATTAGTAAATTTATTTTATAAAGAATAAAATACGCAGCAATAAATAAACCATCGTAAGATTTGTATAAACAAAGGATAAAATTAAACACAGAATCAATTTTGAAGCCGCCTGATCAGCTTAACGGAATAAGAGAAAAAGATTCCATGTGCCATTTCAATTTAAAACCTGTAAGTGAAACGGACGGGAGACCCGATATCTTTAGATATTTTCTAAGCTTGTTTTATATTGTGTTTGAATATTGAATATGTCATTCAAATAAAATCGAAGCAGAGCTAGACAGAATATAATTATTATAAACGGTTTTATGTTTATAGCTTTAACTTTATTTACAAAGAGACGTCAGAATTCTATGTGCCGAAGAGTTAGGCAGAAGTGTAATAAACCACATTTAGCGATCTAGTTAATAAATAGGTCTTAACTAATTATAGAGAGCGAATTTATTATTGTCAATGTAGATGAATTCCAGAAACCGTGCTGTTTTCTTAGCAGGAAATCCCAATAATGCTGTCTAACCCAATAATCGAACCTGGTACATCATGAACGATTACAAACAAATGTAATGGCGACAACAAAGCAATTTGAAAAGGTAATATCGTAAATACATATATTCACTTTATTATGAACGTATACTTTATACGAGAACAAAACTGACTGTATTCCTGTTTCTATTAACATACATAATTATGTAAAATTACACCTGTTTCTTGGAAGAAGTTCCAAATTTCCACTAGCTGCGATCCTGTACTGTTTCATTCACTCTCATCACCTTCTTAGCACAAGCTTAGCATATCATTTCTTAACCTAGCCAGACGTATAACTCTAATTAGGCTTACGCCTATGTTTAGAGTGACCAGATGACCACCCCCTTCCTCTACGACTAGTCCAGTTTATGATATAGCGGTCTGCCTACACCAACCTGAAAGGTTATATTAGGCAGAGCCGCTGTACCTTCCAGCGCCCGAGAGCACCTTCCGGGACCAGTTATAGACAGGTCTTGTCTCCAAATCTCTACCCTAACCTCAGAGATTCGGTTCTCGTAAGCGAGCTACCTCGTGCCCAAGTGACACTACCTATTCTCCAGATAGGTACCAGATGACTATGAGACTAGTCTCGTGGTCGTAAAAATGCTGCCTACATCGTCTCCTACCAACTATGCAAAATGATTTGTTGGTTGCGCGGCGCCGCGGTAGCCAGTTGTATCAAACAATATATTCTATCTGCTGCATGGCCTTTTAAGAGCTTATATTTCTTATTTCTGTATACTTGAACTATAACAGTGTGTTTAACTTAGTATGCAGAATGCAGATATGCTTTAATAAATTAATTAAAATCGTATCATAACAGATTTAATATTTAAAACGTTTTCTCATTTAGCAAATGAGTTTGATAATTATTTTATTTTCACAAAGTCAATCGAACATAAAATAAAATAATATTTACGGATAAAAGATAAATACGTAAAAAAAATTCACTTTATGCTTTCCAGCGCTGATTTTAACAACGTAGCGGTCAGACGTGATTAGGTCCTCGAACGAAAAATAATAAAGTCGAATCCCCTTCGTAGAAAAAGCAGTTCTAAGGTGATACTTTAAAGTTCAGGTTTCTATGTGCAACAATTTTTCAACATGAACACCTTTGTTACGCGTGTTGCCCTAGTATTTTATCTCATTTTGCTGAAGCTTAAATTTTTACGCTCTAATAATTTACGTATAATTTGTTGAACGGTTACAACATTCGTGAACTTGCTGTAAGCGGGTCATCTTAGTTTATGACATACTATAATTTTGTTATCATATCAGTTATCAGAAGTTTAGATAAGATAATATTACTATTAGCCTCGCAAAGCTGCACGGTATTGGGCTACGTTTATAGAGTGGTATTGGTGGTCATCTCAATAAGCTATCAATACCTTAGTTGGTGGTAGTTGCTGATAACTGCACTTGGCTCGATGCTCCAGACAAAATGGGTGTTTTTCCAAAGACAATTATATAGAAATTACACAATCTTTAGTTGTACAATAAATAAGGATGCTATCAATAGCTAACCTATTTGATAGGTCATTAAGTTTAGTTAAATTACCTTTAATTAAGGCAATCGTATTTTTTACATTGATATAGATTGAGATTAATAACATAATAACAATTGTTTTAACGTTTAAATAGATAATCGTAATAATAAGCAACCGTGACTCACGTATAAGAAACAAGTAAGTGACAACCTAGATACAAATGGCGCACGAGCGCCACAATCTTTGTAACGTGAAGTAATATCAGACAAACAAATACATAATATTAAAAACTTTAAAACGTTCACGTTGCATGATATCCCAACTAATATTATAAATGCTAATATGAGTTTGTTACACTTTCATGACTTAACAACTCGACCGACCATCATGAAAATTCACATACTCGTTAGCTTACAGAAAATAACATAGGGTAGGTACCAACTAGAAAAAGTACAGTATCCGACCGTAGTCACGGCCAAAAGCTAGTATAATATGATATGTAACGGCAACTAACGCGATCGTGTATATAGTTTATTTTTATGTCCATGACATTTAGCCCGGGTTGCATCAGCCATGGTTACAAGCTGGTTCGGCGATTCCGGTGAAGTAGAAGAAACTTCAACAGCCATATTTTTTTAAACATACATAAATGTAAGCAGTATGCATTTCTATAATAAATTATAATATTATATATTATAATTAATTAAGTTAACCTCTACATTTGTGTTCAAACAAACTGATTGCAATATTAACTTAATAATACAAAAAATAGCATAAAATCTGTTCAACTTCAAATTGGTTTATTAAGTCTGATAAGTTCGCATTTATAAAGTCTGCGAAGTTGATTCGGACGATTCAATAAGAATTCAATTTATTACAAAACTACTTTCTGCTTGACTGAAAATGCATCTCCATAACATAATTTGTGACTATTGGCTCTTATTTTATTTGTGTCAGCCAGCAAACTTAAAATTAAATGCCAATGCCACAACAGTTTTAATTTATTTGCTCATTAAAATGATCATTACCATATTCAGCCTAAAAACTGCGTGGCAATCCAACGACCTAATCGTTTAATTCCATCCCACGTCATGCACTTTTGTTTCGTAGCAGTTTTGAGCGTAATACATGCTTGATGCAAGTACTCATCAAAATATTGTTATTCGTAAATTAGGTCACAAAGAAACACTTATGAGCGTTGACGTTACACTAACTAAACAATAACATAAATTTAAATTTACCTGTTGTTCAGCAAAGCAAGCAACCAATATCGGCCTCTATGGCGTAGTGGTTAGTGTAACCGACTGCCACGCCTGAGGTCGCGGGTTCGATTCCCGCACAAGTCAAACATTTGTGTGCATGAACATGAATGTTTGTCTTGGTCTGGGTGTTTCTATGTATAATATGTACATATGAATTTACAAAAAAGTATATATGTATGTTTATCCATTGTCTAGTATCCATAGTACAAGCTCTGCTTAGTTTGGGCTAGATGGTGTTGTGTGTATGTGGTAGAATATTATATTATTATTATTATGTTATATTAATATGAAGAATGGGCAAGAAACTCACGGCCACTCTTTTTAATCGCTAATTTTACAACGTCGCTTGTTTTACAAATTATATTTGTAAGAAGCTACAACCATTATACCATTTGCTAACTACTAAATCGAACATACTTAAACATAAAAATTATAAAAGGAAAACGATTAGAGGAACGATAGATTTTTTTTAGGATTAAATATAATGACCACCAAAAACACTAATTGCACAGCTAAATATGCTCACTAAAATATATTATAACGAGCACCTATACGCCTCAAATCACTGCATTCCGTCTCGGAAGGGCTAACCTAAGTTATGTTAGGTTCCTTCTTAAACTCACCCAAGAATAGGACCCCCGCGAAGCGGAACTCCGTCGACTTAGTTTGATCTCTTTAAAATATTTTAGTAAGCATATTTTGGTGTGCAATTAGTATTTTTGATGAAACAAAGGCAAAAAATTGAGGAACAGTTAAATACTACCCGTTTTTTTTATCTTAGCCTCTAACTTTAAGCAAGGCAAAATAGGAGCATCTACTCACATGCACATAAGATAACAAAAACAACGAGCGACCATATTGTAGTCCGGGCAAAACTAGATTTCTACTATTTTAATTAGTACTAAATAATAACCGAAATTCACAAAGCGAAGGCCATAGTTAATTATCGCTCTTATTACATAATAACGGTGAAGGAAAACATGGTGAAAATTCCGAGAACTGAAAATCAAACCCGATAAAGGGGAATATGCCACGTCACCAGACGCAGAAAAATTTTAACCGAACGTTCAATAATGCAGAATTTTTCGGCTGCATAGAAATCCCAGAGGCTTAAAAGATCACACACCGTGTCACTGTCGATTGGCTGTAAATTGCTTGTGTACGTTTCGCTATACCAGGGATAATCCTTTAAAAAAAATACTAGACATGTTCGAAATGGACTCGTGCACCGAGGTTTCAGCTCTTTGGATTGCTATAGGTATTAAATCGTTTGCTTTTTTATTCGTTGTATACAAAAATGTACAAACCACGTTTATAAGGTTAATTTTTCAAAAAAGTAAGTACCTAAAAATCTCTTGTAGTTTTTTACCAGTACGCCATAATTGTTAATATTTTATTATTATATATTTAGGTATTTCTAAGTAATTATTAATTATAATAGTGATTATATATAATTTAATTAAAACAAAAAAAATACCAAGCATAAACAAATTGAAACATAAGCCTTTGTGTGTCTATGCGAAGTATATAATTATGATGTCTTTGGGTTGAAGCTATGCTTCGCGAAGATTTTTTAAATTCTTCTCTTAAAGCAGTGATTGCTTAGTATAGCGTTACACAGAGGTGTCGACTTAGATCCTAAGGTCTCTAACGTTTTACCGGGCACAGTTCCAGACATAGAGTCTGATATCGAGGATTTCTTGACAAAAGAAACTAGTATATTGAACCGATCACAGCAATCGTATACATGAACATGTATAAGAATTCCAAAAGAAGAACAGCTCATTTAATGAGCAAGCCATCAGAAGCCAATATGTCAACGCTCAAAAATTAGTAAAACGTCGGAAACGCATTGTTCAACGTCCGATGGAAGCACAATGTAAAAGCCGGTCCATTTACAGATTGAAACCGCCTCCGTACCACGCGCCTCGCTTTACGTAACAAATGTGGTATGTCACAGTGTAGAAATATACAGTAAGACAATTAATTATATCTTTATATTATATAAAAATTCAGCATTCATATTATGTATGTTTGTGTCCACAAGACTCAAAACGTTGTCGATGGATTTACTTGAAGTTTTTATATTATACTAGCTGACCCGATAGTCGTCCTGTCAATCTATACAAAAATATATTTCACGTAATTAAATTCAATATCGAAACGTCAATCAATTATTTTGACATTTTCCGCGAATTCCTCGCAATTTTTGTTCATACAAAGCTTGTCCTGACAATTGCTAATACAACACAATTTGGGACAGTCTTTGGGGACTACCGATAGAAGTGAAAACTTTAATCCTTGATCATAAACACTTCTTTATAAACCAAATATAATTCAAATATGGAAAGCGTTCGGTGACGATGACGCAAGTTCCATGATTTTTGTTCACCCAAGAAGTGCTCAACGCGCCTGAAGATGTTTTCACTTCAAAAAAACAGCCAAATCGGTCGACCCGTTCTTTAGTGATGCTCGGACATACATTTAAATTTCTACTTGAATGTTTTTATATACATTTATTTCGAAGTTCGCACGAAAACAGAAAATGGTTTAGTTTAGCTAGTTATATTTATAAAGAGTTAATACAACACATGTGCACCAAGAGATCTGCCACCAACTAAGATCTAACGTGTATTCAACTTTTCAATCAGTTTGTCAGTGCAAGACATCGATGGAGACGAACATCCTAATCCTAACTAACATTATGATGTGAATGTGACCTTGTTTGTTTGTTACTACTACTTGACCGCTCATCTTGAAATTTCACATACACGTTGACAGGGGTACAGAAAAAGACAGAGTGCCTTATATCCAGAAAAAAGTACTATAACTAATATAACCTATCCTAAATTTACGCGGGCGAAGCCGCGGGCAGATCTAGTGTATCATATCACGGGTGTAAATAATATATTAGTATATCACGATCGGCACAGTTATGTCTTAATTGTTAGCGGGTGGACCTATTTACAACATTTTGACAAAATTTTGTTCAAGAATCTCTTGCGTCGTAGAACTTCTAAATAAGTTTAAAGAGTGAACTTAAGTTGACTTACTGTTACTTAACATACAACTGCAGCATCTGGAAATGTATCAAAGTTTTTAGCAATTTCAGTATCTATACGTAAACCACTTTTCATAATACTGAATTTGTTGCCAACATTTTCAAACGTTTGGACATTTATTTGTATACTATCAATAAACACAATTCTTTAAAACTAACTTATACCTAAAATATTATAAAACAGAAATAAAAAAGAAAAAGTAAACTAAAACCCGTGAACATTTTTATTTAAGTATTCCTAGTTGTATAATAATATTCAATGATTAAGGGGAAACACTAGGGCCGTTTTTCTATACAAACGTAGTCCCCTGTTTCTTCCCTGGATAATGCCAGTAGAGCAATAATTTTTCCAAAAAATGTATGGGCTCTATTGACATGTCCATATGCTTTCCTTTTCATCATTAATTAATTATTAAAAGAGACATGCGCCTTCAAAAACCTCAAACATTGACCAGATTTTCCGCTGTGTTCAAACATCCAGAAAACAAATTTGACTAGATTATAAAAAAAAGGAAAGCATAGGAACACGGCCAGTCTTTTTTTTAATTTTTAATGAAATAAGTAGTTAAATCTGTCAAGTTTTGGAGAAGGAATCAGGGGACTACGAAACATTGATTTTATGTACTTTTAATAGGTATTTTCAGTCCAGGCTGCAGTTGTCACTATCGCGCTCATGATACATGGCACTGCGCGACAGCAATAGATTTTACAAATACCTATTTTTAAATTCTCTCGCCTTTAGTGTTTCCTCTTAATACTATATTAATGTACAATTTAAAGTATATTATAACAATCAATCCTGGTTTCTAACAAAATAGTTAACAGACTCAAATGCACGTCTATTGCTGTGCATTCGAGTCTATTAACTATTTTGTCTACTGCTGTGATTGGCTAGCTGAATTACCAACCGAATTAGATACATATTGCAAATGACAATATACTTGACAAATATTGGGATTAAATTATCATTAACAAAAGTTTACTAGGTCTAAGAATAGAACCTCACGATCGATTACTTACAGACTAACCAGTCACTACTAACCACAGAAAATTTTACAGAGAACATTTCGATTTCAAAATTTCTACGTATTTTATACGTAGTTATTGCCACCATATTACGTCATGTAATGAGCGTCGAGACTTTATAGGTCACTGCATTATTTTACACACTTGGTTCTACAGCCGAGTGAAATCTAAGAAAAAAAGATATAAAGTTAACCACCCTAGCCTGTCGCTTGCATCACTGTTTAGCCGTGGGCTATCGACGTTAATTGCGCACCTCCGTCCTAGTTAATGATCCTCTTAATTGAAACTGTTACATTTTCAGTAAAGTTTTAAAGAAATTGAGAATGATAATAGTTTTGAGATGTTTTTATTTAGATCAATGTTATCAAAGTTCTCATCGGTTTGTTGTTATAGAATTTGAGATCAACAACAATATTTTTTGCAAATAACGTACCTACTTAATTTTTACTCTAATTAGACTTAACCCGACGCCATGGATGTTTTTGGTTAAACCACGGCACATTCGCCGAAGACCCAGATTCGATTTTAGGATCGAAGTTGTTAATTTACCTTTTACATTTCATTATAATTTCGTCAATGTTTTAAGAACCGCGTAATATCAGAATGTTACCGTATACCGGACACAGTTTCTAAAACCCTGCCGAGAGAATATCTTTACAGAAAATCCCAATAGCACATTGTCCGACCTGAGCAACAAAACCGAGGCCTCATGCACAGCAGTCGCATTCACAATCAAAAATATTGATTGACCATGCCATTGTTGGTGATATTAAATTGCTGGAGCTCATTAATAGCAATGTGCATAAAGAACTAAGGGTTATTATGTCTAACTCTACTCCCACATTCCTGTGTCGCGGAGGACTTTACAAACATTAAACAATGACACAAAGACTCGTAATCTATAATCAAAAATCTGTGGATCACACAGTATTTTTTTTTGTGTCGTGTTGATCGAACCCACAACATACGGCGCAGTGTCAGTAGCGACGCAACGACTTAAATTACTACGCTATCCGTGCAGTTGTTGAAATATGCTAAAACTGTATTTGAACACCTTGAGAACAAGGAGTATAGTTATACAAGATCCTGAAATAAATATAAACTTTAAAACAACTATCTTCACAATCCCCTAAACAACAATTTACCTTATCCACGCTATTTTCTTTTGCAAATGTTCTCCAAAGCAAAAACTGTGTAAGTGTCCTGGTACAATAAAAGTTCTTTACCCTAAACGGTGATGGTTACGCGTCTTAGCTTTTAGTATTTTTTGTCGGAAATCCGTTACTTAGATAGTCTGCCTCTTCTGTTGAAGATGTTGAGGCACATTTTCGTAAATGCCAAGCTGTTTATATTAAGTATCAGTCTTATGTAGTAGTGTGCTTGTGTATGTCAGATCGGAGATTAGGTACCTTGTATTTTTTTTCGAAGATGTGTAGTCTGAATGCAAAAACTTGTTTATAAGTTAAGGGTTTCGCTAGGACAGTCATGAGACGTCGCTTATGAGGTGGATACAGTAATTATTGGTAACTTTAGTATTATTACAACACCTTTTTATTCTTGTTAATGTTCAATTTAATATCGCTACCTGTATGCCTTATCCTAACTAATTTAATAAATACAAATGTGAGTTAAAATTACGTTAGGTTATGTTAGTAAAAATATTTTATTTTAGAATATATATATTATTAGCAGTTACTCGCTGATTCTAATAGTAAATACATTTTTATATGGGTTGAGTAGTTTTTGAGTTAAACCCTTACAAACAAACAATCAAACCTTTCCTCTTTATAATATTAGTAGAGATATACATATAATACTTAGTATGAAAACCACAACATTACCGATTTTTTTTATACAAATGTTGCCGCTAGTTCATATTTAAATCCCTATTATTTTATTGCAATCGTATACCATTATATAACTACACCATCATCAACTACATAGGTACATTTATCTCGTGTGATGTCAATATTACACGTGATTAATATGCAGCTAGTAATTACTTTAGTCATGATATATTCCACACATTGTTAATGTAGATAGGTTATGCGTGTAGTATATTAGCATGTTTATCCAAAATTATAAATATACTACATAATCTCATGCCTCTATCCTCAAAAATCTCTCATAAATGATTTTTGACTTTGATGTTATAAAGGTTTGTTTGATGTTATACCAACATTACCTTAAATATGATTTTTATATTACACATAAAAGAGGGCGAGCTAATTGTCATCTATCGGGCACAGGTCTAGAATCCGTGTTGCAAATGACAAATTCTTGTCAAAAATCACTTTATCCGATCCGGGAATTCAAATCGAGATTTTATTTGCGACATTTGCTTTCACTGCCGTTACAACGCAGCATTACCATAAATAATATAAATATAGGTAGAATCATTTTTCAAAACAATCACGCCTGATGGAATTATTTGGGAATTCTTCCTCGAAATTATAAGGATGATGGAAAATGGTTTTAGCAAATTTACGTTCTATTACGTATACAAAGGCCTATCTATCGTCCCTTTCAGTGACCTCTTTTGGCTTATCATAGAAACCAGAGACGTATTACTTGTATATACACATTTTTGTTGGTTGGGGTCGCACAATTTGAGCAGTTTTGGGTGACAAGAAAAAGAAAAGTGTTAGGTAAAACAATTTGTTTTTTGCGAATTAGATTAATAAAATTGTTCAACGACGTCTAAGTGGGCATTATTTTTACTGCAATATACTGACCGGTAATAACAGAGCTACACTATACAATACGTCATTATACTGCATGCTTCGTTCTCGATATATGTTTACCACGCAGCTTCTTGGCGTCATTCGGCAACTGAACGCAGTTTTAGAGCTAAAACTAAACGTAAGTATTATATGCATTGTCTGTGCCCCAATGCTGATCGTCATTCTTTTCGTTTGCGCGGCGTCTGAACATTTTTCTGTGTTTCTTTATATTAAATTCTTCGGTTTATCTCAAGTTTACAATTTCTCTAAACATCTGCATGGTAAACATATATCGAGAACGAAGCATGCAGTATTATAAATGATCAAACGAACTTACCTGTGATGTTTGATCATTATTATACAAAGTGCTTCGTTCGAAGATATATGTTCCCTACCCGTCCCAACCCCGGTAAAAGTGAGAAAAACTTACAAGACTCTAAAGGAATGACGATCAGCATTGGGGCACAGACAATGCATATAACACTTACGTTTAGTTTTAGCTCTAAAACTGCGTTCAGTTGCCGAGTGACGCCAAGAAACTGCATGGTAAACATATATCTTCGAACGAAGCTCTTCGTATAATAATGATCGAACATCACAGGTAAGTTCGTTTGATCATTTAATATTTGGCACATGACTATTCAAAGTATTGTTCGAAATGGCCGACGCATATAAATATCTCCGTGGTAAGTACCTATAACTAAAAACATTGCAATTACATATTGCTGTAAAATATTGTCCGTTAAGTATGAGCTGAATATTAGTAGTGATATGTTCACATGTATGATGATGTTGTATTTTATTATTTAAGTGATATTATTTCGTGAAGACCTGTCATTGGCCTTTTGTGCCTTATTGTGTTTGTTTCGAAAGTTGTATGTGCTGTTGGTCTTCCAAAAAGAAACAAATAGATATGTATTTGTTTTTAATAAATAAATAAATAAAAATAAAAAAAAAATCGTTTTAAAATAATAGCTTAGTAACAAGAAGTTACCAAATAGAGGTATTAATTACCATTATAAGCCACGATGTGCAGATGACGTCACTAGAAATAACTGCAGCGCGTCTCAGATGATGGAACTTTCTCGAACTTTGTCCATTTGTGTCGACTCCTCGGAGAGCCGTGACGTCACTGTTCCGATTTAGTTCAGTCTAACTTGATATCAACAGCTGACAGCTGGATGATGGAATGTTTTATGATTAGTCTTTAGGTTGCTGTTTTTGGTTTGTTGACTTGTTTCTACATTTACATGGTTTGGTAGTATGGTCGGCGTAGGTATTGTAGGTGTATATTTTGCATTTGAAGCGGCGCGGCGTTAACCCGTTTAAGGCATTGGACTTGCGAGATCGATCGAGAGGTCGCGGATTCGAATCCCACACATTGCGCTACCGATGTGAACCCACTTCTAACACAAGCATTCTATCTTAGCTGAATGGGTTAACAAGAATATTAGTATTTGCATATAACCTTTTAAAAATAATATTGTCACTACTTTAAAAAAACCTGAGCCCTCATATGCAGCCTGGATGCGCATAAATACAACGCAAGGTTGTTTGCTCTAACCTCCAGTGAGTACTTTCCCAGTGGAGCTATTTTTACTAAAGCATTGATCACCAAGAATGTAAGCCTAACCGCAAAAAGTTTTATAATAACTGCTTTAAAGAAGAATTATACCTAATCGTAACACTATTTAACTAACAAATATGGAATGATTATTTAGATTATATTTATATTTGATTTATAAGGTTCATTTTTGATGAAAGAAAGAATTTGAATTTGAAATTTAAATAGCTTAAGTTTTTTTTAAATTAAATTCTAGCATAGCACACATAAAATTATACGCACATATACACTTTAATCGCCACTTGTAGTTAGTGTTTTTTTCTATAATTCCAGTGAACTAAGTAAAATAAGGTAGATAGAGAGACAAAATTAAATATCACCAAAAATATTTTGGTAAAAGGTTTTAAAAATTATATATTCGATAGAATTCTTCTATACTAATATTATAAAGAGGCAACATTTGTATTTCTGTTTGTAATGAATAAACTTAAAACAAAGGGAACGATTTAAAAATAACTTTTACCATTAGTAAGCCATTTTATCCAGATATTACAAAAACTATATAACATCACACTATGAATCACGGGAAGAAGCAGTAATCATGAACGAGGGTAAAACATCGAGGAACAACATTATTAACAATATAGATAGTATTTGCGTTAACAATTTCGTGAAACCAACGCATAAAATCCATCACTACTTGAAAAAAAAGAGGCCCTTGACTAACTGAATAAATAAATACCATTTGATCCTGTAAAAGTGCAAACGGAAAGGCAGTCCATAAATAAAAGGTATTCATTAATTCTGAAGGCACTTATTTATTCAAGATAATGAGAGATGCCGAGTGCCTATCCCAACACCCTGGAGGTCCAATTGGCTAAAAGGTCCATTTCACTATGATCCTTCGATTTCTCAGAAGAAAATAGATGCTTGGCAAATAAAGAAACAAATTTAGAATTATAGCTTATTTTCCTTTATCTAATCGACTACGTGAAAATCTTTTTTCTCGTATTTTACCAATACAATTTAAAGTCAATAGAATATTTGTAACAATACACTTATGAATTATGAATTCAGTATTTTACAACTTATATTATTTTTTATTTTATTTTATTATAATTGGAAAACAAACAGTATTAACAACTTAAAAATAAAAACAAATAATATAACTAGCTACCAATTACATGTTTTCACATTTAGATAACAATGAGAGCTTACTTGTTTATATAAAAAAAAGAAAGAAATGATTACAATATTACAGTAATAAAAGGATTATTATACAAACTGTAACAGTAACAAAACATCATATACAATAATACGTCGTGAAGTGCAATTTAAACAGTTATTGAACCAATTCGTACCAATGTTTGGCAAGCATTTGATTAAATACATACGGCTTAGTAGTAAATAAGTCAAGTTCAGAAAAGTCAAACAATTTATTGTAACACTTAGGGGATCTTAAAAAGAAATAATTTTGTCTGTAATTTATGCTGCAGCGAGGGACGTTAAGAATAAGAAAAGGTATCCTAACAGATCTAGTAGGGGCATGTAACTGAATCTTGGAGAGAAGTTGTGGGGCGTCAATGTAAGATTGTGCTAACTTAACGAGAAAAGAGATATCTGATATACTCCTTCTCTCCCTAAGTGGTAATAAATGGTACCTTTTGCACCTCGATTCATAATTACGATCGCGGGTTTTACACTTGTACTGAAGGTATCTTGTAAAGTTTCGCTGGATAGATTCCAATCTAGAAATGTAAACGTCATACATAGGATTCCAAACTTGCGAATAGTATTCTAATGAACTACGGACAAAGGAACAGAACAATATTTTAATTATTTTGACATCCGTGAACTGGGAGCAAGATCTTTTTAAGAACCCCATGGCTTTGTTAGCTTTATTGACTATGTAATCTATGTGCTTCTCATAGGTAAGTTTAGAGTCGTGTATCACACCTAAATCTCGTATGTAATCTACACGTTTCAGATGGTCATTCTTTAGAGTGTATGTGTAGGGTATGCTGTTGTTCTTGCGAGTGAATGTAATTGTGAAACATTTAGCTACGTTGAGTTCTAGATTATTTAGCTGACAATAGTTTTCAAGTCTTACGAGATCTTGTTGTAAAGAGTAGCATTCTTCAACATTGTTTATATTTTTGAAAATTTTCATATCATCTGCGTAGAGTAAAAATGATGAATTTTGAAAGCATGTGTGAATGTCATTAATGAAAATATTAAATAAAAAGGGCCCGAGAAGCGATCCCTGGGGAACTCCTGAAGGGACTACATGCCATTTCGACACAACACCGTTGATAGCAACAACCTGGGAACGATTTTGTATATAAGATGTCATCCACCGGTATAAGTTGCCATGAATGCCTGCGTAAAAAATCTTTTGTAAAAGTATATTATGGTCAATACGGTCGAAACATTTACTGTAGTCTGTAAAAATACAGTCTACCTGACCGCCATCGTCCATATAGTTTGTAGTGTAGTCGACAAATGAAAGTAGGTTAGTGGTGGTCGAGCGACTTTTAAGGAAGCCGTGCTGTTCGGGAATGAAGGTTGAAGAGATAGTGCTGTATACTTGCGTGTAAATAAGGCGTTCAAGTATTTTTCCAAACAGACATAATTTGGATATGGGTCTGTAGTTATTGATAATCACCTTTATTCCCAATTTTGTGTACAGGCGTTATGTACGCGTACTTCCATATACTAGACACAATTCCTTCCTTAACAGAACGCGAAAAAATTATCGTTAATGGCTTAGCTAGTTCTTTGGCATACTTGACAATGAATAATGGCGGTATGTTATCAGGACCCGCGCCTTTGTTGAGATCTAAAGATTCCAGGAGCTTTAGGACGTAGTTGGGTGTTATTTCAATTTCACCTATATTTAGTGTAGAATCAATAGGGGAAACATTTCTTACACTTGTGGCAATTGAAAATCGATCTGAAGTAGAGAGAAAATTTGACTGGAAGTACGTTGCGAAAGCATCACTAATTTCTTCACTTGTGCTATAGGATTGACCTTCTAAAGACATAGTGGAGGGGAGACTGTTAGAGCCCTTTTTGTTTGCTTTAATGAAAGACCAGAACAATTTTGGTTTTTTTGTGATGAATATGTAAAAGGTGTTGCAGACATTATACAATTTTTTTTTCTTTTAATGTGGCAAGCAAGCATACGGCCCACCTGATGGTAAGTGGTCACCGTAGCCTATGGACGCCTGCAACACCAGAGGCATCACCTGCGCGTTGCCGACCCTTAGGAAAGGAAGTGGGAAGGAGAAAGAGCGGGAAGGCGGAAAGGGGGTGCTTGGGCCTCCGGCACTCACTGATCGAACGAGACACAACAGTAGAAATACTTCTATTGCCCGTCGATATTCTGTGAGAGGGTAGTCCTTCCCCGGTCGAGCTTGCTATTGCAATCCGAAATAATATAAAAATAATAGTTGAGTTTGGATTTAACCTGTGTATAGTAGTGATGCACATTGCACACACAATGGTTTAATATTTTTACGTATATATCTCTGCTATCAATTTTCGAACTGAATTAGAGTTGGATCGCATTCCGCAAAAAAATTCATCAATATTTTTGCTTGGTTTAGTTTATGGATGCCAATAAAAGTCATCAATTGCGTGTATGTAAATATGTTTAATGTACTACAAAAGCGATGCAGCTTCATCAACAAAACTAGCATTGTATTGGAGGCACAAGTCACTAACAGCTTGCTGCAAATAATTGGCTAAAACGCTATACGTGTGTAAAACTTGACAGTACGCTTTAAATAAAGGTAAACATGTTTAGAAAGCATATTCCCTATTTAGTTTTATTTTTTGATAATGTTACTTTTCTAACTTAACTTCTTTTCTTAACTTCTCTATGAGATGAAGTCCTTTACATGTTTACATTATTCAAGGCTTTCGCCTCGTAAGATTATTTGCATGTCCTAGAAAAGCTTTCATCGTTCTGCATTCAACAGACCCTTTTTACCAATTCGGTTTTTACCAGAATCTAATATTTGTTTACATGTTACGTTGGACGATGGTTCGGTCCAGCTGTTGTTTCTGGTCATTACTATGACAGTCTACATTAGAATACTCCAATATCATTTGAATAGGTCGCCTCTAACGTAGGTTTACCTTGTCATGTATTTTTTTTATGCTAAAAATCTTAAACTATAATATATATTTTTTATTTATATCTAACACAATGGCGTGAAATTATTCTACGCTTTATTATTCAATACTAATGTTTTTATTACTCATTTATTATGATTGTCTAGTTCAGTATATTTTTGTAGTAATTGTTATTGAATTGCAACCTTTTTGATCTGTTAATATATTTTTTGTCCTCTTGGCAATTCCTCGGTCGGATTTTCCTAATAGGAAATTTTAGTATCAGCACTAAGTCTGCAAAGGTTCCCGGCAGAAAATAATGTAAGTGTTTTATTATATGAGTTCTAAAATAAAGCGAGTGAAATATCCTTTAGGGAATACACAGGTGCAAATTTATGTATTTATGCAGCATTATATTATTGAGAATCTCCTCAACCGGCTAAATTACACTTATTAATATGTTGTCTCAAGTTGTTATAAGACCTTAAGGAACAGAAAGCAAATAACCATATCAATAAGCAAAACTGCATACAAACTTAGTTTGAAGTTCAAACGACTTTTCAATGGATATCACCATACAAATTGTATCTATAAAATCACGAAATACATGCAGCAAGTTTTCTATTTAATTCAACGTTTTCTATTGAACGAGCACCAAAAATAGACAAGTCTCGCCGGATTTGGCGCAGCTGCGGCTGAAAGCGAAGCTTCCATTTTATCTACACGGTGAAGATTAGCAATTAGTTTATTGGAATTTTTCAGGCTCCAAGGTTAACACGAGCAGATTGTACAGATAGTAAAAATAGCGGTGTTAACTTCACACCTGCATATCAGCAAAGGGATAGACACAGGTGTATCCTATTAAAATTATGCCGTAAGTAATAGGGAGATAATCTATTACTGATAACCGAGAATATTTTCAGACTATAATTTATTCGTGTGATTGAGTGTGGAATAGTCGCAAGGAGAAGACATATGCGAACGTTTCTTGATCAGATCGGAGACGTTCTGGATAAAGGCCAGGTTAAGAGCAACTTAAACTGGCGAGCGTGTATGAGGAATGTTATGAAAGTGAATGAAGGCAGAGAAGTGTGTCAGGATCGTAGCAAATGGAAATCCGTAGTCTCTGCCTACCCCTCCAGGAAACAGGTATGAATCTATGTATGTATTTATAATTTATAAGTGAGAATTTCCTATATAACCTATATAAATATGCAATAACCCGTCGAACTAGGGATATATTTTTTTGTAATAGAATATACTTTTAAAACTCAACAAATCAAGGTACGTTTCATGACTGGGAAATGTGAAACCATGCTCCATACTTCAATGGGCATTCTCCTTTATTCAATGGAACCAAGGAGTCTTAGAAATCAAATAACACGATATCCGAGCTTCAACTCAAAGACATTCAGATCAGATAGAAGCGCAAGTTTATAATGTGACCAACGAAGCAGTCAATAAGGGCTTTTACAAAGTATTTTAAGAAAACATTAAAATTTAATAAAAAGTTCAAGAACAAGTATTAAAATAGCAAACTTTTACAAAATGCGACGAAGAAAAGTCGTGTGTTGGGGCCGAATTAATGTTCGGGGATAACGAGATTGTATACAGTTACTGGCACTGGCCTTTCACCCGGTATGAAATGTTGCCAGGGCCGGGAAAATACAAGTAACTCTAATAAACAATAACATTAAAAGAACGAGAAAATGAGATGAGTTTCCGAAATTTGTCCTAATGACCAAATTTGTTAGGATAACATAATTTAACATTTGTTATAAGTTGTCAGCCTTGAGATGCCTTATATTAGTTTCTTTATCGTTATAAATACATACAGATTCTTCTCTCACACCTAAAAGGTTAGGAAGAGGTCCATCTTTTGCCATCCAATCTATTGTACTAACATTTCGCCTACGATCTACATTTATTGGAAATTATACGTGCCTATTACCATCTATAGGGCAAGTTTATGAACTTTGTAATGCTACTGAGAATGATGTAACAAAAATTTAATGATACATTTGTCTATCTCAAAATTAAGCATAAATACCTGTCAATCGACCTCAATTATAATCGCAAATCTATGTACAAAAACAATGAAACTCAAATAGTAATCGAATTAGATACCCACAGGACAGGCTTTGCCTAGTGTGGGGTCAATCAAAGATTACATGGCAATAAACAAATTTTTTTTTTTATAATAATAGTTTAAATTGACGGTCCATAAAATGATATATTATATTTATCAAAATAAAGATTATTCACTTTGTCAATACCAATAATTCGACCTAAATATCTAGTTACTACAAAAGTGAACTTTCGGCCTACTTTTAATTTTAGCTTGCCACCACTTCCATAGGTTAAACATCCTAATAGAACTTCAAACATAAACGAAACATAACTGTAAAACATATTAGCGATAAAAGTATCCGGTTTAATCAAAATCGGTAGTGTTTGTGCAACAATACCACTGTATCAATAGTACAAATCCGGCTGCTGGCCCAGTTGCACCCTCTGCACTAGATCGGACTCAAGATTTGAACATGCTCGTCGATCCCCGGAAGATATCTTGAAGTGCCTGAATTAGAACGTTAGAATTTTATATTGTAAGTTCAGACGAAACCTTACAAATTTTTGATATGTGATTTTGAAGCGATTGCGTTAGATGTAATGTTGTCTCGTATCTATACGTATATATTTTAACGAAATATATACGTATACTAGCTGTTACCTGCGACTTCGTCCGCGTAGATTTTAACAAAAAAGTGTTTGTCTCCGCGGAAACCTATTTTTTTTTCTAAAATCAAAGTAGCCTAAATTACTCCTTATAACATCAGCTATCTGCCAGTGTAAGTCCCGTCAAAATCAGTTCAGCCTTTTCGGAGATTAGCCGGAACAAACAGACAGATAGACAAAAATTGAAAAAATATATGTTTTCGTATAGGTACCATATATACTTTCATATGCATTAGATAAAAAGCTGTTATTTTGACATTACAAACAGACACTTCAATTTTATTTATTTGTATAGATGTATAGATATTTCGTTAAAATTTTACGTGCACGTTGTGCTAATAGGGTTGTAAGTGTAAACAAATTTACTTACAATACACAATATAACTTTCAGGCATGTAGATATCCTTAGAATGTTTTCCTTTACCGTTAAGGCCAGCAATAATTAACTATTTAACACGCACAGAACTTTTATAAGTCAGAGTTGGGCCTTGGGGTCAAACTCGAGTCTTCTGGTAACCCAACTGTCTCCTCTGTAGATAGGTAGCTGAAATGCGGAGGGTCTCGGGTTCGAACCCACGTCGCGCACCTCTGATTTTCGGAAGTTATATGACTTTTCGAAATTATGTGCGCATTGATTGACAATTATCGCCTGCTCCGTGCCTCGGAGAGCACGTTAAGCCGTTGGTTCCGGCTGCCATGAACATCTATGGCAGTCGTTATTAGGAGAGTGTCGACACAAAAGATCCCACTGGGTCGAAGTGTCGCCGGTCTGCACAGACTGGCCCCCACATAAGATAAGATAGGTAGCTGAATAGCAGGCTCGCGTTATGTGTCATATACTTCTGTCATGCCTTTCTTTCTTTTTTCAATTTTAAATGAAGTAACAGATCCTCTTTATTAAATGGGTGTCAGAAATTTGTTATATTATCACTTCATAAAAGAGTTTCTTAATATGGCAGAGGCTTTTAAATATCTAGCGCCCATTGTAAGTACCATGTGAGCAAACGATCTACCTAAATAATTCGTACATTTAGCCCGTGCGCATAGGTTATTATGCTTGTATTCCGTGCCAGCTACTTGCTTAAGTTTGGTGTATATCTTAAAATATAATTTTACATAGAGACGGATACAATAGCAGCTTACATAACTGTACCAATCTTACAGTGAATCTTAATTGATTGATGTCATCAATTTAAATGTGTTTAAATGCATCCCTACTTTATGATAAATGCAAAAACTTAATCGCAGCAGCGAACAATCTACTATTTTATAACATCAAGACACGAGAAACCAATCTTTGTATCACACTTGCGATATTATTATAAGTATTCTTAAACTTTGATATTCCAAAATTGTTGCTTTCTACGCTTTTTATAAAAAAGATACACCAACTACTAGATCACTCAAGCATGAAGCTTGAAAGATACGAATAAAATAGCCATTCCAATTTGAATTTTAAGTCAAACACATAGAGCAGTAATTGGTTTGATAAAAAAATCACTACTGATTTTACAACGATGCTGAAAATGTTAGAAATGCAACGTAGCGTTCGTCGGCGGAGGTAGTGAGCGTGAAATCTGTAGAAAACACACTGTCGCAGAGTCAGCGTCAGTTATAACGATGCATACGTAATGTGTCATCATTCTTGCAAAATAAAGTGTGAATTTACGTAAAAGGTAGCATTTGTACATTCCCAAGAGTAGGATATGAATGTATCACTTCATATTTTACCTAGGTTAAGGTTCCCTGTAATGTAGCGAGAGCATTGCCTTTCACTGAGCACTGCCTTCATTTAAACTTCGACTGTTACTAATAATTTTCAAACACGGGTATCTCTTTGAGTGAATATTTAAAAATAAAAAATCTGAATAGTTATCTTTATCATGATAATGATTAAATACGTTAAAAGCTTTTCCTAATAGTGGTGGTACAAAATGCAAGGAGCTAACGTGAACTACCTACCTATATTTGCACACGTACGGTCTACACTTACAAGTTAATCACACAGGTACCTCGTGTTGGTCATGTACACAATGCATATAAGCCGCTCAAGTACCTCAACTAAAGCCTGTTACCGTTTTGTGAACAAGACCTACAATTTTATTAAACTTGACAACAAAGCGAAAACATCCTCCAATGTTGTTTTTAATTCTACAAAAATTCCAAATTTAGTCAACAATAACTTTTTTTCATTAAGACCGTAAGTCTTAATGAAAAAAAGTTTTGGCCGAGCTAAAAATATAAATATTAACTCCTAAATGTTTTACTTCAAGACACAGGGGACTTACGTGTGTTTGACACATAACAAAACGTATATCCTAACCTATCTGAAACAATCGAAGCAGAACTATTTTCTGCTGGATGTTGAGACACGTAAATGCGTAGACGATCTATTTTTATACATTCATGACATGTTATGGAAATACGTATTAAGGGTTCATCATGTATGTGTCGATATTTCTCTTTTAGATAGTCGAGGGTATTACGTAAAAGGAAACACGGTTGTGATTTTTTTTCTGCGAAATTGTTATTGGAGAATTTGTAGCTGACTAGCTGTTAACGTGATGACGTTTGTGTTTTTATGTATCTAGTTGTGTTCATGATTTTTCAGTGTTCGAGCTATCCTCATATCACAATTTGTCAAAAAATTCAACAAATTAGTTGACAAATTAAATATAATAGACAGAACAGTTTTGCATGTTATAATATGCATAGATTTATTACTATTCTTATAACAGAAATATATGAATAAAATTTTATAAATTCGACGATTCATAAAGTTCAATGACTGGATGGCGCTGGGAGAGTTTATGCAAATGCTGTGTATGTGGTCTTGCTTTTAATTTCCGGATCAGCTTATCTGCTATAAGGTTTTCTGTGAAGTCCGTAGCAGTATGCAGTCTACAGCTATGTGTGATAGACAACAATAGGCATGCACTCTATTACGTGAGATTTACACCTACATGTCGGTATAATACATTTCTACCAACCCCTTCAGGGATATAGCCGTGAAACTATGAATGTATATGTGAAGCATTTTTAATAAGTTACTGTAGTAAATCTAGACTAATAGTATAAAGATGAAGAGTTTGTTTGTTTAATATTGTCTTCTGTTCACGCGAATGTTATTCATTGAAATTAAACTACTATATACGGATTTTATCGCGTTGTTTATTTTACACTTTATTACAAAATTTTGAAAACTGTTACACTTTGTTTGTTTGAACGCGCTAATCTCAGGAACTACTGGTTCGATTTGAAAAATTATTTTAGTGTTGGATAACCTATTTATCGAGGAAGGTTATAACATCACGCTACGGGGCAGCACAGTAACGATAAACGCGGGTGAAACCGTGGGAACATGTAGTACTAAATAAAACACAGCAAAACAGCTTAAGCTTATATTAATGCCGTAAAGTACATTTATGAACTTCACAATTAAATCTTTAATAAGTTTAATGACGTCATTTTAAAATATTATAGATGAGGGATGACGTCAAGTCAGTATAATGAATATGAAACAAAAAGCACATCTAAAGGCCAAGAACAAGAAATCACAAATTACCGAAGAAAATAAAAGAAAGATAAGAAATAGGATAATTTTGGACGTTTCATAAAACCAAATTCAAGCACCTCGTAATTAAGGCTCTTGAATCAACTAAAATATCCAAAACATTTTTTTCACCTGAATCTTAGTAGTATATTTGCTCTTTAATTAACAGTAAATACTTGGCTGTCTTCAAGATACCATCATAACCCTCATTTGCAAATAAGATCTACGGAAAAAGGCCTCAGAGAAAATGTAAATAAAAACATTACATTTCCATATTATAACGTCAACGCACAGTTTTTACGTCGGTCGGCTTATTTGATATTTTTCAACGTCAGAGTAAAAACGTGGCATCATAAATTTTGTGGTAATCGATAGTCACCCGAACTGCCACCAATAGGGAAGGATTTATAAAGATTTTCACCCTTCAACGCATTGGAAGCAGAAAATACATTAAACGAATGTTTAATGTATTTTCAGCAGTCTCTCGCTCGAGATAATAATAAATATATAAATTCACTACTATCATTTATTATCTCTTATTTATGGCAAACACGTTCTAGTTAAATAGCATTTTATGAATATTATAATTAGATTATACTGTCTTACATTTATGGCGCAATTACACTTGGTCGTTAGCCCGTATTCGGGTGCACGAAATAATATGTTACTCGAATTCGGGCACCCGATGCATTAATTAATTACATTGTTTTACTCACGTTCGGTTACTGCAACACGGGCAAACGTTTGACAATCGAAAGGAAATCGGCATCGGGTAATCGAAACGAAAGCTGTTCGAATACGGGCGTACTCGACTCCGTTCATTTACACTTAGTCGTTTGTCCAAATTCCATAGGCATTCGAATACGAGCTAACGACCAAGTATAATTGCGCCATTATACGACTGTCATACATTGAAATTAAACTACTTTATACGGATTTTCTCGCGTTGTTCATTTAAGAACAATTTAGATAAATCATTTTGAAACTACTACTATTGTTAAACTTTATCTCTATTTAACTACTTCAATAGATAAACAAACTAAAACCCAATACTAACTGTAATAAAAGTGTTATAAAATTATCGACGCGGTAATAGCCGTATAACGTTTTTTATTTTTAATACATACATACATACATAGATTCACGCCTGTTTACCTGAGGGGTAGGCAGAGACTACGGATTTCCATTTGCTACGATCCTGACACACTTCTCTGGCTTCATTCACTTTTATCACATTCCTCATACACGCCCGTCGGCGTCGGTTCAAGAAGCTCTTAACCTGGCCTCTGTCCAGAACGCCTCCGATCTGATCCAGAAACGTTCGCCTAGGTTTTCCTCTTGCGACTGTTCCATTCACATTTTTAATATAACTAGAATAAAACTTACCTGGTCATTAGCCTATTGAGTCGCAGTGGCACACCGGTAGCCGGACACATTATGTCTGGTATTCCAAAACTTGTCAGGTTTAAATAGCATATTATACACTTTCGTGATTTATACACATATGGCGTAGTGGTTAGTGTAACCGACTACCACGCCTGAGGTCGCGGGTTCGATTCCCGCACAAGTCAAATATTTGTGTGCATGAACATAGATGTTTGTCTTGGTCTGGGTGTTTCTATGTATAATATGTATGTATTTATTAAAAAAAAGTATAATATATGTATGTTTATCCATTGTCTACTACCAATAGTACAAGCTCTGCTTAGTTTGGCCTAGATGGTGTTGTGTGTATGTGATATAATAATATAATATAATAACAATATTATACAACGGGTGTTCGTTAATACGATTTTAAAGGTTTATACCTTTAAAATCATATCGTCATAATGATATTTTTAAAGGTTTCGACCGACTCGTATCGATCGTGATCAAGCGTTAACTGGTGTGAGTCGTGTGAGCTCAGCGGCTCGCGGCGGCGCCTGCGCGAAGTGCGTGTTTTCGGCAACTACCCTCATTTGGTCATTATGTTAACAATATGTCGGTACTTCGACACACAACTCTAACGACATCCGCTTTATATTCAATACTAGTTTTTGCGCGCGGCTCCGCCCACTTGGTAACTACATATCAATAAAAAGTAGCCTATATCCTTCCCCAGGTTTTAAAATATATCTGTAACAAATTTTATCTAAATCGGTTGAGTGGTTTAGCCGTGAAAAGGTAACAGATAGACAGACAGACAGACAGATACATAGACAGAGTTACTTTTGAATTTATAATATTAATAAGGATTAATCGATAATTACGCCTTGTCAATGTAAAATACAAACAAATGTCCAGCAGTGGACTATTATAGCCTGATGATGATGATGATGATGATGATGTAAAATACAAACTTTGTACCGCCAACCAAAACACAGTAGTCATAATAAGTACACAGGGATCTTAATGCCTACACGCATCACTCCTCGCAGCACTTGGAACATGTTGTGATTGTGTAACATACATAATCTAAAATAAATAATATTGCATTACAACTCAGGAGTATAATATTCAATTTACATTACACCAGACCAAAATTCCACGTATAGAAAAATAGCCTATCACATTGTATAAGCAGCTTTTCTAGTCTGAAGACTGTCGATGCTACTACACCCTGACAGAATAAATAATAAACGATTCGATAGCTATACTTCAAACTCATGCAAGATAAGACTAGGCTATTGACCATCTACAAGTACTATCCTCACTTTGGGCAACAGAAGGCAACAAAGGCCCAAATTATAACAAAAAATTTAGATAGTTTGTGTTTAAAAGTAATTAACTACGTATTTGTTCGAGCACAGAAAAAATCGCTAGAGAACATAACAACGAACAACTGGGCTAACAAAGTATTCTACACATATATAACGACATGTAATATGAGTTTGTACTGCGCTTAAGCCTTATAATACATCTCTAAACTTGTTCAAACTCCGTGCTCTAAACTAAAATGTACCGTGCCAAAATTGTTCAGGGAAGTTGTATAAATAAAAATATTTACCATTTTATCTAAGTTTCTAGTGCAAGGAAGCTCATAACTCATCGTTAGATAAGCTTTACTTCTGTCGTAGACTATGAAAGATTTATAGTCTGATGTTTTGTGTTGTCTTCGCAGTGCACTTTCTAGTATTTTTTCCGAGATTGGACTTAAGATGGACATGTGCGATCATTAGAACCAAAGTGGGTTGAACTTGCTCTTAAGGCAGTTTTCTTTAGATAAATGAGCTCGCGTCAACTTGATGGGTTGAAGTACTTACCACATTACTAATTCAACAGTAGCTATTATATAAACAGACTGGGTAATACTTAGTTCGCGTTTTTAATAGAAAGTTATCATCCCCCATCCACGTATCAAACAAATTTAAAGACTTTATCTAGTAACTTCGTATGACTTTAGCCCTGAGGGGTGATATTGGCCCTTAATTGGAAAAAGCTGTTTAATTGGAAGAAGCCGTTTTACTGACAGTTTATAGTGCTATCTATTGATTTCCACGTGTATTTTTCCGGCAAAAAGTATGGTAGTGCTCTGGTGGGAACTTCAAACTTTTTCCAATTAAGGGCCAATGTCACCCCTCAGGGCTAAACTCATACGACCTTACGGTACTTATAAAATAAATAATATTGTCTTACGTTTAAGCGAGTGTTACATATTGAAATTAAACTACTACACACGGATTTTAACGCGTTATTTATTTTAAAAATACAGCTAATACACTGCGTAACTATTACACTGCTACTGTTCAAGTTTAACACTATTTAAGCTATTTGAATTATTAAAACAATTTAGATTTAAGTATGTTTTAAAAATGTTTTAAAATAAATAACGCGATAAAATTCGTGAAAGTCTTTTTGCATCTTATAGCCAAATTATTTTGGAAGATTATAGACTATATAATAACGGGTTAAAAGCTACGGGAATGGAGCAGTTATCATAAACAAGCACCCACGTTTAAGATAACTGCGAGTGACAGTGCAATCTAATGTTAGGGTAATCGGTTTAAAGCCCACCTATTATTTTATGAGTAGTAGAGCCTCACTGATTTCAGTGTGAAGGGGCTCGACCGGGGAAGGACTACACTCTCACAGAATATCGGCGTGAAATAGCAGTATTCCTACAGCTGTTGTGTTTCGTTCGGTGAGTGAGACTGACGGAGGCCCAAGAACCCTCTTTGCCCCTTTCCGCTCCTTTTCCTTCCCACTTCTTTTCTCTCTTCTTTCTTTCCTACAGGGTCGGCAACGCGTAAGTGATACCTCTGGTGTTGCCGACCACTTACCATCAGTATGCTTGTTTGCCACATTAGTTGCATAAAAAAAGAAAATAACTACCTACTTATACCCACATCTAACATAAGCATATAAGCTTAAGCAACTTAAGTTACTAGTAATATCTTTTGTTTTGTTTTCTTTTTCAAACAAACTTTTGTGTTTCATATATTAAATCCTTAGATGTTTGTCCCTTGCATATAAAACGACAATGATTTCTATAGCGAATTTTGTTATTCGATCATAATATCGAGATCATAGGTATCTATTTATAAAATTTAATTCGATTTGGGTCGTAACTCACGGTTATAACTTAAGCTTGAATCCGTAACATAAAATTAACGTGTGTATGTGTGGTCTTCCAACATAGCTCGTTCATCTTACGGTAACAGCGATAGTAAAATGACGCATTGGTTCGATTCATCACCTCGCCTCCACTTTTATGCCAGGTATTGCTGGTTTGAATTTACGCGAGTGTGACTTACAAAGTTAAATTGAAAATGTTTATTTCTATAAAAATGTACAATATTTTTTTCGACACGTCAATGAATTTAAATAAGTATGTAATTAATATAACAACATGAAAAAAAATACCTGTTCGATGAGATAAGCTCTCATAAAAAGAAGCAGACAAGAAACTCATGGCTACACTACTACATTTCTAACAATGCAACTCTTTTTCTTGCTATTGTGTGGTCAGCAAATTAATTTGTTAAAGACTAACAAATAATTCTCATTATTTTTTGTGTCCGTTGTTTAATGTTTGTTTGTTTATTTGTACAGTTTGTCGCAACACATCCTAATTAATATTATTAATTGGAATGTTTGTTTATTATTTTTGCACCGCCTTTGTTACATTTTGCATACACTTGTCAGGGGAACAGAAAAGGACATAATAATTATGTAGAATACATTTTATCCAGAAAATAAATACTGTTTACGAAGGATAGAATTTACAAAATCTATGTACATTAATGTGAGCGAAGCCGTAGACAAAATCTTAATCAGTTTAAGGATATGCTGCAGATTGAAATTCATTTTGTGAATCGACACATATCTGTCTGATAGACAGCCATGTTGTATTTAAAATAGGAATAAACATTATTCAGAAAATAATTTAAAAACAGTACTAAACAAAATTTCGCCTAAATAAAACTCAATCTCAGCTACAACGCGACAAACCGAGCGTTTTACCAGAAACTTCAGGAAAGACTAATAAACACTCCCCAGGTTAAGTATACATAACATTAATAACAAATTTTGTTTACAGCTCGGGTCAAAGCACTGAAATTACACCCATTATTAAAATACGATGTTTTTGCATCGTTAAAATTGTGTGTTGAGTTACAAATTGGAGGCCTTCTGTAGTCGTTGTGTAAGTGACAATGTATTTGATTATTATCTCTAGTTCTCTTTTAATAAGGGCTAAAATTCACCGCTAGATGTGCTAGTGGATAGCAAGGTTTCTAGAACTCATACCCTTTAGCTACTTCAACAGTAACCATATAAATCGACAATCATTACCGCCAAATACGGTTTTTGACAGCAGATGTGACAGGATTGATAGGAACTTATGCAGTGGTCTGACAGCCGACGATGAACCAGAAACGAGTAGAACTAGAAACTATAAATGAGTTGACGATCAGCGGGAAGCGAGTGTGTAGTTTCGATAGTTTTGTCGCCGGGCTTTAAGCGAGTGTGCAAATGCGACGAGCGATACTCGCGCCACTCGCCCGCGGTCGCTCAATCCTGTGCAAACCTACGCGCGCGACCAAAAATTTTGCATCCAAAATCGTCTTTTTCCCTCTCATTTTCTTCCATTTTTCAGAGTTGCCGCTGCCACTACACAAACACTATCGTAAAATATATCATTGTCGTCGTCTGAACTAGATAACAATGAGCGTTGCAATGATTTGTTGATATCCATACGTCTACCTTCAAACCTGCACTGTTTAGAAATGATCATGAAAAGAAATGATCAAGCGAGCGAGCATCGCTAAACGAGTATCGCTGAGCGAGTTTATTTTTCAAAGCTCTTGTCGCTAGGCGACAAAACTAGTAAAGCGAGTCGTCGCCAGCAGTGTGAACAGCATGATGGTAAGTAATTACTGTAGCCTATGGACGCCTGTAACACCAGAGGCATCACTTGCGCGTTGTCGACCCTTTAGGAAAGGAATTGGGAAGGAGAAGGAACGGGAAGAGGGAAAGAGGGTGATTGGGCCTCCGGCAGTCTCACTCACCGAACGAAACAACAGTAGGAATACTGCTATTTCACGTCGATATTCTGTGAGAGGGTAGTCCTTCCCCGGTCGAGCCGGCCCATTCATGCTGAAATCAGCGAGGCTCTACTACTCTAACTATCGAGCTATACTGACTATCGAGCTGGGAATTGCAGTTTGGTTGCTGACTTTTCCCTGCAACTTTTATTAATTTATTAAATATTTTTTACTGTTGTAATGGTTAAAAGATCCGCTGTAAATTTTGTAAATAACTTGAATACAGTATCCTTTTATATTTAAAAGTAAATCTTACATCGTATTATGAAACTTTTGTCTTTACTTTCATATTAGTTTCTGTTCGCACATCACATCTGCTTAGACCTTGCGAGAATTTATATTAGATTAAAGGGACCAATACGTTAATCCAAGAAATGATCTATATGTGTGCTAAATGCCATGCAAATGGCATGCAAATGCGTTTAATGGCTTACCTGTAATTGAGAATAATAGTTAATCAGACCTAATTTCAAACACGGTGACTAGCCAGGTAGAATTTAAACGGCGATTAGCCATCTAAGCAGGCGATATTGATATAATGTAATAGCGATCATATTCCAAATGGTGCGCCATCAAAGCAGACAATTATTGCGTTACGTCAGCCTTGATGGCGTAGTGGTTAGTGTAACCGACTGCCACGCCTGAGGTCGCGGGTTCGATTCCCGCACAAGTCAAACATTTGTGTGCATGAACATGGATGTTTGTCTTGGTCAGGGTGTTTCTATCTATAATATGTATGTATTTACAAAAAAAAAACAGTATACATGTATGTACCCATAGTACAAGCTCTGCTAAGTTTGGGCTAGATGGTGTTGTGTGTATGTGATAGAATATTATTATTATTTATACAAACTTTCACGTTTATTAAATTGTTATAGTGTATACCTAGTGAGAACCGTAGGACTGCCATGCAGTTTTCGAAGTTTGGTGCGTATTAAAAAGTTAAGTATCGCTTGCTTTAACGATAACGGAAAATATCATGAGGAAACCTGCATGTCTAAGAGTTCTCTATCATGTTCTCGAAAATATGAGAATTCACCCAACGCGCAGTGGGCCAGCGTGGTGGACTATAGCCTAATACTTCTCACACTGGGACAGGGCCTGTGCCCAGAAGTGGGACAGTTTAATACAGGGCTGTTATTATTATGTAAAGGAATTCAACTGTAATGTACCGTCAAGCCTAGGTTTGTTGTCTACTTCTGATGTTATTTGATTTGATTCCAACCCCTTTCACAAATCAGGTGCAATAAAAATGTACGTCCCAAGCTTTGATACTACTTTGAGCTGCAATTCCCTAGTCAGTCGCTGTGTGCCAATTTTACAACAAAGTCGTCAAAACACTATTTGTAAATAAACCTGAATGTTATATACAACGTTGCTGCATCCGAGCACAATACTGAATTTGTTTTGTTTTTCAACATTCGTAACGGTTGTGAATGCGTCTACTGCATTAATACACTCACAATCATACACACACGCGCGCGCGCATGCACGGACGCACGCACGCACGCACGCTCAAACGCACGCATGCACACACGCGCTGTCGCACACTCCCAATATCAACAGCACAGTCTGAAACGGTAACCAGCAGACGGTTACAAACTCGGCTACTATATTATATTAGACCTGAACCCATAGTTGGTGAAATGAAGATGTGATGCCCCTACGCAAATAGCGCCAGTCTACGTGTATAAGCGCCAGTCTATGTGTATATGTATTGTAACTCTACATCAAATGCAAATAAATGCTGGCACACAAATTATACGAGAAAAGTGAAAAAAAAAATACATGTTTCATTTTAATTTAGTTGGCCGTGTTCCAAACTCAGTAGGCTGAAACCACAGGTCCTTTGCTTTAGAACGAGGCGAGAGTGCTTAAACTAGCTGCAGTAGGTGTATTAATAAAGTAATTAAGTTAATGAATACCAAAAAGAGGGAGCTTTATAAGGCAACTCGGGCAGGTTGGACGCAAAACGAACGTATGGACGAAATTAACTAATCTTGTTGACTTTATTCACGGTGTTCCTAACTTAAAAATAGTCGGCGTATATTGTTTTTTTTGCAAACAGATAACAACAAATATCGATAAAAAGTTTCACTAAAAAGAGTTTACGAGCCTATATACAAAATGTAGCTATTCTGGAGTGTTTGTAGGCTATCTGTTAATCAAAATGTTGCTGTGATCACAATAGTTATTGTTTATTTATTTTAAGGAAACTCTACAGCTTTTTTACACAAATATACTATTTTTTTTTTTAAATCTCTAATTAATTTATGTCCCGTGTGGGGCATGACAAGGCGACAACTTAAGCCACTACGCCTTCTGAATCCACCCATTGTATTACAAACGTGACAAGAATTCTAGCTGCAGGGATAATCAAGAAGACTAATAATAACCCATACAACAATATTTTTATGAAAAGAAAGAACTGTATTTCTAACTTTAAATACATACATACATACATAGATTCACGCCTGTTTCCCAGAGGGGTAGGCAGAGACTACGGATTTCCATTTGCTACGATCCTGACACACTTCTCTGGCTTCATTCACAACTAAAATAAACGTGCGGATACAGTTGAAATACAAAGCCAAGTTAGGAATAAAGCAATATATTTACACTTGCATACTCAATTACAAATGAAAGAAAACGCATTAACTCTTTGCTCCAGCAGGGAATCGAAGCTAAGTTCTCATGCATTTACTATCAGTACGTCACCTAGTTAGTCTAAATATATACAACCATATTAAAATACTATCAAGCTTATTGCAGACATACCTACATAGATTCGCGTCTGTTTCCCAGAGGGGTAGGCAGAGACTACGGATTTCCATTTGCTACGATCCTGACACACTTCTCTGGCTTCATTCATTTTCATCACATTCCTCATACACGCCCGTCGATTCAAGGAGCTCTTAACCTGGCCTTTGTCCAGAACGCCTCCGATCTGATCGAGAAACGTTCGCCTAGGTTTTCTTCTTGCGACTGTTCCATTCACACTAGCCTTATAAACTTTCTTAGTTAGTCTTTCCTCGTCCATTCTTTCTACATGTCCAAACCAGCTTAACATACCCTTTTCTATTCTTGTAACTATATCCACTTTCATACCGCATCTCTCTCTAATCACACTATTTCTTATTCTATCTTTCAGAGTCACACCACATATGCTTCTCAACGCTCTCATTTCTACAGCATTTATTCTGCTCTCACTTTACATTATTCTAAAACACCAAAGCTACAAAAACTAATTAAGGCACTCTTTGGGGACTGCCGATAGAAGTGAAAACTTCAATCCTTGATCATAAATACATCTTTATAAACCAAAAATAATTCAAAAATGGAAAGCGTTCGGTGACGATGACGCGAGTTCTAGGATTTTTGTTCACCCAAGAAGTGCTCAACGCGCCTAAAGAAGTTTTTACTTCAATAAGGTTGCCTATTATCAAGTAAGTACTTGAGCAAACTTTACAGAAGCCTATATTACTAAAAGATTAACTCGAAACTTCATTCCGTATGTAGCGTTGAGGTGGAAATGCGAGACGAAATAAGCCGTGTAAATAATCCCCAACGAGTCGCGGTGCGCTCAGTGAGCTTTTTATTCAAACAACTTAACCTCTCTAGTATTGACAAATGTTTTTTGTTTCGGTACAGTAAAAATGCATGGTACAGTAAAATGGTCCTACTTTGCTCCCCTATGGGTAATTATGCTCCTCCGTTTTATCGCCTAATATGTTATTAGGAAATATGTAATCAGGAAAGCGTAAATTTGCTCCTAATACTTTGACGGTTGAGATTGGTTGACAATTGTATCTAGGAGCAAAGATACCCATGTCAATGGGTTACTTTGTTCCTTAATCATTGTTTTATAATTATATTATATAATAAAATACTTCATAATGTAGATTTACCAATAAAAATGTAAAAATGTAAAATGTTCTTCTTTATATAAATACTTCTAACTATATTTTATAATTAATAATTTAAAAAATACTCATAATTTCCTAAATTTGGAGCAAATTTTGGAGCAAAGTAGGACCATTTTACGGTAGTTCTAATTTCTAAAGATAGATAGGAAAGTGGGATATTTTTTATTTGTTGTTCTGTGTACAGTCACACTCAAGCGTCATAAACGTCTCTTTATACAAATGCAAAACGAAAGTATTTCGCTTTCGTATAAAGAGAATTGGTGATGTTGGAGCCATACATTTTGGCTCAAAAAAGCAATTACAAAAATAGGTACTATTGGTTAAATTTATATCTTTAGTTAGTTAAAATAAGCAAATTCTAATATGTATATGAGAAATGTGTAAAATACTATAAGTATTAAGTCTCCTCATTTGCTAAATTTTATTTAGATGTTTGAGATACCTATTATTATTTGAAAAACTATTTCTTTTTAATAACTTTGTTATTGATCAATAACATTAATGTGAAAGTTTGGCAAGATGTTCGAACATTTTTGTATTTGATATTCAATTATACGTAGATTATTAAACAGATTTTAATGGAACTAGGTACATAGAAAAACCATGTTCATACTTACTTTTTTCTTCCCGTACCTATGCTTTCGGGACATACGCGGGCATAGCTAGACCTAGGCTTGAGTTTTGATAAACCCTCGGTACATCATTACTGTAGTAATTATCTACAAGAATACAAACTCAATAATAAAACTCTCTGCGTGACATTAGTCAAAGTTATATAACGTAAATATGTGCTAAATAAATAGTTTATTACGCTCATATATACGTTGTCTGGAATATTTAGGAGCCATGCACCTAGAGAACGTGTGTGCCGGGCACTGTTCCAAGATTGAGATTGCTACTATGAATTTCCTGATCATGTAGCTCACGTTTATTAGTAGTTGTTGCGACAACTGACTGAAGTTTAATTTATATTTACACGATTGCGTCAAAATTATAGTTATATTTTCGTTTTTTATATAATACTAGCCGACCCGCGCAACTTCGTCTGCTTCACATTAGAGAATTTGCCCGTTTTTGCAACATTTTTTATTGATGCTCCGCTCCTGTTGGTTGTAACGTGATGTTATATATATAATTAACCTATAACTTTTCTCAATAAATGGGCTATCCAACATGAAAATAATTTTTCAATTCGAACCAGTAGTTCTTGAGATTAGCGCGTTCAACCAAACAAACAAACAAATTCTTTAGCTTTATAATATTAACTAGTTTTTCGCGTGGTTGCGCGGGCCGCAAGCGGCCTACGAACAGTTTTATTTAATCAAAATAACCCCCGAAGCCAAAAATTACCGATGACCCCGGTGACCTTGAAAATGACCTTATCTGGAAAGATCTCGTCGACCTTTATGACATTCATTCGAACACAGCCCACCTATCTCTAACCGTTACGGAGATATTAGAGGTCAAAGTTTGTATGGCGGCCATGTTTTTTTTATATGGAAGCCATCTTTTTTTCACCCCATCTGAAAGTTGCTAGGGTGTTAGGAAGATTTTGTTTGAGAACGTCTCCCGTAGATATCACTGTTTTCGAGATCCGATGGGGTACCACCACCAAGAGCTGACCTTCCGAAGGTCAGGCATTGTTTCCGGGCCCTCTGAGTGATTCTCTATACGCCGCTGTATTTACTTTTTTCCTACGACTCCCCCTTGTATGACTTCTATTTCTCTAAGTCAGTGGTAATTCAGCTTTATATAATATTCAGCTATAAATAATATGAACTAGTTTTTCGCGTGGTTGCGCGGGCCGCAAGCGGCCCACGAACAGTTTGATTTAATCAAAAAGGGACCTTGACAAATCCCGAAGCCAAAAATTACCGATGACCGGTGACCTTGAAAATGACCTTTTCTGAAAAGATCTCGTCGACCTGTATGACATTTGTTCTAACACACTCCGCCTATCTCTAACCGTTTCGGAGATATTAGGGCTCAAAGTTTGTATGGCGGCCATGTTTTTTGTATGGAAGCTATGTTTTTTTCACACCTAAAAGATGCCAGGGTTTAAGGAAGATTTTGTTCGAGAAGGACTCCCGTAGATATCACAGTTTCCGAGATCCGATGGGGTACCACCACCAAGAGCTGATCTTCCGAAGGTCAGATTTTTTTTCGAGCCTTTTGTATGATTTGATATACGACGCTATATTTACTTATTCGGATTCAGGGACCTTGAAAATGGGGGGTCAGCGATGACCCCGGTGACCTTGAAAATTACCTTTTCTGGAAAGATCTCGTCGACCTCTATGACATTTTTTCGAACACACCTCGTCTATCTCAAACCGTTTCGGAGATATTAGAGGTCAAAGTTTGTATGGCGGCCATGTTTTTTTGTATGGAAGCCATGTTTCTTTTCAGCTCCCCTAAAAGTTACCAGGGTTTTAGGAAGATTTTGTTCGAGAACGACTCCCGTAAATATCACCGTTTCCGAGATCCGATGGGGTACCGAGAGCTGACCTTCCGAAGGTCAGGCATATTTCCCGGGCCCTCTGAGCAATTCTCTATACGACGCTATATTTACTTTTTTCCTGCGACTCCTCCTTGTATGACTTCTATTTCTCTAAGTGAGTCAGTGGTAATTCAGCTTTATATAATATTAATATAGATTTTAATAATAATAATATTTAACACATTACTGGAAAGGGTTAGAAAGTAGTTTAATCAATTGTTAGTATACAACCATGAGGAAAGGTATACGGAACGTTTGACATGTTTTAATGTAATATACCTACATGGTAAATTGGTACGATTGAATCCCTTACATTGTTGAAAGAGGTGAATCAGACCACAAAATATTACCGAAAAAAAGACCGTAATTTTTTTTAAATAATCTGTTCATTTTGTAATAGGAAGTCAATCCCGATAATGCACGAGCTACCTGTGCCAAACGTACGGTAGCTTGAGTGCGGTCAAGGCGCACACGTATGATTCATCGGGTCAATATAATAATATGTATATACCAGTATATACAGTTGTATCGTCGTCCTTTTAGTATGAATACTAATTACCTATATTATCTTTTAATCTTATAACGATATATTTTTTATGAAAATAACTTAATATGTATTAATTAAATCCTTTTGAAACTACACCATTTTAAAGTATTGTAGGTGATTAAATCGGCAACCTATGTAATAAACTAAAATATTTAGCTCAGCCATTCCGATGTGACCTTTTATATGTTCCTGTATAAATCGTAAATTTCTTTAAGACCGTAATCTGTTTCTCAGCGGAGAACCTCATGGTACGTAATAGATTTAACTTGATGAGGTAATAAACAAAGATCCCAAAAATAACATTGTCTAAGCAATTGTGATCTCTAAATAAACTGTGCTAAAGACTAAAATAGTGTGAAATTAATAATACGCTTTGCAACACGAGTAGCTATCTAAAAATGTCGTAAAATAAAAATTGGCAGTAGTTCTCTCTTGTTAAACATGTTTTATTTATTTGTACAATTTATGTAATAGCTTATTTTTAGTTTAATAAATTTCTGTTGCTTCAATTACTCTATCGGTGTTTGAGTGGCATCAGTATGTGTTTAGGTTAACGAATGTAACATGAGGTGCTGCGTTTATGTGTTATTTCGAATATGTAATTAAATAGCAATATTAGCATTGGGTCGCTTACTGTCACGCGAAACCTAAACATGGCAGACGAATTTTTAGTTTAAGACTATAACTCTGTTTAACCCTTTCGGAATATACAGCCGCCATGCTTTGTTATATTTGCAAAATACGAGTAAAATACATACATCCGTCTCTATCGTCTAAAGATCTAAAGGGTGGGCAGACGTTACAACCACATTGTGGGAACTATGTTTTAGGCTGCGTTTAAATGGTGGTGAGCCTATTGTAGCTGATACAGTTCCAGATCTCGTAGCCGTATAAGTTCAATAGCACCTGACCAAACCCAAAAATGGAATCCAAGATTTCATTCATAGCAGTCGTATTTACTACCGCTGCAAACCAAGACAGTCAAAAAAGTTACTAATAAAAAGGAATTTCCACTGAAGAGGTTTTTACAGCAACGTGGTAGCTATAAGAAAAATGACGAGAATACCTATTGGATAAGACTGTATTAACAACGAATGGATAAGACTGTATTAACAATAACCTATGGGCGTTTGAAACTTCTCTTGTGCAACTCTTGTGCTTCTTCTTTCTTTTCGTTTGGTTAGTGGCCAACCTGTTGTCAAGAGTTGTTCAAGCCGCCCGTAGGCCTCTGACATGGCTTAACGACTGCTGTCAATTTGACAACTGCAACCGGGACCGACTTTTTACGTGCCCTTAGAAGCACGGAGACGCTCAGAGCCACTAAGCGGTCACCCATCTATAGACTGACCGCACCCAACGTTGCTTAACCTCGCTGATCATTTACCGATCAGTGAGTGCAACTGGCTATGAGCGCCTCAGACTCTCTTGCGCTACAGATCTTGAAACACTTAAGGTATAGGAATAGGTACTACTGATGCTGATAAAAATGCAACATCTCCTTGAAGAGCCCTGGAAACGCTGCTAATTAAAAACAATACTATATCGCTTTTTATTTGAAGCAGAGGTCTCGAGTACGAGAACAAGCCTCCCAACTTTTCAAAATTGTGCCACCAAGTCTGGGTGCTTTTGTGTCCATTGTTTGATTTTTTTAGTCTCCAGCGACACAGGAACAGGCCTAGTGCGAGAGTAGTCTTAAACAGGTGAAATGCATATTTAATAGGTAATTATTGATCACTTTAAGGGCAAAAGGAAACATCTAAAATAATCCTATATGTTTAAGAGTTTTACTTATGTTCTCTCTGAAGATGTATGAAGTCTGCTAACCAGGGTAGTGGACAATAGCACATTCCTTCTCACATTAAAAGAAGCACGTGCCTAACAGTAGAACAGTTCATAAACAAGTTCATCCATATGAAAAAGGTAGGTATATAGAATACATAATTATCCTTAAACAAACATATTACTTAAAATCTGTATATTTGAATTATTCAGGCTCTACTAAATAAATAATGACTAAACAAACAAAGCGCTTATGGCACATCATTGAGTGAAAGCTTTTCGCATTGAATTTCATCCGTATACGTCACATGAAGGATAATAATTGCCTTAATTTTGAAACCAGACACAACAAAAGTAAATACATGTGTTGTTCTAATTGTGCCGTTACTTTGTTAGAATGGAACGTATAATAATATTATTGCTAAGTATATAAATCATTTTAACAAGAAATAAACTTTGGCTTGTTCTTGCTAAGTGACAGAAATAAGGGTTCTATCAGATATAGAAGTAATTGTTTCAGATATTATACTTAAGCTGATATTGAACAAATAGAGTTGATTAAATCTCTGTCGCAACTTATGAAAATATCATACACATAGTACACACAGTCAGACTCAGAATTATTATTAAGGAGTATAAATACACGCATGTACATGAGAAGTTAGCAAATAAGGAGGCTCAATCACCCTTTTCCTCCTTTCTGCTCCTTCTCCTTCCCACTTCCTTTCCTAAAGGGTTGGCAACGCGCAAGTGATGCCTCTGCTGTTGCAGGCGTTTATAGGCTACGGTGACCACTTAACATCAGATGGGCCGTATGCTTGTTTGCCACCTTTGTTGTATAAAAATAAAAAGAAGTAATCTAAATCTTTTTAAATAGACAAACAATGAATAATAGCAGACCCGTTATTAATTCTCAAAGAAATTTACCAGCTGAAAGACACTACGATCTGACACTTAGAACACCCAAAAGTCATGCGTCAGCTTTAACACAATATACCTTATTTTTTAAGGCCAATCGTAATACCAGTATTACTACGCATAGGCCGGTTTCCGATAAGAAGGTTTTCGTTACCTGGCCGAACTGGTTAATTTGTACTATTACCAAATAAGTAGAGACCTCAACATTGCCTCGGCTGCTGTGGGGGCGGTGTGGAGGCCACTGCTCTTAGACCACACGACTGCTTACCATCAGGTGGAGTGTGGTCATTTAAACGAGCAAAATAAAAAAATAAAAAAAATAATTGCCATTGGCAAGCTCTTTCATAAAAAATTATGAATTATGACTTTAAACAAACAAACCACAAAACAACGTTATAGAAATAGAGATAATTATTTCGCGTTAAATTAATTAACTGTTCTTTTGCCTTCCAACAAATACACTCCGTTGCTTAAACTTTGACCAATTCACTTATCCTGTTAGTCTTTGCTTAGTAATTTTATATACCTAGACTCAAATTTTGTGGACTAAAACGGGCTAAACTTTAGTCTCAGATATAACTTCCATGACCAGGATTTTCGCTCCACAGTTTATTACTTTATTCTCGACTGGAAGCAAGCAGTCCAACCATTTAAGAGCTTAAATTTCCGCTTAGACTTCAAAGTTCGTGCAAGGGGTACCTTTACAACTTTACAACAAAGCAAAGAATAAGAGTACTTATTCCTTGTTTTACTGTAAGGTAGATTGCACTTATATTTATCACTAATGAAAATCAAACCACTGGTCCCATACTTTGGCAAGGCCACATCAAACTGCTGACTATCTTTACATAAATCCTTTTTTAAGATTTGCTTCTTACAGTGCAAGTAGCTGATGTGGGCTACATGCTCGAACTACTAGTCGCAGGCTATATTCTTGAGCTATTTGCGAGGGTTACATGCGTAATTCCATGCTTGCTAAGCCTAGCAAGCATGGGGAACTGTTATAATACTGCAATGTAGTCACATTTACGGTCTTTATGTTCATGAGTTAATCATATAAATTTCTTCCGTTGACTCAAGTCGTTACACAATGTTTACACGATACACACAATCCACACGATGCTCATGTTAACCGAGTCATGTTGAAGTGCCATTAGCCTCGATGATGGAAAAACATTCTAACTTGCTGTTTATTCAAATGTTTATAGTAAACATTCAAGAGCTTGATGAATAGTTCTTAAGTAAAACCTGAAACAATAGCTCAATCAAAATTGACTATCTAGAGCCCAAGTGATCGCTCAATTACCATATTGTTATCAAACAATTCAACATGATTTGGTGCAGTGCAGTTCAATAAATAGGCCTTTTAAATAATGCAAGACCAGCACAATAATATTTAAAAGAAGACGTTCTATTTTCATAGTAATTAAAATCTAGTGCTCAGACTCTTATTAAAACTGCACTTGTTTTAATAATTTGTACTATTAAGTGACGCAATAGTTAATTTGTCTTCTGTTTACGCGAATGTTATTCATTGAAGTTAAACTACTATATACGGATTTTATCGCGTTGTTTAGTTGACACTTTATTATATAATTTAGAAACTGTTACACTACTACTATTAAACTTTACTAATTTTGGTTGCTTTTTAGCAGCCATGTCTATTGTCGTATATTGAGCGTTGGTGATGTCGGATAGTTTAAAACGCTGTGCTATTAAAGATAGCAAATATTAAATAAACGTAGTCAACTATTAATGGATTTATAGTCAAGAGTTTAGCCGGATTCAAACCTTGTGCCTTGTCGTTACATACCGAATATGCTTGAATATACGATTGCGGCTTCTCCGGTAATCATTTCCACTCACTACAATGAAGTAAGGATGTATCTTATCTGTAATTTTAGTTTATACCTATGTATATCTTCTCGTATGTAAACACATCTGTACCAGTAAAAACTGGTGACAATGTTCTCAATCCAGACAGTATTGTTATAGTTAAGCCAACCCGATTCCATTTAACTTAAAAGGTAAGACTCCTGAAAACTTGCTTCTCACTAAATTAAACCTTTCATTTACGATAGGCTCATGAGTCCTGGTTACTGCTTATTGTCAGACAGGTCGCTAGCTCATCTGTTATTAAATATGTGGTAACTCATCGTTTTAAAAACAAGCGATTTTTAAATAATACGCTTTATTATAGTTTACTAAATCTTCTGTCTTTCGTGCATAACACGCTAACATAAACATGTAAAAAAGTAATAAGTAATATGTCGGTCCTGAATTCATTTTCCATTTGTCAACTTAAAAATAACGAAATGGAAAGCAACAAGAAGAGCTTAGTTGGATTCTTGCGGACGTTTTTACTTTAAAAATAAAAGGTTCTAAGACAATTTACAAAGTACCCCTTCTTCAGATGAATAAAATTTCATTTCCTTATACAGAGCTCTTCAGTGAATAAAGCAGCGAATCTGGCATAGAAATAATTTAGTTCGAGTTTCGATAGATTTCAATAGAGATGAACGCTGATTTGTGTTGTGTATTTTGATAAGTTTGAGTATTTGTTTATTGAGAATATCAGAAGGAACTTTGCCATATATAAACAAAATCAAAACCTTTTACTAAGGTCAGACGGTTTTATATATGATATAGAGATGGCAAACAAGCATACGGACCGGAGGTAAGGTAAGGTGATTTGTTGTGTATACATCCTTAAAGATTGCTGACAAATATTTCAGATATATATTTTTGTTAAATAATACTATACTACATATATGTACAGTATTATTATAAACACAACACTCTGATTAATGTACCAGCCTTTGCCATGCACAATCATCCTCTCATTATCAAAAAGCTGTATTACAGATCGCTCTCCCAGATGTCGAAATTTTATGTTTGCCTACCAAATCAATGCCCTAATAATCTAATAAATTCGAAACTTGAACAACCTTAAATGACAAGAGAGACAGTTTAATTTGTTCTACTCATAGTTACAATGTAAAGGGTCTCACGTGCGTACTATGATAATATATTTGGTTCGACTGCTGGACTGCTACTAAAAGTAATGAATTGGGTAAGACCCTCCACTTTCCCTTAAAACTTGTGCAATTCGAAGATCGAGTAAATCAAGCAATTGGTTCCACTTGAATAATTTAAGTGAGTTTCTACATACTTTAGGGGGCTTTATGGTAATAATACATTTTATGTTTGGTTTTATAGGAACTTGTGTGGTTTGAAATATGATGTAGTGGTTGGCATTTTAAGCAAGTTTTTGTCGGGTTATTGACATTTAATTGGAGGTTCATGACCCTTTTCCAATTGTAATACAATTGCGAGCTTCTATTCTTAATGTAGTCTCCCTACATTGATTGAAAAATTTGGTTCCAGCGTTATGAAAAAACGAATATTTGCAAGGGATAAATAGAAGCTAATGGTATCATAAGTTGACCGACCTTTGTTGTTGACTGCCTTCGTAGCGCAGCGGTAGTGAATGCGACTGCTACGCATGGGTCCTCGGGTTCGAATCCCAGGTCGGGTCAACAATAAGTTACTGAGTTTTTCAATTAAGAAATCTCATTAGTAGCCCGGAGTTAGGAAGTTGGTGGCGTAAGACACCTCCGTGCCTCAAAAAGCATTTAAAGCCGGTGGTCCTGCGCCTGATCTCTCTCCGGTCGTGTCGGATTACAGTCGCATCGGATCATAAGAGTTAGGGAATAGAGAGTGCACTTGTGTTTGCGCACATACTTGTGCACTATAATATCTCAACGTAGTTGGCCAATCTCTGTTAAGACTGGCTGCCGTGGCCGAAATTCGGTCTGGAGGATATTATTATTATCTAAACTTTTCCCTAAACCTACCAACTAACTAAAATGCTAAAAACTAACCATGTGTGTGATTTAAATTAATATATTTTTTTTTATTTGGCTATGGCTATATATTTTTTTATTTATTTCTTCTGTTCCTTTGTCAAGAATTATTTTTATGATTAGGCTGGTATGGTTTTTGGTTACGGATATCAAACTAAAATTAAACATGTAGAAGAGCGATCGCCTAGTGTTCGAAATACGAACGTAATTCATTGAAAGATTGTATTTATTTAGGTAATTGCACTAGTTTTCCATAATTATCAACTATGTCAAACTTTAAGAGATTTAAGCGTAATTGCGAGCATATCTTTACTAATATTATAAAGCTGAAGAGTTTGTTTGTTTATTTGTTTAAACGCGCTAATCTCAGGAACTACTGGTTCGAATTGAAAAATTATTTTAGTGTTGGATAGCCTATAATTTATCGAGGAAGGCTATAAGCTATATAACATCACGCTACGTCTCACGGGAGCGTCGCAGTAACTGTAAACGCGGGTGAAACCGTGGGCACATCTATTTATTAATATAATATTAGACAAGAGGTTTTAGTCATGTTTCATTATGTTATTATTATTATTACCTTTACATAATGCAAAATGTGAACGTCTTAAAACATTTTTGGGTACACACCTTCCCCTTGCGCAATTTACTTGAAAAAAGGTACAAAGTTTCCTCTTTATGTATTAATATATAGATACAGATACAGACCTCAAAACAGCTCGAACTGAACTACAATAGACTAGAAACAATTTCATTCACAGAGAACTACCCTCAGGCACAAAATTGTATCTGAAACGACGATCGTGGAACATAAGCGTAAACTTATGTAACGGATCCAAGGAGGCTGTCAAAATAAAATTATTTACAATTTTATTTGCAAAATATTGTTTAAAGACGCGTAATCTGAAGCTGTCACATTAAAAGTGCGTAAGCGAATCTCCAAAGGAGTCTTTTTGAGTCAAGTTTCACTTCAGTAATTTGGAACAATAATTACTCTTTTATCTTTTCGTGATAGCTTGAACGATGTTTGCACAATTAATAGAATGTAGTATAACATGATTAAAATTATCATTATGTTAGTCGGTTCCAAGGCGAAGCTAAGTTTTATTAGGATTGATTGTATATGTATTCGTAGTAGCTGTATGAAGTCTGGCATTGTGCCTATTAGAAAATAATAATAAATTATTTGTAATGCGGCTTATTGAGGTAAACTTAGCCAACCATCAGTAACAATTCAAATTCCGTGCTCAAAGTTTCTCTAAAAATAACTTAATTGTACTTTTTTAGGCCACGAATAGGACTTAGGGCACACGATCCACCCTAAGTGTAAGACAAGACAAAGACGTAGCGGGGTTATCCACTTTCTAAATAAATTCAGGACACATAAATGTTCCTACAATATTCAACAGACATTCATTTATGTATGAATCCTTACTTTCTGTAGCAAAGTTTCTCACGAAATATTTATCACAAGTTTATTACGAAAGTTTGGGTACTGTGCGACATCACGAGATGCGAGAATGGCAGCCACGACAATTTATATATGTAAGCGCGGAGTTTATTTTAATCAAATTAGACAACAATGTGAGATCTGTTAAATGTAAGCACCGGGTGTTCGCATATTAATAGTCTGTTTCTGTAACTATTTGTTCGAGTTAAAACATTATCTCTCTCTGAATATGATTTATATGTGATGTATAAAGGGTATGTTAAGCTGGTTTGGACATGTAGAAAGAATGGACGAGGAAAGACTGACTAAGAAAGTTTATAAGGCTAGTGTGAATGGAACAGTCGCAAGAGGAAAACCTAGGCGAACGTTTCTCGACCAGATCGGAGGCGTTCTGGACAAAGGCCAGGTTAAGAGCTCCTTGAACCGACGGGCGTGTATGAGGAATGTGATGAAAGTGAATGAAGCCAGAGAAGTGTGTCAGGATCGTAGCAAATGGAAATCCGTAGTCTCTGCCTACCCCTCTGGGAAACAGGCGTGAATCTATGTATGTATAAATTTGTAGATTATAAAGTATATGTGTAGTTTTTCGGCCTTGATAACTGCTAAATGGTTTTAAACTATTACTTCGTACATAATAAAATACACATATACCTACAAAAAAGTAGATGTTATGCAATCATATTTAAAAAAGACTTGTATTATCTAAATATTAGCATTATGATCTTGAGGAAAATGATCCGTTTGACGATGCTGCATGGATGGCAATGGTTTAATTGTAATAATAATAATATTCTATCACATACAGACAACACCATTAAGCCCAAACTAAGCAGAGCTTGTACTAGACAATGAATAAACATACATATGTATATACCTTTTTTTTTGTAAATACACACATAGAAACACCCAGATCAAGACAAATATTCATGTTCATGCACACAAATGTTTGATTTGTGCGGGAATTGAACCCGCGAGCTCAGGCGTGGCAGTCGGTTACACTAACCACTACGCCATTGAGGTCGCCATCAGGTAATCAAAAATTTAACCACTGCTATCCATGCAGCCTCATACAAATAGTTAATTTAAAGTATGCATACTCTTTGTACTGTTTGTTTAAATGTTTATGAAGTCCCGCGTCAGTAGATATGCGGAAAACTCTTGTGCTGAATATGTATTTTAAATATGAACCTCAGTAAATAAAGTTGACAACCATAAATAATTTCATTGGTTGACAATTAATTCACCACATTCAATTATCATTTCAAACTTAGTAGCGCAGTGCATTGGAACATCTCTAAGTTACTTTCAAGCATTAACTTGACCTTTATAAATTATTCAAGGCCTTACCTAAGCCATCAAACTTCTGTTTTTAATTTAATCCACTAAGTGAAGAGTTTTTAGAGAATGCCCAAACGTCTTAAGTTTCCACTTGGGCACTTCTGAACACGTTATTTTAAAGTCTTGGGTTGTTTATGCATTATACGCTATGCTAAACGCATAAGGATTGCCGCAAACTATTTTATTACATACTAGATTTTGGCCGCGGCTTCCTTCGCATAACTGTAGTAGGTTAGTAACAGAACTTTTTTCTGGATGAAAGTGACTCTATGTACTTTTCTGTTCCCCTGGCAAAGTGTATGCGCAGTTTCTTGATTTAAATTATCGGTCAAGTAGTTGTGGTGTAAGAGAATTGCAGCGATAGCTCAGTGGGGAGACCAACAGACTGCAATGCAGAGAGTCTCGGGTTCGAACCCACGTCGGGCACCTCTGACTTTCGGAAGATATATGACTTTTCGAAATTATGTGCGTATTGACTGACAATTATCGCCTGCTCCGTGCCTCGGAGAGCACGTTAAGCCGTCGGTCCCGGCTGCCATGAACATCTATGGCAGTCGTTATTGGGAGAGTGTCAACACAAAAGATCCTACTGGGTCGAAGTGTCGCCGGTCTGCACTAACTGAACATAAGATAAGATAAGATAAGATATGGCGTAAGAGCGTAAGAAACAAACTCACATTCTCATTTATAACATTAGTTAGGATTCCATTTTCATTCATATAGGCTACTATTTATATTTACTGTATGTTAATAATAAGGTTCTCTTAGATATAATAGGACCGATACTTCTAAGTAATAACTTGAAGCAGGTATAATTTACCACACACATTTTATATCATAGATATAAAATATAATTATATATATATATATATATATATATAGAGATATAGTATATCTCTCGTTAATTTGAAACTGCATACCTACGCCAAAATAAAGTCGAATATATTTTAACAAATGTATTTCTGAACATGAGATTAATTGACGAACGTTTTGTAACCGGAGGTAAATTTAGATTTAGAAGTAGATTGCTATCGTATTCATTTGTTACAACCGGAATTCGATATTTAAATGAGGCACGTTTATCTTTTTAACGGACGTTGCTTAAGAAATGTATTGAAACTTAAGTTCGTGTTTCCATCTGAAGAATGTCTTAAAAACAATTATACGAAAGCAAGAATGTCTAAAAAGAGAAGGAAATTTTTCGGAGGCATTTGCTGCCTACATACACAATATTCCATTATGTTATCGAAGATGGGTGATGTCTACTAATAAGCAATTGAACACCGTTATCCTAACTAATATTATAAATGCGAAACTGAGTTTGTTTGTTTGTTACGCTTTCACGCCTTAACTACTCGACCGATTACCATAAAATTTCGCATACACGTTGTCAGGGTAGCGGAAAATTACATAAGGTACCTTTTATCCAGAAAGTAGTACTGTTTCTATTCTAACCTAACCTACATTTACGCAAGCGAATCCGCGGGCAAAATCTAGTGGACTATAAATAAAACCTTCTTAAATTGAAAGGAGGAGAAAATTTAACACTTGTGTTGTCAATTAGTCCGGAAAGTAAAAGTTTATTTTCCATTGCTTTCCTTTCACCCCAATATACTTTTTTTTCATAGAGTCTGCATTGCGTAACTGCTTACTAGTAGGTAGGCTGCATTATTGTTTTCTATTTCTGTTATATTATAAAAAACAAATAATATCAGGATAACATTTAAATTAATACACTGTGATACATAGCATTAGTATTCAAAGACGTTTTTAAAGTAGCAATCAATAAAAATTGAGGCAGTGTTTGGGGACTGCCGATAGAAGTGAAAACTTTAATCCTTGATCATAAACACTTCTATGAAAACGAAAAATAATTCAAAAATGGAAAGTGTTCGGTGACGATGACGCGAGTTCCATAATTTTTGTTCATCCAAGAAGTGCTCAACGCGCCTAAAGAAGTTTTCACTTCAATAATAATAATATCAGCCCTGTAAATCTTCTATCCTACTATTGGGAACGGGCGTCTTCTCAGTGTAAAAAGACTTAGGGCATTGACCACCACGCTGGCCTAGTGCCGGTCGGCATACGTCACATATCTTCGATAACAGGAAATCTCTCAGATATGTAGATTTCCTTACGATGTTTTCCTTTACCGTTAAGGCGAGCGATAATTTAATACGTGAATAATTTCAAATAGACAGAGGTGAGTGCTTTGGGATCGAACATAATAACACTACGTGGCAATCCAACGTTCTTCCACGAGGCTCTTGCTGCATTATCTAAAGTAGCAATTGATACCAGGAAAATATTTTTTAAGGTCTGTAATCTCTCACAACATTATCACCGAAACAAGTAGCTGTACCTTCTCATACGTACATATTTCTAAACAAAGCACCCGTTAATCTCTATACGAGGCAACATCACACATAATATACCAGTTTAATTTATCTAAGCATATTCACGTTACGATTGTCTGTATCATGAACAGTGAGCTTTAAATATGAAATATTATGTTTCAAGAGAGTCTCGGGTGTTGAAGCAAGACTGTTGGATGTATAAGGAGTTGCTTTCATACATTTTAAGGTATGTACGTCATACATATTTATGGATGCTTTGTGGATGTCTGATGTTTCGAGAAATGTACTGCAATTTTATGTTTATCACTATTTCTTTAGATATAATTCATTCGTTTATTTTTATATATTTTAACTCATACATTTATTTATTCAGATTTATTAGCTTAAAATATAATATTGATTTAAAGTAGAAGATTTTCATTAGTTTGTATGTGTTTTGTGTTAGCTATCTATGTGGTTGAAGTGGTGGCCTCGCCATTTTTACTGCACCAAGAGAATAGAACATGGTAATGTATAATGAAGCATAGTAACTACATCGTAGGCGTCGTAGCAAATTTACACTTTTATCCGTAGCTGATCGTGTGATACCGAATTAAAAGCCGGTGTTTATGCAATTTTTTGCTGAATAATGCCTTTAGGTAATTTTCAAGGGGAACCGCGTATATGTTGTGTAGACGGCAATAGGTTCCCCAAAACAGATGACGAAACGTGGGTGTGATAAATTACCGCCATTCACTACGCAGATATATAATATGTATGTACCTACATATACTAACTGTTATATTTGTTAAACATAGGACCAAACTTTAATGTTACGAGATGTAAAACATCTTAACTGCAAAAACGTAGTAAAACGCAAAGTCGTTACATAGACACTTTGACACATTATCACAGCCATAAAAGTAACATATACGATACTATTAAAACCAGTGTAAAAAATTTACATACTTTTTCTACAACAGCTCGGCCGTTTGCTGATTATGAAGTCCTAAGGTACGATTCTTGGGCAGGTGATTAAATGGACACCCTCTTTACACAGGCCTGCCTACCACTCAAAGGATTTGACAGAAACTACGGTTTTTATTTGCGATAATACCTTTCCTAGTTTATTCCGTCCCGTTACATTTTTTATCCGAGCTCCTCGGCTTAGGTCAGACTCTAAATAAATAATACAATTTAGGTATATTGGCCGTCACCTTAGTTCCGTTATCCGTAGCATAAGTTTGCACTTTTGGTTGCGTGTGATTGAAATATCCTGGACTCCATACTATAGTCAATCTTTCACACAAAGACAGGGAATTCATAATAATACGGGCGATAAAAAGTAATATTTTCAAACTCATCAACCAGTTTAGTACTTTAAAATGGGTAAAAATGATGCATGTTATAATTTTTTTATATTTTTCTTTTATGTGAGTTTTTTATAGTAGTTTTACCTAAAAAAAAACACTTTAAAGGTGACCATTATCACAATGCAATAACTGACTACATTATTTAAATTCTAATATTATAAAACATCCATGTACTATTTATATTTATTGCGCCGTTCCTTTTTATTTTGTTTTTCATGTATCATGTATATATAATATTATATCTATTACTTTATTTGAATGTTTAACACTATGTATAACTGTAAATATTATGTTTCTTTTATAAAACCCCACTGTAGAAAAACAAATCGATAAAAGGAATCGCAGTTCTATTACAATCCGATTGCCCACAATGAATCTTGTAAATTGCATCCGTTAATCGTAAACCCAATGCGAAAGGATAGATAAAAATTTGCCACACCTAATTAGACCTTGAAGCTTACCAAAAATGTATCAATATAAAAAACTTGATTGCAAAAACCTGAACGCACCTGCGACTGACAGAAATTAGTGAACTTTTACCGTAACAATTTTTCCAACGAAAATATACAGAGAAAAATGAATCCGCGATCAGTTTCACAATCCATTGGGCTGAATAATAAAAGTACGGCGCGATATATTCAAACATAGGCATCGATTTATACTACAATTTATGAATAAATCGCAAACGTACGTACGATTTGGGTAATGGGGTAAGGTGTCTAGTTATTACGCTTCGATGGCGGTGTAGATTCTTTGTACTTTGTAGAACTACCAAAAATGTTATTTTCTATCGTTCAATGTATTTATGTCCTATTATTAAATGTCAGAAGCTTTTATTCTTAGTTTATAAGGCCCCTGCTAAAAATTTGAACTTTGAATAATATAAAGGCTTAGTTTGTTAAAATCTTTATGATAATAATTGTCGTTTTTTATGTACGATATTAATTATATGAAATTACGTGGGTCATACTCTTAATATATTCGGTTCTACTGAATAAGATCAGATGAAACTGCAAGGTAGGTACTAATCTACGGAAATTGCGGCAAAAGGATATTAATAAAACATACCGATAGAGAAAATATTTTATTTGTTACAACAATAATTTATATATTTTTATTTTCATTTATTTCTAAAGAGATTAATCCCGCACTAGGTATTAGTCCTGAATCGCGGGGGACATTACAACCATTCAAATAATGGACCAAAGAATACCCCGAATTGGAACAACTATGTAGATACTTAATATTATCTAATACTATATTATTATAATATTGTATGAGGAATGTGATGAAAGTGAATGAAGCCAGAGAAGTGTGTCAGGATCGTAGCAAATGGAAATCCGTAGTCTCTGCCTACCCCACTGGGAAACAGGCGTGAATCTATGTGTCTATACTAATATTATAAAGCTGAAGAGTTTGTTTGTTTGAACGTGCTAATCTCAGGAACTACCGGTTCGATTTGAAAAATTATTTTAGTATTGGTAAGCCTATCTATCGAGAAAGCTATATAACATCACGCTATGACCCACGGGGGCGGCGCAGTAACGATAAACGCGGGTGAAACCGCGGGAACACCTAGTGTATGTATGTAATACTATTTATCGGGTCTTACTCGCGACTAAGAGCAGCGATAGCTCAGTGGGGAGACCAACAGACTGCAATGCAGAGGGTCTCGGGTTCGAACCCACGTCACGCACCTCTGACTTTCGGAAGTTATAATGACTTTTCGAAATTATGTGCGTATTGATTGACAATTATCGCCTGCTCCGTGCCTCGGAGAGCACGTTAAGCCGTCGGTCCCGGCTGCCATGAACATCTATGGCAGTCGTTATTGGGAGAGTGTCGACACAAAAGATCCCACTGGATCGAAGTATCGCCGGTCTGCACTGACTGGCCCCCACATAAGATAAGATAAGATACTCTCGACTAAATATTTAAAAGGTAATAAATGCCTATTGATTGCCCGACATTTTGACCGACTTCAAACTGCATCGATCGTGGTCATGGGTTGACTGACTATTATACGGATTACACAATAGTATTGTGGGTTTGATGGATATTTATTTTCACACATTCTTCGAACCCACAATACTCGATTCAGTGGCAATAGCAATGCCATCTAAACCACTAAACCATCCGTGTAATCGCTTTATTGCAATAACTCTGGAAAAGTGGATCTAATTTATTTTAGCTTTGAGGAAATTTTAAACATGAACCTGAAGTTGGAAAGCAGGATTCTGTAACTGGCATGCATCGGAAATAGTTGGGAATTGTTCGCAAATAACTGGTCCGCTGTTCAAAGCACAAATGTAATTAGGTTATTACAGTAGTTGTGTAATGGAATGTCACTAACAAAACGTGGCTCATGCATAAAGTGAAATCTGGAAACTCATGATTGGCAATGTCTATTGAGTAGCAAGTGAAAATGTGTTGACTCGGCGATTTGGCATATTGGCGAAAAAGGAACATTACTAGGTGTAATACATACCTAGTACTGTTCCTTTGCCTATATTGTGGAGACTTTACGTATATCTTCAAATAAAATGTCATCATGCGTTTTATAAAGTTCACTTATTATTATACTAGCTTTTGCCCGCGGCTTCACTCGCGTTAATTTAGAATTTGACAATCAATTCGGGTTGTACTCTGCTTGTAATAATATAATTCAATCATGATTCGAAAGACACGTGGCGCCATCTATTATCATAAGAACGTTAGTGTTGTTTTCTTCGGGAACAGTAATTTTTTTCGGGATAAAAGGTAGCCAATGTCCGTTTCTGTACACCTGAAAACGTATATGCAAAATTTCAGGATGATCGGTTCAGTGGTTTAGGCGTGAAAAGGTAACAAACAAACAAACTCATTTTCGCTTTTATAATATTAGTTAGGATTCTAAGATTAATAAAACATAACAAATATCAAAGCACGTATTTCTGCGATTCATTAATGTATGTTCGACGAGTCAAGATTCGTTTCCGAATGCAAGCGTGACGTCACTACCGAGTCGTGCTTGGACGCGACCGTTGGAGCGGGCGGGCATTCTATAATCGGAGTTCGCACCGAGCGGACGTGTTTCTTCGAAAATCATTGCTAGTGATTATATTGTGAATTTATTTAAATAAACGTTGTTAAATCGTTCTTCGTGACTATTATCGCTCGAGGCTACCCGTCATGTCGGCATCCGACGAAAATACGCGCCCACTGAGTCCGGTGGCCGAGCTGTCTGCGACATATATATATATTTTAAAATTTTTGAATATGGCGGTAATAAAACAAAAAACGATAAAACAATTGAAGCATTATTGTTTTAATGATCGCTATCTCTTTAACCTATGTGTTTCTGCTAATTGTACTAGTCATTAATTCAACTTGTCAACATATTTGCAGTTTATCGTATGTATAGTCGGTGCGACTGGATTTTGAACGTCAGTTACTCTGAGTTCAACGTATCTTGTGTAAAATATTATTGGTTCATATACAGTTTATATTTCATGTAATATTTTATCCAGAATACCCATCATCTTTAGGGAATTACAAGCTATAAAAGATTAATGTAAGCGCAAACCCTCGTTATTTGTATTCATTAATAAATCCTAATAAATTTATGAAAAATCATAAATAACCTGAACATCATTTTACAAATAACCGCCGTAAATTTGATTGATTCAAATCAATTTATAACAAGGTTTATGTGAAATGTTGAACATGTCATTAATTTTATAGACATATGAACGAAAACGTTTATCTATAATTAAGTATACCTATATGTTTCGACTGCACCCACGGCGTGTGGTTTAAGTTGTTCGCTCGCTACTGCGTCGAGTGTGGGTTCAAATCCCACACAAGACAAAAATTGTGTGATCTATAATAATAATATTCTACCACATACACACAACACCATCTAGCCCAAACTAAGCAGAGCTTGTACTATGGGTACTAGACGATGGATAAACATACATATATACTTTTTTTGTAAATACATACATACTATACATAGAAACACCCAGACCAAGACAAACATCAATATTCATGCACATAAATGTTTGACTTGTGCGGGAATCGAACCCGCGACCTCAGGCGTGACAGTCGGTTACACTAGCCACTACGCCATCGAGTTGTTATGAGTCTATATGTTCCTTGTAACTGTTGTGTAAATGTTTGTAAAGTCAACCGCGATACAGGAATCATACCAAGTGCGGCAGTAGACGTTCTTTTAAAAAGTACCAATGAAAAAAAATACTACATTGTTTTAGAATGCCTACGATATCTGAACGATATTAAAACGCAATAAATCTTAATACGCCACCTCGATTACTATACTAACCCGGAGGCAGTGAAACAATCAGTCTCAATAATAATAATAATAAATTTTTAAATAATAAATAAAAGTCTTTAAAAAACACATTACAGGCTACTTATTGTATTAAATTCACATTAAAACTATATTTAATCTAAAGGAAAACATTTTACAATTTAAAAATTGGACACAAAAAGTCTTGTTTATAAAGTATGTTTTTACATTTTATTACCTGAACTAGATCAAAGACCTGTGTTTCAAGCTGTTTCTAATATTACATTGTTATTCTATTGTTAATAAAGTAAGGGTCTACAAACAACATTTAACATTTATACATGTACTGCAAACATATATAGGTAGTTAAGTATACCTACAATTAAAATATTTATAAACAACTAGCTTTTGCGCGCGGCTCCGCCCGCGTGGTACCTACATCAATAAAAAGTAGCCTATGTCGTTCCCCAGGTTTTAAACTATATCTGTACCAAATTTCATCTAAATCGGTTGAGTGGTTTAGCCTTGAAAAGGTAGCATACAGACAGACAGACAGACAGATAAACAGATAGAGTTACTTTCGAATTTATAATATTAGTAAGGATAACAATTATAAATGAAAAATTGCTTAAACAATAAGAATTCCTTCTTTTGTTCGTAGATAAAAAAGGTAGTAGCGTATCTTGTTTATGGATAGTGTGCAGGATAAATAGTTGACGGACAGTTAAAATGTTAGTGGATTGGTATAGTTCAACGTGGCAAGAGTTAGCTTCAAAAACATATAAAAGTAAATTGTGACGTAACATTACATGCTCTGTGTCACAAAGACTTTTCAAATATTAAAACCACGGATACAAAGCACACCTTAACTCAGAACAATATTCGTGAATCACACAAAGCTTTGTCTTGTGTGACCGAAACCACACCTCTCGGCGCAGTGTGTACCGTCAAGGTGACCGCTTTAACCATTCCTTCATCCGTGCACTGTAAAACCAGCAGGCGATGGAATGTATCAGATATATTGGCAAATTGATTTACCGGCCGCAGGAGCCTGAGGGCGTTCATCGATTTTACGCCCTACTTCACCCTCACTTAATGAACTCTGCAGTGCTATAGATAAAAACAATAGCTTACAAGCTAATAATAGTATGCAACTTATCTTTCATCCAGCGTTGCGGGTTTATTGAAAATTTAATAGCATTGTGTAAATGGAGACTTTTTATTACGATGGAAAATTCTAGGTGAAACGTATAATACTTTCTTTGTATTTATACAGGTTGCTTGTACTTCAGTGTGTTATAGTTCGGGCTTAGATAATCCTAACTAACATTATAAAAGCGAAAATGAGTTTGTTTGTTTGTTACCTTTTCACGCCTAAACCACTGAACCGATTATCCTGAAATTTTGTATATACAGTGACAGGTGTACAGAAACGGTCATAGGCTACCTTTCATCCCGAAAAAAATTACTGCTTCCGGGGAAACCAATAATAAAGTTCTTATGATAATAGATGGCGCCACGTGTCTTTCGAATCATGATTGAATTATATTATTACAAGCAGTGTACAACCCGAATTGATTGTCAAATTCAAAATTAACGCGAGCGAAGCCGCGGGCAAAAGCTAGTAATAATATATATGCAGTTATTTTTATAATTATATAGCTAAAAAGATATGAGATAATATAATTATTGGATCACTAGATTTTACCCGCGGCTTCGCTCGCGTAAATGTAGGTTAGATTAATAACAATATTTTTTCTGGTTAAAAGGTACGCTATGTCCTTTTCTGTTCCTCTGACAACGGCTATGCAAAATTTCATGATTATCAGTCGAGTAGTTAAGGCATGAAAGTTATTTGACTTTTAGAAATTGACAATTATCGCCTGCTCCGTGCCTCGTAGAGCATGTTAAGCCGTCGCTCCCGGCTGCCATGAACATCTATGGCAGTCGTTATTGGGAAGTCAGTGCCCTCTAATATCCTGACACTGATCTAGCCTTAGGGTATCGTTAGCCTTCGGGTTGCGGATGTCAGGTGGCAGCCGCTTCGTGTAAAAACTGATATCCAGTCAAATCCGGTTAGACTAGAAAGCCAACCCCAAGTAACTTGGGAATAATAAAGGCTAGGCAGAAGAGTTAAGGCGTGAAAGCGTATCAAACAAACATAATAAATAACAAATATAATATCAGTTAGGATAGCCTAACTCTTCTCACACTGAGAAGAAGCCCGTGCCCAACAGTAGGACAGTTTATATACAAGGCTCATATTAATATAATTAGCATTTATTACAAATGGACGTAGATTTAGATTGGAACCTAATTGTAAAATGACACGATGCATCGGACCTATGCCGGTTGACCGCACGCGTTCTACCCTATGACCAGGGTCATATTATCAGGGTTGACTATTGTCAACCCTGATAATGCCGATGACGACTTTTCTATTGTAAAGTGGGGATAATCTATAAATAGGGTTGATATTACTATGGCAGAGATAGGATCTCATAATGATATGCAAATAGATCTATGGAGATCTATCCAAATGTCACGATAAAATTAAATTTGTTTGTTGAAATCTTGGCACTACCAAACAGATTTTAAAGTGATTTCACTAATAGTTACTCTCACATAGTAATATATTAAAGACATACCATGCGATTACAGTTAACAAGCTTCTGTTTATTGGCAGAAGCTGAACAACATTGCAGACCAATAAAGTAAATAATCTAATAAATATATACTAATCTAACTCTGACGCAGTTTTAAAAGAAACTACAAAAAATTATTTAAAATTAATGGTGCCATATTTTAGTAATTATATAAGTAAGTTTACCTACCGAATTTATACCAAAGCATCTAAGGTTGCTAGTTTCAGTCAAGGCATTGAGTTTATGGAAAAGTAATTGACTGACAATGCTCCTTTAGTAAAATGTAGTTTAAAATAATAGGTAAGAATAAATATATTCAACCAAAATCTCTATTAGAATTCCCAATTATAATGTATTATTAGCTAGCTTTATTTTAAAACAAATAATGCAATAATGTAATGTATACTTTACAGAAGGCTACAAGTATACATTGGAAAAAAAACGACTCCTGTATTAGGTATTCATTTCTAAATCACGGGAAAAAACAAATTGACACAAAAATAACAAAATTCGACGAAACTATATGGATTACAGAAATAATGTACCTAGTGAGGTTTTAAATAATTAAACTCTTTATGAGCGGCACAGCATAGTGCTAAGACCACATAATATTAGGTTTTAAATTGACTGCACAGATGACGTAATGGTTTCCACTTGTACAATCAATTTCTACTCTTACCTGTGTGCATTTCTATACAAACGCACTCTGGTGAAATCAGAGACATTCTGGCTGAAGGCCAGGTTGCGAACAGACTAGCGTGCTTAAAGACTGCAGTAAAATTAATACGCAATCCTAACTAAAATTATAAATGCAAATGTGTGTTTGTTTGTTACGCTTTCACGCCTTAACTACTCGATCGATTATTACGAAATTTTCGCATAAACATTCTCAGGGGTACAGAAAATGACATAGGGTTGCTTTCATCCAGAAAAAAGTACTATTACTTCCCTAACCTACTCTACATTTACGCTAGCGAAGCGGACACTAGCATATATATAAAAGAAGCGTGAGTGTATTTGAAGCGGATAGATAGATTGGCTTGTCACGTCCATCATACATGAAAGACTTAGAATCGATCTGCAATTAGCGGAGCGTTTTCCGAGCCGCCTACACAACTCACAATGTAACCAATAGCAATAAATTTGGTACAAACACTTGGCAGCCGTTTCAGGCTAAGTTCAGAGCTATTATTCACTGTTATTATTAGTTTTGGGAATACGAGTTACTAAAATATGAGATTGCCCCTTTATTTCTGCGGTTTTGCTTATTACTGCGGTGGATTGCGATGTCATGAGATTGATTTCCGTGTCAGGTAATGCACTGCTTTGGCTTTTCCTGCTAGAAAATTGTCAGTAGCAACAATAAATTTGGCAATATGCCTAGTGGACACAAATTAAGAAGGTCGCAGCCTAAACTATACCTTGTAACAATTCTTGAGGCTGCGCTCCTTTGGTATTATTTATTGTACTATTTTATTTTATAATGTACTAGCTGCGACTTCGTCCGCGTAAATTTTAACTTAAAAGTGTTTGCCTCCGCGGAACCCTATTTTTTTTCTAAAATCAAAGTAGCCTAAGTTACTCCTTATAACATCAGCTATCTGCCAGTGAAAGTCCCGTCAAAATCGGTTCAGCCGTTTCGGAGATTCGCCGGAACAAACAGACAGACAGACAAAAATTTAAAAAATATATGTTTTCGTGTACATACCATATATACTTTCATATGCATTAGATAAAAAGCTGTTATTTTGACATTACAAACAGACACTTCAATTTTATTTATTTGTATAGATAAACAGTAGGTGTTCCATTTTCCGCCTGTACTAGTCGCCCGCTAACCGAACGCTCGCTCGTATTCGCGTACATTATAAAATATACGTGCTTTCGTTTTCTGCATACTATCGCTTTAACTACTTCTACTGATTCATATCTACTTCTATGCTTATTCTATAGTGCTGTGTGAAACTTTCTCTTCTGTGAAACGTGTGTAAACAATAAACTGTAATAATAGTTGTAATACTAGCAGCGATAGCCTAGTGGGAAACGGTTGGACTGCCACGCAGAGGTCTCGAGTTCGAACCCAAGGCGCGCATCTCTGACTTTTAAGTCAAAGTCATAAGTTATTTATTTCAGAACAAATAATTACATTTGTGTTGAAAATAATTTTGCATTAAGTAAAATAAAAACAAAAACAAAAACAAGCACATTAATATTATGAAAAAGTTAAATACAATTGAAATATAATATAATATATAATATTTCGAAGTTATATGCGTATTAAATAGTTAATTATCGCTTGCTTTGACGGTGAAGGAAAACATCGTGAGGAAATCTGCATATCTGAGAGTTCTCCATAATGTTCTCGAAGATATGTGAAGTCTGCCAACCCGCACTAGACCAGCGTGGTGGATTATGGCTAACCCTTCTCACACTGAGAAGGGCCCGTGCCCAGCAGTGGAACAGTTTAATACAGGGCTGATATTATTATATTATTAATAGTTGTACATACATACATACATAGATTCACGCCTGTTTCCCAGAGGGGTAAGCAGAGACTACGGATTTCCATTTGCTACGATCCTGACACACTTCTCTGGCTTCATTCACATTCATCACATTCCTCATACACACCCGTCGGTTCAAGGAGCTCTTAACCTGGCCTTTGTCCAGAGCGCCTCCGATCTGATCGAGAAACGTTCGCCTAGGTTTTCCTCTTTCGACTGGTCCATTCACACTAGCCTTATAAACTTTCTTAGTCAGTCTTTCCTCAATAGTTGTAAGTAATGATTATATAAATAAATAAAATAAAATAAATAAACTTTACTTGTGCTGGTATATGGACTTAATTTATTTCATACCACTACACAATAATCATAATTATCACACCTACATATGTCTACATACTTGTACAGCTTTTTGTTCAATGACACAGCATTGCGTAAAAATATAATATTCTTCCACATACATCATCTAGCCCAAACTAAGCAGAGCTTGTACTATGGATACTAGACAATGGATAAACATACATATATACTTATTTTTTGTAATAACATACATATTATACATAGAAACACCCAGACCAAGACAAACATCCATGTTCATGCACACAAATGTTTGACTTGTGCGGGAATCGAACCCGCGACCTCAGGCGTGGCAGTCGGTTACACTGACCACTACGCCATCGAGGCCGACTTATACTGAGGGAAATTTCAAATTATGACGTAGGTAGGACCATAAAATATAGCCTAAATAATATAATTATAGTTAGGAAATCGCCGAAACAGTTTATATCTTAGATGCTCAATTCTTTTTTCTTTCATCGTTCGTTAGTAATCCACACATAAAGCACATCTTGACATGCTTCATAGATTGAATATCATATATTTGAATAGAAAATATATAATTTTATTTGTCTACGAGTGACAAGGTTGTAAAAAGCATTCATAATTATCCTAGCTTATATTATAAATGCGAATAAGAGTTTGTTTGTTTGTTCGTTACGCTTTCACGCCTTAACTACTCGATCGATCACCATGACATTTTGCATACACGTTGTCAGGGGTACAGAAAAGGACATCGGGTTTCATCCAAAAAAGTAATGTCCCTGTAGGATCTAAAACTGTTATAACCTACATTTACGCGAGCGAAGTCGCGGGCAAAATCCAGCTATAAATAAATCTAAAAATATTTTACATTATATATTTTCTTCTTATAAAGTATAAAATTATCCTTCCTTTTCCATATTTTAACACAAGATTGGTGAGGCTAGATATTCGCTTATCGTCAAGTCCACACAGTTGTGTAAGCGACCGTAAATGCCAATACTTCCGTATATTTCTACTCGACAATTTTTCCTTTCCTTATTCAAAATCGAACGCGTGGTTCCGGAATCTCGTATAGATCTTACATCGGATATTGCGCTTCGATTATCTGGATTTTACCAAGAGTTCAGCGAAAAGTAGGGAATAATTGATTTGAATATTGTAGAAAGGTATAGATAGTAGTTATAGTTCTCTTTATTAATTCTTGAATTACAGTGGCGTACCTTTTTTGTTTTTCCTCTTTAAAATTAGACATGACATAAGCTGACAAAGAAAGAGCGAAATAAATGTTGATCTATTACATTATTACGTTACAATTATTACCTGTATGACGGTACGCACATTCTCAGTGCTTTTTCTTTTACCCCGTGTGTTGCTATAGTAGGAAAACATTTAAAAGTTTTACCAAGCATAGTGTAATTAATATTGTAGGTTAAATCAAAATAAAAGTAAATCAAGAATATTCTGGCATGCTAAATAATGGCTGCTGTACGAGCCGTTATGAATACTCGCACTAGGATGTCAGAAATGTCAGAAATTATAGTATTATGTCACGGGAAGAGTTATGTGAAACATTAGTAAAAATACGTCAATACGGAACGAATGCCTTTAATCCACGGCTAATTACATATTACCATAAAATGTAGTACGAGTACATTCAAAATGTGCCGATTGTGCATAATGACGCCGCATCGATATAATATTAAAAATGGCTTGTACAGCTGCCATATTACGGAAATGGGTTCTTTAAAAATAAATACCTATTGAGAGTGTTGAAATGATAACTGCCATGTCTTTTAGACAATTTCAATAATTAAGATGCTGGTCTTTGCGATAGCACTTTACTAAGAGCATCGATTCACTGACTGCATCCATCCAAAAAGCAACATTTACGCAAATAAATAAAACATTACATGGTTAAAATAAAATTGCTGCTGACAACGTAGATAGTGACCAGGAACGAAGCAATTTGAATTCTTATGATAATACGATGCAATAACCGTTTTATCGTGGTTGGTATTTAAACGCCGCCACAGATAGATGCCTACTTTTTTCAAAAATATGCAGCAGCTGATCTAAAAGATATCATCAAACGGCTTTTTATTTATAGATTTCTAAAAAAATATAATCTAACCATATTCTTTGGTCTCTATCTCCAATTTTCTTTATATCTCAGCTTACGGTAATATTTTAACTTTCCTGTTGAAAAATCAAATATTCGGCCATTTCCGTCATCAATAACTCACCGAATAGATAAAAATAAAATAATTTTCGCAAAATTAATTTGTTACGCACACTTCCTAAAAATAATTTCTCAGAAATAAATTCTTCGCAACAACATTCATACTAAAAGGTATTTTACTGATTCATTAGCCATCTTTTCTCGAATTCAACATCGCTACTCAAAAAAGAAAACTCCTACGATCATACGGATGAATTCGTACATCAAATTTGGAAAACACTCGAAACGGGAGCAAAATATTGCCCGAGGCCGATTGCCCGGGGATGTTACATAGGCCGTATATTGGACGAAGGCTTTTAACATCCAATAAACTTCGTTAAAAACACCCTAGTGACGCAAAACGTAAATGTCAACAAATATTTGTGAAAATCGGCTAAACTTCAGCACTATAATAATATTATGTGTGTATAACAGGTGTATCTTATACATATATACATAGGTCGAATGTTTGAATGGTTTTCATCTGATGAATTGATGCGTATAATATGTTTTGCTTTTTAATTATAATAAAAAGGTTTTAGCGCGCAGGATGTTAACACGTTCCGGGACAGTACGTCGAGAGGCGGGCCGCAAATTCCTATGCAAATTGACACATGAACTCCCCATACAATTTCGCCCCCCGCCTGACGACGTTGTGATATACCTTGATAGTTTTTACATTGTGTGATACGACAGTTCGTTCCTAGACGTGACCGCCTTCGAACGTGGTGTCATATCACGCGTTTTCTGTGGGGTGTTATATGACACTACGTCTGTCGACGTGACCGCCTTCGAACGTGGTGTCATATCACGCGTTTTCTGTGGGGTGTTATATGACACTACGTCTGTCGACGTGACCGCCTTCGAACGTGGTGTCATATCACGCGTTTTCTGTGGGGTGTTATATGACACTACGTCTGTCGACGTGACCGCCTTCGAACGTGGTGTCATATCACGCGTTTTCTGTGGGGTGTTATATGACACTACGTCTGTCGACGTGACCGCCTTCGAACGTGGTGTCATACCAAACATCCTATGAAATGTGTTATATGACGCTACGTCTGTCGACGTGACCGCCTTCGAACATGGTGTCATACCAAACATCCTATGAAATGTGTTATATGACGCTACGTCTGTCGGCGTGACCGCCTCTAAACGTAGTGTCGTTTCACACAGTTTTTCTAAGATTTTCTTTGAGTAAGTACTTCATAATTTCTTCTAAATAAAACAAAATTAAACTTTTTAATTATTTTTATTTACGAAATATCAAATATTATGTCCAATCTAGCTCTGATAAGTAACAATTAACGTTTTTAATAAAATATTTAATAGTAAAATAATAGTTTTTAATTACTTATTAGTATTACTATGAAAATAGTATGAAAACAATTAGCTCTGATAAGTAACAATTAACATTTTGATCAAGATTTCTAAAAGGACTTATCAAATTTTAGTTACTTATTAGTATCTATGAAAACAACTCTCTCACTAAGAAAATGTTATAATCATATAACAAAATAAGTGAATAATAAACATCAACTTAAAAATAGCTTATAAAATAACCTACAACTAAATAATCAAATCACATATGATATGAGATCACAATAATCAGTTTAGGAACATTTTGAGGTATTCATTTATGGTATACTTAACTTAAGAGTTCGATTCTTAAAAATACTAATATTCTCAAAAAGATCAGATACATAGCTCTGTTTTAATAATAAATCACAAAATATTTTAGGAATCAGCCTCAAATACAATCATTTAAACATTAGTTGTTAAAATTTTCATAATTTTCATGCCATTCTCTGAAACAAGTTGGACACAGTGCTGGAGAATCAGGACATCCTGGGCACCTGTAACTAGTTTCCTTTCGTAGCTTCTTTTTTGCGCATACTTTGCAAGTCAAGAATGCAAATTTCTTTTTTCCTGATGGGGGTGCCTCAATTCGGACTGGCCAGTGCCCTGAATTTATGGGAAATGCAGCTGCTTGGCCAACTTGTCCAGGACCATAACGTCGGGAGTCATTCTTTTTTCTTGTCATCAAGTCTTTTCCCTTAGTGTCTTTCTCTAGCTTCAACATCTCTCTTATAATTTCTTCTCTGTATGTGACGAATTCATATTTGTTATTTTGCTTCACATACTTCCTGAACAAATAAAAGGAGTTCCAGAGAGCAATGTCCAATAAATGGAACAAAACCTTTTTGTACCATCTTATGGTTTTGCGTGGCGAAGAATAATAACTGATCATTTGATCACAACGATCAATTCCACACATATGTGCGTTGTATGAGGCGACCTCTATGGGCTTCATAGATCTTTTTCCATGCCGGTTTCGAACTTCAACCATCTCTGGATGTTCCCGCGTGGTGAGGACAAGAACTGGCCTCTTGTCCTTCCATTTGCTCACATAAACTTTCTTCTTCCTCAACCAAAAATGCTCACCCTTTTTAAGTTTTTTTGCGATCTATTCTTTGGGGTTGTCTTTTCTGTTTGTGCGCAATGTGCCATTCGTGTGCGTCTTAAGATCAAGAAGTTTCTGTGATAATGTCACGGAATTATAGAAGTTATCCATATACAGGTGGTGTCCTTTCAAGAGATAAGGACGCATGAGCCGTAACACCAGCTTATCGACTTTCTTTCCAGGTTCTCCATCGGTATCAGTCACATCCTCGCTTCCATGATACATTTTAAGGTTTAACACATAACCGTCATCAGTCGTGAGTACGTAAAACTTTATTCCATACCGGGCTTTCTTAGACTTGATGTATTGTCTAAATTGGAGACGTCCTCGAAATAGTAACAACGATTCATCCAAAGACAAATCAATTCCTGGGTTTAAGGATTGCCGAAATATTTGTGTAAGAGAATTCGCAAAGTGATCAACTTTATCTTTTCCTTCAGCTCCCGATTCAGCGGCACAGAAACATCGTAATATTTGGTTATAACGGCGACCTGACATGACATGGCTGAATATGGGGTGGTAGTATAAAGGATCGTCATGCGTGAACAATTTTCGTGAAACAGGGATCTGTATGTGACCGTGTAAAAATGAAAGTGCCAAAAACTCTTTCATTTCTTCTATCGTAGTCGGTTTAAAGCTTTTGTTACGACTGTTTCTAGTATGAGGCCGGTTTTTGTTACACAAGTTAGCGCCGTAAGTGTTTGTGCATTCAACCAAATATTCAATAATATTCTCATTAACTATCTGGCTAAATATTTGCATCGGTGTGGAATTCTCATCTATTTCGAACGTGGGACCCACAAAAGTAGAATCAAAAGAGAACTCGGGGATATCATCAACCACGTCTTCCCATTCATATTCATTTACAGGGGTATCTGGTCGTCTAGGTTCTCGGACTGATGCTGGTGTCTCATTGTTTTGAAACAAATTTTCTGACTGATCACTTACCCTAGAATGATTACTAGCGGTGTCTTGTTGTAGATTACCTGCTTCATTATTATCTGCTGCTTCAGTCTCCTCGCCATCTTCAGCATCAGAATTTTGGGTAGACTGAGCAATCTGAGCATCGCCGCCTTCAACATCGTTCGTATTTTGAGAATTCTGAATATTATTGTCGCCGTCTATTGAAACATCCATATCGTCACTACATTCACTTACTTGAGCACTAGGATTGGGATGAGTACCTTGACTATAATCCTCTTGCGAATGCAAAGATTCAGCATCATCACCATCAGCTGCCTGAGAATCCTCTTCATCCGAGTCGCCTTGGGACAAACTCCTTCGCATCCGATTTCCAGTTTGAGAAAATCGAGGCCGGGTGTCAAAAATATTATCACTGGAGTCAGACTCGTCTTCTGGGGGTTCATAATTTCTGTCGGATGCGTATTCTCCATCCCCGTCGGAAAAAGGATCATGATTTTCAGACTCTGATACTTCTTCGGGCACCGGTGACCGTTTTCTTCGTCTACAACACATCTACGAAAAGGTAAGCATAGTAAGTATAACCACTAACACCACAGTAATACAAAGATTGCAGAAATAACATACCTACCTACAGATAATAGGTATAATCTTTAACACTATAGAAATACAAGGATTTGGACAAGATTTAACAACAATATTTACATTTTATACGTTTGTACTTATTCGTGAACACATTTTATAACAAAACAACTATAAAATACAAGTAATTATGAAATAATACCTACGTTTTGCGATCGTGTTCCGTGGCGTTGACTCGAGCGACGCGAGGCTCCCGCGCAGTGACACAGTTCCGACTGAAGTAGGGGGATGCGTATACGCGCACCCGGCCCAGGCCGTTGTGTCACAACACGAGACAAGTTTGCATGTGTGCGTGTAGTTTACTTGTGTGCTCATAAAACTTCACGATGTGACACTAGATAGTTCTAAGTTCTTGTAATACGACACTAATACGTCAGCCTACTATATATTCTATGGTTGACGCCCGTTGTTCGACGGGCTGTCATATTTCGAAGCTCAAAATCAGCCGTCGACAGACGTTGTGTCGTAATATATAGGAATTTGCGGCCCGCCTCTCGACGTACTGTCCCGGAACGTGTTAAGATTATATCTACTAAAGCCCGACTCCTATGTCAAAAAACAAATCGTTTTAACTACGGACAGTTAAATTTGGATATATCTTGCATTAAATTGCCCGCGGACATTTAATTTTTGACAAATGTCAAAAATTAAATGTCCGTGGGCAAAACATATAGGAATTGGGCCTAAAAGATGTTCATTTATTGTACAATATGCATGTATAATTTTTAATTTTTAACCAGTCGTAAACATTAATGAAATACTGATATAAGTATGTACCTAATATATAAAATATATGATTTTTAAAACATGAATATTTAGTGTTGAAATAAATATTTAAAACTGCTGTCAGATTCATGTTATGTGAGTGATCAATCCGACCGTTTTCGGCCATGGCGACTGCTTTGACTCCTAGTCGGCTTGACGAAGCTGATGGGCCCGAATATGACTTATATAGCCGATTTTTGCTGCAAACTCTCTGGAACAGTATGGGCACGACAGCATGCCGGATACATAATTATAATTTATGGCTCCATTTTGCCGCGATTTCTTGGGTGACGTCAACATCCAGGACAACATTGATATCTTGCGTGCTCTGTAGACTAGTATTTATATTTTGTCGGCCTCGATGGCGTAGTGGTTAGTGTAACCGACTGCCACGCCTGAGGTCGCGGGTTCGATTCCCGCACAAGTCAAACATTTGTGTGCATGAACATGGATGTTTGTCTTGGTCTGGGTGTTTCTACGTATAATATGTATGTATTTACAAAAAAAAGTATATATGTATGTTTATCCATTGTCTAGTACCCATATTACAAGCTCTGCTTAGTTTGGGCTAGATGGTGTTGTGTGTATGTGGTAGAATATTATTATATTATAATATTCTGTCAATATGTTTATACATGTTGCTACGGAGTTTAGTTGCTCACAAATTCCATGGATTACTGGTGTTACTGCGTTTATAATTGTTCATATAACACAATGTCAAAGTCAGAAATCATGTTTTAATTTAGATCACAAAGTAACAATTATGAACATCAAAGATTATTGGTTAGTAGGTTTACTAAATTTACTGATTTAACATTTAGTTTAATTGCTAGGTTAAGACAATGGGTTGAGCCTATGAGAAGATACCTGCAAGAAATGCCACTCTTTTAAATCGCCATAAGCTTTACCTCCTAAGTAAGAGCATCCTCGCCTCTCAAACGTACCTTTCACATTTATTTCCTTTTATCCCACCTTGAACCTTTACTAAATAAATAGCAACGATGCACTTTTCCCCTCGCACTCACCATTAGTGATACAAACAAAAAACGATATAACTATCCTGGATACAAATTACATCGTATGGATACAGAACATGCTTCATTCGTCGCTTTATTTATGTTTTTACAGCATGTAACGTAAAGGTGTGGTCATATTTAATTGTCACATATTATAGCAATTGTACAACAGCAAACCACGAGAATAAAATTTGTATTCATTATTTTCAAGAAGATTTCTTTTTTATCAACTTATCGATATCAGTATACCCTAGTCGATATGTAAACAACACTTAACATCTGATTTGGGTGTTAATCTTGAACCCAAAAATGAGCAGGTATAATTTGAAAATGATGCTAAGAGCTTGTTTCGATGTTTACTAAAAATGTTAATATTGTCATAAAATTTAGTTATTTGTTTGAGTCCGAGGCTAGCGCACATAGGTTAGTTTTCAGATATGTATTGTGTCCCTGAAATATTTTACGCGCTGTATACTAATTATATTTTACTTGACATTGTAAAAATTATATTCTGTGCCCCTTTTGAACTAAAATAAAAAATTATTGTAATTGACAAAATCAACAACTTTTATTAATAGTAATATTTATAACTAGTTACGTTTGTTATTAATATTAGTTAAGTTGTAAATTATGATTGTTAATGTAAATAAATAAGGAATATGTTATGTCATAGTAATATTTTGACTAGATAACATCTAAAGATCTTTACACATTTACGTCATATTATCAGTAGGATGTACAAAAATAATGATAATACCTAAGCCTAAAGTAATACACAGCAGTGACCTAGTTAAAAAAATATTTTATCTTACATTTTCCATGTAATGAGCGACTGAGATAAAAAGGTCTGCAATTTATTTTTTACTAGGCGCTGCTTTTTAACATTTCATACTCACTGAAATTGGAAGCAAAGGCTTACAGTTGATTTCTTAAAATTTTGAAACTAACTGCTGCGGCGGCATTTAATTTCATTTTTACGTTTAATTTATTTTTTATTTATCGTGACTAAATAAGGCTATATTTTTAGGTCTTCTTTTTATTTTTTCATCCCAGGCGAAGTGTAATTTTTATTAAATGATTTGTTCAGTTTTAAGTATAATATATTATAATAGTGCAACGTACATGTCCTCGCCAAGCTACTTAGCTTGTTTTAGTTTCTGTTTGTTGTTGTTTGTAACAATTATATGTATATTTTAAATCCTTTAAAACTACATATTATGTAGGTGCTTCTACATAGCACATGATATGCTACGTAGAAGCTTTAACACAACAAAAAATTCTATGTATCACAACTGCACAATAATCGTAATCGTATCGTAATAGAAGTACGCACGATCCTATTGCCATTCAGTATACACAGTTTCAGACACAGATTAATTTCTATTAGATGGAAATAGGTTCTCTAGGTACGACCTTGTACCATAGCTAGCGATATGTGGGTGTCATACAGCGCTGCCTACTCCTTCAGAGACATAGGCGCGTGAATAGTAAGTATGTAATTTTTTTTGGCTTATGTTTAACTTATATAGTAAAATATAACAGTCAAAAATAGTAAATGATCACCAAATTGCACAGCAAAATATATTTAAAGAGATCAAAATAAGTCGACGGAGCCTAGCTTGACGGGGCTCCTATTTTTGGGTGGGTTTAAGAAGGAACCTAACATAACCTAACCCTTCCGAGACGGAATGCAGTGATTTGAGGCGTATAGGTGCTGGTTATGATAAATAAGCATATTTTGCTGCGCAATTACTATTCTTGGTGGTTCCATTTTTTTACCGCCCCCTACTAGGATTAAATCTAGTGCCGCGGGGGACTTTACAAACATTCAAACAACAGACACAAAGAACACCTAGACTCGGAACAACCATTTCTGGATCACACAAAGTTTTGTTTCGTGTGGGGTTCGAACCCACAACACTCGGCGTAGTGGCAGTGGCGAGGCGACCACTTAAACCACTAAGCCATCCGTGCAGTCAACATTTTACCATACAAACATATATTATGCAAATAAATGAACATCTTATGGAGTAGTAAACTTATCTTATCTTATATTATTACAAGAGAAAGCTTAGATAGTCCTATAATGTCCGCCATACTTCTCTGCCCTGCATAAACTATAATGCCGTTATCTGAAAAATGCAAATTTCGAGATATGAGCCAAAAACTAAAAAAAATAATTGAAATGCATGCCACATTATGTCTATTTCACTTATAGGAGATATTTTGATATGGAAAGATAGATATTTTAAAACTCTATCACATGGTATTTTAGTCGAATTAATTTACATTATTTAATAATGTTGAAATTCGATTTTGGCGTTATAGTTAAGTTATATTGTTATTTTATGCTATTGAGTAATACACTAAAACGCCGTTGTGTGGTTTAGCGGCGTTTTTGACTTGTATGTCTTTATAACTATTACATTCTTTTTTTTTTCATTATAAATAAAAATAAATAAAAAATAAAAATGAAGCCTGATTCTGGTTTTCTAGCAGTATCTATGCACAAACCACTGCCAAAATGATAATGCATTCGTTTTTTTTACATCATCAATTTGTTTTCTCAATTGTAAGCCCCTGAATTAATAAACAATGCTTTATCACGCCGCTCAGTGACTCTGAAAGTGCGTTTGTATAAAAGAAACCTCTTGGGTCATTTGTTTAGTAAAACCGGGCCGTGACAAACAGAGATTGTGCGAGATTAAGAAGAAACAAGTTTGTTTTTATTGCTGGTTTTGTAACCGATGCTAATAAAATTATGGTTGATGATTAAATGATATTATTAAACAGCGATAGCTCAGTGGGTAGACCAACAGACTGCAATGCAGAGGGTCTCGGATTCGACCCCACGTCGCGCACCTCTGACTTTCGGAAGTTATATGACTTTCCGAAACTATGTGCGTATTGATTGCCAATTTATTATCGCCTGCTCCGTACCTCGGAGAGCACGTTAAGTCGTCGGTCCCGGCTGCCATGAACATCTATGGCAGTCGTTATTGGGAAAGTGTCGACACAAAAGATCCCACTGGGTCGAAGTGTCGGCGGTCTGCACTGACTGGCCCCCAGATAAGATAAGATAAGTGATATTATTGGCACCTGTTATGTTATAGACATTTAAGGGCTACTGGCTCGATGGCGCAGAGGTAGGGTATGCGTGTGTAGTGTATGAGGTTTCAAGTTCGATTGTCGGATCGGACAACATTTTATTGGGTTTTCCTGTTAAGATTTTCACTCGCAGCACGGACCGTTGAAATGTGTCTGATGGATGGCAATAAGCTCGCTTCCTACAGAATGGGGTAAAGGAGGTGTATTTCACCCATAATAACTCACTAGGTTTGATTTAAGTTCCTACGTAATAAATATACCTAAAAAATGTTGTCATGAGTATACGGAGTTACGGAACAAACGTTTTTTATTTACTCTCTACTACACAAAAAGCAGCGATAGCCTAGTGGGTGTTATTATTTTGTATCTGTGGTGTATAGTAATAATGGGCCCAGACCCGGTTACAGTATAGTACTCAATTAAAGTTTGTAATCTTTATACGGCACAGTGAAAATGACTGGGAATTATTCAGTGAACGTTCCTAAGCTGAAAGGTAGAGAGAACTACGACGAGTGGGCCTTCGCGGTAGAAAATTTCCTTATCTTAGAAGGCATCGACATAAGAAACAGCGAAGCTATAAGTGAGCAAGATGGCAGAAAGGCGAAAGCCAAGATGGTGATGATGATTGATCCAGCTCTTTATGTACACATAAAAAGTGAAACAACAGTTAATAACTTGTGGACCAAGTTAAAGTCGTTGTTCGACGATTCTGGTTTTACCCGCCGCATCAGTTTGCTCAGACACCTAATCTCAATTCGTCTAGAAAGCTCGGATTCCATGACCAGCTACGTGACACAGCTAGTGGACACAGCACATAAGCTAAAAGTTACAGGCTTCGAGATTAACGAGGAGTGGGTAGGGTCGCTTTTACTCGCTGGATTGCCAGACAAGTTCGCGCCAATGATAATGGCTATTGAACATTCGGGGATAAACATTAGTGCAGACGTAATAAAGACAAAATTATTGGATATGATTGCAGATTCTGGAGTGGCAAACGCGGAAGGCACTTTTATGGCTAAAAACAAAAATGCGTTTCGTCAAAAAGCGCGGCATATGACTACGTGTAAAGAAAAAGAAAATGGCGTCGAGCAAGTCAGTAACAAGCCGGTCAAAAACATCAAATGTTATAAGTGTAAAAGAACGGGACATTATAAAAATCAATGCCGATCTAACAATAACCAAAATGAAAAACAGATAAATGCATTCAGTGCAATGTTCTTAACTGGTGAATATTGTGATAAAGACTGGTATGTGGACTCAGGCGCAAGTACTCATTTAATTTAAGATACAAACAAACATTTATTGACAAATGTCTCTTATGATAAAGAAACTCGAGATATTGTTATAGCAAATAAAGAAAGTATGCCGGTTTTATGTTCAGGAAATCTAGAGATAACAACATGTGTTGGATTTTCAGAGTACAACATAAAAGTTAACAATGTTTTGTGCATTCATAACCTTACCACAAACCTTTTGTCAGTAAGTAAGATGATATCTAGTGGCAGCAGAGTTATTTTTAAGAAAAATGTATGCCACGTATATAATCAGAGAAATTAATGTATTGGAGAACCCAAACAAATTAATGGTGTATACAGATTGAATGTATTAAATTCTCAGAAATTGTTAGCAGCTGTGGCAGTCACTTCTACAACTTGGCACAGGCGTTTTGGCCACATCAATAAAGATGACCTGAATGCCATGAGAAATGGAGCTGTAAAAGGATTGGCTTTCCAAGATAAAGTTTTATCAGACATAAATAATTGTACCATATACTGTGAAGGGAAACAAATGATATTACCCTTCACTAGCAGTTTATCGAGAAGCAAAGAGATTTTAAACATTGTACATACTGACCTCTGTGGACCGATGGAAAGAAATTCCCTTGGCATGGCTAAATACTTCTTATTATTTATAGATGATCATAGCAGAATGGCTTTTGTGTATTTCCTTAAGTCAAAAGATGAAACATTTATGTATTTTAAACAATTTAAAAGTTTTGTAGAAAATCAGAAGTCAACAAAAATAAAAACTTTAAGAAGTGATAATGGTGGAGAATTCTGTTCGTCAATGTTTGAAAATTACTTGAAACAAAGTGGAATCATACATCAAAAGACTACTCCATATACCCCGCAGCAAAATGGTCTTTGTGAAAGATATAACAGATCCATAGTTGAAAAAGCAAAATGTTTAATGTTTGATGCTAAACTTGAAAAGCATCTATGGGCAGAGGCAGTTCACACTGCAGTTTACCTCAAAAACAGATCACCAGCTGCTGGCCTTAATCAGAAAACACCATTTGAGTTATGGACAGGTCAAAAACCAGATGTAAGCAACATTAGAATATTTGGAAGCTTGGTTATGACACATGTGCCCAAGGAGAGGCGACAGAAGTGGGACAAAAAGGCTAGGAAGTTGATTCTTGTTGGGTATGCTGACAACATTAAAGGTTTTAGATTATATGATCCTTTAACACATAAAGTCATAGTGGCAAGAGATGTCATAATAATGGAAAAGGAAGATAACAGCATGTCACAGATTACCATAGAGAAAAAGAGTACAGAAATGCTTGATTCAGTGGGGAAAGAACAGCCAGAACATGTTCAATCTGTTTCAGATGTACAAAGTGATGATGAGGTACATGACAAAACTTATATACCAGAAGAAGAATCCAGTGATTCTGAGGACAACTACTATAAATCATTGTCATCAGATAATGACTTAATAAGTTCACCTCAGCAAAACCCTGTAAGGTTACCAAAGCGTACCAGAAGAAAACCTGACTATTATGGATATGCAAACTTATGTATTTTATAATTGTACAGATACTTATGAGAAATTGAAAGTTGAATTAAAGGCTAAATTTAATATAAAAGATTTAGGAAAAATTAAGAATTGTCTTGGTATGAGAGTTACTGTTGGAAAGGATTTTGTATTTATAGAACAGACAGACTACATTGATGTTATTTTAAAAAGGTTTGATATGTATAACTGTAAAGGTTTGGATACTCCAATGGAGAAGAACTTAAAATTAGAAAAGGCTGCTAAAGTCTCTTCTCAATATCCCTACCAGCAATTACTTGGAGCATTAATGTATTTAAGTGTTTTAACTAGACCAGATATTGCATTTGCTATTAGTTTTTAAGTCAATACAATAACTGTTACAATGAGACACACTGGAAACATTTAAAGTGTGTTTTAAGATATTTAAATAAAACAAAACACTATGGATTAAAGTATATAAAAGATAAGTATAAAATAATAGGTTATGTTGATGCTGATTGGGCTTCATGTGAAATTGATAGGAGGTCATATACTGGGTTTATTTTTAAAATGTCTGGAAGTGTAATATGTTATGAGTGTAGGAAACAAAAAACTGTTGCTCTGTCTAGTACAGAAGCAGAGTACATGGCACTCTATGAAGCCTGCAAGGAGGCAATTTACCTTAAAAGATTAATATGTGAATTAAATAAGAATAACATAGAAGATATGCCTGTTAATTTGTTAAGTGACAATCAAAGTTCTCAAAAGCTAGCATCTAATCCTTTGTACCATCGGAGAACAAAACACATTGATGTTCGACATCACTTTGTTAGAGAATGTATTACCAATAAAGTTATAGAAATATCATATGTGCCTACGGCTGATATGCCAGCTGATATATTAACCAAGAGCTTGTGTCATACTAAGCATTATAAATTTATGAATAGTATGGGATTGTCGTTGATAAAATAAGATTGTTATTGTTTGTTTATGGTTAAAGTGTTGAATATTGGAAATGTTGTGTAACACAGTGTAACATGTATAATTATATAGCAATTATTTCTATAAGTGGGGATGTTATTATTTTGTATCTGTGGTGTATAGTAATAATTGTCACTCTAGCGCCATCTACATGATGTGTTCACTATGTTTAAATAAAGCGTCAGTACGTAACGGACTACCACACGAGTTTTATTATAATAGTGGGAAACCGTTGGACTGCCACACAGAGGTCTCGAGTTCGAGCCCAAGGCGCGCATTTCTGACTTTTCGAAGTTATATGCGTATTAAATAGTTTATTATTGCTTGCTTTAACGGTGAAGGAAAACATCGTGAGGAAACCTATGCAAGTTTCCTCATGATGTTTTCCTTAACTCTCAGATATGCATCTGTGAGTTCTCTACAATGTTCTAGAAGATATGTAAAGTCTGCCAACCCGCACTAGGCCAGCGTGGTGGATTCTGACCAAGCCCTTCTCACACTGAGAAGAGGCCCGTGCCCGTTTAATACTGGGGGTTAGGGCCCGTTTAATTCGTGGGACAGTTTAATACAGGGCTGATATTATTATAATAATATATTATATATACAAGAATTCTAAACCGGCTATCGGGTATATTTGTAGATTCTTGCTAGTAAGGATTCCCTAGGGTAAATAGTATCACAAAAAAAGCATTTGCCTGTCATGGGAATCCAACCAGGCACGTCATGATCATACGCAAATATGTAGGCAAACTTATGCCATAACGACACTCTCGATTATTGCAAGTGATATTAGATCACAATAACTTCTCATAGCCAGTTGCACTCACTGATCGGTAAACGATTAGCGAGGTTAAGCAACGTTGGGTGCAGTCAGTCTATAGATGGGTGACCGCTTAGTGGTATTCCATCTGAGCGTCTTCGTGCTTCGGAGGGCATGTGAAAAGTCGGTCCCAGTTGTTCTCAAATTAATAACAGTCGTTAAGCCATGTCAGAGGCCTACGGGCGGCTTGAACAACTCTTTTTTTTTTCTTTTTGTGTCATTTATTCACTTGTAATAATAATAGTATAACATATAAACTTGATAACAGGTTGGCCACTAAACAAGAAAAAAACTATTTTAATGCGGCACGTGTTAATGACATCCTAATCCTAATCCTAATATTATAAAAGCGAAAATGAGTTTGTTTGTTTCTTTGTTGTTACTTTTTCACGCCTAAACCACTGAACCGATCATCCTGAAATTTTGTATATACGTTGTCAGGTGTACAGAAACGGACATAGGCTACCTTTCATCCCGAAAAAATTACTCTTACCGAGGAAAACAACAATAACGTTCTTATGATAATAGACGGCGCCACGTGTCTTTCGAATCATGATTGAATTACCTATATTACAAGCAGAGTACAACCCGAATTAATTGTCAAATTCTAAATTAACGCAAGCGAAGCCGTGGGCAAAAGCTAGTCTACAATAATTATTAGAAGCATTTGCTTGTTCTTCACTATAACGCGTTCTGTTTTTAATTAGTCATATACATATGACGTAAGGCGAATAGTAGACTAATGTCTTAACAAATGACTGACACTTAACTAAGACGGTTCATTGTTCAATAATGAATTACCACATTATTGTTAGAAATGTCGTATACAGCTACTGAATATTCATCATCAAGTATGTATATAAGGGAAAACTAAGTTTAGAAGTAGATGTTTATTATATTGTACGGATGAAATTATAATTTTTGACGTGACAACGTCTAATAAATCGATGAACGGCAGCTGCACGCACGAAAAGGGATGACTCATTGTCCCGTTACGACCATCGTCCCGTTACGCTCATTGTTACGTTACGGGAAAGAAATTTTGTTATGACGTTGTCACGTTAAAATATCGTCCGTAAAACGACTTTACAGACAACCAATTTTTGACGTGACAACGTCTAATAAATCGATGAACGCCGGCTGCACGCACGAAAAAGGATGACTCATTGTCCCGTTACGCTCATTGTCCCGTTACGCTCATTGCCCCGTTACGCTCATTGTCCCGTTACGCTCATTGTAACGTTACGATCGGAGCGAGAGCGATACACGAGCGAGCGAAAGGCACGATCGTGACGTTGTCACGTTAAACTATCGTCTGTAAACCGACTTTACAGACAACCAATTTGTTTTTTATCATTTTGAAAGACTGCGACTAACGAATTAAATCGTTCTCGTGGGTACATATAATTAACGGTGAAAAGATACACACAGACTCAGGACAATTGCTTTGGATCACACAAATAATTATCTTGAATGGAATACGTACCCACACTAAGTAGCGTGACGTTAGCGGCAAGGTGACCGCTTGTCCATTGCATCATTCGTGCAGTCATTTAGACTATTGTCGATAAACTAACTTGTTGGTCCTAGGATAAGTTTGTATGTTATGTGTGTATTATATCGTGACTTTCTAGAATAATTCTCAGGTAGGACAAAATGTTTTTGAGCTAAGGCTAAATGCTGAATAGAAAACTATTAGAAAATTCTCAATTGTAGCACGAACTATCCATATTACGTAGACAAACAGACATAGCTGGCAAAATTTTGAAGTGATGCAGCAGGCAAGCACAGTTGCCTACCCTTTCCACGATATTCAGGCGGAATATCCATATAGCAATTACTCTTAAAGTGTCTTATATAATTTATTAATACATCAATTTAATAGACACCCATATTGCCATAGCACAACAACTCACGGTAAGTTCCGTAGGCTTATGCTGGTTTCTAGGGAAGTAATTTGTTATTTCTCGGGTACTACGAGAAATAATAAGCTTACCACAAACTCCACTTGTAACCGGCATTAATATACAGAATGTCCCAGAAGTCGACGTCAAGCCGGAATCAGGTAACAGGCTAAGTTATAAAAGCAATCAGAAAAATAAAAAATAAAAACTAATTTACGTATTTTAATATTATAGTTATTTTTAATAAAATAAAAAATAAAATATACACCCTTTGACGGTCTTTTCACTTCTGTTACTACAGATATTTACTTGTTGAATTATTTTATTTTTATTATGTAATCTCGAGTAATCGGAAAAATCGAGAGCTTAAAGAAGTATTATTATTATCTGTGTATAGACGCGATTGATAATAATATACTGTTTATATAAAATAATAAAATTTGGTTATACAAATATCGTTGCAATGTGATGTCAATGCCATTACACCGAGTGTTGTCGATGCAAATCCCACACCGAACAAAAATTTGTGTAATCCACAAATGGTTGTGCCGAGTCTGGATATTATTTGTTTCAATGATTGTAAATTAATCCGTAATAATAGAATTACTCCTAGTACTGGATTTTCTTAAAAATAGGAGCTAGACATTGTCAAACCTATGTTAACATAAAATACAATATATTACGATTTTATTCGGGGTCGTTACGTTGAAGATAATTGACGTCACAAAAAGACAAATACAGCCCGAGGGGCTAAAATTGATTGTTCTTCAATTCTTAATTTGAGAACCCGTATTCTTTAAGCAGAAGAGATTGATGGAGTAAGGGCAGAACTATGTAGGTCAAGTGAAAAACGAACCTATAAATGTAGAAAATTTGTAAAGAAAATTCCGGTATAGACGAATGGTGAAGGCTACGGACTTGCTATCGAGAGTTTGTGGGTTTGGACCTACTATTGCACTACTAGTAACTATAGTACTAATGAATAGTAATATTTAAAAATAATGCCGTTACCTTATAAAAAGTTAAGCCTCGCTGATTTCAGCATGAATAGGCCGGCTCGACCGGGGAAGGTAAGAAGGTAAGGAAACTACCCTCTCACAGAATATCGACGTGAAATAGCAGTATTTCTACTGTTGTATTTCGCTTGAGTGAGAGTGCCGGAGGCCCAATCACCCCTTTCCCCCTTCCCACTCCTTCTCCTTCCCACTTCCTTTCCTTAAGGGTCGGTAACGCGCAAGTGATGCCTCTGGTGTTGCAGGCGTCCATAGGCTACGGTGACCACTTACCATCAGGTGGGCCCCGTATGCATGTTTGCCACCTTAGTTGTATAAAAAAAACAAAAAAACGTGTTAGAGGCGTAAGTATCATATATCTATAGTACATTGTGAGCGTGTATATTTAACGTACATTTTAATAAGACTAAGCTCAGCTGTATTTAAATTTATGTAATTAAATTAGCCTTTTAGCTTTCACAATATAAGAGGTAAGTCTACTACTACGACCGATGGGGTAGATTTTCTAGACGATCGGTTGCTACTGAGAATTTCCTATCATAAAACACATTGTTCAACCCGGGAGTCTAGCCCGTGACTTACTTATGTCACGGGAGCAATGAGGTAAGCAGACAGTGTGATCCAAAGACAAGACACGGTCTATTCATGTGCAAAGTTTTATCCAAATCTATTCAACTGTTTCCGCGTGACTGAGTAACAAAAATATATTTCCAAATTAAGTTAAAATGTTCATTTTCCCTTAGCCTTTTATATATATATATATTTTTATTGTTTTTATTTTTTTATGTCCCACTTCTGGGCAAAAGTCTTCCCTTGGACTTCTAAATCACTCTGTTGATGGATTTTTCCTGTCAATCCCTATCAAATGCGTCTAGGTCGTCCCGCCATCTCCGTTTAGGTCTACCCCGTCGCCGTCGAATGTCTTGTGGCACCCAATTGGTGACGATTGGTACCCACCTCTCTGGGTGCATGCGGCAGACGTGTCCGTCCCAGTCCCAATTCAACCTGGCGGATTTCACACCTCTATCGGCTATCTCTCTCTATAAAATATTCATAATAATTCTACTATATTTTACTAGCTTTTGCCCGTGGCTTCGCTCGCGTTAATTTAGAATTTGACAATCAATTCGGGTTGTATTCTGCTTCAATCAATCAATCAATCAGCCCACCGCAGTCCAGTGCTGGACATAGGCCTCTCCCATTTTTCACCACAAAATCCGGTTTTCCGCCTTCCGCATCCAGTCTGACCCAGCTACCTTTCTCAGGTCATCGGTCCACCTTCTATTCTGCTTGTAATAATATAATTCAATCATGATTTGAAAGACACGTGGCGCCATCTATTATCATTAGAACGTTATTGTTGTCTTCCTCGGGAACAGTAATTTTTTTCGGGATGAAAAGTAGCTTATCTGCGTTTCTGTACACCTGACAACGTATATTCAAAATTTCCGAATTATCGGTTTCTGTGGTTTAGGCGTGAAAAGGTAACAAATAAACAAACAAACTCATTTTCGCTTTTATAATATTAGTTAGGATTAGGATGCTAGTTTCTGCCTGTGGCTTCGATCAATTGAATGCCAAGGCAATTCATAGGTACTATGGCTACTATCTATTCTTTTCAAATATTTACTTACATACTAATGCTACTCTGCTTAACTCCCTAATTAATGTTTTAATACGATTACTAACTAATATTATAATACGCTTTCACGTCTTAACTACTAGACCAATCATTTTCAATTTTGGATACCTACACATTTTCAGGGGCATAAAATACGACATACCTTTAATTTACAAAAAGTACTGTTCCCGAGGGATAGTTTATGGACAAAATCTACATTAACGCGAGCGAAACCGCGGGAATATAGTAGACCGTACCGAAATAATGTAGGGACCTTAGCCTAAGGCAATGCAGCGACCTACTTTTAAAAATATTTTATCTTTCATTTTCCACGTAATAAGCGGCTGAGATAAAAAAGGGTCTGCAAATTATTCAACCCTAGGCACCGGGTCTTAACATTTCATATTCTCTTGTAAAACCGAAAATTTGACCCTCACGTTAGTTTTGACTGCCTTAGTGGCGTAGTGGTGGTGCATGCGACTGCTTTGCATAAGTTCTCGAGTTCGATTTCAGAGTCGGGCAAACTTAATTGGGTTTTTCTGTTAAGAAATTCTCAATTACGTCAAGAATATTATTATTATATTTGTATAAACTGAGATGGGTAAAAAATATATATTTGATCTGCAACAGAAGGACAGATAAGCAAAATTCTAGATTAGCAGAAAGCCAGATTTGCATAAAGACAGATATTGTACTGTCGTCGTCAAAGAAGATACAAACCCTTTTAACCCTATTATCAATTTGCGACCTCTTTCTTCTTCTTATTTGTTTTTTCGAATATGATTTCGAATTGGCTATCATAAATGCTGAAAAATACATTTAAAAGAAATATACAATATAAGATTTACATTATTTCCGAAGGACATATACAAGTATAATTATAACCAGTCCAATTAAATGCTGTGAGATATGCTAGTGGATAATGACAACGATTATAAAATTAAACGAAATTGTACAGAAAAAGATTTTGAATAGACAGGGCTGATTATGAATAACTATAATAAGTACATTAATTATTGTAAGTTAATACACGTTTCAAACTAATATGTTATGTTCCACATTCTGGAACTATGTACTGCAGTCATGGAATACATATTATGTATTCCAGGATCTGTATTGTTAAAGGGGTTTTACATACGTACATAGTTAGCCCACACCCACATTTCCCCAGCTATATATAGCTACCTTTCGGCCCACAGGCATTACAGGGCTCAGTTTCAGACTATGTGCTAACAGACAATTTCTTGACAGAGAAGCCTAATAACACTTTGCTCGACTCGGATATCGAATCTAGGACCTCATGCACAGAAATCGCATAGTTCACCGCTGCGCCACTGAGGCAGAGTCTGCACAGTTAATATCATTCACAACACCGCTCAAACTCACTTCAAATATTTAAGCCGCTTGCTTGTGCTTAATCTGCTTGATGAATTTTTGCTGTTCAGACAATTAAGTTAGGACCAAAATGCAGAGCCTGCTGTAATTCTTCTTTTACTAGCCACTGCTTTTGACACTGTTTATAGACATTACTTAAAATAAAGTGTTTTAAGTGATGTTCTGTGGATGAGTTGTCATCTTTTGTAGTGTATAGTATTACTAGATTTTGTCCGCGTTTTCACTCGCGTAAATGTAGGTTAGATCATATAATATTTTCTTATGTTTACGCGAATGTTATACATTGAAATTAAACAAACTTTATACGGAGTTTATCGCGTTTTTTATTTTTATAAAACACTATTATTACATCATTTTGAAACTTTAAACTAGGTACTACTATACTAGTGTCATGATTTCTTATTTTTGTTAATAATTCTGTTCGGGAGTTTTTATTTATTCAACGGGCAACACGGCCAACCGTCATTTTAAAATAGTGAAGTTATTGTGGAGGGGAAAAATAACTCGTTCTCTCGGCGAAAGATCGCTCAGTAGTAAGGAACTAGCATTCAACTGATTAAGACGTTCTCAATAGTCCGTGTAATTGCTGTGAGTTTGGTAATATAGTCACATAATATTTTAGACGATTGAGTTTCATTATACTAGTCGTAGTTTCAAAATTATATAATAATAGTGTTTTAAGTGTTAACTACACATACTTTTTTGTTTTTTTATCAAGTTATCTTAAATTGTAAGAATATTTGAGTGGGTATTTTAACACCATATATTCAAATGCTCACTTAAGAGAGGTTTGATGAAATGTATTTGAGAATAATCAGTTGAGATTTGTTAAGTTTTATTCCCTTGTAACATAACATAAGCATAATTTATATCATAATATATCTCTTTGTATATTATTATTTATTACTTCATTATAAAATTTAATAGCTAAGTGATTTATATAAAAATTTCCTTATAAAATTTAATAGCTAAGTGATTTATATAAAAATTTCATTGTAAAATTTAATAGCTAAGTGATTTATATAAAAATTTCATTATAAAATTTAATAGCTAAGTGATTTATATAAAAATTTCATGACACAATTTAATAGCTAAGTGATTTATATAAAAATTTCTAGCAATCTAGTATGAAATCAATAGTACTCATTAATTTTATTTAAAAATCATACATTTATTGAATTTCCAGCGATATCGATTACACAAAAAAAGACGAATGTCATTACACTACCCTCTAATGTATGAGTTATATTATTGTTAGTTCGTAAGACCGCTTTATTATTGTTGAGATTAAAACTAAAACAAAGCGCTTATAAACCGAAGCCATGTAGGCTCTCCAAGAAAACCAGCGTTGTAATCACAACGCTGGTTTGCTGGCAGCGTCTTGCGCCAGCTATGTTGCAGTATAACCATACTGCCACATAGCTGACGCAGAACGGTTCTTCTTCTTCTTCTTTTCGTGTGGTTAGTGGTCAACCTGTTATCAAGAGTTGTTCAAGCCGCCCGTAGGCCTCTGACATGGCTTAACGACTGCTATCAATTTGACAACAACCGGGACCGACTTTTTACGTGCCCTCCGAAGCACGGAAACGCTCAGATTAAATACCACTAAGCGGTCACCCATCTATAGACTGACCGTACCCAACGTTGCTTAACCTCGCTAATCGTTTACCTATCAGTGAGTGCAACTGGCTATGAGCGTCTCACAGGCGCCACGCAGGACGCTGATCTTATTTTTCTTTTAATATTGGTTGTGTTTCCTGTTATCTTATAAGAACGTGGAAAAACAAAATTGTTTTCTGTTTTTCTTTCTTTAAGATGTATCAAAAATCTTGAAAACACCTGTGTAACTAACGATGGACACTACAAAGATAAATCATAATGATATAAACTATTGGACTATCTAGCTAACAGGCTCGCCGTATCTAAAGCGACACGACAGTGAGTGCTCTGTCATTAGGCTGTTATGTCGCTTACGAATACAAAGAGGTACAGACACTGGAATAGATAAATTACAGACGCTGAAAATTTCGACTGGAATGAGCTATTTTTACTCCAAATTCTTAGCTGTTACTTTTATCTTATCTTATGTGGGGGCCAGTCAGTGCAGACCGGCGACACTTCGACCCAGTGAAATCTTTTGTGTCGACACTCTCCCAATAACGACTGCCATAGATGTTCATTGCAGCCGGGACCGACGGCTTAACGTGCTCTCCGAGGCACGAAGCAGGCGATAATTGTCAATCTATACGCACATAATTTCGAAAAGTCATATAACTTCCGAAAGTCAGAGGTGCGCGACGTGGGTTCGAACCCGAGACCCTCTGCATTGCAGTCTGTTGGTCTCCCCACTGAGCTATCGCTGCTCTTTAGCTGTTACTTTACTAGGGTGCCTTAAGTTTGCAGACGGTTGTGAATTAATTACCAGGTTAGATGTTGGGCTTTGTGTTAGGCAATTCTTAGTAACCTAATAGAGTCTAATAATGTACCGGGAAGATGGTAGTGGGCTTGTTCACTATTTCGCCAATTATATGTAGTTGGCAAAATGTGAGTATAACACGTACATCCCCTCCCCTTCGGAAACGTGAATTTGATTTATAATTACCTACGACATATTACATGACTCATTTATTTTTAAGATCTTACAAGTGATTAGTAAATAATCATAACTTTTTATTTTATTGTCGTAAATACATACCTAATAATGTCCGTAGTCTAAGCAGATTTTTATACATTGAATTATGGAGATGACTTCAAAGCTGGTAAAGGATACCTATAGGCTAGCCCATGGCTTTTATCACGGCTTATTCGACACACAGCTTTTTATTGCTATTTGGTCGTATTCAAAGAATGTTTTCTTAAAACTTGAATGAAGTTGAGGATAAAGTCACTAACCTTACCAGCTTCTGTATGGCCGGTTATGCAATATGTATATGTCTTGAAGACTCGAGTGGCTATCTCGTTAGGCAATCGTGCTTCATCGTCAATCCCACCATCACTTAACTTCGGGTGAGATCGAAGTCAAATGAGAAAATACACAGTATTTATTCATAAATAACATATTAAATTTATTCGATATAAAAGAGTTCATATTTTCAAATCAATTGAAAACAATATAATCCTTTCATTTCGTTAAAGTATTTTCATCGAAATATTGTAACTACATTGTACTGAGATTGACTGAGGTAAAGTAAAAGCGTTGATTACATTTCTGTTATGAACAGCACAGGAATATGTATCTAGTTTATGAAGTTTTTGAATGACAGTCTGGTACTATTCTCAATATTGTTGCATTAAATTTTCCAAAGGCATTTTATATCCGTACAAATTCTGATTCACAAATATTGGTGAATATTCTGTATGTCTGTTGTGTCAATGTTTGCAGTTCCACATGACTCAGGGCCATCCCTATTGAGGTTGCATTTTATATATTTTTATTATTTTTAACTTGTGTTGGGATCGAACTGATTATATAATATATTTATAATTTCAAAGTGACTACTGAAAACTGTCAGAAATATAATATCTAACTGCATTTTCGTGACTGTACGTGGAAATTCAGTTGTCATGTTTCGTAACAGACGTTATAAATCGCCAAGAGTGTATTTTTAACGTATTTTTAAATTTTAATTAAGTTTTGGGTAATTTGAAATAACTACCCTTTAAAACATTGAGACAACCACCATCTTAGTCTCTCCGTGACCAAATATAAAGCTAAATAGTTCGATAATTTAAATAGCTTAAAACATACAAAGTTAACAGTAGTAGTTTAATGTTTCAAAATTTGAAATGGCGGTAGCCACATGGATAAGGCATTGGACTTACGATCCAGAGGTCACGGGTTCGAATCCCACTCATTGCACTACAGACGTGAACCCACTCCTAACATTCTAGCTTAGTTAACAAGAATACTGAATAATTTGAAACCCAAATTGCTTGTGATCTTATAATAAAAAAAATTGGGGCAGTCTTTGGGGACTGCCGTATGCCGATAGAAGTGAAAACTTTAATCCTTGATCATAAACACTACTTTATAAAAACAGAAAAAAAAAACAAAAGAAAAGGGGTGGTTCGAGTTCTCTCTTAGGAGTTATTAAGGGGGTCAAAATTTCGTTATTTTTTGCGTAGGACGCACCATTTCTGAGATATTGTTAATATTCTAAAAAATAATAACAAAGCGTGGAAGCGTGACGATGACGCGAGTTCCATGATTTTTGTTCACCCAAGAAGTGCTTAACGCGCCTAAAGAAGATTTCACTTCAAAAAATGAAGTAACAGTGGTTTTTTTTAAATAAACATCGCATATACTACTTTATACAGATATATATCTGTATAAAGTAGTATATTTTCCAAGACATGCCATTTCTAGTTTTGGCGTGATATCTTGAAGTGAAACTCGGAGGCATGTTGGGTGGCCGGGACGTCAGTCGAGCAGACGTACGTTAATGGGTCTAAGTGAATAGTTCGTCCAGTTGACTAGAGCTTGTCACGGAAATTATACAGACTTTACAGAATTATGGCGGAAGGTTAACACACTTTAACATTGTTTTAACAGACGTTGTTGTAATGAATTAGGGAAATGTTTCGTGGTGTTGCTTAATTACTTTATATGTTTTCTCTGCATTGATATATATGATATTAGCATCTGTCCACGATTGCGTACGCGTATATCGTATGATATTTATATTTATCTTTCTTTGTATGGAATAAGAAGCTGATATTCATTGATAAATAGGTAATGCATAACCTAAACTCTTACTACTAATGAGTATACTAGTAGTAAATATACTCGACTTCTACGCGTTTCAGTCAATCAATCAATCACCCCAGGGCTCTAAGTGTTTAGCTAGATTAAATTATATACCTATATACATATACCTAATAATAATATACCAAAGTAAGTAGGACCTTAAGCCATAAAACTGTGAAGTCTGCATTTAATTTGGTGTAGTAGTTTTTATGTAATACACGTACAAAAATCTGTATGTTTGTACGTCTGTCTGTACAGAAAGACGAAAATTCTAAAATACGTGGAGAAAGCCAAAACAATTGGCTTCAAATATTCTAAAAATCATTAACATAATTATCATCTCTCCATTGCTTGATACCGCAAGTTAATATAACACAAAAAAATAAATTTCACCGTTTTTCTATACAATTTTTTTTAAATAGCCAAATTTTATATCAGCAAAGCTAATTGATTATAGATAAATTAGCTAAAGCAATGCTGCTTTGGCTTTTAAATTTCCTTTGCATGTCTATAAAAAAGACGTTGTTTTAACTTACAACTCATTAGCACCCTTGACGTCAATCTTGACTAATAAGTTAATTAATTGACAACACCAGTCAGTTCCGTTTTGTAAAGCAATCTACTAAGCTCTCTATCAGTGATCTCCTTACGTATCGAAAATGTATACCAGGTTGTAAGTAATTTACACATTGATCGTTAGAAAACTGACGTCTATAAAGAAAAACATGCCATTTAAATTATTTTATTTATATTTACTTACTTTTTATCAACACATATTTCAATGTTCTAGATAAGTTTAGTCAGAGGGATTTGTAGTATTCCAATATGAAATGCTTTTTAGTAAATATATAAAATTTTTTAAAAAGAAAAAAATTTTAGTAAACATATAAATGTGATACACTCAATGTAATAATTAATTGAAATAAAATGATAACACATTTATAAGCGACTCAGGTCATTTGATGTTTGTGAATGATGTTAATGAAAAATCTATGTCATAACTGTTTTAGTACCGTGCGTAAAAGTTCTTCAATTAAAGGGGATAATGTAAAAGTAAGACTATTTAAAAATAGGCGGCACCACAAAGCATTTCTAGGGATGAAACTTACCCATTGTGCTACCGATATATAATAATAGGTCGCAAGTATCATAATTGAGGCGCTCATAGCCAGTTGCACTCACTGATCGGCACTGGGTGCGGTCCGTCTATAGATGGGTGACCGCTTAGTGGTATTTCATCTGAGCGTCTCCGTGCTTCGGAGGGCACGTAAAAAGTCGGTCTCAGTTGTTGTCAAATTGATAGCAGTCGTTAAGCCATGTCAGAGGCCTACGGGCGGCTTGAACAACTCTTGATAACAGGTTGACCACGAACTACACGAAAAGAAAGAAGAAGAAGTATCATCATTCTTGGCATGAACCCACATTTCGCTTAACTGGGAAAGTTAGTAAAAATACTAGACATTTACATTCTGCATAGCCAGTACTCAATATTTTAAAATTGTTTAATGAGTAACATACGTTATAATATGCATTATTTTACTTAAAGTCGACTATAACAAAAACAAAGATACGAACATAATTTAAACATATCTAGTTATTACCATAAATTCAGCAGCGATAGCTCAGTGGGGAGACCAACAGACTGCAATGTAGAGGGTCTCGAGATCCAACCCACGTTGCGCACCTCTGACTTTCGGAAGTTATAAGACTTTTCGAAATTATGTGCGTATTGATTAACAATTATCGCCTGCTCCGTGCCTCGGAGAGCACGTTAAGCCGTCGGTTCCGGCTGCCATGAGCATCTATGGCAGTCGTTATTGGAAAGTCAGTGCCCTCTAATATCCTGAAACTGGTCTAGTCTTAGGGTATCGTTAGCCTTCGGGTTGCGGTCAGATGGCAGTCGCTCCGTGTGAAAACTGATATCCAGTCAAATCCCGTTAGATTAGAAAGCCGACCCCAAGTGACTTGGGAATAATAAAGTTCAAGGAGAAGAAGAAGTTATTACTATAAATTATAAATGTATCATCCGTAATACAAAATGTATTATTGTACCAATTTAAACAACAACTAAATTAGATAATATTATTATTCCGTGTGTTAGGCCGGGACTCCACCAAAGCAGATATGTGTGCGGTGTGTTGTGTGCTGTGCGAGAAGAGATGTTTTTCAGCTCGGGGGACTCCACCAAAGCGGAGATGTGTGCGGTGTGCTGTGTGCTGTGCGAGAAGAGATGTTTTTCAGCTCGGACCGGCTCGGCCGGCGCGCGCGCGGGGCTCTGCGGGTTGCTGGCGGGCGAGAGTGGGGAGGGTGACATCGCTCACTGCACGCCGCTCACATCTCTCGTCTCCACTGCGCGTCGTCCCCGCACAGCTCACATCTCCGCTTCCATCGCGCCATACAAATATTACACATCTCCGCACAGCGATCTCCACTGAAGCTGAGCGGCGAGGAGATGTGTCAATAACACAATTCTATTGGTTGTTTAAAAAACATCTCCTCTCCGCTCGTCTCGTCCCCGCTTTGGTGGAGTCTCGACCTTATGATTACACTGTAAGCATTTCATATAATTTAACAATCTTGTGTACCTACACGACATTCTGTTGACGATACTAAACCCAACTCGTAAACTAAGCACTAAGATTGAATTATTTATGCATTTGTCTGGGTACAACACAGGCCAGGCTTCGTAGCATAATCCGTTGGGCTTGCGAATTCTCGGCGGACTTCGCCAATCCTTAGCTATATTCAGGTGTAATTTACAGAGGATACTTGTTGACACAACATCCATTTATACTCTATAGTGATGTATATAAGTATTCCATTGTAGATACTAAGCAGATACCTATTATAAAGATATTTGTTTTTAGATTTATAGCTGACTTACTGATTTTAAGAAGAGAGCATCTGATCAGTACCTGTAACAAAATAAACATTGCGGTTAGTTAAGCAGAATATACGATGTTGTATAGTTAAGTTTTTGGTTCATTAATGGCATGCTATTGAATGAATACTTTATTCAGTAGCCTGCCAAGTCCTTAGTAAGAATAAGACAAGCGGAAAAATGCAGAGAAAACAGTACTATTTAAAAAAAAACATTTTCCTGTTGCCTCTATTGTCCAACAATGATAAACGCGACAATTGTGCATAAATTGTTTAGTATTTTTACAAATAATTATTAATAGCAACACGGCGATAATAGCCTCGCCTCCTATTACGTCGGGCTTCAAAACTAACTGGTAAAATATGTTAACCTTATGTCTACTATCGATCACATTTCTAGACTAAATACTCGATGATATTTTATGACAAAAAAATAATCAATTAGATTTGCTTATACTGAGAATTGAACTAACACCTCACAACCACAATCTTCTGTTGAGGGATCAACAAAATTAAATAAATTATTCTTCTAACATATTTTACCTTCAACCGTATGTAAATTATATGGCAATGTAAACCAATGGCTGACGTCTTAAAAACAATATATCTCAATGCCGCCGGGCTACTTCATATAAAGACGGGCGAAATAAGATATGAAAATACATACATTCTCTTAAACAGGATAATAATATTAAAAATAATACGTTTCTGAGAATAAACATAATATTTTATAACATTAGGTATATCCTTGGAAGTTATTACATATATAATTATGCATAGACTACCCTTGGTAGACTGAAAGTTATTTTAGGTTATTTGAAAATGATAAAGCATTTTTATTTTTCTAATTTTGTGCATGATGTCTTTGGTTTGATTATCAAGTTCTGCAACGTGTTATTGGGTATACGGAGTGCGTAACTGTGGACGGTAGACGGCAAGTGCCTTAGCCCTTTATTGTACGGTAACTAAAGCCTATCTAATAATAATAATAATATTCTATCACATACACACAACACCATCTAGCCCAAACTAAGCAGAGCTTGTACTATGAGTACTAGACAATAGATAAACATACATATTATATACATACCTTTTTTTTCTGTAAATACATACATATTATACATTGAAACACCCAGACAAAGACAAACATCCATGTTCATGCACACAAATGTTTATCTAACTAAAACCTAGAGAACTGTGGGTTTATTACTGATTGCACAGATGGCGTAATGGGTTAAGTGGTAGCCTCGTCATTGCCACAGTGACCAGTGTTGTCGTTTCAATGCCCACAAAAAATTGTGCGATCCAGAAATAGTTGTGATGAGTCTAGGTGTCATTTGTGTCAGGTGTTTGAATGTTTTTAAAGTCCGTCTCGAGACAAGATTTAATCCTACTACGGGTGTTGTCTTTAAAAACAGCTCTATCTTCCCCTTCGTGAGTATAGGCGTTAGTCTATGTATGTAAAATTCGAATATATGATTATAGATGGAATCGTAATCAGTGAAGACAAATTGATCGAATTTCGAATGCGTGATCGTACGAGTTTTGAATATACCTACTCATTTATTTTTCGTAGCAATTGTAGAGATCGTGAATCGTGGGTAGAGACTTCCTTAATCATACTGGTTTATGTTTCATCCCAATTGCTGGTGTATCTTACATCTAAAAAAGCCTCTAAGATATATAACATAATATCTTATGGCGCCATTGTTCTTTATTTAGCTATTTAAATGTGAGGCGCAACTGCTTACATTTACAATTCAGCAGCGCTTATAGAAAGTTTTGATGTCTACTCAACGTGAAAAAGGCGTCAGATGTTATGTATGTATGCAGGGCATAAGCCTTCTGTGGTTTATGCTATTCCTCGCTACTTTGCAAATATCGTCGAGGTCTTTCAGACTATTTCAATGTTAGTGTTTTACAGATTAGACACATAATAAACAGTCGTTTTATTAGTTTTAATAAAATAAAATAAGTAGAAGAATAAAAGATTTGATAAAGAATTTAAGAAGCATGAAATCTTAGAAAGCTCGGCAGACGCCACGCCACTTAAACATATGTACAGCTAGCAAAATGTATGTACTATACAGGGTGTCCGGTAATTAATGGATAACCTTGAAATGTCTTATAGTAGAACTGATGGCCGTTCAGGAAAAATATGAAAAAAAATCTATCCTCACTACTACCTGAGATATATATTTTTTTAATTCATCATCATCATCATCATTAGGCTATAATAGTCCACTGCTGGACATAGCCCTCCCCCAAAGAGCGCCAAAGCGCCCTGTCTTCAGCTTGCCGCATCCAGCATCTGCATTTTTTTAATTACCATTATATATTTTTTTAATTACCAACTTTCTTGTACACCATGACCATAAATTAATGAATTCCATCGGTTTTTTGTTGTTTTATTATTAAACACTATTTATGCTAATAGATAGTATGACTAGCTATTATATATTTTTATTTCTTTTTTTTCTGAACGGCCATTAGTTCTATTATAAGACTATTGAAGGTTATCCATTAATTACCGGACACCCTGTATATATCTCCGTCCATCCCTTGGGGCATATATGGGTGTAAGTTTATATGTATATACAAAGGTTACTCAAAGGTAAATCCTGGCATATCAAGGGTAAATTAAACGATCCCCAATAAATGTTGGTAGTATACGGATGAAGAGTTTTTAGCATATTCAACCGAACATTTTCGTTAAAATAAAACAGTTTCGAGCGCTTTTCATCGTTTGCGGTTGTTTGGAGTCCCACAGCGACTATACACATTGAAAAGTATTTCAATTCGGGTGAAAATGTTAAATTTAAATATGTACAGAATACGTATTTATTCAATCAAATATATTTTGCTGCAAGGTTGGTACTAAACAGATTTAGGTGACCTTCAGGGATAGCGAGTCTTAGCTTAGTTAGCAGCAGACGACAGTATTTACCAGTGCAATAATGCAGAGTCTATTTCTGTAGTAAGAAGCAGTAAATTGAATTTTGTGTTTATTATTCAAGGGATTATTTTAATTAAGACCATTTGTATGTAGCCAAATTAATACAGAGTTATGTTCAGGCCATAGCCTAAAAAAAATTAAAACTCGAGTCGGACTCGCCCACCGAGAGTTCCGTACAAATTTGTAGGTACATAATCCTTGCATAAACACCCTGTTTTTTATGATTTAATTACAAATGTATAGTTTTCAGATTTTTCTCTATACTGTAGTATAAGACGGTATTACTTGCCAAATTTCATAGTTCTAGGTCAACGGAAAATACCCTATAAATTTTGATTCCCTTAAGAGTGTCGAAATATACGTTTTTGCGGCATAAACGGCCGTTTCTTTTATTTACGTTAACTTAGAAGTTTTACTTTTTCACAACTTCAAAAGACTATAGACATGAGTATATAGTTTTAATTTCAACTCGATACTTCCACGCGTTCCCGAGACAAAGCGTCTTGACAGACAGACGGACGGACGGACAACAAAGTAATCCTATAAGGGTTCCGTTTTTTCTTTTTGAGGTACGGCACCCTAAAAAGACAGAGCGATGGCGCTATTAAAATAAATTATAATATTTCAAAGGTAAACAATATTTTATGCATCCTCGCATACACACTTTGTTTACAAGTTTTTAGTTTATTTAATAAAGTTATATTTTATTTGTACTGAATACATTGAACTTAATTGTACATATCTGCATATTTAGCTATAACCTTGTTAAAATTTCATACGCCACCAGGATAATGGTACACTACTATTATAACACGAACGACTGACCTTATGAGCGGCAGTGCCCGCCGGCAGACAGACACAATTAGTTTTCAATTATGTCTGGAATTCCACCAATACGCCTAGCAATATAAGTCTCGTAAACCAATACTTAACCCTTTCTGTATTATTAGCGTTATACTATATTATGAATGTTACCCATACCTATTATAACCCGGTACCACATTCTACGAAAATTCGGTCGCCGCAATGGACCGCTAATACATTAAAAAATATGATGTGCTCCTCGGTCATGTTATGCGGACGATCGGTCAATTATCGAGCCATATTGTGACCGAGGAATATACATTTTGTGGCTTTAAATGTACTCGTATTCCGTCGTGGAAGATCGGCCTCCGGCTTCAAACGGTTATGTCCATTTTCATACATAATAATTCACGAATAAGCACAAATTGGCTTCAGGTCTTTTGCTCAGGTTTATATTATTTAAATGTTCGGAATGTTGCGCTCAATACTTTCAGTACAACGATTGAAAGCACAATAACATTTATTGCAGTATTAGATATTTCTAGACTAGACCAGCGAAAAATGCCTAGCCTTTGGTTATAGAAGGCACGATTTACAGCCATTGTACTGACGTCTACCAACAACTTACGTGTAGGTAAGCGTGACGGAAAAATTACCAAATTCTTCTTCTCCTTAGCCTTTATTATTCCCAAGTCACTTGGGGTCGGCTTTCTAGTCTAACCAGATTTGACTGGATATCAGTTTTTACACGGAGCGACTGCCATTTGACCTCCGCAACTCGAAAGCTAACGATACCCTAAAGCTAGACAAGTGTCAGGATATTAGAGGACACTGACTTCCCAATAACGACTGCCATAGATGTTCATGGCAACCGGGACCGATGTCTTAACGTGCTCTCCAAGGCACGGAGCAGGCGATGATTGTCAATGTTTATAGTAACATGGGAGAACAGGACTGATCATTGTAGAGCTGTGGTCACCGACTGGAAGAAATAGAGCGCTGTACGTAGGAAATGTATAAATACTTTTCGTTCGCCCGCGAGAGGGGACAAGTGTATGACAACGGCAAAGCATACTACCAGTCATACTGCTGCATAAGTAAGGGTCACTTCTTTATTTAGTAATAGAGATAATTCTTTGATTCTTGTTGGTGATAAAAAGATTAAATAAAACATGGTAAACACAAGATGCTTTCGAGTCTTCAAAAGATAAAAACATTGAATGAAGTCTTAGCAAGCTAAAATCCCTATTAGTGAAATTTTAATGACATACCTTTGTAAAACCAGTTTTTAATATTCAGGAAGTAAACTTTGGTTCTATTTGAAATTTACGTAGGAATGGGTCGTCGTCACAAAGAACAGTGACAATGCGTAAGTAATGACGGTGGATAGTCCATCTGCTAAAAGCCGTATTGTTATGCTTTTCTCTCGCCACAATCTAAGGCTATTTGGGGATGGCTTAACGCTTCGTATTCTGAAAGCTTACACCTAGATAGCGAGATTTTGACGCCAGTATATCATTAAAGTAAAGCGAAATCAAATAATAAATAAATTATTTAAATTCTATTTTTAGAATAAAGATTTTAAAACCTTCCGTACCGCTTGGTGATAACTGGTTAACGGTAGTAATTAATATGTTAACTTTACTCGCGCATCACCAACTGTGTAAAAACAAACCGCTGCATTTCCAGCATATGCGACAACTGTCTAAACACATTTTTGAATTTAACAACCCCTGGCTCTTTACCTGACTCTTAAGCAGTCCAGCTAGCCAAGCCTGCTTTCTGTGTTATCTTCAATTACTTGCATGGTGAAGAGTGATCGACAATATACAATGTGAAGTCTGGCAACCTCACTGTGCCAGCATGGTGGCACAGGCCATAGCCTACCTCGCTCATTCTGAGGCAAAGCCCGCGCTCATCAATGGAACAGTTCATCAAGAGGGGCGATATCATATTATTAAAATATACAACAACTAACTCTACATTTATAAGCAAGTCTATAATTTTATATATTGGTGTGATAGCGTTACCTATTAATATTATAATGTGAAAGTTTGTGAGGATGGACGGATGGATGTTTGTTACTCTTTCACGCAAACACTACTAAATCGATTTTGATAAAACTTTAGAATATTATTGTTCATACAGTTTATACTAGTTCAGACAGCATCGTACACTCTATCTTTAAATTGTGAATTAAATATTATGTACATTTTTTATTTGTTTGAGATAGATTAACTGTGCTATGTTTTATGTGCAAATAAATTTTTTATTATTTATTATTATACATCAGACTAACATATATACTATTAAAAATCTATCTTAACTAAAATCTACATTAATGTGAGCGTAGCCGCCGGCATAATCTAGTATTTTTATAAGTTAGGTTTTCAGTTTCCACAAGTTTCCAAATTTTTCAGTGAATCTCAACAAGTTTGATCATTGCTACTCCTTGAACTTTGATTAGTTCAACAACATCTACGCTAGAGGTACTTCCACAAAACTTAAAGACAAAAGTTTGTCTCAATAAAAAGAATAAAGCACAAATATTTTTAGCAGCCGATCGTGATGGCCAGTTACCTCTAAAACTATATAATTTACGCACCAACAGATCACGTTATTAGATGCTACGACTTAAGTTCAGCGCCGACGGACCGAGTGGCGGCGAAGAGACTAATTCAGTAACAATTTAAATTCAACCTAAAGTGCTTCAGAATACGACTGTATTTGGTACAACGAAATAAAATGACCGCGCTTTGAGTCGCTCGCCGTCGTTATACCAAATACAGTCATATTCTGAAGCCTTTAGGTTGAATTTAAATTGTTACTGAATTAGTCTCTTCGCCGCCACTCCGTCCGTCGGCGCTGACCCTTATCATGATCAGTTCCGAATACAACCTGAAAACCATTCTCGTAAATAAAACTGTTCGAAACAGAGTGCCGATCTAGTATCAGTATTATGTCACAAATGGTATTCTCCTAAATTAAACGTCAAATACTAACTATTCTAACTAAAGCCCTAACAAATAATAACTTTTTTTTTTTTTTTTTATTTTACTCGTCAAAATGACCACACTCCACCTGATGGTAAGCAGTCGTGTGGTCTAAGAGCAGTGGCCTCCACATCGCCCCCACAGTAGCCGAGGCGATGTTGAGGTCTCTACTTTGACGGCCTGAGAAGATGCTTTTTCACGCCCCGCTTAAAGAACCCAGGATTGAAGGAAGAAGGAAACACGTGCCTTGGCAGAGAATTCCATGCCTTGGTCGTTATGGTTATGGTGGACCTATATATGCGAATGTGAATTTGTTTGTTTGATCATCATAAAATTTTGCATACACGTTGTTAGAGAAATACAGGACATAGAGTTCCTTTCATCCAGAAAAAAATACTGTTAATAATCTAACCTAACCTACATTTATGCGAGGAAGCCGCGGGAAAAATCTAGTATAAACATAAATTGAATGTTCATATTACACGTTTATTAGACTAGATTGAAACTGTATTTTGAACAGTTTATTGCGAGCGTTGGCCCTCTGATAACGTAATACTTCAAGAGACTGCCTGCGTGGCGCAGCGGTAGTGAATGCGACTGCTGTGCGTGAGGTCTCGGGTTCGAATCCCGGGTCGGACCAACAAAAAGTTATCGGGTTTTTCTGTTAAGAAATCTCAATACGAGTCCGGAGTCAGGAAGTTGGTGGTGTTAGACACCCCCTTGTCTCGGAAAGCACGTAAAGCCGTTGGTCCTGCGCCTGATCTCTCTTCGGTCGTGTCAGATTATTCGTCCCATCGGATCATGAAAGTTAAGGAACAGAGAGTGCCCTTGTGTTTGCGCACACACTTGTGCACTATAATATGTCCTGCGTAGATGGCCAGTCTCCGTTAAGATTGGCCGCCATGATCGAAATTCGGTCTGGAGGACATTACTTGAAGACGAACCCGACTTCAGTACGCAGAAATTAAGCGAAATATCCAAATAATACATCCCAAATACGTTTACCTTTTGTATAACAGGCCTGGAATGGTATAACATTATAAATTCCCTTAGGTTTGTGATTCTATTTTAAATACAAATTTCGCTTCGAGCTATTTTTGTACTGGGTCAGATATATTTTTTTTTCTTTTTAAGGTTATCGTCTCTTGAAGGCATAACAAGGGTTAAGTTAGTCGCTTCAGGCCATTTGGAATATTCTTTTGTTTATGTTCTTTTGTTTTAATTTCGTAGGTAAACTAAGACTGTGTTTTCGGTGCCAAGGCATAAGCTTCAGGTTATTGTAGCAGCCAGTTATGAAGTCCACGGTTCTCGGATTGGACCAAATGTACTTTCAGTTACAGCACGGGGTGTTGTTATCTACCCAGTAAACTATAATGTTCTATTTTGTTTGGAAAATCAATTAAAGATGGCTCTGGGCGGAGCGAAGTGGTATATCAGACTTCTACTGTCTAAATCCTTATCCGCATTCCTTCTTCTTCTTATTCGCCTTTCTATTCCGGGAACAAGGGATTTCTTTGGAATTGCTCCGCGATCCTAAAAATGGTTCTGGCCTGGCAGTCGTATAGTGTGCTGCTTGTATACGTAGATGATTAGTTATGGGTTCAATCAATAGATGCGCCTTACAAAGTTTAAATAACAATGGTTATGGACGTTAAACTAAAATCTGACACACAATACCAATATCCCATTTGAATAGTATATATATATATAATATAATAATATAATATTCTACCACATACACACAACACCATCTAGCCCAAACTAAGCAGGGCTTGTACTATGGGTACTAGAAACACCCAGACCAAGACAAACATCCATGTTCATGCACACAAATGTTTGACTTGTGCGGGAATCGAACCCGCGACCTCAGGCGTGACAGATTTTATTATGAACACTTGACTACGGTGAACGTGGTTATCTATAGCCATACACATTTTATATACTTAGAAATTGCGCCGCTGGCAAAAGCTTTAATGAATTAATTAGAGTGGATGGCGAGACACGTAAACATTTTTGTCATAATTAAGAGCTGTAAAGACTAGACGTAGTAGATTGCCTCGGTGGCATAGTAATTGTGAAAGTGAGTCATGTGCATGAGGTCAAATGCTCGATTCCTGGGTCGGCAACAGTGATATAGAATTTAATTTTTTTTGCTATTATTTAATGCGGTAGGAGTAGGCTCCTCACAGGGTGGACCGACGACCTGGTAAGGGTCGCGGGAAGCGGGTGGATGCGGATGGCCCAAGACCGGTCTCTGTGGAAAACCTTGGGGGAGGCCTATGTCCAGCAGTGGACGTATTTCGGCTGAGATGACGATGATTATTTAATGTATAGTTTAAAACGAAAACATGTAGTCTTTCTACGGCCATAAAGTCTTTCAATTTGGCAATAATCTCCATAAATACCAGACATAATTAAAAATTTAATGTGTCTGGCCACAAGTGTATATAATAGGATAAACTTATCTCCCGAGTTTCTAATAAAAATGATTTGTAGCATCATTTAGTAGCTTAAATTTATGTATAAGCTTTTTCCTTTTCCTGTTTAAATATTCCCTAGTACTATCAATACTGCCAAATTCTGTTTTTACTCAAATAAATATTATTATCTTGATGTGTCAAGTAAATACATTTATTTAGGAAAGTAGGCAGAGAAACATCTCCTTCATATCCTTGACGTATTAATTTATTCGGGTTAAGAAGGGAGAGGGAATACCTTGGCGCAATCTATCATGCCTTATACACCCACATTTATTATACAATTATTTCTATATATACAAAATGTGGAATTTATGCCATGCCTCGGCCCACTCACAGTAAATGATTGTACCTATTAACTAGTGATTTCTTATACTAGTAAATAATTATCTGTATTTTAACTATTTAGTCTCAGCAGCAACCGGTGGCTAGACATAGTCTGGTATTCTTAGACTTGAAGGATTAATAAACACCATCCATAATAAAAGTGCGAAAGAATAAAACAGTACGTACTTATTTAATATGTTTGAAATTATTTTTGCATTGTTTCAAGATAAATTCGAAGATAATATATTTTAAGTAGCAAGTCTATTTTAAGAGTACAGAGTACATATTGTGCTTACGGATACGTATTCCTAATAACTCATAATGTTGAATCTATTCAAAGCATCAGCTGCTCATTCAAGGAAAATTCTTGTATGACCTAGAAATACTTGCCCTGTATTTCTATCTATATAGATAACTAGCTTTTGCCCGTGGCTTCGCTCGCGTTAATTTAGAATTTGACAATCAATTTGGGTTGTACTCTGCTTGTAATAATATATAATAATATGATTCAATCATGATTCGAAAGACACGTGGCGCCATCTATTATTAGGCTAATCCTAACAAATATTACAAAAGCAAAAATGAGTTCGTTTGTTTGTTATCTTTCACGTCTAAACCACTGAACCGATCATCCTGAAATTTTGCATATACGTAGTTGGGATTAGGATACTCGAAAACATAAATCCTAACTAATATTATAAATGCAAATGTGAGTATCTAAATGATAATGATTATCGAAATACATCAAAAAATTATACAATTTAAATATATTTAGAGTAATATTTCCATCATCTCAAGGTGAATTGGTAGACAATGTTGTGTGAAACAATTCTATTTTTAGACATTCAGGTACACATTGTGCATGCGAATGCATAAATAATGCGAGAATATAAAATGTTCTCCTTTCTCTGCATATAAACATATTATACAACGACATCGCGCACATATTATACAAAGACATCGCGCTATTACTAAAACCTTCACGACCTAACTTTTAGTTACATTAACAGATGGTAGAAAACGCAAAAAAATTAACCTTGCCTGATATCTTTGCACTAAGCGTCGGTTAGATTAATTTAATTAAAATGTTTACAATGTAAACAATGTTATGAAAAAAAAAAATGACTACTGAAAAAGCATTAAGTGAACAAAACGAATAAGTATAAATTAAAATAATTATGAATCAATCACATGAAATCCGCTTATAAACTACTAGTTGTCACCCGCGGCTTCGCTCGCGTAAATGTAGGTTAGGTTAGGTTAGGTTTGCAACAGTTATTTTTTCTGGATGAAAGATACCCTATGTCCTATTCTGTACCTGACAAAGTGTATGCAAAATTTCATGTCGATCGGTTGAGTAGTTAATTAAGGCGTGTAAGCGTAACAAACAAACAAACAAACTCATTTTCGCATTTATAATATTAGTTAGGATTAGATTTAAATGGCTTACACTGTTAAAATTACTATAGGATTTTATAAGTACTTTCTCTTGGAATTTTCCAAAAAATCTTGTAGAATTTATTCGTTCTCACGGAAGAAATTTGGCTGGTCCTACAACTTATAGAAGATAGCAGCCAAATATGGCGCTGTGCTATTAGCAAAAATTATAAATTAATGCAGTATACCATGCTTTTGAACTAAGAAAGAATAATTCGCAAGTGAATTTTCCACTAGCTGCTTCCTAAATTAATGAAGTCATAACAAAACTCTTAAAAGAAATCAGATTTCAATATTTGCGTAAACATAAGAAAAGTCATTTCATAGATTTAACTTTCACATTGTTCTATATCAAGTACCTACAAACAATAGTCTTGAAAGTATTCGCTTCAACTACTTATATCGAATCTCTAAAACTTTGTAATAAGTATGACAGACGCGTTCAATCGTTTAACTTTGATACGTTTATCTTTTCTATTATACATATACCTTTCAAGGAAAACTTTGAAGATATCTTGCCGACACTGCCTTCCTTATTTTTTGTTCCTATTAAGTTCGTTAGGAGGTTCTGAACAGTTTTGGGATGCCATATATCATGGCTCAACGTTTTTGTTGGTGGTCACTGAAGAATAGAGATGATAGTTTTGGACGCTCTTTCTTGCAGTAGTCCTATATTGCTAAGTATATGTAGAAATTTGAAAATCCATTAACTTAGGAAAAGGAACTTTAATTTATAATAAACTGACTGTACGTTTGGCGCAATGATTTATTGCGTGGCCTCAAGTAACCAGGCACTGAGTATGATAGTTCTGATCTAATACAAAAAAATGTGTTACTCACAAACAGTTTTTCACTCCAAGGTGTCCCTAGTGTTCGTTCTTTGAATTTTTCTAGAGTTCTTTTGTCATAAGACACAAATTAAGGTTAAGTAATTGAACAGTTTGCGTTACATTAAAAAGTAGTGAATGTCTTGCCTCGGCGTTTAAATTACCTCTGCAGCATATACCAGAAATTGTAACAGTTTTATAAATAAGAATCGAAACACTTAAATTAAGGAATAATTAAGATATTTGATTCGATATCGATTCGATAAAAATAGGCCATGACGTTCCCTCCTCTTGTCAACCACGACGATTACAATAGAAAAAGATTGGCAATATTGAACTACTTAATATTCAGGATCGCCTTGGACCGCCGGATGTTAACCAATTTGCAATATTCGCCCTCAATAAAGCTATTTGATAAAGATATCTTGTTTTTCATCCACGCTTATAAATATACTGCTTTTCAGCTTTTTATACTTCCTGATACTGATATTTAGGTATTTTTCTATTGTTATATATTTTAGCTGGTAATACCTTACCGGATATTATCAAATAAAATACTTAATATATAAGGCAATATATATTTGAGACGCTATGACTGAGACGGCTCCTTTGGGAAAGTTCAAATCGGCATAAGTCGACACAGTTATGTATCGCATTTTGCTCCGTAAATAAGAATTCTGGCGATCATGTTAGTTTCCGCTTACAATCAGGCAGACCGTAAGCTTAATGGCCACCTTACCAGTATAAAAAAATACATCTGCAGGGATGGCGTAGTGGTCTGAGTGCTCGCCTCGTCACTGCCACTGCGCAAAGTTTTGTGGGTTCGAATCCCACACGAGACAAAAGTTTGTGTGATCAACAAAAGCTTGTTCTTTGCGTTCGTTGTTTGAATGTAGTGCGGGAATTGTCATTTTTAAAGATAAGAAAGAAGAAATAATCATATTGTTTTATTTGCTAACGTTTGCCGCCATATGACTCAACATCTATCGTTTATTTTTACTGGATAAGATATCCAGAAAAATAAACAATAGCTTACAAATAGAATCTAGGTAATAAAAAATATGGAATGTTTAGAAACATGTTATGTTAGATATCTCAAAATATTGGACTATTAGAAATTATGCAATTCTGGTAATATATATTTTTTAACATTTGATTGTGGACTAGCGCGGTAACAGTGAATGTATCTCCTGTGTATACCTTGACTCAATTACGATTCGGTTCTGTTACTGATAATTTATTGACAGAAAACTTAATAACACTTAGCTTGACCCGAAAATCGAACTCAAGACCTTAGGCACAGCAATTGCATTAATTATCGTTATGTCTATATCGTTGTAATTTTACGATTAAAATTTAGGTCTCGCTCTAGGGAGATTTCATTCGAATGTAGTAAGCCGATCCCGACGATTGGGAATAAAAACGCTAGAATGATGGACTGAAAAGCTACATTATTATCTGTGGTTTACTTTAACAAGCGCTGCTAGATACTCTGGATGTATTCTGAACATTGTGGTTAGCCAATTATTATTAATTGGATTGGATAAACGTGCTTTTCTGAACACGACAATAAAGCACTGTCTTTTACGTCTGTCAGTCGAAATATTTTGTGAGCTGGTTCATCAAAATTTGTTTATAACAAACATGATAAACATGAAGACTGACGTCATTCTACATCAATTACAATAAAAAAATTGTGGAACAGATATCATTGACAGTGATCGAGTCACTGATAAAATAATTTTAGGCAATCACTATTATAATTTTTTTTAATTCTGTATTAGGGGGCAAACGAGCAGACGGATCGCCTGATGGTAAGCGATCACCGCCACCCATGGACACCTGCAACACCAGAGGAGTCACAAGTTGCCGGCCTTTTAAAAAGGAGTACGCTCTTTTCTTGAAGTGTTGAAGGTCGTATTGGTCCGGAAATACCGTAGGCGACAGCTCATTCCACAGTTTTGTTGTGCAAGGCAGAAAATTCCTGGAGAAATGCACAGTTGTGGACTGCCAACCATCTAAATGATGGGAGTGAAATTGCTGTCGCGTGGGACGATGGCGAAAAGAGGCGGCAGGGATCATTCCGAACAATTCCTCGGAACACTCCCCATAGTATAAGCGATAGAAGATGCATAGCGAGGCCACATCTCTACGCAGCGCCAAGGGGTCTAGCCGATTTGAAATATCATGGCAGTCGACGTACGACTAGTACTAGGATTTAATCCTGTGTCGCTTTTGTCTTTACACAAATTCAAACAACGGACACAAAGAATAGCCAAACTCGAAACAATAATTTGTGGATCACAAAAATTTTTGTTCAATGTAGGATGGAACCCACGAACCAACGACCATTTAAATCACCACTCCTTTTGTGTATTCTATCAGCTATACCCATTATAATTTAGAATCTTCTTGAAAATATTGGCATGGAATGTCAAGTCGCGAAAATTTAAGACCAAGCTTTTCCCTTTAATTAGAAAGTAAACTGACTCGAAATATGAAACAATAATACCAATGCAACAAAAAGAAACAGTTATAAAACGTGTAAAAATACACGTTTAAAATTAGTCCAACATTTTTCCATGACAATGGGTCAAAAAGTCCCGTTGAGTTTATATCTCAAACATACGTGCCGTCGGTAGGATGACAAAAGCTCTCTTCAAGCTTGGGCACATCATTAGCAAAGACTAGAACAACTTCACTAATTGGGCAAGCCCTTGGCTGAAACTGTATGTTGTGAAGTTCTCGTGTCTAGTTCGATTTTGAAGGCAGATAAAGCGAAAAGAATTGTGGTAGAAAATAACGTGCTGAATATAAATTTTCTTTGAGACTTTGTTTTTTGTTCTAGAAAAGTTCATACAATTTGTACCTACCATTTTTATCTACTAATATTATAAACTTAGTTTACAATAGCGTATGTATACTTTAATATTTAATGCGAAGTAAACAATTGACAGAACTAATACATAAAATTTAATAATAATATTTTGGATTGATTGTCGACGATAAATTTAAAGGCTTATATCATTTTTTTAAAGATTTTAGTCAAATTGTTACTAGTTATTTCAAGGCAAACCCGGATTTCCTTCTTAACATGTTTAAGAAATCAACAATATTCATAAGCGTAATATAATCTATATACCTATTAAATATGCAGTGGCGCATCGGTAGTGAGCAGTACTGAAGTGCATGAGATCTCAGTTTTGATTCCCGAATAGGAGAACGTATTATAGGGTATTCAGCACGAATCCTGAAACTGTGCTCAGGAAAGGATAAGAGGTCCTTTCCCTATTACCTAAGACCTTAACATCTAGCAAAAGTGACTATGTACCACTGTTTATCCCATCAGGGACAGAAGCGTGCGTGTACAATGTACATAAATTATTATACATATTATATTACATAATATCAGCCCTGTATTAAACTGCCCCACTGTTGGGTACGAGTCTCTTCTCAGTGTGTGAAGGGTTAGGCTACAATCCACTACGCTGGCCTAGTGCGGTTTGGCAGACTTCACATATGTATCTTTGAAAACATTATGGAGAACGCTCAGACATGCAGGTTTCTTCACGATGTTTTCCCTTCACCATTAAAGCGAACGATAATTAACTATTTAATACTTCGAAAAGTCAGAGAATTCGAGACCTCTTTATGGCAGTCTAACGCTTTCCCACTAGGCTATCGCTGCTTATATTATTAGATGTTCTCGCGGTTTCACCCGCGTTTATCGTTACTGCACCACCCCTGCGGGTCGTAGCGCGATGTTATATAGCCTATAGCCTTCCTCGATAAATAGACTATCCAACACTAAAATAATTTTTCAAATCGAACCAGTAGTTTCTGAGATTAGCGCGTTCAAACAAACAAACTAAGAAACTCTTCAGCTTTATAATATTAAGTATAGATTTATAACAAAATCATTACATTCAAAAATATTTTTATAGATCGATGGACATTAATACAATAGGTTTCTTCATGAATAACTACATACGTCATGGCACTGGGTCTCAGGTGCAATCACCGACTATCGATATGTCTGGATTTAATTGGCATAAAGAGATCCAATTCAATTAACATGAACGACTCGGGGTTGGAAGTGGATTGGACGATATTATTCGTCAGTATAATGCAGTGGATTATTATAGCAAGAGTGCAGGCAATTTATGGTATAAATACATATTGTTTGGCCTTTAAATTCAACGTGCATATAGACTCTTGTTTGTTTATCCCGAGGGGGTATATGGTGCAGCAAGCAAGCAAGCAAGTGTACGACAGCAGTTGGTAAATGGTTACTGTACTGTATGATAGCCTGATAGATACTATACCGGGTTTTACTTCTGTATTATCAAACCTTAGGAAAGTGAATAAAAGCTGGTAGGAGAGACAAGGAATGAGAGGGTTACTTATGTCAGTCTACAGAACCTTTCAACCACTAGGTAAAATGCAGCAACTACATATGTTACCACTCTTTTGTGTAGTGAGGTGCGAATGCTACAAAAAATTAATTCAAATACAAATTTTCAATGCTTTTAATATTCTTTTCAAAAGTTGTCCATCCGAACAAAATCCGAATGTTGATTAATTCGTTGTAACTGATTATAATTTGAACCATAATTCATTAAATTCGACTCATATGTTTGATACATTCGACTCACATGTTTGAAACTTAATTTGATGATGACGGGATAGATAGATAGATAGGTCGTGTCTATCAACTCGACGTTATTTCATAATAATGGACAATAGCTTCGGGCAGTGTAGCATTTCTATGCTCTTTCTATCCATCGCACTACATTTCGATGCTCTCGTTTGAGGCAGTAAATTACTTTCTATTATCTCAAACCGCATAAATAACCCAGCGGGACCTATAATATGTAATCAAATAATCAATCAATATCTAATGCAATTGAATATTGATTCAAGTCTAAAATATTTATAATTAAAGAAAAAAGATGAAGAAGATTGAAGATTATTGCTAATGGTTAGTTTCGTGTAAAAGAGTAGTATTTTTCCATGCGAACCGTTTATTCAAGCCCTGACCAAATAATTGGTAACTACAAAATTTACCACATTTTCTTTGTACATTCATTAATTTCCGTTTGCTTAGCCATATCAAACACTGTTTCTTTACCTACACTAAAGCTTAATCTGCACTACGTAATTATGTACCTATTTCTTTACATATTACTCTAATAACAATTCAACGTAGAATACTTTACCGAGCATACACTTCAGCCCCGAATTTCTTACCAAAATAAATTAAGTTAGTTTATTAAAATTCAAAAGCCTTCTTAATAAAACGGTGCTGGCAGTTAATGAATTACTTTTCACTCCACGTTAAATTAAAGCGCAGTGATGTTCTGTAATATTTCAATGCATATTCAAAATGAGTGTGGTTGACGTGTTTAAAATAAAATTCGTGAGCTTCCATTTTAGTTCAAGATATTTGATATCGTTCTCGAAATAGGTTGACTCTTCAAATATATTTTTGCAATAGGACCCGCCTATGATGCTATCACATACTGCTATACTATATTATGGAGTTGAAGAGTATGTTTATTTCAACGCGATAATATCATGAACTACCAATCTATTAGGAAATAATATTTTTGCGTTAGATAGCCTATTTTGGCGGAATATTATTATAATGAATCAACTTATATAATACGGATAATATACACTAAAATCATTTGGTAATATTATAATTAATCAAAAATTATGTCCGCTGATTATTTTATCATAATATGCCAAATTTTTTCTTCAATGGAACAAGACACAGGGCATATTCTCGTAATAAATCTATCCATAGGTACTAGACGTTTTATGTAACAAATGAATATTCTCCTTTATTAATATTAATACAATCAATTCAAAAATACACCTTTACGATCGCGTTTACAAAATAAGAAACCAAAATATTTTAACGCTGAAATAAAGAAGCACGAATGTGTGGTCTTATTTTTCGCACAAAGAATGAATTTTCCAACCCTTCGACTGAAAGCGGGCTACGAGGCCGGGTTATGAATCTACTTGGAATTTCATTACAAAATTTCGTTCAGGTCTTATGTCATAGATACCGTGAAAAGAACGTTCGACATTACGCATTCCTTTTATTTGTACCAATAATATTGAAAAGTGAGTTCTCTCCCTTTGTAATATTAACGGTTTATTGCGCTATTATTACTTTTGAGTATACTAGACTTCAAAGGGACGATATCTGGAGTGCCTATTGATGTTTCTCTTGCATTTATAAGGTTATTACGCTAGATGGCAATTATATCATGACAATGGTTGTAGCAGTAACAAAGCTAATACAGATTAATAGACATGAATTATTGACATTAGGTATGTTTCATATTAATATGTATTGAATGTAAACAGATGCTTAATGATTCCAATCAATATGTACCTAATTGAAGTCTTGTATTAATGGTACATTTACTTCAGTAAAATTTTACAATAGTTCACTACAAACATAGACTCAAGTCTTGTATATTCACGCCACACCTGAGGTCGCGGGTTTGATTCCCGCACAAGTCCAACATATTTTGAATGTACAACATAGATGTTTGTCTTGTTCTGGGTGTTTCAATGTATGATAAGTAAGAATTTACAAAAAAAAATGTATTTAGTATGTTTATCCATTGTCTAGTATATTATTATAGTATTGTCTAGTAGTAGTGTCTCTGCTTAGTTTGGGCTAGATGGTGTTGTGTGTATGTGATAGAATATTATATTATTATTATTATTATCCTCAAAAAGGTAAACAAAGACATATTACATACACATTTTGTTTATTATTGTGTGTTCTATGTGATACGGTGACTTCTATGTAAGGTGAAATAAAAATTGAAGCTAAGAGAGCTTCAATTTTTATTGCACTACACATAGGACAGAAACACATTCAAGAAATTCTGACCTAAGGATCAAATTTAAGACCTCATCATTGCATGCTAATTAATATAAACGCAAATTAATGCCAAGGAAGCATCGACGTAATCAGAATGTAATTTTTTGAAGTGAAAACTTCTTTGGACGCGTTGAGCACTTCTTGGGTGAACAAAAATCATAGAACTCGCGTCATCGTCACGCTTCGTCATCGTCACGCTTCCACGCTTTCCATTTTTGAATTATTTTAGAATATTAACAATATCTCAGAAATGGTGCGTCCTACGCAAAAAATAACGAAATTTTAATCCCTTTAATAACTCATAAGCAGGAATCCGACCCGCCCCCTTTTTCTTTTTTGTTTATACATAAGTGTTTATGATCAAGGATTAAAGCTTTCACTTCTATCGGCAGTCCCCAAAGACTGCTCCAATTTCTTTTTTGTTTATAAAAATGTGTTTATGATCAAGGATTAAAGTTTTCACTTCTATCGGCAGTCCCCAAAGACTGCCCCAATTTTTTTATAATGTCTTTATATATTCAGATACGGGCTTACAGGTTTTCATTTCGCTGAGTTCGCTCGGGAATTATACTTTTCTCTGGATAATAGGTAATTTATATCCTTTTAGACATAGAGGACTTTCATCGTATTTACGTTATTAGGGATATATAACAATAACGTGTATGCAAAACTTCATGATGATTGGTTAAGTCGTGAAACAAACAAACAAACTTAAATACGCATTTATAATAGTTAGCATTATTATCTGCACTTATAATTAGCTTAAATATGTAGACATCTATTAAAAACAGTTATATAATAATATTTATAAAAAAAGTATCATTTACATAACTGGTTTAGGCATCGTAAAATTTGCAGCATCGCTGTCGATTGGTAACGTGCCAGCATTGAATCGTTTCAATGCAGTTTTACTATATAAATTATATTAAACTATGATTGTAAATCGATCCAACAGACAAACTATGTACATATAGTTTTGTTGGACTTAGTGTTAAATTGTAAGAACTACTATGTACCTTTATTAAATAAATAAATAAATAAATGCTATACTACATATACGCGACACAATACCACCAGCCAAATTAACTTGATTAATGGAACTAACCCCTTAACCTCTAGTGTGCCAGGGGCTTGCATGCGAGCCAGCAAAAAGCTCTTGTTTATATTTTACTACGTAGCTGACATCATAACAAATTCTGTAGTACCATTTTTTTGATTCTACGAGCTATGAGTGGGCCGGTAATTAACAATAACAAAATCTCAAGTGGCACGCGGCGATAACGGGCGATAATGTAAACATCCAGCTGTCTCACAAGAGGTTAAATATGAACGTTTAGCCAGCATTGTGGCAAGTGCATGGTAATTAAATACTATTTCCTTCGTTCTAACTTTATTGTGTGTTCAAATCAAATAAATAAATATTATTATATTACATTACTTTTGAAATATCCAGCAGCGTTAGCTCAGTGGGGAGACCAACAGACTGCAATGCAGAGGGTTTCGGGTTCGAATCCACGTCGCGCACCTCTGACTTTGGGAAGTTATATGAGTTTTCGAAATTATGTACGTATTGAATCACAATTATCGACTGCTCCGTGCCTCGGAGAGCACGTTAAGCTGTCGGTCCCGACTGCTATGAACATCTATGGCAGTCGTTATTGGGAAGTCAATGCCCTCTAATATCCTGACACTGGCCTAGCTTTAGGGTATCGTTAGCCTTCGGGTTGCGGATCAGATGGCAGTCGCTCCGTGTAAAAACTGATATCCAGTCAAATCCGGTTAGACTAGAAAGCCGACCCCACGTTACTTGGGAATAATAAAGGCTAGGGAGAAGATACATTACTTTTGAAATAGAAAACACTCGCACAAAGAATAATTCCAGTGTAGTTCAAGACTATACAAACATTCAAATAACGGACACAAAAAACACCCAGGCTCTAAACAACTTTTTGTGGATAACACAATTTTTTGTCCTGTGCGGGAATCGAACCAACAACACTCAGCGCAGTGGCTGTGGCGAGGCAACAACTGAAACCACTACGCCATCATATCTATACCAATATTATAATAATAATATAATAATATAATATTCTATCACATACACACAACACCATCTAGCCCAAACTAAGCAGAGCTTGTACTATGGGTACTAGACAATAGATAAACATACATATATATATTTTTTTTTTTGTAAATCCATACATATTATACATAGAAACACCCAGACCAAGACAAACATCCATATTCATGCACACAAATGTTTGACTTGTGCGGGAATCGAATTTATATTATAAAGCTGAAGACTTAGTTTGATTGATTAGACGGGCTAATCTCAGGAACTAATGGTTCGAATTGAAAAATTATTTTAGTGTTGGATAGCCTATTTATCGAGGAAGGTTATAGGCCACATACCATCACGCTACGTCCAATAGGAGTGGAGCATCAATGAAAATGTTGCAAAAAAGGGGAAAATTCTCTTATGTGAAGCAGACGAAGTTGCGCGGGTCAGCTAGTATATTATAATACTAGATGTTCCCGCGGTTTCACCCGCGTTTATCGTTACTGCGCCGCCCCCATGGATCGTAGCTTGATGTTATACAGCCAATAGCCTTCCTTGATAAATAGGTTATCCAACACTAAAATAATTTTTCAAATTGAAACAGTAGTTCCTGAGATTAGCGCGTTCAAACAAACAAACATACTCTTCAGCTTTATAATATTAGTATAGATTTGCTACAGCTAATATATTTGTAAGTAAGTGTCTAAGTAGAAAATTAATTACTGCTAAATCATCTGGCTTCTCTGCAGATGGTTTAAGAGGGATTTTTTTACTTCAGTGGAGATGGCTTGCGGTTATCCACACGGTCTACCCTTCATACAATTTTAATGAGCCTTGCACCGGCTAATTAGAAACGTACCCTAGCTCAGAGGTCTTATGTTTTTTGTTTTGTAATACTTCTCGTGGTTTTGTCCACTTGGATTAAGTTGAAGTAATTCGTACGAAACAAAGCGAAAATACTTGTGTTAGCACGTAATGAGAAAATTAATAAATTAATTGAAATTAAACTACTATATACGGATTTTATCGCGTTGTTTATTTGACACTTTATTACATAATTTAGAAACTGTTACATTACTACTACTATTAAACTTTACAAAATTTTAAGCTAATTAAATTGTTAAAACTATATTATAAATTAAGTCTCTTTAAGTTTAAGCTATATTGCTTTTTATCTAATCCATATACATACCTAGTTTAAAGCCTTTTATCCACGAAGGGATAGGCAGTGACTATAACAACTACATTTTGGCAACAATATTAAAATTTAAGAAAGATGAAGACTGCATGGATGACGTAGTGGTTTAAGTATTCGCATCACCACTGCCGATGCGGTGAGTGTTGTGGGTTCTATCCAACGAGACAAAAATGTATGTGATCCACAAATGGTCGTTCTGAGTCTGCGTATTCTTTGTGGCCGGTCTTTGAATGTTTATAAAGCGACATCAGGTGTAATTACTAGTGCGGGAGACACCTTTAAAAAATAAATAAAGAATGAAATTATAAACATACATCAATTGAAATTCGTAGGTACTAACACAAATAGAAACGTATACAAAAAATTCTCTACATAGCACATTTTTCAGTTTTCATTTTCATTAATACAAAAGGTATTTAAAAAAGCTATAAAAACCAATACAATTATTGTAAGAATTTTTGTCTGTTTGTACGCGTACACACGCGCATCACGGAAAAACTACTGCACGAAATTGAATGCGGTCATCACAGTTGTATTGTTCAAGGTCAAACTAAACCTTTTAATTGTTGGAATACATAAATTGTGTCAGGTAACGGGTGTGCCGTGATGACTAAATTGGTTAAAATCCGGTGCATGTTTCATCGGCCAAGACGTCGAAAATACATATAGCTGGCAAAAGCTAGTATATATTATATAGAAATCTCAGCAAACATTAATCGCGAAAGAAGTACTCAGTCTTTTTATTCGAAAAAGAAGCCATTGGAAATGTGACCATCATTGTTTTCCTTCGGATTTGTCCAAATTGTTTTTGTGATGGAAATTCAATTCGAAGATTTGTTTTTCCGCCTACTGTTGGTGGCGAATCAATTTGGAAATTATTAAGTTTGAACAAAGTGCGCTCGATAGAAATGCTTTTTTTATTTGTATATTAAACTTATTGCGGAGTTTAGGGTTATTTCCTTGTGGACGTATAGTTTAGGTAAATATTGGTGCAAATATTTGTTTTGTTTGAGGGTAATAAAGTTGGCCCCGTGGTATTAGTTTGTGCTTATGTTTACGTCAATCGTGGGGCCTTCCTTGCAAAAAGTTTTAAATGGCTTTATAAGTAAGAAATGTACAGATGTGCTTGGTTATAAGTCTATTACGTAGGACCTAAAAACGTAAGTTTGGGTGTATTGTAATGGATATCTGCCTACCTCGATGGACATGTAAAAACATAATTCTATGTTTGATATGGCTAAGGATTAAATATGATTTAATGTGTAACCTCTCTTTTACCAGTAACTCAGACACAATCCAAATAGCATTGTGGCTCGCATCTGCGTGTGATAAGAGAAACTATAAAATATTATGAGTAATAGAGCCTCGCTGATTTCTGCATGAATGGGTCGGCTCGACCGGGGAAGGACTAACCTCTCACAGAATATCGACGTGAAATAGCAGTATTTCTACTGTTATGTTTCGTTCGGTGAGTGAGAGTGCCGGAGGCCCAATCACCCCTTCTCCCTCTTCCCACTCCTTCTCCGTCCCACTTCCTTTCCTAAAGGGTCGGCAACGCGTATGTGATGCCTCTGATGCTGCAGGCTCCATAGGCTACGGTGACCACTTACCATCAGGTGGGCCGTATTCTCGTTTGCCACCTTAGTTGTATAAAAAAAAACTTAGTTTGCATTTGACGCTTATTTTAATTAGGGAAAGTACCATCTGATATTTAAATTGAATTAAAATTTGATTAAGCTATAATAATAGTTGTATAAAAATGTACACACCTAACTTCTCTATAAACAGTCAATGTTATGTACTCCGTAAGCGTCATACATATCAGACAGAATACTATGTAATGAACATTTTATATTGTATTTATATGAATGATGTCACAAATGATGTGGTTGGGCTATTAAATAAATACTAGCGGTCGCCTAGTGCTCGAAATTCGACCAAAGTTTGCCTGTAAGATATTGCTGATATATGTCATTATATATTGATATAAGTAACCATAGTTACGCGCTTCGACTGCGTGTGTAAAATGCATGGTTGTGTGCGTGTAGTGCTTTTTCATTAATTTAATGTATTTTTAATGCATATTTTATATAAATATTAGGATTCGCCCCTCCTTCTCTACATAAACGTTAACTGTGCCAAATTTCATACTCCTCCGTCCGCGCAATTTTCGTAAAGAGGGGTACAAAGTTTTTGCTTCACGTATTAATATATAGATACTTATTTAAGACACTGAGACTAGATCGAAACTATTTTAAACAGTTTTTATTACGAGACCTGTTACTCATTATTATCAGTAGTATCTTTAAAGTGATATACAAATATAAACAAAGGTTGGCATAATAAAATTACATTAATTGCAATAAGTTTGCAAAACCAAGTCATAATATAAGTTTTGATAACAAAACAAGAATTGTGATTACAAACTTTCAAGTTGTTCGAATTATTCCAAATATTGATGATTTATTTATCATTAATGATGATTACTTATTTATTGGACTGGGCGATTCTAACAATAAACTAATAAAGAAAAATAAGTAGCAATAGCCTAGTGAGAAACCATTGGACTGCCACACAGAGGTCTCGAGTTCGATCCCAAGTCGCGCATCTCTGACTTTTCGAAGTTATATGCGTATTAAATAATTAATTATCGCCCGCTCTCACGGTGAAGGAAAACATTGTGAGGAAACCTGCATGTCTGAGGGCTCTCTATAATGTTCTTGAAAATATGTGAAGTCTGCCAACCCGCACTGGGCCAGCGTGGTAGACTACGGTTTACTCTTATCACACTGAGAAGAGCCCCGTGCCCGGCAGTGGGACAGTTTAATACAAGGCTGATATTATTATTTTCTAAAGACAGTCTGTCAGACCACAGAAAAAGAAGTTAAAGAATGTTAAATAATGAATCGCATGAGTAACACAGTGGTTTCGACAATGTTTGTGTGATACACAGATATATTTGTCTAAAGTTGAAAATCGTTTTAGTAATAGAAGATATAGCAGCCATATTGAGTCCAGATTGCGTTTTCTCAATCTTTATTAATAATCAGCTTTTGTGGGCAGGTCCGCCCGCGTGATACCTCTGTCGATTAAAAGGAGCCCTTTTTATTTTAGTTCCTCCCCAGGTTTTAAACTATATCTGTACTAAATTTAATCCAAATCGGTTGAGTGGTTTAGCCGTGAAGAGGGAAAAGACAGACAGACAAAGTTACTTTCAAATTTATAATATTAGTAAGGTTATGGCATACTGACGTACGGTCCGCATATTATGTTGCTTAAGAACATTATGAGTAGCACTCGTACATTTCTGACACTTCAGAAAAAAATCGTTGCTTTGCGGCAAAGATCACATAGGACCGCATGCTTAAAAAAATCTTAAAAAGCCTGACAATACAAGGTTTATTGACAATGACAATTTTCTATTGAGTTAGAACCAGAAGGGTAAAGAAGAGACAGGGAGTTATACATATTGTGCAACATTTTATACAAAATTATTCGTATTAACGAGTACATCCTTTTTTACCCTCATATAAATTCTATATAACAACTTTGAGTTCAGCGACCTTAATTCCGAACTCTCTATTCCGAACAAATCAAAGGCTCGCGAACAAAAAACAGCTGTTCGTTCCAAAAATTTGTTGATGTCAAACCAATATACCGAATTGAATACAATCCTATAACCTTTTGTACGTTTTAGGATTGCGCGCTCAAAATTGGATATAAATATAATTATTAAGATGCAGGCTAAAATAAGAGGTAGGTAATATTTCGTTTTCATAACTAATATTACTAGCGGTCGCCTAGTACTCGAAATTCGAACAAAGTTTGCCTGTAAGATATTACTGATATAATATGTCATTATATATTGATATATGTAACCATAGTTACGCGTTTCGACTGCGTGTGTCAAATTCATGGTTGTGTGCGTGTAGTCTTTTTTCATTGATTTAATGTATTTCTAATGCATATTTTATAAAAATATTAGGATTCGTCACTCTTTTTCGTATAAACTTTAACTGTGCCAAATTTCATACTCCTCCGTCCACGCAATTTTCGTAAAAAGGGGTACAAAGTTTTTGCTTCTCGTATTAATATATAGATAAATGCGAATGTGAGTTTGTTTGTTTGTTATGTTAAGCTTTGACGCCTTAACTATTTGACCGATATTTATGAAATTTCGTATACCCGTTATCAGGGCAACAGAAAAGGACATAGGATACCTTTAATCCAGTAAAAGCTCTGTTACTAACCTACTACATTTACAATAGCGAAGCCGCGGAGAAAATAAATATATATTATATAATAAATAGTAATTTAGTCTTGATACCACTGAGATGGTATACCATGACGTGTCATTTACACGGTTGCACTAGAAGGTCTTACTTCATTCCCAAAATAGTTTTCTCAGCAGTATAACAAAGGACTTTACTTTTCTTTTATGGCTCAGACGTGAGTTTTGATCATTCAAGTGTGAAAAGCTGTTAACACGCAAGCATGCTAAATCCTAACTAATATTATAAATGCGAATGTGAGTTTGTTTATTGGTTTATTACGCTTAAACACCTTAAATACTCGATCGATCGTCATGAAATTTTGCATATACGCTGTCAGGGATACAAAATAGGACATATAGTACGTTTCATCATAAAAGAAATACTGTTCCCGAAGGATTGAAATTTATTGATAAAATCTACATTACTATTATCAGTCAGTCAGTCAATTTACAAAGAAGGAAATACAATGACGATTTTACATGCAAAGCAATACGCAAAACTACCTATAATAATACATAATAAGATAAATATCCGTGCGTTTCTTAATTTATAAGACGAGCGAATCCGTCTTCACTGGTTAGTGTTAATATAAAAATAGGAACAGTCTTTGCTAATCAAGACGATCAAAGACGAATTACTTAAGTGATCCTTATTACTTAGATATCCTCAGTGGGATCACCCTCTTAAGGAGTCAAATGCGCAAATTGACTTTTACTAATCCTCTATTTATGACTTAAGAGTGTTAGTACATTGTGTCTGCGACAGATTAGAGAAATTACGGTGGATTTTGACTGTAGTATATCTGCACTATGACGTATACTCAAGTCCTGCGTTTCAAATTCGAATTGGTTTATTTGTTTTTTATTAATTACTTGCTTTTGCCCACGACTTCGTTTGTGTATCATTTGGAAATAAGTACCTATAGCTCGTGCCTCCAACTATTGCTTCTAGGCAGCGCGCGGCGTATGGAGATGAAACATGCACCAGACAAAAAATCTTAAATATTTTTTGGCTTGTTTATCAGTTAAGAAGTTAAAATTTTATTATATGCAAGGATTATTTCTATATATAGCGGCACAAAAATGCTAACGTAACAAAACCGTAGAAATTACATTATTATACCTCAAGAAACCATATTAATAGGATGTATAAGAGAAACATTATAAATTAATTATACCCAACTTATCTTTGTGTGTAAGGAAATTAAATTTTGTTTCCGTCACTCCTGTTAACTCGTAAAGTGTACCCTCGAAGCAAATATGTGTATACGACCACGATGTTATGAACAAAATAATTATTTCTGCAATAAAATTATTTCGTAATTTTAAAATTTATTTTGTCTTTGTAGACATAAGGTATAATTTGTAATGACATAATATTATTATTGGTTTATTGTATTTTTTTAAGATAAGGCTAAAGTGAGCCTGATTTATAATGACTACTAATTGCTGCCCGCGATTGCGTTCGCTCTCATTAAGAATTATTTCTTCTTATTTATTTCTTGTAATAGTAGCCAAGTTTCATCAATATATGTATGTTTGCGTTTAAAGCAATAAAATCTAGACCTAAATTTAGTATGTATACTATCTGTTACTCTTCTTGACGACTTCGTACATTACCACCATCCTTCCTCGCAATTAAAGGTATCACCAACTTATTAAAAGCAGTTTTGTAGCTTAAACATAACAACATACAGACAAAATACTTTTGCATCTATAATAAATATAGTGAATGACAGTGAAATCATTTAAAAATTAATGAAAAGTCGACTGGCATTATTTCATGCGAAAAAATATTTTAATGTGAAATGTTTCCAAATATATACCATTTCCAATTACTGAAACGCTGAACCGTCTTTCAGTAGGCTTTGACAAGTGACCGGAAGTGTTCAACTGTTGAGAATTTCACGCTATTTTAATAACGCGAACCTGCTAATTGGCTGGCACGAAGTTTATATAAATTCCTCAAATATTTCGATTCGTTTACAACGCTGAATTTAATAATGAAGTTTTATTTCGTTACAGTAATCTCGTTATTGAATTACCGGTGTTTGCCGTTTTAATTGAAAGTTAGATTCCCTTTTTAGGTTACTATTGTAATAAGTTTAATTAAAAGATTTGCTTATTTAGTTCGGAGCATTGGATGTACTCTTTGAGGGAAGAAGCGAGGTGTGCTAGGCTTTCGTAGAAACTGGAAAAATTTGATTGGAAGAAGATCGCAGCTTTGTCTTGTGATAACTTAATTTGGTGCTCCAAAATACGAAGGTATTTTCAGTACACACAACCTCTTTACAAGTCAAAATCTTATAAACGACAAACCACACCGCACCGTACTAAACAAAAGTGGGCCGGAAAAACACCTGCTACGCAAACCTTGGGACGAAATAAGATTAATTATTTAATGTTTAAAACTGGATAAAATGTATTTTAAACACGGTGGGCCCACATAACATACCTGCCTACCACATGGTGCTGTGTAATCAAGCTGTAACAACATGACCGTTAAATTATGGCCTTAAAGGGTTGTGTACACTTAAGTGGACCGCTTCGCAACGCTTTATATAGAACAGTGTGTATACTGGCAGAATTGAATATTAAATTTGTATTCTCACTTGCCTTTTATCAGTGTGGTGGTGATAGAATAGCCCAGCTTGGGAAGTACTTTTAGCCTTGAGTAGACCGGTGTCAAGAAACTTGAGTAGGTTTTATGATGAATAGGATTTCTATAATCCTTTCTGAAGGCGCTGTGCTGGTAGGAGGTAGACCAATTGTGCTCCTATTACTGGCAATATCCTTTTTGCTGACCTTTTTGTAAACCGCGATGATTTTGCCTAATTTTGCAAACGTCCATAGGCGATGGTAACAACTAGCCTGAAGTTGTAATTAAGAAATAAGGATTACTAAACATTTTTATAATTACTATGTACCTGTAACAAGGCAAAACCCAGGACAAATAAATATATCCTAACTAATATTATAAATGCGAATGTGAATTTGTTTGTTTGTTACGCTTTAATGCCAAAACTACTCGACCAATCATAAAATTTTGCAAACACGATGTCAGCGGTAGAGAAAAGGATTGTCATCAAGAAAAAAGTACTATTCCCGAAGGATACAAAATCTACATTAACGCAAGTGAAGCCGCAGTAAAATATAGTAAGTAATAATTTGACCGTAATTTTAATTATTTCGTAATTTTTTGATACTAAATATGTTAATATATAAGTCGAGGTGGAGTGGAAGGAATAGAAAAGTACGTTGCTGCCAATAAGTGACGAATGTGTCGTCTCACTTTAGGAAGAACAGGAATTCTCATACAGTAAACCAAACTAGTCTAGAAGTATAAACACTGTTACTGAATTTTGTGCGATGAGTAGCAATTCTGGAGTCACATAATATCTTTATTTCCTGATATAGACTTTAACACAACGTGCGATTTACATACCTAGTATTGCCTCCGTGGTGCAGCGGTAGTGAATGCGACTACTGTGCATGAGGTCTCGGGTTCGAATCCCGGGTCGGACCAAGGAAAAGTTATTGGATTTTTCTGTTAAGAAATCTGAATAGCAGCCCGGAGTTAGGAAGTGACGGTGTTAGACACCCCGTGCCTCGGAAAGCACGTAAAGCCGTTGGTCCTACGCCTGATCTCTCTCCGGTCGTGTCAGATTACCGTCTCGTCGGATCATGATAGTTAAGAAACAGAGAGTGCAATCGTATTTGCGCACACATTTGTGCACTATAATATCTCCTGCGCAGATGGCCAGTCTCCGTTAAGACTGGCTACCCTGACCGAAATTCAGTCTGGAGGACATTATTATTGCAAGCGATCATTAGCTAGGTAATTATCACAGAGAGGCCGTATTCCACATTACTTAATAAAAATTATAATTATTTTATGTGTAAGTTAATCCCCAAATTTAACTAGTCATTGTTTGGTGTGTACATACCTTTATACATCACTTTCTGAATAAATTATCGAGCTAGTATGTACATGTCTGGTGACGTCTTTATTGTCGGTAAACGTAGGATAAGGGGTCGCTTATGGTATGATTTGTTAATGCCGCTTGATTGACATTTAATAGATGGTATGTTAAATTATGAAGATATCAATCTTAATATGAAATGCTTGTATGATGACATTTAATAGATGGTATGTTAAATTATGAAGATATCAATCTTAATATGAAATGCTTGTATATTAAGTGAATAATTTAACCGTTTGACTTCACGGTGAAGTTGTTTAAGTGATTGCCTTGCTACTGCAAGTGAAACAACACGCCTAATGTTGGGTTGTTGGGTTCGATCCCCAAACAGGACAAAGTTTGTGGGATATAGATATTATTGAGCTTATTGTACTTTTTTGTCTGTTTTAATATTTTAGTCTAAAAAAGTTTATAAGACTAATGTGAATGGAACAGTCGCAAGAGAAAGACCTAGGCGAACATTTCTCCATCAGATCGGAGGCGTTCTGGATAAAGGCCTGGTTAAGAGCACCTTAAACCGACGAGCGTGTATAAGGAATATGATGAAAGTGAATGAAACCAGATAAGTGTGTCAGGATCGTAGCAAATCGAAATCCGTAGTCTCTGCCTACCCCTCTGGGAAACAGGCGTGAACCTATGTATGTATGTATGTTTTAGTCTGCCAATCCGCACTGGGCCAGCGTGCGGATGCGGTGTCACTGCGTGATGGACTATGGACTTACTAATCCTTCTCACACTGAGAAGAGGCCCGTGCCCAGCAGTGGGACAGTTTAATACAGAGCTGATTTTATTATTATAGTGTCGCCGCGCCACGAACAATATTTCTAAGGGTGTATAAAAACTAAACTATTAAGGCGCGCGTACTCAAATGGTAACGCAGCTTAACGCACGTGCGAACATTGTAAAACTCTACTAACTCGAATTATAGCTACAAAATGTAATATATTTCTATTTGTGTCTAAGAGACTGGGTCCCAAACTTGTATTAAATTGTATCAAAAACGATTCTAAGAAGGAAAATAATTGAGGAAAATGTATTTTGTTGAACAGTGACAAAAGCTACTCATGCTCTGTGCAATAGTCTAATAATAATTAATTCTAAAATCGTAAGGCAAGTATAATTGTAATAAAAAATTACAATTCATATATAATTGACATTAGTATATTAATTATACATTAATTGTATACAGGATTTCAAAACTAGGTCAGTTTAAAAAAAATCGTTTGTAGTTTGACGAATCAATCCTTCACAAATAATAACAGTGAAAAATAATGAAAATTAGTCATAAACGAAGCATCTGTAGTTGAAAGCCTGAAAAAAGTCGTACTTTTTAAAAACTTAGACGTTTAATTTTTATACAAAGGTCATAATTTTTTTTATGTAGTACATTTTTAAGGTTAGGTTAGGAAGGAATCTCCAGTTACAATTTGATTCACATATTCTAGGACAACCTGTATAGTTGTTATGGGTTCGAATCTCACACGGGGCAAAACTTTGTGTGATCCACAAATGGTTGTTTCGAGTCTGGGTGTTTTTGTGTCCGTTGTTTGAATGTTTGTAAAGTCCCCCGCGACTATAGGATTTAATACTAGTACGAGAGTTCTTTTTTTAAAAAAAAGAAAGAAATATTCTATTTTTTTTTATTTATACTATTTATGACTTTATATCCAATATATACAAAATAAATATAACATTAATTCATACATAATTATTTTTGTTTTGTTGTTTGAGGTCATGAAGCTCTTACGTTATTTTTATATGCCATCAAAAACCTAAATAAAAAATAACTTCTTTAACAATTAACAGAGTAATTCCTTAACATAATGGCTGAAAAAAATACGAGGTACTTATTTCCTCACCGATAACTGCAGGTACACTGCAAGCCTTTGACATTTTCTTCGGAGTTAATTTACCGTTAAACTTTTAATAGTCTGCTCTGTAATGAGCTAGTCATTACGCCAAAGGATGGGTAATACACACTATGACCTACTTAACTATGACGAGCGATTCTACTGAATATATTAGTTAATACTGCCTTATTGGTGCAACGGTATGGAATGCGACTGCTGTGCGATCTCGGGTCTCGGATTCGAATCCCGGGTCGGGCCAACAAAAAGTTATTTCTGTTAAGATATCTCAATAGCAGCCCGGAATTAGGAAGTTGGCGGTGTTAGACATCCCCGTGCCTCGGAAAGCACGTAAAGCCGTTGGTCCTGTGCCTGATCTCTCTCCAGTCATGTCGGATTACCGTCCCATCGGATCATGAGAGTAAGGGAACAGAGAGTGCACTTGTTTGCGCACATGCTTGTGCACTATAATATCTCCTGTGCATAATATAGCCAGTCGCATTAATTAGGTGGGAACTCAAACTTAGCTGCCGAAATGAGGATGTAATAATTGAAGAACGCAAGAACTCTTTTTTATATAGGCCATTTCAACAGTCGTGTTATGTGAAAACTATCACTTTCTCGATAATTAACATTTTATTTTTTTAGCAGCGATAGTATCTGCAACTGCTACTCATAAGTTCTCGTGTTATATCTCTATTCATAATTCTCGGTTCGGAAAAATGTTTAGTGGAATTTTCTGTAAAAAAATTCTCATGCCATAGTTTTCGGTTATCGGCTATAAACTAGCCCTAAAAACCATAGCTCGTAATGTAGTTGTAATACACCTCTATCTACTCTTTCAGGGATATGGGGGTGGGCCCAATCACTCTCTTTCCCCCTTCCCGTTCCTTCTCCTTCCCACTTCCTTTTATTTCTAAAGGGTCGGCAACGCGTAAGTGATGCCTCTGATGTTGCAGGCGTCCATAGGCTACGGTGACCACTTACCATCAGGTGGGCCGTATGCTTGTTTGCCACCTTAGCCGTATAAAAAAGTCTATGTACATTTAATAATAGACGAAATATGGTATTTCTTAAAAATGTACTCTATACGTAGTTCTGACAATTTGCGTTCAATATCTATTTACTATGGTAGATAATAATTAATCAATTAATAAAACATTTATTTTCTTGAACATAGGCCTAGCTATTGGCTACTTAAGCCCAAAATATTAAGGCCAATAATTTACTGAGACTATACCATCGCATTTTTTGTTATTATCAAAAACAATGATCCTGTCATATCTCGAACAAATTCGTCAATGTAAATGCAAAAAAATAAAATCCCACAAAAAGGGACGTCGGCCATTTATCAAACTGACTGAAGAGTCATAACTCTGTCTGGAATGATAATGCTTTTTTCTTTTAACCCTCAAGTGAGTAATAATTTACTTAGCTTAGCTTATTATCCCTTAGATAAATGGAAGCTGGACGAACAGTATCCGGACCGTGAATTAGTCATGCCTCTGAATAGGATATTCTTAAGTTGTACGTGCAAGGTTAAGGATGGATAGAAAATTCTTGAATTAGATATTAAGTGTGTCGTCTTATGGTCAAATATAATGTCTTTACAATATAAATACGAAAATTTAATATTCAAAATGCTTATTTGATAAGATTTTTTTTGGTTGAGGTATTGCCACTGTTTTTTTTAATATCGTATCTCATTGGTTCCGAAGCATATGCTTGCGTTTATGTTTGCGTGCGATCGCGTTTTTTTTTATACAGCTAAGATGGCAAACAAGCATACGGCCCACCTGATGGTAAGTGGTCATCGTAGCCTATGGACGCCTGCAACACCAGAGGCATCACTTGCGCGTTGCCGACCCCTTAGGAAAGGAAGTGGGAAGGAGAAGGAGCGGGAATGGGGGAAAGGGGGTGATTGGGCCTCCGGCACTCTCACTCACCGAACGAAACAACAGCAGGAATACTGGTATTTCACGTTGATATTCTGTGCGAGGGTAGTCGTTCTCCGGTCGAGCCGGCCCATTCATGCTGAAATCAGCGAGGCTGTACTACTACAAAATTGTATTCCTAGTTTCGATTTCCATTTGGATGTTCCGTTTGGTATTTTTTAGTCAACACGGTGTCTGTAAATTTACAATGTAGACAGCAATATTTTCGACCGTCTAATGTACGTGGATTAAAACAAACTAGCTAATGTGCGAAGCCTGGAGATAAAGTGGATATAAAATACCCCTGTTCACGCCATCGGGGAAAAACAGACGTTAATCGATGTTATGGCACACATATGTCACGGAAACTATACCAAATTAGACTCAGCATAACTTGTGAACTAACTGTGGCTCATTCAGACATTAGCTCCATAAGGGAATCAATGTTTTATAAAAATCAGATTCAATGTTTTATAAAATTAACGTGAAAATTGACGAACTGCAGGTTCGCGTGTATAATTATTTACGTAGATCATAGTCTGCCCTATGTCTCTAGTATCACTGAATAGATCCCCAAATTATACAAAACTTATCAAAATCCATTCAGATGATCCGCATATTTCTAGAACTACCTGTCCGAATTTTTTTTCGATGTATGTAAGTATTTATTTTCAAAACATAAGTACACACGAACATTTTAATACACAGAAAAAAACAGAAATAATGGAGGTACATATATAATGAAAATGGTTGGTTTGCGGCTTATGCCTCATACCAACCCTGATATTATTTGGTAACCCCAAGTGACGCTCGGACGTACATCAGCTACACATACACAGAAATATACCTAAGAAATACATATAAATTATAATCGATGAGTATATATACTTATATAAATAAATATATAAATTAAAATAAATATAACATGTATAATAAATAAATTTAATAACACTCACTAATAGTTGCCAATCACCGGTATCAAATGTTTTTTCCTCGCCGATATCGTTTCCCGCTAGCACATAGTGGTGTCTCACTCGTCTGGCAACGCGATGGTGGACCAGGAGCTCGCGTGATTCATTTGGCCGCCGCGCCGCATCAACACTGTGGTCGCATGACCAAAACATTGTGTAATAATAAAGGTGAAGTTTCATTTATTGAGAAATGTATTAATGATCACGTTACTACCTTTAGTAGTGGAGCAAATAAAACTACGGACTTACTACCAATTAATTAATAATAAAATATCAATATTAGCAACACAAAAAGCAGCGATAGCTCAGTGGGGAGACCAACAGACTGCAATGCAGAGGGTCTCGGGTTCGAACCCACGTCGCGCACCTCTGACTTTCGGAAGTTATATGACTTTTCGAAATTATGTGCGTATTGATTAACAGTTATTGCCTGCTCCGTGCCTCGGAGAGCACGTTAAGCCGTCGCTCCCGGTTGCCATGAACATCTATGGCAGTCGTTATTGGGTAGTCAGTGCCCTCTAATATCCTGACACTAGTCTAGCCTTAGGGTATTGTTAGCCTTCGGGTTGCGGAGATCAGATGGTAGTCGCACCCTGTAAAAACTGATATCATAAATCCGGTTAGACTAGAAAGCCAACCCCAAGTGACTTGGGAATAATAAAGGCTAAGGAGAAGAAGATTAGCAACACAAACCTTAGCCAAATAATTTGGTACGACTCGGTATTCATAGTTTCCAGAGATGCAAAACTATTTTACTCAATCAGTTTTTCTATAATAAACTATACTATAGTATAGTTTAATACTTATTGTTAGGACGGTAAAAATTAAACTGTACCTGTCGTCATACCAATAACAACGAATACTGTAATACCTCTAGGAAAAGCTAGTAAAATCATAATGACTCCTCCAACTTTACATCTTTTGAAGTGGTAGTTTACTGTTATAGTTAACATTTACTACTAATAGTGTTGCAGACGATAGGCATCTTGCCTATCGTCTATTGTTTAGGACACATTTGAAAATGGGATTAAATATAATGATCATAAAAAATACTAATTGGTCAGCAAATATTGCACAGCATAACAAGCATCTATACGCCTCAAATCACTGCATTCCGTCTCGGAAGTGTTAGGTTATGTTAGGTTCCTTTTTTTAAACCCACCCAAAAATAGGAGCCCCGCTTTGCGGGGCTCCGTCGACTTAGTTTGATCTCTTTAAAGTTTGCTGGCCATGAGTTGCTGATCAATTAGCTATTTCTGCTCACAGATTATATTTTTCTGCTCACAAAAATACCAATACTATGCTAACCATTTAAATAACAGCCTTTGAAAATTGTTGACCAGATTTGTATACAGGGTTAGTTATTTATTTCTAAGTAGATAAAACAGAATACACTGTAACATTAACTCGATACTAGGCAACCCTACCTATATCTTGGGCGTAAGTATAGAAAGGTGGTTTTGTTATTAAAATGTATTTTAATGGGAACACTCTTTATATATTTAAAAAAAGATTTATTTACACAGATAAATAAATCGAATTTGTTTTGAGATTGTTTTTAAAGTTAGCAGTTGACGTAGTAAAATTTAGGTTTTATAAAGTATTTAATGTGTGCAAGATATATAAAAGTCCATTAAACGGCGAGCCTGCTATGTAAATTATATTTTCATTACAAATAAAGTGAATTCTCACCAAAGATAATCCATTCGTATATCAATTGGTTTTTAGCATCACTGTCACAACTATCAGAACAGCAGACTTGCCAAAATGCATTCATCCAGTCCGATATAACTTGATCATAATCCCGACTTTTCAACTGTCCAAACCACAAGCTATAATTAGCATGTATGCTTAAAAAGAAGACATCCCCTTTCTTAATATGTACATATACCAAAATATTCAACAACGCTTTTACTCAGACACATAATTATATTGTAATTTGTAAGTCTGCTTAATATATCAAGAATAGCAATTCTACCAAAGCTTCTCTACAAATTATATTTAAATGCGGCATTAATTCTACCTAAATTAAATATACATCTCACAATGTATAGTATACTGATACTATGTTTAACCACGAGCTTTAATCGTTACCTACGCCTCTCTATTTGTGGTACAATAAATATTTTATTCATTATTACGGTTTCACCATTCAACATAGTAAGCAAGAGGATTCCAGTAAGCTTTAGGGGAATCTCATTTTGAAATTCAGAACAGAACACTCAAAGCGGCAATGAATGAATTTTAATATCGGTTCGTAAACCTGTAGAAATTTTCATTTGCTGCAATTTCCTCATTGAGGATTCTCAAATATTTCCGACTGTCTACGATTCTATTGTCTTGTTGAACGTTTTATTCGAGGTTTTTATTTTAATGTCTTTATTATAGCAAGTTCCTTTCAGGTGAAGATTTTTGGTTATAAATATTAAATTATGAGATTGGCGCTACCGATTTTCAAGCCTTGTTTTACGTCGTTGGATAATAATTGGCTTCGTAAATTGCACATTTTATTTCCGAAATTCTGATGTGCTTTTATTTCAGGTGAATGCAAAAATGTCTTAAAATGTAAATTTAAACTAGTTCGTGACATATTAAATATTAATACACACAAGCTTCTATGTCACCCAGGCTATCTCTAAATCCGCGATCCAGTATAAAAACATCGTTGGGTTCCAACAAAACATGAATTGGGTTTTCATTGTTGTTTATAATGCTCATGATGTTTGTATATGTCTTCGTGGCTGCGTATGGTCCCTTTACATCAATGACGTATCCATCTGTACTTACTATCAAGAAAGGCTTTAACAGATTTTAAAACTTGTGCAAGCTATATGACTGTCCTGAAACAGGAAGTTAGCACTTTTATGAATATAAACGTATGCTCCGTCGCATATTATAATTGCTTTTGAGTTTTCATCGTCTCCATATATTACTCTCGGTATAGTAAGTTTCTTTCTTTAATGTTATTTCTTGTTATGTGGTCCATCCCTAGATGAAAGACAACATATTCATCGGTAAGGCAATCACGTGCTTTGTTCATTAGCCGCTCTAGATTTTTCTTTGTCATATTAAATAAAGCTGCAAGCCGTTCATTGGAATCTCCGGTTCGCAGTTTTGTCAAAAATATACCTAGTGCAGTTCTGGGATTTCTGCATCCTTGGACTAGTGAGGGTATTTACTCTAATATGGAATCGAATTGTTCGTTATTACGTCCAGTCCAAAAATGCATCTCTTCATCGGATAACGCATCTCTGGTATTAAAACCCATCCTAGAACCGCGTTGCAAAGCATTTCTCATCATGTTACAAATGTGACCAAACTGCACTGCAATAAAATCATGAGTGACGAGACAATTCTGGGGTAGTTTAGCCCAGTTATTATTTGTAGGTATTCTTGACACACCCTTGCACCGTTGGGAATGTAAAGCCTATACTCACAAAATGTGTGTATCTTTATAACTTCCGGGATCCTATAACGTGTTGGGTTTCGACAGTTACTGAATATACAATGCCTAGGTGTGTTTGGTGCTCTTGAATACTTGGGAACATGAATAACTTCCATATTTTGTTGTTGTGGTTCCTCAGGTACTTTTCGGATAGCAGGCGGATATTTGACATTTTAATATCGTAAACTCTAAATGGACTAAGAACTTGGCGCCATAGTAACTTTTACTCAGTTTACTAAGAGCTATTCAACGACGTATCACACATTGCTATTGGAGGGGGTACCAAAGTGTTGCATCGTCCTTTTATATGAGGTCGTATATTTTTGTGTCAAGTCATTTTAACTGTCTCAGTTCTAAACTCATGCCGAACACAGCCTTTTATTATTTTATATTACACTTCTTTCCTGTAATACGTTTACAAATACTATAGCCCGATACAACTTCCAAAGGATTACCAAAGAATTTCATTATAACTAGAATGTCAACATAAATAGCATTGGATCGTTACCTTATATCAATTAACTTTTGACCAACAGCTCAGCCATTACGTAACGCACGTTCAAAATCAAGATAATACCCCAATTAAAATATACAATATTATGGTCATAAAACTAAATGAACACATAAAACATACGGCACGGTCTAAGCGTATTACAGCCGCCATATTAAGGCTCCAGTCACGTCCTGCGCTAGCCTTTTTGCGGCCAAAGTGGACCCGCCCGTAAGCAATGGCACGTAATATGAGAGTGAATGATATGAAGTATGAATGGTTAACGGTCAATTGAGGTTACATTATGTACTTATTTCTGTAGTATTCGAAAAAAACAGGATGAAAGGTGATGATTCTAACTCGGTTTTTCGTGTAAATTGAACTTTCAAAAGAGGCATGATACAAAAGAGGTTCATTTATAAAAATCCAGTTCAAAAGCGAGGAGACTTGTGGTGTTCTTACGAGTTTAATTTTCAAGCTCTTTGTAAAGGCGCTATGGTATCAGCAAGTACTAGTAATCTTTACACCTTGCGTCAGCAGCACAGCAACTTTTTTAAGGATTAGCAACAGTCAAGTAATTTTACTAATGACGCAAGCGTCCCTAGATTACTAATTAGTAGACTAGAGTAGCGATTGTATAAATTATTTTTAATTTGATATAATTATGAGTAAATTAAAGGGAAAAATGCTTATCTTTAATTATATATAATTCTTAATTCTTCTGTACGTGTGTATGTTACTGAGCTTCTTCGGCTGGACCGATTATTTTGTGTGTATTTGAGTGATCCCTGGATGGATTATAAATATAGTAGAAAAGTATAATATAATGAAACGTTTAAAATAATAGTAATATTAGTTAAATATTATATTAAATATAACATAAAACGGTTGCCATTACATCAGAATTTATCTCGGTATTAGAAAATAGAATATAATTGCTTCACGTGATAGCAAAACAGAAACGATTCTGTGTACAAATCTTGCAAGTTGTACGGTGCAATTCACGTGCAATTTTCAAACTTCGTGTTTGAATTTCGCCCTGTATTCCCATCAGCACTTTGCGGAACATTATGCTTGCCACTTTATAGGATCGGCAGGTAGGATTAAAGTGTCGTGCGCTCTTATAATATGAGTGCACTGGCTTATAGTTAGGAGGCCATATTCAATTTGTTGCACTATTACATCTAATCATAGGCCTCGCTTGATAGTAAGTGGATACTTTTTAGTTGCTTGCTATGACAAGGATGTCATGTATAATTTTATTTATTATTATTATTTACATATAATAATAACACCGATGTGGGCAGATGTGACCATGCTACATTTCACCAGTTAGGTTTTGTTAAGTCCCACGTTAAAACATTTACCTACCAGGAGTATTACCAGACATAAAGCTCCTTTAAAAAACAGAAAATCACGATTGCATGCAAAAATAAATGCAATCTTATTGTCCTGAAGTAACAAGATGATCTTAATGTTTAATCAGCAAAATGGTAACGCAAACTCATAGGACAATTCCTTGGATATGAATCACCCCTGAATCTTATCAAAATTAACAGTACTAAATTAAATAAATGTATAGTTTATATAAGCTGCGTGGGCACTAAGCATTATCTACATCCACACCTTTCATCATTTGAAAGCTACGTTATCCAGGAGAAACATAGGCTACATAACATCAAGCTACGAGCTATGGGAGCGTAGCAGTAATCGTAAATGTGGGCGAAACCGCGATGGATATCAGGTGATCAATATAAGCAGTGTTCATAAAAAAATCATATTCTTAAAAGCTACATTAATAAATGCACTTGCCATCTTAAAGTACGCAGTTATTCTTGTCAACTTGGCGAGAGATAAAGTCGAAGCAAAATCTGGCATAGTTGGGAAATAAAGCCATACTTTAACTACCACGACTTCTTGGCGAAGCTTTTAATAAATTTGAGGTTATTAAGATAATATGCGGTTCTCGGTAATGGCGAGAAGTTTTTGAAATATGACTACTGCGCACTTAAAAAAGTAAATTGCTGATTTTACTTTTCTTAAATACGCATTATACATATTTTAGAGCAAAATAAGTGTTTAAATTTTTCTACATTCTAGATATGTATGCTTAACTACTTAACATTAAATCGTTATAATTACTGTTGGCGATAACTTTATAATTACAAAAAAAAGGGAAAAAGATTTATTCGTGTTTAAAAAAAAAGTACTATCAATTTTGTTGTAGACATGTAATCAGCCCCTCGTAATAAACCTATTGTCTACCAAGCACGTCAGTTCAAGACTCCGTGCTGAATATTTCGTGAAGGAGAAAGTTAACATTATCATAAAAGTATCTGGAATAGTTATAGTATTAAAATGAGTAGTAGAGCCTCGCTGATTTCAGCATGAATGGGCCGGCTCGACCGGGGAAGGACTACCCTATCACAGAATATCGACGTGGAATAGCAGTAGTCCTACTGTTGTGTTTCGTTCGGTGAGTGAGAGTACCGGAGGCCCAATCACCCCCTTTATCCCATCTCGCTTCCTTTCCTTCCCACGTCCTTTCCTTAAGGGTCGGCAACGCGCAAGTGATGCCTCTGGTGTTGCAGGTGTCCATGCGCTACAGTGACCACTAACCATCAGTTGGGCCGTATGCTTGTTTGCCACCTTAATTGTATAAAAAAGAACACAATTTCCCTTGTTTCCTGCAAACCGAAGGGTAAAATAGCAACTAAACGTAAAAGTTATCAATATTGATATATTAAACAAACAGTGAAATCGGTCATACAGTGCCTCAAGGAACACTCTCCAGTATTTTAACATATAAAAATTTCATTACACAGAATCCTTACTTCAAAAGGATATTCGTGATTTCATATGAAATGTAAATTAGCCTATTTATTTGCAAACATTTGGTTTCAAATATCGTTTTTCCTTATGTATGGTTGGTGAAAATTGGTCTAATTACGCCTCTGCCACATGTCTAAAATAGATATATTTATTTTACCAGTGGTATTTATTTTGGAGAATCTTGTGATATGATTATCATGTATAATATGTATACATATCATACATTAAAAAAAAAAAAAAAAAAGATGTTATTGTACTTATTGTGATAAAACCTACCTTAAATTTAATTGTACAATGTCTTAAATATAAAAATACGAAGTTGGGAGGGCGTTGGTGTCTGTCACACAGTTTATACTAGTTCAGACACCATCGTACACTCTATCTTTAAATTGTGAATTAAATATTAAGTATGTACATTTTTTATTTGTTTGAGATAGATTAACTGTGCTATGTTTTATGTGCAAATAAAGTTTTATTATTATTATTATTATTTTTGAAAAATTTTTTAACTCCCTTTTTTGAAGGGGTAAAGGCGTGTCATGCGGGCCAAGAATAAGCATGGCACGTTAAATGAAGTAAGTTGATGATATGGATGATGATGTTAGAAATTTGCGTGTGATGCGGCACGTGTTGAGAATCGTGGCTTTTTGCAATAGTTGTAGTGTGTGTATAGGCATGTGTAAGATGTCAAGGCTTTGAGTGAGTGTTTTGGGTATTATACCAGTTGATGACAAGACTATTGGTACAATATGCACTGTACGTGCTCTCCATTGTATTTTTAATTCGATCGCTAAGTCTTGGTATTTTGAAAGCTTATCGGCTATTGTTGATTGTACGTTATGACTGTTGGGGATGGCTATGTCAATAATATAAATGGTGTTGCTATTTTTATCATGTAGTGTTATATCGGGTCTGTTATAGTGTACGGTTTTGTCAGTAATGATTGTTCGGTCCCAATACATTTTACAGGTGCTGTTTTCGAGGACAGTGTCTGGTTTATATTTGTAGTATGGCAATTTTTTATTGATAAAATGATACTGATGTGCTAAATGTTGGTGTATTATTGCAGCTACTTGGTCATGCCGGTGTTTATAATCAGACTGGACCAGAAATTTGCAAGCGCCAGTTATATGTTGTATTGTTTCAGTAGCTGAGTTACAGTGTCTGCATAAATCTGAGGTTTGATTTGGGTCTCTAATTATGAATTTTTTATAATTTCTGGTGTTTATGACCTGATCTTGTATAGCTAGCATGAAGGCTTCAGTTTCTGGAAACAGTTCCCCTTTTAAGAGCCATTCGTTCGACTTTCCTTTATCGACGTAGTTTTGACTCAGTTCGGTTCGGTGTCTTCCATGGAGACTTTTCCCTGCCAATTTGGCAACTTTTTGCTCTACAGTCGTTAACTTTTCATTATGTTGCAGAACTTTATTTTTTAAATTAAGTGGTGTGAGTTTGTGGTCTATTTCTGTGATGTGTTTATGAAGTGATGAGTGTTGTGACTTGGTGTGGAAGTACTGCCTAAGTGTAGAAATTTGTTTATTATGTAAGTTTTGTATATCTATCAACCCTCTTCCTCCTTCTTACCGTGGTAGTATAAGCCGTTCTATCGATGATTTTGGATGGTGTTTACGGTGTTTTGTCATGAATGTATTTATTGCTCGTTGAAGGTTCTTAAGATCAGTTTGTGACCAGTTTATAATTCCAAATGAGTAAGTAAGAATAGGGATAGTAAATGTGTTGATAGCTTTAATAATATTTTTTGAATTGAGATGAGATTTTTATATGAGATTAAGCCGGTGTTTAAATTTGTTTGTTAGCTCTGCTTTTGTTTCCTTTTGTAATATTTTTCTTGACTGCTTAAAACCTAAATATTTATATGTGGTAGATTCATCCATCGGTTCAATAGTGCTACCATTCTCTAAAATATACCTATTGCTATCTATTTGTCTATTGCTTATTGACAGAATGTTACACTTGTCAACACCAAACTCCATACAGATATCTTTGGAAAACTGCTGAGTAATGTCTGCTAAACGGAAAAGATCATCTTTGTTGCTAGCAAAAAGTTTTATATCATCTATATACAGTAGGTGTGTTAGTAAAAATTGGCAATCAGTAGTTATTAAATTATATCCAAAATTACTATTATTAAGAAGACTAGAAAGTGGATTTAGAGCTAAACAAAACCAAAGCGGGCTAAGCGCATCGCCCTGGTATATGCCGCGTAGGATACGAATTGGTTCAGAAGTCGTAGTGTGTGAGTGATGTCTTAATTTTAAAGTTGTTGACCAGTTTTGCATAGAAGATTCTAAGAATGTGATAATAGTTGGGTTAATTTTGTAGAGCTGAAGTGTGTGTAATAACCAGCTGTGTGGTACAGAGTCGAAGGCTTTTCGATAATCTATGAACATACTATGTATATTTAACTTTTTATTATAAGCTTCGTTAATTGTTATTGCATCTATTGTAAGTTGTTCTTTACACCCTTGACTGTATTTTCTACAGCCTTTTTGTTGTTCTGCAAGTATATTATGTTCTGATAGATGGTTGTATATAGTTTCACTGATGCAGGCTATTATTATTTTGTATATCGTTTGAAGGCAAGTTATAGGCCAGTATTTTGCAGGATTTTCAGTATCGGTATCTTTTGGTAACATATAAGTTACTCCATGTGTTATATATGTTGGCATTTTTTCAGGTGTTTTAATGAACGAGTTTATGTGTTTGTGTAAATATGGGTAAATGCTAGTGAACTTTTTGTAATAGTAATTGTGTATGTTATCGGTCCCAGGTGATTTCCAGTTGTGACTGTGTTTGATTATGCGTATGAATGTATCTATTGTAATATGGTCGAATTCCATATCCTGAATGAGTTTGGTAGTTTCTTTAACAGAATCTATCCATTCAGCGTTTCCATTATGTTCTAATGGATTCTCCCAAATATTAGCCCAAAATGTACGCAAGTGTTCCATAGTTGGTAATCTTTGCTCTTCATTATTTGAAATTCGATTATTGGACGTGGTTAGCTTTCTGTAGAAGACTTTTTCAGCTTTTATAAATTTTGTATTTTGTTTTTTTCTAGCTGTGCAAGTTAAGTATCGTTTTAATCTGCTGGCTGCTGTGTTTAGTTTCTGCTTTAAAGTGTCTAAGTAAAGTTCTAATTCCGAATTTGCGTTTTCGTACTGTGCATGTATTTGGTATTTACTTTTTATTGTCTCTATTGCTGTAACAATTCTATTACTTCTATTACCATGTATGTATTGTATTAAACGAGCTATTTCAGAACGGTATTTAGCTATCCTATTTTCCAACCTCCGCTGCCAAGGTGGTTTAAAATCTCTTGTAATTGTTTGGCTTGAATTTATTTTGGTGCCATTACACACTACTGCTGTATATGCTGCTGAGTATAAAGCTGTTTGAAAGGTTGTAAAATCTTGGTCAATAGTTAAAATACGGGGTAGGATAGATTTGTTAATATATTCCACAAGTAAAGCAAATTTTCTTGATGGCTTTTGTCTAGGTAAGTATGGTCTTGATGTTGGGTCTGTATTAACGAATGTGTTCAGTGCTGAGTTAAACTGTTGGTCGATATTGTCGTGGTCAATGATGTGATCAGAAATTATAGTGTTAGGATGTTGTTGTAGCTCGGTATTCATTGTTTTTGTGGTTTGAGGTAATAATAGTTCCTCTTCATGATGTATTTGTGTTAAGTCTGTAATAGTTTGCTGAAGATTGTTATGTGAGTGATAGCTACTTGAGTGTATTGGTGTTTGAGACATTTGAATGTGGTTTTCTACATCTTTTCTGATTTCAATTATTCTAGTCTTAGGTATCATATTATTATTAACTATAGCCCTTCTTTGGTCAGATATTCGTTGCTCAGATAAGTGTGACAAATGTGGATAACTCTGTATGAATCTTTCATGCAGTTGTTTCCGGTTTGCTGTTGTGTTTGTTTCGAGTTCTGTTACTTCGTAGTAGATGCGAAGTATTGTCTCATTTATGTCGTTAGACCACCTCATTCTCTGTTTTGTTTGTGTAAATGTAGACAGTGGTTGCTCATTTTGTTCAAGATAACTGCTTACTTCATTTTTTATTTCATTAAGCGTAGTTAATGGAAGTAATTTATTATTAACTATGGCCCTACGTTGATCACCTATACTTTGTTTGGATGCGTTCATTTCTGGATATTTTTCTATAAATGCTTTATGTAATGAGTCTAGATAGCCTCGTGTTTGAGATTCTAACTTGCTAGTGATGAGATATGTGCGCCATATGAACATATTCATTTCAATGGTCCATTTACGTCTCGCGCGCGATCTAACAGTAGTGGGTCCAGTCACATTAGCGTTTGCTTTTTGGACAACATCTACGGTTAGCGGTAGTGATGATGATGATGATGGAGATGAAGAATTGCTGATTTCAGAATGAATTTCAAATGGCTTAGGAGAAGACACTGGTGAAAGAAAAAGTGAGCCTGCAGTCGGAGAATTTGATGATAATGAGACAGCAGTCGTAACCTTGTTGGTAGACGAATTCTGTCGTTGTGAAGCAACAGATTGAGCCCGGCGACCCCCGGGTAGCGATCTAAGATTGTACTTTCTTATAGTATGGTTATCCATTGTGTTCCCACGAGTAGCTAGAGACACGTAAGTCGACCGCGGCAGAGCCCTGCATTCACCGCGGCAAGGGCAAATAAAACTAGAGGTTCCCTGGTCTCCAGAGTTCGCATACTAGCGACTAAGCTCCCCCGTAGCCACGCAGCTCTCGGCGTACGCTGTTCCACCTTAGCTTGGGTCCTACTCCTAACTACTCACCTACCAGAGCCACGTTAGCCACGCCAGTAAGTTTTATGTCGTGTGTCCGCCCCCCACGTGATCAGATGGTCGATCAGGACGTGTGGTTGGGTTTTAGGGGGCTTATTATTATTATTATTATAATCACATCACAAGATTCCCCAAAAGTACATACCTCGACGGCGTAGTGCAACTGCGATTAATTTGGTATTGGGTTTAATTGTTCAGGCAAACTCCTATTGGGATTTTCTGTCAATAAATTTTCAATAGCAACACGATTTCTGGAATTGTGACCTGTAAACGACAAAAGAGTCGCCCCCTATTAGTTGATACCTAAAAACACAGTTGGTGAAATGAGGGTGTAATTTTTACAACTACCTACCCTTTGGGGATCTGTTTGTATTAAGAAAAACCATTGGGAAGACAGGAACCCGCCACGCAACCAACCATTGAAATAGAAAAAGGTTTACAATACCGAACTCCTCTGGATAGCCACGACGTGGAACCCGGGCGTACTCCAACTTCCAGTATTCTGCTTCGAGCACAAAATATGCGTCGACACGTGTTTTCGCCTCAGCGCGAGGCATCCTTAGGACCGAGGCATTTTAAGGACGACTGACGGATTGACTTCTGCCAATTAACGCCTACTTCAATTCAATATAAAAAGAAAAACCATTCGAAATATAGATTGTACTTTTTTTACATCCTCGTATGTTCACAAGACGTATATTGGTAACTTGATCAATGTTTTCACCTGTCGTCTTTCTACGCCATTACGCGCGATTTGAATAAATCATTACTAAATGTTTGCTTGTCACAGAATTTATTCTAACATTTACAGAAAGTACAAATTCTTACATTAATGTGGTTTGTCAATTTGTTTTCATTATGAAAGCCTTCCGTTGTACTGGGTGTCTTGACATAATAATTACGATCTAAAGACTGTAACTTATTATTTGGTACACATCAAAGAGTAATTAAATACAAGAATTATTTCATTTTCAAGACACTTCAATGTTATCAAACCATGTTGCATTTTAAAGGAGTAAGGATACAAAAGACAGTCTGCTCAAGTCTAGATTAGGCCTAGAGTTTAAATATTTCTATCGTACAAAATATCGTAGCTACATAACCTTCAGGTGAAAGCGGTGGCCCGGACGTTTCACGGTTCCTAAATAAGACGGTATATTGTCCACAAGACGATCAGTCCTTATGAAGGACTAGATGTTCCCACGGTTTCACCCGCGTTTATCGTTACTGCGCCGCACCCGTGGGTCGTAGCGTGATATTATATAGTCTATAGCCTTCCTCGATAAATAGGCTATCCAACACTAAAATAATTTTTCAAATCGAACTAGTAGTTCCTAAGATGAGCGCGTTCAAACAAACAAACTCTTCAGCTTTATAATATTAGTATAGATTAACAATATCCTACCGATATTACTGTATCTAAAAGTGAACACAGACTACGGTAACTATTTTCACTATTCCTATTTAATAAACTATTTTATATGAGCCGAACTTACTTGCATGTTATCTTTGGTATTAAAAAGTTGATGTTTCTTACAAAGAACAATGCTCACTATACGGAAGACTAAAAGGAGAAAAAGAAAAAAGAAGGAGAAAGATCTAGAGCGAACTGTCACAGGTGTGGTTAAAATACTTTTGATATACAAATGATTATGATTATTATAATTATGATATAGTTACGTCAATCGGTAAATATTTCAGTATAAGATTCCATAGCTAAAATTGTAATAGTACTATTTGTTTTTAGAAAAACTGTTTGTTGTTCGTTAAAAGCATTTTTAATTTATATAAATACCATAGATTACGGTTTACCAAAAGCTATAATTTACATACTTAATAATTTTTATTTTATAATTTTAATAATTTTAATTTACTTAATAATTTTTACTCTAACTAATAAACTAAACTAATAAACCTCGATGGCGTAGTGGTTAGTGTAACCGACTGCCACGCCTGAGGTAACAGGTTCGATTCCCGCACAAGTCAAACATTTGTGTGCACGAATATGGATGTTTGTCTTGGTCTGGGTGTTTCTATGTATAATATGTATGTATTTACAAACAAAAAGTATAGGTATATGTATGTTTATCCATAGTGTAGTACCCATAGTACAAGCTCTGCTTAGTTTGGGCCAGATGGTGTTGTGTGTATGTCATGACTACAAGCAATGTATTATTAATATTACAATCGTGCTTTAGTAACTATTTGTCCACCAATGGCATTAGGTGGCTTATATATTTAAATATTATCTTGCTTGCTTTACCGTAACAGTTTAGTGACGGTAAATCAAACGAGATAGGTACATTTTTATGATTGATCAGAAAACTGTTACAAACTTTCGTCTCGACTTGACCGGTCATGTTACGACCGCTGTAACAAATAACACTTACACAAATATTTTCCAGTATATCGATAACACTTTTAGCACTTGCAAGTTGTTCAAGATCATATAGAGCATAAAAACTTGAAGTATTTCGGTCACATAACATCATGACGTACAAAACGACTCAGGAAAATGGAATTTACTCATCAATGGAAGTTCTCGAGGGACATAAAAACATTCCACAACAGAACTTTTTCTATTTCCTTTAAAACCAGAACTTGTCAGGACTTAGCTATAGACATTTAGATATATAAATAATTGCTTACGTGTATACATAAGAGTCTAGTTCAACTATATCTTTTCTAATATATATTAGTATCTACCTATATATTGATAAAGATAAACAATAGGCATTCTTATGTATAAATTGATGGCATAGTGGTTTAAATGGAAGCAGCGATAGCTCAGTGGAGAGATCAACGGACTGCAATGAAGAGGGTCTCGGGTTCGAACCCACGTCGCGCGCCTCTGATTTTCAGAAGTTATATGACTTTTCGAAATTATGTGCGTATTGATTGACAATCATCGCCTGCTCCGTGCCTCAGAGAGCACGTTAAGCCGTCGGTGCCGGCTGCCATGAACATCTATGGCAGTCGTTATTGGGAAGTCAGTGCCCTCTAATATCCTGACACTGGTCTAGCCTAAGGGTATCGTTAGCCTTCGGGTTGCGGAGGTCAGATGGCAGTCGCTCCGTGTAAAAACTGATATCCAATCGAATCCGGTTAGACTAGAAAGCCGACCCCAAGTGACTTGGAAATAATAAAGGCTACGGAGAAGAAGAGTAGTTTAAATGTTCGCCTCGCAACTGCCGCCACGCTGAGTGTTGTGGACTTGAATTCCACACGGTACAAAAATTTGTGTGATCCACAAAATATAATTCCTAGTCTCGGTGTTTTTTGTGCCTGTTGTTTAAATGTTCGCAAAGAACAAGGTGATTGTGGGAGTAGTCTTTTTTTTAATTATAAGAAATGGAAATAGTTGATTCGACCTACTTAGTAACTACCATCATTATTTGATTTAAAAGTACAAGAAATTTATATAAATATAACATCGTCTTAATATCAATATAAAGCCTAAATAAGTAAATCTTATTATAATAAATTTCCCTCTTATCGTGATTTAATTGCCATGGTTCCAACACCCAGCTAGCTAAATGACAAAAAGTGAAATAAATTAAATTAGATAAATCAATCAAGTGCCACTTAGTGTTACTGCGTTATAACAGAAATGACAGATTCTTTGTTCATCAATCATTACAGGCGACTTGAAATCTTTTAGATGAGAATAAGGTAAAATATATTTTTTTATAAACATAATTAAATTTTTCCCCATAATTTCCACTTGCATATTTGATTCAACCGGTAAGTCAACTCTACAATTGTACATGAGCTTTTTCCTCTACATTTCCTACGGTGTAGTTAATAGAGTATTTACTTTTTAGCTGCTTTAAGTGCCCACGTGACAGCTTATTACAATCTACTGAGCACATTTTCAGATGCCGAACTGTAAATTTTCTAACAAAAAATCCCAATAACCGTAGTTTTATACCGCTGACCCTACAAGCCATTTTGGAGTTGTCAAAAGAAAACGATTTTGTCACAAGCAGTCCTCGCGGTTTCCACGTCTATAAAGACTGTCCCGCTCACGTGGCTCATTGCGTGATGTTATATAGCCTATGTTATTTCTAATAAGCTTTCTAATGGAAACCGGTTTTTTGAAGTAAAAATTTCTTTAGCGGCGTTGTGCACTTTTATTGTGATGGGTAAAAAATGTTAAACTTGCGTTAGGACACGTGACCTGATCGAAAATTTGTAAGACGGAGGAAGAATTGTCAAACTCGCGTCAGGACACGTGACCTGATCGAAAATTCGTAAGACTGAGGGAGAATTGTCATGTTTGTGTACGATAGCGCAATAAATTAATATTGTATTTTACCACATAAATGATAGTACTTTTATAGTGATAATTAAAGTAATTCGTGCAAAATTATTCCCTAACCATTCCAAAATATCAAAAATGCACAACGTTAATATTCAAGTTTTCACTTCTGCCGGCACTCCCGGAGTGCAACCCGTTGTTTTTTTAATCGGTCTAGTTGTTAACTTGTATTAATAACAAACAATAAATTAAAACTTATTCCTCTTCATAATATTAGTACCTATAGATACAATTTCGCTACAGTACAAAATAAAGACACGAACAGCTGTTCTGGTGCAAGGCGCCATTTATAAATGAGGACGGAAAAATCAAATTCACCACATTATTCATGGACCGGTTGGTAACACACCTTCAACCTAGAATTCTCGGGTTTTCATTTGCATTATTTAGCGCAAGTGATTTGCAAAAGAGACATGGTTTCGAAATTCTAGGGCTTAAGTTATTCTCTGACTTAGTAGAACGCAGTACTGTTTTAAGGTGGAAAAACGTATCCAGGATTGGAAAGATTATATTCAAAGACCGAGTGCTAAAAAAATCTGTCACGTAATTTGTCAATTGCAGACATAATTAAGCATCTGTGTGCTAGAGCTCAAAATGTAAGTATAAAGTACATTTTAAATTAGACATGGGTGATAATCGATTAAAGAGTCAAATTATTCAAATGGTCAAGCAAACTGAAATATTCGAAACATTGATAAAAATTTAAATACATATATGTATCTACCGCTAGTATTTTTTTATTGTGAGTAGTAGTGACCGAAAATAGCCCAAAGCTGTAGAACTGTATCACAGTATCGATCCGGGATATATTAGTCACGTATCCAATGACGTCTGTCACGGCTAACATGATTGACAATCAATTGATGACATATGACGAATTTCATTCGCAAAAGCGTATGAAGATACGATTAATATTTGCTTTAGCTTTTATTGTAGCACTTTTATGTGCATAATCTGACAATCTATTAGTTAACTAATAGAATATTTTTTGGTTTCTCCTGAAAAGGTATAATTATATTTCTTCGATTATTTTTTTATTATAATCTATACTTATAATAAAACTGTAGAGAGGTCAATTCTGTACATTGAATATATATTCAAAATTAATATTGGAGGATGACTGGTGATCGATACTGATGACAAAAATGCAATCAGTAAATTTTTTGTCTGTCTGTCTGTCTGTCTGTATGTGCACGCATGGGTCATAAACTACTGAAGGGATTTTAACCAAACTTGGTGCGATTGTAGTCCATACTCCTGGGCAGGTTATAGGCTATATAACATAACGCTAAGATATATAGGAGCTGAGCAGTGACGATAAATTTGAAGCAAGTCGGACGAAAATGCGCTTTCGAGCTCTTATCCTCGCATACGTTGATCATACACCAAAAGTATGTATTACAAAGATGATGGTCTTCAAAAGATCCACAAAAAAGTTATCAATAGTATATATCTATATTTTATAAATTAGCCACAATAACGTGTTTAATCGGTAGGCATTTCTTCAAAGTGTATTAAAATACATAAATATATTGTATTTCACATAGATATATCTTAATCAAACTCCCATATTCAAAAAGTACACTTTAATATTTATATTATAAAAAAAAATATAGGAATCGCTTTATAAACACACAAGATATAGATGAAATAAAACTTCCAAATCTCGCCGCGCCAGTATGGGTACGGCTATACGGTTGATTGTTGTTTAACGCGCGAAACGGCCATCCGCTGCATTTATAAAAAGGCGGGGGCGCTCACGCGCCGACTTCACTCACATTTTGTTTGTTTGGTTGAACGCGGTAATCTAAGGAACTACGGGTAAAAATTAGAAAAATATTTCAGTGTTGGATAGCCCATTTATAGAGGAAGGCTATAGGCTATATAACATCACGCTACGACCAATAGGATCGGAGCATAAATGAAAAATATTGCAAAAACTAGGAAAATTCTCTTATGTGAAGCAGACGAAGTTGCGCGGGTCAGCTAGTTAAATAATAAAATTATAGTATATTCAGTACACGTATAATGTTTATTAGACTATAGGGCACTCTTTTTTAAACAGGTTTTTATGAGAATTGGTATTTAGTTTATTTAAAACCAATACATAGTGCTATTAGCCAAAGAGATTTAAGTACTACTTTTAATATCTCTGTTATAGGTAACTTATACAATTCAACAGTCATGTAATAGAAAATCGTTTTAATCGCATAATAAACGCAATGGTCAACACGGGATAAAATTAGAATTACGATTGTCAACAAGGGATAAAATTAGAATTACGACTGTCAACAAAAGATAAAATTTAATTTATAAAGTGATTGATCAATGTGAGTGTAGTAGGTCACATCAGATTTCTCATTCAAACATGTAATAGTCCTTGAAATTAAACAAACTTTACAACAAGCTTTTCAGCAGCCATGGCCATCGGGAGACTGGCTGCTGAAAAGCAACCGAAACTTCGTGGAAAGTGTAAAATTAAATCTAAATAGTTGTATCATTTAAATAGCTTGAATAGAAGTGAACAGTAACTAGTAAAAGTATTTAACAATAGCAGTTTAAAGTTTCAAAATTATGTAATAATAGTGTTTTATAAAAAATAAACACGCTATAAAATCCGTGTAAAATTTGTTTAATTTCAATGTATGACATTCGCGTAAACATAAGACAATATTATGTAAGTCCTATTAAAGAATGCGCTACATAAGATATGCTGCATTATCACTGTGTTGTAATTGTTTGCCTAGTTCAGTTTTAGATCGCCTAAAGAAGCTGCTGTTATGTCTGCAAGTTCGAGTAGCCTTTGCGCTGACCAGATTAAGAAGAAAGCAGGATAACAGATCTTTCAATCACATACTAAAGTAACTTCTTCTCCTTAGCCTTTATTATTCCCAAATCACTTGGGGTCGGCTTTCAAGTCTAACCGGATTTGACTGGATATCAGTTTTTACACGGAGCGACTGCCATCTGACCTCCGCAACCCGAAGGCTAACGATACCCTAAGGCTAGACCAGTGTCAGGATATTAGAGGGCACTGACTTCCCAATAACGACTGCCATAGGTGCTCATGGCAGCCGGGACTGACGGCTTAACGTGTTCTCCGAGGCACGGAGCAGGCGATAATTGTCAATCAATACGCACATAATTTCGAAAAGTCATATAACTTCCGAAAGTCAGAGGTGCGCGACGTGGGTTCGAATCCGAGACCCTCTGCATTGCAGTCTGCTGGTCTCCCCACTGAGCTATCGCTGCTTACTAAACTACTAAAGTAACAAAATAATATAATTTAAATTATCATCTCAATCATTATATATGATGTATTTATATACCAGGAGTATAAAACATGGTCTACATAAAACCGCACTGAAAGCCGACCCTCCAAAACAGACAGAATAAGCTTTAAATTATTTCTGTCATTTCCATCCCATCTTGATTAATTATTTTAAAATGAAACCGCAATTAACTTACCGCAATTCAATTTAAACAATATTAAACACCATTAATTCGGCTACCTGAATAAAATTACCCATTCAGACGCTGTAGCCGAAATAACACCATTTATCAAGCACAAAAGAACCCGGCAGTTGATCTAAATATGGAATACTCTTTTGAAAAGGCATTGGGATGGACAGTTGTATAGTATCCGCAAAATATATGTCGATACTAGTTCTAGCCTTCGGCTTTGTTCACGTTAATGTAGATTTTGTTAATACTTTTTATCCTTCATTATATTGAGTGTTTACCCGTGATCCCACTAATGTAACCCACTGGTGGGTCCATAGGTAATTTTCTTTCCCTGTAGTCTCACTGCAATAGGGATTGTTTTTTTCTTATTTAATCAGCACTTTCAAAGGATCCACTGGTAATTTTGATCAACCGAGTGTTTACCCGTGGTTCCAATACTTTAACTCACTGGTGGGTCCATGGGTATTTTTCGCCGTAATAGATGCAATAGATTGCTTTTCTATACCCTGACAACGTGTATGCGAAATTTCATGATAATCGGTTCAGCTAAAGCGTAAAGCCGTAACAAACAAATAAACAAACAAGCTCACATTCACATTAATAAATAATATTAAGTAGAAAGGAATTTGGTTTCTTCTACACTTAGTACGGTCAAGTTGATAGTGAATTCTGAGCCTTCTGTTCCAAAATAAATGTGAAAATCTATTTATACACGAATTTATTTTGTAGGTATATTTATTTAGGCTTCAATACGAAAAGATATAGTAAAAGTTTCACCAGATTATAGCTCTTCCCTGAGGTTTGACCTGGGGGTGGCAGGCTTTGTGGGCCTGCCCGCGGCGTGCGTGTTCCCACGCGCGCCTCTGTGTCGTTTAAGTCTCCTCTCTAGGGGGAGGGGGGGAGGGACAGTAGGGTCTTTTTAGAGGTAACCATTGGTTAGGTTTAGTGGCCTGCCGTTTCATCCGGCGGGCCGAAACCTCGGCGGGGTCGCGACCGCATGTGAAAGTAATTCGCGCGGCCCCGCCGATAGTGGTTTGTCGAGGAACACCGTGGTAGGTTTAGTCGGTATTCCGGGAGATCCATTTTATCGTTTTAACATATTTCTTTTACCCCGGCGAGTCCGACATAACCTCTCCCCCCCGCGGAGGGGTATGCGTCAATGCATTCCCCACGTAAAAAAAAAAAATTATGGCTCTTGCGGATGCTGATGGTTTGTCCAAACTTATCTATATCTATTAGTATCATGGTTTTCGTATAAACATCCAAATGTCCACATTGCTGACCATCACCCATACTTTATGATCTTAATAAGACCTTATCTTCGTATAACACAATATATTTATGTAATAACACGAAGTTGATGTGCACAGTATGACAGACGGACTTTGCATGTTACGTTAGCTGACGTCAGACTAAATCCATCCATGACATGTAATAACTAATCTTGCGTCTCACATAAACCTTCATCTTGGCTTAAGAACAGTCTTCCAAAATACAGGAACGGCTTACATGCCTTCTCAGGTATTCATACAGTCAACTAAACTAAACATAGACTGGTTTCCCAATCAATTGTATTGCATCGTAGTCCAATGGCTCTGCTAACAATAGCCCAGCCGTTATACTATTGATGTGAATCTATTTATTGTACAAGCATTCAGCCTAATTAATGTACGTAGTTACAGTAGCAGGATTGTTCAACGCGTAATTCAAGTCTGTTTTGTTGCTTGTTTGAATTTCCATTTTCTATGAGCATACTAACATTTATACAAATAAGATTTACTATAGCTAGATTTGCAAAGAGGATTCGTATTAAAAACCTGCTTAAGACTAGCCTGATTAGGCAAGTACCTTCACATTATAGAAACGAATAAGTTGAAGTTCGATGACGAGACTACCACAGAACATTTATACTCATGTGAACTGAATTTTGATAGAAATACTTCTTGCTGTTTACTGCCAAGAATCACTTAATAGAAGCACAGGTTACATCATTTTCTGTATTTACAATATATAAATGATTATTTAATTTTAGTCGATAAAAATATAATATTATATCCACAATCATAAGCATCAGGTCTTATTGATAATTAGGAACTGATTAATTCCACGATCTATAAAGGGAAACCAACATACTAGGTATATTTATAAGCGTACTATACCTTGATTTATAATATACTAGATTTTAGCCGTGGCTTCGCTTTCTTAAATGTTGATTAGATTAGTAAGAGTAAGTATTTTTCTGGATAAAAGGTACCTTATATCCTTTTCTGTTTCCCTAACAACGTATGCAAAATTTAATGACGATCAATCGAGTAGTTACGGCGTTAAAGCGTAACAAACTAACAAACTCACATTCGCATTTATAATAGTTATTAGTAATTTTTAAACATACTGCATTATAATATTGTCTTCTGTTTACGCGAATGTAATTCATTGAAATTAAACTACTATATACGGATTTTATCGCGTTGTTTATATGACACTTTATTACAAAACTTTATTGTAACAGATTAAAAAAAAAAATGTTGTTATAAAGTGTCAAATAAAAAACGCGATAAAATCCGTATATATTAGTTTAATACTGCATTATGTATAACATTTGCGTAACGTAAGACAATAATAAACCGCATTACGGCTGCCTAAAAAGAAATGAAATTCTAACCAAAGAGGCTACAAACCAAGACTAGATTATAAAAATCTTCGACTGTATTATAAAGAGTTTACCATTGAGCACGGTAACAAAGCTCATTTGGTTTACTTGGTAAAGTTTTTTTCTAGATGCCAGCGAAGATTCATAATTCATATCTAGCAGTCTTATGGCGGCTGTACACACTCGTTGAGAATGTCTCGCCGAGAGCCTCGGGCGATGAGGTACCTACCTGTACACACTCGTTTTTTCATTCGTACTGAAGATTCCCGCAATAATGGACGTAGAAATTACTGCTGCTGTTTGTCTTTGTGCTGTGAACTATTATAGTTTCTTACAAATTTACTACAAAAAGAAAATTCTTAACACATGGCGAAGAAGAAGATGGTGGATGGTTACTATGCACCGCAATAGAAACAGGTACCTAGACATATATTTAAGAACAAATACGGTAAGTTAATGCGTGTATACCTATATTACTAGTAATTGTATATATTTATATTTCAGAAAGACCATGGAAAATGGTTTCATTTGATAGTACTCCAACGAGATCCTTTGACTCGGGCGCAAAAAACCGACAAGCGACCGAGGCCGACCGAAGCGAGGCGCGAGAGAGCGAGACAAGACGAGAGCACCATGTACATTCTCTCTCTCGGCCTGTCTCGGGGTGTCTCGGCGAGTGTGTACAGCCGCCATTACACGTATGCGAGGGCCAGGGCCTTCCGAACGTGTAAGAAAGGTTACGCCGTAGGTAGTTCATTACAGATAATGAACTACCTGTCGCGTAGACTGAATGCTATGACTTGAAGTCTTATATCTTATATTTGACTGCACGGATGGTGCCACCAAACACAACATCAAACCACTAAGCTTAAATGGTCGCTTCACCACTGCGTAGATTGTTGTGAGTATATATTATTTGTAAAGTCGCGGGGATCTTTACAAACATTAAAAAACAGGACACAAAGGACACTCAAACTCGGGACAACTATTGGTGGATTACATAAATGTTTGTCCCGTGCAGGGATCGAACCCACAGCACTCGACGTATTGGCAGTGGCGAGACAACCACTTAAACCACTTTGCCATCTGTGCATTCAAGTATCTATGAATTGGATATAATATAGATAAATAGGTACCTTTAAGTATTTACCAATGCGGCCAAGACTCGTTATCTGATATTATATTAAACAAAGTCGAATGATTTTCTACTGAATTATTATTAGATACGGATTTTAATTAAAGCTAACTATTATCTCTCCTGAAACTAAAACACCCGATATCGTAATATCTAACAAGTTAACATTAATTAAACCATATCCTTTTTTTTTTTTTTTTTACGTGGGGAAATGCGCCTGATGCATACCCTCTCGCCACAAGGGGAGGTGAGAGGGTTATGTCCGGCTCTCCCGTATTTCGGGCCTACGGACCAAAACCCCACGGTGTGCACGCTCGCTGCCTTGTATTGGATGGGCCGCTGGCAAAAATTAAACCATATCCTAAACCAACAGTTCTTGTGGAAAGCCTGCATTCTGTTGATTAAGGCTTTAAGTTCAATCGACATTCATCAATCATACTGTTACACTTCGATATATCGAACCTTTTTAATCCAAAGGTTTAATGATGGAGAGCTTTTGTATAGGTTTATTAGATGTGCCCGCAGTTTCACTCGTGTTTATGGTTACTGCGCCGCCCCCGTGGGTCGTAGCGTGATGTTATATAGTCTATAGCCTTCCTCGATAAATAGGCTATCCAACACTAAAATATTTTTTCAATTCGAACCAGTAGTTCCTGAGATTAGCGCGTTCAAACAAACAAACTCTTCAGCTTTGTAAAATTAGTATAGATGAGTGTATAATTTTATTTTGTGAGTTACGCGGTTAAAGGGAATAAAATTGTGTGTGTGTGATAGCACAACGGTTTAGGTAGTAATTGCTGTCAACATGCCGAATTGTAAGTATAATGCTACGTTTACACGCTTACCGGGGCTTGGCAAACGTTCACAAGCTCCGAGCCTTTAAAAACGCTTGCATGCTATTTACACGCTTGTGAGTGCGTTAGTGTGTTTTGAATAAGCAAGCATAGCAGACGTGGAGGCTGAAGTTGTGTCAGCTATGGCTACCCTATATAAAATAGTAATCTATGGCTATGGCGTTCGGCTTGACATATTTTTATTAAAAAGTATTATCATTTCTACTATTATAGAAATGCGTTGTAGAATATACATATTTTCTTTAGAATACAATAAATTTATTTGTTTATTTTAGTTATAATGTCGTCCTAACCGATTTCGGTCGCGGCGGCCAATCTAAACCGAGTTATTATAGTATATTATAGTGCACAAGAGTACAAGCACAGGTGCACTCTCTGTTTCCTCACTCTCATAGTCCGATAGGATGACAATCCGACACGACCGGAGAGAGATCAGGCGCAGAACCCAGCTTTATGTGCCTTCCAAAGCACGGAAGTGTGAACACCACCAACTTCCTGGCTCCGGGCTGCTACTGAGTAATTCTAAAAGGGAAGACCCTGTAACTAATTACTTGGCCCGACCCAGGATTCGAGCCTGGGATCTCGTGTTCGTGTTCAGCAGTCGCGCTTTGCGACCACTAGCCTAACGAGGCAGTCATATACGGTCGTATACAGCGCAGCATAGAAACACCCGTTCGGCGCGAGCTCCTGAGCGACACTAAGCACGCGCCAACGTGTAAATACGTCGCAAAGCTTGCCGCAAGCTTCCTTTGATCTGTGTTCAAAAACAGACACCAGCACGGATCGGTGTCAAGCTCACGCAAGCCAAGCCAAACACCCCGTTCACACGCTTGTATTCGTGAACACTTGTCGAGGCTTGCTAAGCGTGTAAATGTGCCATAATAGACTCAACAAGCTATTTCGAAATGATCCACAGATGGTTCTGTTGAATCTGGGTGGCTATTGTGTCCGTTGGTCAGGTATTTTCCAAGGTCATTGTTTTACTATATTTATAAGAATAATGTAATGCGAGAAAAGGCTCAATAAAAATAAATTATTTAAAATATCTAATGATGCAGTGGTTGTGAACGTAACTGCCGTAGATGAGTTCTCAGGTTCGAATTTCCAGTTAGGCATAGTTTTAAGCAATTATATGTATTATCAATCGCAACACTAAAGCTATAATAATAGTCTCGTATACAATTATATGTTATATGTAAATAAATAATCATTTTTAAGCTTGTTTTTAAATATGTAGTACTGTATCTAAGTCTTGTGTTTATTTGTGTGTATTTTTATATAATAGTAGTTTTTATGTGTATAGTAGTTATATGTGTGTGTATGAGTAGTTTTATGTTTATTTTTAGAATAAAGTGATAAATTATGTAGCGCACTGTCGAATTGGGTGTAAATAAATAAATAAATAAAAATAAACAATACCCTCTCTCTTTATTAGCCTACGTGATGAAGAGAGAGAGTACTAAGCACGCGCCAACGTGTAAATTTTTGTTTATAGATTATTTCTTTATTAATATATACATAATATATCACGTCTATATATATAATATATCAGTTGTAGTTTTATAACTACAACTATAGCGATGGTGATGAAGGAAAGACGACGATGAAATCACGTAAGCTTTTATTTTCTTAGTATCAGTACAATTTCAATGATGTTATGGTCCACAAATGTTCGAGATCAAAGCATCTATGTACGCACACCATCGCCTATTGTTCCCTAAGTGTCAGTTGGTCCGGATAGTTCCACGAGGCGCGGAAGCTATGCCGTGCACAACGGACTGCGGTTTATTATGCTGGCGCGAACGCCTTATATAGTGTCCTGGCGCGGTGGGGACGATAACGGCAGGTATGTGTGCGTTCGGCCGGGCTCGGCGACCGTCGTCAGCGCTGCATGTGTGCGTAGATGAAGCGCGGCGTATGGGTGTCCATTAGCGGTGTTACACAACTGATATTTTATAAAGAAATCCTAATCCTAAGTCCTAAGTAATATTTAAAAGCGTTTGTTTGTTACCTTTTCACGCCTAAACCACTGAACCGATCATCCTGAAATTTTGCATATACGTTGTCAGGTGTACAGAAATGGATATAGGCTACCTTTCATCCCGAAAAAAATTACTGTTCCCGAGGAAAACAATAAAAACGCTCTTATGATAATAGATGGCGCCACGTTTCTTTCGAATCATGATTGAATTATATTATTATATACAAGCAGAGTACAACCCGAATTGATTGTCAAATTCTAAATTAACGCGAGCGAAGCCGCGGGCAAAAGCTAGTAATCTATAAAGAAAAAGAAGCCACCAAATAAATACTGTATTTGTCTTATGTTTTGTAATTTTATCCATAATATCAAAGTAATTTTAGGCTAGCAACTAATATACATATATTAGTTGCTAGCCTAAAATTACTTATAAATTAAATAAAAATAAAATAAAAAAAATTATAAATAAAATAAGCCTAATGAGGCCAAAGCAATGTATTTTGATCGACAGATATGAATTTCACCTCGAACACAAGCATTCTAGCTTAGCTGGAGAATTAACAAGTATTTTTTTTTGTTATACACAAAAATTTTAGAAGAAGTACTAAATAATAAGTTTTAAATAATACTAGGATTAAATACTAATACTACGTATATTTCATAAATAATAATAATATTCTATCACATACACACAGCACTATTTAGCCCAAGCTAAGCAGAGCTTGTACTATGGGTACTAGACCATGGATAAACATACATATTATATAAGTACTTCTTTTTTTATAAATACGTGCATATTATACATATTTAAATTAGATAACTTTGTGTGATTATTTGTTATTTCAATACCACGTAACGCCGTGGAGCGGTTGTCTATATCTATTGGTAAAAAAATATTTTGTGTTTGTTTGTAAGGATTTAAATCAAAACCACTCAACCGATTTTAAAAATTATTTCACCATTAGAAAGCTGTATTATCACCGAGTAACATAACCTATATTTTATTTTAAAAATAAAGTTTTGCTACTAACATAACCTTACCTAATCTACTTTTACGCGAGCGAAGTCGCGTGCAAAAGCTTGTAAAATTTATTTTAGTTAACATATTAAAAAACAACTTATTTATAAAAGCGTCAGATCATAAAACAAATTGCCATTAGTTAGAACTACATAAATATCAATTAGTCCCCAACATTAATTACGTTTAACTTAGTAGTACAAGTAATGACGACATCTAAAATATTACTCGTATTAAAATAGAACCTCATACAAAATGGCGACTCGCTCATAAAACAGTTGATTCTAGGGAATTAAAAAGCAATTATATTTTGATTGCGTAGGAAAATTCAAATTCATTCTGTTATTGCTACTGCCACACAAGTTGATGGAAATTGGAGAGAACTCAAATATATATTAATTAATTAGAACGCGAAAGTTTTTTGTGTTTTTTGTGTTGATTGTATTTATTAGTACAGCATGTAACTAGTAGTTGTGGTCATGTTTAGATATCGTTGTAGTATATCCTTATACAGGATGTCCGATAATTAATGGATAACCTTGAAATGTGTTATAATAGAACTGATGACCGTTCAAAAAAAAATATGAAAGAAATATATCTTAACTACAACCTTTTTTTTACGCGGGGAAATGTGTAATCACATTTCCCATCGCCGGTTTTGGGGCGGGTGATGGGGATATGTCGGGATCCAGCCCCTACGATGGATTTGGGCTGAACCGACTAAACCACCACGGTGTCCCTTACACCTTTATGGCGGAGCCGCGCGGATAGCTCTCGCATTCGAATCGCGATCTCGCCGAAGGTTCGACCTGCCGATGGACGTGACGGGTCCCACACAACCATCAAACACAAAAATTGGGGGACCTAGTCCCCGACGACAAAGCGGGGGATCTATTCCCCCTTCCGACATCATCCTAACTACTACCTAAGATATCTAAATCTAACACATAACAAGCTTATTATTGCCGTCTATAGAACATGACGGCAGATTACGAGCTGCTTCTAAAAAATTCTCGACGGATAAACCCTTTAAACCTTTGCCTGACCCGGATATCGTACTTGTGACTTCAAGCATAACAGTAGCATTGACTACGACTGCGTCACCGAGGCAGTCTTAAAGTTACATTTTACTTAATACGATGTACACATTACATAAACATTAATAAACATTGTTCTTGTAATTCTATAAAACACTAAACAATCCTCACCCTCGCTACATTGCTATTAACAACACCAAAAAGCAATTACATCTCCTCCATCAATTCTGTCCCCTCATTTGTCTCCAAGAAAGCTGATCTCTAACATAATTCAGGTAAATATGTACCTACCAATGTGCCAGGAACTTTGAGTGAATTAATGCTGTTATCTTCCAGACGATCTTGTACAGACATGTGCATAATACGCAACATTTTGTTGCTCAATGTGTATATTGCGGGGAAAATGTTGCGTGAAATGTCGGGAAAAATGGAAAAATGTTGCTGGAGGTAGAATCATGTTAGGGTAATTATATTGTAGTTTCAAAAGTAGTAAATCAGTCGCTTATATTTTACAGTCAAATCTATTTAGTAATATGTAGGTATAGAAAAATTGGTACGAATCGATTTTAAGCATATTGTGCGTAAGTTGGATGTCGTAATTAAAGTTTAAATGAAGGTGATTGGAATGTTAATTATTATTAGGTCGTTAACTTTATGAAAATCTATAGAATTTCGACCACTGGACGGCTACCATTACTTTGATTTTTACGAAATTACTCACATACAATCGTGGGTGATTAGTGTGATCACAAACATTTTATTCCAGGTCTCATTACTAAGAGTATTGTAGATGATTGGAAATGGTGGTCGAACCAGATATTATGTCTGAATAACGGAATAATAGTTTTTACCCAGAGCAGCTGCCGAGAGAGTCTCATTCAAGGTACATACTTTAACATCCACCGGCTTGTAGTCGATCAATGCTAATTGATATCGATCGAATGCATAACTCGACTTACTACCAACCTTCACTTTTATTTTAAAAGAGATATTTCTCTTAGACCGTGAGTTTATATAGGTTACACTGTGCGATGTCAACTGATCTCATTCTATTTATTGCTCAGAAAAAGGAAAAAATCTTTATTTTCAAATACGTATGAATACTTTTAGGCCTTTCAATTAAATTATGTATCATTATTATATTACAAACAGGAAGCAGGCATGTACCTCGTGGCAATTATTTTAATCGCCAAAAGTGTTTACAATATTTCATTTTTAAATGATATGCGAGTGCTGTGTATGTTCCAAAATCGATGATAACGCCAATAAGCCCTACGCTATTGACGTGTAGCCTCAAAACTGTAAGACATGTCATCTACTGACTAACCATGCTTAATAAACTTACTAAGAGAGCACTGACCTAGCAACATGTTGCACCTGAAACAAATAAATGTTTTCTAGTGTAACAAAGACAATATCTATAGTAGGATCTCGTTTAAGTTGACATTGTTTGTGCAGCTGGAACCCGCACTTTAGATAACAGAATATTAAGTTTTGTGTGGATAGAAGACGTGGTTATAATGGTAAATGCTATTAGAATAATGAATATCTAGATACAAAATGTATTAAGGTTAAATGATTTATGGTGTATTAATTACTCTTCAAAACTATACAGTTTCTTCTAATAGCCTGAAACACAGGTCTCTGACCTAGTTCAGGTAATAAAATGTAAAAACAGACTTTATAAACAAGACTTTTTGTCCAATATTTAAATTGTTAAATGTTTTCCGTTAGATTACATATAGTTTTAATGTGAATTTAATATAATAAATAGCCTGTAATGTGTTTTGTGAAGACTTTTATTTATTATTGAATAAAAATGTATTATTATTATTATTATTTATAGTATAACTACACCCTTTTTAACAAAAAAATGATTATGCGACGGAACTACGAAACTACACGAAAAACAGTGGACAGAAACAAAAGAATGTAGACAAACGAAGGAAGCACTTCCATTCTTAGATAAACATCTGTCACGCAAACTGCTACGTTCCACAAGGAAAATCCTACGCCACTTAGTGGATATAATAACAGACCACTACTCACTCAACAAACACCTATTGAATATCGGCATCACTGACAGTCCCGTATGTAGGGGCTGCATGGAGACCGAGGAGACACCGGCTTACATGCTCCATTGTAAAAGAGTGAGCAACCAACGGGCGAAACTTCTAATCAGTCCAGAAACGATGAAGGAGGTACTGCGCAACATCGGTCCCCTATTATCTTTCTGGACTGGGCTGAGGTGGCATGAGTAACTGAACAATTTTTCGCGTCGGGTCGTCTCACGCACAATGGCCCAATTGTGGGGCTAAGTGAGGATAACACACGTCCAACTAACTAACTAGCACCCTTTTTATTTATTGTTAAGTAACCTTTCCTTTCAACCTTTATAATATGGAAGCTCTAGGCCAACATGAACTTGGTAATCCTACAATAATACCAGTCTATATAAACTGTCCCAGTGTGAGAATGGTTAGGCCATAGTCTTCCATGCTGAGCCAGTGAGGGTTGGCAGACTGCAAATAATTATCTTCGAGAACGTTATAGGGAACTTTCAAACATGCAAGCTTCCTGATGATGTTTTCCATCACTGTTAAAGCAAGCGATAATTAACTAATTAATACACACATAACTTCGTAAAGTTAGAGACCCTTGGGATCGAACTTGAGACCTCTGAATGGCGGTCCAACAGTCACCTACTATAGTTACTACTCATAGGTAGTCCTATGTGTAGTCAATAGTAAATAATTGCGCCTTTTAAAGGTAGGGAAAGACATAGTGCCGATATCTACCAGATCTTGGAGTTGTCCATGATAATCTCGAAGATATATTATATCTCCCAACTTGGTGGACTTTCGAATTGCATTTTTCATACTGAGAAGAAGCTCATGCCCTGCGGTTGGACGAAGCATGACTGACATCATTACACAATTGCCATAAAATGTATAGTACTACCTATCCCTAGTGAACTGTACTATTCTGGATAAAAGAATCCTGTCTGAAATTTCATCATGATCGTTCTAGAAGTTAAGACGTAAAAGCATAACAAACAAACTAACATTTGAAGTTATAATAGGAATTTTTAGGACTTTATTATATTCAGAAATGTTTCACATTTTCAAACCCTTCTGTTACAAACCACATAATTCGTCAACTCAGTTCACACTATACCTAAAACCTTAGCCAACCATTTTCAAATATTTTAGACATTTCTCGGTTAGACAATGACCTCGAGACACTAGAGTCGTATTTACATAAATAGCACTGAAATATTTAAGCTACGTTGGCACTTTGATATTTTAGGACGTGAAAAATCCCGAAGAAAAGAGTTTATGCTAAATAATAATTCCATAGTGTTACGCCTATTTATCTCTAAGGGATAGGCAGAGTTGTATTAGTGACCACGCACGCCTCTGTGTCGTGTCCGTCTCACCTCTCGGGGAGGGGGGATAGTAGGAATTATTTTTGTAGTGATGACCATTGGGTAGGTCTTGTCGTGAACACCGTGGTAGGTTTAGTCGGTATTCCGGGAGGTACATTATTCTCATTCCATCTTTTCTTTTACCCCGGTGAGTCCGACATAACCTCTCCGCCCGCCCCCACGGAGGGGTATGCGTCAATGCATTCCCCCACATAATAGAAAAAAAAAGTGACACCCAAGATTTTCCAGCTATAGTTATAGCTATAGGTCCCACGTTATAGAAAGCGTACCTATTCCTAAATTTTTGTCAGAATTATTGAATACCACTGCACCCAAAATGAGACTCTAACTCGAGATTTCGTGGGCAGAAGTCGTATACGCTATCGCTGCGCAGTCGTATGCAAAAAAATTATGATCAAAATATTATCTTTGTGGCTCCAATGCAAGACATGGGTAACATAGCAAGTTGAAGCACTTGTGAAGTTATATGCGTCCTGCAAATGGCTAACGCACGCCATTTGTGCATGCCAATTAATTGAAAGCCTATCTTAATCCAGTATTAGAAATAAGCCTCTCCCATTTTTCGCCACAACATACGATTTTTAGCCTTCTACATCCAGTCCAACGCACTCATGTGACACGTATGATTGACTCACGTTTAAAACAAGTGAGAAACGCCAATGAATTGCCGTAAATCATAAAGTTCGAAAAAATTGTTCAAGTATCACCGTGATACCACGTGACCTTGAGGTCAGAGGTCAGAGGACATAGTAATTCCGGGGTATATCGACTATGCTGAGTCGAATGGCGTTCACAGCGAGTCTCTAGCTCTTACGGTTCTTGTGTTGAAAGTTGTATAACAGACAGACGGACAAAGCTGTTGTATAAGAGTTTTTCGAACTAATACTGCACAAGTATTTTGCTTTGCGCGTTATATCCATCGCGTATGCGTTTTGTATGTATAAGTATCTTTAGCGTCTTTGTAACATAATATAGAAGTCAAAACAATTATTTTTAGATTGTTGTCTCTCTGTGTATGGTTGTACACGCACCATGGTAAAAATTACTGCACAGAATTGAATGAGGCTTTCACAGTTTTCCTGCTGGCGGTCTAACTTTAGATCTGATGCATGTTTCATCTTGATACGCTGCATAGGAGTCGAATATTATGCGTATTACCTATGTACCTACTACCTGTCTCCGCGTACGAATTCGCGACCAAAAGCTATTTCTATAATAGATGTACCAAAACAATTATTCAGAAGTTAATTTGTCCACTTTATTAAAGTCCATATTGTGGGACGAGACGATCATTTAACATAATCATAACACACAATCCCATGTTACAGTTAAAACAGGAACACAATACTTTATGCATAAAGTCATCAGTCTGGTACCCACTATGCCATACCTCTATGCTATTCGTTTCGGACGGTAACACGCGTACAAAATTTGAAACAGATATTCGTGAACCGTAGGGATATTGCTTTCTGAAAGGATTACGTGTTGTTGCTTCAAATTGCAATGCGCAATCAACTTTTCGTATCAATCTTATATTTTGAAGTACAGAATAAAGGAAACATATAAGCACGACAAGAAAACACAGCAAAACTGGCGTGAGTCTATGTATGTCTGTCTCGATGTCTCTTGTCGGCCTCGATGGTGTAGTGGTTAGTGTAACCGGTTGCCACGCCTGAGGTCGCGGGTTCGATTCCCGCACAAGTCAAACATTTGTGTGCATGAATATGGATGTTTCTCTTGGTCTGGGTGTTTCTATGTATAATATGTATGTATTTACAAAAAAAGTATATATGTATGTTTATCCATTGTCTAGTACCCATAGTACAAGTTCTGCTTAGTTTGGGCTAGATGGTGTTGTGTGTATGTGGTAGAATATTATTATTATTATTATTACGCCTTGAATTTATTCAAAAATTTTTTTTGACATATACTTATACGACAGCCTCATTGGCATAGAGGTAGTGAATGCTACTGGTTTGCATTAGGTCTCGGGTCGGTTTACCAGGTCTATCATCAGCCTTCAACGTAAGCCTATAACTAATGCCCAAGAATCGAATAGGCTTCTGTTGTACTTATTGCAAAAATTTTAATTCTTTAATTAGATATAGTTTCTCGCAGTATCTAAAGAGGTTACTCAACCACTGCCTATGCGCCAAGTGACATGAAATCATATACTAGTTTCCATCCACAGTTTCGTTCGAGTATAGCCCACGGGACAGGACTGACAGGACTGTGCATATTCTCAGTGACAGTCAAGCTGCTCTCAAGGCTCTGGACTCGTGTAGGGTGGACTCCAGACTGGTCCTGAACTGTGTTAAGTTCCTTAACAAACTAGACAGGAAGAACACAGTCAGACTGGTGTGGGTTCCGGGGCATGCAGGGGTGCAGGGCAATGAGGAGGCTGATGAATTAGCCAGAAAGGGCTCGGAGCAACTGTTTGTGGGCCCCGAGCCATTCGTGGGACTCTCTGAGAGCACCGTAAAGGCAGCTTTAAATGCACATGGCAATGAGAAACACAGGTTAGAGTGGATGGCCCTTAGGGGTCTGGAACACTCCAAGAAATTCATTGCAAACGGAGCCACAGGCTTTACCCGGAAGTTCTGCGGGTATAGCAAGAGCCAAATGTGCCTGCTCACAGGAGCGTTCACTGACCATTTTGGCACCAACGACTTCCTGTGCAGATTGAGATTGATACACGATTCGATCTGCAGAGCGTGTAGTGAACAGGACGAGTCCATATCGCACCAACTGTGTGAATGCGACGCGTTGGCTGGACTTGGGTCTGATGGGATTGACATATCCAAACCCTGAAGACTTCAGGCTTCTCCCTCTGAATTGTACATTGCGGCTAATTCAGTACATTCATAAGGATATAGCTAGCTAGCTAAGCATAGCTAAGGGATAAATCTTGGGGCTGACACAAAAGATCCCACTGGGTCAAAGTGTAGCCGGTCTGTATAATTGACTGGCCCCCACACACAAGATAAGATAGCCCACGGGATATCGCATAACGTGGTATGCTATCTGGATGCCAAATTTCATCCAAATTCGATCAACAGATTAAGCGCGGTTCAAATACAAACATATCTTCACAAATTATAACTTTTATTGTAGTATTACTTTCATTACATTAGAAAGCTTACACAAATGTACATTTCATTCTCTATGAATACTTGTTTGAAAACATGTTTACATTAATTTAATTCTGCATGAAAACGTTTCCAAATAAACGAAAATGTGAATACTGCTTATATAAATGATTACAACAGTCGGTACTATGTATTTTAAAATGTAGTTTTGATTTTATTTTGCAAACTTTTAACCAAGCCAAGCGGAATATCTGAGCAAATGTTGTGCAAACGTCGTATCGTAAACTTATCTCATCCTTGTGTAAGAGTATGTATTTTATAGTAATATTAAGTCTCCTTGCATAATATTATGGATAGATAAAATCATCTTAACAAAGGAATTATTTATTTACTAGTTTTTGCCCGCGGCTTCTCTCGCGTTAATTTAGAATTTGACAATCAATTCGGGTTGTAATCTTCTTGTAATAATATAATTCAATCATGATTCGAACGACACGTGGCGCCATCTATTATCATAAGAACATCATTGTTGTTTTCCTCGGGAACAATAATTTTTTTCGGGATGAATGGTAGCCTATGTCCGTTTTTGTACACCTGACAACGTATATGCAAAATTTCAGGATGATCGGTTCAGTGGTTTAGGTGTGAAAAGGTAACAAACAAACAAACTCATTTTCACTTTTATAATATTAGTTAGGATTAGGATTTGTTAAAAACCAGCTACGCTTTAAATAAAATATCAGATTGAGGCATAGCTCAGTCTGATATTTTAATTGTACTTTCTCGTAAGAACGTTGGGATAAAAAGTATATAAAAACATTGTTATGTATAAATGCAGCATTATGTAAAAATCACTGATCAATCCATTGACAACTTTTCAAGTTTTGCGGACACAATCATACGGCTGCTCATTGTTTATAAATAATGATCATTAAAAGAGAAAGTGCCGGCGCAACTTAAGATCGAGCTCCGTGTCGAGTGTATTGAAAATTTGAATTGAAAATTATGAAATGTACAATTAACGGCACAAGGACCGTATAATAATTATGGGGACTGGCTTACGCCCCTGCATATTGTATTAGTATATATTATTTTATTCTATAGTTCAGTAATTTTATTAGGTACATGATATATTTTAGAAGCTTTTAATGGAAACTTTATTTCTTAAAAGTAGAAAAAAATGTTAGTAACGGCAAAATTTATTTGTTTATTTATTTTTAGATTAGGTATTTTAGTTTGGACCCAAAAAGACGATTCTATAGTTATTGTTCAAATAAACGTTCAAACTCCTATCTATTTCCTTAGAGGAAGAATTTTGCCAGGCTCCGTGCCTGGAACGGTACCAAGCAGAAGGTAATGGGCTCGCTACTTACAATGTGTAATTTATAACTTTCACGTCTCTCCTTAATGATTTATTTCTTTTACGCGGTAGTTTAAGCAACAATAGTGATGCATTTCTGCATCATCTGATTAGCTAGGCTGCCAAGGGATGATTCATCCCTATATTTTGGCGTAAGAATAACAAAGCAACGAAGAATAAATGTCTAGTTTTATTTGGTAGTAGTTCTGCAGGCAATATAGCTGTAACGTGAAGGCATCGAGACTGATATTGAACTTCTATTTTAGTTGCAATCTATTTCAAGAGCGCGCGCTCGACCGCACGGAAAATCGTGGTTGGACGAAACCTAATTTATATTAAGCTTAGGTTAAAATGTCAAGATGAATGAACTGTGAATTAGGTTCTGCCTGTGGTTTTACTCGCATGATTCCCACAGGCTTGCACACCGAGACAAAAAAAAGTGTTAATTGAGGATATAGGAAGAAAGAAAGAAAAGAAAGAAAGAACAGAAAGAAAAAGAAAGACAGAAAAGAAAGAAAGAAAATAAATAATGAAATCTTTATTGCTTTACAGCTTTTAGGTGGGCACAATGTGCTCAAAAATAAAAGTAATAATAATTACAAGAAAAGTAAAAAATAAAATAAACAAAAACAGAGTAAAGTAAAGAATAAGAAACATCTAGTGACACATGCGTCCCACAGCCGCAGCGATCAGGTCCCCAGTTCAGCATTTGCCTGGTCCCAAGAACCAGGCACTGGTCTTCCACTGAAGCCTGTCATGTAACGTACGGAAGCCAACAAGTATAAAGATACATACATAATATATATAATATAGAATTATGTACAAACATTATCATTCTGAGTAGGTATATACCTATTACCTATTAACATTTACATTATTATCTATTTAAGTATCAATTAAATCTGTTTAACGGCTTACTCGTGATTTTGTACCAACCAGCCAAACGATATCAAAAACATTCACATTTTTTTATTTAAGTAGGTCTAAACTAGTCAATTGATTAGTGATATCTAAAAGTACCGATACATTCCGAGCAGTGGCAAGTAAGTGAGAGAAAATGATTTAGTGCTTGCTTCTTAAAATGTTAATAAAATCATTTCCAGCTCGAAAACCGAATTTGATTCCATACGATTGGCAGACGCACAAACATTTAAAACTACGTCATCAGACAAAACTTGGCATTATAATTTTATCTATATAAACACAAATTAAATGCTGTTCGTTGGTAAGCGCATCACTTGAGAGCTGCTAGAACGCTGTCTTATTGCAAATGTTTGATATAGCCCTAATAAAGATTTACAAAGTTGTAAAGAAAATTTTTAATTTTGCCCCTTGGAAAGTCTGTAAAGTGGAACTTCGACTGTTTTTTAAATACAAACATATTTATGCAAATTTGGACAAGATAATCCCTGTCGATCAGCTTGTTACAAAAATAAATAATGTTAATAGTAACATCTTGATCTAAAACTTGGCCACATAATTACTTTTAAAATCAATTAACATATGACGTATCGAATAACTAAACGTCTTGTCAAACAATCGAGTGGCAGAGTAATTTCGATTCTATTTATACTCGATTAATTGTTACGAGTACAATACCGCACCTGGAACGTTTCACAGCTGTGTACTGTTTGATGAGTTTAGAACTTGTCTTGACAAACGTGACTAGTCATGTAACTGCTTCAATAACTATGTAAACGACTATTTGATCGATAACGCTATTGTAATCGAAGCAGTTTATAATTATATATTAGACTGATCGCAGAGTTATGACAACTACGTCATTATAAAAAGCTGGTGTAACAATTTAAGTGGTTGCCTCGCTAATACTATACTAAGTGTTGTAGGTCTGAATTACCCACGATCCAGAAGTTATTTTTAGTATAGCAGTTATTAAAATATTAATAGCTAGTGCAACATAATCAAAACATTTTAAGTGTAATAATTTAGAATATACTCTTTCAAATTGATTTCAAAGTGTGATTTACTTATGTGTCAATATATATAATATTATGTCATCAAATGAAATTATAAGCCTACATTCATCATATACCGTCAAAAATGAAGAGTAATTTTCAGCTATTGTACTAAAATTGAGCCATAACCAAGACCCATGCACATAAATTCCCACTTTAGTTGTAGAAATGAACATGCTACGGTGACTGTGTGGCATTACGAGACGTGACAAAATAAAAAATGTATATTATGTTTGTGGGAGTCTCAGTGTACGTAATGTTACCTATGCAGGAAGGAGAACATTAACATGTCACTAACAGGGCATTACATCTGCACATTGACGAACGACACCTAGAGGTTGACGGGAAAGTCATGAGCATGAGATATCCATAAGATCTTACTTATTGCAGAATGACTTACTAATTGAAGTTTTGGAAGCACACATTAGGTATATGAGCCGTTTGGAAGACCGTTAGACTTCCACGAAGAGGTCACGAGTTCGATCTAAGGCTCTGAATTATTCGCAATTATGTGCGTATTAAAAAGTAAATTATCGCTCGCTTTAAAGGTGAAGGAAAACATCGTGTAGAAATCTACATGTCTGAGGCCTTTAACATTCCTGTCAAAGAAATGAAAACTATAGAATCGGCAAACATGAGATATGCCCCTGTAGTCGTACAAACGACTATAGACAGCGGTATGCTTATTGGCCTATTTGGTAGTACAAGAAAATTAGGAAGTTGACCAATAATGCATCTCCTAAAATCAGTAATGTATTTTTTTCTGTTTTGTAATAAAGTCAATTCTCACACTAGGCATAAATCTTGTGGAACGAAGAACTTTACAAACACTTAAACAACACACATAGAACATCTTCATTCGGTTGACGCATCTCAATATTTTCATCATTATAATTGTTTCTATGTATAATATGTATGTATTTACAAAAAAAAAAGTATATATGTATGTTTATCCATTGTCTAGTACCCATCGTACAAGCTCTGCTTAGTTTGGGCTAGATGGTGTTGTGTGTATGTGATAGAATATTATATTATATTATATTATTATTATATTATTAAAGCTTCTATCATCATCAGCAACCACCACCAACTCGAATAGCACCTCCAAATTATCATAGGCACTAATCAAATATGGCGCAGAGCTAGTCCGACGGCTAAGGCAGAGGGCTGTCGACCGAAAAGTGGGTCGCAATATAATTGCATTATTGAATCTACTTTTAGTACCTGACAAGCATTCAGGTTAGTTACGGGTTAGCGTAAATAACATTCTACTAATGTTTAAGATATAGCTACGAAATTTGATGTACACATTCAATAAAAAGATGAGGAATTAAGATAAAGAAGAATAAGAGAAATAGGTATATATTACAGAATACATTTCATGATATTAAAAGAGTATTAAGACCTAATATATAATCAATTTTACCCAGCCTAAATATAGGGTTCGGTAACCTCTTACTTTATTAACATATGATGTAAAATAATCCTTAATTAGTGATATATGTATATAAAATCGCAATAATACAATTAATAATATACTATTTAAAGAAACTTTCGTTCTCACTCACTCACTAATATTATAACATTAAAATTGCTGCGTGGTATTTATATTAATAATTATGTTCTTACTTATGATCTTTAAAAGTTCAAAGTGAAAATTATTCATTACATCTATATTATATGTAAACATAAAGCACAAACTTATACCAAGGGACGAAAGAGGCAGGTAAAAAGGATATGTTTGAACATATTTGTATTGATGCTCTTGAACTAAAAACGATTAATGACGTGTATCTCTTCAGCGACTATGTGCAGATAGTAACCAATAATTATGTAAGTCTATTAACAACATACTTAGGAAATATATAGTTATATTGAAACATTATAAGATGTTAAACTTTGCTGACGATATTGATAGTACTATAAGTAACTAGCTTTTGCCCGCGGCTTCGCTCGCATTAATTTAGGATTTGGAAATCAATTTGGGTTGTACTCTGCTTGTAATAATATAATTCAATCATGATTCGAAAGACACGTGGCGCCATCTATTATCATAAGAACGTTATTGTTGTTTTCCTCGGAAACAGTAACTTTTTTCGGAATGAAAAGTAGCTTATGTCCGTTTCTGTACACCTGACAACGTATATGCAAAATTTCAGGATGATCGGTTTAGTGGTTTAGGCGTGAAAAGGTAACAAACAAACAAACTCATTTTCGCTTTTATAATATTAGTTAGGAAGTTAGGATAGTTAGGATTATTGGACATTAAGGTTTTTATAGTATGTACCGCACCTCAATACTTAGACTGTGTTATTAATAAAATAATTGGGAAGAGAGGAACCCGCCGCACTCTCTCGGATTGCCGAGCCCAACTATTGCATTAGAAATAAAAACAATACCGAGCTTCTTTGATAAGGGACAAAGGCGTCGTGGATCCGGGTGTGCTCCAACTTGCAGAATGCTGCTTCAAACACAAAATATGTGACGGCACGTGTTTCGTTTCAGGACGAGGCAGGACAGTTTGGCAATTAATAATATTTTTTTTACGAATGCGGTAACTATATACAAAATATAGTTATTATGTATACCTATCGACTAACGTCGTATTGGCGGCCTTAGAAGAATAAGTTTATTTACCAGTCTACCTAGCCTGCCGTGCAGAAAAATCTCATTCCAAAAATATAATATCAACAATTAGGTATACACTTAAACTAAATATTGTACCTATCCTAAGTTCTTTGTTGATTTTAGTTAAGTCTTCAAATTAACTCAAAAACTTCAATGCGCTAGGTGAATATAAGCTGATACTTAAAGTTTAAAGTAAGATTTTAAAATGTACTTACCTTTTCTATTACATTACATTTCTTGTTTTACTTGTTTATTGCTGTAAATATGAAAGAGACTAACCTCCACGACACAGGGAATCCTAGTGTGGAGGTTAGTATTCTAAAAATTACTGTAACTGTTTGTATTGGAACAATAAAGCATTATTATTATTATTAAAAAAATACATTGCTTAGATATAATACAAAATTCAGGTGCTAATTTTAGTCCATTTTTTATTAAAAGATAAAAGACAGGTGCTATTGCTGAAGACTTTGAACCTCATATTCCAGTTTCCACAGCCGCTACATCTTGTTTTATAAACACGATCAACTTTTTGCAGGAGAGCAAAATTTTTACAAAGAGTAATAAGCTTCTTAGGCGAAATAAGGAGGCTTAATATTCTTTATGAAAATTTTCTTACTTCGATACTTTGTTCAGCGAGCTTCCTGATTTTTGGTAAGTAAAATATATAGGCTTGGATCTTAACAAAATATAATTGACAGTGAAAAGCTCATTACTGTGAACACTTCTGGCGTGAGCGTACTGTTAGTGTAGAACGGGTTAAGAACATATAATATGTACGATAACTTGTAAAATATATAAACAACCACGATTATAACGCTGGATGATCATCATGTCAAAATTACTAATATCTTTCAGAATATTGTAACAAGTCTTAATTTATAATGACAATAGATATGTACAGAAAGCAAATAACTCAATAATTATTGCAATTGCAATTAATTATATTTATTTTTCTATTGTATCAGCTCTAGGGTCTAAAGAGAATATCAGTGTTTAAAATAATTATATAAATAGCCATTTTCGCTAATCAGATACGGGGTGGGTATGAAAAATAAATTTAAAGCGACAACATAAAAAAGACTAATTCAAGCAAAAATCTAAAATTTAGGCAAAAATAATTTTATTCTCGTCGCTCCCGCACCCAACTTAAAATGCGTCACATAAAAACATCTCTCGCCAAAACTTTTTTATTTATCAGATTCTAGGAGGAGGCAATATTGTCCCAACTGGCCGTAAAGCTTGGAGGAACGTGAAATGGTACAACGGGGCGAAGTTTCGTTGAGTCGAAGTACCAGTGCAAGCGGGAATATAGCGGAGGAGGTGTCAAGCCTATAAATAGTATTGGCAAAATCTGACGATCGAGGTTAATACAGCCTACATTCATTCTGAAAATAGCACTATTAGAAATGTTTCTTGTATTCGCATGTACCATATTGATATGAACCCGTTTTCCGTGAGAGCTTACAAAAACTACTTATTAGACTCGTATTCGAGAATATTTTCTTGTTTGTTTTCTTTATCAAAGTAAATTATGCTTACTCGTTGATTTCTTCGACCATTAAAAAACAATGTCGTTTATTTGAATGATAAATAATTATCTTTCAATAATGACTGACATTCCAGCAATTGACAGATAAATACTAAAATAGTTCCTTTTTTATTTATTGTTAAAAAATATAAAAAAAAAAACGATATTATTCTTTACATTTGTAAAATCTTTTTGTTTTCTTTTGCTGTGCAGAATATATATTTTAATAAAAAATAAAACTAATATTAATTATAAACTAAACAATTCTTCTTGTTCAATAGAAATCGATGTTCTTTGAATAATCACAAGTTCTTACGCAGTAGTTGTCAGTAACCTGTTGCTTGTTTATTATTATTCTTCGTTTTATAACAGCTACCTTTTAGATGTAAGAGTTATATCTTTCGCCCACAATGAAGCCCCGCCTGTAGCAATACTGCGCTTACGAATGACTTTGAAGACATTCAGAAATATATCTTGAAATACGCAAAGTACTTTTTAAGAACTCCATCTGAAATAAAATTTTAAGCAATCCAATCTATTTTTAGGTTTAGTAGATATTGGTGAAAATGTTAGAGTCGCTATAGTGATTGTAAAAGTAAGTAGTGTGATACTTGACTGAATATACTATATTATCAAATCACATAATGTAATAATTAAAACTGAATAATAATACCAGCCGTGATTATGAACTGTCCCACTGCCGGATGCGGGCCGCTTCGTATAACAGGAAGGCACCACTGAACTAGAAAGCTAGTTCGCAATCTTCACATGTCTTTGAAAAATTATGGAGAACTGAAATATGCAGGTTACTTCCCAACTTTTGCTTTCGCCATTAAACCAAGCTACAATTAGCATTTTAATACGCACATAATTTCGGATAGACAGATGTGCATGCTGTGGAATTAAACTTGATACCTCTACGTGTCAGTCCAAACGTGAAGACAGAATAGGGCTGTCATGTATTAGGATATTCAGATAGCCTTATACATGATAGTCCTGTTCACGAGTTATATAACAAGAAATATTTAACATATATGCATTGTGGCTATCATCAAATCTATTACTAAGATCATTCAGCATTTTTACTAGTGCCAGGGTGTAGATGACAAATTAATAATTATTTGCCCTACTTTTTCACGTAGCCTGAGATTTTCTTCCTCTTCCTTAAACATTGTGAGCCGGCGATCCCTATACACTTGACGGGATCCTGCTTAATTATTACAACTTCTTAGAAAAGGCAATCCGCAACACGTACTTAGTTTTACTAGTTCAAAACGAGTTTACTTCAAGTTTTCGTACAACTGAATGCAAACTTAAAAGATTTCTCCTTAACACAGAAAACTACTTTCTTGTAAGTACGATAAGTAAATTTCAATAATGCAAGTATCCAACCAACAAGACAATTATTTTAAAATTAGGTAGGTATTAGTGATGCGTCTGAAATATTTACAGGAAAAAGTATTCATAAAATATAAGATAATAATAATTTCAGATTTCAAGATATCAACTTTTCCAGGTGAGGCAAAATTAAATATAATGTGTTATAACACTCATAACTAAGATACATTAAAATATATTATGAATGACTTATATGGAGCAATTTCCTAATCAATTTCAAAACGTGCTTCATTATGAGTAATTTTTGCTGTAGTATCAGATAGCCAATTCTGGTAATAATAACTGTTCAGAATAGAGTTCTTGCCTCAGTGTAATAAATATCATAAATGCTATCCTCCTAAATTTAAATTAACGTTCAATGTAAACATAAAAATGCATTTCAGTTCACATTTGACGTTTGTAAGACTAGATTAGATTGGAACTCTATTCTGAATAGTTTTTATAACAAGAATTGACCCTCTGTTTGTCAACACATACAAATATGAAATATTAGCTGCGCTCTGCCGTTTTGCCCGCGTAAGTCCCGATGCCGTGGGAATATTTCAGTAGTATTTGCGTGTAAGATTAACAAAAATCCATCCATTCATCCACACAAACTTTTACATTTATATGTAGTATTAGTAGGATATTGTACCATATTATATTATATGATAACAGAAGAAACATGCATGATATAAAATTATCCGATTATTTGGCTAACGATAATGATGCCTTGCATAATAAACGTGAGATTGGTCATGTTGTCAATATTACACGATAATAACGTGTACACGTGATATTACATATTAATTTAGGTTTCTAAAAACCGTTTAGTAATGAGATATCGATCCGCTGACAACAACAATGAGGAAAGAGAGAAAGAAGATCAAATAAATATAAACATTAATAACATAAGTGGGTCACTTTTCTTATTAAACTTAAATTTATAATAAAGCTTAGGCTACTTTCGGACGCTGGCATCATCAAAATGCTTTTACTTTCTATCTACACAAAGATATAAGGATATATCTTTGTGTAGATCATCAATTAATTTATTTAAAAGCATTAAGATGCTTTTAAATAAATTAATTGATGACGCATAAATTACTTTGGTAGGTATTGAAAGACGTTGGTTCATTAACCATTAGAGTATATCCAAGTTGCAATCGAGATTGCTTAGATCCCCATGCTAATGCAAAACCTGTGGATACTAAAACAATTTTATATGAAACTAGCTGTTACCTGCGACTTCGTCCGCGTAGATTTGAACTAAAAAGTGTTTGTCTCCGCGGAAACGTATTTTTTTCTAAAATCAAAGTGGCCTAATTTACTCCTTATAACATCAGCTATCTGCCAGTGAAAGTCCCGTCAAAATCGGTTCAGCCGTTTCGGAGATTAGCCGGAACAAACAGACAGACAGACAGACAAAATTTTAAAAAATAGATGTTTTCGTGTAGGTGCCTTATATACTTTCATCTGCATTAGATAAAAAGCTGTTATTTTGACATTACAAACAGACACTTCAATTTTATTTATTTGTATAGATTAACGATGCAAGAAATTTATGAAATAACAGAATCTTATTAATAAAAATCTATCTATGGCTCACAGTCAACATAGCCAAATGGGACATCAGTTTAGCAAACTTACTAGATGTAAGAAAGGAGCGTTGGTTTTCAACGTTTTAATCATTTAAAGTCACGTTAGTTGAAGAAGAAGTTAACGCAAAATAATGCTTTAGTGTATTTAACGTGTACCATAATGGCGTAAGGTTATTCAACAAAATAAACAAAAATCAAAAGTAAACGACTCAAAATTTTAAGGCAATGATCAACATTGTATCGTGACCTCAATGGTTCAATGGAGTGACAAATGAACGAATTAATTTGTAAATTGATCTACACAATACATGTGTCAACAGAGAAACCCAAATAAAGTGGTTTACAAGTAATCGTAGAAATGAATTGAGCCTTCACTAGGTTTAGTGTTGGAGATATGCCTATACAGTTGTGATGTAATTCAGATATGTGAATATTTTAATTGATATTTTTAATCCTAATCCAAACTAATATTTTAAATGCAAATGTGAGTTTGTTTATTTGTTTGTTACGCTTTCACGCTTTGACTACTTGACCGATTGTCATGAAATTTCGCAAACACGTTGTCAGACTGACAGAAAAGGACATAGGGTATCTTTTATCCTGAAAAATGTACTATTACTAATATAACCTAAGCTACATTTGACATAAAGTAATGCCTACTCAGTTCATCGCTATTTTAAACGATAACCTTATGCGATTGTGACTAAACTGTACGAATTAGCTTTAGCTAGATTGAGGTTGCATTGTTACAATAAAAATATTGCATTACTAAGCTATAAGTATTTAATTTTGTTATGTGGTAAAATTCAATGTTTGGCGATATAATTCCACTCCACAACCTTATTGAAAATCGTACGAATCCCAACTTTCATGGCGAACATTATAATAAATACTGAACATCCCTGAGGATCGTTATTTAATGAAGTTTACTGATGGTTTTAGTTTCGGTTCCGTTGGGTTTAGTTGGTCCTTTTAGTTTGGAAACGCTAGCGGCAAACATTCTTTTCTTGAGACAAAAAATATATCTTATAGTCACACAATTCGAGAGTAATCAAACTTTACCTAGGAAAGATAAAAGTAAAACCACAAATTCGGTTAAAATTCCATAAACATTTTATTTACAAACGAGTGCTGGTGAGTTTTATTAGTAGTATCGGCTGTAGGGGAAGGCAGAGCTGTAGCCGATTGCTCCAAACTTACTAAAGGCGTAGGGGGTGGCGTAAGGGTAACCAGGAGCGGCGTAAGAGATGGCAGGAGCAGCGTAAGAGAAGGCGGGAGCAGCATAAGAGATGGCGGGAGCGATGAGAGCGGGATCCTTGCGCACGACGGCGTTAAAGCCTTCGGCACCAGCGGCGTAGTCAACGGTGCGACGTGTGCCGTCAGACTCAAGCAGGGAGTACTGACCAGCCACGTTGTTGCCCGCTCGGTTTTCCACCTGGTGCTTGAAGTCACCAGTGTAAGAATCCGCTACTCCATAAGAGAAGCTGGAGAAATCGGACGCGCTCACAGCGACGGCCAGGGCAAGGATAGCAACGAACTGTGAATTTCAGACAAGTTTTTAATCGAAATTGCCAAAAGCTTTCAAATAATATTTATTACTAAGTGTTTAAGCATATTTCTGATCAATAACTCAAACTAAACAGGGGCAGTATAATTATATAATGTGATTTAAAAGCACGTTTTAATTTAATATTGCCAAATTATTGAATTTTCGAAATGCTCTGATTAAATTTGCATCTTGATATCAAACTTATCAAAGTAAAAATCAGGAAGCAAGTTATGTCTCAAGAGAAATAAGCTATTATAATTTCTACAGGCGCTTTTAAAATAAAAGTAAAATCCGAATCAACAAACTGTATACAACAAAATCTGCAAATGAATCTTCAAATATTAAATTTGAGTTAATACTGTAAATTATTGAAATTAAACTACTATATACGGATTTTATCGCTTTTTTTATTTGACACTTTATACAAAATTTTGAAAAACTGTTACACTATTATTACTATTAAACTTTACTAATTTTTAAGCTAATTAAATTCCTATACACAGTGTGGCTCAAAGTATGATCAGGATTACTGATGACAAGTACATCTAAGAAAGCTAATGAATTATTTGCCTCTAATTCCATAGTAAATTGTATGTTGTTATTAATGGAATTAAGATGTTCTAGGAACCACCAGCTTGGGATCCAGTAATTCAAATAGTCAAACCCAAGAAGAAGCAAACCACAGCTAGACTTCATGATACTTTGAGTTCATTCTGCGTAAACAGAAACACCCATTATTAAATTATGTTCGGGTACTTTGAAATAACTACACTGGAACATTGAGACAACTACCATCTTAGTCTCCCCGTGACCATGGCTGCTGAAAAGCAACCGAAACGTCGGGGAAAGTGTAAACATAAATATAAATAGTATAATAGTATAGTAATAGTATAAATAGTTTTAATAGCTTCAATAATTTAATTAGCTTAAAAATTAGTAAAGTTAAATAGTAATAGTAGTGTAACAGTTTTTCAAAATTTTGTAATAAAGTGTCAAATAAACAACGAGATAAAATCCGTATATAGTAGTTTAATTTCAATGAGTAACATTCGCGTAAACAGAAGACAATATTATAATTTAAATTATATTTGAATTATGCGTGCTGCAGTAGCTTTTCATTCACTTGAATAGTCTATGGCTATATGGATAATAATGTAGTGAACATTTTAATAATGAACCAATATTTACCTTCACAAACATGTTGGTTTCTGTTGTTGTGACTACGTCTGCTGACACAAGTCTGATACCGATGTCTTGCTCCTCACCTTTTTATATCATCAAAACATGATCCAGTTACGTATAAACAGGAAGCTTTGGCGCAAAAAACAGTGCTCTTGAATTGATTACGGATTGCATAATTGTCAATTATTATCAATCTCAACTTTCGTTGTGATCAATATGACCTTGATTAAATTGAAGGTACATACTTTAAGTGAAATAAATGTCAAGTGACAGAAGTTTTATTTGTTGTGCTAACCTCAATGGATTGAAAGTACATAATAATAGTTGTATTATAGTAAGTTTAGTCAGTAAATAGTCATAGCTAAATAAATATAACAAATAGATAAAAGTTATGTGTGCTTATAGATTAGTCGATAAGACTACCTTCATGTCATGTTATCAGTCAAAACAGGGCTGTAAATATTAATATATTTACAACGCTTCTTTGAGTGACTTCGACGTTTGGATGTTAGGATTGTTCTATCCAAACATGATGCAATCCTAAGTAATATTATAAAAGCGAAAATGAGTTGATTTGTTTGTTTGTTTGTTACCTTATCATGCCTAAACCACTGAACCGATCATCCTGAAATTTTGCATATCCGTTGTCAGGTGTACAGAAACGGACATAGGCTACCTTTCATCCCGAAAAAAATTACTGTTCCCAAGGAAAACAACAATAACGTTCTTATGATAATAATAGATGGCGCGACGTGTCTTTCGAATCATGATTGAATTATATTATTACAAGGAGAGTACAACCCAAGTTGATTATCAAATTCTAAATTAACGCGAGCGAAGCCGCGGGCAAAAGCTAGTCAACAATATTGGGTTGTAATCATTTGTTTTAATCGATTAATTCAAATGAATAATATGAAAATTTACATAAATATTTCATAATGCCTTCAAACAGTCAGATCTCGGGTTTAAATTTATTACTTTTATTACGCAAATTGGTATTAGGTTTTAGGTTATAAGATTTTTGGCAGCAGCATGGAGTCTGGTGATGTGCCATTAAGCGGCAATAGACTCGCTTTTTATAACGTAGGGCTAAACCATAGCCAACAATTTATAGATGTAGTGTCCGTACTTATTTGGGGCTATCAGTATATGATATTTATTATAGTTAAGTAAATTCAAGGTTCTAGAGTGGCGACTTCGCATGCAAAGATTCAGTAGTGATAAGTGGACCGCTGACCTGGCTAGAATCGCAGGAAGTGGTTGGATGCGGTCAGCCTAGGATCGGTCTGTGTAGAATACCTTGGATGAAACCTCTGTATGCAGTGAACATCTTTCGGGTATTTCATCATCATCGATATCTCGATGATGATGAAATATATATTAGGTACGTACGGTAGCTGTAAGTAGTCAAGTTAATAATCAATCAATGTTTATTCAATTTTGCGATTAGCTAGCCTAACGTGATTACATTTTAACACCGCTGGATCTTTATAGGTAGATATATTCATTTGGGAAGTGCCATGGGATGTTTGATACGAAATTTCTAGTCAACAGTCGTATTTGTCCAGTAGATAATTTAATTATGCACTCTTTATTGCATAGGAGTTAAATACAAACTGGGAACTGTACGATTAGTATACACACTGTTCAGATACTTAAATAATCATACGGGCCGTCGAATGGTAAGCGGTTACCGTACATTATTTAGATGATACGCCAATAAATATAGGAATTGCGCATGCAGAAATGAGGAAGTGCGTAAAATAAATCTACTGGCCTCTTTACTGAAAGTGCAGGGATCTATCAGGGAGCTGAAAAGCATCTATCATAATATTATATGCCACCCCTCTTCTGTAATAAATTTGTTTTCTGGTATGAAACATTTATCACAAGCTTCTCAAATTATCTCTGAATACATATTTCGTACTCAAAACATTTTTAACAGCCTATCATCGAACAATTAACATTGAATGGGGCTCAAAGCACTATGGAGTATGGCTGCTATCATCAATCGTAACGATATTATATAAACATACGCCTTTATATCCCTCAAAGCATAACTAATAAGTATATTGCATTCGCATTTCTCTAAGCATGTTTTAAGTCCCACGTAAGGGAGCGCATTCTTTTGTCATTCACTGAGCACGTTGCTAGACACTGCCAGTATTTCAAAGAAATGTGGTTGTTATACTCCTACACTTCGCCAACAATGTTTTGGGTCCTATTTAAGAGGGGATTTCATATTTCATAGTAATTGATCTCCGTTATTATAATATTCTGCTTAGTTCAAAATACTAAATAATAATTTACATGCTTATTAGAATTGAACGTTCTTACAGTATTAATTTTATTTCTTACTTTGTTGCTCTTAAAGTGTAATTATTGTAAGTCATCGATCGAATGTGTGACTTTAGTTAAATCGAAACCAAGAATTAAAAAATACTTTAGTAATAATATTATAGTCACCAAGACACGACGGCTGAAGAAAGTAGCACCTAGCTTGAACGTTAACGTCACTCCTATGGCATGATAATAATCTGCTTAGTGACATTCACATATATTTTAAGTAAATTCTTATAAGATTTAGTTCAGGCGTTTTTATGATTTACCTACATTATAAATTGCAAGTTTGCATTATGCAAGATGTATTGTATTATTAAAGTTTATCCATAGGTTGCTCTAAAGCTTTTTGTAGCATTAATACAATTGCAATATAACCAAAACACTTTCTGGGAATATATCAAAAACAAAACCACAAAAGACGGTCAAAATTCTATAAACATTTTATTTACAAACGAATTTTAATTAGGCATTGTCTAGTAGTAGTATCGGCTGTAGGGGAGGGCAGAGCTGTATCCGACGGCTCCAAACTTTCCAAATGTGTAGGGGGCGGCGTAAGGGTAACCTGGAGTGGCATAAGAGATGGCAGGGGCAGCGTAGGAGATGGCGGGAGCAGCGTAAGAAATAGCAGGAGCAGCGGCAACGAGAGCGGGATCTTTGCGCACGACGGCGTTGAAGCCTCCGGCACCAGCGGCGTAGTCAACGGTGCGGCGTGTGCCGTCAGATTCAAGCAACGAATACTGGCCAGCCACGTTGTTGCCCGCCCGGTTTTCAACCTGGTGCTTAAAGTCACCAGTGTAAGGGTCCGCTACGCCATAAGAGAAGCTGGAGAAGTCGGACGCGCTCACAGCGATGGCCAGGGCGAGGATAGCGACGAACTGTAAATTTAAAGCCTAGTTAGCTATGTCTATTTTTAATATAAATGATATAATATTTTAATAAACAATAATAATGTTTAAATTTAAAATTAAAATCAAAACTGAGACCTCACTGATATACATTAACGAGTTTAAAATTGAATTAATTGAACCCCTTAAGAAGTAAAAAGTACATTCAATAAAAAGTAGAAGTATCATAGCCAGAAATTAATTTACCAACCAAAATCTAATTTTATCGAAGGTTTCTTCCTTTTAATATTCTTATGATGAGTTCCGATTAATAAAATTAAGAATATTTTGCCAAATGCTTGAATTTCACGAACGCTGTAATTGAAAATTCTTTCCATCTGATTCCTGAGTTAAACCGCCGTATTAATTCAAATTACCCCGTACACAGTATCGTCGCTATATCGGAAGCTATTAGAATTCTTACAGGAGTTCTTGGAAATAATTTGGATTGTTAATATGGTTATATAACCATATTAACAATCCAAATTATTTTGATATGAAAAGCTCACTTCTTTTTCTAATATATAACATCTGCAAATGTTTCTTAGGTATGAGAATTAAAGTTGATGCAATATAGAAAGTTTATAGTAGAGGACATGTCTAAAATCTTAAAAAATATATTGATTTATATAGTATATTTCACGACGGATAAAATAAATAATTAAATATAAAATATTTACCTTCACAAACATTTTGGTTTTTGTTGTTGTGACTACGTCTGCTGACACAAGTCTGATGTCGATATCTTGCTCCTCACCTTTTTATATCATCATAACATAATCCAGTTATGTATAAACAGGAAGTTGTCGCGCAAAAATTCTTACTCTTGAATTTATTACATATTAAATTATGTTCGTCAATTGTTGACAAACTCAACTTTTGTTACTATAGCATAACCTTAGTAGTAAAACCTATAGTATTAAAAATAGGCATACACTTTGTTCAAGTTTAATATAATATGTCGGCTTCTGTCGCTTAATAGTTGACAGTTACGCAATTAAGACTGCGCCGAGCGTAAGAAAGATAATGACAGCTCGTGCGGCGCGTATTCAAATCGGCGCGCGGCCGCCATAGTAAAATTGTATGGAGGATTTGAAGTGCATTTTTGATAAATATGTATTTATCTATTTATTAATTGGCACAACTACAGATATCAAATTCAATAAACGAATAATAAAAATAGTAATAGAAATAATTTATGTAATTAATATTATCATTCGAACTTTATTGTAATATAACTATTTATGTTTCGTTTAAGCTGTAAAATAGGATAGATACTGTTATAATCTAAAATCACGTAACACGAGCTTACGTTTTTGCATTTTTCATGCAAATTTACGTAATTTTGTAGGCAAAATTATTAATTATTTTAAGTTTTTTACACGGAGTAATTGTAAACACATTCATTGTTATGATAAATATATATTTTATATTTGTATTAAACAAAAAGTGTTGATTTTATTCACTTAACTGTGACCGCCTGTTTTGGCACATTTCGCTCGGCGCAGTCTTAAAAGGATTCCTTCAAAAAAGTTATATTGCATTATATAGGTAGCATTTCGGCAATAATAAGACTTGGTTACTATAACAAAATAGGATTGATTAATTACGGTACGCTACTGATATCCCATACTTTCAATGTTAGTCATAACATACAATTCATACATACATAGATTGACGCTTGTTTCCCAGAGGGGTAGGCAGATACTACGGATTTCCATTTGCTACGATTCTGACACACTTCTCTGGTTTCATTTACTTTCATCACTTTCCTCAAACACGCCGGTTCAAGGAGCTCGTAACCTGGCCTTTGTTCAGAACGCCTCCGACCTGATCGAGAAACGTTCGCCTAGGTTTTCCTCTTGCGACTGTTCCATTCATACTAGCCTTATAAACTTTCTTAGTCAGTATTTCCTCGTCCATTATTTCTACATGTCCAAACCAGCTTAACATACCCTTTTCTATTCTTGTCACTATATCCACTTTCAAGCCGCATCTCTCTCAGAATTATTTAAATACATTAGGCATAACGTATTTAAATAATTCTGATAATAGCCTCACATTATCTTACAACAAAAATATTAGTTTATACATAATGCCTTGTGCCCTGCACACAACTAAAAAGGTAAATAATACGTCACTATCAATATAGTTCAGTTAAAAAGATGAAGAATATATGGGTCCATCTTCAATATATTTTTATAACTAAGCTTAAAAAATACAATTTATGATAAATATTTTTTTAAAGCTTTTATTAATATTTTTATATCTATATACGTTTGCATACAGCACTACACTCTCGCTAGAGAAAAATCATGACAAACCAATTTTTTGGTGCTATGACAACACCTAATTGATTGCTACATTTTGGAATACTACTAGGAATATATATCAGACAAGTTTTTTAATTTTTTGAAGCCCTTATTAATTATGTTCATATGAGTGGTATTTATAAGATATAATTAGAGTATATTATAAGTCTCAAGAGTATATTATAAATCGGTTAAGAGCTCCTTGAACCGACGGGCGTGTATGAGGAATGTGAAGAAAGTGAATGAAGCCAGAGAAGTGTGTCAGGATCGTAGCAAATCGAAATCCGTAGTCTCTGCCTACCCCTCTGGGAAACAGGCGTGAATCTATGTATGTATGTATGGGTGTATAATTATTCTATAACAGAAAATTAGACCTCTCCTGTACTCGTACTATTAGTTGTATGTTTTTTTTCCTTTTCCTTTAAATAAGGTCTTCTACAAAATTCAGAGCTTTTTAAGCAGACATTATGCCGTAAATATGTATGACATGAATCCAACAAATAAATAAGTTACACCCTACAACACATACATCTTTTAAAATCCAAGTCTTGTTTATATGAAGGTTGAGATTGTCAACAATTGGCGATTATACAATCTGTAATAAATTCAAGTAGTGCCTTTTTGCGGGACTACTTCCTGTTTATACATAACTGGATTATATTTTGATATAAAAAGGTGAGCAGCAAAATATTGACATCAGACTTGTGTCAGCAGACGTAGTCACAACAACAGAAACCAAAATGTTTGTGAAGGTAAGAAACGTACGTACCTAGTTACTATTTACTTCAATTTAAGCTATTTAAATGATACAACTATTTAGATTTAATAAGTAAATAGGAAATTAAAAAAAAATCACAATGTTTTATTTCGAAATCATTTACATAAGTACTTATATCTAGGGATGGAGGTATCCATTTAAGTATTAATTGATACCTCCATACCTGTGTTAGGATACCCCAAATAAATTGTAAATTGAAGTAAACAGTAACTAGGTAGTAAAAGTGTTTAACATTAGTAGTTTAAAGTTTCAAAATTATGTAATAATAGTGTTATAAACGATAAAATCCGTATAAAGTTTGTTTAATTTCAAAGATACCTACTTATTCGGAAAACATTTTCAAGAGATTTACTCAAAAATAATGTTCGTTGGTTAGAGAGTTATGGAACTGGAATAGAATATCTTGAAATAATTATGAACTAAGACATTTTGTGGATTTCATTTTATTTTTTGTTATGTTAATTAGAAAAAGAATAATTAAAATAAGTTTTCAAACTATATTAAAAAGAAACCAAATATTATTACATTTTATTTCCACAGTTCGTCGCTATCCTTGCCCTGGCCGTCGCTGTGAGTGCGTCCGACTTCTCCAGCTTCTCTTATGGCGTAGCGGACCCTTACACGGGTGACTTCAAGCACCAGGTGGAAAACCGAGCAGGCAACAACGTGGCTGGCCAGTACTCCTTGCTCGAGTCTGATGGCACACGCCGTACGGTTGACTACGCCGCTGGTGCCGGCGGTTTCAACGCCGTTGTGCGCAAGGATCCCGCTCTCATCGCCGCTGCTCCTGCTATCTCTTACGCTGCTCCCGCCATCTCTTACGCTGCCCCTGCGATCTCCTACGCCGCTCCTGGTTACCCTTACGCTACCCCCTATGCCTTCAACAAGTTTGGAGCCATCGGCTACAGCTCTGCCTTCCCCTACAGCCATTACTACTAATTAGAACCCACCTGGACACGTTTGTAAATAAAATCTATATGAAATTTTGACCAAATATTGTCGTTTTGATTTAATGCCAAAAAACCCAAAAATGATAACGTATAATAAAATTTAAGATGTGTAGCTCAATAATAAGGCATAGGCCTCTATACGAAATTGCTCAAAAGAATCCAATAAAACTAAAATTAATACTTAAAGAAATCTTCATTAATCTAAAAATATCGCAGCGCTTTGACGAATTTGACAGTAAAAAGTAGAAGTAATACAAGGAATTAACAGAGAACAGTATAATCTCTAATAAGGCTTTTATTTCATTCTTCTTCGACGTCGTTTCACTCTTGACAGAGTGGTCGTGGTCATCTTTAATTAAGGTTGTGTAGCATGCTTGACGATCCGTCGCCACTCTTCACGCACCTTTGCCTTTCTGGTGCACTCATACAATGGACCATTGTCTAATGCTGCCTTAATTTGGTCGGTCCAGCGCATAGGCGATCTACCATGTGCTCGTTTGCCCTCGACGTTTCCTTATACTACAAGGCGCTCTATGGAGACACCTCCACGTCTTGATACGTGCTTTTACGATAGAAGATAGGCGTTGCTTGATACCTAGATCTTGTAAAATGGACAAGTTGGTTATATGCTGGGTCCAAGATATCTTAAGCATTCTCCTCCAACACCACATTTATTTCATTACAAATCTTAAATTAGTTTGTACCTAACTATAAAGAGTTACACAACAGTAAAAAGTGCCGATAATTTTACGTTGAATGAACTAAAACCTGCACCATAGGAATATCATGTGTGGCTATTTATCTTCTTTAGGATGATACTACCAAATCGACTGCAGTTGTTTTGTGAAGAGTCTCGTTGAACTGTCTATCGTAGAACAATCAATTAGATTGAGGTCATCTGTATCAATTACAAAAGGTGTAAAAATAAAATGCGATAAAGGTCTCTAAAAATATCTACATTTAAATATTTATATTTTAAATTGTAATTAAACGTGCGACTTTATAATCAATGTTTACCTATGTTTTATTATTATTCTCATGTAAAACTTTGCCTTTTTTGAGAATATAGTTGAACACAAATAGTTTATTATCAGTTTAAACAGTATCTTCAAATATAAATATTTAAAAAACATGGTAATATCTATATTATTTTTTAATCTAACTTTCGCGAATATATTTTTATTTCTAATTAAGCCAGTTTTTTTTTCATAATATATATATTATGTAGCCAAAATTGAATATTATAAATAAAAAAAATCTAATCTAATATAATTATCTAATCGGATATCCTCAAAAGGCAGATGTACTCGTCTACTCACCTGTTTTCAGATACAAAGCACAGAAAACCTATTTGTCTCATAGAAAATATATACAATGCAATAATATACTTGACTCAGATATTTTTGACATTCAAGCCATTTTATAAAATGACTAATTCCAAGGTCGTACATCCCTCATTATTTTTCAAGTTTTAATTAGACAGTAGGCATTCCTAGTTTCGAAATAGATAAATCTTCTTAGTGTGACGTTTTCGGCATGATATTAAGCCATCTTTAATGAAAATCAGTTCAGTCAATGTAAGATCATTAGGTCTTTTGGCTGTAACTCTTAATAGTAAATTACGAACTAACTTAAGAATTGTAATCAAAATGAAAACCTTGTAAGGACTTTTATTCTGTCAAAGATCTATATTTTTTATATTGTTAATTGTCTTCTTTGTCTTTCGAGCATTCCCCGGAAATATATACCTATTTCATATTATTTCCGACTATCAAAAATACTTTGATGGAAAATTACTTAATACTTAAATATTTTGCTTTTATTTTAATGATGTTAACTCATAGATTTAATTTGAGTTTTGTTAGATTTATTTAGTCCATTTAGTATAGAAACCTGAGACCAAAGTGCTAATCTTAGCTTTAAAATTTACAAATTTAAAATATTTTTTGATTTGTGGCATTAAATCAAACGACAAAATTCGGTCATAATATAAACATTTTATTTACAAACGAGTCCTGGTGGGTTCTAATTAGTAGTAACGACTGTATGGGAAGGCAGAGCTGTAGCCGATGGCTCCAAACTTGCTGAAGGCGTAGGGGGTGGCGTAAGGGTAGGCAGGAGTGGCGTAGGAGATGGCAGGGGCAGCGTAAGAGATGGCAGGAGCAGCGTAAGAGATAGCAGGAGCAGTGGCGATGAGAGCAGGATCCTTGCGCACAACTGCGTTAAAGCCTTCGGCACCAGCGGCGTAGTCAACGGTGCGGCGTGTGCCGTCAGACTCAAGCAGGGAGTACTGGCCAGCCACGTTGTTGCCCGCTCGGTTTTCTACCTGGTGCTTGAAGTCACCAGTGTAAGGGTCCGCTACGCCATAAGAGAAGCTGGAGAAATCGGACGCGCCCACGGCGACGGCCAGGGCAAGGATAGCGACGAACTGTAAATATAAAGTTTAGTTAGCCATGTCTATTTACAATAAAAATTAAATAGTATCCTAAGCCTTGTAATAGGCAATAAAGATAAAATTTAAAATGCACTTATCATAAAATAAAATAAAACTTAGATGACCGATAAACATTAATGACTTTAAGTTTGAATAAATTGAATTCCTTGAAGAAATAAAAGTACATAAAATAAAAAAGTTAAAGTATTATAAGCAGATATTAATTTACCAACCGAAAGCTAATTTTATCGGGTGTTTTAAAGTTTCCTGCTTTTTAATATTCTTGTTCTCATAACAACCGAACAATTAAATTTAAAATATTTTTCCTAATGCTTGAATTTTATAAACGCTTGAATTGAACATTCTTTGCTTCCTCATTTCTGAGTTAAAACATCCTAATATGCGCATTATTTCAAATTACTCGCGCACATAACTGTATCGTCGGTATGGAACAAGTTATTAGAATTCTTACAGGCGTTCTTGGAATTGAAATGTAAGCCATCCAAATTACTTTGGTATGAATCGCTCACTGTTTTTGTTTTAATAATTATCACATTGGCAAATATGTATATTTTAGGTTTGAGAAGGGAAGTTGAAATATAAAAATGAAAATCTTTAGTAGAGTATTTTAAAAACTAATACACTTGATAATGCTATAAATAACTGTAAAGTATATAAAATAGTTTGTGACAAATAAAAAGAAAATAAACAATATTTACCTTCACAAACATGTTGATTTCTGTTGATGTGACTACGTCTGCTGACACAAGTCTGATGCCGATATTTTGCTCCTCACCTTTTTATATCATCCAAATATAATCCAGTTATGTATAAACAGGAAGTCCTTGCGCAAAAAATCTTACTCTTGAATTGATTACATATTGAATATTCGTCAATTGTTAATAAATTTAACTTTCGTTGTAATAAATGTAACCTTGATTAAATCAAAGTTTTTTTATATTGTTTATCCATCACAATACACATCTTGAATAGATTGTACTGACAGAAGCTTTAGTTCAAGCTTTAGAAAATAAGTTATAATATAATAATCTTGGTAGCTTAATAGAATTGATAATAGTTGATCACTATACTGATATTGGGAGCGATTCATTATTGTACTGTTCTGGTTTATTATAATTTTAATGATGGTCATACCGTACTTCAATTGCTGCTATAATCGCCCCTAAATTAACATGAACTTTTATATCAGTAAGAATACATAACATTTTAAATTTTCTGCCTTACGTATATTATGTACATAGTTGAGTAATATTTTGTAAGATTTAGGTTTTTATATTTTTCTAAAATGTATGAGTGACCTCATTTCTCTGTTTTCTTCTTCCTCCTATTGCAAATTAAGCTAAAATATGTATTTTATGCGAAATGCTATTATCGATTAAAATATGTCAGTAATGCGAGAAGCGGTTGGATGTGGGTGGCCCAAGATAGGTCAGTGTGGAAAACCTTGGGGGAGGCTTATCTCCAGCAGTGGGTAGGTTTTAGATTATGATGAAAAATATGATACAAATTTCACTTTTCTTTATTTATGTACACTATTTTTCGAAGTTTTTACCATTGTAAAATAAAGATACGTGTTACGGTGTTTCTGTTTTTTTTTTGCTCGTCAAAATGACCACACTCCACCTGATGGAAAGCAGTCGTGTGGTCTAAGAGCAGTGGCCTCCACACCGCCCTCATGGCAGCCGAGGCGATGTATAATAATTATATATTTTCAAAAAAAATTGTATATAATATGTATGTTTATCCATTGTCTAGTACCCATATTACAAGCTCTGCTTAGTTTGGGCTAGATGGTGTTGTGTGTATGTGTAGAATATTATTATTATTTTAAAATATTATTTAATAAATCTATAGTAATCAAGAGGTTCAAATTATCTCTTCGGTATTTAATTTGTAGAATTGTTAATTTATACACTGACACTCTCACTAGAGAAGATTCATTCATCAAGCAACCTTCGTGGCGCTACGAGGTTACCTAATTATTTACTATTAATTAAATATAGGAGAGGTCTAATTTGTTGCTACAGATATATTTCGATATAAGATATTTCTTTAACCTGACTATACCTATCGACCTGAGCGAAAATGATATAGATATAGATAACAAAGATCGTTCGAGAACCTTACAGAAGCTTGGTCAAGAAATCGATCAGATGAAAGCAGAGAAAGGTAACAAAGATTATATCTCAACACATGACGTTCACTAGTACGCGGTTACATATATTTTGGTTGCGTTTTGCTGCGGAGCGAGTTTCGTGTTTCTGTGGAGGACCAGCGGGCGGCGCGCGCTCGCCGCCGGGCCCCAGGGCCTACCGTGGTGATGGCGCCACATCCAGCGCCTCGTCTCTCCCTCATTGACATAGCAAGTGCAAGTGAAAGTGCTTGTATACCTTGTGCTCAATCAGTGGAAAGTGTAAGTGTACCTTGTGCTCAACCAGTGCTAAGTGTCAGTGCGCCTAAAGTCACAGCAAAACCAAAAATTGTATCAGTGCTGTTAAAAGGTCTAAGTGATGATAAATTGGACAAAGCTACGACACCGGCACGGGTGTTTCCTACTTTCCCTCAAATGATGTAGATCATTCCATGTAACTATCATAGATATAGTATGATTGTAATCACCTTGTTATATCAGTCATCTAACTAACATAGATATAGTATTTTTGTTATCACCCTGTAAGATTAGTTATAGTTCATTTCATTACATTATTATAACTAGTCATAAGTACTAAAACAGCCATTCCAACCCAACATCCCTATCATCTTCATCATCTCTTCCCCGGGAGCATGTACGGTGCAACATTTAAAAATAAAATAAATGTTATTAATGTTCACAAATATTTGATAATAAGTCAAGATGTTGATAATCTATAGAAAATGTATTATGCATATGGATGGAAATTTTATAAGAATTTCAAAAAGCAATTGGAGCCTATATTAATTATTTGCACATAAGTAGTATTTAAGATATACAATTAGCTAAATTCAAGCATAATGCAAGTCTGCAAAGTACATAGATAGGGAAGTAATTATTATGTTTATGTGTAATTGCCACGCAGAGATCTCGAGTTCGATCCCAAGGCACACGTGTCTGACTTTTCCAAGTTATATACCTATTATATAGTCCGCCAACTCGCACTGGCCCAGCGGGTAGACTATGGTCTAACTCTTCTAACACTGTGAAGAGGCCTGTGCCCAGCAGTGGGGCAGCTTATAATATACAGGACTGATATTAAGATCTAAAGGAATTTTCCATGTTACAATCTAGAGAGTGTAATTATAGTAATTTTATCACAACTGTGAATAAAATACGGATTCTTTCAAATTCATCCGTATTTTTGCGCATTACTAACCCAACAAAAACAATTTGCCTGCCTGCTTGCGCAATAGATAAGAACTACTGACTATTTGCACCATAATGTCTGTATAGTATGCTCAATGCTCCCTATTAATACAATATACTGCTACTTAACTACAATCTTTTGTATTATGGTAGTAGGTACCTAGCAAGTCGGGTGCACCAATTTTGTAACGAGAGTCTCTTTAAACTATTCATCATTAAATAATCAATACTGATTGAGGCCTAACCTGCTATCATCAATACATCATCATCAATTGCTAGAATTTTAAAACAAAACGTAATAACAGGTACCTAAAAAGAATTAACATCAAATATTTTAAAATTATAATTTAGTTAATAATAATTTAAATAGTGGTTTCAATTAGTACATACACTACTAAAACAAATTGCGGTAGAATTAGTATTATGTGATTTATTTTAATATGTAAAGTTCGCAAATTCGTACGCTCAAGTCAATATTTTTCTAAATAATATAACTTCGATAGTGAAGTACTATATTATTCCACTGGATATCTTCGTATGGCAAAGGTATATTAGACCCATCTGTTTTCAGATATAATGAACAGAAAACGTGTTGCCTTTGGGAAATAAATACAAAGCAATAATATATTTGACTTCGATACTTCTTATAATAATTATGACAAATTTCAAAATCAAACGTCCCTCATTTTATTTTCAAGTTATAATTGGACAGTATTTCTAGTTTCGAAATGGATGAATCTTAATGAACTTTAATGCGACATGTTTGTTTGTGTCCTAGTAAAATCGGAGTAATATTAAGACATCTTAAATGAAAATTGGTTAAGTCAATGTATGGTCATTAGCTGTTCTCACTGTCGTGCAACTCTTTATAGTAAAGTACGAACTAACTTATGAATTTTAATGAAATTGAAGACCTTGCAAGAATTGATTAGGTATATTCTTTTGTTATCTCTCTAGTTTTTACTTTAAACTGGCATCTTCGTCTACTTAGCATTTTCAGACACCGGATAAGGGCAATTATATAAATAACTTATCATTAAATAAAGTTTCTAACTTTAATAGTCAAAAACTTTTTGTCGGTTAAGTATTTGGATAATTTATGGTTGGTTTAAGAATATTTGCTCTTATGTTTAATTTCAGTTTTGTTAAATTCAGTTGGTCCATTTAATATAGAAACACCTAAGAGCAAAGCCTTAACTTTGCGTTTTACACCTACAAATGTAATCTAATGTAATAATCGGGTTAGTGGCATTAAATCAAAACTAAAAAATTCGGTCAAAATTTCATAAACATTTTATTTACAAACGAGTCCTGGTGGGTTCCAATTAGTAGTAACGGCTGTATGGGAAGGCAGAGCTGTAGCCGATGGCTCCAAACTTGCCGAAAGCGTAGGGGGTGGCGTAAGGGTAACCAGGAGCGGCGTAGGAGATGGCAGGGGCAGCGTAAGAGATGGCGGGAGCAGCGTAAGAGATAGCAGGAGCAGCGGCGATGAGAGCGGGATCCTTGCGCACGACGGCGTTGAAGCCTCCGGCACCAGCGGCGTAGTCAACGGTGCGGCGTGTGCCGTCAGACTCAAGCAGGGAGTACTGGCCAGCCACGTTGTTGCCCGCTCGGTTTTCTACCTGGTGCTTGAAGTCACCAGTGTAAGGGTCCGCTACACCATAAGAGAAGCTGGAGAAATCGGACGCGCTCACGGCGACGGCCAGGGCAAGGATAGCGACGAACTGTAAAAAATTATAAATATTTTTGTATTTTTCGATAAGGTCACGTTAGCTCGTAAAACGTTTTATTAGAATCTTTATCTCATTAACATAACAAGAAAATTAAATGAAGTCTATAACAGGTCTAAGTTTATAACTATTTCAAGATATTTCATTCCAGTTCCATAACTCTCTGATGACCAACAAGAAATAAATTTTCTTTAAAAGTATTCTCAAATAAGTGGGTATCTGACTGTAATTTAAGTTTCGCCAAAGTAAATTCAAGCAAATAGAATATACTAATGAAAATCACATTGTATCAAATGTGACAGAATGTTTGCTTTTAATATTCTTATGAATATATAAATTCGAAATAATTTCATTATTTTAGGCTCAAAGTTATAAAATTGATTAACTGAGACTTTTATTAATGTTGTATAATATTGGACGCTGTAAAATATTAAAATTACGAACAGAAAATTAGTATACGTTTCTTACCTTCACAAACATTGTGGTTTCTGTTGTTGTGACTACGTCTGCTGACACAAGTCTGATGCCGATATCTTGCTCCTCACCTTTTTATATCATCAAAATATAATCCAGTTATAAATAAACAGGAAGTAGTCCCACAAAAAGGCGCTACTTGAATTGATTACAGATTGTATAATCGCAAATTGTTGACAATCTTAACTTTCATAGTTATAAACAAGACCTTGATTTTTAAAGAGACATGTGTTGTACAAGTGAAATAAATGTTAAACGACTGAAGCTTGATAGGTGTGTTGACATCTAAAAAGGTCAGAAGTATGATTTAAAAATAGTTGTAAGTATAGCGTGCAAGCTGTCTTGTTGACCCCGTGGATACACTTACGTATTATGATTGCGTATGATCGTGAGGTTTCGGATTCGACAACCGTACAAAATTTTATGTCTGGAAATGTTCTCGGCTGACGATAATATTAATGGCCATAACGTGGTAATCTAAGCTTGTGGTAATTATTTAAGCAGCGATAGCTCAGTGGGTAGACCAACAGACTGCAATGCAGAGGGTCTCGGATTCGACCCCACGTCGCGCACCTCTGACTTTCGGAAGTTATATGACTTTTCGAAATTATGTGCGTATTGATTGACAATTAATTATCGCCTGCTCCGTGACTCGGAGAGCACGTTAAGCCGTCGGTCCCGGCTGCCATGAACATCTATAGCAGTCGTTATTGGGAAGTCAGTGCCCTCTAATATCCTGATACTAGTCTAGCCTTAGGGTATCGTTAGCCTTTGGGTTGCGGAGGTCGAGATGGAAGTCGCTCCATGTAAAAACTGATATCCAGTCAAATCCGGTTAGACTAGAAAGCCGACCCCAATTGACTTGGGAATAATAAAGGCTAGGTAGAAGTAGAAGAAGAACGTGGTAATCTAAACATATAAGGTGGCATGTTGATGTAATACACACCTGCCTAACCCTTCGGAGATACAGAAGTAAACGTTTGGCTTCCTCTCATCTTTATTACACTCTAATAAACATGGATGTAACAGTGTGCATGTCCCCTTTTAATTCTAAACGTATTGTATTTTAATAGAATGTGAAACCAAGACAAGCCTATGTCCAGCAGTAAGTAAAGTCAGGCTGTCGATGATGATCATGATCGAAACGTATATCCTAATGCCATTATCAAAGAATAACGGATGAATGGGCCGAAAGGCTACTTTCGCAATGACGAAGGTACTTAATTCTAAACTTATATTTACAAAAATAACGTTTTGTTCTATTTATATCTACAGGAAGATAATGATAGGTTACATGTATGTGCTACCGTTTAAGTGCTTACCTCGGTAATGCTAGTATGTTGCGTGTTATTGGTACGATGTCTGTCAAAAGGTCTCTCCGTGAACATGTTTAGTCAAAGTCAAAGACAAAAATCATTTATTAATTTAGGTCACAAAGTAACACTTATGAACGTCAAAAAATATAGATTAGTGTGTTTACTAAGTTACTGAAGCTAAATTTAGGTTAGTTGCTAGGTTCAAGCAAAGGGCCTATGAGAAGAAACCTGCAAAAAACTTACGGCCACTCTTTTAAATCGCCAATTAAATATAATTTCAGGATCTTACAACTCCTATTAACAAGGTGTTGCAGCCATTATACCATATACTACTGACTATAAAAAACTAAAGATAATAACAATAATAACTTAATAATATTATAGAGATTAAATAATTAGGGTTAAGTTATATTTTTTTATATAAATCTAAAATAGATAGTAGGATGGCATTATGGCGCATACACTTACACTTTGTGACTATGCAAAGGCAGTCCGTGTCTAAATGTGTTTGTGGATTTATATTCTAGAATAATAATCAAATTAAGAAACAAGATACTTGTTAACATCACAAATAATCAAGAGGTACCTCTACATTACTATATTGACTTATAAGTAATACATATCCTTGAATCCTGTATGCAACAAGCAACTAGTTCCATGAGTTTTTGTCATTTAAGTAGTCGTTGACTGAATAATACCCTTTCCGAATAAGTTGTATCTTAAAGGCGCTTTTAAATTTAAGCAATGGTAAATTAATTATATAATAGGTAGTTTATTAAAAAATCTTATACCGAGTCCCGCAAATGTATTGTGAACTTTATACTAACTTATGCTTATTTCTAGTGTTTACGTTATGAATATCACTATTCTTATTATAATAAGTGAATATTATGTTTAATAAACATAATGTTAGCAAATATATATTGCGACGCAACAGTAAGTATGCCTATTTCTTTAAATCGATCTTTCAGGGAAACTCGTGGTCCTAAATTATATATGATACGTACTGTACGCTTTTGAAGAATAAAAATTGTCTCGATATCAGCTGCCTTCCCCCACAATAATATACCGTAGGACATGACATGTAACTGAAATATACTAGTCTTACAGTGTCTGTCAGTAAGCTGTCTTACTTTCCGAATTGCGTATGCGGCTGAGCTAAGTTTCCCTGCAAGATACGATATTTGAGCGCCTCACTGAACTTAATGATCTAAAATTAATCCTACAAAAACTGTAGATTGTACTAAAGTAATAATTTCATTATTTAACTACTGTAAAGCAACCTAATCGTCGCTGAAACAGTAAATTTAAATTCAGTTTATAAGCTTAATATTAAAAATTGTTGTGCTTGTTATATTATGAGGATTAAAAAGTCCTATGTGCAACAGCTCTTCGTAAAGGCAAACAAAAGAAACTTCTCTTTAGTAACTATTTAGATATAATATGATTAAATTTTTCAGAATAGACGTCCTTGCTATTAATATGAATCCATTTCTAACATAGCATTTAGCTTAATTAACAAGACCACTTACAAATTTCCAATCCCAAAGACAACTCGATGAAAATAGAAGAATCACTGTGTTTAAGTAATTAGTTCCATATGGAACTTGATGTTTCCTTAAATAAGGTAACATGCAATGTTCAAAAAATGTTTCAACATAACGTTTAATGAAGCAAATTGTATTTACTTTAAATAATTAATTACCAAATATAGTTTACATCATTTAATTTTCATCAAAAGATCGTTGAACGGCTAAGTCACAAGTATTGAGTACGAACACAATATAGAAGTTTAAAATGGCACAGAGATTTGTCAAGCTATGTAGGTAGGTATGTATTATACTTATAATAATTTCTGTTCACTGAAGTTATATAAGACAACATTGTGAAGAAACTTGCATATCGGTGCGCATATCATAGAGAACATTATAGCGAATACTTATAATGTTCTCCATAATGTGTGATTTACCAAGCCACAATTGGGTATTAGTTAATCTCTCTTATTTTGACTGAAATTTTAGTCACCAGTAAGACGCAAAACTAGTTTTGAACAAATTGAAGAACATTTAAGAATTAGGCTAATATAACAAGCTGAACCTAGCAGCGACAAATACTTACATTCTCCATTTCAACAACAATTTATTTTTATTTCATTTGCACAACGGCGGTCTTTAAATAGAAGGTTTTGGGTCGACCAAAGTATTATTGGATTTTTCTAGGAAGCACCCGTACGTCCTCAGTATGTGGCAATATGTCACTCCGCATTACACGGGACTTAACTCAATTAATGGCGAACGCGTGAATCTTTGTATATACGAGTATGTGTATAAATACACATATATAAAAAGATTCACGCGTATATCCCTAAGGACAACAGATGCTCACATGCTTTCAGAGGTTACACTGGAAGGAGAGCAGACGTAATAAGTTATCATTAGACCCACATTTCGCCAGATATTTAGATCCCACGTCTCGTTGTATGCGCCACCGGTGCCCCATTTGGACAGATGCTTGAAATTATGACTATACTAGATTTCGCCCGTGGCTTCGCTCGCCTAAATGTAGGTGGGGCTAGATTAGGTAATGTAAGTCACGGTATTTTTTTCTGGATGAAATGTACCATATGTTTTTCTCTGTTTCCCTGACAACGCATATGCGAATTTCATGATGATTTGTCGCGTAGTTAAGGCACGAAAACATAACAAACTCACATTTGCATTTATAATATTTTGTTTATATTATATACTAGATTTGGCACGCGGCTTCGCTCGCGTAAATGTAGGTTAGGTAAGTTTATGTTAGTAAAAGTACTTTTTCGTGGATGAAAGGTACATTTTGTCCTTTTTTGTTTCCCTGACAACGTGTATGCGAAATTTCATGATGGTCGGTCGAGTAGTTAAGGCGTGAAAGCGTAACAAACAAACTCACATTCGCATTTATAATCTTAAGTTAGGATTATAAATTGTATATGATACGCATAATATTGCATCACCCAAGTAGCCTTTGGGATATGCTGACATACTGCTAGATTTTATAATTACATATAATATATCAAAAACTTGTATAGCAAAATATAAACGCGGAGCAAGCCCTACACTACAGCATCTGTTCTCATCAATCACGTCGATTTAAACAATAAAACAGAGAGATGTCCAGCGCCAATCATTCAAAATGATTGACAACCGTAATTCACCTTCGCCATTTTGTACAAATAATTCACAATGCCGGAGGGCATTAAATTTTATAACTTACAATCTTGTTGAAATTAAAACTACTTTTACGATTTTATTTATTACCTTGCTCCATTATTGTCAGCGTAAACTGCTGACCGTGCGGTCTTGGTTTTGCTTCCCTTGTCGAATAAAATGTTATTGGGTTTTTAGTCACTACACTTTTGGCGGTAGCTCAAAGTCAAGTTGACAACTCTTGATTTGTTTGCAAACACTTGCTTTTCTCTTGTCAGTTGTTTGTTAAGCTCAATTACGTAATTGAGTTTTTAATAATAGTAGGCTGTCTATAAATAAATTAATGAATTTATTAATAAACGCAACTAAATGTTACAAACTGCTTTTTGCCCGTGGCCTCGCTCGCTTATTATGTATGCAGGTTAGGTTAGCAAAAGTACTTTTTTCTGAATGAACCTTATGTTCTTTTCTGTTCCCCTGATAACGCATACGCGAAATTTCATATTGATCGATCGATTTGTTAAGGCGTGAACAAACAAACAAACTCACATTCGCATTTATAATATTAGTTAGGATTATATTTTTTCTCCTTAGAGAAAATCGCATCAAATATTTTTTGGTTTGTTCCTGCGGTGATAAGGATTTCCAAGTTACTTGGAGACACTGTGCTATCAACAGGAGTCGCTTCTTATTATTCATGCACTCTGGTGTAGCAAACGTTTATATACGCCAGATGGTGGTTACTATCAAGTAGACTGTAGGTTCAATTGGTTTAACAATTTTTTATCTAGTATTCGCAAATAAATAATTATTTTTATATTATTACTATCACAATTTGTTTATAATTTTAGCATTAAGAGTCTAATATCCCTATTGCTTTTTGCTTTCTTTTTAACTTTATTTGGCTATATATAAGCCTCGCGTACGTGGATATACGGCCGGTCTGTAAGTATTTTATTGTAATACAATTTTTATAGGTTTCATCAGCACCAATAAATAGTTTTATAGCAAGCAATATTTGGCACGAAATTGGTAACCAAGTTGTATGGGACAAATGAATAGACAAAGGCTAGTCTGAGCTGAATTTCCTGTAGTCTGACTGGATGCAATTTCGGAATAATAAATAGCTTGTTCTGAATTTGCTGTGCGGTTGCATTGAATATTTGGTGTTTTGAATTTCGACTTCCATTTCTGTGTAATAATAGATCGATAAATCAATGTTATTTACGAGTTTCCTTGACTAGTTTGGTTTTATCGCAATAGGTCTTATTTTCCCTTTTTTTAAATAAGGTATATTACTGCTAGTTTGTTCTCGAAGATATGTGAAGTCTGTGAATCCGTATTGGGCCAGGGTGGTGGGAGACTATGGCCTAACCCTTCTCTCACTGAGAAAAGTCCTATGTCCAGCAGTGGCACAGTTTAATACAGGGCTGATAATAATATTATCGCCAACAAGCAAAACTTCTAATGTAATAGTATGTAGTCGGTACATGTTAAATCTACTGCGATACACTTGAATCTTGTATTGTTGTTAAGCTCTCTGAGCGCATCGGAGACATTCGGAAAAGGCTATACTATGTGCATCTTATCTTATCTTATCTTATGTGGGGGCCAGTCAGTGCAGGCCGGCGACACTTCGACCCAGTGGGATCTTTTGTGTCGACACTCTCCCAATAACGACTGCCATAGATGTTCATGGCAGCCGGGACCGACCGCTTAACGTGCTCTCCGAGGCACGGAGCAGGCGATAATTGTCAATCAATACGCACAGAATTTCGAAAAGTCATATAACTTCCGAAAATCAGAGGTGCGCGACGTGGGTTTGAACCCGAGACCCTCTACATTGCAGTCTATTGGTCTCCCCACTGAGCTATCGCTGCTCTATATATACTATGTAATACATACTCTAGACACAAAATGATGAACATGCATTTAAAATGTAATGAAAGAATGAAGCCAAGAGGTACGCCAAGATGCAATGTAAGTAGATCTTTAAACTGTGTCTATCCCTCCAAAAAATAGGCGTCAGTCTTATTTTATCTTATGTACCAATATAAAAAAAGGAAAAATAAAAACCTCGTTAGACGTAAATTAAAGAAAATTATCGAAATAAAAAAACAAAAAAAAATTATGCAGTCTATACTAATATTATAAAGCTGAAGAGTTTGTTTGTTTGTTTGTTTGGTTGAACGCACTAATCTCAGGAACTACTGGTTCGAATTGAAAAATTATTTTAGTGTTGGATAGCCTATTTATTGAGGAAGGCTATATAACATCACGCTGCGACCCACGGGGGGAGTGCAGCAAACATAAACGCGGGTGAAACCGCGGGCACAGCTAGTGTACTTGTATAATGGTAATAAAGTACCATTTTCCACTAGCCCACTGCTAATACGATAAGCGCCTAAAAAAATGCGAGCTTACACTAAATCTAAAAAAAAGATTCAGAATTAAATGAAGACGAAATGAAACATTAAGAGGAATACACGAAGTCAGAAGCTCGGCTTACCGTCATTAACAAGATAAAAAGTTCGTAGGCATTTTAATCTCACGTTTTTGGACTTAATAAAGTTTGAGACAGGCAGCTAGGATTATGCTTGTTATTACGACAAACATTAGGTATGATGCTAATTAAATTTTGCGAACCTATTTGCAAAGTTTCAATGTATTATCGGTGAGTCCTCTTTTAGTTTTTGAATTTAGTTTAGGGTTTGGAAGTGGAATTCTGTGTTAATCGAAGAGGAAATAATTGGGATGGTTTTATTGGATATAAGTCGTGAAGCAGAAAGTTGTACTTTAGTTTCTTTTAGCGTACCTATGCCTGATGTAGTATGTCAAAAAAGTACCTTAGTTTTACATGCCTATACGGAAAATATGATCTATCTATAGGAAGAAACTGACTATCGTATCAACGCAGGTCAACTAAAAGTATTAAGTCTATGTAAAATTAAAATATACATAGAATTTTTCGAAATTATATGTTTAGTTTCATTCAGGATACCACGCGTGCGCTATGTGCGTTACTATATTCGAATAGCCTTCCAATGCAATAAAACACAACACTACACAAAACTGTCACAAAGAGGTCTCAAGGTCGAGTTTACATAGAGCTATATCATATTAATATACGTATAACACAACAATAATTCTCACGTTCAAACGAAAATAGAATATTCCTCCATTGCGATATGTAAAATTGTACCGTGTAATTTGGAAACAAAACTTGGTTTTCCTGGCGCTTTGCCCAAACATATAAAAAAGATCAATAAAATTTCAACCTAGCACCAGGTTTCAGATTTGAGGCCTCAATTCTTTTCCAATTATAGGTTGTCTGTATTTTCATACAGGTCTTTTATATGTATATGAAAGTGGTGGTGAAATATCTTGTATTACGATGTTTTTATACTCTGAAACTGGTAACTGCTTTTTACTAAAACTTAAGTTAGATGTAAGTTTTAACAGTTATTTTTTAATGGGATTAAATATAATGACCACCAAAAATACTAATTGCGCAGCAAAATATGCTTACTAAAATATATCATAACGAGCACCTATACGCTTCAAATCACTGCATTCCGTCTCGGAAGGGTTAGGTTATGTTAGGTTCCTTCTTAAACCCACCCAAAAATAGGATTTAATATTTTTTTGCCGTGCAGTTAAATACTACCCCTTTTTAATCTTATCTCATTTGAGGCAATTGAAGTCTTTTGTAACTACATTTTTTACAAGAAATTCGAGAACTGGGGCGAAAAAAGAAAAGTTGGGTTATAGTTTTTTAAATGATTGTGTAAAATGTTGACTGACGCAAAATTAAATCTGCCAAAGGAAATAAAATGAATATTTCATTTGATTTTATGATAAAAATAGATATAGCCGGCACTAGAAGCATATTCTTTGTTGAGGGACTTTACAAACATTTAAACGGTCACAAAGCACACCCAGACTCGGAACAACTAATTGTGGTTGACACAAATTTTTATTCCGTGTGGCGATTAAACTCCCGCTATGCCGCGTGGCAATGACAAGAAGACCACTTACACCACTCGGCAATCCGTGAAGTCGGATGTATTGACATCAACAAAGATTAATTCAACATTGTATAAATTTACCTACTGTATAATCCGATTTTCTTTAGAGAGAAATATTGAACGAAATACCTTTGTAATTTCCCTCTCAACCTACATTCAAAACTACCCGCAATACAATTTTATATGAATTGCATTAACATGCCTTCAAAAAGTTTATTGAAAAAAAAACACAGCGCCGGGACAGTCAATAAATATTCAGCTCGATTTAAAATGCAAAAAGCATTTAACCTACAGTCATATTATTTTTATGCACAGCGGCATAAAGAGGAGGTTAAAATATTTCCTTTTTGAGAATGAAAACCGAGCTCTGTGCCAATGAAATTAGAAGAAACTTTGGCAAGGCCTTGGATCTAACTGCTGTGAAAATAAATACGGCTACCAAAATTATACATACGTATAATATAATATAATATAATATATTATACGTATGTATAATTTTGGTAGCCGTATTTATATGGTAGAAAGGTAGTATTACTTTGCTTTGATTTTTAATGCTTAATTTAAGGAATGAGGCATCTGAATTAAGAATCATAATATGAGGTATACCATGCTGCGCACCAGTTTCAAGCGCAATTGTTCGAAGCCTACCAAGAGTATTTCACACAAAGTGGAATAGAAAATTAATAAATTTATTATTTAATGATTGCGCACCAAGCGGGTGCACTGTGTGGAATACTCTTGGTGCGCTTCGAACAAGTGCGCTTCGACCTGGTGCGCAATATAGCATGCTCTCATGATATGATATCGATAAAAGTAAGTTTTAATTCAATCAAAGTATATTTTTTTATAAATGTCTTTGATAATAAATTTAGGCTTTTGTTTTTCAAATTGAGACTAAAGCATTCATTTTCAATTACTGCAGTTCACTAGAAAGAGGTTGATTTAACAATTAGATTTCCATTTTAATTAAAATAAATTTAATATTTGATAGCTTTACGGATACAGTTTTCTCTCATCTAAAATGAATTAAACATAAGTAATAAATCCCGAGAATGCTGTTGGCAAACCTGGGATTGTTCATAAATTTCAAAGTGAAAATCCAAGTGACTTAAACTTATTAATAGAACCTACAAGTAACAGGTTCATACATTATATTTGAATTAAAGAAGCTAAAAATGAATGCCCTTGTACTTGGCTATTTGGGCGCCAGAAGACGTGTAAAATGTGGACTACATTTCCATAATACGAATTTCTATTTAAACAGCGTTAGCCAAATTGATACGGCACGGACTTGCAGTCGAAAGATCGTGGTTAAGAATCTCATACATTGTACTAACTTCGTGATCACACTTCTAACACTTAACATTTCAGCTTAGTTGGAGTGATTTAAAGGAATACTAGACATAATAAAACAAATTGCTCGTAACCTTTATCTTCTACCTAGCCTTTATTATTCCCAAATCACTTGGGGTCGGCTTTCTAGTCTAACCGGATTTGACTGGATATCAGTTTTTACACGGAGCGACTGCCATTTGACCTCCGCAACCCGAAGGCTAACGATACCCTAAGGTTAGACCAGTGTCAGGATGTTAGAGGGTACTGACTTCTCAATAACGACTGCCATAGATGTTCATGGCAGCCGGGACCGACAGCTTAACGTGCTCTCCGAGGCACGGCGCAGGCGATAATTGTCAATCAATAAGCACATAATTTCGATAAGTCTTATAACTTCCGAAAGTCAGAGGTGCGCGACGTGGGTTTGAGAACCCGAGACCCTCTGCATTGCAGTCTGTTAGTATCCCCACTGAGCTATCGCTGCTCGTAACCTATATAAATATAAAATATCAACCTTTATAAATATGAAAGATAGTTTCTTGGATCTTTCTGGTAGCTCTTCAACAATCAAGATCACGAAGAGCTATTCACCAGCTATTTAAGGGTCCACGTTTTAGGGAGTCTTTTGCCGTCCACCGGGCACAGAGCCAGACTAAATACTATAATAGGAATTTTGTCGGCAAAAAAATCTAAAAATATTTTGCCTGGTCTGGGAATCGAGTCGAAGATCCTAACGCTGAGCAGTTGCTATCATTACTACTGTGCTAGTAATGCAGTTTGTAATGCCAAACACGGAGAAATATCTGTATATATGTTATAGGTATAATATAAATATATGGCGTTTTAGATTTCACTCGTAGCTATAATTCGTTCACATTACTTTAAATTTAGTTCACCAGGTTAAGAGCACCTTAAACCGGCGAGCATGTATGAGGAATGTTATGAAAATGAATGAAGCCAGAGAAGTGTATCAGGATCTTAGCAAATGAAAATCCGTAGTCTCTGCCTACCCCTCTGGAAAACAGGCGTGAATCTATGAATCTATGTATTACTTTAAATAGAATTTACAAAAACAGATTTTAAGGTTCTAAATACCATTATTACCTAACGAGGAAAATATGTCACCTTTATATAAATTGTCTCGAGTCACGCCATCACTCTTTGTCTCCCAACGTATCATGTTCCATGTTAGTAAACTGCTTTTAACTCTAGAGATAAAAGCGGAAAAGTGGATGGTACATTTATCACAGTAATTTGAAAGGCTTGTGATGTAATGACTTCCGTATTGATTTAGTTATATGAAGTGTGCCTCAGTGGCACAGAAGTACCGAATGCGACTGCTATGCTTGAGGTCTTGGATTCAAGTACTGTATCGGGCTAAAATAAAGTCTTTTTTTGTGAATAAATTATCTATAGCAGCCCGGAGTTAGGTTAGTTAAACTGTGGAATGAGCTGTCACCTGCGATATTTCCGGACCAATACGACCTTCAACACTTCAAGAAAAGAGCGTACTCCTTTTTAAAAGGCCGCCAACGCACTTGCAACTCCTCTGGTGTTGCAGGTGTCCATGGGTGGCGGTAATCGCTTACCATCAGGCGATCCGTCTGCTCGTTTGCCCCCTAATCCATAAAAAAAGATTTAAGAAGTCAGATGTAGGTTTTGCATATCCTGTGCCTCGAAAAGCACTTAAAGTCTGATCTCTCTACGGTAATGTAAAATTTACGGAAATCCATGCCATCGGACTATGAGAGTAACGGAAGAGAGTTATACTATCGTTTGCGTATTTATACTCCTGTTGACTATTGGCAGGTGGCGATTCTCTGTTAAGATTGGCCTCAGTGACCGAAATTCGGTCTGGAGGACTTTATAACGTGTATTAAACAGCTGTTCGTTATCATCATTGATATAACATTACCAACATCTGTTATCTTATAATGAATCAATTGTACCTAATGACTGCTTAGTTAACCCAGTAGCGTAAGTTTGAGATTATGATAACGGCCTTTATATTGATGTAACAGCTTTGATTGACGAATCGGCTAAGATTTTATTAGTATGTTCTCTAGAAATTTGCAGTATGCGGTGAAGTCTAGTTATGACCCGTTTTACGATAATAAAATGCTTATATATTATACTAGATGTACCCGCGGTTTCATCCACGTTTATCGTTACTGTGCCGCCTCCGTGGGTTGTAGCGTGATGTTATATAGCCTATAGCCTTCCTCGATAAATAGGCTATCCAACACTAAAAGAATTTTTCAATTCGAACCAGTAGTTCCTGAGATTAGCGCGTTCAAATAAACAAACAAACTCTTCAGCTTTATTATATTAGTATATATATAAAGTATGTAGTACTTTATTCCAAACAATATAATTCATCTGTCTAATCTTTTAAGAATGTAAAGTCATCGTACTATGGATGTAATCGTAATGAAGAAGCATATCCGAACGGTCTTTGATTAAATTAGTATATGATGTAGAAACAAGATTGGTAAAATATGGTGTGGTTAAAAGGATTGGGCATGCGGAAAAAATGAATGAAAAATATTGAAAAAGAAAGTACATTAGCTAGGAGGAAAATATATTGGTGATCTGTGACCTTTTACACACTTTTGGGCCGTCTTTTTGTTTCATAATGGACATTTTGAGAGACAATGATCAATGTATCATATCATTGTTTTTATTTTTTAAGTGAAGTGCGGCAATTACTAGATTCATTTAATTATTACTTACTAGCTATTGCCCGTGGCTTCGCTCGCGTTAATTTAGAATTTGACAATCAATTCGGATTATACTCTGCTTGTAATAATATAATTCAATCATGATTCGAAAGACACGTGGCGCCATCTATTATCATAAGAACGTTATTGTTGTTTTCCTCGGGAACAGTAATATTTTTCGGAATGAAAGGTAGCGTATGTCCGTTTCTGTACACCTGACATCGTATATACAAAATTTCAGGATGATCGGTTCAGTGGTTAGGCGTGAAAAGGTAACAAACAAACAAACTCATTTTCGCTTTTATAATATTAGTTAGGATTAGGATAGGATTAGGATTAGGATTAGGATTTTATTGGTGAAGATAAACATTGTAAGGGTCATTAGCTGCATGTTTGCCCGTTCAGCCTAAAGTTTTCTAGGATGATTAATCTGCCAATCAGCTCGCGTCGCTGACTAAAGCCTAACCTTTCCTATACTAAAGAGATGAGACCTCGTAGTTATATAGTTCATAAGTAGGGCTTATATTATAATATAAATTACATGTAAAAATACATAAATACACATAAAAATATGATGAGGATGAATAATTTTGTTATCGTATTCTACGTAAAATCCGAAAGAGAAGTAATGAATAAAAAGACGGTTAAATTGTGTTTATATTTAGTTCCATTACCGAAGGCATAAGCTATTTTTAAGGCTAATGTATAAAAATAAGTCGTAGTTTGCGAATTTATGTCTTCTGAAGAATTAATGTTCACGGATGTTCTACGAATTTCTTTGCACGTATAAATTATTCCGAGTTCCGATTGAGTTTCGGTGTCATAAATATCACAAATGATATTCTTCTAAATCAAAATTAAAGTATACGTAAAATGTGAACTTAAATTTTATTTCAGTTTAAATTTGACGTTTATTTGACTCACTAGATTGGAACTCATTTTTAACACATTTTACTTTCATATTTTATTACAAGAATTGGACTTTCTGCTCGTTTAAAAGGGCCAATAGAATATAATTACGCATTTTCATCCTTGGATATAATTTTCTTTCTAATCGCAACAGAACTGCTTTATGTATTTTGAGCAATAATAGCGTCATAAAGCATTTTTTCGCAGCGTTGGTGAAAGCTTCTAAAGCTTAACATGTGTATGAGACACATGTTAAAATCGTGTGTTAATCACTAATTGTTCTAATGTAATTATCGTGGGCATTCATGGATAAAACTATTACAACATCTTAGTCACTAACCAGCTCCAAATAATTTTCACTCGAAAATTCGATTAAGCCGTCCTGGTACCTAAAACAACAATAACATAAGTTTGTCCTTATATCTGCAAGAAATAATTTAACCAAAATGTACCTTATGTTGTTTACAATGTGTTTCAAAATTGCTTGTATTTAAACGATGAATGTGAGCCATCATGTCTTTATAGTGTACGATAACAAGTTACAAAGTTTGGAACCGAATATGGAGTGTATGTCTTGAAATAATTAAAGTTTACTTGGAAGATAAACTGCTGCTATGACTGTATTCTCCAACGATGGAGTACCTTAAGGTCGCGTTTTATGTTCAGGCTTAAAGTGCAGGATACCAAAGTAATGTCACCTGACCCAGTATATTAAAGGAAGTATTTTACGTTTAGGGCTCCAGTATATCTTGATTAATTTTCTGCGACCTATGGGACGCATATAGCCGACGAGGTAAGATATTAAGTAGGCACTAAGATGTTTCGAGTTTGATACCACAGCACGCATCTCTGACTTTTAGCATGTGAAATAGTAACCTGTCGCCCATTATGCCGATAAATTAAAAACAAAGTATGGAAACCTGCATGGCTAAGAGTTCCAATGTTTTCGGAGATATTTTAAGTCTGTCAATCCGCAATAGGCCAGCGTGGTGGACTACGGTCTAATCCTTCTTATACTGAGAAGAGGCCCGTGCCTAACAGTGGGACAGATTATAAACGGCTCATATTGCAAACTAGACTTCGAAAAGAATTACAGCTTACCCTTAAAATAAACTAGGGTACTACATGAACACTATGCCTGTGCCGTAAAATTACATTTAATAGACAATTGAAAATTAAATGACTCCTATATTGAATTTAATGTTCATCAACAGCCTGACTTTTAAAATACACACAAATTAAAAATTGACTTTTAAAATACACACAAAATAAAATAATGTTGTCTAAAGTCCGCCATAAATTGTCCTAAAGTAATTAAAAGCAATCAGGAAAGTTTGATTTATTTTAAATTTAATTTACACCTAGGTGATAAGGATGAGGTTTGACGGGAGTAAAGTGAGTACCTACATAATACAAGGGAGGTGAAATTTCATGCCTTTTTGGTCAATAAGCACTGTTTATGTACTCGTTATGATGTGATAGTGTTATAAGATTGTAATCTATGCCCTCAATTTAATTTGGTTGCCTGAAAATATATACATACATATGTATAGAATCCCACGTCAATATCTGACGAGATAGGCAGAGCTGTATCACAATTCCACCATATTTCTTTAGCTATGGTTTCAGGTCCTACGGTTTCAGGTCAGTTTCAGGTCCAGGGACAGTTCTATTGAGTTTCTATTGACATTTCCAGACTCCATACTGCTGCTGACAACTTCCTGATATAAATTCTCAGTTTGCCCGACCCGCGAATTGAACCTGAGACTTCGTGCACAGCGGTCGCATACACTACCGCTGCACCATCGAGGCAGTCTGATACTATCATTATATTATTTTTAAAGAGAAAGCGTGTGTGAGTTTGAAAATGCTATAATTAATACACTTTTTATATAGCCCGTGAGAAATCACCACCATCAATAAAAGCAGGCAACATTCTACCAGTATTCACCTAATTGAAGAAGATCCCATAGGTGATATTAATGTAGGTATGTGATCTAATCTAACAAAATCACGAGTCAGATTGACGTAATTTTGTTAGAATAGCTCCTTATCCTAACTTAAACCCAGAAGTAATCTACCTAATATTCTCAAGAACGATATAATTTTAACTAAAGCTAGTTTAAAGTAGTTAAGGATTTATGAATAACTAGGAAGGCTCGAAAGTCAACTAAACTTTAAGGGATTTACGTCTTAACAACGATTTAAAACTATAAAAATGAACCTGAAAACAATCTTCGTCTCACTTACGCTTAATCATAACAAGCATGAGGAAACGAGACATAACTCGAATGACATGTTTGACTGCCCGAAATATTGTTTCAAAAGAGTTAGTTGGTACAAAATGGAGTACCTACAGTAAAGTTATAAGGGTGATAACTACATTTTCTTTTACGGAAAACTGGAAGATAAACTTTGTTTCTTCAGAGCGATTTAAGATATCGAGTTTGAGTTATTTCTTTATCGGCTCGCTATAAATTTTGCTGTTCCGCCTCTCTGCTTAAAGGGAAAAGTAGTATAAGAGTTTATCGTTTAACACTGCAGTATGCTTCAATCATTTTTAAATCAATAGCCGTTCAAGTACGCTTGTAATAACACAGTATGGATATACTGTTTGTGGACTATTTATAATATAAAATAATAAATCGTAAAAAGATATGTGAGCAGATAGCGTAGCAAGCAAGCATTCGCCTTGCTGCTGCCACCGCGCTTAATGTAATGGGTTCGAAGCCAACCACGAGAACTATAAAAAAAATTTATGTATAAAATATTTTTGCAAATAGTAACACACTATTTGTTCCCCACGTCTTCGCTCGTTTAGAGTCAGTACTTTTTTCTGAGTAAAAGGTATCTTTTTGTAACCATGACAACGTTTATCGAAATTTCATGATGATAGGGCTTAGTAGTTAAGGCTTGAAAGAATAAACTCACATTCGTATTTACAATATTGGTAAGGATTATGTATTTACTTATACGTTATATCTATAAACAGCCATTGGCTGTGTATACCCAAAAGGCAATCCAAATATACACTATGAACAAAATCGAATTTGAAAGTTAGTTAAAAAGAGAAGATATTTTACATATTTTTTATACAGGTTGTGGCGTAAATAATGGATAACCATGAAACTGTCGACTGGCCAGATTATCATCTATAATTTCCTCCACTTATATCACCATATGCCCATGGATGATCAAATTATTAATATTTTTGATATTTTAAATAAAAATCGTACTTACTTATACAAAATCAGCTGCCATTTCTACAATTGGCGACATTTTCTAGTTCTGTTTTTTTATATCACTCCTGAATACTTGTATCATCAGACCACTATCAAGTTTTCTTGTTATAATCTAAGACAACTTCGCAAAAAATACTTATTCTCAAATGATAGATAAAATAATCTGGCCAGTCGACAGTTTCAGGCTTATCCATTAATTCCGCCACAGCCTGTATATAATTCAACTAAACATATTATAAACGCGAAAATATGTCTGTTGGTTTGTACTTTATTAACGGAGGAATGGATCAACGTGATAATAGAAAGTGAAATAGGTTACTTTTATCTAGGACACCATACGTTTGCTGTGAGTTGGAAATAAAAGTAAAATAATTAAGGCTATGAGTAAAAGTAGGTATATAATGATTTTATAGTATAGTCTCTTATACTATTTATTGTACGCAATTAATGTTGCCTGCACGGATAGTATAGTTGTTCCAATGGTCCTCGTCGCTATCACTACGCCTAGTGTTGTGGGATCGTATCCCACACGGGATACAATTTTGTGTGATCGAATTCAATTCAATTCAATTCGTTTATACAGGTCTTATAAATGTAGAGAGAACAATTATGGACCCCGTCGGGCACGGCAAAATTAGGAGAGAAGAACGAACATTCTATTATCTTATACATACATAGATTCACGCCTGTTTCCCAGAGGGGTAGGCAGAGACTACGGATTTCCATTTGCTACGATCCTGACACACTTCTCTGGCTTCATTCACTTTCATCACATTCCTCATACACGCCCGTCGGTTCAAGGAGCTCTTAACCTGGCCTTTGTCCAGAACACCTCCGATCTGATCGAGAAACGTTCGCCTAGGTTTTCCTCTTGCGACTGTTCCATTCACATTCATCCATTCATCTTATATCATATTGAAATCAATTTTAGAGCTTAGTAGATATTTATTTAATTACTCACGTATTATTTATTTATTATAGTTTATTATTATTTTTTATAAAGTAAGTATTAAAGTTATTTTCTAAAATGTACCTACTTTCATAATTTAAATTATTTTATAACTTATCGTTTAAATATTCGCTTATATCATAGTAACATTTTTGTATTAAAAAGTCTTTTAATTTGTTGATAAACGTGTTGAATTTCTCTTCATTTTTAATATTATTTGATAATTTATTATATATTTTTATGGACATAACGTAGGGACTTGATGCATCCACAAATGTTTGTTCCTAGTCTAGGTGTTCTTTGTGTCCGTAGTTTTAATTTTTATAAAGGCCCCCGCTACATAAGAATTATTCATAGAGCGAGAGTCCTTTAAAATTAAAATTTTATGTATTTTAGAGCTGTATAATAATTATGATTTTCTTACTGCGCGACGTTATTGCTAAGCGATAAAGCCCAAAAATAAAGAGTTAAAATAAAATTTGTGGCAGTCTTTGGGGACTGCCGATAGAAGTGAAAACTTTAATCCTTGATCATAAACACTTCTTTATAAACAAAAATAATTCAAAAATGGAAATCATTCAGTGACGATGACGCGAGTTCCATGATTTTTGTTCACCTAAGAAGTGCTCAACGCGCCTAAAGAAGTTTTCACTTTAAAAAATTTAATTTGAATTGAAATTACAATTTAGCACATGAATCACTCTTGCAAAGTGTCAATGTTTCATGGCTCCTAGCCAAACAAATCCATCCTGTCTACCTTTCGAAATAATCGGAATGTCTAATTCACTCTATACTCGAATACTTTAAGAAGAACAAACGTTGCCAGCAACAGATTCAATCTCACTATAATGTAAAGAAAACGAAGCACCGTGCATTCTGCAGTGCCATGTGATCTTATCAATATCACATTATTTATAGCACGCTCTGCTGAGTACTACGGTTAAGAGTATTGCAAGTCTAAGATTTATGAAATTTTAACAAGCTTTGTGAACTTGACCAAATTTGAATTTGGAAGATGTAGTACTTAAAACGCTGTTGTTTCAAATCTGGTTGGACTATATTTTGTTTTATTTATATTTTTTGACATTATGTAAAGAGCCGAAATCCAAGGGTTTTTCCTTAATAACAAATCAACACTTAGTATTATTCTATAAAAATAGTTAAAAGTGAGAGAATAATATTTTTATTTAGTGTATGTACAACATTTATGTACATTCATAGTCTCGCGACCATATCCCTGAATCATGTGTCGCCAGCAATGGATTTTACACAAAATAGGAGCGACCTTGTTACCATTATTGAGCACAATTCCGAAACGATACTGGTATAAACATTTCAAATCCTATTTAATTAGACGTCATAAACGTCCTCTAATATATCACAAGTAAAACACAGCACGATCGGCGTTCAAATCTGAAGCATTATGAATGTAAAAAGATTCCCAGCGGAGGAATCAATCGTCTTTGTTAGTTGCACGTAAGTTATTGCATTTGTTGAAACATATAACGTAACATACTACATATGTATGTTTGTAACCTTAGTAAACAGCATTCAAGCAAATATCATACCTAATGCCAATAGAATTCATTATATTCATACAATTGTTCGAGTTATTTGGCTGCATAAATACGAATTCAAAGCCCTCAGCTTTATACGGAATTAATCAACGGAACTTGCATTGGACCGCTAAACTTTGTGAATTGCCATGCATACTGCAAATTATTGTAAGTAGTTCTGTTTTAAACATTGGCACACTGAACGCCGCGCCGTGCCAGTCATAAATGACCACGAACAATACATTTTCTCTTGTGTCCGCTACTTGACATTCAATATTTTAAGGAATAATCTAATTTTAATTTTAATCCTATTGCTTATTTCGAGCACAAGTTTCTCAAAAATGTATTATTCTATTCAAATTGGATTAAATACCAACACTAAACAAACATTTGAGATGAGAAAATAAATTACTATTATAAAAAGTAAATAATTTATTATTATTAAAAAGGCACATAATATATAACGTCATATTATGGTTTGCATATTTGGCTGACAGTTACTAATAATGAAAATGTACTATGGCACAATCACTATTATACATTCTCATAACATAAACTAAATTTCAAACGAATAATTTCTTATTACATACTTTTTTAAATGTCTGTATTAAATATATGTATAACTCTGTATTGTCTTCTGTTTACGCGAATGTTATTCATTGAAATTAAACTACTATATACGGATTTTATCGCGTTGTTTATTTGACACTTTATTACAAAATTTTGAAAAACTGTTACACTACTATAATACTATTAAACTTTACAAATTTTTAAGCTAATTAAATTATTGAAACTATTAAAACTATTTATACTATTACTATACTATTATACTATTTATATTTATGTTTACACTTTTCCCGACGTTTCGGTTGCTTTTCAGCAGCCATGGTCACGGGGAGACTAAGATGGTAGTTGTCTCAATGTTCCAGTGTAGTTATTTCAAAGTACCCGAACACAATTTTATCATGGGTGTTTCTATTTACGCAGAATGAGCTCAAAGTATCTTGAAGTCTAGCTGTGGTTTGCTTCTTCTTGGGTTTGACTATTTGAATTACTGGATCCCAAGCTGGTGGTACATTCCAACCATCTTCTCTATTGAAATTAGGATATTTCTTGATTTCAATAGCCTCGCGAAGCATCCTTGGTAGGAATCGGTGTTCTTTAGCGAGCATCTGTGGTTTGTCAAATCTTAGGTAGTGGTTGGTCCCCTGTTGCTCATGTGCACACACAGCAGCCTTCAACGAGCGTTGGTGTTTTACATCAGCTATGTGTTCTTTTATGCGGGTGCCTATGCTTCTCTTGGTTTGACCAATGTATGAGAGTCCGCAGTCACAATCTATTTTATAGAGCCCTGCATCTTGTAAAGGTAGTTGGCACTTGACGGATGGTAAAAATTGACTTATCTTCGTTGGCGGCTTGAAGTATGTATTGATTGAAGCTCGCTTCAAGATGTAGCCAATCTTGTCAGTGACACCCTTCACATAAGGTAGTATAGCAGGCTGGCGCTCGACTGTGGCTGCCTTTTCTCGGGATCTGTGACAGCGGCGCGGCTGTTGGAGCTTGTTGTCTTGCAGTACTTGCTTGACATGTTGAAGCTCGGCGTCCAGGTGTTTCTTGTCACAGATCCCGTGGGTTCTCTGAAACAAAGACATTCCCACGGTAGCTAACTGTTTAGGTTGGTGGTGAGATTCACCGTTTAAGTACCTATTTGTATGGGTCTTTTTCCTATATACAGTGTGGCTCAAAGTATGTCCAGAATTCCTGATGACAAGGACATCTAAGAAAGCTAATGAATTATTTGCCTCTAATTCCATAGTAAATTGTATGTTGTTATTAATGGAATTAAGATGTTCTAGGAATACACTTACACTATCTGTTGGTAATATTGTAAAAGTATCATCTACAAACCTCTTATAAATCCTGGGTGTGATGGGGGCAGTCTGCAAAGCTCGAGCCTCAAAGTCTTCCATATATATGTCGGCAACAACAGGCGATACTGGGGAGCCCATTGCCACACCATCGACTTGTATGTAGAATTTATTGTCCCACAACAGATAGCCAGTTGTTATGCAATGCTTAAGTAGTTCTGCATATTCCTCATGCATATTGTACTCTATTAGCTTCCTTTTACTTATTTCAATACAGTCATGTACAGGTATGCATGTAAATAATGACTGTACATCAAAACTAACCATAGTTTCATTGTTTGTGAGACATAGGTGTTTAATTTCACTCACAAAATGGTATGAATCCTTCACATGTGCTCTCGAGTTGCCTCTGAGTGGTGAGAGTATCTTCACTACGTGCTGAGCCAGTCTGTAAGTTGGTGTGTCGATCTGGCTCACAATAGGCCGTAGGGGAGCGTTTTCCTTGTGTATTTTTGGTAACCCATACAGCTTTGCAGGTTTTACGCAAGCTGGTATTAATTGTTTAACGTCTAGATCTAGTTTTTCGGAGTATTTATGTATGATGTCTTTGGTTTTCTTCAATATTTTGTTTGTAGGGTCTGTCTTAACCTGTTTGTATGTTGTTTCATCCGAAAGTAAATTTTCAATTTTATGTTTATAATCTGACGTATCCATTATGACCGTAGCGTTTCTTTTATCAGCACGGAGTACTGTAATATCTGGCCTAGACCGCAAGTTCTTCAGTGCGACGAATTCATCTTTGGGAAGATTCGGTCTGGGCACTTTAGTTCGACGTAAGACCGATGAAATATCTTGGCGTATAGCCTCCAAATCTTCCTTTCTTATGTTATTCTTGACTAGGCAGTCCTCGACGTTGCAAATAATGGCCTCATACGGTATCCTAGCCGGTGTTATTGCATAATTTAAACCTCTACTCAATACTTTTTCGGTTGTTTTGTCTAAAGTTTGTTTTGACAGATTAATAACTGCTTGTCTTTGAGTTCTAAAACTAGATCTAGACGTTAAACAATTAATACCAGCTTGCGTAAAACCTCCAAAGCTGTATGGGTTACCAAAAATACACAAGGAAAACGCTCCCCTACGGCCTATTGTGAGCCAGATCGACACACCAACTTACAGACTGGCTCAGCACGTAGCGAAGATACTCTCACCACTCAGAGGCAACTCGAGAGCGCATGTGAAGGATTCATACCATTTTGTGAGTGAGATTAAACACCTATGTCTCACAAACAATGAAACTATGGTTAGTTTTGATGTACAGTCATTATTTACATGCATACCTGTACATGACTGTATTGAAATAACTAAAAGGAAGCTAATAGAGTACAATATGCATGAGGAATATGCAGAACTACTTAAGCATTGCTTAACAACTGGCTATCTGTTGTGGGACAATAAATTCTACATACAAGTCGATGGTGTGGCAATGGGCTCCCCAGTATCGCCTGTTGTTGCCGACATATATATGGAAGACTTTGAGGCTCGAGCTTTGCAGACTGCCCCCATCACACCCAGGATTTATAAGAGGTTTGTAGATGATACTTTTACAATATTACCAACAGATAGTGTAAGTGTATTCCTAGAACATCTTAATTCCATTAATAACAACATACAATTTACTATGGAATTAGAGGCAAATAATTCATTAGCTTTCTTAGATGTCCTTGTCATCAGGAATTCTAATCATACTTTGAGCCACACTGTATATAGGAAAAAGACCCATACAAATAGGTACTTAAACGGTGAATCTCACCACCATCCTAAACAGTTAGCTACCGTGGGAATGTCTTTGTTTCAGAGAGCCCACGGGATCTGTGACAAGAAACACCTGGACGCCGAGCTTCAACATGTCAAGCAAGTACTGCAAGACAACAAGCTCCAATAGCCGCGCCGCTGTCACAGATCCTGAGAAAAGCCAGCCACAGTCGAGCGCCAGCCTGCTATACTACCTTATGTGAAGGGTGTCACTGACAAGATTGGCTACATCTTGAAGCGAGCTTCAATCAATACATACTTCAAGCCACCAACGAAGATAAGTCAATTTTTACCATCCGTCAAGTGCCAACTACCTTTACAAGATGCAGGGCTCTATAAAATAGATTGTGACTGCGGACTCTCATACATTGGTCAAACCAAGATAAGCATAGGCACCCGCATAAAAGAACACATAGCTGATGTAAAACACCAACGCTCGTTGAAGTCTGCTGTGTGTGAACATGTGCAACAGGGGACCAACCACTACCTGAGATTTGACAAACCACAGATGCTCGCTAAAGAACACCGATTCCTACCAAGGATGCTTCGCGAGGCTATTGAAATCAAGAAACATCCTAATTTCAATAGAGAAGATGGTTGGAATGTACCACCAGCTTGGGATCCAGTAATTCAAATAGTCAAACCCAAGAAGAAGTAAACCACAGCTAGATTTCATGATACTTTGAGCTCATTCTGCGTAAATAGAAACACCCATGATTAAATTATGTTCGGGTACTTTGAAATAACTACACTGGAACATTGAGATAACTACCATCTTAGTCTCCCCGTGACCATGGCTGCTGAAAAGCAACCGAAACGTCGGGGAAAGTGTAAACATAAATATAAATAGTATAATAGTATAGTAATAGTATAAATAGTTTTAATAGTTTCAATAATTTAATTGGCTTAAAAATTAGTAAAGTATTATAGTAGTGTAACAGTTTTTCAAAATTTTGTAATAGTGTCAAATAAACAACGCGATAAAATCCGTATATAGTAGTTTAATTTCAATGTATAACTCTGGTTAATAAATCCCATGTCACTGAGGACAAAACAGTACAGTTAACAAATAGAAAGTACTCAGTTTAGAACAAAAATTTGGCTCGTGTGGTATTAGGCGATTAACACACGGCACCGCGCACCGCCGCGGTAGGCGGTGAAGCGGATCTCATGTCGCATTGGCCTCTACTAAATCCGTTGATGCCTAATACACGTACACAGCCCGACCGCGCGGTTGAGCGGTGCTCTTTCACTTTACCGCCACCGTCCTCCGCGGCGGTGCGTGGTGCCGTGTGATAATCGCCTTAGAACCCTTAACACTAAGCGTGATGGCAGCGGTAAGGAGATCGCTTGCCTGCTACGCTATCAGCATTCATATCCCAATACAATTTATTATTTAAACTATAATTTAATACCTTACGGATTAAACAGTCGCAGTAACAGTAATCGTGCAACTAAATCTATCTAAATGCAAATTTATTTAGATACAATGTAGTTGCATAATTTATCTATAGCAAAAACTTTGTACCCCTTTTTACTAAAATTGCGCTGACGGAGGAGTATGAAATTTAGCACAGGTAAAGTTTATATGAAGAAGGAGGGCGAATCCTAATATTTATATAAAATATGCATTATAAATACATAAAATTAATGAAAAAACACTACACGCACACGACCATGCATTTGACATACGCAGTCGAAGCGCGTAACTATGGTTACATATATAATGACATATATCAGCAATATCTTACAGACTCTTACAGACAAATTTTGGTCGAATTTCGAGCACTAGGCGGCCGCTAGTAATTATAATTATGACGTTCGACTTTCTTTGCGCTTTGTCTAATATTATCGTTGTTGTAACCGGAGGTAAAGTATTTAAAAACATAATAACTGTAAACCATACTTAATTTAAAAATCCACAGTCATTAAAATATGCTGGTATCGTAATATAGAAATCACAAAGAATAGGCTAAGTAAATTCCAAACACTGGCTTTCAAGTAAAAAAACAGCTCAGACGGAATATCTCAAAAGATATCAAAAGATAAGAAAGGAACGGATAACGTTTCAGGGAGCGGAAGGGAACTCCTAAAGGCTTTGAAGGCAGGCTTAGGTAAAAGTGCGTGTCCTCTTTAAACAATCGGACTCTAGGGTCCAAATTAGGAGAATTTTCAATGCGGGTAAGTACATCCGTTTTGTTATTTGCAGCCCTCTTGTGTGGTGTGTAAATGAAATAGATATTTGTATTTTGTTGTGTTACTAAAAATGGGAATATCTTTATCTCCTAGAAGGCTCGTTATTTACTTAGTATTGCTTGAATCTGAAATATTTTCTTCATCATCGCTTAATTTTTAAAAGTTAATTTTGCAATATATAATATAGCTGCCTTCAATTACGAATATAAAATAAAATGTTTTAGAAAGAGAAAAGAAGAATTTAGACTTTAATCTGAACTCTTATAACCGATAAATTTAATACTAGCTGTGCTCTGCGTTTTCACCCTCGTTTTTGATGACTGCACTACTCTCGTGGCTCGTAGCGCAGCGTTCAAATGACGAAATAATTTTTAAAATCGGCCTGTAGTTTCTGAGTTTATACATAACAAACAAAATCCAAACATACAAAAATAGAAATCTGTCGTACTTATAATTAAATTTCGTATAGATTTAAGTATAATTCGTTGTCAGAATATTTGATAACCGACTGCCATTATGTTTGTAACACATGTGACAGTCGATTTTACGTACTCTTCGATACAACGCGACCCTACAATATCTTATAAACCCATCTATGAATCAAACATGTGACAACTTTGCTTAATTACTTACAAGTGGGACGAAGTAGCATCTGCTTTGTGGTAGTCTTTCTATATATAGATATAGTTAATTTCAATTCTCTACTTAATTTTGAGTATGTCAGTGGTTGTTGTAGGGAATGATTGCGACTGCTGTGCATAAGATATAAATTTTAAAGTCAGATCAAGTGATTTTAAAAATGTGCATGATAAACCATAACAGACTCGCCCCTATAACGTGGGATCTAAAAATATACATGACATAATTTGGATTTTTGATACGCCTCTGCCTATCCCATCGGTGACATAGGTGTGAGATATAATATGTTATTTATGTAAAAACTTTTTCAAAATAATATTAAAGCCATAAAGCTGACCTAATATAAGTCTATCTATAAACTTATTAGAACAATTGACATCGAGATAGTGATTTCTCCAAGGAGTGCCACAGGGGAGTGTTGTGTACCCAAACTATAGATCAAGTTCAGGTTTGCTGTGTTATTGTTCTAACATAAGTTATAATTTAATAGCTACGATGTGGGACATCTGTTTGATAAAGTTTGAAGAGGATGTTTTGATAACATATTGGGTTTCGATAAGTTATAAGTTATTACAGTACTCCAATTATAAGATTTATTAAATTAGATTGTGGAAGTTTGGAGTACCTATTTCAAGTAATTAACAGAAGAACTATAATTTATCTCAATATCGAAATGCCTGTGTATACAGCGTGTGACAGAAAGGTGTCGTCATAATTTAGGACCGTAATGTTTATCTGAAAACAAATGAATTTAAATTTTACTTCACTTACAAACATTTTATTTAATTTAAATCAAAACACTATCAAAATTGCGCCTCGTCACTTTTGGGTTCACGAAAGTCACCGAGTAAGCTATAAGTGTTGTTTAAGTATCGAATAGAATGTACTGATATTGCTAAGTCTATAAAGAAGAAAATTCTATATGCTAGTAAATATTATGTATTCAGATTTATTTGTCGTGACTTTCCGTTGTACAGGGGCTATATTATATTATGAAGCTTAAATAAGACATCACCTTTCTGTTACACGCTGGATACTAATAATATTTAAAAACAAATACTAATTTGCATGAAAACATAGTCGGTTTTAAGAAATAAAAACAAATTTAAAACTGTTGCGCGAAGCGAATTAAATAAATAGAAAAGTTACCCTTGATATTCGCAGTGAGAACTAAACTTACAAAGCAAATACAATTATTTAAAAGACTAAAAACTAAATTCAAAGTGCTTCAAACCTAGCCTCAACTCCAACTTTTATTATATAAGGTGTCTGGCAGGAAAGAATTCAAGCATTCTTTCTAGACTTATTCTAGGCAGTAATATGAGAAAATCTTTAAAGTTTCAACAAAGGAAATCGCGGCAGTTCCTTTTAGAATGAATTCTATTAATTTTTATAGTTCACGGTGGTTAGTCAGCGTCCACAGCATAGTTGACCACGAATTACAAATTATTTAAAACTCTCTCTTTAAATCTATCTTGATTTTATGCTAAAGATAACACCGTGTCACAGACTACGGTTTCAGCATATAATAGATGAAATATAATTATATTTGTATGTAATCCTATTAAGAAAGTAATTTAATTGGTGGAAACTTTTAGATGCGTTATGTGCATAAAAAATATATGACAAATTTAATTATCATTCCATTTATGATACATATTTACCTTAATCTTTAGAGTGTATTAATATAATTTTTAAATTAAGCTTGAATAAATGATAATTATTTTTTCTTTAAAATACAGTTCCTGCTCTAGGAATAATTCTTGTGTCTCGGGAGACTTGAGAAACATTTAAACAACGGACACAAAGAACACCGAGTCTTGGAACACCAATTTGTGGATCACACAAAGTTTTGTTACGTGTGGGGATTGAACCCACACTACTCGTCGCGGTGGCGTGGCGACAACTTAAACCACTGCGCCATCCATGCAGTCTCATAATTACATTTAATAACTTTAAAATATTACCCTTATTTGCGACGTTGCCACCCAGAATAAGCAACATGGCGTGAATGTTCTAAAGACACGCGTGGAATTCGCTTAGCTCAGATAGTTGTTTATTTAGTACGAGTAACTATGAAATTGTCGAGTATTCTTAGATGAAATCCTTTGTTGTTTTATGGCTTACATTTTCCACTAAATTCAGTTAATAGCTTCGTCCTCATGAAGTAAACGTGTGTTAAAATGAAGTTCCACATAGGCGGCGAATTTTAATGGTTTTATACTATAATTAATATCTTCTGGACCGAATTTCAGACACGAAGGCCAATAATGCAGAAGACCTTCTTTAAGATTTAAAGAAGGTCTTCTGCATTATTATAGTTCACATATATATATGTATATATATATATGTACATATATATATATATATACCTATACACTTTCGAGGGCAATTTTGTCATAAATTTGACAGATTTTATACAAAATATGCCAACATGTTACTTAATTAATTGAAGTTTATTTGATGGTTGAATAATAGACCCTAGAATTTTAATTTTCACTACATCCCGCCGCAAGTAAAGTTTTGTTAACTTTACTTCTTAAGAAGGTTCGAAGTACTTTCACAATCAGATTGGTTTGAGCTCCTGATTTGAGCGGAGGTGCTGTAATTCAATTCTACTTAATCATACCCAACGCAGCTTCGCAAGCTAAGGAGACCCGAATTATGTGACCACATTACGGTTCCATGATCATTTCTAAGAAAAAAACAACTTACGCCACTGACAATGATGAGATTATTTGTTTCTTCAATAAGAATTTAATCGTATCATTAATAGGGCGTAGCATATATGCTTACACCGGTGGTATTAAAATGACACCTTGTGCAGACATAGTGAAGATGTAGCGTATTCTTATAACTAACGAAGTGGCATCTCCGCATTTTCCCCACCTGATTTGCGCTATATAGGACTCGGCAATATCAATGATACTGACCAGAAAAGCTGACTTACTTTTTATCCAGCAACAATCGCCTAACCCTTGCAATAAATCGATTTTTAAATAACCAAACAAATCCAAAAACTTCAGACAAGTATAAATCGGCTTTAAATGCTCTTAACCTTTTGAGCGCCACGGTCGATTGTTTTATTTTGTGCGTAATTTTACTATTGCCTAAAACTCTACATTTACATTTTATTTTATTTCAATAGGGGCCTTTGTTTATTTTAGAAACAGCAATATTGATGTAGCCAACATTTTTCAACTATTATAGATTTATAGCTTAGCGCTAGAGGACATATTGCGTTCGGCATAACTCGGCGCTCAAAAGATTAATACTACGAAAATGAAATTTGTTAGGGATTAGACATCTCATAAACATTGGCAATTTGGAAATACGTGGCGTGGCCCTCATAACATTGACATGCTTCAACCTCAAACTCTTTATTCGATATTGGGATGCATCTAGCATCGCTCGTCCACAAAAGTTAGGATACTTTAAATCCATTATTTTATATTAAAATACAAGATCTAATTATTTTAAATACGTTTTAAAGCTAAGAAGCCTAGCTTACTTAATACCAACAAACATGCTCCACAACATTACATATGAACTCTATCTCCCAATTCAAAGCATTCAAAGTCCAATTCCACAAGTCAAATGAACGTCTATACTAGTAATTACAGTAGTTTCCCACAATACACGACACGTATTACGTATATTGTAGTAGTAAAAGTTTGACGACACTCGGCTCATAAAGTAGGGTTCAGTGGCAATTAGTCGATAGTTCATCAGTAGAAGTAATAAAGTGCCTTGTTCTTGAGACGGACGGCAAGTGATAGGCGCTAGTTAAAGATTCTTGGAAATTCGCATTTTGTTCTTGGTAAAATGACGTTTCTTTTAATTCAGTTAATGTCTTCTGTTAAGGTCTTATTTAAAAAGCAAGTTTTAAATTACTGCAAAGAACTAATTTCTACAAAACAATAGCGGCTTTGTGATTATTAGATTACCATTTGTATTATAACCATGTCCACTACGTTATTCCCGTAGTAGTTTGAGTTATTTCTATTGTACATAGATGCACACATATACATACGCACACACAAACAGACACACACACACACACACACACACACAGACACATACACACACTAGCATACGCGCACGCAGATACACACAAACACACAGACACACACACTCATGCACGCACAAACACACACACCCACAACACACGTGAACACAAACACGTACGCGCGCTACTCGCGCATAGCTATAATTGTAAGTAGTCCCAATTGCATGTCTGCCATGTTATATGAACAAAAATGGGAAATTCTTTGTGAGGGCGCTAGTACCCATAATACAAGTTTAATCTTATCTTGGGTACCAGAGTTCAATGAAACAGTTTTATACAAAAATTGTTTTTATTGTATTTATGTCATTGTATTGTGGCTATTTGGAACAATAAATTATTATTATTATTATTTGCAGATCAAGGCCGATATGCTATGGTCCTTATTCTCTGGTCCGACATTGAGTGCTATTAGATTTTTGATAAATTTGGCAATATGGAGTCAGGGATTGTGTCTACCGAAATGCTTTAGGTTAGATAAAACTTCATAGATTATATTTACAATTTCTTCGACATTATCTTTGAACCATTATATTATATACTTTGTGTAATACTATCACAGCAATTCGGTTCTTTTAATCATTCCACTCCATTTTAATATCACAAAAATATTTAACACCGATTGACATAAAAATGAGAAAACACGATGAATATTCATATAAGACAGACAGACTCCATATTCAAATATAATATTATGTTTTTATTTAATCGTAATAGTATTTATGGCTAGTCTAAGTATTTACGGAGAAAAAGATTAAAGTATTACAGGGGCCTACTGGGTTTAGCTTCTTTGTGGATATTAATAATTACATTTTAGTATTTTTTTTTTATATTTTATCAGTCGCAAGAGGAAAAACTAGGCGAACGTTTCTCGATCAGATCGGAGGCGTTCTGGACAAAGGCCAGGTTAAGAACTCCTTGAACCGATGGGCGTGTATGAGGAATGTGATGAAAGTGAATGAAGCCAGAGACGTGTGTCAGGATCGTAGCAAATGGAAATCCGTAGTCTATGCCTACCCCTCTGAGAAACAGGCGTGAATCTATGTATATATGTAATAATTTTATACAGATGCCTAGGCTTCTCTTGGCTTGACCAATGTATACACAAACTAATTTGTATTAATAGTAGTGCATTTGACCACTGCCTTAATCCATTCACGCTTAACCTACATTTCAACGACACTGCTATATAAGTCAATATTTCTTATTTACATCATGAAACATCGAGACCTATTGTACCAAACTCACGCAAGGGAACTGCGGCTTAAATAATTCGGTACGTAATCTGAAAACGACATTTATAAGACAAAGGATTATTCAAATTTGTTCCGCTGTTACGGAGATTACAACGAACAAACGATATAAACTTAGTCCCGTGACGTTATCGAACGTTATATCAAAATGTTTACTACAGGAAGTTTCTTTTTGAATGTATATACTTCGCGTGAAAATGCGAGCAAAAATATTAAGGTATATATTTTCCCAAGTGACGAAAAATTGTTGACGAAGAAAGTATAGGTTTGCATATACCTTGAAAGGGATAGCAGGTGATCAAAAATATTCAGGAATAAGCCTAGGTTAAGAGTAGATGAAACGATGAAACTGCAAGCATGTGTGTATGAGAATATGAGATTGAACAAAGCAAAAAAATTGGGGCAGTCTTTGGGGACTGCCGATAGAAGTGAAAACTTTAATCCTTGATCATAAACACTTCTTTGTAAACCAAATTACAAACCAAAAATAATTCAAAAATGGAAAGCGTTCAGTGACGATGACGCGAGTTCCATGATTTTTGTTCACCCAAGAAATGCTCAACGCGCCGAAAAAAGGTTTAACTTAAAAAAAAAAGATTCTATCTTTGGGGTTATCAAGGGGGTCAAAGTATTCGTTATTTTTTGCGTAGGACGCATTACTTCTGAGAAGTTGTTAATATTCAAAAATAATTCTAAAATGGAAAGCGTAGAAGCGTGACGATGACGCGAGTTCTATGATTTTTGTTCACCCAAGAAGTTCTAAACGCAACTAAAGAAGTTTCCACTTAAAAAAAAATTTACACATGTATGTGTGTAACTTGTTCGGGAACTAGCAATGTTCATAATTGTTTTTTTGAAAATAACCTAATGTAGAGTGTCACCATGATACGTGTATATTAATAAAAGAAGTACGTCACCGTATATTTTCATCAATAGCTTTGCACATTCAAGTATAGCCATAATAACGCAAAGACAATGCAGTTTTCTACTTGTAAAAGAATTTTCAAAACAGGTTTTGTATAGATTATCTGCTGCAAAAAAAAACAATTGTTTTTATTCCAATTGATTCAAATAGATTATCAAGTGTAAATTGTGCAACAATACATTTCAAAACCGCTGTTGTATAGATTACGCCTGCAAAAAATATTTTATTCCAATTGATTCAAACAGAAGAGTATAGAGCAACAAATAAAGAAAATGGCAGCTTAATCGACGACAGTGTTGCATTGTAGTAACAAGTTACAGTGGTTATAAACTACATACAAGTGATACCACAATGTAGCGTGACATGATTAAGACTTTAAGGCACACGCAACAATTTCCTTGAAGCAAATGCAAGAGTCGTTGTCATTGTCCAACTTGGTGAAAAAATTGGGTTAGCGTGACACTTGCTTCAAGACACTCGCTTCGTGTAATATATCTTTACTCAGACAGTCGCATTTTATAACCGAAATATGTTGTGAAGAATGTTATTTTTATATGTATATGAAGAATGTTATTTTCTGGCCACTCAGACACTCAATTATAAAATTCTACAATAATTTAAATAAATGTCTTAATGATGAACAACGTAGTTTAATAATATACATAATATGTTTGTGTTATAATGATATATTACTTTCGTGTTAATAAATAATTATACGTAACTAAACATTTTTGTAACAGTCCCGTTAAAAAAAATTTAAGCAATTTTTTTAACTTCTTTCTTTGCTTACTTCACGACGCAAGTAACTGGCGCGAGCAATATACGCGCGCAGGCTATTTATGTAGGCGATCCACTCAGGTTATCTGGGTTAGCTACCCGTGCAGGTTACATGCATGAGTTGCTCGCGTCTGTCATTTCACACACACACATACACATACATACAAACCGTGTAACCATTATTTATCCAAAAAAGTTGTACCACATGACGCTTATATCTTAGACCACTACCAACATATGACATAATATTCTTAATACACTTTGTCACGGCAGCTAACACCTCGCGAATATACAACACGTGGACGAGACATAAATATGTTGGCTGATAATATAATGTTATATTTATCTGTCTGTATTTATCTGTCCTGTCTAAAACCTAAAGAAAAGACAATTTTCAGATAGTGTTTCTCTTTTTACTTTTTGCCATCACATCGTGCGCTACTACGCCATATTTCTGTGTACAGAGAGTCTGAGTACCTATTTCGATAACAGTCAAGAGTTCTTTAAGCTTTCATGTTATTTTTAGATATCGACTGCCTCTCATAAGATGACAGGAGTCTTTAGCCCTCATATGAGCTATATATAGCCTTTTTTACTTTGGCCATGTGTTACTCTTTTTAAATACTGTTCTTTATTAAAGGAACTTTCTGTAGGAATATTTAATTAGAAACATTCATCATTAGCATACAAGTTGTAGTCTTAAGGAGGATTCGAATTCGCAATAGTAGTGGCAGTGGTGAAATAGTTATCATTGTGCAATCCATGCACTCAAATGGAGATTTCAGGACATTTTGATAACTTTCAAGCTTGCTAGTTTTATCTGATTTATTTGTTAAGTCCCTCCACCAAAGCGGAGACGAGACGAGCGGAGAGGAGATATTTTTTAAACAAACAATAGAATTGTGTTATTGACATATCTCCTCTCCGCTCAGCTTCAGTGGAGATCGCTGTGCGGAGATGTGTAATATTTGTATGGCGCGATGGAAGCGGTGATGTGAGCTGTGCGCGGACGACGCGCAGTGGAGACGAGAGATGCTAGCGGCGTGCAGTGAGCGATGTCACCCTCCCCCCTCTCGCCCGCCAGCAACCTGCAGAGCCCCGCGCGCGCGCCAGCCGAGCCTGCCCGAACTGAAAAACATCTCCTCTCGCACAGCACACAGCACACCGCACACATTTCCGCTTTGGTGGAGTCCCCCGAGCTGAAAAACATCTCTTCTCGCACAGCACACAGCACACCGCACACATCTCTGCTTTGGTGGAGTCCCGGCCTTATCATTACAGCGATGTTATTTCGAATGATATCAAATTATGAATAACGTGTAGGCCTTGAATATATTAAATTAATAATCCAACATGCGCTTATAAGGCTGTCACCAATAATTTGATTTATATCATAATCATCTTGGTTAAGATATCTCTACTATAGGTAGCAGTGCTTAGCATTGGGCATTATCCTCTAAAAATCGTCCCAGTGTTAACTTATTATATTTAAGTTAGTAATATATTAGTAAACAAGCGTAAACAAGCAGTGGTAACCTACCGGTAGGCCGTTGGACTGCCCTGTAGAGATCTCAGGTACACAATTAATTATAGCTCGTGAGGAACTCTGTACGTTTGAGAGTTCTTCATAATGTTCTCGGAAACTTCACATATAGTTTTCTAACCGCACTGGACCAGCGTGGTGGACTATGGTCTTACCCTTGTCACTTTGAGAAGAGGCCCATGCCTAGTAGTGGGCTGGACAACTTATATAACGGGTTAATAATATATAATAAAATATTTACCTAATAATATAAAATAATATTATTATTTTATATTATTAGGTAAATATTTTATTATATATTTTTAATAAAATATTAACTTACTGATTCGTCCGACGATTCCGACGTCATTTCCGTTAATCACAATATCGCAAGTCTAAATGGAATCTATCTATATATTAATACGTGAAGCAAAAACTTTGTACCCCTTTTTACGAAAATTACGCGAACGAAGGAGTATGAAATTTGGCACAGTTAAAGTGTACATGGAGAAGGAGTGACAAATCCTAATATTTATATAAAATATGCATTAGAAATACATTAAATTAATGAAAAAACACTACACGCACACAACCATGCATTTGACACACGCAGTGGAAGCGCGTAACTATGGTTACATATATCAATATATAATGACATATATCAGCAATATCTTACAGGCAAACTTTGGTCGAATTCCGAGCTCTAGGCGACCGCTAGTTAAATTAAATATGCATTAGACTCCCTACTACAAAACTGTTCAAATCGCATCAGAACCGATCATCTATAGTTGCGTGATGTTGAGACAAATGGGAATACTAAAATCATAAATTTGATTGTTTTAGTTTCAGGGGGGCAATTCTCGTATTAAAAACTGATCGAAGTAGAGTTCTGATCTTGTTTCAGTGGCATAAATATCACATCGTCTAAATAATCGACATAATAACATGATACGCATCGTAATTTAACTTATAATTTTAAACGATTTACATGTTCTACTATACCCTACGGTTGATACTTCTTTTCATCAGCCATGGTAACGGGGACTCTACATCGTTGTTCATTTTAATCTTGAAGTTATTTCAACGTAACCGAACATTGTTCGGGATCATAGCCGCTATAAAGCAATCGAAATGTCAGGGAATGTCTATATAGATAAAAAAGTTAAAGTTGCAATGAATAAAACTGTGATAAAATCCGTAAGACTAATTTAATTTCAATCTGCATTTGTGTAAATGTAAGACAATATTATAAAAATGATATGCACATAAATTCATCTGTCGAACCTGATCGCTGCGATTCCCCTGTGAACATTCATTGCTTATGGAAGCAACGGCTCCCAGCAGCACACAGCAGTCAAGTACGGACAAAATCTACATCCGTTTCTTCAAGTCGGATTGGAAAACAGTTCACAATTGAAATTGAATCTAGCATAAATATTTAACGATCCACCACTGCCTTTTACAGGCCAGGCTGTGGGTATTGATCTGCGACTAAGAATATTTACCTAGCGCTAGAGGTAATTCGCTTCAACGTATTTTGCTCTCCGTTTAAATAAGAAGGATTAGCTTACTTATCTTCAGTTTCATTTCCTTTTCTCGCCTTGCTTGTTTATACACTGCTGGTTGGCCTGTGGTGTAAGTTTGTGATTATATTCACGTGCGATCGTGTTATTAAGGGTTCGAATAAACTATAATTGGGGTGTTCTGTTAGGGAATTCTGAATAGCAGCACGGTGTCTGACGATACGCCTAGTAAACGACAAGAGACTTGCCCACTTTTACGTGGTATCTAAAAACTTAGCTGGCTAGATGTAGGTGTAATTTAATCTCTGCCAACCCCCGCCAAAATAGACACGCGTGAATCTACTAAATGTATAATTCTAAAAATATCAAATACAAGGTTACATATTTACAAAAGTCGTTCGGTATGTTCTATAAATGAGTGGGTTGTGGTTTAATCGTATAATATTAACAGGTTTCCTGTCCGATGTATTACATATGATACATAGCAATTGATTTTCTATTGTGTCTATCACGGGACAGCGAATGGGTTAAATTTCTCTGTGTTTTAGTTGGTAGCTAATCACTGCAGTTATTGGATAGCATTCATTAGTCTGCTATATTAACTTTCATTATAATTATTATCTATTCATATAATATTTACATATAGACGTATGCGTATAACTAGGTCCAAATGTTATTTGCATGTTACAAACACAAAAACGGTCATACTTTTGAGGATTTTGTCTACCTGTGTATGAAATTCTGCAAAAAGGCTTAAGCTAATTTAATAAATTAAAGTAGGTATCTAGAGTGTCCTTCACACTCTAAATACCGAGTTTAGGTTTTAAGCTCGCTACCCGCTGAGATAGAGACTCGAAATTTAAAATATATCTCAGACATAATTGCAACATCCACAACAGAAAAAAATATTTTAGAATAAAATTCATAAAAATGTATATCATATTTTAAAATGAAGTAAAAGTATACATTTTGTTCTCCTTATCATATAAAGAATGGCCTGAAAAGCGATCTCCCTATCTCTAGCTATGAATATACTACAAAAGTGTATGATAAGATAAGAGTAGCCAATAAGAACTTCCTGTCAGAATAATCCAACAACACCGGTCATCAGTTAGACCGATCCGGAAAACGAAGTTTCACGATACAGCAATGATCCTTTCCAAGCACGAGTAGCAGAGCAAAAAGAAAAAGGACCCTCGGTTGGCGATGGTTAATCCCAGCTAACTTGACTCATCGCCATCCTATTCTTATAGTTTTCAAATTTTGCGTTGGGATCGTTTTTCTAATCACATCAGATATGACCCAATATACTTTATCTCTCTCAGGCTAATGACTACCATTCGAGAATAAAATACTGGTCCTAAAATTAATTGTATCAATTTGTGAAGCATATCTATTTAGACCACTGAACAAAAACAAATGGCTGTTCATCATACATTCGCTCTGAATACAAACAATCTCAACTTCGTTCTTCAATAGTTTATTATTGGCTTTAGATATGATTATTAATAATCGAACATAATATATTTGGTTAGATAGATGCTTGTCGTAATATTGTTAATAAATATTTAATTACTTACAAGACACACGTAAATATCAGCAATGGCGTACGTATATTATATACATCTGTATATGAGACCCATTTATTGTGCGCAATGTTTTAGGTCCCATCTAATAGCCAGTTTTACCTATCACTCATATTTGTAGAGTTCCTACTGCTACAACTAAATTCTGAATAGTAAATAATCTCTTTTGCCTCATATTTACCATGATCATGATCGTTCGTAAGCCGTTAAGCTATAGGATCAAGAAGGGAGTCGCAGCAATTAACTTATCAATTTAATGAAAGTCTTAGTTACTATTGTATAAATATAATATGTAAAAGCACCTGTGATTAAGAAACGTTACAAAATTATTTCTTTGAATGATACGTCAATTATTCTACCATTGAAATGTATAAAATAATATTAGTTTAAATAAATGACTACAAACGAAATTTTAAGTTGAGACACGAACAAAATTAAATTGGAACATTTCGAAAACTAGCGAAGCTTAAACTGGGAACGTATTTAATTGGTTAGTTCCGTAAAATTGGCCGAGTCGAACAAGAAAATGTAGCTGACTCTGTAGAAACTGTAACATTTTCTGATCAAACATTAGTGGGCTAAGATTTCTACTACAAGATCTTTTTCATTACTACTCTTATATAAGGAACAAAACAAAATAAATATATCTAGGAATTTATTTTCCTTTTGTTTTTCCAGTCTAATAACTGCTCGGGATGAAAAGATAAAGGCTAACAATACCTACGGGTCATTACCTCTAAGAATAAGAGAGATTAGGTTATATACAATCATATCGGTCAAACATACGTAAACTTGCTTGTATATATGCTTCTTGTAGGGGTATGCAGAGGTGATAGAGGTGTTCATAGCCTAGTAGGAGATCGTTGGACTGCCACTCAGAAGTCTCGAGTTCGAACCCAAGACGCGCATCTCTGACTTTTCGAAGTTATACGTGTATTGAATAGTTAATTAGCTTGCTTTAACGGTGAAGGAAAACATCATGAGCAAACCATGTCTGAGAGTTCTCCATAATGTTCTCGAAGATATGTGAAGTCTGCCAACACGCACTAGGCCAACGTGGTGGACTATAGCCTAATCCTTCTCATACTAAGAAGAGGCCCGTGCCCAGCCATGGGACAGTTTAGGGTTGATATTATTATGCAGAGGTGTGTAAAACCCATATATTACCGGTTACGTTTAGGTCTCACGAGATAAAGAGCGAACCTATTGTCGTACCGGGTACAATATACATATGTTTAGATAGCGTGCCGCTACTGGAAATTTCCAAGCAAGAAAATTCTAACTAATATTATAAATGCGAATGTGAGTTTGTTTGTTACGCTTTCACGCCTTAACTACTCGACTGATCATCATGAAATTTCGCATACACGTTTTCAGGGGTACTGAAAAGGACATAGGTTACGATTCATGCAGAAACAAGTGAGAAACGGCAATGAATTGCCGTAAATCTTAGAGTTCGAAAAATGGTATCACGTGACCTTGAGGTCAGAGGTCAAAGGTCATAGTCATTTCGGGGTATATCGACTATGCTGTGTCTCTAGCTCTTATGGTTCTTGAGTTGAAAGTTGTATAACAGACAGACGGACGGACGGACGGACAGAGCTGTTGTATAAGAATTTTTTCTAACTCTAAAAAATATAGTTACTAAACTAACCTAACCTACATTTACATGAGCGAAGCCGCGGAGATATCTAGTATAATAATATTTTGCTTGACTCATGAATCGAATCAGTGCAAGTTTGACATTGAGATCTTATAGCAAGCTAGCAATTTAATGTATCCATCTCAAAAATCTTGGCAAATAAACCATACTTATTGGAAAACATAATATATTTAAAATATTGGACATACATACAGTTTTGTTTACGTATAATTTACTAACGATGTTCCGACGTAACGACGTACGTTTGAAATAGAAACAAAAAGATTGAGTGTGATCGTTATGGATGATGGATGAAAACCTACATAGCTAGCTGGCTGACTGGGCATTTTCAGAAAGTTAGGTTCATTCGGAGGCAAGCATATAAATAGTATTTTGTGTTACTTCTAGATTTTCATACTATTGTCGATAAATAGTTTTTTATTTAACATTTACATATTATTATATTGCTCTGACACTTATATCCTTGAAGGTTATGTAGAGATATAATGTTAACGTGGGTATAATCCTAACTTAATAATATAAGTGCGAATGTGAGTTTGTTTTTTACGCTTCCACGCCTTAACTACTCGACTGATCATCATGAAATTTCACAATACAAGTTTTTAGGGGAACATGACATAGGGAAACTCACGTAACATGACATAACTAAACAGCTCCTCCTCTCTCCTAATAGTGCTGTGCCTGACAGGGTCCATAATTTGTTACTTATTTTTAAGTCTACCACCGAGCAGCGATAGCTCAGTGAGGAGACCAACAGACTGCAATGCAGAGGGACTCGGGTTCGAACCCACGTCGCACACCTCTGACTTTCGGAAGTTATATGACTTTTCGAAATTATGTGCGTATTGATTGACGATTATCGCCTGCTCCGTGCCTCGGAAAGCACGTTAAGCCGTTGGTCACGGCTGCCATGAACATCTATGACAGTCGTTATTGGGAGAGTATCGACACAAAAGATCCCACTGGGTCGAAGTGTCGCCGGTCTGCACTGACTGGCCCCCACATAAGATAAGATAAGTCTACCACCAGTAGATGTAGGTACATTATGGAATGCAATAAATTGTATTTTAATTTGCAACTTTCATCTAGGAAAATGTACTGTTGCTAACCTAACCTAGATTTACGCGAGTGGAGCTGCGGGAAAAATCTAGTACGTACATTATATTACATTTATTTTGACCAGCAATAGTTTTAAGTTTCAAGTAATAGGGGCACACACGTTACAAACTACAAGACACAGTACCAGATGTCGTGTTATTAAGAAATTGCTTGCCAGATTATTCTAATAATACTTTGCCCGATGCGGCCTAAGAATCCAAGACCTTATGCGCCAAGGCAGTTGGGCAAAAAGGTTGTTAAAAAAATACAAAAGTGTGCTCACGTCATGTTATGTTGTTTTTGTATTATTAAAACAATGGACAAATAAATATTGAAACTTGACGAGTTGTCTACGGGTCTTGCGTTATCATTGTGTCTTATTGAAAATGGTGTTGTTTGTAACTCATAAACACATTACAAACAACATATATAATGAATACTTCATTTCTTTAGCCTTTTATTTTCACGCCATTAATTTTTATATCCAATTCTAAGCACTTGTTTCATCGACGACATTTGGCGGGGATCTAGGAATAGAAACTAACTACGAGTTGACTAGTAACAAGAAGTGAGGGTGTCATTAATATAATGCAAGGGCATCAGGTGATAATATACACCAGTCGCCATTTTGAAAAAGCCAACTTCCGCACTAATAATAATTTACGTATCGCGGGAGACTTTACAAACATTCAAACAACGGACACAAAAAACATCCAGACTCGAAACAACCATTTGTGAATCACACAAAGTTTTGTCAACACATTCGGCCCAATGGCCGGCTCGACCGGAGTGATAGCACGGCCTTACAGAAAACCGGCATGAAATAGCGCTTGCGTTGTATATCGTCGAGTCAGTGAGGGTACCGGAGACCCAACCTCCCTCCTCCTGGGGGGACGGGTCAAATTTAAAAGGCTGGCAGCGCACTTGTGACTCCTCTGGTGTTGGTGTCCATGGGCGGTAGTAATCGCTTACCATCAGGCGATACGCCTGCTCGTTTGCGCCCTAGACAATAAAAAAAATGGTAGTGGCAAGTCTCTATCGCTTGTAATGAGTATTGGATAACATGAATGTTATTAGGTGACTTTTGTGGTCGCCTAGTGAGCGTTGTTGGCTAATTGTTGTTATTTCGTGGCTATGCAATAATCTAGTAAATTATTCATGCCAGCAATGTGAACATTGAGTGATCAATTCATACACAGTAGTTACATTCACTATACTAACAAGTGCGACCTCATGGTTGCGTCGCGCTTGTTTTCTGAGTCAGGCAAATTGTTATTGGAATGTTCAGTCAAGAATTTCTTAGAGGCAGCTTGGAATCTAGAACTTTGTCCGGTCAATGGCAATAGGCTCATTCTATGTAAAATGGGATCTGAAGCAATACTTGGCGTTCGGGTACAATACATCTCTACCTACCCTTTCGGGGATATTGGTGTAAGACTATGAATGTACGTATGTAATATAATTCTAAGTTTCTCTAGCGCTAAAATATTTGATCGCCATTCGTTTATTGGTAACGTTAGGACAGAACCCTTATGATCGAAAAGCTTTCCGGTAACATAAATAACTACTATTTTAATCAGCCATTAAACTAGATTTATCGACTAATTAATTAATGACATGCAAAATCAAACTATAATAAATTTGATTGAACATGATTGTATTTGTATAGCTGAGCTGAAAGCAAATTATCAAATGTTTCATAAAACCGTTGTGTCACATTGTGCTATTATTTTCACAATGAATGAAGATTACAATACATAACTATTCATTTGTTGGTTCTTACCAATAAACCAAAAACATTTTTTATAGCGAGACACCTTCTTTTAGCATAATGTTTTTTTATAAATTGGCATAACTATGTTGGCATTTTTGTTAATATACAATTCAACCTCATGATTATGCTTAAAAAAATATGCGTTAGCTGGTGTGCGTAAATGATGCGTAATATAATTATGTATGCCATGTTATATCATATCTTAAAATTTTATAGCTGTTGTAAATAGACGAGGCAGTGGCCTACCTATTGCTAAGCGGTGACCTCCGTTCATGGGCTTGACTGTATTTCTTGATATCACAGAAGGGATTCACGAAAACATATCTATGGCGCTGTCTACCATTAACCACATAAATGGCATGGCAGATGAGCACACAGCCTTGCTGATGGAGAGCAGTTACCGTAGACTATGTGAAGGAAGAGATCGAGGAGATAATTGGACATTTCCAATAGTACAAAGATGTTTAAACAAAAGAATAGTGTATTCTTCTATATCTGGGCTGAATATAAACTATCCCTGATGGATACAGACGTATTCTTAGTGTGAGAAGGGCTAGGCCATGGTCCACCACGCTGGCTCAGTGCCGGTTGGCATACTGAATTGTAGAACACTCAGACATAAAGGGGCCCTCACGATGTTTACCTTCACCGTTAAAACGAACGATTAACAACAAGAATAACGACGCCACAAATACCCATGTCCGCAGGATCATAATACCTGTTTTTTTATTCGCTCCAATGAACCATAAAGTTCAAAAGAGAGTGCGTACGATATTTTACGATTCTATTCACTTAGCGCACTTCAGTATATCATGCATTATGAATAATTTCATAAAAACTGAGATCATATACGGCATGGAGTAAAAAATAGAATAAGTGCATATAAATGTCTCTATGAGAATATTAAATCCTCTTAATGAAATTCCGTTGCAATTTATAACGTTTTCATTAATATTTGCTTCTAGGTGCAACAACAATGTATAAGAATACTAATAACAGCTTTTAATAAAATATATGGAAGTAATACACACAGTTTTAAAATAGACATCTATGTCTGTATTAATTGTGCATAATCCGTGATGTTTGAACGCCGTACTTGCGTAATTGTATCATCCAATCTAATGAAGTTGTAGAGGTTAATTCTTAGATTGGACAGTGTAATTTCATACAAGATAGCCAATTTTCAATAGCAACATTGCCTTGCATACTTGCATACAATGTACGATTATATTGTAGGTTAAATTAAGGCTTCGTTGCTAACAAACAATAGCTTAAAACATAGGCTATTAACTAAATGCGAATGACAGAGAAAAAAGAGGTAACACATATATTTTACGATACATAGATGACATACGCATAAAATATCCATAAACAAAGCAATAAAATGATAAGTGATACAAGAAACATATGCCAGGTTTGTAGAAAGGGAAAATCTGTAGTATTTGCCTATCTTTAAACGGTTGTAGGCTAGTAGTGAAGGTATTGGACTTGTAATCAAAACATCGTCATCGTAAATATACTTAAAATTATACATTAACTGAGCTGAAGAGGTAAACAAAAAAAAGTTATTTAAAAAAGCATAGTGTAAGATCATTTATTGACGTCTTCTCCTTTCTTATTTTCTTTAAAAAATAATAAAAGAAGTCTTCAGGCGTAATTCAGTGCTCGGTCCCTAAACGGTGACAACGGTGACGCCTACGCTCTAAAACTGTGAGTTGAAACCGAATATCCTAGGGTAGGCACCAGACAGTTCTAGGGTGTTTACGACCCATCAGCCCCTCCTTATATACGTCAATAATAAAAAGACTTGGTATTATTCGACCATTATCTGAATGAAGAAAGCGAAAGCCTCACACAAATTAATGGTAACATAAAATCCCGCTTTTACAACAGCCATTATACCAAAGGTTTTACACCATATTTACCATCACATAAGTATATTTATAGGTATCATACGCCATACTAAAGGTTTATAAAAATATTTAAGGCAGTAGGGCAATCAATTTCAGTGGTGCTTACAATTTTAGTGCGGTAGTTAAGAGATTTTACGGTGGGGACAGATTGACTAAGATGGATGGCAAGTTGACGTTACAATGAATGCAAAATCTAAGCTACACTTTAAGGCTATCCTTTAACAGTTTCTTTAAATTGGGTGGTAATACATACATACATACATACATAGACCCACGCCTGTTTCCCAGTGGGGGAGTCAGAGACTACGGATTTCCATTTGCTACGATCCTGACACACTTCTCTGGCTTCATTTACTTTCATCACATTCCTCATACACGCCCGTCGGTTCAAGGAGCTCTTAACCTGGCCTTTGTCCAGAACGCCTCCGATCTGATCGAGAAACGTTCACCTAGGTTTTCCTCTTGCGACTGTTCCATTCACACTAGCCTTATAAACTTTCTTAATCAGTCTTTCCTCATTCATTCTTTCTACATGGGTGGTAATATTATGTTAAATAATATATATATGTATATATCCTAAGCCTTACGGCTATATACCTACCCAAGGTGAAGGTAGAGATAAATTACACCCACAATTTGCCAGATATGGTAGTAAGTCCCTTGTAAAATAAAGATAATTTCTTGAGAGAATAAGCCAATAACATTTTGCTCCATCCGCGAATAGAAAGCGATATCCAAAAGTAACATTCTTCAGGGATGTAGCTATAACACTACGCATGTAAGCCTAACTAATATTATAAATACGAATGTAAGTTTGTTTGATTCTTACGCTTTTAACCCTTAACTCCTAACTTCTTGACTGATCATCATAAAATTTCGCATACGAGTTCTCAGGCTTATAGAAAGGTATACAGGGTACCTTTCAACCAGAAGAAAGTACAGTTCCCAAGAGATAGCTAGTTTTTAATTATTTTGTCGGCCTCGATGGCGTAGTGATTAGTGTAACCGACTGCCACGCCTGAGGTCGCGGGTTCGATTCCCGCATAAGTCAAACCTTTGTGTGCATGAACATGGATGTCTTGGTCTGGGTGTTTCTATGTATAATAATATGTAAACATTTACAAAAAAAAAGTATATGTGTATGTTTATCCATTGTCTAGTACCCATAGTAGCTCTGCTTAGTTTGGGCTAGATGGTGTGTGTATGTGGTAGAATATTATTATTATTAATTAAATGCCTACTCGGTCTAAAATCGTTATATAACGTTATGAATTCGTGACTTAAAATATATAGTAGATCTTTCTCTAGAACTGTCCTAAGACTGTCTACGTCATTTGTCCCTTTGAACAATTAACTTAAATCTCTATGAAAACGATATAAATGAATATTTATATATGCATGATAATTAAAACATAGAGATATGTTTGAACAATGAGTTTTATTATTGATAGTGTAATTATGTATATCATTTGCTTTTATGTTGCTTTCTGCATGATTAACTTGATGTACCAAGATATTTAATATTAATGCCTTATTTTATGTTCATGCTCTATCGTAGACTCGTATTTATGAATGCGTAGCACATTTGGATAGATAATATGAAACTTTTACTCCGATATTGAACTGTTAGATAAATGTTATCAGACATCATTAATTATATAATTATGTATTTATATTATCAGTTTGTAAAAGGGATAATGCCACTTGAGACCATAAGCTATATTCTAATATAAAATAAAAACATTGTATTACTCCACTTTTGATTTATTATTATAATGAACACTGAAAAAGAAATACAAAAATTCATTATACTTAATTTCAAAGTTTTGGATACTTTTCAATAGCAAAGACCATGTAGTTGGATACGCTGGTCTCCTTGGCAATTAAGGAGATCAGATTTCTAATTAACGTTAAATAATAAATTATTTATGTTTCAATCAAATCAATTAATCATCCCACTGCAGTCCACCGCTGGACATCTAAGGCCTCTCCCATTTTACGCCACAATATTCGGTCTTCCGCCAAATTATTTTTGATTTCTTTATAATATACTCATATGTATACATTATATAAGTCTTTAGTAACTTGATATTTTATTATTATGTCACATCTGTTTTCATTTGTCTTTAAAGATCTTTTAATTCTCTTTGTTTTAAAAAGCAATGACGATATAAACAAGCACAGATCGTAATAAACGAAGCTTTTCTTTAATCAATATTAATTTTAATTAATTTTAAAATGAACTATGTGATTAAATATAATGACCACCAAAAATAGTAATTGCGCAGCAAAATATGCTTACTATATCATAACAAGCACCTATACGCCTCAAATCACTGCATTCCGTCTCGGAAGGGTTAGGTTATGTTAGATTCCTTCTTAAGCCCACCCAAAAATAGGAGCCCCGCCAAGCGGGGCTCCGTCGACTTATTTTGATCTTTTTAAATGTATTTTGCTGTACAATTTGGTGATCATTTACTATTTTTGACTGTTATATTTTACTATATCTGGTGATAAGTTAAACATAAGCCATTAACTATTCTATTATTATACAGAGCACTAGCCTTAGGTCGTGGAGAACTTTATTTAATACAATTAACAGAATCCAAAGAGTAGATTGCCGCAGGATTAGGATTGTTTGTAAAATGAAATTTGTCATATATCTATCTAAATCTAATTTCCTTTTTTCTATAATCATTTTTTTACTACTAGCGACCAGCTCCGGTTTCGCACAGGTAGTACAAAACCTTAACAAATTATACACCTAAGCCTTTCTCAAGAATCACTCTGTTTATTAGTGAAAACTGCATAAAAATCCGTTTTGTAGTTTTTGAGTTTATCACGAACAGACAGGCGCGGCGGCGGTCTTTGTCTTATATATATTATGTAAGTATGTAGTAAAAATCTTTATAAAGCGAGTGTATGAACACTGGGGTATAGTATTGTTTAGTTACTAATGACAAAATCTATTCAGAAAGTAGGAAACAAGTAACTTTTCTAGCAAATGACTCAATACATCGCAGCGAGCATGTGTGAAAGACTATTGAAGCAACTTTTACGTACAAACTTATATTAGTTTAATGAAGGAACTTTGTCAGGCTATGAATTCTGCAGTGTTGGCGGTGACGGCGAAGCGTGGCTCATTCATTAACTATACCTACTTGCCTAAGTAATTTGAATTTAATTGAGTTTTCGGAATTAATTTATTAAATTATGTTGAAGGTCATTTCGTTGACTTACGAAGTAATTCTACGGAGTTTAGGTACTGGATTTGAAACTCTATTATGACAAATGCCAAGTTTTCGTCTATGAATGTCGATTTGAATTACTGGAGCAAACTTGAACAACGCACTCGAAATGTTTTATAGTTTAGGTGAGTTATGTAGCTTAATCAAATTTACAAAAAGCTAACTTTAGTTGACTTACGAAAGTCAGATCATAATTAATCAGGCCGGGAGATTTTTCATAATTAAAGTTGTGCATAATAAATCATTGTGCAAACTTCGATTAGTATAACTATAAAGTGTATTCTAGAATACTTATAGTATATATAAAGTATGATGTTATGTTGATTGTATTTTGTGATAGGTACTTAGCTTAAAAATGTAACGAATTTTTGAAAGTTCTTATATTTTACTAAGTTGCGAAATTAAAGTCAATACTCAATATTCAATATTTTATTACATTCCACAATGTTATAAAGATGGACTTATAAAACAAATTAGATCATTGTGAACCCTGTCGGACATAGCAAATTCTGAAAGAGGAAGAGTGCTACATAACAATTAAAATAATTTGTTTTAAGTATATAATAATGTATCTATCTATGATAATATACAGGAAGTGGCGTAAATAATGGATAACCCTGAAACTGTCGACTGGCCAGATTATTATCTACCATTTACCCCACTTATATCATCATATGCCCATGGATGACCAAATTATTAATATTTTGATATTTTAAATAAAAATCGTACTTACTCATACAAAATCAGCTTCCATTTTTACAATTGGCGACATTTTCTCGTTCTGTTTTTTTATGTCACTCCTGAATACTTGTATCATCAAACCAGTATCAAGTTTTTTTGTTAGAATCTAAGACAACTTCGCAAAAAATACTTATTCTCAAATTTTAACATGTTTTCGAAGGAGTAATGCATTTTTGGGGCCCTGTATCGAGAAAAAAAGTACTACACTGTACGGTGATATAAGTGGGGTAAATGATAAATGATAATCTGGCCAGTCTACAGTTTCAGGGTTATCCATTATTTACGCCACAGCCTGTATGTTTATGTGTACTTATGTTAATATTTATATATTGTTATGCTTTTAATATTATCGTTAATTACATATTTATGGTTAGTGTTATCTTTAAATAAAAAGTCTATAAACCTTATATTATCAGTTAATAACGTATGTATACTATCACCTTACCTAGCGATTTTATATATAACATCTAAATACTAAATGTAAAACAAATCGAAAATTTGGCTTATATGTTTATAAATCTTCTTATTTAAAAATATAACAATATAATGATGTTACTGTCACAAAATTATCTTAAAACATATTAATTAAAGAAACTGACCCTCAAATATTTATCAAAGTAAAATTGAATAATGAGGTAAGTATTTAATAGTCGCAAAAACAATGATCAAGAGTTTCAAAGGTCCATTAAACAAGCCGAGAGCCATTTATAATCCTCTTAATACGATTGAAGATGTCAACGATGTCAAGAAAACATATTTTAAGATACCTTGCAATTTTCCATCACTCCTGTGTGTGTGTCCAGCTCTGGCTTAGTAAGTTATACTAGCATTTGAGATAGTTATATAGATTAGATACTACTGCAATCTATATTGGCTGTACCGTCTTCAGAGGCTGCTAAAAAGATGTGTAATGTGATAGCAGTACTTAATTTGTATTTATTGTAATTAAACTACTATATACGGATTTTACCGCGTTGTTTATTTGACACTATTACAAAATTTTGAAAAACTGTTACACTACTTTAATCACTATTAAACTTTACAAATTTTTAAGCTAATTAAATTATTGAAACTATTAAAACTATTTCATCATCATCATCATCATCATCAGGCTATGATAGTCCACTGCTGGACATAGCCCTCCCCCAAAGAGCGCCATAGCGCCCTGTCTTCAGCTTGCCGCATCCAGCATCTGCCTGCAGTCTTTCTTTTATACTATTACTATACTATTATACTATTTAGATTTATTTTTACACTTTCCCCGACGTTTCGGTTGCTTTTCAGCAGCCATGGTCACGAGGAGACTCAAATAAACAACGCGATAAAATCCGTATATAGTAGTTTAATTACAATGAATAACATTCGCGTAAACAGACAACAATATTATGTAATTTGTATTTTTTTATTAACATGTACCTGTTAGTTTGCTATACTGAATAGCATTTATTTTACAATGATTTAACTTATGTTAAAAGGTATGATGGGGTTAATAATTATGTCTGATTTAGACAAAAACCCCGACAGACATAATAAATGAAATGAAAAAAAAAAGGATTTAAGATGCATACTTGTATACACGAAAGTCTGTATGTGATTGTGGCAACCGTACCAGTAACAACGTAACAACGTTTTTGCAGCTGAACCTTTGGACTATTATACATTTAACTAACATTTACCTGCGGTTGGATGAAAGATAACCTATGTCCTTGGCTGTACTCCTGGCAATGTGTGTGCGAAATTGATGATGATCCGTCGAGTAGTTAACGCGTATAAACGTAACAAACAAACAAACTCACATACGCATTTATAATATTAGTAAGGATATCATAAAATGAGAATTTTTTATTAATTTATTAATTAAAATTAATCACATACTAAATCTTACAATAACATTAATTGAAATAAAATATATAATATAAAAAATAATAAAATTAATCACATTCTAATCAATATGTATGGATGCTTTGGAAGCTGTATCTATTGATTATATTGTCGCAGCTAAGACGCTGAACTGACTTTGCTGAAGTTTGCTAAGGCGACAACTTGTTATTAAAAATATCTGAAGATCAGTTTTCTTTATTGTAGCCAATAAAAACTACACTCCACGAGCAGAGCCCTCCATACCCTGTCCTTATTACAGCTGATGTGGTGCCGAGGACTCTACTTTGACCAACTGTAGATATGCATTTTCACGCCCCGCTTGAACGACTCAGGATCGAATAGTATAAATAATAGAATAGTAATTGTAACTAACGCTCGCAAAGTCGCGAGTACTTATAGTATCTTATGTGGGGGCCAATCAGTGCAGACCGGCGACACTTCGACCCAGTGGGATCTCATAACGACTGCCATAGATGTTCATGGCAGCCGAGACCGACGGCTTATCGTGCTCTCCGAGGCACGGATCAGGCGATAATCGTCAATCAATACGCACATAATTTCGAAAAGTCATATAACTTCCAAAAGTCAGAGGTGCGCGACGTGGGTTCGAACCCGAGACCCTCTGCATTGCAGTCTGTTGGTCTCCCCACTGAGCTATCACTGCTCGAGTACTTATAGTAAACATCAAACAAATTCTCTTAAAAGTATATTGTGTTCACGGCACAATCGCTCAATGAATTTAAATCAATTTAACTACTAACTTTGATATAACTTCAGTCACTTTCATAAACTTGCCAACTATTATACTATGACGTTCTTAAGTGTTAATTTGTGTCCTAAATAAACGAAATGGGTGTAAAAACCCAGGATTCAACCTCTTCGTCTTAAATGTAAAAGTAATGAAAAGAAATAACTCCTATATCTCGGGGGTCTTTTGACCTACAGAGCCCATCTTCAAACTTGACCGAGGTATGACCCGAAGGTATCCGCACACTAAGTTACAAGTCAATCGGTCCAGTGGTTTCGGAGTTATGGCTGTCACTAACATCAATCTGTCATTAATACACAGACCGTCACAAAGTGTTTTCATTAACCTCTTCGAAAGAAGACTCAGAGGTTAATAACTAATTTATGGTCTGATAAAATTTAATGTCAACATAGCTAGACTGCTTAAAATACTATATAGGCTATTTTTAAAGAAATGCGGTTACAGTAACTGGTTTACGGCTCCTTCCTATCAATAGAGAAACAACCTTCATTTCCAAGGCGAGCCAATTCGCTCATTGAAATATAGATAAAGCTACATCTATTGAACCATTTTCTGGTCCCGCTGCTCAATTCAATATAAACTCGTGACAGTTTTTACAATGTTCGAATCGTGTTACTAAATTGTTATTGAAAATCTACTTTTATTCACTTTTCCGTCTGGTCTTCCATTTTGAGTTGGAAGTCTTAAATAATGATGTTTGTTCAAATGAGCTCAACTAATGGACCGTTTCCGTCTGTTTGTTGAACTTTGATGCAGATTTAAAAATAATTAGACAAGTTTTAAATCCAGAAAACAAGCATGACAACGAATGGTTGTTTTCATGCTTGTATATGTCGTATGAATAAAGCAATTTTATTTTCAAACAGCTGTTTGTTGTGTTCTTCCGTCAAAGCGGACTATGGTCTAACCCTATCAAAACTTTATCCCTGACAAAAGGCCAATGCCCAGCAGTGGGACAAATGATTAAGACTAATATTGTTGTTATTAGTAACATTTATTTACGCAAAACATTTATTGGGATAAAAACTAAACTAAAAATAGAACGAACAATGCGGTAATCGAGAAATAAAAGCTTTTACGAACAATCGCCAACTTACGAACATATTGGTTTACTCAGATTAGTGAGAAGTTTGCTGAAATAGTAAAAACCGTGATCAAGTATCGACGCTGGCCTTGATAATTGAATGGTTCGCATGTGAATTTTGCCATCTGTTATAGTTTTATCTTTGGTTATAAAAATAAAGGGTAAATGGAAATACAACGTGCAACAGAAAGGTCACGTTGTCGTAAAATAAGTGAGGATGCAATGCAAATAGTACACATTAATTAAGGATTAAATATAATGACCATCAAAAATAGTAATTGCACACCAAAATATGCTTACTAAAATATATTATAACGAACATCTATACGCCTTAAATCACTGCATTCCGTCTCGGAAGGGTTCGGTTATGTTAGGTTCCTTCTTAAACCCTCCCGAAAATAGGAGCTCCGCGAAGCCGGGCTCCGTCGACTTATTTTGGTCTCTTTGCTGTGTAATTAATATTTTTGGTATTAAAAATACTGTTTTAATTTTGGTGATCATCTACTATTTTTGACTGTTATATTTTACTATATCTGGTGATAAGTTAAACATAAGCCATTGATTGACATTAGCAATATAATATAAGCTTATAAGAGAGACTCGTTTGACCATTTGACATACGTTTGAGGTTACACATAAACCTATATTTTGTCTCTATGTATAAACAAAATTATAAAACAGTACCGATGCTTTGTCTGTATACCGTTCGTAATTTAAAAAAAACGAATTAGGATCAATTAATCACTGGCGTCTAAACCCAAACTAATAATTCTAAGAACTTATTTTTTGAATCATGCAAAATCAACCAAATGGATTTTTAAGCGGCTTTTCAGTGTGATAGCTTAAGACTCAACTGAAACTTAGTCATCGTTCATCTCATTTTATTTAGCAGAACCTGAAATATGTTGCATAATAATATGATTTATGAAAATTCTACCGAACTGTTATAATAGAGTTCTCTCGATTGAAGTTACGGCATGATCTAGTATTGATATATGAAATATACCTACTATATTTTGGGCTATTTGAATGTCGTACTACATGAAAAAGGTTAGATAGTAACTTAGATTATATACCCAAGGGATGACCTTTGGGTATGTTATCTATGCCACTGCCTACCAAAAACGGCGTGGTATTTTTTTTACATATGGTTAATTCATATTCGCTGTACATTTTGAACATTGGCACATTCCAAAAATGGCTGTCCTTTGCAATCGGTTGATTTTCTTGACAATAATTCTTCTCATATACAAGACGTTGTTGCTTTTATGAAGATTTTACTTTGATGTTTATAAGTGTTACTTTGTAACACTGTATGTATATATATACTATATGGATGGCATAGTGGTTTACGTGGTCGCCTCGACACTGCCATTGCATCGAGTGTTGTGGGTTCGAATCCCACACAGGACAACCATTTGTGGAATCCACAAATGGTTGTTCAGAGGCTGGATGTTCTTTGTACCCGTTGCTTGAATGTTTGTAAAGTTAAAAAAAAAATGAATAGTATTTAAAATGATTATAAAGAAGCAGTAATAGCTCAAATTGTTAAGGCATTAGACTTGCGATCGACAGGATGTAATTTTAAAACCCAGCTATTGCTCTTTCGACGTGAACTTACTCCTAACACAAGCATTCTAGCTTAGCTGTAGGTGTTTACAAAAACATTTTGTAATTCAAATTGCTAGTAATATTTTATGAAAATGTCAAAAAAATTAAACGTGCTTCTATTTTGTCGAGAGTTTCTACACAAAAAAATCACTCCTAAATATATACGATGTTCAGCCAAACTTAAAGAAAAACGAATAAAGATAGAAACATATCTTCGCAAACAGTAGTTTCTAACAGCCGGGCTTGTTCAGGCGTGCCATAAATATTTGATTCGTACGTGCCAGTCCCGATATGTAGGTATCATATCTCTAAATGTAATCGGCGCGGCTAAAATGTGTCCGAATGGTGTGGAATGTTTAACTTAAACAAGAACATTCGTCGCTTAAAATGTACCCTACAGAAGATTGTTTTTATATAATCTTGTACTGTATATTTACGAGAAGTAACGTTTCGGAAGGAGAACTAAATGGTCTTTATATTATGTAAATGCTGGCAAGATAGAAAATAAGCATACAGCTTATTTAATGCTTGATGACTATTATAGCCTTTGATTAGATGCATTAAAATGAGCATGACTCAGTCGTCCCCGTCGTTAGGAAAACGGATTCAATAGCGAGATGCAACAAAGAAAAATGAGAAATAGGCTATGTAAGAGTTATGTAAGCAGCAATAGCCTAGAGGGAAACCGTTGGACTGCCACGCAGTGGTGTCGGGTTTGAACCCAAGGCGCGCATCTCTGACTTTTCGAAGCGATGCGTATTAAATAATTAATTATTGCTTGCTTTAACGGTGAAAGAAAACATCACCGTTAAAGCAAGAGAGAATTAAAGAAGAAGAAGAGTTAAAGAATGAGAAAACCTGCATGTCTGAGAGTTCTCCATAATGTTCTCGAAGATATATGAAGTCTGCCAACTCGCATTTGGCCAACGTGGTAGACTATGGCTTAACCCTTCTCACACTGAGAAGAGGCCCGTGCCCAGCAGTGGGACAGTTTAATACACGGCTGATATTATTATAAGAGTTACACGTATCTTCTACCAGAAGAAACTCAGTTACAGTAATATTACTCTACCCCTACAGCAGTTTAAGTCTGGTAAGGTGGTGATAGTTTCCCGAGCGAGTTGGCTCTATTGAATCGGCACCAAGATATGATAAATGGCACCCTCTTTCACTCGTCTTTGGTTCTTGCGCTTTGATGGTTGTAGTTTTACATTTACGCTGCTCAATATTTAAGCGAAGATTTCAGTGTATATTACATTTACAAACCGTAAAAATACTCTATGTTTAGCGTAAAACGACACTCAAGGCCTGCAATGATCAGAAATGCGTGATACATATACATAATCCAAAATCTACAGTAGCAAAATGATTAGCACATCGTGTCCATAAACCAAACAATCTGCTATTAGAAGCCCACACACAACTAACAATGATGTGTATATACTGCAAGCGATAGTTGCTGACCGCATTCTGTCTTATATGCTTGAAGTGAGGACAACAAGATAAACTAAATAAAAAATATAGATGTCTGATTACAACGCGTCATAACTAAATCACATGCATACATAGACGCGAAAAATTTATTAAAAATATTATTAAATTATTTTTCTTACGTTCTGGACAAAGACCAGGTTAAGAGCACCTTGAACCGATGGGCGTGTATGAGGAATGCGATGAATGTGAATGAAGCCAGAGAAGTGTGTCAGGATCGTAGCAAATGGAAATCCGTAGTCTCTGCCTACCCCTCTGGGAAACAGGCGTGAATCTATGTACGTATGTATGTATGTATGTACATAGACGCACGTATACATAGTTTGATTTCTGATCTATTGATCTGAGAAGTGAGCATGTGTGCGTACGTTTTAGTACATTGTATTGGCTGGCTGTATCAATTTAATTTGTGGTATTAACTTTGCAACAATATTGATGCAGCATATTCAAGTTAAAGTGCTAATCGAAGATTAGAATGATCCATTAGTACTAGCCACCAACAGAAAACAACAATATTTTTGTGGATAAAAGGCAGATATATCGTGTAGTTAAAAGTTAAAGCGTAACAAATAAACAAACTCAGATTTATAATATTACTAGCTATTGCGCGCAGCTCCGCCCGCGTGGTACCTACATCAATAAAAAGCCTATGTCCTTCCCAAGTTTTAAACTATATCTGTACCAAATTTCATCTAAATCGGTTGAGTGGTTTAGCCGTGAAAATGTAACAGACAAACAGACAGATAGACAGACAGAGTTACTTTCGAATTTATAATATTAGGAAGGATTAGGATCAACAATTCAATAAGTCGGCAGTGAACCTATAGTATGAATATAAATATAGCAGTGTCGGTATTATTATGTTACATCCGTAACTAGAGTGAGATTTAAGATTGACTGCTCTAAAGCATAAAGCGTCCATTAAGAACGTGATACATATAAAAATACGTGACGCTAAATTATCGTAATGCATTGAAACACAAAAGCAAGCAATATTAAAATAAAAAACAATCCAAGAACGAGCCTAAATGTAACACTAATTAAAAATCCCAAAATTTAAAATACCAAAACTAGTGGCAAGGTTAAGCTCATAAACAGACAACGTAACATTAGACTTGAACCCTTATCCTTGAACAATATAAAGAGATATATTACACTAACACATCGAGTCTAAGATAATATTCTACGAGACGATCCTATAGATCTTACACTAATAAATAGAATAACTACTCTCATCTAAAAGATTATTCTACTTTTCTTTATCAGACGATCTGTCGATATTGGCTACGTCACTAAGATTGTCCGAAGCTCCGCAGATAATCTGTCACTAATCTCTAGGGGCAACCTACAAACTATTATCCGTCGGAAATAGAGTCCAAACTACTTGCAAACATTAGTGATGGCGAATAGTATTGTTAATAAAATATGTCGAAAAGGTGACGCATAGGTAGTGTACACATACTCACGTCGCCGAGGCTGTGTCACCGACACCGAAGCAGACTGCTGTGCATGAGGATCTGTGTACGATTTCCGAGTCAGGTACAGTTTATAGTTTTTTCTGTCAATAAATTCTTGGTTGCAGCCCGGTATTTAGAATTGTGCTATGAAATCAGTAATATGCTCGCCCGTACAAAGCGTTACCTAAGCCCATAAGGTGATTAAACGTTAATTAAGCATACGTCTACCTACCCCTTGAGATCCCTTGAGAGAGAAAGGCGCTAGACTATATATGTAAAAAACAAATATAGCTATAAAATAATATAATTCCAATATCTCTCCGATGGATGAAGGTAAAATATATCACACCCAGATTTGGCTATTGACGTGTTGCATAGTTGCGAGTAGTCCCAAATTAGAATAGCATGTTTTAATGGAAAAACAAATATATGATGAAGCCATGACGTGACAATGAACAATTTCGTAATGTTGCTTCTTTATGTTAACACAACAGATAAGGTCCTACAGACAGAATTTCAGTCACGGCAGCAACACTTAACGAAGACTATGTGTGCAGTAGATATTATTGTGCACTAGTTTATGCGAGTGCAGTCTCTATTCCCTTACTCTGATAGTCCGATGGGACGGCAATCCGACACGATCGAAGACAAATAAGGCGCAGAACCATTACGGCTTTGTGTGCTTTACAAAACACAGCGATATTCAACACCGCCAACTACCTAAATCCGAACAGCTATTTACAAAAACCTATGGTGACTTGTATTTCAATTATATTAAAAACTGGCTGTTACCTACGACTTTGTCAGCGTAGATTTTACCTAAAAATTGTTTGTCTCCGCGGAACACTATTTTTTTTCTAAAATCAATGTAGCCTAAGTTACTCCTTATAACATCAGCTACCTGCCAGTGAAAGTCCAGTCAAAATCAGTTCAGCCGTTTCGGAGATTAGCCGGAACAAACAGACAGACACACAGACAAAAATTTTAAAAATGGATGTTTTCGTATAGGTACCTTATATACTTTCATATGCATTAGATAAAAAGCTGTTATTTTGACATTACAAACAGATACTTCAAAGTATTTATTTGTATAGATGATAAAAAATCCACACCTACAATGCCTTAAGTTACCCATAAACCCTAAAACTTTTTATAGCACCGACTCGGAATTAGAATCGGAGACTTCATGCACAACAGTTGCACTCACTACCACCGCGGTACCGAAACCTTAAGATATTTTTAACAATATCATTTCCCATCAATAATGCATGCGGACTTTGGACCCTAACAACAGATTACACGTGTATCGGTAAAGCGAAATATTCAGCAATTATCAATGCACATATTGCGGCCACGATCTCGCATGGGACAAACATAATTTATGTGACACAGGCAAATGATCTCATTTGCTTATCTAGGTATATTATTTACGAATGATGGATTACAATATCACGATAATAAGCGTAGTTGGTAGCCGTGCTCGTTTTTAAACAGATTACTGAATCCTGGAGTTGCAATGTCAGAGCTACGGTGCGACTGCCAATTGCTTTATGCAATCGTTTTAATTTCCTCTGCAGAAAGTTATTTATGCTAATCTCTTTAGAAAAAACTGCGATGAAGTAGTTTATTTATATCATTATAGAATTATTCAAACGATTTTGTAGTAAGCTAGCTATTACTCCAGACTGCGTTTACGTGAATTGCAGTTTGGTCGCGGCTTGATTTATGTGTTTGACAATTTGTACCATATCTCCAGTTTTCTGTAGTAATGTATATAACATGAGACTGTGAATGAAGTCCCAAACTACCAAACTGGAAACTGCATCATAATCTGTTTAGAAGTTTTTCAGACACCGCCTCAACTCCTCGTTACAGTTTTAAAATTACGAGCAGTTTTTGCAGTACCTATTAGTTTTATAATAGTCCTTTATCGTCACCTTAAACTATTTTACTATTTACCAAAAATCTATAAACGATTCATCTTCACTAAAAACCGATCTGCATGCCAATTTCGATCGAGACTTGTGACAAAAACCATTTGATTTATTGAACTTTGAATCTGCCCTTTGAATTCAAGAATTCTATTAAAGATTCTATTGTGACAAAACCAATTAATTTCGACCGTCCTTTGACAGGCTTTAGATTAATATCGTTTAAGCCTCAAAGATTTGTCAGAATAATGATCTTAAGGTATTTGAGCCTTTAATAGAATTTCGTATATTTTTTATTGGTCTTAATTAGGTGTTTCTATTAGCGAACATTTGTCTTAGTCAGTTGTCTCATCTAACTTGTGCCTATTTCATTAAGTATGTGTATAACATAGTTACTTATTTATAAATCCCACCTTTGAATCCTAGTCCTTATAGGCTAGTAATGGCGAAGTCTTCGACACCTGCTGAAACACATACCTGAAGAATATCTAATTGTTTTTGTATTATAGGCTAAATTATTTTATCTTTACATTTATTTGCTGTTGCAAATAAGTAAACGGAATAAATATATAAAGTACTAAACTAGATGCACATAATATTATCTTCTGTTTACGCGAATATTACTCATTTAAATTAAACTACTATATACGGATTTTATCGCGTTTAATAAAGTGTAAAAAAAAAAAACAACGCGATAAAATCGGACCAACAATTTGTGGATCACACAATTTTTTGTCCCGAGTGGGATTTGAACCCACAACACTTAGAAAAATGGCAGCGGCGGGACGACCACTTAAACCACGACGCCATCCGTGTTGTTCATTTATGATAGTGTTATATCCTTTAATCAACTACAACATGTAACAATAATTATACAACATATTTGTTCGTGGTTATGGCTATTTCTTTTTTTTTTATACAACTAAGGTGGCAAACAAGCATACGGCTCACCTGATGGTAACTGGTCACCGTAGCCTATGGACGCCTGCAACACCAGAGGCATCACTTGCGCGTTGCCGACCCTTTAGGAAAGGAAGTGAGAAGGAGAAGGAGTGGGAAGAGGGTAAGGGGTGATTGGGCCTCCGGTACTCTCATTCCCCAAACGAAACACAACAGAATACTGCTATTTCACGTCGATATTCTGTGAGAGGGTAGTCCTTCCCCGGTCGAGCCATGTCAGCCATCGAGCCGGTCGAGGTCATGCTGAAATCAGCGAGGCTCTACAACTCTAAACTTACTACTAAACTTGTGGGTTTGGTTCTCCATACTGGGCGTAATAGTTTCATAGTAATGTTCTGAAGTTTAATCAGCTGCGCACAACGCTTGTTAAATAGTCATCGCGCCATTGCGCTGCTGACTGAGTTTTGTGGGTTACATAAATACACTGAAAATTTTATGTGATCAAGCAATAGTTGTTTCAAGTCTGGACGTTCTTTGAGTCCAATGTAATTCAGAAATATTTCATTCCATTATATAATATAATCTGAAAATAAATAAATAAATGAAATAACTTTATTGAAGCAAGTTAAACATTAAACATTAAACATTATTATTTATTAATTTATAACAATTAATCCTACTGCAAAACTACGTATTAAGTTCAACATTGCGGTCGTGTCGTGCACTAACAAGGTATGATGCAATATGAGACTACTTTATTTTATTTATATATTTGGGATAACAAACAGTAATACAATTTTATTGAAATTTACATAGTTCATACAACAATATGTCTTACAAGAAAAGATGCAGTTCCATTAGAATAATTCAATGTAAACACTAACGTCTAAACTGGGCCGAGCCTGTATCCTTAAAAAAATAACATTTTAAAATCTTTTTAAAATGTTAGTGGCTGCTATAGAAGTTGCATTTATATCAGAATAATAACTACACTCATAATATATTTTTATCTCCAATACCTGAACACGCTCGTCGTAGCCATAATTATGTAGAGCCAATTGCATCGCGAAGAGAATATGTAACAAGTAGGATTATCCGATAATATCATTTATCTTACGCCTTGTGTTACTTTGAACCTAACGGTATGCCAGCTGAATGTGAACCGAAACAAGTAACATGTTTATTCTTATTACGAGTATTGCTCCATTTTTATTTAGTATAATTATTATATTGTTATATTTATACGGTCATTATAATACATATTATGATGATTGAATAAATACCAAACCCTTGGATCTGGAAAACTAAAATTTCTATGCGGACAAAATCGATACATGAGCTAGTATATAATATATAAAAGGAAGAAATAAAATATTCGTTACAGCTGTTAAAGAGATAGCATGACACTTAGAAGTGATCGTTTGACCGTTGGACCGTTAGTATTTTGATTGGATCCGTCATAGTAAGTGACGTCACCAGACACCTTCAGTCACTAAATAATAAACATTCATAAATATATTACTGCCATGTTTGCCATTGGTCTCTTGGCATAATTATGCACTTACACTCAGAGGCGATAGGGTGTCTTCAGCTTGATTTTGGATCGAGCAAATTGTTGTAAGGATTTTCAGTAAGGAATTTTTTTGTAGCTGTACTAAGTCTAAAAACGCAGGTAGGTACCTACCTGGCAAACAGCAGGTTAGATACTCGCGATCTTTAAAGATTTTAAACGTTATATCAAACGTTATCCAACTATATTCATGTAGGTATAGTATAGGTAGGTATAGTAATAGATAGGTATAGTAAAGTAGCTTATCTTTATATATATAAGAAAATCTTTATATATATAAATCTTCTGTGCGTTTGTATGTAATTATACTCCTCCTAAACGGCTGGACCGATTTTGATGAAATTTTTTGTGTGTGTTTAAGTGGATTCAAGAATAGTTCAGAGTAGTGGAGCCTCACTGATTTCAGCATGAATGGGCCGGCTCGACCGGGGAAAGACTACCCTCTCACAGAATATCGACGTGAAATATTTCTACTGTTGTGTTTCGTTCAATGAGTGAGAGTACTGGAGGCCCAATCACCACCTTACCCCCTTCCCGCTGCTTCTCCTTCCCACTTACTTTCCTAAAGGGTCGGCAACGCGCTAGTGATGCCTCTGGTTTTGCAGGCGTCTATAGGCTACGGAGACCACTTACCATCAGGTATGCTTGTTTGCCAACTTAGCTGCATAAAAAAAATGATTTTTTTAAATATGTTTTTCATGTGTACAGGATGACGTCTGTCGGGACAGCTAGTTTATAGACTACATAACATTGCGCAACTAGCCACAAGATCGGAGCAGTAACCATAAACCTGGGTGAAACCACAGGAGGTCCGCTAGTATGTTTATATACGTCGTACATCTTACTCCTCATTGCCATTACTTACCTTTGTTATCTACTACGCACATAGCGATATCATCTTCCGATAACAACGGATACACAATACACACTAATGATTCGGCCGCTCACTGGTGTGTGAATGATATATGTTTACTGTTTGGAGGTAAGGTCCTTCATTAAATCTAGAGAATAGGGAATACTACGCGTCGTAGTTCTAAACAGAAAAGTAATAGTAATTCGTATTAAGGGACGGTAAAGCACCATCAGTTCGATAGTATAAGACCTTGTATCTGAAAGTAAAATTGACGCAAAACTTTGGTCCAACTTTGTCTTTAATAATAAATCGCATATCAACTGCTGTGATGACTGATTGAATTATCGACAGCCAATCAAATTTGTTTGTGTTTGACATGAGCTTGATACTAATGCCATGCAGACTTGAAGATTCGTCCACTATAACATAGACCTAAAATATAGCTGACGAAATGTGGAGAGCCACGATACGGCACGAATGGGCCGGCTGGACCGGAGTGATACCAAGGCCTTACAGAAAACCGGCGTGAAATAGCGCTTGCGTTGTGTTTCGTCGAGTGAGTTAGGGTACCGGAGGCCCAACCCCCCTTCCTCCTGGGGGGAGGGGACAAATTTAAAAGGCTGGCAATGCGCTTGTGAATCCTTAGGTGTTACGTGTATCCATGGGCAGCGGTAATCGCTCACCATCAGGCGATCCGTCTGCTCGTTTGCTACAATAAAAAATAAAAGATCCACCTTTGCCTCCCCCATCAGGGGCATATTTATAGTCTTTGATTTTTATTTCAATATCGGATTGGATACATAATAGAGGCTCCAAAATTCCTATTCACCGTGTGAAACACAATAACAATTTTACTATGCCGAATTACTGTAAGAGGGTAGTTTTGCAGACGAGCTGATAATTGACAACTCGTCAAAAACATACATTCAGTCCCACACACACTTACACTCTATAGAAACAACCACAAAGATATATGGAATCGAAGGTACAAATTAGCTGCGTTTGATAGTATCATTCACAGGTTATTAAATATCATATAATAAAGAATTAAATAAATACACCATATGGCTGTATTCAATGGGTATAAAAAGAACTTGATAGACAAATTAATTAGAAGAAAACGCCACACATATTTAGGTATACATATTAGGGAAACTCAGCCAAACAACTCCTTATTTATTAGTTCAATATCAAAAGGAATGTCTATAAGGATTGCGTGCGTTGCCCCAAATTGACCAACAGAATGATTACCACCGAATTGACCCATAGCTATAATGCTTAATTAAATTACTTTATTTGGAATGTAATTAATAAACTATTACTTGTTATTTATATAGGGGAAGTAAAAGTAATTATTATTACTAGCGGTCGCCTAGTGCTCGACATTCGACCAAAGTTTGCCTGTATGATATTGCTGATATTATTTAATTATATATTGATATAAGTAACCATAGTTACGCGCGTCGACTGCGTGTGTCAAATGCATGGCTGTATGCGTGCAGTGCTTTTCCATTAATTTAATGTATTTCTAATGCATATTTCATATAAATATTAGGATTCGCCCCTCCTTCTCCATATAAACTTTAACTGTGCCAAATTTCATACTCCTACGTCCGCGCAATTTTCGTAAAAAGGGATACAAAGTTTTTGCTTCACGTATTAATATATTTATTTATTTATTCTCTCAAACTCTTACTACTAACATTACAGGACACTTATCCTAATGCGTTAGTGAGGCATTTTAAATATAACATATTGACAAAACAAATAACTTAAACACTATAGACACAACAAAAATTTAACATTAAGAAAATAACAATACAATAATATGGCACTTAACATTTTCACTTAACCTAAAACTACTCTATCCTTATAACATAATATGTGTAAAATAATCTTTGCGAGTTTACTAAACTGACACGCAAATATATCTATAATGTTCTGGATTTCGCTAATAGTACTAATTGCTCGCGTCAGAGGCGTTTTGGCCAGTAGGTTGGTCCTGCCAACTGGCACGGCTAGCAGTGGCGGACGCCGGCGCCTCCATACGTAGCGGTCCGGAACACAAAAACTCAAGCGCTGCAGTACTTCAGGATTGTGTTCCTTGCCGTGGAGTAATTTAATTAGATAGACGACTAGTGTGAACTGTCGCCGCACCCTCAATTCATTGTACCCCACCTTACCCAGTACAAAAAGTGTGGGGTACATCAACGGGTATAACGGGTATACCCCATACAGTCTCCAGTACAAATGGCGCGTGAACTTGTTCTGTACACGTTCCAGCATGACAGAGTACTTGGCTTCGTATGGAGCCCATATAACGCCACCATACTCCAGATAACTCCAGACTAGTGCATCGTATATATCATCGTATATATATATTAGTTTATGTAAATAATAAATTGGTTTTTAAGCCTTTCTTTGGTAAAGGTGCTTGTATATGTCGCATGAGTGTAATTAGCGCGGTTTACATGCGCGAGCTACTTTCACGTGCTACATGTGTGAGCTATACATTCAGGTTGCACACAGGTAACTTGCGTCGATCGTTTACAAGATGTATACAACTATACAACCCAAGCAACTGCCTCAACTTGTGCAAGTTATTCTCGCTACTAACTTGGGTAAGAGTTTACTGCCTGTCTTAGCCTGCTTTTCTATTTGACAAAACAAAAACATGATTACGTTCTCTACTCGTAGAGGAAGAAGAACCGTTGACCGCAATGCGCCTATTATAGGAACTTTTTCTCTTTATATGCTTTCTCTTACAACTAAGATAGCTCCTAAAATAAAATTTCACACATTGTGCTTAAACAACTAAGCCTATGTTTAAGCTGTAAGACTAAATGTTATACATTAAGTTTGTTATTTAGGCTACTTTATAGAGCCTCTTTATAAAAAAGAGAAGTAAAACTTTTGCATGAAGTCCATCAATACTTAAAAAGGAAAGAAAGTAAATTAAATGTCGTCCCACTTTAAAACTAATAACTATGCGTCCATTATTAGGGTAAACCTACTCTAAAAAATCATCTGTTCTTAAATGACGTAAGCCTGAGGGCGCCACGATCTTAGTTTCATGAAATGATGTAGTTTGCTGATGCGGCTATTAATACATTTAAAAACGAAAGCGTACTGCATTCGCTTTACAAATATACATATAAACAGTCGCAAATGTTTTAACTCCACAAAATATCTGCTAGTACACCGAAGCTATAACCGCATGCCTGTTTGTTTAATATAAAAGTTTGTTTATTATATAATTTACACTATAGCAGTAATGTGCTCTTGCGTCTTAAGTCTGAATAGAGACTAGATTATATCGTCTAAGGAGATGCTGTATGGATCATCGTAAAACATTACAGGTCCCAGGTCAATGGAAATGAACAGTCAGTTCAATGTTCTGTGTTTCCACAAAACAACCATCTGAAAATACATGATCCAATTATATGTATGTACGCTTCTCTATTGTAGAAGCGATAGCCTATTGAGAGGTAATTGGAGTGCTATGCAGCGATAGCCTAATAGGCAACCACTGGACTGCTACGCAAAGTTCTCGAGTTCAATTCCAAGACATTCTCACATTCTCTGACTTTTTCTGAAAAAAAGAAAAGTCTGTCAACCAGCACTTGGCCAGCATAGTGGGCTATGACCTAAACCTTCTCACACTGATAAGAAGTCCGTGCCCAGCAGTGGGACAGTTTAATACAAGGCTGATATTATATTTATTACTAACACATTATGCATAAAAAAATAATAAAACACATCGAGTATTTATCTGAATAATAAATAATAAAAGTATATGCGTATTTATCTAAATAAGTGTATATGCCATTAATTCAATTGCTCAGTCACATCATCCCCTCAATTCTCATCATTAATTACACAGCAATAGAGTTCAAATTCGTACATTGTTTGTTAGGCAAAATAACTGTTATTTCCTAAACAGTTTTGTGATTGATATACCGAAATATTAATATAGTTAAGGAAGGATTAGCCAAGTTCAATTTGTGATGGTAGTCCTTCCGAAATATATATTATACCTATCCAAATTAATTGAGTTATGACGAGATTAACTTGGCGAATTCCCTTTTGTCTTGTTTAGTTTGTAAACCCTTCGTTAATAGAATCTCTTTGGAATAATGTCTATTGTAGTAATCAATCTGAGCGCCCTTTATGATCCTGTATTAAATTAAGGCTGCTGTGGACTGCAGCAATGGTTGATAAGAAGTCTGTTAATTATTTGTTATGATTTTATAAACACACCTGTTGCACTTGAAACAATTCCTATATCGCAAGAGCTGTTTCAAAGTTAAAGTCAAATTTTCGGAATCCTAACTAATATTATTATAAATGCGAAAATGAGTTTGTTTGTTTTTTTTGTTACGCTTTCACGCCTTAACTACTCAACCGATCAACATTAAATTTTGCATACACGTTGTCAGGGGTACAGAATAGGACATAGCGTATCTTTCATCCAGAAAAAATAACTGTTGCAAGCCTATTTTTTTTTTGCTAACCTAACCTACATTTACGCGAGCGAAGCCCCGGGTGAAAACTAGTAATTATTATAAATGACAATGTGAGTTTGTTTGTTACGATTTCATGCCTTAACTACTTCATCGATCACCATGAAATTTCGCATATACATAGTTTGTCAAGGGAACAGAAAAGGACATAGGGTGCCTTTCACCCAGAAAAAAATTCTGTTACTAATGTAACCAACATTTACGCGAGTGAAGCCTACGGTAAAATCTAGTACGCAAATAGATACTGAATTGTGTAATAGTTCACACGTATAGCGATCTGATAATTAAGTACGCATATTACTTCGAAAAGTCCGAGGTCCGTGCCAAAGGCCTCAAGACCTCTGCGTGGCAGTCCGAAAGTCTTTCTATTTAGCTCTCAACAGCGCTCTTAAATCGGAGGGGAAAGTAGAAGACCTAATGGTTTTTAACTAAAATTACAAACATAGAATTCGAATTGATCATTCAAACTATTGATGAAATAGTTAGTATGAATACCGATTTTCTTCATACAAAGCGGCAACATCGTATTTAAACCCCTATTATTTACAGCTATTGCCATTATCTTGTGACGGTATGTATGTACATAAACACAACTATGATACAACTAGCGACAGCGGCGGATTATAGCGAAACTACGATGGCGCCATGACAGATCCTGAAATGCGCTATCTGTAATGCATGATAAATTACTTTACCTATCTACAACTTCCTTAATTAGTTTACGGCCACTCCTACAACTAACAACTTAAAGTTATCCAAAAGATAAATCGCATGCTGTCTCACTCATGTTAGGTTAAAGAAGAGAGATGGCGGGACTTTTATCTTATAGATAAATTCTATCTGGAGGTGATAGTACAAGCTCTTACTATTATTAAATGGTACCCTTAAACTTAGCTATCCACTATATCTATACATCTATACAAATCAATAAAATTGAAGTGTCTGTTTGTAATGTCAAAATAACAGCTTTTTATCTAATGCATATGAAAGTATATAAGGTACCTATACGAAAACATCTATTTTTAAAATTTATGTCTGTCTGTTCCGGCTAATCTCCGAAACGGCTGAACCGATTTTTATGGGACTTTCACTGACAGATAGCTGATGTTATAAGGAATAACTTAGGCTAATTTGATTTTAGAAAAAAAAATAGGGTTCCGCGGAGACAAACACTTTTTAGTTAAAATCTACGCGAACGAAGTCGCAGGTAACAGCTATTATTAATATAATATAGGTATATACATGTATTCACGCTTACATACTTGAAAGGGTAGGTAGATGTGTTACACCCGTCATTCGCAAGCTTCGATTTTTAGTACGTAATAGGCGCGAGCCTATTACCGTTTACAAGATTTTATTTATTTTTTAAGTCGGCTCTTGTCTATGTATCTTGCTTATTGTAACAATTTTGTATAATTTGTTTTTGGGAAGGACTGTTTTCCAACATACAGCTCACGCTAGTTTGGGAATCAGGGCTGACTCTGTAAATGTATAAACTTTTTGTTGCAATAAAGAATTTATTATTATTTATTTTCTCTAATAATTACATTTTTAAATATGAATATAAAAATTATATATATTTAAAAATATAAAAACTGAAATGACCCACCGATATCGGGTGCAGGGACCAAGCTATCGGTGGTTAGGGCTCCAGAGAAAGGAACCTCCGCACTATGCGCGCCGTGTCGAGCAATACTGCCCTCTGAATCGAGGACTTGACCCAGCTATTCAACGCGAGCCTCTTAAGATGGTGGTCGAGGCTCTTGGCAATTAACCCGTTTACCGAAACGACTATCGGTACAATGATCGCCGAGCCTACATCCCACATGTCGACAACCTCGCGAGCCAAGTCCAGATATTTAATTTGTTTATCTTTTTCAGCTTTCACGAGGTTCTCGTCATGAGGGATGGTGACATCGATGATAATTGCAAGGCGCTCTAATCGATCTATCACCACAATATCTGGCTTGTTAGCCACAACAGTTCTATCAGTAATGATAGATCGATCCCAGTACATAGTGACGCGACCATTCTCGAGAACTGGATCGGGCACATACCTGTAGTACGGTATCTCTGAATCCACAAGATTGTAATTTAAGGCAAGTTGCTGATGGATTATCCTGGCCACTTGGTTGTGTCTGTGCAAATATTCGCCGTTGGCAAGACGGGAACAGCCAGAGACAATATGCCTGAGAGATTCACCGGGCTGGTGACACGCCCGACATATGTCGACCGTCCCATCCTTCAGGATATGCCACCGGTAGTTATTCGTCATAACAACTTCGTCCATTATTGCAAAGACAAAACCTTCTGTTTCGGCAAAAATATCGCCGAAACGTAGCCAGGCCACAGAAGATATTAAATCAACATCGGGCCCGTGTAAGGCCCGATAGAAGCGTCCATGCAGCTCTTTACCTTTCCATACATCCCTACGGTCATCAGTACTGAGTACCACAGGTTTGCGCCAGTTCTCCTTAGCCAGAGCCAGCGGGGTAAGGCCATTGTCCACTGAGACTACAGCCCGATGCACACCCGAGCCGGTCTGGAGAAAATATTCTCTAAGACTGCACACCTCACGATTATGGAGGATCTTGGCACTTAGGAAGCAACGACCCCCGCATTTCCGCGGGATGTACAGCCTCATTACAGACGAGCGCGGGTGATGCGTCCGGTATGCGGTCAACAGTGTACGGACCTTTCTATCCAGGGCCTCCAGTTCAGTCTGAGTCCATCTGAGTATGCCGAAGGAGTACATTAAGACCGGCATGGCCCAGGCATTATAAGCACGCACCCTATGACCGCCCGACAAATAACTTTTGAGTATCTTTGTCAGGCGGCCAAATAAGCAATCCCGCAATGTCTGTTTCATGCCTGTCTCTGAAATGCCCAACGCCTGCGACATACCCAGATATTTGTATGTTTCGTTTGCAGAGAGAGTCCTAAGTCTTGAGGAATACGATAGTTCCATCCCATCAGATTCCACAATCCCACCTCGCTTTACATACATTACCGCACACTTGTCCACACCAAACTCCATTCTGATAGAATTACTAAAGTTTTCAGTTACCTTTAGTAACTGTCAGCTGAAGATGGGTGGGGGCAAATAATTTAAGGTCATCCATGTAAAAAAGGTGAGATATGACCTGGCCTCTACTCTGCAACCGGTAGCCTAGCTCCAAATTCTCCAGTAAAGTACTAAGAGGGTTTAGAGCCAGGCAAAACCACAGTGGACTCAAACTGTCACCCTAGAATATACCCCGCTTGATCATTATAGGCATACCATCACTCTGGATCTGCCGACATCCCGGATAGCGAAGGACAGTCCTCCATTGCCCCATACACGTCTTCAAGAAAGTGCATAAAGTTGTATCTATTTTATACAACTCCAGCACCTTCAAGAGCCATGTATGGGGCACAGAGTCATAGGCCTTCAACATGTCGCCAAATCCCTTCGGTGACGACGTACCTGTTGGCAAATGGTCATGTCAATAAGGAGTAGCTCTTTGGTACCACGAGCCCCATTTCTACATCCATTTTGAGATATGGACATGATATGGTTAGTATTTACGTGATGTGATAATTTTGTTCTCAAAATGGATGTAAAAAGTTTGTACACAGTCGGCAGACACGTAATAGGTCTGTAGTTTTTGGGGTCCGTGGTACACCCTGACTTAAAGAGCAGGTGGGTTATACCAGTGGTTAAAAAGTCTGGCAACGACCCCGATTCCAGAGCCAATTGGAACTGGGACGCCAATCGATCGTGAGTACTGTGTAACCACTTCAGCCAGAAGTTGTGCAATCCGTCCGGTCCCGGTGATTTCCAATTCGGGAGCGAACGGGCCGCACAAGATACACCTTCTGGCCTAATGGTTACAGGCTCCATTTGAGTTATTGCCTCACACGCTCGCTTGACATCCCTGAACCAATCGCCCTCCGTGTGGCTGGTGGGCGCCGACCAAATATTACGCCAAAAATTATTTGTAATTTCAACATCTGGTCGACGCCCATCATCCACACTTGAATTGGATCGTTCCCACACTCTGTACACACACCTCTCGTTTTTTTGGAATGCACGGTTCTGGGTATATCGGTCCACTCTTTTTTTGTATCGTCTAATTCGGTTTGACCACGCATAAACCTTCTGCTTCAGGAAGTCAATGCGTTCTGTGACCCGTGAAGCATATTCGTGAGGCTCAATGCCCGTTCCCACAAATGCCCGGGTCACAAAACGCATCACTCTCGGGCGTGTATTGCCCGACCTGAAGCAGATTAGCTTGCCAATGAGTGCCCTAGATTCGGCGATACGCCGCTCAATCCTACACTGCCAGGCCGGTACGGTATTAGTTCGAGTAGCAGTTTCACTATTGTATGTAAATTTAATACCTGCTACTTGACACACCGCAACAGCCGCACAGTACAAAATTGAGTGTGTATCACCAAGATCTTCACTACTATCTAAATAAATAGACAGTAGCGAATCCAGGGCACAAACTAGCGCCATATTTTTCTTATGCATGGGCAACCGGGGTAGGCGAGGTCTATTTTCTAAACTTGTGTACCTATATTCCCGAACAGCGCACTCCAAGGCACTCCTTAGTTTATCGATGCACCGGGTACTTACGTGTGTATCCCTACTATCCACTTCTTCAACACCGTTTGTATGTGGTACAGGTGTTATACAGTTTATTTGACTTATATTTTGTGTGGTAGAAAGGATAGGAGGGTTACCACGTGCGTCAGAGCGAAGCCTCTCAAGTGCAGCTTCATCCAACAGGTGACAACGTTGGATAGCCCGCACTTGATCGGACAGTCATTGTGCCGAAACGTTGACAGCTGGTTCCAAGTCCTGAAACAGAGGCAGCATACGATCACGGTAGGAAGTGAGGTTGATTCTTCCCTCTGTCGCCATAAAATATGCCCGCATGACATTTTCATTCATTGATTCTGTCCATCTCATGCGGTGCACATTACCACCGATAGCGGGGGCCCGTCCCGGGGCCGGTGGGCCTCTGGGTCACAGGCGTGTCGGTGGCCGGCCTCTTCCTCGCTGACGTACAGGTGACGGCGACGCTGGCGGAGAGAAATACTCGCCGCTTGATGAGCTCGACGCCTCTGCAGTAGCCACCACCGCTAATGCGGGACCCGGCGGCTGCGAGGCGGAGCTGAGCGGCAAGTCCGGGGATCTATTTTGTGCTTCTGCTCTGGCTTCTGCTCTAGTCAACATCGTATTAAATCATGATATGGGTGATTTTCTTAATTTTCATTTTGACATTTGCTGTCATTTTTCTCTGATTTCGGGTTAATTTATGGTTTATGTAGATATTTCTTGTGAAAATTATTATTGTTGTGATCTTATGGACTTTTTTAAAGAAACTATATATGTATATTTTGATATTGTAAATTTGCAATTTTAGAAATAATATTTGTATAAAAACTGACGATAAAAATTTTCGATGTTTGACTTCCAGTGTTGCCAGTTATTATTATTATTATTAAGATTCCGATTTGTGACCACGCGTGCTTACTAAAAACTTCTAGCTTTAAAATCACTGTAACAGTTTGTCTGGTTCTAGAATCGAGGAATTTGATTACAGTTTTTCATGTACAGTCGGTTTCAGTACTGATGCACAAACGAGGTAGGTTTTCTATACATTAAAAAATGACAGATATGTGACTGGTATTCCGACGTCCACTAACTAAAAAGACGTTAAGACATAGTAGGCATATTATGGCCTAACGTCCTTTTCGTTAGCAGACGGCAGTATTAATGTCCTTCTAGACAAATAAGGTGCCCGTCAAAGTCAGCAATGCCATGGTAACTCTCTCTGTTCTAAGATGACGTATTAAAACATATTCGAAATAAATCTTCGAGCATAAGGCAGTTAAGTTTGAGCAAAAGGCAAAATTTACCTTATAAGTGTTGTTTTAATGAGTTGAGTGAACCCAATAAAATATGAAGGAAAGTTTTATGGAATTTTTGACCTCACTTGAGCAAAAACGGCACTTAAGGTAGACGTAATTAAGAAACACTTCAAACATATTTTTTTATATTTCTAAGTATTTATTAGGTGTAATAGAAAGTAGACATATCTTAGTAACTTCAACTTTTCTCAGTGTCGAATGGCATGAACTTCGAATTTAGTCGACATATAATTGTCGCACATAATTTTTGAAACGTCACAAGTGGGTACTTTTGACGTTCATAATTATATGCGAAATAAATAGTTATTTATTGTCTTCTTTAACGGTTAAGGAAAACTTCGTAAAAGAACAATATAACTTAGTATTCTCAAAGATGCATGAAGTCTACCGACTGGCACGGGGTCAGCGTAGTGGACTATGCCTTAAACCTTCTCATACTGATACTAAGAGACCCGTGCCCAGCAGTGGGATTGTCTGTAACACATGGCGTAGTGGTTAGTGTAACAGACTGCCACGCCTGAAGTCGCGGGCTCGATTCCCGCACAAGTCAAACATTTGTATGCATGAACATGGATGTTTGTCTTGGTCTGGGTGTTTCTATGTCTAATATGCATGTATTTACAAAAAAAAGGGATATATGTATGTTTATCCATTGTCTAGTACCCATAATACAAGCTCTGCTTAGTTTGGGCTAGATGGTGTTGTGTGTATGTGATAGAATATATTATTATCTATATTATTTACATTTCATTTCATTAAAGACTTAATCTAGACAGATAAAAGCTTATTTTAAAGAGCTTTTCTCACAATTCTATTTTTGTACAGTACCTAGAAACAAGACACATTTAAGCAAATTAAAACAAAACATTCATTAAATCCTAAGTATACTACGTGTATTCAACCAGGCTTTCAGAAATTCGAGGTGATGTTACTAAAAGTTTAAAACGGCCTAAATTCTAAATCTTTTGAGCTCGAGGCAATGTGTTTCCAACGGGATCCAGTCTTCCACACTTTATTTGTATTTGCAAAGTACTCGACGGGTGCATTATATACGAGACCCGTAACGCAGAATATAGGTGTCAAGGGTATTTCATATATGTTTAGGACGTTACGAAGCATATATGTGCAAAAAGGTTGTGAATAATAAATTGCGTCAGGTGCTACTGCGTGTTGAAAATTACTGTGCGGCGATAACATACATACTTACGCCGATATCTTTTAAGGGGTAAGCAGATGTGTTTTACTCTATATTTCATCAGCTAGATCCCACGTAATAGAGAGTGAGCCTAATACAATCTACCGGACAGTTTCAGACTCCGTAACTGAGCTTAGCTATAATTAAGAATTTCTGGACAGAAAAATCAGTCTTAGTTGTGACCATTACGTATTATATACATCACGCAACGTTAAAAAATATAAGTTCCATTCGCCATTTTTGCATTACCTATTTCACAATCCTAATAAATTAATTTGTAAAGAACTATCGCGGCAATAATGCTACTCAATACGGAAATACCAAAATAGAGCTCCGAAATATATATTGTTTAGCAAAATATATTTCTATGTTATTTTTAACTGCGATGCGATTCGCAGCATACTTGATTCCGAAAATCCCATTAACAATTTTAATTATTCACCGAGACCAAAATATAATATTGTTGCCATGTCAAATGATGTAAGTTTGTGGATACGTTTACTGTTAATTTGGATATTCTCTGATCGAAATCAAGGTAATATAAAACTCACTAACAAACAACTTATAGTGGGCAAAGAGTTAGGCCGTAATCCATCACGCCAGGCTAAAAACGTATTGTTCACATATGTGATGTCTGCCAACCCGCGTTTAGTCAGCGTGACAGCGTCACAACGTTGTCGTATCCTCGAGAAAGTTATAAAATACTCTCGGACATGCAGGTTTACTCACGATGTTTTCTTTCACCATTAAAGTGGGCGAAAATGTACTGTTTATCAAGACCTACGCGTCCAACGGTCTCTCACTAGACTATGGATGCTATCCATCTTCTATTACGTAAGACAAAATATAGTTAATAAAACATAGGTATGTTATACAAACGTGCTCGTGTCAAGTGGGCCTAAATATAGCTGACGAGATGTGGGCCTCACACACTTTTATCTTACCCTCTGGGGAAAACGGTTAAGAAAACGTTATTATTGTATAGCTTATTCTACTTCGTTAAAGTAATACTATCTTATTGGTCGAGTGGCGTAAGTTTGCGCTCTTGTTTGCAGCCGACCGTGTGTTTAATAGCTGGATTAGACAAAGTGTTAAAACATTTTTGGTCTGAATTTTATTATTGGACCTCGTATAGGGCATAGTATCTCGCAAATAGCAACAGGTCTGCAGCACGTGATCTTGGTTTAATAATAAATAATAATAATAAAGATATTTGTTTCATTTGTCACAAAGGTGAGTACTTATCATGTAATACAATATAATTATGTTGAAATAATTCTCATTCCTTTATGAGAGGCTGGTGTCTATACTAGGAAAATCCTGTGTTACAGATCACCAGGCTCCCACCTCCTGGATAAGTCTTAGTGGTGATTTCAGTTTATTATGACTAGTACTTAATCTACCTATGCATATTTTGAATTAGAAATAAAATTATTCCAAGGTTTGACGTATTATACCAAGATTAGCATTAGTCCAACGTACATACAGATAATATATGACCATTTAACCATAGGTATAGCTAGAGAAATGTCTATGTTCTAGCTAAAAGTTTCCAGATCAAAACTAATTTTAACTGACGAAAGCAGTCAAAAATGATTTTGAATCGGAACACCCCGATTTTATCCATAATCAAAATCAATGTTAACTGCTTTTTTAGTTAGTTAGTTTAGAAAGTTAAGCCGTGAGCGGGTCGAAGTGGATTTGCCGTCTTAATCACTCCGTGGTTTTTTATAGAACCAACCAGAAATAGAAGCCCCGCAAAGCAAGGCTCCGCCGTGTAATCTTTTTAGGCTTTAATCGGTTAGCAGATACGTTGTATTGGTATTAAACTAAATAAATGTGGCTTAATTAGAAATAGAATTAAACTATTCTCGTCAGTTGGAAACAGTATTGACCGCAAAAGAGTCATGAATGTAACATACTAACTAATATTATAGAACGAGAAATTCACAAATTTCTCGTTTGTTTCTTTGCTTCCCATTTACGCCTTAACCGGTAGACTGATCATCATGAAATTTCGCATACACGTTATCAGGGGTACAAAATAGGACATAGGGTACCCCCTATGTCCTATTCTGTACCCCTGATAACGTAATAAAATATCAGGATAAAAGGTATTTTATCCAGAAAAATGTACTGATACTAACGTAACCTACATTTACGCGAACGAAGCCGCGGGAAAAATCTAGTAATAATATACTATAAGGTACCTCTGCTTACCCTCTTGCAAATGAGATACCAAGTATGTATTATTAATACGTCCTTACAAACTTATTCCATGCTCTCTATGTCGAATACCCTCGGGAGAAAAGTGCTAGGCGAGTGAGTCTATTTATATTTGCAAATTACTCTACAGCCCTTGTATGTTCTAAGTAAGCGGAGTGTTTGCTCAGCTATTTCCAGAATGAGTTAATTTCACTTTATCTATAACGAGAGTAGTAATAATGGTCTTTGTTTTTATACAGTGTTGTGACGTAATATCATATAAGGGTAGTCAGTAATACGCCCATACTGACTGCTTAGAAACTTTCAGTTTATTCTTATATATAAGGTACAATAGCGGCATCGTTGGTCTAGTGATAAATGTTTACGGCAGCGAATTATGCCAAAGATTTAGTTCCCGAGTTAGATTAAAAAAAGTTTTTAGTATTTGCCATTGAGAAATTCGGAGTAGGAGTAAAAGTGGGTTAAAAAGTTGACTATGTATCATCTGTAAAACTGGACAATCTGAAAATTCGTTAGTCCTTTTCCATTAATTTACCATCCCATAAAATTATGAGGATTAGGGAATAGAGAGTGCAATAATGTAAACAGTTACTTGTGCACTATAATAATGTATGCTGTGTCTCTAATGTATGTTAAAAATTAAATTCCGGTAACGGCGGCCATTCAAAGACAGCGTGATCAAAATTTAGTTTGTAATATGTATTTTGCACTATTTCCCGTTACTGTTATGAAGTCATCAACGTTAGTTCAAAATTTATATTATCAGTAGTAGTTGTTGTACCATGATTCAATTTATCGCCATATTAAATTTGCAACAAATCTGTTAATAAACTAATGCGAATGTCCAGGAAACATTTTCATAACCATTAAACTTACATAATTATATATGGTCAAAATACGAGTTTAAAAAGTACAGAAATTTAAATTCTGACACCATTCTGCACAGAGTTTGCGTCTTCTAATTTTTAACAAAAGTGCATACTTATGTACAACGAATAGCCGCTAGCTTCAGCACGTTAGTCAATAGAGCGGCCCAAATTCATCTTTTGAAGCCCTCGGGACATGAAAAGGCAGGGCAACCTCTTCATTTTTATTTACAAACTACTCAACGGCCACATAATAGACTTGTGTACTGGATGGCGGCAGTGAATAGTGTTGGTTTTATTCGTAATTATTTTATAGTGGAATACGAAACTATTCGAATAAATTTGAATAATTGAGTTGAATTGTATTCGAGTTTATAGTAGAATATGCAACTGTTCGAATACATTTCGATTGTTGATTCGAATTGTATTCGAATAATAATGTAAATAAGTTAATGCCATGTGTACGACACAATAATTATGTTATTACAGTGCGAGCATATCACTCATAAGATTAGTGTATTTTATACCACTCCATAATATCTCAATGCTTCTGAACGATTACCATCGTACCGAACACTGTAACCATATTACTTCTGAAACCTTTCATGAGAAAACCTTATAACCACACGATGCCCATCCAGAGACACGAACCTAAATTACAAAAATGTATTTTTATTAATACGTTCATGCGTATTTGTTTATGCTGCTTGGTTAGTAGTTAGCGATCGTCTGATCGCTATGATGCGTAATGTAAGAGAGACGAATTCACTTGTGGTCCATAAACTACTCCTATACAGAAAACAGTATGGGAATACTTTACGGACCATAAGTGACTTAATTACTTTATACTTCGATTATTATATAGAACTACGGCAGCGTCGCCGCAAGTAAAAGTTAGTTCTAAATAAAACCTTTTTTGAATCTTGAACTTCTTTTAAATCACTTTTGCGTTTTCAGACTGTTGATTACAATATAATTTGATTAAAACACCTAAATCAAAAAAGGTTCTGGGGCTACAGATTAAATTTAAATATACATTCCATGATGGACTGCCTTGTTGGCTTGGCTGGCAGCAATTTAGAAAATGTTTACTGTCGATTAAAAGTAGTCTTTAATATCCATCTTAGGTGAAATATTGTTTTGCCTTTTGTTGTAAGAAAATCTTAACTACAACGGAACGATCCGTCCGATCGTTTGCCCCCATTCCATAATAAAAAAGAAAAAAATAAGCTCGTCTTTGCTAACGTATAAAGTACTTATAACATAATTATAGCTTTAAAATATTGTTGTAATCTCTTGTAATTGAGTAAACATGATATCTTATTTCAATTATCAAGATCAAAAAAAAAATACAAAGTCTCAATCAATACATGATTGAGGCTTTGTATTATTTGAAAGGGTTTCTAAATAAATAAAATAACACATAATTGTAGGTGTAATGCTTAGATTATTGTGACGTCATTTGAAGTACTGACTAACGACCGAGTCATAGTATAGTATGCGCGCGAATTCTTGTAAAAACGTTTAAAATAGAGTGCCGATCACTCACACATCTGGTTAATGAAGTCTCAGTTTAATGTGTTACATTTGATTAAGTTATTTAATTTTCATACTATCGTTCCTTATTCGGGAATTTAGTTTCATAGCTAGATGAGTTTAAAACATTAGTTCCCAAAGTGGTCCAGGTGGACCCCCAAGGGTCCACGGGAGACTCCACAAGGGTCTACGTTAGCGAGACAAAAAAATGGGGTCCACAATTCGTAGGCGGGGGTCCACGAGAAAATTTATTTGCTTTCGATAATGAAGAACTAAAATGTTGGCTTGACTTCACCTATCAATGAAGGCAGATAATATTTTAAGAAGCTTAGCGTCTGAGGTTACTTGTAAAACTTGCATATTCAGTACCAGTGGTCTCGAATCTACCGAATTATTGGTGGAGAATCAGATTTTTTTGAATATGGTAGATATGTAGCTGCAAGTGGTCCACCGGAACCAGGTACATTTTGAAAGTGGTCTATGAAAAATAAAAGTCTGGGAACCTCTGGTTTAAAAGAAACTGTGACTGTAACTCGCTGTATAAAACCAACAATAGAAGTTTTATTTACAACTTTAATGCGTTACCCTTGTTCATTCATATTACGTTGATTTCGCCAAGTAACTGGCTAGGTGACAAACTTATTCGCAGTAATCTTCGCTGTCTATATACTAACGTTTCTTACAGGTTCAAACTGAAATCGCTTAGATCTATCTTCGGGTGCTATATACAACGGTGACAGTAACATATTGCTAAAAAATCGCTTTGATGTTAACGATTTTGCCGTACAACATTCTATACTGCCGCCAAGACCTAGAGGCTTATTACATCATAGTGACATGATGTAATTACATATATACGAACAGAAAAACGATTTAACGAAAAATACGTAAAAATATAGAATAAAACAGAAGAGTTGTTAAAAACCACGTCTAACAACATTTTATCAAAGTTACCTTACATTACATTACCTACATTAAATAAAAATAAATGCACTTACCGATCGATGAATTGCACACTTTTCTACAGAAATACAAATCAAATAGTTCTAAAACTTACGAAAATAGATTCTTAACACTTTGTTCTACAACTGTAGACCACTCACGACCCAGGAATCAATCACAAACGACGTAAACACAATTTTACAACACAGCACTTGCAATCGCAGTGCACCAAACGAACGGGGCGTAGAAGGAAACTGTATGTAACTACCTGTTGGAAAACCTTTGTAAATATATTTAAACGTAGAACTAATGATAATACTTTTTGTAGGTATCCTACTCTGTTATTTTCAAAATTTATCGAATTAGGAGTTACTTAGCGGCAATCCATTGTAATGAAATAATTGGGAAGAGAGGTTATGTTTTTACCACTCTGGTATAGTTTTAAACATTAGATTACATAATAATATCTAACTTATGACCCTAATGTAAGTCGTACATTGTAAAAAAAATGTTCATTGTGAATAGAGGAATAGTATAAGGTTATTATTTTTTACCACACTGGTATAGTTTTAATTTTAATAAGATTTACATTTCCATCACAGTAAATGTATGACACTAAGACACCATATTCATTATAATAGATGTAAGGAAAATTCCCACCATCACGGATATATTTATGTAATCTAGAGAATTTTCTTAACATCTAACAATAATAAAAATATTAAGCAAATATTTCGCATACCGATTAAACGTCGTGATCAATGTGCTACTTCTCATAAAACCGTGTAAACGTTAAACGAAGGGGTAATAAACATTCCATCATTTACATACAACTGTAATAACATTATCATACCATTTTATACAAGACGGTATGATTACGTTTCATACATAACCGATTTTATAACGAAGTGTTACACATCTCTCGAAATAAGGTGTTATTTTCATCGTTTCTGCAATTGAAAATGCATACATTTATGATGCTATTAAAATTTCAATAAATATGTAAATTTTAGTTGATAATTTTAATAAAGGAAAGACAAGTAAGACATAATTATTACAAAACTATGTAAGGCCTAATATGCTATCACAATACCTTCGTTAACAAGTTTAAGATATACATATTTAGGCATAGTAAAACGATAAATGCGACAAGTTATATAAAAACTTATATTTATATATAAAATAACACAGTATACTTATTTTTTTTATAAATGTTATTTATTCTATAACTGTTCTTTAAAAATATGTGTATGAAGAAAAAATGTCCTCACGTAAATACGTATTTCAACATTATCACTATAGTTTTGAAAAAACTTTCACTTAGTAGGTATATGCGATTGTTTATATATTTATTTCGTACCTATTAAATATATTTAATAACATACGATCTAAGAGAATATTTAATACATTGCAACTTTAAATTGTATACTATAAATCAACTAATCCGTCCAAATAACGCTTACTTAATTTAAATCTAGAAATCGGCGAATACCCAACTTGTGTTACAGTCTCTTAGAAGTTGTACGAATTTAAGTAGAGTTTGTTAATTTGTTATTGTAAATATTACATCGACTTTAAAATGACCCAATGAACTTGATCTATTTTTCACAATTGTGTAAAAAAGGATCTCTTCCAACCCATAAAACGTCGCCATTAGAAAGGTTCTCAATGGCAATAAATTTTAAGGTGGAATAAAAAACTATTGGTATCGAATGCGATCCGTGTACCCAGAGCTAATTTATCCGAATTGGACCTATTGTCACTTTATCCACACAACACGTAATCCTTTCAAAAATTATTGGTCGTAAAAGTTTAGATATTCAGTTTCAGTTCGTAAAATCACTGTAATTGTTTTTTTTTTTCATTTTCGAAAACAAAATGTTGTCAAATACAAATTTTAGTTTACATAAATAGCATAACAGTACTTTTATAGTGTCAGGCAGTTTTTTGGCCCATAAATCAGATAAAAATAGCTACAAAACATGTTCCATCATCATAGCAATAATTAAGATAATCATAGTTTTTATAATCGTTTGTCCTTCTAGCGCATAAAATTGTTCGCTTTAAAATACATCAGTTTCAGTTTTGGACTTAACTTATTCCCAACACTGCACATTGCAAAGTTCCACTTACCTGGCATAGCTGAATATCTCCTCATACTTATAACTGCAACCGACGCTCGCTCAGGGTACGAAGATCATCAGCAGACAGCCACCCGAAGACACACACACAGCACTACACACCTGTGTCTAAACAACACCAATCAATTATAAAAGTAAACCAAAAACTTTGAAAGGGAAAATTAATTTATAAACAGGACAAGGGAGGGAAAACAAGGGGCCTTAGGGAAACCAGTAGAACAGAATCAGAAACACTCGTTAGAACATTTTATTTCGCAGAAATATTTTTTATAAATCGCGCGTAAGTTATTCACGTGCGCGCGACTTTCTCCCACAACTCGGCAACGGACCGTATCGTAGGCGATCGTCTGTGCTTCTGGGCGGGCGGGAGAAGGCTTGGGCGGCCGCGGCAAACCGCGGCGGCGCGACGCGGCCGCCCTAGGCGCGCCCGGTACCAGGGGAGCAGATAACACGAGGAGTTATATCAGCACGTGCGTCGGGACGCACTGCGCATGTCCGTCCGGCGTCGGGGAAAGCTCGAGAAAAGCTACAAGTGCGATAGAGACAGCGCATATTCTAAAAATAAGGGATGAAGAGAGACGGTTATATCTCTAATTTGGGAAGCGCCAAGCAGTCTGTTTAAGTTGGCAGTGATTGTAGTGTGTGTCTACACACACAAACGCGAAAACTTCAGGGGAAAGTTACGTGTTGGAGTGTTTCGTAGATGAGTTTGTGATTAAATGCAGATTTATTTTAGTTTTTTTGAGTTCTTCGTCTCGGATAGAAATATACTGGAGTTGAACCAAACTCTAATTAGTATTAGAGTTACTAGTAGTAATGGAACCAAAAATGCAAAATTATAGACAGAAAGTCTACCTTAAAGTAATTTTCATGTACAAAGTCATAATGACCTCAAAGTTCTAGTAATTACCCATTTCCATTTGAATATTGTATATGTTAAACAAGCTATTTGTTATCTATATAGCTGAGTATTGTGAGCGATCGCTAACTCTTCGAACTGAAGGGTAATGAACCCTCACCCTACCTTTTTATCTACCCCAATAAACACTTATCAGTGTTGATAGATAACAAAACACACACATCATTTTTTGATACTATAAAACGTACTTTGTAAGTTAATAAAACTTTTATATTTGGTTACGATGGTGGTAAACGATATCTAGGACAACCATAATAATTTATATTTGTTACAACTATAATTAATATGTCCAGTTTAGTTATATCGACACTATCAAATTATTTAATAATGTATCAATATTTTTAAGTTCAAACTAAGCTTATAATAAAAAGTCATGATCCTTTTTCCAAAATAAAAGGTTTTTTTTACACTACTAAGGTGGCAAACAAGCATACGGCCAACCTGATGCTAAGTGGTCACCGTAGCCTATGGACGCCTGCAACACCAGAGGCATCACTTGCGCGACCCTTTAGGAAAAAAAGGTAGTGGGAAGGAGAAGGAGCGGGAAGGGGAAAGAGGGTGATTGGGCCTCCGGCACTCTCACTCACCAAATGAAACACAACAGTAGAAACACTGCTTTTTCACGTCGATATTCTGTGAGAGGATAGTACTTCCCCGGTCGAGCCGGCCCGGCCCATTCATGCTGAAATCAGCGAGGCTTTACTACTCATTAAAAAGTTGAAATACATTTTTTAAATTCAGATGTACGTTAGAAAATCTCTGTTCAACACGGAAAGTAACTTTGTAACAGTACGTACCCTTCTAACTTCGGATACAGGTGTCCAATAAGTTTATTGCGCACACACCCTCAAGATATCTATGTAGTTACGCATCGACGCATTGTGTCTAGTCCTTCGTGATTGATGATATCCTAGTATAGTTAACCTTATTCCTGAAATTTCAAGGAAATCCGTCCCGATTGCTGAAATCGTAGCGATGAATGAAATGATAAAAAGTAAATATAAACCGGATAGGTGTGGAAAATTGGTTTTATGAATTTTTCCTGTAATAATTAATAATTATCAGACTTAAAGCGGTATCTTTAATGTAATGTTTTTTGACATAAACAGTTTAGTTGTTTTCCAGTAAAACCACTTTTGTAAATTTTATAATTTATTTCAACTATACTTCTATTTTATACTAGTTTCGTCCTGAAAATAATAACTACTGAAATAGATATGTTTTATTTTTTTATGTAAAAATAATTAAATTAATTATTTGTAGTTATTAAATATTCAGTTATTAAGTATATAATAAACATGTTAAACTTTTATTCTAGAGTAAATATTATAAAACAATAAATATATATTAACAAAACTTTAAATAGGTATATATGTTTTTCGTTACATTAAATGATTATACATACTAAAAACAAAAACCCAAACATACTTGCTTCGTTTCGCCTCATTTGCTCTCGATAAAAAATTTCCAAACAACGTAATCAATCAATCGTACGTTTCAGCTCCTTTCAGCGCCTTTTTCATCCTCCCCCATCAACGTGACAGGTGGATGACAGTGACGGGCACGCGTCCGTTACGTCACAAAAGTCACTTTTCGCCCCGAAAGTACCAGGCGTTCATATGAAACGAGGAGTTCGTAGTTTCGAACAACAGGTGCAAAAATAGAACAAGCTCCCACGTTGTACAGAAATAGTACCGGCTTAGGTTTTTAAATTTAGAATCATTTGAGCGGCGTGATTGCAATCGCGTACATCTATTTTTAATGAGATAATATACTTCTTTGATTTTAATTTCAAATTACCTATTATATGTATTTTTAATTATGTCGTTATCAGTTTTTACAAAAAACTCAGATAAATACTGAATGATTTTGGTTAAATAGTAACAATGATTTAACGGTAACAATCAAACATTATATTATTTACTATTTGATATAACCATGATTCTGTTTAAAATTTAAACACGGTTTTATTATAAAAAGCTTTCAAAAAGCTGCCTACTCCTGCCGCTAGAAGGAGCTGGTGTGCTAATCTTTTTGATTGTGTCTTTCAAACGAAGCCATATTTGAATAGTAAGTTATTGTTCGTATTCAATATTAAATTGAATAAACAAAAAATCACGTTTTAATCATTATTAAAAGCTTATTTAACCAAAAACACGTTATAAAAATATCATACGTAGGTTAAAACAGATTTACTATACTGAGATACATTATCTGGAGTATAATTTATAAAATGATAATACTAAACAATATTGATACCCTCTGATTTTATATGCACCTAAAAATATCAAAATATTGTTCTATATTAGATGTCTTTTAAACGGAAGTATACACATTTTTTTATCTTTAACGCCATCTAGCTATAAAATATGGAACTATCAAGCTTTGTCTTCACATGAAGCGAATCCTACCACTCTAAAGGCGGTATTTGGTTGAAAACGTTTTAATACTCTGAAATATATCGGTGTATTTATATTTCTATATTGTTTTAAAAAGCTACGTTTTTTTAAATTATATAATAGACATCTTGCACTCGGATATTTTTAAGAACAACCGATCAATTTATATATTTCAAACACAAAGACTGGCGACCAAAAATTACAAAATATACCACACTTTTATTCATATTCCATTTTTAAATTACATCGCCTTTCGTCGACCCACGTGTGTACTGAATATATCTTACAGTATTTTTTTTATGTAAGCCATATTTCTTGTCATCTAAAGTCCATTAGGAAGTACAATATAAACGGATTGTCGGTACTCACGCAACAGGTGTATATCTGAGCAAGCAATACGAAGGCGTGACATTTGTACGAACGGCCTTGCGACGCTTCCGCAATAAAAGGGCGCCTATACATATGCGACATTTTAACGCTCGTGATACATTTTACTACAGCGATACTATCTTTTCGAACTGTATAACAGAAGGCAGAGAATCTAGTATGAATTTTTTTTTATAGCTGTTGATGGCAGACAAGCTATTCGCCTATCTAATGATAAGCTGACGCTACTCATGGACTTGTTTTATTGATACGAGAAAAGCAACTTCAAGAGAACACATCTAGTAGACTTGAAGAGATGTGGCATACTGAAAATAAGTGGTGATATTTGCATAGATTAGTCACATATTTAATATCAGACGAGAGTTAATATTTTAGATTTACGTAAGGACTGTGCAACAATTGTGAATTTGTCGCGTCTTTCCGCAGCTTTATTCGCGGCTTAGTTCGCATGATACATACATACATAGATTCACGCCTGTTTCCCAGAGGGGTAGGCAGAGACTACGGATTTCCATTTGCTACGATCCTGACACACTTCTCTGGCTTTATTCACTTTCATCACATTTCTCATACACGCCCGTCGGTTCAAGGAGCTCTTAACCTGGCCTTTGTCCAGAACGCCTCCGATCTGGTCGAGAAACGTTCGCCTAGGTTTTCCTCTTGCGACTGTTCCATTCACACTAGCCTTATAAACTTTCTTAGTCAGTCTTTCCTCGTCCATTCTTTCTACATGTCCAAACCAGCTTAACATACCCTTTTCTATTCTTGTAACTATATGCACTTCGCATGATATATTACTGAAACATCATTCAATGGTTCTTATTGATCCCGTGACAATAAATTGCGTGCGATTGTGGAGTCTAGGATCAAGCACAGTGTTATTAATTTATCTGTTAGGAAATTCTTATCAACGACATAGAAGACTTATTAAGGAGCTGTTGTGCGAACAATACTGCTTTAATTAATAGGTCTTAAAAAAATATAACTGTAGAAATGTGGGTGGGTCACACTTTACGGCATTATTCGAGCAAATTTTAGACAAATCTTCACGTGGAAGAATCTATTTAAAATATCTATTTAATATCTATTCAAAATATAATAATAAAATAGCAATTAAAGCAAATTTATAGGTAATTCTCAAACATATACACATATTTCCTTAAGTTGTTTCCTTCACCATCAAAACGAGTGAATATTATCGTTAAAAATGTTTGTTAAATAGATTACATCACAATGGTACCTAACCACTCAATCATAAATATAATCTTTTTAACGTTTTAACTCGCATTATGTTAATTACAATAGATTTCATTATGATAATTTTATCGTAATCATAATCAGCTCTGTATAGATAATATATTATACAGTTCAAAATTTTTCTATACTAGACCAACAAAGTTTTCCAACGTATTACCATCAACTTTAATTAACTGTAAGTAATAACCATAAAAAAGAAAAGAACGTCAGAATGCTCTAAACATGTTCATGCAAAAATGTTTTATTACGGTAATCAAGTGAAATGACACGCATTCTATTCTTTCCTTAACATTTTTCTTCGATGTCCCCGTCCACAACATTAATCCTGTGCGCCATAAAACTGTACTAAGAACTAATAAACTACGAGTAACATGCTTTAAGTGCTTTTACAAAACTGGAACATGTTAAAGGTCAAAGTAGACGATTTAGTTTTAGTGCGAACAAAAGTAGGGTCGGTCGGTGAGTTTTCGGTGCAGTCTCTTATCTATACTTATAAAGAGGAAAGATTGTTTTTTTTTTGTTTGTTTGTAAGGATTTAACTTGAAAACTATTCAACCGATTTACAAAAATTATTTCACCATAAGTTTACTCTCACCCTATTATCATTGAGTAACACAGGCTATATTTTATTTAAACATAGTACTGTTACTAACATAATTTAACTTAACCTACTTTTACGCGAGCGATGCCGCGGGCAAAAAGCTAGTCTCTAATATCCTGAAAGGGTAGGCAGGGTTGTATGACATCCACATTTCGGCAGCAAATAAAGGTAGCCTTAGATCTTTAGTCTGAAACTGTGTCCGGTAGATGGCAATAAGCTCGTCCCCTTTTAAGCCCACGTCAGCCTAGTACCGTCTGCTAAATACCATTCTGGATTGAATGCTGTTATTGCTTGTTATATTAATACCATTTGTGTAGTGTTTCTGCAGTAAATAAGGATGATGGGCTTCTTAAAAAGTATTATTAGCAGGATACCAGAAATATTTGTGCCTTCTATTGGTAAAATAATGTAATTTTTAAGACAACGCGACCGCATGTGCAATTGATTCGCGCGGCCCCGCCGATAGTGGTTTGTCGAGGAACACCGTGGTAGGTTTAGTCGGTATTCCGGGAGGTACATTATTCTTATTCCATTTTTCTATTTTACCCCGGTGAGTCCGACATAGCCCCTCCGCCCGCCCCCGCGGAGGGGTAAGCGTCAATGCATTCATCCACGTAAAAAAAAATCCCAAACACGCGCTAACCAAAGAGATTGTGTCGGCGATAAAACAAATAAAATGTCACCAAAATGCAATGCAATAACAATACAGTTGCTAACACCTATTTTGATACCGTCATAAAATAGAAAATTGTGAAAACAGCATTATATATAGCATACAGTCTAAGAATCGCTTTTTGCCTGCTACCATGTCTGCTTTAGCCTTTATATCTTGGATACCATTTGACTGGCCACAATAAAACTTTTTATTAGACTCACAGCTCATTTAACACCAATTTAATCTTTCTTTGTTTCACGAGCTCTCCAAGGTGTGTAAAATAGAACATTGTCTATTATATTATAACCATTTATTGTAAGTGTTTGTGATCGATCGAGGTCACGAGTATCAATGGAAATACTCTCTTAGGGATTTCGTCATAATGAAGGTTTATTACAAAGAAACTTATCGACCCTAGTTTACTAAAATATTTATTTAAGTAGTACCTCGAACTTGTCCCACAATACCATCAAACAGAGTCATCGACGCGCCGACCAGCTCAGCTTGTATTTTTCTAATACATTCATTTGTAAAGTTTTATAATAAACGTATGAGCGATTGTTAATCGTGAGAGTCCGGTGTTGACATCCATATAAAGTCTAAAATATAACGATCTTTGGTTAAGGAGGCTTGCGTCCTTTAGTAGCATCGACTTGGACACAGTTCGAAGGTTCGAATAAATAGATTTATACTTGGGAAGTATATCGGATAGGTCTCACAAAATATACTCAAGGACAATACTGATTATTGAGCATCATCAGCCGCCATCCTTGCTACCTTAAATAACTCACTAACAATCCACTCGACTATCTAAACAAACCCGGGATCATAAAAGCAATCAAAACAATATTATATAATATTATGCAACTTTACCGACACGTGCATTTCATACAATACTTATGAATACAAAATGTATTTAAAATGTTGTCTAAGCATGAAGTTGTAAAGATCTAATGATAAGAAAAACGTTTTATATACGATCAATTTTAAAGGTCCCTCTCCACAACAACGTAAGCGTATCATACTAGTACGAAATCTTAAAGCAAAAGAAACAAGCAACGAACATGCAATATTTCTTATTCTATGGTGTAAAAGGATGTTTATACCCACCATGTGGTTAATTGTTAGTTATTTATAATATACAAGCTTGGGAAGAGTAGGTACTTATTTTACCTATGGTCTTTTTTGATGACCTGACTACGTTTTTGCGACATTTCATGATGATCGGTTTAGTAGTTAAGGCGTGAAAGCGTTACAAATAAACAGACAAGCTGACATTCGCATTTAAAATATTATTTTGAATTACCTGCCCGTAGCGACACATGCATAATAATATATACCCCGATTTTCTGTGTTATTTATTAATGAATCTCTCCATTTACTTTCATGAAAGGTTTATAATTTACTATATTATAAGCCCTATTAAAGATAGAGCGGATAATTTATTGTCAACAAAAAAATATAACAACTGCTATTAAAAAAAAATTATATATTATACTTTTTTTATATAACATAACATAAATATCAAGGCATTGGCAAATGTTAACATTAAATACATACATATATACAAAACGAACTAGGAAATATAAAAAATGAAGGCAATGAGAATGAAATGGGCAAAGGGACCGGACAGAATACCATTTTTAATGGCAGCATAAATAGTGTTGTTTATTATTGCTACCATTCTTAATAATAATTATTTACTTAATTATTACATAATAATCTATAGAATATCAAAGCAATGATCAAAAAGTTGGTCACATGTACAAAATCTGTGCTGCTTCTGAAAAATATCTAATACTTTAATTTTTCTTGATTCAGTAATTGCAGCCTTTTATTTTCTGTTTAACCAGTCGTGTCCTTGATTTATACACTTAGGATGACTATGCTAAGTGTATAAATCAAAGACACGACTTCGAGTCCACCTTAAACTAATAAGGTACCGCCTTCCATGGCATAATAAAAAATTACAGTTTTAATTTCTAAATAACATTTTATTTGCTCACTGTTACAAATACTATGAAACCTAAAAATATTCTACACCTACGCCTACCGATTTTGGGTTAAAAAATGTGTATTTATCTATGCATGTATTATTTTTTATTTGTTCGCTTACGATCATAGCGTGCAACAGTAAAGTGAGTGGAAACCTTAAATCAAAGTGTAAACGTATTTAACAACCTTGAGTAACCTTCAGCAACCAGTCGTTTGAACATTCATTATTTATTACAATTAGTTGTTAACATAGCTCTATACGATCAAAGTAAAATAACTTAACGTCAACATTTAAATTAAATTATTGGAAGGTCGCAATAAATTGATTTACTATGAAAGATTTGAGGTAACAAAATCAACTACAAAAGAAATACATTACATATTGCTCAAATGGTGTTGCGGTTTAATTATTCACCTCGCCATTGAGAGGGTGTCAAATGTTGTGATCTTGATTTCTCCAAGGGGTAGAAATTGTGTGATTCACAGATACTTGGGCCGAGACTAGGTGTCACCTAATATACCGACGTTGTTTTAATTTTTGTATAGTTATTCCCCGTGGGGGAATATATTGATGGTAGTTACGGCTTTGATATGTGTTAAAGAGATACATAGTATAATGCTTGTTTATTCCTGCCAAAGCAGACAGAGGAGTAGTGTCCTCTAAATTGTGCCAATAATGTTTATACATAAATATGTTCCGTGCAACAGAAGGTATCCTTATCTACCAGGCATATTTCATCATTTAAAAAAACATAAATAAATAATTTATTATTATTATTTCGTGCTACTAAGAAGATTATATTATTATAGAAGATCCCAATAACACGTCCGATTCGGAAAATATACTTGGGAGTTAACTTTTGGCAGATAACTTATGCCTTGATAGGCACTCAATAATAAATATTCCAGGTAACTGGCTGAATGATATAGCGTCAATAAAAAATAAGTTAAAAGAGATATCACAGTCCAGCACCTAATCCAAATTAAGAATTCACAGCTAACGCCATCTATCGCGTTTGAAACGAAATGATCAAGTCTCAGTTGTCAGCCTATATTTAAAATAAAATAACTAGATGGCAGTCATATTTAATTGTGGTTTAATTCAGATTTTTTAGATAAAGTGTCTAGTCTCGTGTGATCGACTGAATTAAAACTTTTACGTTTGTGAGGATAACCACATACACCATTTTTACACTATTTCTATTTAAATTTGGTTGTAATGGCCTTTTCGCAATAGCGGAAAAAAGAACGTTTTAGGAACTGAACTGAAACTGGTTCCGACATTTCTTTGTTAAATATTATATCATTGGCTGGACACGTCTGCCGCATGCATTCTGTGAAGTGAGCACAATTCGTAACCAATCAATCTTGGGTGCCACAAGACAATCGACGGCGACGACGGGGAAGACCAAAACAGAGCTAGCAAGATGGCATAGACGTTTTTGAACTGGCACGGGATAGCTACCAATAGAGGGATGAGGAAATCTAAGAGGAACCTTTGCCCAGATGTGAGACCGTATGTCCGAAAGCCTAACAAAAAATTTAATAAGGAACATAGTTGATGCCTTCGTTTTGGAAATGTATTTCTCTTTCAGTGTTTATTCAATAGTTTGTATCTTATGATACTTGTAGGGAAGGGAGATATCTCTTTCCAAAAGGTATCATAGAATAGTCAAAATAACTCTTCTTACGTAATTAAGTAATTATGGAATATTTACGGTTTCGTTTATAATTGATTAATTATAAAATAACTCACATGGCAATTATATAATTCCACATGATCAATAACCAGTTAACCTTTAAATTTACGTCAGTATGACATTCCGTATCGCTTGTCATATGTTATGACGTCATATAGAGCATAATTATGATATCAATGACGTCAGTAGAATAAGTTTTGAGAAAAGCCTTAACAGTTGTTTGTATGACATAAACATAAACCCCACGTTCATTATATACAATATCAGCCCTTTATTAAACTGTCCCACTGCTGGGCACGGGCCTCTTCTCAATGTGAGAAGGGTTAGACCATAGTCCACCACACTGCCCCAGCTCGGGTTCGCAGACTACACATATCTTCGAGAACATTATGAAGAACTCTCAGACATGCAGGTTTCCTCACGATGTTTTCCATCACCTTTAAAGCAAGCGATAATTAACTATTTAATAAGCATATAACTTCGAAAAGTGAGAGATGCGCGCCTTGGGTTCGAACTCAAGACCTCTGCGTGGCACTCCAACGGTTTCCCACTAAGCTATCGCTGTCGTACATTATAAATGCATTTGTTAAGTAAATCTTTATCAGAATCAGTATATATGTACATCTGCTATCGGTATAGTATAGTATAGTATAGTATAGTATAGTGTCATCCTAGGGTTTATAGCTACCTCGTTGGCGTAACGGTATAGTATGCGACTGTTGTGCACGTGGTCTCGAGTTCAATCCCAGGTCAGACGAACTGACATTGGGTTTTATTGTTAACACATTATTAGCAGCAATTCGAAGTTTAGAAATACATACATAGGTCCGATAAATCGGATATAAGCTCGTCTCTCTATTATGCCCTGCTGCCATGACTATTCATATATACTAGCGGTCGCGAAGTGGTCGAAATTCGACCATAATTAATTTAAATTTTAAATTAGATCTTTGTTAAGGTTTTATTGTCTATAACTGTAATGACATTTCATTTAGTCACCTACTCCACACACATATGCAGCCATAGTTCCAAAGAATTCTACGACATCAGACGAACAATACCGAAATACTACGAACGCGATTCGACTGCTTGTATCAAATGCATGGTTGTGTGCGTGTAGTGTTTTCCATTAATTTAATGTATTTCTAATGCATTTTTTATAAAAATATTAGGATTCGCCACTTCTTCTCCATATAAACTTTAACTGTGTCAAATTTCATACTCCTCCGTCCACGCAATTATTTTCGTAATAAGGGGTACAAAGTTTTTGCTTCACGTATAGGTAACTGCCTCCGTGGTGCGGCGGGTATGAATGTGACTGCTGTGCTTGAGGTCTCAGGTTCGAATCCCGGGTCGGGCCAACAAAAAAGCTATTGGGTTTTCTGTTAAGAAATCTCAATAGCAGCCCGTAGTTAGGAAGTTGGCGTTATTAAAAACCCCCGTGCCTCGAAAAGCACGTAAAGCCGTTGGTCATGCGCCTGATCTCTCTCCGGTCGTGTCGGATTACTGTCCCACCGGATCATGATAGTGAGGGAACAGAGAGTGCACTTGTGTTTGCGTACACGCTTGTGCACTAAAATATCTCCTGCGCAGATGGCCAGTCTCCGTTAAGATTGGCCGCCGTAACTGAAATTCGGTCCGGTGGACATTATTATGATTTAAACCCAAAGCTGGCGAAAAATAGATTTAAAATATAGGTATCTCCCTTTCCCTCCAGGAAAATAGGCGTGTTTGTCATGAAACCTTATTTAAAACATCACGTATATATGTGTGTGTGTGTGTCATGTATATGTGATATTTTAAATAGGGTTTCATGTTTAAATGTATTTAAATGTTTTCTGCTACCATGACTATTGATAGTCTATACAGGGTGTGTCGTAAATAGTGGTCCAGAGTAAAGGAGTCGATACACTGTATTCTTATGTATCGCATACCGAAATTTTAAGCATTTTCAGTTAAGGGTCTCCTAACAAAAAATAAAAATTCTTTTTTAAAATTTCTGCACCTTGCTTCACGAATTTGGCTGTCATTTCAACAAATATCAATATTTTTTAATTCTGTTTTTTTATTATTACTCTTGAATATGTGTACTATCATATCCAAACCCTTTTTTATGTTTTGAAATCAAAGGTACTTAAAGAAATTAATCTGTTTCCAATTTCAATACTCATCTTCAGCAAATCATATGACTTTAGGGGCATAAAAAAAATGGTTAAAATTTCGGTATGTGATACATAAGAATACAGTGTATCGACTCCTTTACTCTGGACCACTATTTACGACACACCCTGTATATTTCGATATAATTATACCCACATTTTAATGTTGCTTTGCATTTATATATATTTATGATTGCCAACAAATTACTTACAACTACTAGGTAATTTAAATTGATTAATCAAACAATTTAAAATGCCACTAGTTTTTAATTAACAATTAAATACGTGTTATAATTTTATTATTTCATAAAGGTATGTCGAATCGTACATTCATTATTTTTCATAAGCAATTTGATTAGTAGTTCAATATAATTAAAGTAACTTGTTACCGTTTTTAATAGGTTACATTCTACTTCTCAGTGCAACTGACTTAGTAAATATGACTGCTGTGCATAAAGTTTCGGGTTCGCATTACGGATCGGTCAGTGTTTTTAGATTATCTTGCAAAAAATCCCAATAACAGCGCGGAATCTAAAACTGTGACCTAAAGGCGTCCTCAGGCTCGCTTGTTTCGTGGGTTAAAAATCATACATACATAGATTGACGCCTGTTTCCCAGAGGGATTCTGACAAACTTCTCTGGCTTCATTCACTTTCATCACATTCCTCATACACGCTCGCCGGTTTAAGGTGCTCTTAACCTGGCCTTTATCCAGAACGTCTCCGATCTGATCAAGAAACGTTTGCCTAGGTCTTCCCCTTGCGACTGTTCCATTCACACTAGCCTTATAAACTTTCTTAGTCAGTCTTTTCTCGTCCATCTTTTCTACATGCCGAAACCAGCTTAACATACCCTTTCTATTCTCGTCACCATATACACTTTCAAGGCGCATGAGAGATGCCGCATGAAAGTGGATATAGTGACGAGAATAGAAAATATAGTTCTAATCACACTATTCCTTATTCTATCTTTCAGAGTCACACCACATTCTTCTTCTCCCTAGTCTTTATTATTCCCAAGTCACTTGGTGTCGGCTTTCTAGTCTAACCGGATTTGACTGGATATCAGTTTTTACACGGAACGACTGCCATCTAACCTCCGCAACCCGAAGGCTAACGATACCCTAAGGCTAGACTAGTGTCAGGATATTAGAGGGCACTGACTTCCCAATAACGAGTGGCATAGATGTGCATGGCAGCCGGGACCGACGGCTTAATGTGCTCTCCGAGGCACGGAGCAGGCGATAATTATTGTCAATCAGTACGCACATAATTTCGAAAAGTCATATAACTTCCGAAACTCAGACGTGCGTGACGTGGGTTCGAACCCGAGACTCTCTGCATTGCAGTCTGTTGGTCTCCCCACTGAGCTATCAGTAATCGGTAATTTCTGACATTCCTCAATATTCAAGTTATTAATTACTAAATAATTTAAAAAATAAACGACAGAGCGGCGTTTCGTTGTTTTTTTATAAAAACATACGAAGGCAATTACTATACCGCTAATTTATTTAAATAGCCGATACGATCCAATTTATAGATTCTAATAAAAAATTCTACTATTCGAAACATTATTGAAAAGTTAAACAGAATTTTTGTCTATTAAACAATATTTAAAAATAGGTATTTTTTATTTTAATTTATCCCGCACGTTGTAAAGTGCTTCATGACACAGGATTTATGCCAAATAAATCCCTTGCACTCTCAGACCAGGAACAAGTATTTGTGGGTCATACAATCTTTTGCCCCGTGTGGGTTTGAACCCACAACACTGGCAATAGCCAGTCGCCTACTGAAACCACTACGCCATTTATTTACTCAAATATATACTAGCTACTATGGTTGGTATCAACTGTCTAAATACCTATATTGAAGTGTGAATTACAAGATTATGTTTGTAACTTGACATCGGCAACATAATATCAAATTATGTTACTCCTTAGATTATTATTGGACTTTCTAAACAGTCCTTGAATATGTTAACATTGCAAGACATTTAGTATTAAATTAGTACACTTAAATGTCAGTGGACAGCCGATACTACTGATAATAGGTGTTCTATTGTTAAATATAAAGGATCGCTTAAGATTTTTATCAATGGTTGACGAAAGTTCAAGTTAACAATATATTTGTTATTTGAAGTTGTTAGCTATTATTTAACGTGCACGCTGCTGTCATTAAACTTCTCAGAAAGTAATGCTTGTTAAGTTAACTTATTATGCATGCTTTAGTATTATACATTAGTTCACACAAAGTGGATCGACGACCTGGTAAGGGCCGCGGGAAACGGTTGGAAGCGGGCGGCCGAAATCAGTCTGCGTGAAAACCCTTGGCGGAGGTTTATGTCCGGCAGTAGCCGTTCGGATGAGATGATGATGATGAATATACATGTATATTAAGTCAACTTCCGCACTAGTATAAATTCTTGTATTGCGGGAGCCTTACAAACATGCAAGCAACGGACAAAGAACATCCAGCCTGAGAAATGCTATTCGAACCCACTACACTCGACGTAATGATCGTGGTGAAGATGACCACTAAAAACTAGTGGTTTAGTGGTCATCTTCGAAACTTCGCCTCACGTGTACATAAGACAACATGCTTTTTATATTTTACTAGTTTTCACCCGCGACTTCGCTCGCGTAAATAATAATAATAATATTCTACCACATACACACAACACCATCTAGCCCAAACTAAGCAGAGCTTGTACTATGGGTATAGACAATGGATAAACATACATATATACTTATTTTTTTGTAAATACATACATATTATACATAGAAACACCCAGACCAAGACAAACACCCATGTTCATGCACAAAAATGTTTGACTTGTGCGGGAATCGAACCCGCGACCTCAGGCGTGGCAGTATGTAATGTAGGTTAGGTTAGGTTTGCAACAGTTCTTTTTTCTGGATGAAAGGTACCCTATGTCTTATTGTTCTGTACCCCTGACAACGTGTATGCAAAATTTCATGTTGATCGGTTGAGTAGTTAGGCGTGAAAACATAAGAAACAAACAAACTCATTTTCGCATTTATAATATTTGTAAGGACTAGCAATTTGTGGATTAAATTACTTGTTTTGATTTTGATTTTGCTTTAGTGTTCTTGTTTACCCTCTCCAGCTAACCTAGAATGCCTGTTTTAGGGTTGAGTTCATCAGTAGTGTAATAGATGGGATACGAACCCGCGACCTTTCAACCGCGAACCCAATGACTTATCCATTGGGCTACTGCCGTTGATAATTTATTGACCAGACCCAGAAGCAATGCCTCTCTTTTACAGAAAAACATTGTTAAGATTTTATCAAACACCTTTTTGCAGTTATATACATTCATAGTCTCATGCAGATGTCCCCGAAGGGTTAGGAGGGTGTTCTATTACAAACACACTTCAACAAGAATAGTTTTTGGTTCCACGTTATTGGTGAATTCCAGAATCTGTTTTGCTAATAAGTTACTGATGGCTTGATCGAAGAACCCATAAACACTTCGCTCAATCTGGGTATTAAACCTGAAACTCATGCACAATGGTTGCATTCACCATCGTATATAAATTGACAGATCAAAATTCTACACTGAGTCTTTGGGTGCCGACAAAAAACATGATCAATGTTCAACTACTGCCTTGTTACAATTTGACTAATAAAATGTCCAAATTACTTGGGTAAGATTTAAATAAATATTACCATCTATTTGTTTATTGCTCAGTTACATAGCTCATTGATATACATAAACATGTTCTAGTCTAACACGTTAGTCATAAAACGAAACACTAAAGCTCCACTTGTAAGGATATAACAAACCATTACAGTCATAAAATAGTCACGACCTTGAGACTAAGTCTTGTCATATCCTTGACCACACCGCTCCAAATTATTTAACATGAAACATTGCCTTACGCAAATTGTATCATACAAAAAACTAAATAAAAATAGCCTCACTTTTCTTGCGAGCAAACAAAGAGTTGATCAACGACCTTGAGTTAACTAGTCGGTTGCGCATACGCAGCGATTTCGATCTCGTTCGACGTAAGTACGGTCAACAAGAAAATCAGAGGATTAAATATAGAATACTACTTTTACAGGTGGTATAAAAAGGTGATACAGTTATAGGCTTCTTAGTTTATTTAATGCTTAGTTCAAGTGATAAAAATTAAATATTTGATTAACGACCAATTAGCATACCTCTTAGAATGTCGGCGATTGGTAGTTTCAACTGCATGTATGGTTAACAAATTTTAGAATAAATAACCTAAAATAGACTATGGTCGTTTTAAGATTAAGGTTCAAAGTCAGATAAAAATGAATTAAATGCTCACGACATATGAAACTGAACCTATGGCTATTTAGGATTTTTTTTACGTTTTCATAACTGAAAGGTTGCATAATCTCTGATTAAACACGAGATAATGTCTAATTGATAAACTCAGAAACTACTAAAATCATTTTAATAATTATTTTATCATTAGGAAGCTTCTTTATCGCGAAGTAATATAGGCTATATAACATCACGCTACAAGACACGCGAGCGGAGCATTAATTATAAACGTGGCTGAAATCATGACGGACGGCTTGTCAATATTAAAAATCTAAAATTAAATTAAGCAATTAAAAAGTATATTTTTCGGTGCACCGTACAGAGGCGCTCTCAATCCGCATTCCAACGGAACAGCTGAATCACGTTTTGGTGTCACTGCGCATCAATTTTGGTAGCTTCATTCATGGCGCATCAAAGTGTCAACGACCCAAGATGAGCAGTTCATCTAACGGTAGTATTGTAAGAAAGTGACTTATAAGTTTAAAAATAGAATATTTGGGATTTTATTTTTATACTGTTAAAATGCAGAAGGACCTGTTACCACGGCATATTATGATCACTTTTATAAGCGCTGTTATGTTTTTTAAAAGTTGCCAATTATTAATATGGAGTGGTGTTACTAGCGCAAGCGTTCAAAAATCAATTAGGACTAATTAATTTTCCTTGGAACGTAAGTTCAAATGTAATTTATTGTATATCTATACTTAATATTATAAAGCTGAAGAGTTTGTTTGTTTGTTTGAACGCGCTAATCTCAGGAACTACTGGTTCAATTTGAAAAAATATTTTAGTGTTGGATATCCTATTTATCGAGGAAGGCTATAGGCTACATAACATCACGCTACGACCCACGGGGGCGGCGCAGTAACGATAAACGCTAGTGAAACTCCGGTAACATCTATCGTAGATATATCTAGAGACATATTCGTATCAAGCACATTGTTATTCAGTTTTTACGAGAAATTCTTAGAAGCAGCAGAGAGTCTTTACGGCACGTTTATTTTTCTTGATGAAAAATATACAAAATTATTCCGAGCGTCAAAAACGGATTCTCAATTAATCCAGAATATCAGAATAGCTTAGGCTCATCAGTTAATTGATATCCACTAACCCCTTATACTTATCACATATTCCCTATATTATCACTCAAAAAGGAAGTCATATTATCCTAGCTACCCTAATCCTAATCCTATCCTAACTAATATTATAAAAGGGAAAATGAGTTTGTTTGTTTGTTACCTTTTCACGCCTAAACCACTGAACCGATCGTCCTGAAATTTTGCATATACGTTGTCAAGTGTACAGAAACGGACATAGGCTATCTTTCATCCAGAAAAATTACAGTTCCCGAGGAAAACAACAATAACGTTCTTATGATAATAGATGGCGCCACGTGTCTTTCGAATCATGATTGAATTATATTATTACAAGCAGAGTACAGCCCGAATTGATTGTCAAATTCTAATTTATCGCAAGCGAAGCCGCGGGCAAAAGCAAGTAAGATAATAAAAGCTTTAGTCGTGGCACCTCATTTTATTGCCATCAGAATCTATGCAACTCCATCAGTTAAGATTGTAAGTCTGGAGAAGCATATTGTAGTCTACTGGGCTTAATTACGGACTCCGTGTAACAACTAAGTATATCTTAATAGGAAACCCAATCTAACTTTGCCTGAAACGGTGGACAAATTTGGGACTCAAGATGGGCTGCAAAATTATGCGCATATATTTTCATATTGTTTAATAACAAATCTTTATATAAATATCGTAAATATAATTTAAATTTCTCCTTAAAAACAAATTGCATGTCATCTCGACCCAAAACAAATAATAAACAATCCGTTTCACCTCATTTCCGCTCAACAAAAAACTCGTGCGCAGCTTTGCTCATCCACAGATCACGTGACTCTTCATTCATAACGCCGCCGCGGCGTGCATCAAATGTGAATGACCTGAGATGACTCGAGATGAGTTCGTATTACTCATCTATGTTAATTCGTTTGAATACATTATCCGTGGGAATCTTTATGGTAATTTTGTTGAAGATGTGTTTCTTATTAAGTATTTGTTTTGATTAAAATTAATTCCTTCGAGCAGTCGACGCTACGTATTCAGTTGTAATAACGATCGGTCTAAGGTCAGGGAGGTTAAGTAAACTTCGGTGCGATCAGTTCATAGGTGAACGACTGCTTATGAATATCTGGTATTTTCTTAACATATCTAACTATACTAATACTATACAGCTGAAGAGTTTGTTTGTTTGTTTGGCTGAACGTGCTAATCTCAGGAACTACTGGTTCGAATTGAAAAATTATTTTATTGTTGGATAGCTTATTTATCGAGAAAGGTTATAGGCTATATAACATCACGCTACGACCCACGGGGATGGTGCAGTAATCACAAACGCGGGTGAAACCGCGGGCACATCTAGTATTCTTATAGTTATGATAGCGAGTATCTGAAGTAGACTTCTAAGATCCCCCTGGTGCAGATTGAATCTGTTGAGCACGTCTATAGAGCAAACTGCCAGACTACGTGTTGCTACTGAAATCTGATGCTTATTGGCCCAAACCCGAAATCGAATCCGACTCCCTACAATTGCCGGAAGCATAAGCGCAAATATATGTTAACCGAGATGACTACCGGAGCAGGCCTTAGGCGGTCAGTCTATAGATGGGTGACCGCTTAGTTGTATTTCATCTGAGCATCTCCGTGCTTCTGAGGGCACGTAAAAAGTCGGTCCCGGTTGTTGTCAAATTGACAGCAGTCGTTAAGCCATGTCAGGGGCCTACGGGCGGCTTGAACAACTCTTGACAACAGGTTGGTCACTAACCACACAAAAAGAAGAAAGAAGAATGCGTTATTAACAACAAGGTATTCACAAGTTATCATGAAATGTTGCTATAGTACACTTCTGCCTTTCATTTTAAGGACATGTTTGGAACAAGTTTTCTGCACTATAACATCGTGTATACATGAGCGAATAATTTTGATATATTTAATGATTTTAATCATCTCGCTACAGCAATAAGGCTTACAAATGCCAAAGATTAATAAATAGGTATAATAATTCATGACAAAAATATCAACCTTCCATATAATAGAAGAGAACTGAATGCGAGCGACATATTTGTCATTGTCTTGCCGACGCCATTTTTATTGCGGTAGGTATTAACATTTACTGACAAGTAATGGAGCGAACCTTTTACGTTAAATAATGGCTGACATATTTATAGATAAGCTTGATATGTATGAAAACGATTCCGATGGCGCAGAGGTAGTGATTGCGACTATCGTGCCTGTGAGACCCAGGTGCGCATATGTTATTTAGTTTTTTGTTGAGAAATTTTCAGTAACAGCAAGGAATCTGGAACTCTGTACCGTAGACGATATTAGGATCATTCTAAAGCCGTTGGGACCAAAACCATTACTTACGAAATGTAAATTCCTTGGAGACTACATACCTTACGTTATAAATGAATGTGTATAAATGATGATTATCTTGTAAGATGACAAGTGACATAATATAATATTCGACTACGCAGCCAGATCACAAAAATAAATATGCAGACAAGATTATTAACCTGTTATCCATTTGTAAGCTAAAAGGTAATTCAAGTGGAAAATAACTCTTTAAACCAAAGTAGTAGTAATATGAACATAATTGAAGTAGCACACACAATCTTTTAAACGAACTAGCAGAACAAGTGACATTAAGCTAAAACAGACAACATGACTCAATTTACAACTAATTTATTGTAACACAGGATAGCAAATAGACCTTCAACAAAATTGCTACTTACAGTCTAGAAATATCAACCTTAATGGATTCTAGGTAGCCCAATTCACTTTGTCTATAATTTAGTTTAAAGTTCTTAGCTATTAGCAATTGGAAATAAGTATTGCTTTGTTACTGCGGCTACTTGAATTGAATGTCTAAATTTAATTTTAGCCACGTCATTATTTTCTACATTTTGTCGATGAACTTGACATTCTCTCGGTTATTTGATAGGTAACCATAATGATATGAAGAAACACAAAACATAGAATAAAAATTTAAAATCGTATGTGACTCCAAATTAAATACATCAATAATAACATTTACAACAATTAATATGTATGCCTAAATTTCGGAAAAGTATTTATGCTCCAGAACTTTGGATTGGAGTGGAAAATTTCACCAAAGTAAAAATAAATTTAAACAAGATCAAATTATAAATAATTAAGTTTAACTGGAAAATGACTATTCAAATTGATATTCAATTGTTCTAGAATACATCGGAATTGATCTCGGTATATCTATTTTAAAATATCGACACCCAATGTTTACACTGCTGCAGAGGCGGTGACAAGCTGGTCTCAATTACGAGCACCTTTTATATACCTTCTTACATCGTAAAAGTACTCAACCTATACATGTATTGGACTGTCTCGACGCAATTTCTATGTGTGCATGAAACATAATTATTATTTCCGCACACGCACACTTATTTTATTACGTTTGGACGTGTACTACTACCTGTAAAGGTCGCAACGTCATAGTGATTTGCAAAAACTGGAAGGCCGTTTCAACATTGTTAGATTTTGCAATAATGCTTTATAATAATATGCGTAGAAATGTATGAATTTAATTTTGCTAATGTTAGTGTTCATGACTTTAGTAATTGATTTTCTTGGATCTTAATGTATATTATTAAGAAGTCTATTACAAATATGATGATAATAGATAGATCTTAATTTTGCTAACATTGAAAATTGTGCAGTCAATTTACATTTATTAGTAATTAAGAAACTATTAAATGATTCAGACATATAACTCTATAGTTGGCATATGACACACGTGGTAAATTATATCCTGGTACATATTTTAAAGACTAACCTGCCCCCGAAGGTCAAGTTAAGAAACCGAACAAAGAAACAAATGGATTTCAAATTAATTAAATGGATAACAATATTTTTCGCTATCGAATTGTATTTATCTATAAAACATTACCAAGCTAAATAAATTAGTACACGGATATCTACTCTAAATTTATTTTATACAACCATTAAACACGTATTAACATTTTAAAATTGGCTCTGTATATTAATGGGTTCAATTGATTAATGTTTTTATTAATGAGCCATATTTTATCTGTTCTACTCGTTAAGATTTAATGGCATCATGAAATAATTCCCGAATTACTGATCAGGATATCGTTTTTGTATTAAGTGTCGATAATTATATGTGAGAATTTTTGCTTTTGATTAATAGCATGATTAATTACTATGTATCAGATTATGTTAACAGCCAAACTAGTATTGACTTTTCAAATTTTTTATATTAATAACCATTAAGCTATTATAGATCCTACTTTTGCTTTAATTTTGTAATTATATTTCTTACATGTTATTTTTCTTTTAGGATTTTTGCGGTCTTTCCTCATCAATCTTCGTTTTCATTATATGCTTCCTTCTTTCTCACGTCCTTGTTCATAACGTCATCCCTTTCGAATGTCATAGCATTTATACTTTTACTTTCCTGTAATTCCAAACAAACAATAAATTGATGTGGCTGATTTAAATAGCTGCATAACTATGACCCTTATTATCTGTCAAAAATTTACTTTCATTAATCATCGTAACATGTTTAAATGATTTGTTTTTGTTTGATGTATATCTTATTACAACATCTTAGTTAAACAAACCACATATTTTATTAACAACCTAATTATACGAACTCAGTTACATTATGCAAGACCATAAATAATGATTACCGAAGAATCACCCACCGTTATACACGGTTTAAGTCACAAGCTCTTTATTGTCTTTTCTTCAATGTTGGGATCTGAATAATGATGATACATTTAATATGTTGCATAATAAATTGGATCAATGTACTTTATTTATGCATCGGTAGTTATTGTCTAACTCTTTCTTATGTTTAATTATAAGATATTAAAAACCCATACTCTATGTGCTTCATTTAAACTTTATTTCAATTATGTTTAATGTCATAAATCTAGCAGAGGAACACTGACTTCCAAGATACAGGTTCTTACCTAGTTTGGGAGACAGAAATCCTATACATATAAAAGTGCATTGCTACTAGTTCTTATGTAATCATGTCATCTCATCATTGTACTATCGGCCGTTTTGAAGGAAAATAAAAATAAATTATAACACTATAGCTGCCACTTATTAAAATCATGAGTCACGACATTCGTTACACAGAAAAAAGGTCACTTTATGCTTCGAAGACTTAGTCATAGTTGTATCGACTTTACTTAGTTTTTATTTTGCGATTAGTTTAATTCTTTGTTTGTCAAAGTTCAATGTCTGGGATATTTTAGTAACACCAAGTAGATTGATTTGATATACTTTTTACTTAGCTTGATTATTTGTATCGACAAAAGCTTCTACGTCAAGGCCGGTCATTAATAAAACTAATTCAAGTCTGCTTTGGACCTTAGAGTCCTTAGTGATTATCTCTACGTAACTATTGTATATTGAATGCAATCATGATATTTATTATATCTTTGATATATGAACTAGTTTTAAGTTCGTTTGCTATTAAAAGAACTGCGATACTTTGGTATACAAGAGTATGTTACTATATGAGTATGTTATAATACGAGTTTATAGGTACCAGAGTATATTATATATACCAGAGTATGTCTCGATGAAACTCGAAAGTTGACCTTTACGAAAGGAATAACTTTGGTGCCAACGAAACGGAGCCAATTTACCTATAGTCAGCTCTACTCTCCACTGAAATATTTTGAAATCTTCTATAGGCAAAGATCAGCAACATAGGTTATACCTTTACCAAAGCCATTTAATCACTTTACCGTTTATAATAATAATAATAATAATCTTTATTCATAATAGAGGACAATATTACGTCATAAATATTTTTGAAGTGAAAACTTCTTTAGCGGCGTTGTGCACTTTTTTTGTGATGAGTAAAAATGTCACACTCGCTTAAAAAAATTAACAAATTATATACTAAAACCTTCCTCGAGAACCAGTCTATCTATTGGTGAAAACAGCATGAAAATCGGTGCAGTAGTTTTTGAGTTGATCCCGAACAGACAGACAGACAGACGCGGCGGAGGACTTTGTTTTATAAAATGTAGTGATAGTGATACGTTTTACAGATTGTTTGAAGTCCCTGGCTCCTGTGCTAGGAGAAGCCTGTGTTACAGAATTTGCTATTTTTTTTCTGGTTACCAAATCCCTCAACGCTAGTATAGCAAAATCTTATACCTTGCACCTCGTGTTATGTAAACGTATGTAGCTATCAGTTTTCGGCGCTCACACAGCATGCAGTACAGGGTTCAATGCCACGGTCGGCCGCTCTCAGACGTTGCATTGCGTTAACTAATTGTTTTGAACATCTTTTTTACAATGAGCTCGAATAATTATTATGAGACGAGTTATGTAACGATGCGTATGTACTACGTAGGAGAGTTTAATGTATTAAGTTGACTGGTTTAAATAATATTGTATTGAAGGTTGAATCATCTTTAAATATGGTATTTTATATAGATTCATTCGTAAAGTAAAGATATAAAAACTACAGCACATGTAATTAGAACATAAGATGACTACAAATCCTGAAGAAGAGATGACCAATGTACGTATTTTCTTTATTTCTAAATGAAAGTAAAGGTGTTTTGTTGTACAATATTATTTTAAATATTAAAGAAAGATTTGTGTATACTTCTGTTTATCTCTCCACGTTAAGTGTATAGAAAGGAGAGTATATAATAATAAAAACAGTATAGAAAAATGCTGCAGCTTTGTAATAAAAAATAAAATAACGCCTTCTACATAATAGTTTACATGTTTTGACTACCTCTATGGCATGGCATATATTATGTACATTAAATAAAATATTGCTATAAACATTTCCTGCAGCATTTCATTGGTTTTATCTGTCTCGAAAGTAACCTTTGAATGGACTTAAATATAGGGATAAGCAGACTTATCCCTACATTTAAATTGAATTAAGTTTAACTTAATTTAAAAGAAGAGATCTTTAAGGCAAAGGCCAAGGAAGATTTATGTTGTAGCAGTAAAAAGTAGTTTAAAATTACAACTTCATTCTGCCTTGGAAATGTCATGAAAATATCACATGGAATTAATAAGTACAGCTTTTTAATTTCATGATCACATATCATTTCGTCGAACTGTAATCATTTAGGATGTTTTACATTAAGGGAACTACATACATTATGACCTGTTTTTAATACTTTAAGCAATCTTATATTTCTTTCTTGAGATAGATAGAAGGAAATATAATCTCAAAAGGAAGGGTGCGAAATCTACTTTTTTTTTATACGACTAATTTGACAATCAAGCATACAGTCCACCTCATGGTAAGTGGTCACCGTAGCCTATGGACGCCTGCAACACCAGAGGCATTACTTGCGCGTTGCCGACCCTTTAGTAAAGGAAGTGGGAAGGAGAAGGAGCGGGAAATTATTTGGTTTCCTATGAAATAACTGTATTCTACAAAGAAATTCGGTAAAAGAGGTTTTTAACATATTTATTGGCAATTCCTAATTTGACGATATTTTAAATATATAGTGGCTTGGCTTGAGTTAACTATTGTTTTCCTCATGCATTTTTTTAAGATAGTGTCCTTCTCCTATAGAGATTTCAAAGTATGGCGTAGGTAAGTAAAATTCTAATATAACAACAATAGCCCATAACTAGCACATGGTTACCTCTTGTATGTCATATTTATCATCTTCGTAGACCAGCAAAAAATAACGTTACTGCGAATAACAAAGAAATACTTATATTAATGAGACATTAAAATGAAATCCAATATGTGACGGTATTTATGATACTTTTATGGAAAACCGTTAATTCTATGTCATACTGCAAGCGATATAGAAGAGAAGCAGAAACTCGGCTGTTATCCGCTAATTTAATTAATAATAATAATATAATATTCTATCACATACACACAACACCATCTAGCCCAAACTAAGCAGATACTATGGGTACTAAACAATGGATAAACGTACATACTTATATACTTTTTTTTTTGTAAATACATACATATTATACATAGAAACACCCAGACCAAGACAAACATCCATGATCATGCACACAAATGTTTGACGTGTGCGGGAATCGAACCCGCGACCTCAGGCGTAGCAGTCGGTTACACTAACCACTACGTCATCGAGGCCGACTAGATATATAGAAGAGAAGCAGAAACTCGGTTGTTATCCGCTGATTTAATTGCATTGATATTGCAATGGTTTTATTGGTTTTCTTGCTTTTGTGATCAACAAATAGTTGTTTAAAATCTGGATCGACTTTTGTGGAGTTTATCTAATCGTCCAATATGATTAATCATCAAATACTATTAACATAAGCCTGGTTGTATATTTTGTATTACAAGTCCAGACATACAGATCGAAATATAATGCTTTTTTATTGTATTTGGATTGAGTACCGCATATATTAAATCAATGGGGTTATGTAATCTACATAGATTCATAGATTCACGCCTGTTTCCCAGAGGGGTAGGCAGAGTCTACGGATTTCCATTTGCTACGATCCTGACACACTTCTCTGGCTTCATTCACTTTTATAACATTCCTCATACACGCTCGCCTGTTAAAGGTGCTCTTAACCTGGCCTTTATCCAGAACGTCTTCGATCTGATCAAGATACGTTCACCTAGGTCTCTCCCTTACGACTGTTCCATTCACACTAGCCTTATAAACTTTCTTAGTCAGTATTTCCTCGTCCATTCTTTCTACATGCCCAAACCAGCTTAACATACCCTTTTCTATTCTTGTCACTATATCCACTTTCATGCCGCATCTCTCTCTAATCACACTATTCCTTATTCTATCTTTCAGAGTCACACCACATATATTTCTCAGCGCTCTCATCTCTACAGCATTTATTCTGTTCTCATGCTTCTTTTGCCATACCCAACTTTCACTTGCATAAATGTAGGCACTAACTTCATATATCTAAGTAAAATAAAATATCTTAAGATTATAAGGTTTAATCATATTAAGGATTATCTATCTTCATACCAAATATCATTAAAGCCTAGTCATTATTTTTTGACGCGAATCCTCAAGGATATACATTTTTACCCTTCCATTAATAACTATAGCTATCTAATATAAAAAAGGTTTTACATTTGTCACTTAAAGATTTCAACGTTCTCCATGAAAAATAACAACCCACAAGTGATATTGTTTACGCGAATGTTATTCATTGAAATTAAACTACTATATACGGATAATATAAATAGTACTATACTATTATATATAAATAGTATAGTAATAGTATAAATAGTTTTAATAGTTTCAATAATTTAATTAGCTTAAAAATTAATAAAGTTTAATAGTAATAGTAGTATAACAGTTTTTCTAAATTTTGTAATAAAGTGTCAAATAAACAACGCGATTAAATCCGTATAAAGTAGTTTAATTTCAATGAACCCACAAGTGAATTGTGAATGTTCTCGCTCGCAGTGGTACCTATGCCGCATGGTTATAATGGGCCATAGCCAGAATGCGGGCGTGCATTTCCAAGGCCGGCGATTATGGCTCATAATTCCGCATTGGATAAATGAATTTCTGACATGTTATAAAAATAAGATCTTATAGAGCTGTGGGCGGTCCGTCACAAAGTTTAAAATGTGAATAGTTAGCTACTGAGAAGCTTCCATACAAGCAACATTGTTCAATAAAATAACATATAATGGCATAGATGATATTGGTAATCTATACTAATATTATAAAGCTGAAGAGTTTGTTTGTTTGTTTGAACGCGCTAATGTCAGGAACTACTAGTTCGAATTGAAAAATTATTTTAGTGTTGGATAGCTTATTTATCGAGGAAGGCTATAGGCTACATACCATCACGCTAAGACCCACGGGGACGGCGCAGTAATGTTAAACGTGGGTGAAACTGCGGGAACATCTAGTGATAGATAAAAGTTTGAAATTTTAAAAGAGTTACATAATATTGTCTTCTGTTTACGCGAATAAATAGTATAATAGTATAGTAATAGTATAAATAGTTTTAATAGTTTCAATAATTTAATTAGCTTAAAAATTTGTAAAGTTTAATAGTGATTATAGTAGTGTTACAGTTTTTCAAAAAATTTTGTAATAGTGTCAAATAAACAACGCGATAAAATCCGTATATAGTAGTTTAATTTCAATTTTAAAAGAGTTAAAATTTGAGGCCTATTCTAACTCTATCCTCGGCTTTGCCACTGCGCCCAGTGGGTTTGAATACCACACGGGACAAAACTTTGTGTGATCCACAAATTATGGCTACGAGCTACCTATGTTTGACAAATAAATGATTATGATTATGATTATGAGTTTGGGTGTTCTTTGTGTCCGTTGTTTGAATATTGAATATGTTATATGTTCAATAATATTAATTATTAATTATTATGAATCAAATAATTACACAGAACAGAGAGTACCTTAACCTTCCTTATAAATGATCTTTATTATGCTCGTATGAATGGAATAACGTTTTAACGGCTGACATGATATCGGTAAAGAGTTAATGAATATTTATTAATGGGTGTCATCTGTGATGTTATCGAATATGACTTGCATACGGTTGCGAAATTAATTGATTGATTTTTTATTATTCTTTAAAACTAATGAAGTAGCTGAAATATAGCCTGTTTTAAAGAGTCTATACATAATTTTTATTTTCCATCTGATATGAAATCATTTTATCAATTTTGTCAAAATAATTTTAAATCTGTTATACTATTTGCATTTACACTTTCTCCCTCGTGTTGGCTACTTTTTAGTATCTAATAATAATCACGGGCAGACTATACCTACATACATACATACATAGATTCACGCCTGTTTCCCAGAGGGGTAGGCAGAGACTACGGATTTCCATTTGCTACGATCCTGACACACTTCTCTGGCTTCATTCACATTCATCACATACATACATAGTTCATAATAAAATTGTATTTGCTATTTTATTATAAACTATGTATGTATGTAAACAAATAAAAATCAGATTATTTTTTTATAGGTAGGTACATACATTCATCATCAGACAAGGTATAAAATAAAATGTGTGTTGATATGTTACCTACCACAAACATCTTTTCCAAAAATATGTTTATATTGATCTCTCTCTGATCACTGCGGCACTACGGCGGGTAGACACGCTAGGTTTTCAATAATGGATGCATTTAATAACATGCGTTATTCTGTGAGACCGCACTGTCTAAGCATACCTTATGTGTGTTCCAGTCTGTGACCATGAGCACCCACTCGTCTTTTGAGACGAAATTATATTTACGACTAGCTGTTACCTGCGACTTCATCCGCGTAGATTTTAACTAAAAAGTGTTTGTCTCCGCGGAATCCTATTTTTTTTAATCAAGGTAGCCTATGTATGTAGCCTCCTTATAACATCAGCTATCTGCCAGTGAAAGTCCCGTCTAAATCGGTTCAGCCGTTTCGGAGATTAGCCGGAAGAAACAGACAGACAGACAATAATTTTAAAAGTAGATGTTTTAGTATAGGTACCTTATATACTTTCATATGCATTAGATAAAAAGCTGTTATTTTGACATTACAAACAGACACTTCAATTTTATTTATTTGTATGTATAGATGTATAGATTTTATGAGTTTCCATAGTTGCTCGATTGTCATCATAACAATATGTTCATTAGCCAATTTTGTCTAATAAATTTTTTATATTGACATGCCAAAATAACTTAGGCAGATTGTTTCTAATATACATATTATAGATCAGACCTAGGCGTCGAAAATACTGATTGAACGATTGTATTTGTCGTGTGTATCTGTGACTGCTCTCAATTATTGAGACATATTTTCCCAACACGCACAGACAACACTGTGGGTCGATATGACGTATTTCGTATGTTTACTTCATGGACGGCAACTGCCATTGACGCGTAACGTAGCCTCCGAACATTCTCTTCGCTCACGGAAAGGAAAGGACACCTATAAACGCATTAGAATCTATACAAATAAATAAAATTGAAGTGTCTGTTTGTAATGTCAAAATAACAGCTTTTTACTAAATGCATATGAAGTATATACGATACTTATACCAAAAAATTTTTAATAATGCCATCATTTTATAAATGTCTGTTTATTCCGGCTAATCTCTGAAACGGCTGGACTGATTTAGACAGGACTTTCACTGTCAGATAGCTGATTTTATAAATAGAGGATATTATATAAAAAGTGTTTGTTCAGTTCGAAGAGATTTTTTTCTAAAATAGAAGTAGCCTAGGCAAGTAACTTAGGCTACTACTATTTAAAAAAAAGTCCAATGTACTAAGTAGCAGTAATGAACTAAGTAGCCTAAGTTACTACTTAGGCTACCTCTATGTTAGAAAAATATCTCAGCGTACTGACCAAACACTTTTTTGTTAAATTCCACGCGGACGAAGTCGTAACAGCTAGTAGTAGAGCCTCGCTGATTTCAGCATGAATGGCCACCGGCTCGACCGGGAAAGGACTACCCTCTCACAGAATATCGACGTGAAATAGCAGTATTCGTACTGTTGTATTTCGTTCGGTGAGTGAGAGTGCCGGAGGCCCAATTACCCACTTTTCTCCATCTCCGTCCCACTTCCTTTCCTAAAGGGTCGGCAACGCGCAATTGATGCCTCTGGTGTCACAGTCGTCCATAGGCTACGGTGACCACTTACCTTCAGGTAGGCCGTATGCTTGTTTGCTGCCTTAGTTGTATAAAAAATTAAAAAATACGAATGTGACTCTTTTTGAAGCAAAATCTTTATTTCAATGGCTTTTAGCAATTATTATCATACATACATTGAGGTATATCGTTACGTACACATATAAAATATTCTATTGATGTTAATGTGGTATACATATATGGCGTTTAATCTGCCAGATATGGTGGCAAACTTGTCATCAATAAATAATCTCAGTGATTGACTTGTCACTTGACTAAGTACTTTCAAATGCGTCAATTGTAAACTACCAATAATTGATACTCATGCGCTAATGGTACGTTGTGACGTTAGTACTCAGTAACGTCACAAAAATAGTATCACGCTGTGTGTTTACGTGACTGCTTCAGTAGTTAAGCAAGTAAGTCATTGATAGTAAATGTAACTTTGATGGCCTCGATGGCGTAGTGGTTAGTGTAACCGACTGCCTGCCACGCCTGAGGTTGCGGGTTCGATTCCCGCACAAGTCAAATATTTGTGTGCATGAACATGGATGTTTGTCTTGGTCTGGCTGTTTCTATGTATTTACAAAAAAAAAAGTATATATGTATGTTTATCCATTGTCTAGTACCCATAGTACAAGCTCTGCTTAGTTTGGGCTAGATGGTGTAGTGTAAAAAAAAAAAAAAAAAACTGCTGTGCGTGAAGTCTTGGGTTCGAAACCCAAATCGAGCAAAGTGTTACTGGATTGTTCTGTCTTTGCCCGGTGGACGGCAATAGGCTTGCAACGGGCCTCTGCCCGTGCCCAGCAGTGGGCCCGTTTAATACAGGGCTGATATTATTTACATTATCTATACTAATATTATGAAGCTGAAGAGTTTGTTTGTTTGTTTGGTTGAACGCGCTAATCTCAGGAACTACTGGTTCGGATAGAAAAAAATTTTTTTTTTGGATAGCTTATTTATTGAGGAAGGTTATAACCTATAGGCTATATAAAATCACGCTATGACCCAAGGGGGAGGCGCAGTAATCATAAACGCGGGTGAAACCGCGGGCACATCTATATTGCATAAAATAGTTGGCGCCATGTGGGTTTGATACTTCACTGCCCACCCCTACGGGAATAGAGATATGCGACTATGTATATGTATTCACGAGAGGTTAGGCAGAGCATTGGAATAACATTTTATATTGAGATTAAGTATATTGACCACCAAAAATAGTAATTGCACACCAAAATATACTAAAATATATCATAACGAGCACCTATATGCCTCAAAGAATAGAATAGAATATCCTTATTTGCTGTAAACAAGGTAAATTACATTGATGTCATATTATACTAAATTAGCACAAGCCTGTTTAGCCGTTACAAATAGCATGTAAATATAGGTACATGTTATATGGAGTTAACAAAGTATGTCTCTTCAAACAATCATAACAAATTTTAAATTAACAATGTCATAATTCCTATTTGATTAGTAGGTCAATTTGGTACTCATCACGCCGTATGTTCCATAAATTCTTTAACAGAGTAAAAGTTTTTCTGCATGAGCCAACCACGTAGAACTGTTATAAATTTATTTATAGGGAATACAATACAATACAAATCACTGCATTCCGTCTCGGAAGGGTTAGGTTATGTTAGGTTCCTTCTTAAACCCACCCAAAAATAGGAGCCCCGCTAAGCGGGGCTCCGTAGACTTATTTTGATCTCTTTGCTGTGCAATTAATATTTTTGGTATTAAAATGCGGTTTTAATTTTGGTGATCATTTACTATTTTTGACTGTTATATTTTACTATATCTGGTGATAAGTTAAACATAAGCCTTTTATATTTAGGCTACTATTTCTAGCGCCAAGATTATTGTGTTCTACTAGGCACAAATACAGTCACCGTGCTGCTGAAAAAAACGTATATTTAACCTGAGACCTGACGATCAAGTATTAAGACAATACAAAAAACGACACATGACATACCTTCATAGATACAGCAATCAATAGTAGTCTACAATTCCATATAATCCCAGTAACGTAACCTCGGAATTAGTTTGATACCTAACACTGTTGCATCTGTAACTGTTACTTGATATGTATTGCACAAATGGTATTAGTTTTCATTATAGTTTGTATATAAATTGTAGGAAAATCTAAGAAGAATCACACTTCACCCAACTATCGTTAGGGCAACCAAAAATATTCATCATGATTCAAAAGGTAATAATCCTAATCCTAACTAATATTATAAAAGCGAAAATGAGTTTGTTTGTTTGTAACTTTTTCACGCCTAAACCACTGAACCGATCATCCTGAAATTTTGCATATACGTTGACAGGTGTACAGAAACGGACATAGGCTACCTTTCATCCCGAAAATTATTACTGTTCCCGAGGAAAACAATAATAACGTTCTTATGACAAATAGATGGCGCCACGTGTCTTTCGAATCATGATTGAATTATATTACAAGCAGAGTAGTACAACCCGAATTGATTGTCAAATTCTAAATTAACGCGAGCGAAGCCGCGGACAAAAGCTAGTCATTATATATTTGTAGAATAGCTTATTTCTCAATTTCAATAAAATATGGAAACTAATTCATTTCTTTCTTTTTAGTTTGCAGTTCTGTCTGGCCTGGTACTAACAGCCTCCTGCATGATTTTGCACCAAGCGCCCATCCCAGTTTTCCTTGGTCTTCAATACAATGACAATCCAAACTACAACTTTGCTTACGAAGTGAACGATGCTCATACAGGAGATATCAAGAGTCAACACGAGAGCAGAAGAGGAGACACCGTCCTTGGACAGTATTCCTTACTCCAGCCTGATGGTGTCCAAAGAACTGTTGACTACAGAGCTGATGACCACACGGGCTTCCAAGCTACCGTCAATAATGCAGGAAGACAATTTAACAGGCATGCTGCAAACGTGAACATCAACAACAATGCTGTGACGGGGCATCAAAATCTGGCAGCTAGTTTGGCCAATTTGGGCAATGGATTGGGAGCAGCCCAGTCATACCAAGCCTGGCCCACCGCTTCTCTTCCTGTTCTAACACCGACTGCACCTGTTCCTGTAGCTGTATCTAGATCTTCTTTCATCCAAACCTTTTCACACGGCACTGCTCCAGCCCTTAATAACGGTCACAACCTGTGGGCTTAACCACATAAAATAAGCCGAGCGATATAAATGGACTCCGACATTTGCATTTATATTTTAAGTTGTATAATGTTATTTCGCTTCGAATATCTATGAGTATGACTAAGTGATAACGTATATAATTGTCGACCGGTACCAGTTTACCTTGTCACTATGCGGTCACTATTGAAAAGGAAATTGACTTGTCTACGACCGGAATTTTAATTGTTTAACAAATACTCTTTACTAGGTATAGGCATTATGTATCCTATGTTATTGTATGTATTAACTTCTTTTTTGTGAAATTAAAACTGCAGCTCTATGATATGCTTTTTGTATGTTTTTGTACCCCATTTTTCTTTGTATTAGCTTACATTTATATTAAAGCCGTTTGAGTTAAATAAGACATATATTCCTAAACAAACTCACATTTGTGTTGCAGATAAAAACACACAAGACTTATTACAGAAAATATACATAAAGAAAACATGAACTAATGAACACAACTCTATTCGCTTTCATCTATACTAATATTATAAAGTTGAAGAGTTTGTTTGTTTGTTTGCTTGAACGCGCTAATATCAGGAACTTCTGATCCGATTTAAAAAATTCTTTCAGTGTTAGATAGCCCATTTATCGAGGAAGGCTATAGGCTATATATCATCACGCTAAGATCAATAGGAGCTGAGCACCAATGAAGAATGTTTCAAAATCGGAGGGAATTTTTTCCTTTTGAGAGCTTCCGCTGCGTGCGCTGCGTAAACAGTTAAAGTTTCGCAAAAAATAATGCATTATTTGCGAAGGTATTATTATAAACATGATATTAATCCTTATCCAAATAAATACGTTATTCATCACAAGTATTTAATTTAAAACAAAATTGCCCTTTACATCATTCATCATTTTCAATGAATATCTTAGGAGATATCGCAGTTTTAAAATAACATTGCAGCAAAATAATTACCCATTACAGACATAGTACAAACGATGTTTCTCCTGGTTTATTCTGCGTGATTACTACTGGTTCGATTTGAAAAAATCTTTTAGTGTTGGATAGCCTATTTATCGAGGAAGGCTATAGGCTATATAACATCACGCTACGACCCACGGGGGCGGCGCAGTAACGATAAACGCGGGTGAAACCGCGGGAACATCTAGTCTTTTATATATTGATTATGTAACCGTAGTTGACATAATATTTATCCTTACTTCCTTACTAATATTATAAATTCAAAAGTAACTCTGTCTGTCTGTCTGTCTGTTACCTTTTCAAAGCTAAACTACTCAACCGATTTAGATGAAATTTGGTACAGATATAGTTTAAAACCTGGTGAAGGACATAGGCTACTTTTTATTGATTTAGGTACCACGTGGGCGGAGCCGCGCGCAAAAGCTAGTAGATTATTTAAAAAAAACTGTTCTGCATGTAATTGTATCAACAGGGCAGTTACTCGCGCCGTCATAAGATAAATAATAACTAGTTTATTTATATTCGTATGTGCAACTGAGACCTTTGCGTTCAGTGCATCGCCCTTATTCGAACTTGACTTTTGAAACGTTTCCTGAATTTCTTCATAATAATAAGTTTAAAATAAAACTGGATCATTGTTGGATGATATAAAAGCTCAGAAGGTGGAGCACGGAGCATCAGATTCACAGGATCTTTCGACGTAGTCACAACAACAACAACCAACCCCTTCAAAATGTTTGTGAAGGTAAATACTTTCTTAATTATCTTTCATTATTAAATTTAATGGGGCTGGCAAGTGAAAGCTAATTGTACATAGCACCCTCATTGATCTGTCCCTTGACCATTGTCAATTTGTCATAGATAGTTTTTGAGGTTATGTTGTGATTTGATGTGAGTGGCGTTTTTTGTTGTATCAAGTTATATTATATTTCATCTAATATAATTAAAAATGTGGTTTACCTGTGTATTTACTGATCAATTCATAGTCGCTTTCCTTGAAATGATTACGACATAACCTCGAACTAGCTTTAGGTGTAAAATTTACCGTACGAATTGCTTAAGCCACAGTTTTTTAATTTTATTGTCTTTCGGAAACTGGTGAGTAGCATTTTCAGAGCAATTTGGAACACAACAACGCGTCATTTTCAATAAATTCAGTGATAACTTCCACTTTCCATACAAAAACGTCTTTGTTTTGGGACAGATCGACGACAGCGCCACTTTGACAATTGTCAACCCTATTGCGTGGATAGGCGAAGTCAATGGTAAAATTAAAGCTACTTATAATTAAAAAAGGTTTGGCGGGATTATATAGATGAATTGAGTGCTGGTAATATAACAGTGAATTTTGGTGTCAACATTTCACTTATTGTAGAAACTCCTTATCCAAAATGATTCTAACTAAATATTTTTTCTTCTTACAGTTCGTCGCTATCCTTGCCCTGGCCGTCGCCGTGAGCGCATCCAACGACATCTCCAGCTTCTCTTATAGTGTAGCGGACCCTTACACTGGTGACTTCAAGCACCAGATAGAGAGCCGAGTAGACAACAACGTAGCTGGCCAGTACTCCCTGCTGGAGTCTGACGGCACACGCCGCACCGTTGACTATGCTGCTGGTGCTGAAGGTTTCAACGCTGTTGTGCGCAAGGACCCTGCCCTCATCGCCACTGCCCCCGTCATCGCTGCTCCCGCAATTTCATATGCCGCTCCTGCCCTATCTTACACCGCCCCCCTCGGTTTCTACAAATCCGGTTTAGTCGCTCCCTTCCCCTACGCTCGCTACTACTAAATCAAAACCACTTCTATCTTATCCTGTAAATATTGGAACTGTAAATAAAATTATATATTTTCTGAACTTTTAGTAATCCCTGTTTTTCATTTTGTGTACATAAAATTAAAAATATGTTGCCTATTTATAACGTTGATGTTTGATTCAAGGTTACCCATTTTATTTATATTATTTAATAAAAAACAGTCCAGTCTTGGATTCGATCTTTGGAATATTTTTTGATTAAGGAACGTTATAAATTTTATCTAATTTTACGCTTATTTTATTGATAAGCAAGGAACAAACATATTTATGAGAAAGGAAGAGGAAGAAGGCCTCTTTATCGCTAAAGCTCTGGAACTCGGTCATCTTGAATAAATAGTTTATGTTTAATAACAATATTAAGTCTTTAACTATGAAATTGCTGTTTATGTATTATTTATATACAGCAATTTCATAGTTTAGTGTTATCATTTACGCTCCTATACACAGTACCTAAGAACACACGTAACATATACAGACTAACGTCCTAAATTGGTGACCCCGACGTGATCTGAACACGCAACGTTCTGATTTTTTTTTAATTTGTAATAATTATAAAGTGGTTTCTTCTTCTTATAAGAGGGGGGTTACTGTAGGGACACATGTTTGATATTGCTATCTAAGCATTTAATATGTAATGCATAATGCATTAGTGTGTGTGCCTACATGCGGCTGCGCCCGCAATCATATAATAAGTTTAGTCGCATTAAAGCATACAACTTGAACTCTTGTTTAGTGTTAACATTTACGCTCCTATACACAGTACCTAGGAACACACATAACACATACAGACTAACGTCCTAAAAGTAAATGACGACAATTTCATAGTTAGAGTCGAAAATATTCTAAGTCTATGCCTACATGTAATTTTGTGGTTTCTGTACATAATGCTATGGTCATTTTAAAATTCATCTATATTTCGAGAATAGACTATATACATATATTATTAATAACATCATCCTCTTAATAAAACAGAGAAATATTTAATTATTTTTGATTAATTAAATTTAAACTTTGTTGCAATTACTTAACACAAATATAATATTACAATTTATAGTCACACAATTAGAGTTCATATTGCCTAACTTCCAAATTTCAAGTTAAGTCACTGTTTTATTAAGATTTGGATATGTTTTATCTATACTAATATTATAAAGCTGAAGAGTTCGTTTGTTTGTTTGGTTGAACGCGCTAATCTCAGGAACTACTGGCTCGAATTGAAAAATTATTTTAGTGTTGGATAGCCAATTTATCGAGGAAGGTTAGTTAACATCACGCTACGATTCATGGGGGCGGTGCAGTAATCATTAACGCGGGTGGAACCGCGGGCACAGCTAGTTAATAATAAATATTAATAACCTTTTATACAATTTGTAATTAAAGTTACCATATCGCTTAATGTTTGTCTTATTGTTTCAACTAAATATAATTACGAGTACATGGTGGTTAATGTTTTCGTTTATTTAAGACAAACTATACCTAGTAGCCTATATATAAGCAATTATACATGAAAATAAACATAGAATTCGAATTGGCCATTCGAAAAATATTAATGAAACAGATATTTTGGAAATGACAATATTACACAATCAATTTTCTTCTTACAAATCAGCAACTACATATTTAAATCCTTATTATTTACATTTTCATTATAAGTTTGATAAACTGACCTTAATAAATAAAGCATTTGTAATAAAATAGTTTTTGAGGGTCAACTAACTAATTAATCTAATACATTGTTATAAAAAAACATTTGAAACATTAACATATCTTCACGCTCTCGTTCACTTGGAGGGTAAGGTAAATTCCTGGCAGAATCAGTGTTTAATAAACTGGTATATTTGTGTTTAAAAACCTTGACAGTAGGCGTGCTTGTCATTAACTATTGTAACATGAACATATCATGAAATACATAATTACAAAATAATTAGTAATTATTATTATTATACAGATGGAATTTCAACAAAAAAAAAATTGGAGTAGTCTTTGGGGACTGACGATAGAAGTGAAAACTTTAATCCTTGATCATAAACACTTATTTATACACAACAAAAAAAAAAATAAAGGGGCGAGTCGGATTCCTGATACTCTCTTAGGGATTATTAAGGGGGTCAAAATTTAGTTATTTTTTTGCGTAGGACGCACCATTTCTGAGATATTGTTATTATTCTAAAATAATTCAAAAATGGAAAGCGTGGATGCGTGACGATGACGAAGCGTGACGATGACACGAGTTCTATGATTTTTGTTCACCCAAGAAGTGCTCAACGCGCCTAAAGAAGTTTTCACTTCAAAAATAATCTATTTATTTACCATTTAATTTATTAGTTTTAACTATATGTTCCAGTTGTTTCTCCGATCGTAGGGCTCTACAAAAAGTAATTGGATTTATTAATGTTTCTATTAGGTCATCCTTAATAGCAATTTGAAGTCCGATATCGTGACCTGAGAATGGCAATAGCCTTGCAGTGTAATACGTCAAGCTAGGCCAGGATCTAACACGGAAATACAGCTCAGCTCTGGGTTATACCCTCTTAAGCTTCGGTGTGATGATAATAATACTTTTGTATGTAATAAAGAAGTCAAAATACGTGCCACAAAGGTTAAAGCCTAGACCGGAATTTTAAACATCGAACATGTTCAGCATGGTTCCGCGGGTGAAAGAAACTACTATTGCCAATTATTTAGTGACGTCATAAATGAGCAGGCAATACCACCTTCTCCCTGAAAACTAGGGTAAGAGTGATACCACTGTTAATGCTGCACTGTTTTACCATGTGCGTAAGAGTTTTGAAGGCTCACATACCTTTCTCTCATCCCTTCTTTAACATCCTATCTTTAACACATTTTCACAACGGCCATATTGGCGATAATATTCTATCGAAACTATGTACTATCGATCAGTACGTATACAATATTCGCTACTATTGTAGTCCTTACTTCCTAACTATCCTTACTAAATATTATATTATTTATTATTATAAATTCAAAAGCAACTCTGTTTATCTGTCTGTCTGTCTGTCTGTTAACTTTTCACGGCTAAAACATTTGGTACAGATGTATTTTAAAACCTGGGAGAGGACATATGCTACTTTTTATTAATGTAGGTAGGGCGGAGCCGCGCACAAAAGCTAGTATATGCGGATGTGAGTTTGTTTGTTTGTTACGCTTTAACGCATTAACTCGACCGATCATCATTCAATCTCACATGCACGTTGTCAGGGGAACAGAAAAGGACATAGGATATTTTACATCCAGAAAAAGTTACTAACCTAACCTACATTTACGTAAGCGAAGCCGCGGGCAAAGTGTAGTATGAAATAAAGAACTTGCTCCAACTCATAATTCTTTTTTTTATGTTAAGAACACGCGCATTAATCATTTTGAAACATCAGATTGTATGTAGTTGTTCGTAAATTCATTACGAATTCTATTCTTGTGTTTAGTAAGAATAGCTCGTTATAGTATAAGTAGCACGCTTAACACGAATGTTCGCATTAAATGTGGTAAAATATCTGTCTCAAGGCTTTTTATTTTTGTCATATTTGTTACTAGTTTTTACCCACGGCTTTGCTCGCGCTAATGCCTCAAGAACGCATTACGTGATGAAAAGTATCTCATATAGGAGATAATCTTTTCGTGTGTCAAATTGTATCTAAGTCTGTTAAGCGGTTTATGTGTGATTGAGTAAAAACATCTCCATAAAGTTTCATATATAAAATACTAGATTTTGCCCGCGATTTCGATCGCGTAAAAGAAGGTTAGGTTATGTTAGTAAAAATACTATATTTTTAAATATAATGTTGCTTATCAGTGATACTTTTAAAATCGGTTGAGTAATTTTTGAGTTAAATGGGATTAAAATAAGTTATTCTTTTAAATATTAGTATCGATTTATATAGAGTTGCATTAATAAATAGCGTCTCATTTTTAATTGTACGTTGGCGGAATTCGTCAGAGTGACCCTCGAGTTACTAGCAAAGTAATTTTAATTACGTTATCGCATTAGGTGGAAACCTGTAATGATGGTGTAAGATTGATAAATAAATAAATAAATAAATGTCCCTTTTGTTACTAGCCTTTGCCGGTGACTTTGTTAGCGTAGACTAAGTATTGAGTGTGACGTCATTTCAAAACTTCGTATAACGCATCGCATATCTCTATCCATCGCTGTACTGAACAAAATTAGAAAATATTTGAGCCTCGAACTAAACTACATGAAATTCCGGTTAGTTGCATTTATGTGATCCCAATCACCAAAATAATCTAAAACTATTGTTGTGCTTATACACCTCGATAAATTAATTAGTCAAAAATACGTGCAATATACAATATAGATACATACGTCCTTATTGCATTGAATCTTAAATATAGCAGCCTTTAGGGATATATTTACGTGAGTATATAAAAATAACCCAAAGTAAAGGTTTAGATTCTGCGTAATAGCGTGCGAGCCTATTACTGATAATCGGATATGCTAAGCGCCGCCGTTCTCCTACTAAGAACTAACTAACAAAAAACTCAACAACACTATGTCTGAATGTCCGATCCGGGTTCGGCGCCCGTAATCTCACGACCATTAAACTAAAATACTTCACTTGCTTCTACTTGATTTACTACTGAACCTGTGAAGTATGTTGTGTAGTCTTTTTATTGACATTGTTTTGACATATCTTAGAACATTATTTAATTCAAATACTAGATACAGGCTTGCATAGTGAGGAAACCAATGGAGACTTATGTTATGAAATTAAGCTCTCTGCAAAATGTATGTTAATAGGGTACATATTGATGCTAATATATAGTATTAATATATTATATTGTGTGGCATAAGCACTCGATGGCGTAGTGGTTAGTGTAACCGACTGCCACGCCTGAGGTCGCGGGTTCGATTCCCGCACAAGTCAAACATTTGTGTGCATGAACATGGATGTTTGTCTTGGCCTGGTTGTTTCTATGTATGATATGTATGTATTTACAACAAAAAAAATGTATATATGTATATTTATCCATTGTCTAGTACCTATAGTACAAGCTCTGCTTAGTTTGGGCTAGATGGTGTTGTGTGTATGTGGTAGAATATTATATTATTATTATATTATAGTTAGGAAAGCCTGTATCTGTAAAGTCTCCATTGACTTAAGTTATGAAATTAAGCTCTGTGCAAAATGTATGCAGTAACATAGGTTACATATTGGTACTAATGTATAGGTAGTATAGTATTAATATGTATTTTGTGGCACAAGCACTATTATAAGTACTAGCGGTCGTCTAGTGCTCGAAATTCGACCAAAGTTTGCCTGTAAGATATTGCTTATATATGTCATTATATATTGATATATGTAACCATAGTTACGCGCTTCGACTGCGTGTGTCAAAGCATAGTTGTGTGCGTGTAGTGTTTTTTCATTCATTTAATGTATTTCTAATGCATATATTAAATAAATATTAAGATTCGCCCCTCCTTCTCCATATAAACTTTAACTGTGCCAAATTTCATACTCCTCCGTCCGCGCAATTTTCGTAAAAAGGGGTACAAAGTTTTGCTTCACGTATTAATATATATATAGATTTATGTTAGCTTTCCGTTTGAGATATGGACACATGCCGTTGACAAAGTTTGCTTTTTTGATGCATAAATCAGAATCTCCTAACTGTGTGATATGTGGTATGTTAGATGACGTGCATCACTTGTTGACGGAATGTGTCCGGTATCAAACGGCCCGGGAGTCATTGATGAGGACTCTTAACCTGCACAGACTAAATATTGGCATGTTTCATAGTTTGCTATTATCACCTCTCTCCGAAGCGTCGATAAACATGTTTATGGATTTTAGCCCGCACCAATGAAGTTAGGTTATTAGTTTTTAAAATAATTTATGTCTGTATACTGCATGTATTAAGTTACGATGGAATTGGCATATACACTCATGTATAAAAATTACTGAAATAAACAGAAAATAAAGAAAAAAGTATTTATGTTTACATTTTATAATGTTCCACCTCTGTATATTTTTGCAGTAATAATCTATATTTACAACACAAACAGTTTGTATTGTATTCCTGTGGTAAGCAAGAATTCTAGACTCCTTGCTTAACGAAATGCTATTTAAGGTTATATTTTATCTTATACTATCAATATAGTCACTTATTGTTGGAGGTTTAGCAATGCGCGAACAAGATCCTCGTTGCCATATCGTATGGCTCGCCTCATTTAAGGCGGATTAAACAAAAATATGTATCTTTGTTTGTATTGAACGATACCACAATCTATAGTTGTGATCACTTGTTAGAGTAGCCATCACACTCCCTATTTTTAAGGAGCACTCCTCTTTTAGTATTCTATAAAAACATTCGAACACGACGATACAAAGAGAATCCAGATTCTGCATTTATGGATCGCACTATTTTTTGTAGCGTATAGGTATGGAATTCACAACACTCCGCACTCTCCCCATTTTTGAAGAAACACTATTCATTCGGTGTTTTTTAAAAAGATTCTTACACAGCAATACAAAGGAAAACCAGATTCGGTACAATTATTTATAGAGCACTCCATTTTTGTCCCCTGTAGGGATAGAATTCACAACATTCGGCACGCTAACAGCAGCGATGCGATCACTAAAGCTAATGCGCCATCTTTGCGACCTAAGACATTGCGACATCTCAACCCAAATTACTAGCAATCATTTTTAAAAAAAACTAATCGTTTTAACTACGTCTGTATGTCTCTACAATCTAATTTTTGTTTCTCTTTGCCTAGTTCCATGATAAGCTTAGAGCGAGCAAAATGATCGCCAGTAAATATGTTTTATTGTGACGTAATTTAAGTGTAATTCATCTTTAAATAAGCCTGTTGTTACTGATGTGTTACGTTCGGTGAGTGAGTGCTGGAGGCCCAACCACCCTCTTACCCCCTTCCCACTCCTTCTCCTTCTCACTTTCTTTTTTCCTTCTTCCTTTCTTAAAGGGCAACGCGCAAGTGATGCCTCTGGTGTTGCAGGCATCCATAGGCTACGGTGACCACTTACCATCAGATGGGCCGTAAGCATGTTTGTCACCTTAGTTGTATAAAAAAAATGCCTATATATTATACATGCATAATGCTGTTATATATTTTAGAAACTTACGAACTATTACGTACAGTATCAACTTGTCCCTTATATCGTAAAACTTACAATTACGTATCGTAGTAACAATGGCTAATTAGAACGACTGATGTTATCATTTTACCCACAAGATATGATATCTTATTGATATAAGAAAAATAACTACCTTATATAAATACTGTAAGAAACATTGAGCAGACAAAGATCTCTCATAAGATGCTTTACGGGTTAAGCAGAGGTGTTCTACCTTTTATTTATTTATTTATTTATTTATTTATTTTAAGGTACATCAACAATATACATATACAAAATCGGTTCACATAAGAAGCTGAAAGTAGAAACTTATATGTATATCTATTATAGATATACACAACATTTTCTGTACAGAATTATAAAGAATAAAAATTAAACATAAATTAAGAACTTAATACAAATTTAAAAAGACATAATTATTATTTACAAAATGGAAAGGTAAAAAAAAAAAAACAAAAAACAACAACAGTCAACGAGATCTAGCACAGCATTTTCTGCACTATCTTTCGCTTAAACACTTTGAATGAATCATGAAAAATGTCAAGATCATCTGAGCGTCCGCATAAAGAATTATATTCGAGACAAATACGCACTAGTGGTGAGTGTTTGCCAGCATTTGTTCTGCAGAATGGAATGTGAAAAGTTTTGGTAACGGGGTGTCGCGGAATTCTATTAGGTACCGTTAAGTTAATGTTGCTTAGTAGTTGGCTGCAGTCTACTCCACCTTTTATATATAATACATAGATTCCCACCTGTTTCCCAGAGGGGTAGGCAGAGACTACGGATTTCCATTTGCTACGATCCTGACACACTTTTCTGACTTCATTCACTTTCATAACATTCCTCATACACGCTCGTCGGTTTAAGGTGCTCGTAACTTGGCCTTTATCTAGAACATTTTATAATTTATTTATACATATATTTTTATTGCCGAGGGGGCAAATCTAAGGCGGATTACAAGGCTCAATATCTAACTCCCGGCCGCTATTAGTCGAGCATAATTATTTACTGTTTTCAAGTATTTGAATTTGAGACGCATATTATAACGGTTGCGGTGGGGAGTCAGAGAGTGCGTAGCGTGTTCCTCTTTTCTCAATTATTTTATTACTAGCGACCCGCCCCGGCTTCGCACATGTAAGTTTTGTTATATCTCAAAGGGATAAATAAGGCAGCGCTGTCAATAAAAGCTCCTAGGCGGCGTGACTTTTTCCGACTAAATGTCGAAAAAAGTCGAGTAATCCATTGTAATAAAATAATTAATTTAAACCAAGTTACATGTACAATTCCCTTATTAAAAACCGTGAATTCATTCATTCAGGCTACAGAACTATCCTTTTATGTAACAAAAATTTACATAACATAGCTTTTTATATGACGCCTGCATATTAGAATAGGTCCAGTGAGTGGAGCAGAATGCTCTACATTATGTATTATATACTATTGACAGAACCAAGGATGGTATAGTGGCCTAGTCTTCGTTTTGCCACCACCGACGCGATGAGTGTTATGGGTTCAATTTTTACCCATAACAAATCTGTACCCCTGTAAACGTGTACCTATGTGAAATTTCATGATGATCGGTCGAGTAGTTAGGCGGTGAAAGCGTACCAAACAAACAAACTCACATTCACAATTATAATATTTGTTAGGATCCACAAATTATTGTTTTGTGTCTACCGTGTAGTTGTTGTCCATTCATTGTACGTTTGTACATCTGCCGCGACAGAGTGCGGGAGAGTAAGTAGCCTTTAAAAATCCTTTTTTCGGTTACATACATATATCATGGTCCAAGTTTATTGCCAGTCTTGACATACAGTTTCAGATTAAGTGCCGCTACCCAGCTTTTTAACAGAAGTCTTTGATCACTTTCTCTACCTAAAACGTCACAATCATTATTAAAAATAAACGAAAATTTATAATACTAGAGCAGACAATATTTTCTGATAATAAAGATTGCTTATTAGCTTCTTAGAATTTGTAATACATATAAGTTAGGAAGATACCAGGCTATCATAACATTCAACTACTTATTATATCGTTAACTTAAATCTAATACCAAGTGGTCAGTACACAGTTCCGCATAACTCGTGTACCAACGAAATTGTACTAAAAAACCCTATACCTCGTGACCTTAAGTTGCATGTCTCTTACTTCCTATTATTAGTCCGGCTACGATTGTGCGGGAATAGTATATAAGGAGAATTGGTAACACTGATTAATCATTCGCAGTTCACTGTGCAACAAAATAACCTATCAAAATGGCCGCTAAGGTTTGTTCAGTTTCTTTATTGTGAAGTGTAATATTCTGTGTTTTAAACAATGTGATTATTAATCAGAAATATCCTTATTTGTGATTTTTGTAATCATAAATAATCTACTAGCAGTCTAAGCGATGTGTTGAGTAACTTGACAATGGATGGCGACCAATCTTTGATTATTAAGGCCAAAATTAATAACCTATCTTTAGATTGTTTGACCTCACACTATAGATAGAAATACGATGCATTAAAATCAATGGTAGTTTTGTGAAATATATGTCTGTATGTGGTAGGCGAAGCAATTGAAATGGATTGTTGATTTTTACTCCATAATAGCTATTTGTAATTTTCTTTTGACACTTTTTAGATTGCCAAGCTAATAGTGCTTCTGTAATTTAAATTTTTCATATATTGAATATATTATTTGAAGTCTTTCATTGACTATAAAGACATTATATAATATGAAATTATAAATATGCAAAGATATAATTGAATATAAAATTAAAACAAGATGTAAGCTTTCAGAATTGCGTATGCAAATAAACCTCATTTAATTTAAAAACATAAAATAATGTTTCGACTGTAACGGAAAATATGATACATATTTCAATATAATCAAATATTTGTGATTAAATATGATAAAGCATTTATTACGTATTTTTAAGCATTTATAAAATTTTCATCGTTATTATACAACGCCAAGATTTATCTACAGTAAAATTAGTTATGCGGAGCTATGTCTTTAATATTACTTTATAATTTGCAGTTCGTCGTTGTTGCTCTTCTGGTGGCGGCTGCTCAGGGCAGCGCTATCCACGGTCATGGCGCTGACTACACCAGCTTCTCTTACGGCGTGTCGGACCCCCATACCGGTGACGTCAAGAGCCAGCACGAGACTCGCATTGGAGACAGCGTGGTCGGCCAGTACTCACTTTTCGAATCTGACGGCACCAAGCGCACCGTCGACTATGCTGCTGATGCCCACAACGGCTTCAACGCTGTTGTGCGCAAGGACCCCTTGTACGCTCATGCTGCTCCCGTCATCGCTCACGCCGCTCCCGTGGTTGCCCACGCTGCTCCCGTAGTCGCTGCCCCTGTAGCCCACGCCTACGCTGCTCCTGTCGCTCACGGATACTCCACATCTCTTGCCCACGGATACGCCGCTCCCCTTGCTCATGGTTACGCCGCTCCCCTGGCCCATGGTTACTCCCACGGTGTTGCCGCTTACGGCGCGGTCGCCGCTCCCCTCGCTCACGGTGCCGTCGCTTACGGTGCTCACGGTCTCCATGGAGCTCACGGAGTCTACGGCGCCCACCTGTACTAAATAATGATAAGATAATTTATTCTGAAACTTAACGAGATATTATGCTGTGATCAAATAAAATAGTTACGAAGTACCTAACTTATCACTTTGTTTGATTTTATGTATTTTTATTTTATAATACATGAAGAAAAATTGTACCCCTCTTCAAGCATATTACGCACAACGAGATGTGCGAGATTTGGCATACTTAAAGTTTGAATTTAGAAGAACGGTGGCTCAAATTTAAAAAAAAATAGATTTAATTAAATTTCGACCACTGGACGACTACTTCTATTTATAAATATAATATAAAAATAATAAAAGTCAACACACAACAGTTATACATTGCAGTGTTTACAAATAATTTAGCATTTAAATATCAAAAACGTATAACCCACACTATTTTCCACGAATTTACAAGTGGAGTAGTAAAGATAACGGACGTGTATTAGGTATGCAAAAAAAAACAAAAAAGGAAAATTATATTATAACAAGATTAACTAAAGAGTATCAATTTTGATCAGCTAGAAATTCAATAGCTATTTTTTTAAATTTAGAATGAGTGAGACCGAAAATATCTAAATTCATAAAATGTGAGTTGTACGTTATTAATAATCGGCGAAGAGGTGCACGCTCTCCGGCATTAGTTCTACACTTTCCCGTGTAGAACAATCGAGGTTCGCGCACCTCCCTCCGAATAACAGTCCTGGGTACCACATAACATAGCCTGTTCGATAATTCAATACAATTATACTTATTGTTGCATATGCCGTACAGCATCATTATCATGAGTAATGTGCGCCTATGCTCCAAACTTAAGAGCTTAAAATGTTTGAGAAGATCCGTATAAGGAATCCTAGAATTAAAAAACTTGTAATAGGTAGTACGAAGAAATTTTTTCTGGACCATTTCTATCCTCTGCTTGTATTTTTTGTAAAAGGGGCTCCAAATGGGTACAGTTACAATTCTAACTGGGAACGGACTAACGCTTTAAATAAGAAAAGCTAGGTAGTAGTATTTTTGAAGTCTTTACAGGAGCGCATGACAAAACCATACATCTGAAAGGCTTTACTAATAATGTTGTCGATATGAAAATCTAAGTGTAATTTTGAATCTAGTAGTACGCCCAGGTCTCGAGTACATTCGTTTTTTCTTAGAATTATGTTATTTAGTGTATATGGAAAGTTAATAGGATTTTTGTTCTTTGTAAAAGTTATGAAGTGACATTTTGGTAGACTAAGGTGAAGTTTATTAACAATACAGTATTGTGAGAGCCTGCAGAGATCCTGTTGTAGAAGTGTACAATCCTGAATGTTCGTACAGTTCTTATAGATTTTCATGTCGTCAGCGTACATGAGAAATGTAGAGTTAACTATACAAGATTTAATATCGTTTACAAACAAAATAAAAAGCAACGGGCCTAGTACTGAACCCTGGGGCACACCGGACTCGACGACTGCATAATCGGACTAATAACCATTGACAACAACCTTTTGAGTTCTTTGGAATATGTATGATGCGAACCATCTGAGTAAATTGCCTCTAATGCCGTTGAAGGCAATTTTGTCCAAAAGCAATTTATGGTCCACCTTATCAAAAGCTTTTTGAAAGTCAGTGTATACAGCATCAACCTGGATGCCCATATCCATGCTCTCGTATAAAAATTGAGTAAAAATCATCAAATTTGTAGTAGTAGATCGGGATTGAACAAATAATACAAAATGCCAACCAATACTACTTTTTGAAGACATACAATTAAATCAATTTATTTTTTTATTAATTTATCAAGTTGAAACTAAATTGTATATTTGCTTCGCAAATGATCAAACCAAGAATTAACAAAAGTATACTGATATTCGATCGACTTAAAATATTCGACTAGCTGAATCGAACATTTTAAGTATCCATTGAAATATGAAACCTTATTCAGTATTAGGTGTCAAGTGGTCAAATTACAAATTTTAATGCAGCGTACTGCATATCTCGATTTATAACATGAGACCTACTTACTGATCAATTTTATTATCGTTATAATAAAATTGATCAGTAAGTAGGTCTCATGTTATAAATCGAGTTAGTGTTTAAAAGTTTCACAATGATGTGGATTACTGTTTGTACCTACACGATATTTTATATGTAATTTGTTATATACAGCATAGTTATGACTGTAGTTTACTATAAAATATATTATAACTAGCTTTTGCCCGCGACTTCGCTCGCGTTAATTTAGAATTTGACAATCAATTCGGATTGTACTCTGCTTGTAATTATTATTATTATTATTATAAGCCTAATTGGCGTCCCACTGCTGGGCACAGGCCTCCCCTTCCAACTTCCATCTATCTCGATCGCTTGTTCTGAGTTGCCAATCCCTTTTAAAGGCATCGCGCTCATCTCGCCATCTCCTCCTGGGCCGGCCTCGTTGTCGCTTTCCGTTACTTGGCATCCACTGTGTGATTATTCCCGCCCATAACTCTCCTGGCATACGACAAACATGGCCTGCCCAATTCCACTTTAATTTGGCAGCTGAGTGGCCTACATCAGCAATTTGAGTTTTGGAACGTATTATTGAATTTCTGATGCGGTCTGTAAGTATGACTCCTAAAATACTACGTTCCATTGCTCTTTGACAGACTCCGAGAGCGGACTTTTGATTTTTTGTCAATGACCACGTCTGTGCTCCATAGGTAAGAGTGGGAAGAATGCACACTGCACTGCGTATAATAATATATAATAATATAATTTAATCATGATTCGAAAGACACGTGGCGCCATTTATTATCATAAGAAAATTATTATTGTTATCCTCGGGAACACTAATTTTTTTCGGGATGAAAGGTAGCCATGTCCGTTTTTGTATACCTGACAACATATATGCAAAATTTCAGGATGATCGGTTCAGTGTTCGCTTTTATAATACTAGCTTTTGCACGCGGCTCCGCCCGCGTGGTACCTCCATCAATAAAAAGTAGCCTATATCCTTCCCCAGGTTTTAAACTATATCTGTACCAAATTTCATCTAAATCGGTTGTGTGGTTTAGCCGTGAAAAGGTAACAGACAAACAGATAGACAGAGTTACTTTCGAATTTATAATATTAGTAAGGATTAGTTAGGAAGTTAAGATAGGATTAGGATTATGTATTTTCTGTTGAAGAAATTTGGACGGCACTGGTTACACAGTTAGATTATAACTTGAATCAACAGGTCACATAGCAGAGGCAGAAGGAATTAACACATTATAAATAGAAACGTAAGTCCGCTTTGCTACTACCTCTCAAAATTTCGGTCCAGAAATATATTAAAGTATTGGAATCCTTCTTAATTTGAACCTAATTATACCTAATTTCAACATGGTTGGAATTTTATAAAGTGTATCTTAGGTATACAATATTTTAGATACGGGGAGCGTTGACCTATTATAATAATATGGTGTCCGTTCTGACCTTTAAGCAGCCGTGACTTTCGGTCCTTATGGCCTTTAATCTCTACATCTAATAGGTCCCGATTGTCGGTGAGCGTTTGATTCTTCAATATACATATGTATAATGAATGTATAATTAGATAAACTGCATAAATGTCGCATTGGTTTAAGTGGTTCGTTCGCTTCTATTTTGACGTAGGTACATGTCGACGCAATACTGCTGAAGCAATCGACGAAAGCGCAGCAAATAGTTGTCAGCATTTTAACGAATCATCAAACGATATGCGTAATAATTCATCGAGCTAGCTTTCTTGGTAGTTTCTTCACCTGAAATTAAAACAGTAGAATTAGTAATTTGTTCGAGTGTTGTCTGTTCGATGCCCACGTGGGACAATAATATGATATTTAGAACAAGTTAGGTACGTATTCTTTGTGGTCAATGTTTCAACGTTTGTAAAGTCCTGTTTTCCGACCATGTTAAGCCAATAATTACTACTAGTGCGTTCAATAGCTTCTTAAACTAAAACGTAACGTAGAAAACTTTAGTTGTACTCTTATTTAGAGTTACCAGATACATTAATACTTCAGTGGCCTGACTGGTCCTCGGGAGCCGTACATTCGCAAATACAAAGAATACAGAATACAGTTCCTTTTAGATAGAAATTAATATTGTCGACCTCGATGGCGTAGTGGTTGGTGTAACCGACTGCCACGCCTGAGGTTGCGGGTTCGATTCCCACACAAGTCAAACATTTGTGTGCATAAACATGGATGTTTGTCTTGGTCTGGGCGTTTTTATGTATAATACGTATTTACAAAAAAAAAAAAAGTATATAATTATGTACATGTATCCATTGTCTAGTACCCATAGTACAGGTCTGCTTAGTTTGGGCTAGATGGTGTTATGTGTATGTGGTAGAATATTATTATATTATTATCTATACATCTATACAAATAAATAAAATGGAAGCGTCTGTTTGTAATGTCAAAATAACAGCTTTTTATCTTACGCATATGAAAGTATATAAGGTACCTATACGAAAACATCTATTTTTAAAATTTTTGTCTATCCGTCTGTCTGTCTGTTTGTTCCGGCTAATCTCTGAAACGGCTGAACCGATTTTGACGGGACTTTCACTGGCAGATAGCTGATGTTATAAGGAGTAACTTAGGCTATTTTGACTTATACACAAACATCGCAACTGGCATTTCAGTATACCAACAGAAGTATTTATTATTTTACTAGATTTTCCCGCGGCTTCGCCCGCGTAAATGTAGGTTAGGTTAAATCAGATTATTTAAAAAAATGTAACAGAACTTTTTCTGGATTAAAAGAAGCGTATGTCCTTTTCTGTTCCCCCAACAACGTATGTGTATATATTTTATGATGATCTGTCAAGTAGTTAAGGCATGAGAGCGTAACACACAAACAAACGAAAAACAAACTCACATTCGGATTTATAATATTAGTAAGGATATAAGTTTTTACTTTTGTCTCATGAAAAGTAAACACATTAGTTTTCTAGGCTTTACGGACATGAAAGTGGCAAGAGCTCCAATCATGAAACAACTATTTAGAAATTATGTGCCTATATTTACTATTATAATCGACATTAGCCATTATAGAGAAAATATGTTAATAATCTAGCATGGGTAATTTTATACTAGAACTAGTTGTACCCCGCGGTTTTACCAACTCCGCTTCGAAAGCTCGTAGCGTGATGTCAACCTTTCTCAATAAATATGTAATAAAGTACTAAAATAATTTTCAAATTTGACTGGTAGTTACAAAAGATTAACTCACTGAAACACACAAACAAGCTATTTAGCTTTATTTTATTAGTATGGGCATCTAAATATTAAAGTAGTAACGGTTTCGCAGATTCAATTCCCGTGTCGAGTTTAGTGCTATTGTGGTTCCCCGTAAAGAAATTCCTATTAGCTGGTTTGGTAGACAACAATAAGCTTACATCTTATTACATGAGCTATTTACTTATAACTATAAATTAAAAATTTTAGAACCCCGACACAAAATATAAAAATAGTAATCGGCCATTTTGCGGTGGCGGCCATCTTGGATTTGAAATTCATCATAGTGTATAGTATTCTACTAGTCAAGTCCTTTCATTTGATACCCATATTAAGGGGGTTGTGAAAAAATATGTAATCCGCTATTTTGTGGCGGCGGCCATTGGACCGATTTTCATCATACATAGCTAAGAACATTCCCGACTAATTCTCATTTCAAATAAAAATACTAAATCAAAATTGGTTCATCCGTTCGGGAGCTATGATGCCAGACACACACACACACACACACACACACACACACACGTACACACACACACACACAAACACACATACACACACACATACACACGCACACACACACACATATACACATATACACACACACACACACACACACACACACACACACACACACACATATACACACACACACACACACACAGACACATCAAACTTATAACACCCCGTCGTTTTTGCGTCGAGGGTTGAAAATAATAAAATTCTTTTCAATAGTGATATAAACCAATAAATTGAAAGCTATTTGACAACTACCGCATCACGAATAATTCTGTCGCAGGTGACTTTACAAACAACGGACACAAAGAAAGCCCAGACTCGGAACGACAGCTATTGGCTGGCTCCCGTACGGGATAGAAATGAATACGATGATCCTTTCATGGCTGCACTAAAGTAGTATAACCATGATAAGACCAAAAGCATCTGGTGTTATCAAATAAATTGCGATAAAATCCGTATGAAGAAGTTTTTATTTTTATGTATAGAATTCGCGTAATATTAATACAATATTATTTTCTACCTTTTTATTAACAAATATTAAAATTTAAACTACATAAAACACCAAATTCCTTACATTTTTCGAATGTCTGACCTTACTTACAAGCAACTTCCTATTATAATTAAATATTCGTCCGGCTCTGTACTGTACATACAGTAGACTGTACTACAGAATAGTATATAAAGAGAATTGATAACCCTGATTACTCATTCACAGTTCACTGTTCAACAAAATAACCTAACAAAATGGCCGCTAAGGTTTGTTCAGTTTCTTTATTGTAAAGTGTAATTTTCGATTAATGATCATACTTGCATTCTTGAGTGAATTTCGTTTTATTCTGCTGTCTATCCATCATTAATTCATCAACAAGTACTAAATTTTTATTTAAGTATTGATGTGTTATAATACTAATAATTAATTATTTCCAGTTCGTTGTTGTTGCTCTTCTGGTGGCGGCTGCTCAGGGCAGCGCTATCCACGGTCACGGCGCTGACTACACCAGCTTCTCATACGGCGTGTCGGACCCCCACACCGGTGACGTCAAGAGCCAGCACGAGACCCGCGTCGGAGACAGCGTAGTCGGCCAGTACTCGCTGTACGAATCTGACGGCACCAAGCGCACCGTCGACTATGCTGCTGATGCCCACAACGGCTTCAACGCTGTCGTGCGCAAGGACCCCGTGTACGCTCACGCCGCCCCCGTTATCGCTCATGCCGCTCCCGTCGTTGCCCACGCTGCCCCCGTAGTCGCCGCTCCTGTAGCCCACGCCTATGCCGCTCCTCTCGCCCACGGATATGCTGCTCCTCTTGCTCACGGTTACTCTCACGGATATGCCGCTCCCCTTGCCCATGGTTACGCCGCTCCCCTTGCCCACGGATACGCCGCTCCCCTTGCCCACGGATACGCCGCTCCCCTGGCCCATGGTTACTCCCACGGTGTCGCCGCTTACGGCGCGGTCGCCGCTCCCCTCGCTCACGGTGCCGTCGCTTACGGCGCTCACGGTCTCCACGGAGCTCACGGACTCTACGGCGCCCATCTGTACTGAATATATAAAATAAATTAATTTATTCTGATACTTGTATGAACGATGCTGTGATTAAATACAATTGTTAAAAACTAATTTTCTTTGATTTTGCATATCGCTATAATCAGAATCTAGTCTTCCTAACTACCTATATATTCAATTAATCAAAATCTAAATAAAAACTGAACATACATATATACAACTGCAGTTGTAAAACTAAGTATTTTCATAGTACAATCAACAAGAATAACAAATATTAATATAAAGAGATAATGACATCTCAAAATGCCCATGTGGCATGGCAAATATCTTGTAATTTTATTGCATATATCATAAATACTTAAATAAAAGTATATCATATTATTTCATAATAATTACTGAACAAGATCGGCTTTAAATAGAGAGAGATGGAAGGAGAGTGGGGAGAGAACGGGTGAAATTTGATACACAGACTATGATTAGTGATTACACATAAGCTTTTTTATTTTATCGTCTTATTCCCGCAGGATGCACGCAAGTTAGACCGTGGGCAGAATTTTGTTGTTAATATATAAAGACACATCAGCTATTAGTATGTCCAATAAGCGTACCGCCGATCTGATGGTAAGCAATTACCATACTGTGTGGATGATTCAAACACCAGTGTTGCCACTTCCACACTATTGAGTTAACAAATAATTATTTTATATATTATGTGTATATCCCCGACCTGATAGTTAGAGGGGTGAAATATCCAAGTCTCACGTAATACAGCGAGCTTATTGATCAGGCATATTTCTATAATTTCTTCTTTAACTAAGAATAACCGAATAAAAAAAATTGGTTGTCTGTAAAGTCGGTTTACGGACGATAGTTTAACGTGACAACGTCATAACAAAATTTCTTTCCCGTAACTTTACAATGAGCGTAACGGGACAATGAGTCATACTTTATCGTGCATGCAGCCGGCGTTCATCGATTTATTAGACGTTGTCACGTCAAAAAAGAAATTGGCTGTCTGTAAAGTCGGTTTACGGGCGATACTTAAACGTGACAACGTCATAACAAAATTTCTTTCCCGTAACGTTACAATGAGCGTAACGGGACAAGGAACATAACGGGACAATGAGCATAACGGGATAATGAGTCATACTTTTTCGAGCGTGCAGCCGGCGTTCATCGATTTATTAGACGTTGTCACGTCAAAAATCACAACAATATATCTAGCCCAGGTATCCACGATAGCACGTAAGTAAGTTTAGCGCAAACCTACGCTATCAAGGCAAACAAATCATTCATTCTTTATTTTAATAAACGGAGCTAACGTTACAAGTGACACAGAAAATACCACATACTTCAAAATGTTAGTATTCTTACTTAAAGCGAGGGGTATGGCAAGTGACCGGGTACTACGTTGTATGTCATTTGGTAGCATGCTGTCGAATATTATGTTCTGCAAAAGTATGTGAAAATTACGTTTTATTATGCTTAAATGGCATTATCATTAACAATCCATATTTTTAATACGGTTAAAAGCAAATGGAACAACATAAGATAAGTAGGAACTATGAAAATAAATACAATTGAGTTTCATACTAAACAAATTTGACGATAAATAAAAAATGTATCTACGATCTCGGTGCTTTTTACGTTTATAATATAGTTTTGTGTATAAGCTATAAATAATTTAAGTATAAATATGTTATATAATATACATTAATTTCAAAGTCCCAGTTGCAGTTTTAATGTACTTTTCCCTCTTCGCTTTTACCTTTAAAACCCAACTCGCAAATCCACAATACAAGGTTAGTCAACTGTATGTTCTATAGAATGGAGGCACTATCTCAGTTGTGTGAGTTAAAAGGCAATAGTCAATGGATAAGGCTTTGGATTTGCGATCGAAAGGTCTTAGGTTTAAATCGCACCCGATGCCTCCTTTAGTGACATGAACTCACTTCTAAAACAAGCATTGTATCTTAGCAGAATAAGTAAACAAGATGATGAGGAACGAGATAATCTTAAAAATTATACTTGTAACAAAATATGCCTTGATCGTTGAACAGATTTGCAAGAAACTCAGTACACTGGTTAACTATGCCCTGGAATAATATATTTATAAGATACTTTTAATTCAGGTATGCATACGCGTAAGTAAGATATAGTACTTACAGGTGAAGCCGCGGGCATAATCTACTATATATTCGTCTGCTTTACATAAGAGAATTTTATCCGTTTTTATATTTTTCATTGATGCTCTGCTTCTATTGGTCGTAGCGTGATGTTATAGCCTATAGCTTTCCTCTATAAATGGGCTTACCAACACTAAAATATTTTTTCAATTCGAACCAGTAGTTCCTGAGATTAGCGCGTTCAAGCAAACAAACAAACAAATAAACAAACAAACTCGTCAGCTTTATAATATTAGTATAGATAAGATTATAAAACTCCATAGACTACTTTGATGGCGCGGCTATAGTGAAAGTAAATGTCCATGAGGTTTCTGGTAAGATTTCCGGGTCGCTATTGGGTTTTTCTGACAGAAAATTCCCAGAAGCAGCGCCTTGTTTGTAACTATGCCCACTAGGCGGCCCTCTAGTAAGTGGGACTTAAAACTATACAGCTGACAAAATGTAGGTATACTACGCGTTTGCCTATGACTGTAAGATAATATTAGTGTATGTATGATATAAACATTTAACAAGACTGTGTCTTTTGATACAGTTTTCACAATTTCATAGCTTCAAATTAACCTTGCATTTAAGTATTAATGTAAGTATAAAGTTGCATCTGATTCTGTATAGTTGAACCAGATATATGATGCATAGAATAATATAAGTGGATAAAATCTTCGGCGAAGGCAATATATTTAATCTATATTAATATTATAAAGCTGAAGAGTATGTTTGTTTGTTTGTTTGAACGCGCTAATCTCAGGAACTACTGGTTCGATTTGAAAAATTCTTTAAGTGTTGGATAGCCTATTTATTGAGGAAGGCTATAGACTATACAATATCACGCTACAACCCATGGGGGCGGCGCAGTAACGATAAACGCGGGTAAAACCGCAGGAACATCTAGTTATATCTAAAATTAATACTAGCGGCCCTACCCCGGTTCCTAGCAAGATGTTATATTTTCTTATACCCATCCACGACAAAATGAATAAGTAATGAAAAAAGATTTCCAAAACGGAATGGTACTTCCAGAGATTAAACAAATAATCGCTTCAGCTTCATAATAATATTAGTATAGGTGCCCTATATCCTTGAATATGATATACATAGTACCAGTCAAATATAACATAAAAATTACAGTTTACCATTTAATTCAAATTACCAGTCGAGTATAAGTTGGAAGTAATCGCGTGTGGTTTTCTTATATCCGATGCTGCTATATTCCTGAGTTTGTTATCTTAAAAGGCGATGTGTATGATATGAAGCATGAGCAACTTTAGATCAAACTCACGATAAAATGTTATAGGATTAACTATTCATAGGAATTTTTAGGAGAAAGAAAGGTATCCAAGAATTTTACTAAGATAATTTGTAAACCAAATTACTGAATCTTATCACAGAGATCACATTTACCTAGCTACGTTTAGCATAACAAGGATAAAGCTATCACCATATATTAGACATGGTTTTAGATTGTGCAGCGTCCGTGTCTAATGACGTTCAAGTTCCAATAAAAATCGTTTAATTAACGTGTACATTTCTTTTAATATTTACAATTAGAAACGAAATATCAAAAAAATATTTACACAAACTATATAAATAAAAATATTATTAGAATTTGTTTAAATATAGAAATAGAATAAAATAGATAGTAGCATATAGAAAAAGTTTGTATTAAGCCCCAAATGCCTTACGTACTTTTAACGCGTGACCTTAGTTACGAGTTACTTCCTTTTGTATTATAATTAAATATTATTCCGGCTCACTATTGTACGAGAATAGTATATAAAGAGAATTGTAACACTGATTAATCATTCGCAGTTCACTGTGCAACAAATAATAACATAACAAAATGGCCGCTAAGGTTTGTTCAGTTTATTTATTGTGAAGTGAAAATACTTGTGATAGTGATTGAACTTTTACTTGAAATTATGATATAATTCAGAGTGTCATATTTATCTGGTCAACATTTCACTCCTGGCTATGAATATGTCGTGATTGTATATTTCTTATTTGCAGTTCGTCGTTGTTGCTCTTCTGGTGGCGGCTGCTCAGGGCAGCGCTATCCACGGTCACGGCGCTGACTACACCAGCTTCTCGTACGGCGTGTCGGACCCCCACACCGGTGACGTGAAGAGTCAACACGAGACTCGCGTCGGAGACAGCGTGGTCGGCCAGTACTCGCTGTACGAATCTGACGGCACCAAGCGCACCGTCGACTATGCTGCTGATGCCCACAACGGCTTCAACGCTGTCGTGCGCAAGGACCCCGTGTACGCTCACGCTACCCCCGTCATCGCTCACACCGCTCCCGTCGTAGCTCACTCCGCTCCCGTCATCGCTCACGCCGCACCAGTCGTTGCCCACGCTGCTCCCGTGGTCGCTGCTCCTCTAGCCCACGCCTACGCCGCTCCTGTAGCCCACGCCTACACCGCTCCTCTTGCCCACGGTTACTCTAACGGATACGCAGCCCCTCTTGCTCACGGTTACTCTCACGGTTATGCCGCTCCCCTGGCCCATGGTTACACCCACGGTGTTGCCGCTTACGGTGCGGTTGCCGCTCCCCTCGCTCACGGTGCCGTCGCTTACGGCGCTCACGGTCTTCACGGAGCTCACGGACTCTACGGTGCCCATGTGTACTGAATATGTAAAATAAGTTAATTTATTGTTATATATGTATACTTGTATGGACGATGCTGTGATCAAATAAAATTGTTAGAATTGCGTAACATATTTTATCATTTAATTTTATATTTTACTCGTACAACATATATATTAATCGCAACGTGTTAATTTATTTGAACTATAATACCGCCACGTGCAAAAGTATTAGGCACCCTATAGTAATGACAGTTTTAGGGTGATTGAGCATAGGGAATGTAAAGAAAACAAAACATATGATTACTAAGATTTATTTTAATAAAATAATTAATATTTTGTCGGTCCACCTTTGGATTTAATGACAGCAGCCACTCTTTTTGGCATTGACTCTACCAGCTTAAAACATTCCTCTTGGGATATCTTTTGCCACTCATGCTTTAACGCGGCGAGTAGTGTTTGCTTGTTGCTTATCGAGTGTCTACGGATATTTTTCTTCAAAATAGACCAAATATGTTCAATAGGATTGAGGTCCGGTGATTGTGGCGGCCAGTCCAAAAGATCTATTCCATTTTGAGCCATCCATGCCATAGTGTGTGCTGACTTGTGGCAAGTGGCGTTGTCCTGCTGGAATTTTACGCCGTCGGTGTTTGTATCACCAAAAATCTGTGTAACAGACGGTGCTAGAGCTGTTTCCAGAACTTCTGTGTATTTGGTGCTATTCATTCGCCCCTCACACAACATCATTTCGCCCACTCCATCGGCAGCCATGCAACCCCAGATCATTATTGAGCCTCCACCGTGTTTAACAGTGGGCACTACACAATCTGGGTTGTACTCTTCGCCCACCCTTCGCCTGACGTAAGTAACACCGGGTGTTCCAAACACCTATGGAACAAGCAAAAAAATTACTTAATTCAAGATTGCATATTTCCCTCGCAGGACGTGATTTCAAAGACGGCTATGTGTTTTGGTATAATACATAAATTAAATAACAATACCTCAAAGTTAGATTCGTCTGACCACAGTACGTTGGACCAATCCTCCACTGTCCAATCTCTATGTCTGAGGGCCCACTGCAACCGATTTTTCTTGTTGTGCTCCGATAGCCACGGCTTCTTTCTTGCCTTGCAACCTTTTAACCCAGCTGCAATAAGCCTTCTTCTCACAGTACACGCGCTCACTGATCTGCTTTTTCCTTCAGATAAAGCTGCAGCGAGCTCCAAAGCAGTTTTTTTACGGTCCTGTAGAGACTGCCTAATTAACAATCGGTCTTCACGATCTGTAGTTATTTTTCTTCTGCCTGTTCTTGGCCTATTCTCATGAGTACCGATCTCTTTGAAGCGATTTAGTGCATATTGCACTGCACAACGCGAGCACTTCACTTCTCGGGCTATTTTCACTTGAGACATGCCTTGTTCATGTAAAATTTTAATTTTTAGGCGCTGCTCTGCACTAAGTTCTGCTTTTTTAGGCATTATTAACTCGATGAATATTAGTCTTCAGGAATATGGTAGCAACAATTGCGTACGATATGTGTCTGTTCACTGCAAGCACTGATAACACACTAAAAGAGTAAACTTTAAAATTGCAAATTTGTAAAAACATTGTTTTAAACTGCACCTGGGTGTCATAAATATTTGTTATTGTTTTATTTTTGTTTAAAAATGCCGCCGATGCAATATTAAGACCATAAAACCCTTATCCGAGCGCTCATTGTTGAGATAGAGACAAACAATAGGGGTGCCTAATACTTTTGCACGTGGCTGTACATTCTAAACTTGTTATAAAATGTACAGTCCATATAAGGCTAATAGTGTAAATACGAGACAGTTAAGGCATGAAAGCGTTTACAAATAGTTAACAAACAAGATTTCATTCGCATTTATACTTAGTTTGTATGTTTCATAGATACAACCCAGTGTTTATTTAATAAAAAGTTGACTTCCGAAACAAGTATCACAAATGCAGCGTTTATGTCGTCACTAACGCCTCCCCAATAAAGTGGTAACACGGATGCTTTTATGACGTTTTAGACCCACAACAGATAATATAGTCACATCGCCTCCACCACACTAAGTTGAACTGATCTTTCGCTCGATAGTCCATAAGAAATCATAAGAGTTGAACAGAATTGCTTAAATAACTGACAAAAGACTTAATAATCTACTTCGATATCAATTAATATCTTTATTCAATACTGTTTTTTGACTCCAAATTTGATTAGGTATCCTGGAAAACCATTATCACTATACATTTACGGGTTGAATATAACAAGGAACCAGTTTTTACCCTTGGCACTACCTGCTTGAATTATATAGATAGGTAGATAATAAACGAGAAAAAAAAAAATTTAAGAAGCAGGACGTAAATCTGTGACCAAAACGAAGCTTATTTTTAAACGACGGCCTTCTGCCTATCTAGTGATTGAAATGTATCTCAATAAAATACCTAAGGATGTTTAGTTAAATGATTTCATAAGTGACCGTCAGTCTGGTACGGCCCAGGCTATCAACAATATTTTGTGTTAACGAAATTAATATGATAAAACATATACAAAATGCAGGATCTGTCGTAAGGAGAGCGTTGACGAAAGGCCTCTTACCAAATTTACATATCTTCTCCTCCTTAGCCTTTATTATTCCCAAGTCACTTGGAGTCGGCTTTCTAGTCTAACCGGATTTGGCTGGATATCAGTTTTTACACGGAGCAACTGCCATCTTACCTCCGCAACCCGAAGGCTAACGATACCCTAAAGCTAGACCAATGTCAGGATATTAGAGGGCATTGACTTCCCAATAACGACTGACATAGATGTTCATGGCAGCCGGGACCGACGGCTTAACGTGCTCTCCGAGGCAACGAGCAGGCGATAATTGTCAATCGATACGCACATCATTTCGAAAAGTCATATAACTTCCGAAAGCAAAGGTGCGTGACGTGGGTTCGAACTCTCGCCCTCTGCATTGCAGTCTATACCCGTATTAAATAATAAAGAAAGAAAGAAAGAAAACAGTTTATTTTGTCCTCTACACTGACATAAAACAAAATAAAAAAAAAATAACAACAATAAAACAAAAATTTTAAATATACAAAAATTAAAATAAATTAATATATAAAATAAGAATGAGCAATTTGTATAATTAATCGTACCGCCAGTGTGAGACCAAAAATGGCACTTATCTCAGCATAATGCTGCAGCACCGTGGTAGGTAGTGCAACGCTAATTTTCAGATAAGTCCAGTGAGGCTACGGACAGCTACGCTTGCCAAATAACATAATAAATTTAATATAAAAGAAAAGTAAATATATAAATGTTAGTATACATGTGAAAATACTAAAATATATTTTAATGTTAGAAATTAAAAATATGCGTAATAAATAATGTGTCTTGTGTCTAATAATAATTGGTAGTTTCCGAACGCTCCAGCATTAATAATAATAATAATAATAATATAATAATATTCTACCACATACACACAACACCATCTAGCCCAAACTAAGCAGAGCTTGTACTATGGATACTAGACAATGGATAAACATACATATATACATACATACATATATATACATTCCACATCATTTGTCTATGGCGACAAGCGAAGGGACGCCTCACGCCAGCCGTCGATATAACAATATGGCGGATGCGCCTTAACATAAATAAAGATTGTGAGTCTGTAAATAGATAGATATAAATAATTCTAGATTGTGAAAAAAGGTGTATATAATACCAATTCAGTCTGTTTTGGGTGTACTATGCATATTATATATACATATCTTGTGAAACTTTTGAGATGTATAAATAGTTTAATATTTATTTTAATAAGTGCTGTGTTTCGACCAAGCACCTACGAGAAAAACTCCGCATATTGTACGTCCAATTCGTTTCATCCGAGAGATATATATGACAGGATTTGCTGCTCAGATTGAATTACTGCTGGTAATTTGCATGACGCTGGTAAGCTATTATTTTGCTGCTTTCTGCTGTATAAGCAAGTATTGCTTATATTTTGCCTTAAAAGTGCTCAGCGTTTTAACACAGCGTATTGGAGGCGGCAGATAATTCCAGCAGCGACTAGCAGCGAATCTAAAACTGCCACGGAATGCCATAGTTCGATGTCTTGGGGTAACCAGAAGATATGTTGACACTCTGGTCTTCATTTTATTATAGTCACGAGACCAGCTTAATTTATCATATAGGTAGATAGGCTTCTTTGTTATGATGATGTTAAAGAGCATTGTGGCAAAGTGTAGTTTTCTACGCGCCTGCATCTTCATCAAATTGCCACTATTCAGATAGGGGGTGACGTGTGCCCGGGGTGGTAAATAAAAACAGAAGCGCGCGCAAGCATTTTGTACCCTTTGGATCAGCCTCTGCGTTCTGCCAAAAATGCACGTCCCATACACTGTATCAGCGTAGTTCAGCTAAGACAGAACAAGAGATTCGCACAGCAAGATCCGCGTGTCAACACTTATGTAAGAACGTACTCTGTACAGAAGTTTAAGACGATAAAAGCAGTTGCGCACGGCCTCTATAACATGGTCTTCAAATGTGAGCTGCCCATCGAACATTACTCCGAGGTTACAAGCCTCTTCTACCCTTTCAATTGACCTACCATCTACTCTTATGTCCAAGGGGTAGGACAAGGTCTTACTTATGATGTCTCGACTACCCATAACCAAGAATTTTGATTTTGTTTGGTTTAATATAAGTGAGTTTCTCTTTGACCACTTTGTAATCCTTTCCAAGTCCTCATTTAATCTTTTTACAGCTTCTTCAGCATTATGAGGGTGAAAAGAGAGGTACATTTGGAGATCGTCAGCATATAGATGGAATTTCGAGTTTACTAGACAAGTGGTGATGTCAGCACTATACATGATGAAGAGCAGAGGTCCGAGGATAGAACCCTGGAGTACTCCTCTCTTCACCTGCTGTGGAGTATAATAATAATAGCAAATTATTAATGTTACTAATATATTTAATGAACTGTTTGTAATGTTTTATGATTTATGTTTTCCAATGAAGAAAATAAAAATTAAAACAAATTTACCTGCCCCAAAATGGCTAACAAAAGGAATTAAAATATCATGTATTACAAAAAGAAAACTAAGATATTTATGCTATAAAGATAAAAAAGAAAACACAAAATTTAATTATATTAGGTATAATAAATTATTTAAAAAATGCATAATTAATTCTAGAAGAAACTTAAATTACAAATATATTTCAAATGCATCTAACAAATGTAAAGCAAGTTGGGATATAATTGGAGAAAAACTGGATAGCGTAAGAAATAAGCAATACATAAAACAGATAATCTGTAATGATAATTGGGTAACGGATCCAGAAAAAATGGCAAATTTATTCAATGACTATTACATTTCAAAGACAAACAAAGCAAACACTAACACGCCAAATTATAAATTAATAAATACTGTTGATTCTACGATGTACATATATCCTTGCACTGAAAATGAAATAATAACAACAATTAAGTCATTAAAGGATACTAATGCTATATTATGACTCGATATCAACAAAGATTATAAAACGAAGTCAGAAAGAGCTTGCATTAGTAATTTGCCATATCATCAATCTTTCCTTCTGTGAAGGCGTCTTTCCTGATAAACTTAAAATTTCAATCGTTAAGCCCTTGCACAAAAAATATGAAAAGGAATCCCAGTGCTTTCGAAAAATTTTCGAAAATCTAATTCATTAACGTGTTAGTAGCTTCCTAAGTAAAAACAATATCATTTGTACTAAGCAAAATGGTTTCCAAAAAAATAAATCAACCACACTAGCGGCCTTTTCACTCATAAAATCTGTAACCGAATCTTTAGATAAAAGAAAATGTGTTTCTGCTATATTATTTGATATGTCCAGTGCCTTCGATTTTGTTGATCATCAAATATTACTACACAAGTGTGAGCTTTATGGCATAAGAGGTAACGCTCTGCAGTGGATAGAGAGCTATCTAAGTAATAGAAAACAGTGTGTCGAGATTACTCGTATCGATCAACAATTAACAGTTACATCATATAGGTCCACATTCAATGAAAATAGGTTTGGGGTCCCCCAAGGCAGCATAATGGGGCCACTTTTGTTCCTTATATATATAAATGATATCCCTAAGGTCACACAACATAAACGCACACTATTCGCAGACGACATTTCTGTAGTTGTTACTCAAAATAATTGTAACTCTGACTATAAACAAATTGTAATCACTACAGTAGAACACATATCTAAAAGGCTAGATGAAAATAATCTGAATGCTAATATAAATAAAACAAAAATAATACAATTTAGCAATTACAATAAAAAAAATAATAAATTAAAAATAAATCATCGTGGCCAAGAAATTGTCGAAGTTGACGAAGCTACATTTTTGGGTATAACAATCGATAAAAATTGCAATTGGAAATCTCAAGTAAAACACGTCTCTACAAGAGTTAATAGATTTGTATATGCACTAAATAAAATAAGGAAATTGGCAGGTGAAACAACGGCACTAATAGCATATCATCGTTACGTCGGATCAATACTGAGGTATGGGCTACTACTATGGGGCAACTCACCAGATATCAGTAGGACTTTTATATCACAAAAGAAATGTATAAGGGCAATTTGTAGTGCTGCCCCACTAGACTCGTGTAGACCTTTATTTAAAAGACTAAAATTGCTAACATTAACTTCAATATATATATTTGAAATCGGAGTATTTGTTAAAAAGCATTCATACATTTTCCAAAAAAGTAAGTGACCATAAAAAATATCCTATACGAGACCCTAGTAAACTACAGTATAACATGATATCAACTGCTCTGCACAAAAGAAATAGCAGCTGTATGAGCATACAAGTATTTAACAAAATACCAAAAAGTATACGAGAATTGCCTCTGACACAATTCATACATAAATTAAAGCAATGGCTCACAAATAAATGCTTTTACACACTTGCTGAGTTTATGTTATGTAAAGATAAATAAGTATTTGATGGTGTCAAAAACCCACGCTTATGTAGAGACTATTATAATCCTAATTAACCTAGTTATTTTATTACTTGTATAGCTATGCTCATAATAATACACACAAATACATGTACTATAACAGACTTATACATAATTTAATTAATAATGCAATGTAAATAATGATATTATATGTTTTCATTATAATTTAATACAATTTTATAATTCCGTATTCAATGTAATTTAATTCATGACATAAATTCACTATACTAATTATTTAAGGACAATATTTATTTTTATTCAGACAGTATTATTGTTATTTTAATGTTATTTAATATTCACATTATTGTTAATCATAAATATTATTTTTTGCATACCGTTCATACGGTGAGACATGCTGTGCTTATTTTATTAATTAAACATCTTTGTAACCGTGTTTCTAGCAAATAAAGATTATTATTATTACTGAGCTACATATATTTAATACCCATATTTTCAATTAATCCTTTTAAAAACTTCTTTCTTTCTTATACTTAGACGACGCCAGTGCCCAGCTGTGGGACAGTTTACAAATAGGGCTGTAATGATTATCTTTTAGACAAAAAATAAAAATAAGGTGCTCTATACCGAATTTTGGTCACAGCGGCCACTTTAAACGGAAACAGGTAGGCGATATCATTGTGCACAAGTATGTGCAAAAACATGTACACTAACTTTCATGATCCGATGGTACAGCATACCAACACGATAAGAGAGAGATCAGGGACCGGACAAACGGCTTTGCGAGGCACGTGATTGTACAACACCGCCAATTTCTTGACAGAAAATCTCATTAATATTTTGTTGGCCCAATCTGGGATTTCCCTCATACGCAGCAGCTGCATTCACTATCACTGCGTCACTTAGGTAGTCAAAAACAAAAAAAGACTAAGTTCGCCGACGCTTGTCAGCATGCGTCATAAATGATAGCATTTTTTGTGTTAGGTGCGCGATGCACGGTTTTATATTTGATTTGTATGTAAAACAAAATATACATATTTTAGTGTATGCATTTGTTTTAATTGAAAATACATATTCAGAATAAGCAATACTCACCTTGTAACGCCAATCAATCATCTTTGTCAATATGGCGAGGGTATACTCATGTAGCTCAATATTTTTATAGACGTTTCATCTTAAAACTGTTTCTACTTATGTTTTCTGTTTTTGTGGCTTATTGGGAATATAGAATAGACAGAATGGACAGTATGGTGAGTATTATTATCAAACAAAATCAGAAATTTTACAGCTCATAATAATTGACAATACTTTCTGCCTGACCACAGTTTATTTATTCGTTTCATATGAATTTTTACACATTGTGTTCAATTATAATAATATATTAAAGAACTATTCAATTAGAGACCTATAGAAATATTAAAAACTGCATTTTCACATCGGATTCATGTGTTCGGTTCAATATTTATTTGGTACCTTAATATCAAGATACATTTACAATATGTTTTCATCATTCATCATTTATTTGATACCTGACGTACAAACTTTTTTATTTTTTATTCTACCGCACACACACAACACCATCTAACCCAAACTAAGCAGAGCTTGTACTAAGGGTATTAGACAGTGGATAAGCATACATATATACTTTTTTTTTGTTACATATATATTATACATAGAAACACCCAGACCAAGACAAACATCAATTTTCATGCACACAAATGTTTGAATTGTGCGGGAATCGAACCCGTGTCCTTAAGCGTGGCAGTCGGTTAAACTAACCACTACGCCACCGAGGCCGACAAAACTTGACTGCGCGGTTGACGCAATATTTTATTTATATTTTTTATTATGTGGTCATTACGCCATACCGAGTGTTTTAGTTTCCATAGCCTCATGAAACAAACATTTGTATGATCGTTTAAAAATGCATTCGCTTATAGAAATACTGATTTTGCCCGCGGCTTCGCTTGCATTAATTTAGATTTCGTCAGTTAATTTCTATCGTTAGGGAACAGTACTTTATTTCTAGATTAAAGGTACCATAATATATGTATCTGAACCCCTGATAACTTGTATGCGAACAAAACGTATTTAAGTATATAGGTATTTGAACTTAATATTACTTAAATAATTGTAATCAATTGGGGGAATCGGAACTGTCACTCCTTCATACAGGTTATACTGTAACCTAGTTAGGAGATCAGAACTGCACCCACTATTAATTGTTAAAATATATATATATATATGTCGGAGATGTATTGTTCTCTATGGCAACGTCAGTAGTGGTTGCGGGTTTAGTGGGCGTTATCTGGGTAATATGCGAGCACAAAACAACGATGCCGGTTTTTCACTATTTATATTTAGAATAAACAGTATTTTCACTTCACAATAATGTCGAATGAAAAATAACAGTTAAGACCGAGGAGTGGGTTCAGGGCACTGATCTTATTTCTTTTTACACAACTCACAACTTAACGTTCCGACTCGATCAGTCGCTATCGCTCAAATGTGTCTCAATAACTGTCGGCCTTCCTAAAGTAAAGATGGCGCCTCGACCCCACTCAAGCACGCGCTCTGCTCTGATTGGTCGTTACGTGAATTACAATATTCATAACTTTTATTAGATTAATAATGTTTTTGAGCTAAAGAATAATTTAACAAATCAAATTAAATTAAATTAAGAATTTTAAAAGTAATTAAAATGTAGACAATTTATATTGTGAATTATACGTGCTAATAACAATCAACCCGACTCAATAGCTTCCTCTGATATATATATATATATACCTATTACTAATTAATAATAGTATGAAACGCATACATTTCAAATTCAAATTCAAAATTCTTTATTGCTAACTATGTGTACATAAATAAAGTTCTTAACAGAAGATATCAGTTCTTAGAACATAGTGGCCCTGTTAGGGCATTGCAATTTCATCATACATGTATGCTTATAATTGTAACAGTTAAACATGCAATAAATTGATTTACATTCATTCATTAAAAAGAAAAAAATTATAAATATTAAATTTTAGATAGGTCATCGTTTTAATTACATTATATCATTTACATCATATTAATTATAAATTATTAAAGTCATACCCAAATAAAAATACACCTGTCATGAGTTACCTGATTTAAAAATTATCATTATTCATTAATTCAATTATGTCACAGTATTGTAATCATTTAATATTAATTATCATAATCCTTTTAAAAAATATTTTACAGAATTATATTCACTTTAGTGATAGGTACTTTATTGAACAAAATTATTATTCCTCAAGAAATTCTGCTATTGAGTAATATGCCTTTTTAATTAAGAAATTTTTCAGCATTCTTTTAAAAATAATAATTGAATTTATAATCTTAATGTCCATAGGTAGCTTGTTATAAATCTTTGTGCTCATACAGAAAATACTATTTTTGTACGCTCTAGTGTGGGACGCTTTATTTCTTAAGGTATTTTTAAGTCTCCTGCTTTTTAACGTATCATAGCTTGTAATGTTTGATTTAACTAAAATTGAGGCCAGGTAGATAAATAGAGCAGGGAGTGTTAAAATCTTGAGATTTACGAAATGTGGTTTACATGAATCCGTTTGGCGTAATCCACATATAGACCTAATACACTTTTTTTGGGCTTTGAACGCAACTTCTTTATCAGTCGAGTTTCCCCAATATAGTAACCCATACGACAGAGTGGATCCCACATACGCATGGTAAGCAGTAAGAAGTAAGCAGAAAGCAGTAAGAAGAAGTTTGTTATAACAACATGCTTTTCTATACAAATAAATAAAATTTGAAGTGTCTGTTTATAATGTCAAAATAACAGCTTTTTACTAAATGCATAATAATATGAAAGTATTATAATAAGGTACTTATATCAAAAATCAATTATTTTGAAATGTTGTGCCTGTCTGTCTATTTGTTCCGGTTAATTTCTGAAACGGCTGGTCCGACTTTGACGGGACTTTTAGATAGCTGATGTTATAAGGAGTAACTTAGGCTATTTTTTTTAAGAAAATAAGATTAACCTAAACCTGAAAATAGGGTTCTACCAAATAAAAATTCCACGACTACAATTTTTATTAAATTCCACGCAGTCGAAAATTTGGGTAACAGCTAGTCTTATACATATAATTTTAATGGGTCTTGCAATGCCGTGGACACTTAATAAAAATATTACACAAGACATCGTACCCATCCTGAGATTCATAATTATTAAGCAGTTCACTTTATCATCTTTTGGTTAGATGCAACCATAACCACTGCTATTTTTTCACTGTCAGATTCTATATAGTTACTGGTAATTTCATAAAAGAAAACCACCAATAAAAAATCCATTAAAGTTACTTAGTTTTTACTTTTCATATAGACGCAAATAATTATTAAAAATAAAAAGTGAAAAACAAATCATTAATTAAACAGAAAGTTAAATAGCGTTTAGCCCGAAATTCCTTACGTACTTTTAACGCGTGACCTTAGTTACGAGTTACTTCCTTTTGTATTATAATTAAATATTAGTCCGGCTCAGTATTGTACATACGAGAATGGTATATAAAGAGAATTGGTAACACTGATTAATCATTCGCAGTTCACTGTGCAACAAATAATAACATAACAAAATGGCCGCTAAGGTTTGTTCTGGTTCTATATTGTAGAGTGAGAATACTTGTGATAGTGATACAAATTTTACTTAAAACTATGTTATGATTAATACTGTGTCATATTTATGTTTATTTATTTATTTATTATTTCAATTGCAAATAGAGGTACATGGGTTGTTAAGTACTTAATAGTTAGGCAACACTGTATTTTGCCTTGCGGCATGCAATTACACATAATACTTAAAACTAATTAATCTAATAATATCAAACAGACTGTAGGTACTTTATTAAATAACCTATTCTAAATAATAATTATAGTTTATCACATAAATATTCACCTGCAGTGCAATAAAATTTTTCTAGCAATAGCTTTTTAACTTATTTTTAAATATTTTAACATTGTGTTCATTTAGTATTAGTTTTGGTAAATGGTTATATATTCTGGGTGCCATACAAAGCACACTTTTATTAAAATACGTTGTTGTATTGGATGGCACACTAATCTTTCAATTGTTTCTTCTACTTTTCAAATTCTCAAACATATGTAAATTCTTTTTTGCAAATAAAGCAGTTTCCAAAATATATGTGTACATGGTAGACTCAGAATATTTAAAGTGATAAACAAGGGTCTACAACTATCTGTTGTTTTTAATTTACATATAGCCCTTAGACATTTCTTTTGGGCCTTAAATACGTCATCTTCGTCTGTGGAATTGACCCACAAAATGAAACCATATTTTATAGTAGGAGCTACATATCCATAATAGGCAGTTAAAACCGTAGATGTGAACATGTTGTGAAAATACATATTTTGTATTTGCAGTTCGTCGTTGTTGCTCTTCTGGTGGCGGCTGCTCAGGGCAGCGCTATACACGGTCACGGCGCTGACTACACCAGCTTCTCGTACGGCGTTTCGGACCCCCACACCGGTGACGTCAAGAGCCAGCACGAGACCCGCGGCGGGGACAGCGTGGTCGGCCAGTACTCGCTATACGAATCTGATGGCACCAAGCGCACCGTCGACTATGCTGCTGATGCCCACAACGGCTTCAACGCTGTTGTGCGCAAGGACCCCGTGTACGCTCACGCCGCCCCCGTCATCGCTCATGCCGCTCCCGTCGTTGCCCACGCTGCGCCTGTTGTCGCCGCTCCTGTAGCCCACGCCTATGCCGCTCCTCTCGCCCACGGATATGCCGCTCCTCTTGCCCACGGTTACTCTCACGGATACGCCGCTCCCCTTGCCCACGGTTATGCCGCTCCCCTTGCCCAGGGTTACGCCGGTCCCCTGGCTCATGGTTACTCCCACGGAGTCGCCGCCTACGGCGCGGTCGCCGCTCCCCTCGCTCATGGTGCCGTCGCTTACGGTGCTCACGGTCTCCACGGAGCTCACGGACTCTATGGCGCCCATTTGTACTAAATAATAACCAAATAATTGATTCTGAGACTCTTATGAAAAATGCTGTTATTAAATAATATTGTTAAAATACTTAATCTTATTATTTAAGCCCTTTCCATTCACAATTATTTCAGTTATGACTGAAATAAATTATCATTCAAAATATAACCACAATATATATTCCTGTAGATCGGGTACTACCGGGTATTTCATATTGCATATTACGGTTAATTTTAAAAGGAACTTATTTAATCAAGTAATATGTAATTTCATATAATGTATCCTTCATAAAACATTGCGTTAACCCTGTTTGATTACTGAGACCCACTGAATTGCAGAGCGACATATTACAGCGTCAATGGTATTTTCTTTAAATTAATATTAAAGTCTCAAGCAGGATAATTACTAAATAATTTACAGCGTACTCTAAAAATAGAGACGATTTTGCAAATCTTTTATTGTTTACATAATAAGCAGTAGAGCGAGCAGCGATAGCTCAGTGGGTAGACCAACAGACTGCAATGCAGAGGGTCTCGGGTTCGAACCCACGTCGTGCACCTCTGACTTTCGGAAGTTATATGACTTTTCGAAATTATGTGCGTATTGGTTGACAATTATCGCCTGCTCCGTGCCTCGGAGAGCACGTTAAGCCGTCGGTCCCGGCTGCCGTGAACATGTATGGCAGTCGTTATTGGGAGAGTGTCGACACAAAAGATCCCACTGGGTCGAAGTGTCGCTGGTCTGCACTGACTGGCCCGCACATAAGATAAGATAAGATAAGCAGTAGAGCAGATTTATCGAAAATTGATTTAAATATAATATGCTACAGAATCAAATTTACCACGTCAGTTATTTGTATGTGCCTTACGCTTTAATATTTATCAGAAATATATTTATTTTTAGCATTTGGCCACTTTTAATAAAGCTCTCACTAAATATGTCAAATAAGTAAAAAGCGGTGTAAATTGTGTAGAATGGACAGAAAATTAAATTAAATAATATACATAAAATAATATTATACAAGACTAGCTGTGCCCGCGGTTTCATCCGCGTGTAGAGTTACTGCGCTTCCCCCGTGGGTCGCAGCGTGATGTTATATAGCCTATAGCCTCCCTCGATAAATAGGTAAGCTATCCAATACTAAAAGAATTTTTCAATTCGAACAAGTAGTTCCTGAGATTAGCGCGTTCAACCAAACAAACAAACTCTTCATCTTTCTCAATCTGTTGTAGTCATTATCTTAATCCTAAATCATATTATAAATGCAAATGTGAGTTTGTTTGTTATGTTTTGACGCCTTCACTACTAAAATGAAATTTAATATGACAAGTAGAATATACATATTGTGCTGTTTTTGGTTGCATGAATTCCTCAATAACGCACCCAGAGATAACTTTTTTTAGATTACTGGGAAACTCCGAAAGGTAAGACTATAAAATGATTATACTTACTAGTAGGTAGGTACGTAATTTAAGTCTTTTTAAAGGATTTTTTTCCTCCCGAAAAAGAAATACCTGGACTAATAAATAAAGTGAATAAGTAAAGAAAAATGATTGACACGAGTGAACAACATGCATTTTTATTGAACACTTCCTATTCCATTCACAAAGTATTTTATTTGTTTAAATAAAATAAAAAATATTTACTATCACAAAAATAGATAGAAACTCAAAGTAGGCAGATTTAATTAAAATGCTGTAGGTGGGCAGCCCTATCGCATGTTTACGTACCGCGCGGCTGTAGGCATTTATTTCAAAGATACGGACGAGTTACAATACTGTATATTTATGTACTGTGACTGCGCGGCGAGCGGCCGCGGCTCGTACGGCGCTCGGCGACGCGACGTGAGCAAGGGGCAGGCGGAAGGGGAAAATTTGAATTTCAGCTGGAGTAGTATGGACTCTTAAGTCATATCGTGCGTTCTGTATAGTGCGTCTTTTTAGTTACTGAATGGCAGACATAGAATTGGCACTTATAGTACGCATTGTATTATATAGCGCTGATACTATGGTATCCAAAAATATGATATTACGCTATTCACATCGCACGAAGTGAAGATAATGGGTATCAAGAGAATACATGATTGAAAAGAGAAGGGAACCGTCAGCTATGCCTATATCATAATGAATATTATGTACTAGCTTTTGCTTGTGTGTTGTGCTTGCTTGCTTATCAAATTCCATATTTCATGATGGTATGACTAGTCAAGAACAATATTATACTTTATTGACAAAACTTCACCAATAATTATGTTCCTCACGTCCTCTTAGTAGAACTATAAAGCACACATTTATATTTGATTATTAATAACATAGTACAACATAAATACGGAAGAAACGTTTTATAATGTGCATAAGAAGAAAATTTTAGTTCGAATTATTTTAATCTGTCGAGTGTTAGAATATCAGACAATTAAAAATCTGTTATGTTTAGTCATCGGTGTGGCGCTGCAACTCAAAAGATTAATAACTTGTATGAAAGTTCCATCTATACAAATATAAATTAAATAAAAAAGCAATGTATTCTATGCTGTCAAAACTACACGTGACAGAAATGCGCATGTTACGCTGGTCAGCGGGGCGGGTGTCACATTGCTAGACAAAGTACGCAACATCCTCGTCAGAGGAAGCTACAAGATTGCTCCCATTGCCGAAAAGGTAAAAGAACGACGACTTCAATGGTATAGACATCAGTTCCGCCATCCAGAAGACCACAAGGTACGAGTGGCCTTTAACCTACCGACAAGGACGCGTCGTCGCGGAAGACCTCCTGCCACTTGGCTTTCATCAGTCCAAAAACACCTAAAGGACATGAATGTTGATGCTGCGACCGCGCAAGATAGAACAAAATGGAGAAGGCGAACAAGGAGAGCTGAGATGATGGGATAAGGCGAATGAAAGAAGAAGAATGTATTCTATTCCTCTTGTTTGACTTATTATAATATATTAAATCACTTTTTTATTTTTTATTTCTTTATTTGTAAGGAACTTTGTATATACATTTTGTACATATTTGTCCTATAACAGTCTTTATACTAGATCGACTACTACATTAATTAAACAGCTTACTAACTACAATTTTCACTAAACAGTTTATACAAAATACATGCATCCTCGGAATTAGGATTAGATAAAATTTGATTAAATAAACCCACATCTAGTCTATTTAAATTTAGTTTTAGGATCAGTTGATCCCTTACGGACTGATAACGTACGCACTCCGTTAGCCTATCTTGTATATCATCAACTACTCCACAATTCTGACAGTTAGGTGAAGAAATTTTTCCCACTAAAAATCCCAATTTGTTACACACTATATGGCCGCTTCGCGGTCTATGTGCTATGATGACATATTTTCTGTTTAATTTTGTAAAAGTGCACCAAGGTATAGGAGAAGGCTGACATTGCATGGTCCTGTACCATATGCCTTTCCCTACAGATCTCTGATTGAAGTGCTCCTTCCACATATTGTAGCAAATACTTTTATAAATGGGCAATAATTCAAAATAGTCAAGTTTTGCTTTTATGTCTTTTCCGTGTATACACGCTTGTTTGGCTAACCTGTCAGCTTCCTCATTACCATGTAGACCAATATGAGATGGAACCCATTGCATTCTCAGCGTCACACCGCGAAGTGTTAATTCGTCCAGTTTGGATATTATGTCATAAGTTATCGAAGCACCTCTGATGCCAGAGGCGCATCGAGCTATATGATTTAACGCGCTTTTGCTATCTGAACAAATAAGCACTTTTGTATTAGTGTTTGCGGATGTTATAACATACGAGAGCGCCTCTGAGATTGCAATGAGTTCCAACGTCATAGTGCATACTTTTTCTTTAATTTTAAACAAATTATCCATACTATTATTATTGATATAAAATGCAACACCTCTACCCGTATCGGTCTTTGACGCATTGGTGTATACAGTTAGCCAATCTTGACCATATTTTACTTTTCATTCCTGTACAATTGACATTTTTAAATTATGAATTTCATATTCATTTTTGCTCTGTTTAACACTTTCAAGATCTGCTGTAATCATTTCGTTTAATTTAAAATTATTGATCCAAGTCCTTAATGTAAACATTAGTAAAGGTGTGGATTTACTTATGTCAACGGTTTTTACTTTATTCCAAGTCGAAATTAACAGTGGTAAATTTTTATTTTTCCAGTAATTAAATCAAGATCTTTTAATAAATCTATCGTTACATTATCCTTCCAAGACAATGCTTTAAGACAATATTTATATGCTAAATATCTTCGTCGTAAATGCAGTGGAGAAACACAGAGTTCACTCTCCATGTCATGAATTGGAGTCGTTCTTATAAAGCCCCCTATGACTTAATATCTGACTTTAATTGTACAGACACGTAGCAGTGGTTTAAGTAGTCGATTGGCCACTGCCACTACCCCGAGTGTTGTGAGTTCGAATCCCACACGGGACAAAACTTTCATTGTACAGACACGTAGGTGCGCAGTGGTTTAAGTAGTCGATTGGCCACTGTCAGTACCCTGAGTGTTGTGAGTTCAAATCCCACACGGGACAAAACTTTAATTGTACAGACACGTAGGTGCGCAGTGGTTTAAGTAGTCGATTGGCCACTGCCAGTACCCTGAGTGTTGTGGGTTCGAATCCCACACGGGACAAAACTTTAATTGTACAGACACGTAGGTGCGCAGTGGTTTAAGTAGTCGATTGGCCACTGCCAGTACCCCGAGTGTTGTGGGTTCGAATCCCACACGGGACAAAACTTTAATTGTACAGACACGTAGGTGCGCAGTGGTTTAAGTAGTCGATTGGCCACTGCCAGTACCCCGAGTGTTGTGGGTTCGAATCCCACACGGGACAAAACTTTAATTGTACAGACACGTAGGTGCGCAGTGGTTTAAGTAGTCGATTGGCCACTGCCAGTACCCCGAGTGTTGTGGGTTCGAATCCCACACGGGACAAAACTTTCTGTAATACACAAATTGTTATTCTGAGTCTGGGTGTTCTTTGTGTCCATTGTTTGAATAATAATAATATAATATAATATAATATACTATAATATAATATAATATTCTACCACATACACACAACACCATCAAGCCCAAACTAAGCAGAGCTTGTACTATGGGTACTAGACAATGGATAAACATACATATATACTGTTTTTTTTAGTGTAAATACATACATAATTTATACATAGAAACACCCAGACCATGAACATCCATGTTCATGCACACAAATGTTTGAATTGTGCGGGAATCGAACTCGCGACCTCAGGCATGGCAGTCAGTTACAATAACCACTACGCCATCGAGCCGTATTTATGATGTAAATTCCCCCGCGATACATGAATTAGATGCTAAAACTAATGAGAATTATAATATACCATATTCGATTATAACTTATCGATTAGTAGTTATAATCGAATATGGTAAACATCGTCGCAGCCATCCACATAAGTGCCCACAGGACCCAAACTATGCTTTACGAAATATTCTTGCTTACCCGGTCAACCTAATATGCTTGTGTTTAGAGTGCAATTCTGTGCAGATCCAAGCGCTGCAAATAAATGCGAGCTATTTTCAAATATATTTCGCCTCACGGCTGGCACAACACCGAGTGATGTGAGTTCGAATGCCACATGTTTGTCCTCAGTCTGCAAGTTCTTTGTGTCTGTTGTTTGAATGTTTTGCGATACAGACATAATTCATAGTATGGGCATTATCTTCTTAAAATGAAAGGTAAAAAGATATAATAAAATCATAATGACTTTGAAATTAAACAAAATTTTATACGGATTTTATCGTGTCGTTTATTTATATAAAACATAATACATAATTTTGAAACTTTATACTACTATTGTTAAACACTTTTACTAGTTGAGTACTGTGTACTTCTATTCGAGCTATTTCAATTATAAAACTATTTAGATTTAATTTAACAAATTTCCCGACGTTTCGTTTCAAAATTATGTAATAATAGTGCTTTATATAAAAAAGAATAATAAACAACGCGATAAAATCCGTATAAATTTGTTTAATTTCAATGTATAACATTCGCGTAAACATAAGACAATATCATAATGACTTTTTTTTGCCTCATTTATGAACACTAAAAGCAATATTAAGTGGAATACAACATACAATAACTAACGGACTTAAATAGTTATATTGTCTTCTGTTTACGCGAATGTTATTCATTGAAATTAAACTACTATATACGGATTTTATCGCGTTGTTTATTTGACACTTTAGTACAAAATTTAGAAACTGTTACACTACTATTACTATTTTTAAGCTAATTAAATTATTGAAATTATTAAAACTATTTATACTATTACTATACTATTATACTATATAAATTTATGTTTACACTTTTTCCGACGTTTCGGTTGCTTTTCAGCAGCCATGGTCACGGGGAGACTCTCCCCGTGACCATGGCTGCTGAAAAGTATAAATAGTTTTAATAATTTTATTAGCTTAAAAATTAGTAAAGTTTAATAATAGTAGTGTAACAGTTTCTAAATTTTGTAATAAAGTGTCAAATAAACAATACGATAAAATCCGTATATAGTAGTTTAATTTCAAATAAATAGTTATGTTTATCTATATACTAGTATCCTAACTCCCCAACTAATATTATAATTGCAAATGTGAGGTTATTGGTTGTTAGTTTCGCTTCCACGACTTTACTACTCGACCGATCATGATTCAAATTTTGCATACACGTTATCAGGAGTACAGAAAAGGACAAAGCGTACCTTTAATCCAGAAAAAGTACTATTCCCGAGAGATAGCAATTTATTGACAAAATCAAAATAACGAGAGCGAAGCCACGGACAAAACGTAGTTTTTTTGTAATCTTACTTTCGCCATTTTGGATTCAGTGCGTGGCACCCTTTTTAGATATTAAGCCTAAAGTGCCGTGGCAGGAATACGAATATCGCTACTTATATTAATCTGGTTACCAAATCTGTATTATTAATAACTTATTGAATGACGCAACAGCACACCGGCGGCCAGACACAATGGGTGTTCAATTATATCTGGTATTCCAACAATTGACAGGTTCTGAAAGATCTGGGTTCTAAAGATACCAATTACATTTTTATTATGGAATTAATCATCATGATTTGCTCGCCTTGATACAGAAATTTACCAAAGAAATAAACAATCGTCAGCCCTAGAAAATAAAATATTAAAATTACTACAACCATTATTATTTTTAACGTATGTACGTCATATGAAAAGTTTTAATAGTATTTAGCCCCAAATTTTTTTACGTGCTTTCGACGCGTGACCTTAGTTACGAGTTACTCCCTTTTGTATTATAATTAAATATTAGTCCGGCTCAGTATTGTGCGAGAATGGTATATAAAGAGAATTGTAACACTGATTAATCATTTGCAGTTTTCTGTGCAACAAATAATAACATAACAAAATGGCCGCTAAGGTTTGTTCAGTTTATTTATTGTGAAGTAAAAATACTTGTGATTGAACTTTTACTTGAAATCATGTTATGATTCATAGTGTGTCATATTCATCTGGTCAACATTTCACTCATGGCTATGAATATGTTGTTATTGTATATTTCTTATTTGCAGTTCGTCGTTGTTGCTCTTCTGGTGGTGGCTGCTCAGGGCAGCGCTATCCACGGTCACGGCGCTGACTACACTAGCTTTTCGTACGGCGTGTCGGACCCCCACACCGGTGACGTGAAGAGTCAACACGAGACTCGCGTCGGAGACAGCGTGGTCGGCCAGTACTCGCTGTACGAATCTGACGGCACCAAGCGCACCGTCGACTATGCTGCTGATGACCACAACGGCTTCAACGCTGTCGTGCGCAAGGACCCCGTGTACGCTCACGCCGCCTCCGTTATCACTCAGGCCGCTCCCGTCGTTGCCCATGCTGCTCCTGTGGTCGCTGCTCCTGTAGCCCACGCCTATGCCGCTCCTCTCGCCCACGGATATGCCGCTCCTCTTGCCCACGGATATGCTGCTCCTCTTGCCCACGGATATGCCGCTCCTCTTGCCCACGGATATGCCGCTCCTCTTGCCCACGGATACGCTGCTCCCCTGGCCCATGGTTACTCCCACGGAGTCACCGCTTACGGTGCAGTCGCCGCTCCTCTCGCTCACGGTACCGTCGCTTACGGCGCTCACGGTATACACGGTGCTCATGGTCTTTACGGCGCCCATCTGTACTAAACAAAATAAAATAACCTATACCAAAAAGCCAATCAAAGATACTGTGAATAAAGTAATGAAATAGTTCAAAATACTTATAGTTTTTTTTCATTTTATATGTACTTACTTTTACGTACGTGTAAAGTCTTTAACTAGGTGAATAAACTTTATACACGCTTCAATGCCGGCTATATTGAAATCAAGAAGTCTGAATTATTCCAAATGTTATAATAACTAACTTTTGCAGATTTTAGAACGAAGCCAGTAAGATAATAACAGCTATTTGAAGAACTAGTATAAGGTAAAATTACCAAAATATTTTTAATCATGGATTTGATTGTAAATGCGTAAAGACACTTTTTTACACCTTTTTATTGAATAATTTATTTCATAAAAAAATTACAAAATATAAAATTGTGAAGAGCATTTTATATTAAGTTTTAAGTACCTATCCTAGTGATAATTTAGGCATGAAAAATAATATTTATTACATGAAAATTTTAATAATGATTAGCTGAACAATGTGCTTTGCCTCATTTTTATCCGACTTTAAAAAAGGAGGAGGCTCTAGGTTCTGCTGTATGTTTTTTTTCTTTTTCATATCTGAATTTGGCAAAGTGGACGAAATATACATCTACCAATCAGAGATTAGACAAACCCTACAACGGTTATACACCTGGCGTAAACTTAATGAATATCAGAAACGTGCACATTTATGTTCCAATAAAATTTTCGATTACTACCAAACGTTGATTAGTCCATTAGAAACCAATTTAATTCCACATCAATCAAGTCAGTTTAAGCAAACATGTTATTTTATAAATTCATAGTGTTTGCATCATATATCATAGTTTTTGGTAATTGTGAAATGAAGCCATTCGTTGTTGGTGGGCAGTACGCAGCAATAGACAATTTTCCATATTCTGTACACCTTGGTGTAAAATGCTATGATGGCGTAGAAACAGTTTCATGGATTTGCGGTGGCTCTATAATAAACCAGTACTTAACGCTGACTGCAGGACACTGCTTATTCTCCTGTACGAGCGGCTCTTCAATCTCAGCATCATTTGGTCATGAAAATTTACTGACAGCTAGTTCTACAACTGTTCATAGCTTTACGGTACACAACCGTTATTGTGATATCTCGGTATCTAACGACATTGCCTTGGTCAGACTGAAAACAGAATTAAAATTCGATTCGAGGGTTAATCGTGTTGTTCTTATGGGAAGCCCACCGTACAGAGAAGAGGCTATAGTAGCTGGCTGGGGCCTTGTTGATGTGAGTGATTCTTTTAAGTTTGGCACCTTTACCCATTTTAAGTTGGGTCATCCATGATCTGGAGGAAATTACATTTTGTGACTGCCACATAATATTAGAAATTTTAAGAACTTATTTATAAAATTGCATTTGTGTCAGATTAAAGTGATTGTTGGCAAACCAGACATAATCGAAAACTTTTTGTGTCTGGCTGCCAGTGCACCACTGTCATTCAATAGGTTAAATTAAAAGGTGGCAGAGCACAATGGCATTTTACATAAAGCTGAATAAAAATATTCTGCATAAGAGCCGTACTGTACAAAAGATAAAAATATATTTATATTAGGTTCACAGTGATAGACGGTGGTAGTACTTCAAACCTAGTTTCTTGATACTTCTTGCCCTTAATGCGTCTATAAACCAAGATAATCCCTTGCCATCGCGTATATATGTTTTTGAGCCAAAATATTAATATAAAAATCTTGATATTTGACAAGCATTACCAGGAAATAATACATTTTACCAATATTGAAATATAAATTTTATCGAAATATTAGATGAGTGTCACAACTCTTTGTTCATAGCCGACTTTAATGTTTACAGGAAACAAGAGAACTGCAAACAAATGTACTGCAATACACAAAACAGTATGTGTGGGAGACGCAAGACTGTTGGAACCTGTTACAAACTATGCCCAAAGGCAGAATATGTGCTAGAGCTAAAGACCGATCAAGCTATGCGTCTGTGTAAGGCAATAGTTGCATTTTGACATACTTATGACTAATAGAACCTTGAACTTGAGCGAGAAAATATCCATAAACCACAAACGTGCAGTAGTCATAAGTCCACTTTCAATTATTTCGCTTCTGAAAAATGATGCGTAATTCCATTCTTAACTCGACCGGAGGTTTCAAAGAATTCTGATTTTAAATTAGGACGAATTAAACATAGGAGATTGTACTAAATTTCATCTTCCTACAATACGGTAAAAATATGTATAGAGGTACAAAAACATAATTTAAATACACATAAGTACTTTGTCACGCCTGCTTTGCAGAAGCGGTGGCAGAAAATATAGATTTCCTCTCACTTGGATTCTGGAATATTTCTTTTGCTTCATATACTTTTAATGACATTCTTTTTGCACGCACATCGATTAAAGGCTATATTAGTTGTTATTACTAATGCCGATGTATTAAAAGTGCCTTAATTTACTATAAAAACTAATTTTCTATCGGCAAATCCAATAGAACCATAAATCCAATTCAGTATCTGACTATGAACAGTCACGCAAGCAATACTGGACTAGCTGTCTCTTGCTATGTCACCCACGTTTACGATTATTGCTTCGCATCTATGACTTATAGCGTTTGGAAAGCTTTAGGCTATATGCCTATAGCTTTCCTCAAGGAAAATTCTTGCAAAAGCAAAATGATTTCTCAAATCCAACTTAGTGCCAGAGTTTAGGTCGATCTAACAGAACACAAATACATTCTTCAGGTTTATTATTTTGTTACTATATAATATGTAGATTAGTAAAACTGTTATACATTTTTACAGAGGTGATTCGGGTAGCGCGCTTGTAGTTCGAGGTTACATTCAAATAGGCCTGGTCTCGCACAAGATACTCATGGGTGACAGCGTGGTCATTTACACGGACACAGGATATTTTTATAAATGGATACAGCAAATGGCGAAAAGAATAATGTGCTAATGAAAGCGTTTTTTATTACGTAACCTGCTGTCAAAGTGGTATATATGAAATTTCTTCAAGCTTACTCACAAAACATTTGTACTTTTATAATGTTATATGATATAACTATTAAGATTAAACCTACATATTATTTAAAAATAATGATTATCTAGTAGGACTCTAACTGACATAATAATGAAATACTTATATCACTAATGATTTGAACACAGGAAAAAATATCTAAACCACAGTTGTAACTTATGAAACCGTCACGATTACAAGTTTGTCGAACAAAAATGATTACTTGGAATTAACAAATTACAGTTAATAATAGATCTATGTCTAATAGATAAATACAATATTTAGGCATATTGGATATAGATATCTTTTTGAGAGTGACTACGCTACTACACTGACTCCAAAAATTGTTTTACATATAACAAGTCACATTACATCCGAGTATCATAGGCGATATTTTAATGTTCTACCGCCTATTCCGAGCGACAGATAGTTCTAAATTAAAGTACAATCTTATTGACTTATTTGCTTATAGCTATAACATAATCAGAACATATACAATTTTGCAAGTGACCACTAGCTTCGTACGTAAAACAAATCACAAGTGCGCCATCTGGTGAAGTTTCTACATAACAGTAGTATATCTATCTATATATATAGAAGAAAGTCGTGTTAGTTACACTATTTATAACTCAAGAACGGCTGAACCGATTTGGCTGAAAATTGGTGGGGAGGTAGCTTAGAACCAGGAGACGGACATAAGATACTTTTTATCCTGTTAAAATTTTAAAAAGTAAAACTTTGTTACAACATTCGAATATTGACGTGTTTCCATTTTATGCTTGCACGGTACTTGAAGCAGCCAACTATGAATAAATTCTAATAATAATCATATAATATATAATATCATAATATAATATATTATATATATAATATAATATATTATATATATAATATAATATATAATATCATAATCCCCTACCAGGTTCTTGTGTTTGAGCCGTTTGAGAGTCTCCGCAGATGCAGCAGCAGCACCAGCACAACCCGCCGTACTGGGAAGATGTGATGGCGCAAGGGTGTCGACACACGTTGCGTCCCATACCAAGGGCCTACCCATCTTCCAAGGCATCAATGACATACCGTCCGGTCTCTTCCCATCGTCACGTGCCAAACCATTAGGTTCGAGATGAGCTGGCACGCCGGCGGTGACAAGAGCTTGACGGATAATGTCGTTAAGATTGGCGTGCCGCGAAAAACGACCGGCACTCCTGCTGCATGATAGGCCATGGTGGCCAAGGCCATCGACGGCTTTCCCACAGTGACATCGATGCGGAGAAACATGGAGCACCTAACCCACCACACACTTTGTTAAAACATTCGAATATTGACGTGTTTACATTTTATGCTTGCCTGGTACTTGAAGCAGCCAACTATGAATAAATCTATACTAATATTATAAAGAGGTAAAGTTTGTAACTTTGATTGTTTGTTTGTAAGGGCTAATTTTCAGATATACTAAACCGATCATGAAAATTCTTTCACAATTAGAAAGCTACACTATTCAGGAGTGCTATAGGCTATAATTTAATAAGATTTAACAAAAAATTCAGAGAAAATAATGGCATATGTATTCAAGTCCGCGGAAATTGGGCAAGATGTGATGCTTTACCGGCGTGCGCTGACTAAACGGTTCGGTAAAGACGAACATAATGTTCATCAAAAATGTTGGTCTCTATTAGTTCTACAAAAAAGTCCGCGATACTGTAGAGCTAGCTTTTATATTTGAATCACTTTAAAGGCTTTTTTTATTAAATGAAAGAAATAAACTTTATGTGAAGTTGAGATGTCTTTTTCATGAACAAAACATGAATCAATATCTAAATAAATGATTTTGTCTTCAAGATAATTTTATGAAGATAAAATTTGTCGTTTAAAGTATGTTATTTGGTTGTGTAATTTAGGAGATAGGTAGTTTGTTATGATTTTATACATCGCTGAAGACGCCCGTTGCCGCACGTCGCTGTTGCGCGGGGGGAAGCGGGAGCGGGGAGGGCTGCGCACCACGAGCCGCGCATCCCATGCCCGTTTTACGGTTTCATCTTTCATCTATACGATAGGATGCCGCGCGGCTCATTCGCGCGGTCGGCTCCCTGCGTAGCAGACGTCAACGAAATTAAAAATTTTAAAGCAAGTTTTAATTTTAAAATTTCACTCCGGATGTCGTTTAGGTCAAAAGTTCTTTTCAGAACTATTTCTGTTTCAATATATCTATATTTTCTCTGATTTCTTCTCAAAAATAATTCTAATTTGCGTTTGTTATTATTTTTTGTTTCTAAGCTTCTGTGTATACTCTAATTCTAAACAATGAACCTTGTACGGGCCAACGACCGTACATATGCTGCGGTCAGCATTTAACGTCCAACGTGACGATTTTGTAACCATCAATAAATCAGTTCACCTTCAGCAAGCGTATCGTGTACTCATTATCAATCAGTTATCATAATTTAGCATAATTATCAAATTTGTCGTATTATTTCAATAATCAATAAATAGTGCAATTATTTATATTATCTATCATTTCTATCACTTATCAAGAAGTGTACGTAACCCGTACATTTATAGTCCTTCGAGCTTTGACCTTTCGCGCGTGTTAGTAAAAGCAGGACTATTCGAGTGTGAGGACTAGTAGTGATTAGTGACAATTCGGAGACTATCAAGTATATCAAGCGAGCAGTGCTGTGCGAGCAAGTATGCGCAGTGACTTCGGCAACAAGCAAGGGTTGTACATAAAGCAGTTTTCAAGTTAGATCTTTCCAATTTTTTTTACTTATAAAAATGGAAGACTTTCTAGCTAATCAGGAGCAAATAGTCGGTGCGATGGAGCAGCTTCTTTCTTCATTCAAGAAGACAGGCCGCGATCGCCGAACGACCGACTATATCACCAGGAAACTAGACACATTAGATTCATACTGGAAGGAATTTGAATCTAACCACTCTCGTCTCATTATTTATGAAGACCATAACATAGTTTATTTTAGTGACAATCACTTTGAAAAGGCTTTAGAATTTTACAAAAATGCTAAAGTCCACATTCAGCAATGGTTACCGAAACCTTCTACACCGAGCGTAGAAACAAAGTTTCTGAGCCCGAGCATGCCGGGCCCCTCACAGGGGGGTCAAAACAAGAGATCTCAAGGTACAGATAGCAAGACCGCTGAGCTGCTAAAAAAGCAACAAACCAACTTTAAAGCTTTCGTTCGCACAATAGATGACATCGATTTGGAAGATGTGACAGAGAAATGGGAGTTTGAAGATCTGTTACAGCAGCTGAATTCAACATGGTCACTCATAGATTCTCTTCACTGGGAAATAGACGGCGAGCTGGACGGTGAGGATAGAGAATATGACGAATTATTTACAACAAATGAAAAGCGGTATAAGATCATGAAAAAAGCTATTAACAGCAAATTGTGGGCAACATCTCACAGGGAGAAGTTTAAACCGAAAATCGAGATTCCAACCTTTACTGGAAATTATTATCAGTGGGTTTCCTTTAAAGATTTGTTCACAGAGACTATCCACAGGAACCCTACCCTTAACCCTGCACAAACAATGCAATTTTTGAAAAGTAAGGTTAGAGGCGAAGCTGAGAAACTAATACAGCACCTTGCAATTAACTCCGACAATTATCAAGTTTGTTGGGAATTGCTCAATCATAGATTTAACAATAAAAGACTCATATTTACTTCACACATTAATATCCTTTTAAATTTACCCGTCATGCAGCATCCTAACGTTACACTTATCAAACGCATTCATGATACTATTAACGAATGTTTGAATTCTATCAAGAACCTTGGTGTTAACGTAAGCACATAGGACCCGTTGCTGGTTCAAATTATGTCATTAAAATTAGATTCGGGTACTTATAACGATTATTTGGAATCCTTGAAGCAGCCTCGAGAAATACCGGACTTAAAAGAATTTCTGGGATTTCTAGAAAACAAGTTTACCACCATGGAGTCTTCAGCTACACGCAAGAAACAAGAACTTGCACTCAAGTCAAACAGCTCGCCTCCAACGGGGGTGCAAAAGCTGACGAAATCGCATAATTACAGAGCTTTCGCAGCCAATCAAGTCTCATCAAAATCATTTAATCATAACAAGAAATTTATTTCATAAAAAAGCAATGTTTTGTGTCCAATTTGTAGCGAAGAGCATGGCATTTATTATTGTCAGCAATTTCTTAGTATGTCATCCGATGAGAAACGAAGAACGATTTCGAAACTCAATTTATGTAAAAATTGTTTATTCGACCATCAAGGAAATAATTGCTTTTCAAACAAAACGTGCCGTGAGTGCAATGAACAAGACAATACCATTTTGCACGCAGTTTACGCGAGTTCAACGAACTCTGTAAAAAGCAAGCCCTCGAGTTCTGAGACACCCCGCGGTAATTCGTATGTTTCGCGGCACCAAGCCTCGTCTGAAGTACTCATTACGACAGCTATTATTAATGTTCAAGATCGATACGGCACATCATAAAATGCGTGCTTTAGTAGATCAGTGTTCTCAGATGACTTTGATTATAGAAAACGCCGCACAAATTTTACAAATTTCGAGAAAGAGATGTAAAGGTATTATTTCAGGAGTAGGGGAGAAAGAGAGCACCTGTAAGGGAATCATCACGCTGACTTGCTCCTCTATTTACAACAAAGATTTTGAATTTAATGTAGAAGCATACATTATGAACAAGATAGTTAAGAACTTACCAAGTTGCACAATCATCAAATAGAATTGGCCACATTTGCGAGGCTTACAAGTAGCGGATAACGATTTTAATATTAGCCGTCCTGTTGACATAGTTTTAGGATCGGATGTCTTCCCTGCAATTATTTTAGACGGTCTTCGCAAGGGTAGCAGTACATCTATGCCAATCGCGCAACAAACTCATCTAGGGTGGATAGTATGCGGCTGTACCATGACATCACAAAGTCGCCAATGTTACGTAATCGTAAGCGATATGGACGATATCCAACGGTTCTGGCAAATAGAAGATATCACGGAGGATGCAGATTTATCAGTGGACGATAAGCAATGCGTTACTTTCTTTGAAAATACAACGGTACGTAAGCAAGACGGCCGGTATGAAGTACACCTCCCTCTCAAGCAAGAATACGAGAAGCAGTTGGGATCATCTAAATCAATAGCTATTGCCCAGTTTCATCAATTAGAACGTAGATTATCAAGAAACAAAGATATATCAAAAAATTACAAGTTATTTATAGATGAGTACATTGCACTCGGTCATATGAAACCTGCATCAAATAACATAATACACAATTATTATTTACCGCACCATTGTGTTTTACGAGCTGACTCTGCAACTACAAAATTACGTGTTGTGTTTAATGCGTCGTCAAAAACGTCAAGTGGGTCAAGCTTGAATGATATCATGGCACGGGGTCCAAATTTACAAAAAGATCTTCAATCCCTTATTTTAAAATGGCGTCAGTATCAGTATGCCTTTACTGCTGATATTGAGAAAATGTTTAGACAGATTTGGGTAGATGAAAAAGATGACAACATGATGACACTGCAGCAATTAGCAAGGGATGAGCAAGGACAACATCCGGGAAGTGAAGCTATCACCGCGTTACGGGAATCGTTTTACATGGACGATCTACTTCACGGAGCGCATTGTATTCCCTCAGCAAAGCTCTTACAAAAGGAGCTTTCAGATATTTTAAGCTCTGGTGGGTTTAATTTAAGAAAATGGGCCTCCAACTGCACAGAATTGCTTAACGATATCAGTCCGGGACAGCCTAAGCAAGTAGGCTATGACTTTAACAACGCAGAGTCAACAAAAACCTTAGGGCTTCGTTGGAATTGTAAGCAAGATGTTTTTCTATTTGCGCCGAAAATAAAGCCAAATACTTTACATCCTACCAAACGCTCAATGCTTTCTGATATCTCTAAGTTAATTGACCCATTAGGGTGGCTATGTCCACTGACAACAAATTTGAAAATTATATTTCAGTTGGTTTGGCAAGCTGACCTACAATGGAATGACAAGTTACCCGAAAATATCAAGCAAGCTTGGGTCAAAAGCATAGCAGATATAGATAGTATAAAACATTATCAAATACCAAGATGGTTAGGCATTCGTTTAAATCAAGAAATCGAATTGCATGGATTCTGCGATGCTTCGACTAAGGCATATGCGGGCGTCGTCTATTGCAGGATCACAGGGTCAGGAGCAGATTATAAAATCCATTTAATAGCAGGCAAAGCCAAATTAGTACCAGTCAGCAAGAATATTTCTTTACCTAGGTTGGAGTTAATGGGCGCGCACTTGTTATCCAGACTGATGGCTAAAGTTAAAAACTGTTACAGTAACTACAGAATCAGAATATATTGTTGGGTTGATTCGATGGTGGTTCTAGGATGGCTAAACGGTGATCCCGGGAGATGGAAACCGTTCGTAGAGAATCGAGTTAAGCAGATCACGGAAGTTATACCTAAAGAGTCATGGAGATATGTCAAATCCAGTGAGAACCCTGCGGACTGCGGTAGCAGAGGCATGTCCGCATCACAGCTCAGGGAACATACACTTTGGTGGCAAGGTCCCAGTTGGCTGCAAGGGACAATCGTATGCGACGTTGATCGACCTAAATACTTTACCGATCAAGAGGTGAAAAATCATCAAAACAAGTAAATGCTGTCGCAAAGCTAGACAAAGATAACGATATTATAACAACATTGCTTTCTAGATTCAGCAGTTTTATGTTTATAATACGCGTAATAGCCTGGTTGCGTCGATTTATTACGAAACAACGTGTATGTAACGTCAATTACTTAACTTTGCAAGAAATTAAACAAGCGACACTTACTATATTGATTATGCGCACAAGATGACATATCATGGTGGAGCAAGATTATGTCTATCATTTATAAGACAGAAGTACTGGGTCATTGGTGGGATGCGCAATATCAAGAAACAATTGCGTAACTGTGTCATTTGTCGACGTCATAGCCCCTACAAATTGCAACAGCTCATGGGTGATTTGCCGCAAGCAAGGTGCAACCCGTCGCCTCGGGCGTTCTATCACACAGGCGTGGACTACACAGGATACGTCACAGTTAAAGCCAACAAGGGCCGTGGGATCAAGACCACAAAGGGCTATGTAGCTGTATTCGTGTGCATGGCAACTAAGGCCGTGCACTTAGAACTTGTATCGGATCTTACAACATCAGCTTTTATAGCAGCTTTGCATAGAATGGCAAGCCGGAGAGGAACGCCCTGTCACATTTACAGTGACAATGGCACCAACTTCTTGGGTGCTAATAACGTTCTTCAAAATGAGCTCGAGCAGCTGCAAATTAACAACCAAGATTTGCTGAAAGTAGTCACTGAAATGGAAATTTAGTGGCACTTTAACGCTCCTTCGTGGCCGTCAGCAGGAGGCCTCTGGGAAGCAGCTGTAAAGAGTTTAAAATACCATTTAAAACGGGTCATAGGCGAGCAAAATTTAACTTACGAAGAGTTCTCTACCCTTTTATCGCAACTGGAAGCATGTCTGAATTCGCGACCACTGTGTCCACTGTCAGAAAATCCGGACGATTTAGACTACCTGACGCCAGCACATTTTCTAACAGGAGGAGCTGGAGCTGGAGCTTATCATGGATACAGAAAGAGATCTTCGTACAAGATGGTACTTAATGCAAAAAATATTTCAAGACACGTGGAAGAAATGGCGTAACGAATATCTCGACCAATTAACAGCCCGGTGTAAGTGGCGAAAACATCACGAAAATATCAAAGTCGATGACGTCATACTTATTCATGACGACAACCTACCAGCAGGGAAATGGATGATGGGCAGAGTCACCGCGCTGCATCCCGGTGCCAATGGTTTCGTTAGAGTCGTAACACTTAAGACTAAAAAAGGGTTCACCAAGAGACCTATTATCAAGCTGTCCATGTTACCCACCCACAGTGAAGAGCAAGTTCACAAAATATCAAATCAACAATCGGAGGAAAATGCTATTTCATCGAAACGTCGTATATCATTTAATTCCGTAATCATGGCGTTATTATTTTTTATGACTATAATATCAGGTGCATCGAGTACATACAACGTAACGGAAATCAATGAGAGACATGTATATTTCGACAAAGTTACCGATATGCGACTCATAAGAGACGAGTGGAAAATACTAGCCTATTATGACATGCACCTGTATCAACAAGGTTTATCAGCTCTAAATAAATATATACAGTACTTAGACAATCAATGTACAAAAATAAACAAAAGTATCCGATGCGATATAGTCTTATTACAATTACAACACGGATACAATGAACTTGAATATTATAACCATATGCTCCTGAGTCAGCATCCTCGCACGCGACCGCGCCGGGGCCTTATCAACGGTGTCGGTTACATCGCCATCAGCCTATTCGGCGTATTAGACCAACATTTCGCAGAGCAATATCAAAGAGATATTCAGCTTATCAAGGATAATCAAGGTCATATGGCATCATTATGGCGAAATCAGACTTCCATCATAGAATCAGAATATGATATTTTTAAAAGGACTACGAATTTGATAGACAAACAGCATAAAGCAATCAACCATCATTTATTGAATTTGGACACTGCCACTAATAACTTGCAGAAAGAAATTCAAAACAGTTTTGATTTGAATATGTTTACATTCACCGCTGTTATCGCCAATAATATGTTACAGAATCTAAAAAACATACAAGACATGCTATCAGACACCATAATCGACATATATCATGGTCGATTTAACCCGCACTTATTATCACCTGAACAACTAAAAAGCGAACTAAGCACAATCACGAGTCAACTGCCCAAGGACTTCTCTCTGCCGATTGATGATGTACAGAACGATATCAAGAACATTTATCATTTGCTGACAGTAAAAACAAGAGCATCAGAAAAATACTGTCTTTTTGAAATCAAGGTACCTTTAGTGAGCCTAGACAATTTTGAAATTTATAGACTCATACCTATACCGCAGCAATCAGGAAACAGCAAAATCAGCATTGTACCAAAATCTGAGTACCTTGGTATCAATCACCAAAAGGATATTTTCATAACAGTGACGGATATGGATTTACAGCAGTGTTTACATTGTGCCAAATTTTCCCTGTGTCGTATACGAAATGCGGTCAACCACCTTATTAGCGATAATGACCTATGCAAGGTGAATCATCAAACGAATAAATGTGTCACGAAAATAAACTCATGCAGTAATACAGTGAATGGATTAGAATGAACAATGCTAATTCATTTATTTACTTTTGCTGTAATGGGTGTCAGGTGCGCGTATTATGCAACGATCAAGTGACCGTTCAACAACCGAGCCAGTCAGGAATCATTAACCTCGGTCAAGGCTGTATGATAAAGACAAAGAACTTTACGCTATATTCGCACAAGGATATGAGCAGGGATATCAAAATTTCTTCATATATTACCAACCCTGGGTATATACCACCGATCAATCACATCATCAACTTTTCTATGACAACTCCTATAAAAGCTGTGAATCTATCAGAAACACAAAACAAGCTGAAGGAAATACATGACAAGATTCGCATTTTGAAAGAAAATCAAGGGCAAGTGGAGAACATCTCATATCACGATATCCATCACTATTCAGCAATATACATGGTGGTGGGTGTTGTCGCGATTCTTGGCGGTGTCGTCATGTGGCTGTTGTGGCGCGGACGTGCGCCACCCGCGCCGCCCGCGCCGCCCGCGCCGCCCGCGCCGCCCGCGCCACCCGCGCCACCCGCGCCACCCGCGCCACCCGCGCCACCCGCGCCACCCGCGCCACCCGCGCCACCCGCGCCACCCGCGCCACCCGCGCCACCCGCGCCACCTGTGGCGCCGGCCCCTGCCGGCAGGGCATCATCTACCAGTGACGATGATCAGTGTCAGTGTAAAGTGCAAGGTTTTCGTAGAGCAAATAGTGCGCGTAAAAGTAAGCAAGATAGAGGCACATCGCCATTTGTGAAAAAATCAGTGTTCAAAGTGTGTGAACAAACTGTGTAGTGTTGCGTTTAGTGGTTGTTGCGTTAGTTTAGTATCATTAGAGACAACAAGTTAATCATCCGTAGAAAATAAGGACCAAGTGGTTCACCTTTGTTAATCATATAATCACCTTTCATGAATCTCTTTCATCAAACCACTTTCTCACCTTTTTGTCCCCCGGGAACATGTACGGGCCAACGACCGTACATATGCTGCGGTCAGCATTTAACGTCCAACGTGACGATTTTGTAACCATCAATAAATCAGTTCACCTTTAGCAAGCGTATCGTGTACTCATTAACATAGTATCAATCAGTTATCATAATTTAGCATAATCGTATTATTTCAATAATCAATAAATAGTGCAATTATTTATATTATCTATCATTTCTATCACTTATCAAGAAGTGTACGTAACCCGTACAAACCTGATAAAACTTAGTACCTACTAAAACACAACATAATTGCATCACAAAAATATAACCAACGCCCAACGAAGTGGGCACGGGTCGGCTAGTATAATAAAACATCTTTATTGTCTAAAATCAAATCAAGCAATACATAAATCCACTTATTACTCACACTAACGATATTGCATTACTAAGAGTGAACACTGAAATTAAATTCGATGAATTTGTTAGCCGTATCGCACTAATGGCAAAACCGCCGTATAAAGAAGAGGCTGTGGTATCTGGCTGGGGAGTTCTTAGTGTAAGTACTATTTTAACGTACCTACGTGCCATATATTTACGAAAGACCAGCCCGAGGAACACTTAACTGTTCATGCCGAAGCAACAGGCTGAGCCAATCAAGACAGACAAAGACGACGCTATACAAAAACAATGTATACACATCTCATTCGCGCGCGAACCGTGACAACTAAATAACGTTACTTTAGTACTGCCAGACGTACTGCTACCTGAGTGAGTGGCGCTTCTTAAATACTGCGATGGCACGACATTAATGTATCATAGTATTTTAAACTGTGGTCTTACAGAACAAAATAATCGATGTATACCTAGACATACAATCTACCTAAATGACTGAATAATAAGAACTACATATTACAATCGTAAACTATTTATTGTTTATGTCTCTGTGCTTTCGTGTACGCTAATTTAATCAATGGTGGAAGATATTGAGTCGAGGTTTTTAGTGATTTACTGGTGTAAATCGAAAGATCTCATATTATTATGTCATATCAGTCCTGTCTATAAATTTTCACCCTGCTTGTCACGGGCCTCTTCTCAATATGAGAAGGGTAAGGTAGTCCACCACCTATTCTCTTAATAATATTAGTGTAGATTTTCATCATAAAGAGATGCGGGTAAAAAATTTAAGCTGTCTTGTTTGGCTAGGCGTCGATGAGTTAACCAGTGAATTAATAATGGGGTTTGTCGTCTCAATACTGCCACCGAAAGAGTAAAAAATTTGTGTGATCCACAAATTGATGTCCTAGGTATGTGTGTTATTTGTGTTCGTTTCTTGAATAATATAGTAAAGATCCCTGTAACACATGATCTGTATCTAAGGTAGAAGTCGTCTATTAAAAAAACAATTTTGCGATTCAAAAGGTTTATATAATACACATCAACAGAATCTAGGGATACCTTAATCCTAAATTATTTACGACTTCATAGTATAAAATCTTTTTAGTTGCCACAAAAAGTTTATATAGGTACAGACTGAAACCTCTGTTATTCCATTTTCAAAATTTAAAAATGTGAATAAAAAAACAAAAGGAAACTAAAATACGGCTGCAAAATTGATAGTAATTCGGTACGACAAGGAAAATTTAAATTGTTTTATCGATATCAATAAATGCAACGGGATTACATTGTTTTACTTTTTTAATTTACCGTGCCGTGAGTCATGTCACGTCGTCATTTGAGTCGAGATGAAATGTTACGCCCCGTGGGCATGTTAGAAAATGGTGCTATTCAACGCGTCGTTGCTGAGGCCCGGCACACCAGCCAAAACGTGATATCAAGGTTGTGGTCACGTTATCGTAGTACTGGGGATGTGGCTGAATGGCACACGGGTAGATATCATGTTACTACGAAGAGACAGGATCGATTTCTCCAAATGACCGCCAGAAGATAACCCAATATCATAGCGATGCAACTAGTATAAAAGCTCTAGGAGGACCATCAGCTGCTGGTAAGCAACCAAACCGTGCGAAGGAGGTTGTATGAAGTTGGTCTTCATGCTCTAAGACCGATACGTATTCCAGCATTGCGACGTGGCAGTCGTGGTCGGCGGCTTTCGTGGGCTCGGGAGCATTTACCATGGAGTGACGAACAATGTTCTTTGGTGCTGTTCAGTCTCGGTTTCGGTTTCATCCGGATTCACAAAGAACACGAGTTTGGAGAACTCCAGGGAGAGCTAGCCGTCTACGGCACCCTCAGGTCTCTCATACCAAGGCGGGACAATCATGGTGTGGGCAGGAATTCGTCTTAGCGGAGAACCCAGTTCGTTTGGATCCAAGGCAGCAAGACTGCACAAAAATACCACGAGGAGGTAGTAGAGCCTGTTATTGTCCCACACAAAATCAAAATGGTCCAGGAATTTCTACTCATGCACGATAATGCTTCTTTACATACGGCGCGGTTGGCGTAGGCCGCTCTCCGAGAACACGATATTCAAGTTTTGGATTGGCACAACGAACGAGCTTTGAGAGATTTCCCGCCAAATTTGACGACGATACAACAAATTTACGAACAGTTACCAAAAACATGAGAAGTCATACCGCAGCAAGACATTGACAATAATTTAATTTTAAGTAATAATAATCGATGTCGATGTGTAATTAATGTAAGAGGTGGCAACACTGATTATTATTAATACATAGTTATATTTTTTAATTTTAATTAAAATTAATAGTTTTATAAGAATAAATTAGGTTTTTTTATCATACTATATTCTATGGCGATTAAAAAAATTAAGTTTTATTTAAAACAAAAAATCACGTATTCTTTATTATTTTTTATTAAAGACCCGAAAATAACCTATCATTCCTCCATTTACTATATCTGAAAATTCTTCATAAATTTTAGATATTTGATGAAATATAAAATATCCCTAGATTTTGTTGATTATATATTAATGATTGGTTTGAATGGTTTTCAGATGGAAAACCCACAACAAACATACAAACTCATGGTTTTAAAACAACGCGTGTTGGAAAGGACGGAATGTTTGAAAATCTTAAAAACTATGCCAAGAGGCACAATTTGTGCTAAAAGCGATAATGAACGTCGATTTTTAACTAGGTAAGAATACATAGTATACATGAATACCAAGCCTACAATCCCGAAGGGGTACGCAGAGATGTAATTACTTCCACATTTCGCCAACTTTGATCCACGTAACTGGGGGGTTGTGGGGGCATGGCCGTCTACCAGACAAAGTTCCAGACTCTCTGGTGATAAATTCTTGACAGGAAAATTCAGTAATAAAGATAGATAAGGAAATCTAATTTAAGATCATATGCAAGACAATCGCATCCACTAACGTTGCACCATCCTAGCAGATAATTAACATCTGACTCACAATTTTTTATTTTACGTCGAATAGTTACTATATAAAACGTTGGGTAATGTATTATATTTTTATGGTAACTGATAACTTTGAAATCCAAAGAAGTTTTGAAATCTATTTAATTATAAATAGGGTAGGTACTTGACAAGCGTTTCGAATCTGGTAGTAGAATTCATGACAGAAAAAATTTGCACGATACAAGTTGTGACATTTTGATACTGTTTTCATAAAAAATATTTCTTTTGATTGCTGGTCTTGTGTGTAAAATAATGTTCATAATCGAACATAGACAACTGTCCTATTACGTTCATGTACATATATAGAAATATGTAAATTATTATATATTATTTTCAGAGGCGACGCAGGCAGTGCCCTGGCTGTTCAAACGTACGTTCAAATAGGTATTGCCTCACACATAGTACTTGACAGGCATCCTAATCTAGTTGTTTATACTGACGTAGGATATTTCTATAGTTGGATCAGACGCAATACGAAGAAATTAATATGCCAATAATATTGTTGTTTTATTTTCTGACCGACTGAAACTGCAGTTATTGTTATCAATACTATATTAATTTAGACTAGCGGTCGCCTAGTGGTTAAAAATCGACCAAAATTCCTAAGCTTGCTACTTTGTTTCCTTTTTTTCGACTGCGTGTTTCAAATGCATGGTTGTGTGCGTGTAGTGTTTTTTCAGTTATTTAATGTATTTGTAATGCATATTTTATAAAAATATGAGGATTCACCCTTCCTTCTCCATATAAACTTTAACTGTGCCAAATTTCATTTTCGTAAAAAGGGGTACAAAGTTTTTGCTTCACGTATTAATATATAGATATTTATATTAGCAGGAAAAGAATTATGATTATTCTTAACAAGCTACTCTTAGGAGCAGTACCGTTTTCTTGAATCCTTATATCCTATATCCTATCCTATCCATTTCATAGAAAGGTCCTTATGTCTATTTCTGCATACACATTGTCAGAGGGACAATGTGTATGCGAAAATACAATGATGATCGGTCGAGTTATCAGAGATGTCACTAGCGCACACATACTGGAGACTTATAAATGTCCCAATTGTAACGTTTTGCGATTTGTGTCAAAACATAATCGATGCTACAAAATTAATTCCAAAAAGCTTGCAATATATTGGGAGTCCAATTGTTGGAATGATAGCTATCTCTTTCGGGTAAGATCTTTCCATAACGTTGCACATGCTGTTATATTAGTTAAAACTAGCGGTCGCCTAGTGGTCAAAATTCGACCATAACTGATATAAAATTAAAGTTTGATCGTTATTAAGGTTTCATTGTATAAAAACTTGCCCTTATAATCACATTTCATTTAGATTTCGCCAAGGCTTTACAGGTTAATTTACCTATATTTTTCAAACAAATGATTATTTACATTACTCTTTCATTGACGATATTTCTAAGCTTGCTACTTTGTTTTCTTTTTTTTCTTTATTACATATTAATAAGGTATGTAACCATATTTACGAAGAATTGTACGACGTCAGACGAACAATGCCGAAATACTACGAACGTAATTCGTTTGCGTGTGTCAAATGCATGGTTGTGTGCGTGTAGTGTTTTTTCATTAATTTAATGTATTTCTAATGCATATTTTATAAAAAAATTAGGATTCGCCACTCCTTCTCCATATAAACTTTAACTGTGCCAAATTTCATACTCCTCCGTCCGCGCAATTTTCGTTAAAAGCAGTACAAGGTTTTTCCTTCACGTATTAATATATAGATGATTATTTTTTGGTTATAAGTTATAAAGAAAATAACTAACTAAACTGGACTAGTATACGTCACGTGACATCTATACGGTAATGAAAAACACGCGTAACACATAAGATACGTGTAATTAAAATTATTTAATCATAAATCAATTACGATTACACTTAAGTACCGCTTAAATTAATCGTCGGGGTAATATTTCACATTTTGACTCGTGTAGCGGTGAATATGCTGGTGGCTTTTTATGTATACATTATATCAAATCTGATAGGACTCGGTAAAGGTGCATTCGAGCAGAAAATCGTTGGTGGACAGCATGCTAAAATAACTGACTTCCCACATTCCGCATTCCTTGCAATTAAATGCTACAATTTAGATGAGGAACAAGTAGAAAGCGGCTTTTCTTGGATGTGCGGTTCGTCGATTTTAAACCAGAAATTGTTGCTGACTGCGGCGCACTGCGTAGCGGAATGCATGCCCAACAGCTGGATCTTAGTCTCTGTCGGTCATGCGAATATATTCAAGGGGTACAAAACCACGGCATTGAGCTTCTTTTTTCATGAAGAGTTTGATCCTGAAACAGAAATCAATGACATCGCCTTAGTGAGGCTTAGGAAACCACTAATATTGAACTCCAATGTGAGTCGAGTGGTACTCGTGGCGAATCCTCCGTATGAAGAGAAGGCTCAGTTAGCTGGATGGGGAATTATTGATGTGAGTACTTTTTTGTATAATTTAAGAGATAATTTTCAAGGAAAAGCAGCTTATATGTACGGAAGAATGTAGAACGAATCAATGACATAAAATAACTCTGTACAGGTTTATAAATATCCAATAGTATCGAAAAAAAATAATATTACAAATAAAATTTTAAATGAAAAAATGTGGCGGATTACTTTTATCATAAAAAGTATAATCATAGCTTACTTATTTAACTTTCATCATTATTTAAATGCATCGTGACTTTTTATAATTCCTATTAAGTTTTTTAATAGTAGGTACTGCTGCAAGCCCAATTTCCCAAATCATAAAGATCTACCGTTGTAATTGCAAATCATTTATTGTATAATCATTTGTTGTAAATGCTCAAATAAAAAATGAATTGGTACATTTTATGAACTAATTACATTTACGGATTCGGCCGCACTTTAAATTAATCGATAAGCAGTCAATTACTTTCGACATCAACCCAGTTGGTTTATACACATGAATATGGACGTAATTCAATTTATATTGATTGTATCTAACTATGTATTTTAGTAAATAAAGCACAAGTATTATATATTATGCACATAAATAAATATAATTATAATTTCCGAATAATAGACATGACAAGCTTAAATTTGAATGTAGATATTTTAATTAAAAAATAAACATAATGTTTAAAATTTTCCATAAAATAAGAACCTAAATAAAGCAGCTTTTAAGCGATACTAAAAAAAAATAAAAATAAAAATTAATAATTGTTTATTATCATTTTCTTATATGCTATATTTTTATAATCAGTAGTTGGGGTGTTCTTTTTAAGTAAACCTTACCTGTGTTAGGAGACCCCGCAGTTCTTGCCGCTATCGAGGCGGCAAGGTCCGACCTCCGCCAGGTCCTAGTGGCGAATTGGAAGGAGCGACTTGTGCACCCCAATGCCGGGCAGTGGGTAGTGGTTTGTCGAGGAACACCGTGGTGGGTTTAGTCGGTATTCCAGGAGGTATATTATTCTCATTCCATCTTTTCTTTTACCCCAGCGAGTCCGACATAACCCCTCCGCCCGCCCCCGCGGAAGGGTATGCGTCAAAGTAGTCCCCCACGTAAAAAAAAAGAAAAAGGAGACCCCGCGGTACTGGTTCTAATATTTATGATTGGTATGTTAATTCCATTACGTGAATGTTGGTTTGACTTCATATAAAAACGACATAAAATCTCTTTATTTTTTTATAAAGCTATATCTCCCTCACTAAAAATAATTCCTGTGTCACAGGGGGCTTTACAAACATTCAAACAACGGGCACAAAAACATCCAGACTCGGAACAATCTTTTGTGGATCACACAATTTTTTGTCCCGTGTGGGATTCGAACCCACAGCACTCAGCGTCGTGGGAGCGGCGAGGCAGCTACTTAAATCACTACGCCATCTGTGCAATCAATTTAATAAGGAGTATGGAAAAATATAAACCAATTTATCCCAACTAGTTTTTTTTATACGGCTAAGTTGGCAAACAAGCGTACGGCTCACCTAATGGTAAGTGGTCACCGTAGCCTATGGACGCCTGCAACACCAGAGGCAGCACTTGCGCGTTGCCGACCCTTTAGGAAAGGAAGTGGGAAGGAAAAGGACCGGGAAAGAAGAAAGAGGGTGATTGGGCCTTCGGCACTCTCACTCACCGAACGAAACAACAGTAGGAATACTGTTATTTCACGTTGATATTCTGTGAGAGGGTAGTCCTTCCCCGGTCGAGCCGGCCCATTCATGCTGAAATCAGCGAGGCTCTACAACTCAAAAATATCTATCTAGGTTCGTTATTCTAAACGGTGCCACTAATGTTATCTGCAACCAGGCTTGCTTCAATATTGCACGAGCTACATTAAGGATGTATTCATATTTGTAGCTTATCTGAACTATCGAAAAATATATACTTAACATTTGTTTTAGGAAGATCTTCGCGTTATAGGTCCTTATCTTAAATCTATTGATCAATATGTCTGGAAGAAACGGGACTGCAGAAACCTATTGAAGGAATTTATAAAGGGCACAATTTGCGCATCAGGCGACAAAGAAGGTGATTATGCTGCTAGGTAAGAAAAATTGTTATAATAAACTATATAAAATAAAATATTTAATTGAGATTGCCACGCTGGCACAGCGAAAGTGAATATGACTGCTGTATCGTCTGGGGTTCGATTTTGGAAGCCGGCAAAGTGATATTGTGTTTTTGAGCCAAGAGCAGTTGGCTGGGCTTCAGAAGTAACACGGAGTTTGGAACTGTGCCTGGTTGACTGCAATTGGCTTGTCGTCTTTTCCGTAGGACCTCAAACCAGTAGCTGGCGGAGTGGCTGTAATACTCTTCGGTCTTTGGGTTACAGGTTCTCGTCTATATTCCTGCCACGACCATGTATGTATTTGTGATCAAAATTGATATGACTTTTGTTGCAGTGGTGACTCTGGCAGTGCTCTGGTTGTTCGTGGCTATCTTCAGATAGGCATCGTCTCCTTTAAGAAGCCAAGTATCAACACAAGCGTAATAGTTTACACCGACACAGGATACTTTTATAACTGGATTCATATAAACGCAAAATTTATCCTTTGTGATTCGTAAAACTAGATAGATGAAATTTTTGTTATCAAATTTCAATTATCAAGATCAAAAAAAAAAATCACACAAATGTTAAACCTGAAAAAAAGGATATCTTAATACTTATTTTGTGTTTTTAATACCCTTAACAATTTTATAAGATGGTAACTGTCCCAGTCAAAAATAAGATGGAATACTAATGGCAAGAACATCAGGCTTACTATAGCACTAGCGCTGACTACATACAAAATTTTATACTAATAATATCTTTCACGCCGTAAATTGGTCACGAGGGTCAATCTTAACGGAAATTTTGTTAAGATCAGCCGTCGTGATCGAATTTTGGAATTGGGACCAGCTGCGGTAGAAATATTAGAGTGCATAAATACGGGCGCGAAATTAGGTGCAATCGTAATCCTCTAACATTCATAGACCGATGTAACGAAGAAGATTGAGATATAAATCAGGTGCTTGACAATCATTCTGGGGCACGTAAGTTTGCAATACCACCAGCTTCCTAACTCTAGATTATTATTGAGAATCTCTTGACAGGACCCAGAGTCTTTACGTGGACCTGGGCTCGTATCCCGGGTAGTCGGACTAAGACTTCATCAACAGCAGTCATATTCACTACCCATTTGCTACAGAGGTAACAAGGTACGGACACTTATTCGACTCGCTTGATAGTAATTTGGAAGTGGTATGATCACTTGAAACAAGGCTAACATTAATGCGCTACCAACCAGAGGGAAAAAGAATTAAAAGAGGAGGATGGGATAAACAGAAAATAATGGGAGTGAGTATATCAGCCTCCATAACTTTTACTCGTCGAGGGCAACGTAGTAACTTTTTTCTTAAGTAATTCCCCGCACTAGGTTTATCTCCTGTGTCTGAGTCTTGACAAATATTCAAACAACGGACACAAAAAACACCCAGACTTGGAAGAAAAATTTAAGGAACACACAAATTTTTGTAATTTTCAAATTCAGGCCATCTGGCTCATTATACCGTTTCCAAATAGTTGTGAACAACAGGCTTTCTTTTATTACTACACTTCAAAAAGGTTTAGACTAGAATTGGCTGTGATGTTCTAAAGCCTTACTTAGTGCCTCAATTATATAAAATATATACTTCTCTATGGCCTCAATAATGGCCCAATTTTAAAGTTTTGGGATTTAGTGGTGAATGCACTATTGTATCATGTGATAGTCTCATTGCCAATTTATTTTATTTTATTTATTAGGGACAAAAAACAATTACATGTTAAAGTATTACAATATAGTGTTTTACATTAAATTATCAAACATAATATACATATAATCAACAGCATTGTCCACGGATTAACAATCGAAAATGAAAGTGATGGTGAAAACAATTGAATGAATTTTTTGTTTGTTATAATAATTTGTTTCATGTTTCAATATTTTTAAATTATGTATATAAATAATAAAGCAGTGATAGCCTAGTGGGAAACCGATGGACTGCCACGCAGAAGTCTCGAGTTCGAACCCAAGGCGCGCATCTCTGACTCTCGAAGTTATATGCGTATTAAATAGTTAATCATCGCTTGCTTTAACAGTGAAGGAAAACATCTTGAGGAAACCTGCATGTCTGAGAGTTCTCCATAATGTCCTCGAAGATATGTGTAGTTTGCCAACCCGCACTAGGCCAGCGTGGTGGACTATGGCCTAACCGTTTTCACAGTGAGAAGAGGCCCGTGCCCAGCAGTAGGACATTGTAATACAGAGCTGATATCATTATATATTATATAAATAATTATGGAATACCGTAGGGTGTAACACTCACACATCACTAACTGTGGTAATTTGGTCCTATGTAACGGAGTCTAGCATATATCTATTTCTACCGGACCTATATCTAGACTCGGTACAGCTACCGCGAGTTCCCGAACAGAAAAACCCAATTACACCTTGTCTGATCCGTAAACAGAACTTGAAAGCTCACAATCGCATGTGAATACAAACTTAAGCTTATGTAAAAAGATCAACAAGACAGTCACCACTAAGAACTTCCTAATAAAACATCTAATAACAGTTCGCTCAACCCGGAATTTGAACCCGGAAACGGCAGTTGTGTATGCATTGACGCTTGGGCTACTGTAACAAGGAAACCTTAATTGAATAAGATTAAAATATTCGATGATTTTAATATATTAATTAATATTATAAATCCGTATGTGAGTTTGTTAGTTACGCTTTCACGCCTTAACTACTCGACAGATCATCATGAACATACATACATACACGTTATCAGAGGTACAAAACATTACATAGGGTACCTTTCATCCAAGAAAAAGTACTGTCCCTGGCGGAGCCGCTTTGCAAAAGCTAAGACTAAACAATTTTTGGACTAGTAACATACGATATAGCCGATAGTAAGGGAGCGATTTTGACTTTGTTGTATTAGTTATTACTTGTCATCTGGAATTATAGGCGAGTTTGAGCTCGTGTTTTGCAAAATATTATATTAGGGTAAAACACCTCTGCTTAGCTGTTTGAGTATAAACAGGCGCGATGCTTTGTTTTTAATACCTTAAACTTAAATATAATAAAAGAGTGCAACGGGAGGCATAGGTACTTGGTATATAAACTTCTGGTTCCCAATCTGTTCCTAAAATATTTTAATAACTTCCCCCTTATTTGTCAAGTCTTTCGATCTCTTCCAATAGCCATAATACCTGAAATAACTGACAGAGTTTTAATTGATTCGAAAGAAGTAGTAAGGAGTAAGTAAGCTGCAGCCGCTGCCAGATTGCTGCAAATTTATGGTTTTTTGGTTTTCAAAAACAAGCTCCCTGCATTCGATTTAATTCCTGTGTCGCAGGAAACTTCACAAACAACGGACACAAATAACACTCAGACTCGGAACAGCAATTTATAGAACACACATTTTTTTTTTCCTGTGTTGGGATTGATCCCGCAACACTCGCGCAATGGCAGCGGTAAACCTTAAACCACTACACCAACTTTGCAGTCAGTATTCTACTTTTGTTGTTTTAGAATATTAAATGTGTGTTATGTTAGCGTTTAAGTTTTTATTATTGAACATAATTTACTGGTGAAAACTTTTAATTGGCCGTATCTTATCTTATAAATATGTATACTGTACCATTTTAGTTGTAAGTTTTTCAAAAACAATAAAATAAAATAAATAAAATAAAATAAGTATGTGTTCTGAAAATATTAGTTCCAGCTTCAGTTATTCTTTGCATCTTTGTTTAAATTTTTATAAAGTCTCTAGCACTATGAGATCGCTAGTCTTTAAAGAAATTATTAGGTATCTCATTTGTTTTGGTCTTATGCAGACTTCGAACCTTTAGCATTTAGCACATCAGTGGCAACGAAATGACTTTAAGCAATTCACCTATCATAAATACCTATTTGGAAATTTTATAATATAATAATACGTCATACATTCCGTACATTTTATAGTGTGTGACCTTAGCTACGTATACTTACTTCCTAATTACAATAGTCCGGCTGCATATTGTACGAATAGTATAAAAAGAGAATTGGTAACCCTGATTTATCATTCACAGTTCACTGTTCAACAAGTAACTAACAAACAAAAATGGCCGCTAAGGTGGGTTTTATTTTAATATTTTAAAATATATACACGTTAAAATTGTAAATTTGTTAAGAACTTTGACTGAACAGAAGTTTGATTTTTTTATTTCCAATATAGTGTGGACTAATTTCATCATGGGGGCCGTGGTATGAGTTTTTGCATAGGCCCGGGGTTTGATTCCTCAACTACTTATTTCTTACGTACTTTTGCCAAATGTCTCAATGCTTGTAAAGTGTCTCTCAATTACACAAAAATTAAATATATTTTTTTATGCTTCAGTTAGATGATCAACTAATCTTAAGTTAATAAAATGTTTCAAATTTAGTTGCTTAGGAATGTATTTGCATAAACTAATGTTTATTTTTGTTTGTAATTAATAATTTACTTTACTTTCTCTTGACACTACCAACATGACACGACGTGTTCTTTGTTTCACTTAAACAAGTACAAACGTAAAGTCCCCCGAAACGGAAATTATTCCTAGTGAGGAAATAGTCTGTTCTTCAAAAATTCTACCTTGACTGGTCAATACTATACTATATGTGCACTGCGTATCAGTTGGTAAACATTTAACCGCTTGACTGTAAAAAAACATCATTAAAATTCTTGTTTCCAGTTCGTCGTTGTTGCTCTTCTGGTGGCGGCTGCTCAGGGCAGCGCTATCCACGGTCACGGCGCTGACTACACCAGCTTCTCGTACGGCGTGTCGGACCCCCACACCGGTGATGTCAAGAGCCAGCACGAGACCCGCGTCGGAGACAGTGTGGTCGGCCAGTACTCACTGTACGACTCTGACGGCACCAAGCGCACCGTCGACTATGCTGCTGATGCTCACAACGGCTTCAACGCTGTTGTGCGCAAAGACCCCGTGTATGCTCACGCCACCCCCGTCGTCGCTCATGCCACTCCCGTCATCGCTCACTCCGCTCCCGTCGTTGCCCACGCTGCGTCCGTGGTCGCCGCTCCTGTAGCTCACGCATACGCTGCTCCCCTTGCTCATGGCTACGCCCACGGATATGCCGCTCCTCTTGCCCACGGATACGCCACTCCTCTTGCCCACGGCTACGCCGCTCCCCTTGCCCACGGTTACTCTCACGGTTACGCCGCTCCCCTGGCCCATGGTTATTCCCACGATGTCGCCGCTTACGGTGCGGTCGCCGCTCCCCTCGCTCACGGTGCCGTCGCTTACGGCGCTCACGGTCTCCATGGAGCTCACGGACTCTATGGTGCCCATGTGTACTAAAAACTTAATGAAATTTAGAAGTAATTTATGTCAAATTGCCAATGAAAGATGCTGTGATCAAATAAAATAGTTACGAAGTACCTAATTTAATTGTTTAATTTTCACTCTATTCATCGTTTATTAGATTGTTTATGTGTTTAATGCTATAATAATTAAACGACTGATATAATAATATGTTTGTGTAATATGACAACATTTTCACATGAGATATTTATCATGCTTGATGGCTTCGTCATATTCATTGTCATAAATCGCATTACCGGAGTGTATCTCTAGATTATCTTTCTTAAAAACCCTTTGCAGCTTTCTTCACTACCTGTATTCATGGAATTGCTGATTTGTAAATGTTTAAATTTGCACTATGATTAAATAATACATATTTTAATATATGTATGAGACATTAATAATTTAAAGTATACAATACACCAGTTAGCAAAAATTTTTACCATTAAGGAGACAGACAACTTTAAGACTTTGGGCATGTTCTTATAATGGTTCATACAGAAAAAATGCTATTACAAAAATTATGAACGCCTTTTTGCGAACAAAGGAGGGAAGTACGCGCCCGTACAATGGCCATAAAAATGCCTCACATACTCCATAAAGGGCATTCCACTCCAAAAACGACGTGAGCTTTGTATGATAATTGCTCATAACCATATTTGTAGGTCTACTAATAATAGCATAACTAAAATGTCTATATCTAGTACTTAATAGCCTAAATCTTGTTCTCCTTGATAACAATTTATAAGCTTTATAAGCAAGACACACTTTAACCAAATGCTAAAGAAAATATCACTTGAAAGTTTATGTTAATATCTTGATTTAATCTACATACGAATTACAATTCGTATTTGCCTCGCGTTAAGTTTGCTCGATATATAACTGCTTACTAATAGTGTAATTTAGTGTTTTAGGTAGATTTTGAGAAGTGATCTCTACTGCGTTTGAACATATTACATGTAATTTAATCATGACTTGCAAAATCATTGCCGTACTATAAAAACTTGAATCTATTTGTCAGAACGTGTTGCCGTCTTTTAGTCTCAGGTTCTTGGAGCGACGCGTAAACAAGCATATCGTATAAGGCCGTCAATTTATTGTCAGCATCAGCTATTGGTATGACGACCTACATCATTGAACATCACTGTCTGCTTACATCGTAGGTTTTAATCCCACACAGTACTAGATTTATGTATAATCTGCAAATATAATTTCTGAGTCTGTGTGTACTTTACGTCCCTTAATTGTATGTTCGTAATTTCCAGCGACACAAGGCCAAACATTAATGCGGTAATAGGATTCAAAAGTTTTGGTAGCTCAGCGATATTGAATGTGACTGCTATGCATGAGGTCTCGGATCTGGATTCCTAGTCAAGCCATCAAAATATTATTGGATTTTTCTGCCAAGAAATTGTCTATTCCAGAGTCAGGAAATTCACAGGGTTGCACACCCCAATACCTAGGTAAACTCGTAAAGCCATTGGTTTTGTGCCGGATTTCTCTTTAGTCGTATTCTGTGGTCGTGTCCGATTGGCGTCTTATTCGATAAGTATGTGAGCAAACACAGGAATTTTAATGAAGAGTTAAGATTCAGAGATAATACCTGTGTTTGCTCACTTACTTTTGCACATAATATGGGCTTTGCAGAGGGTCAGCTTCCATTACAGTATGTTAAAAAAATCCAGTCAAGGGGTATAACGATATTTTTTTAAGGCTTCAGTAATTTAGCGTGGGTAAAGTGGTAATCGATACACCAAAGCACTTCCTTCTACTATCATTTACTTGGTACAGAACCCGTGCAAATTTTAATGCTATAGTCAAGCTTAATATAGAAATTATGCATCGAAGTAGGACATCCAAGTAACACCACATCACAGAGATCCACGCTCTTTGTGAAATACACACGGTTCGTAAATTTAATTATATCATTGTTGCACACTGTTACACGTTTATTCTTAGTCCCTAGTGAGAGTTTGTCTGCTATGTCATAATTGTTTGTATACAAGTACACACCATACATTCACACAAATTAAAAGTAAAAAAGAAACAGGTAAAATAAATTGAGATGACATTGTGGATACTCTAATTTAAATTTGTTTACAACTGTAATCAGAAGCAAGTTAACAATGAAAATGTATTAATAAAACCGATGTACTAAAATATTTATATATCAGTTGAAATACTGTACCGACTTTTGACTTCTGTTAGGTATATGTAGGTGAAGCTTTTGCAATACTACACATTCCGTTTCTAGCTTGAACTCTGGATACGAAATAATAATTTTTAAAAAAAATCTTTTCTGTCTTTCTGTTATTTCCCTTCCTTCTATTTTTATTTTAGTTTGATCTAAAAGTATTGAGATTTTCCACAGTTTCACTATGATCTAAAGATGCAATAACGATTTTAGCGACGCCAATCGCAGGCAGAACCGTCAGTTTGAAAATATAAATGTCATTTGTATACGTTAATATAACGTTAACCTATTTAGGCTTGACGACACAAGTCCAGAGTCACAACTACCGATACGAAAGTGTTTGTAAAATGTACATGTAATGGAAATAAATTATTATATTCTATATTATACTATTTTATTTATATTGACCTATGTTATAGTTTTGGCTGAATCTTTTGCACTGCTTAGAGTAAGACAAGTTTAGTGTTTTCTTTCTCTGTCACTTGTACATCAAGTGACACAAATAATGATTTTACAAGCTTTAAATATGATCATACCAGTCTGCTACCCTTTACATTCTTCAAATTAATTAATCCTGATTTGCAGAATTTTCGATGAATTGATTTATTTCAAGTAACATAATTGAGCTGTCTAAATTTTAATGATAACTCATGATCTACTAAACTAAAACAAATTCTATTAATATTTGCTATATAAGTACTACAACCAAAGTATTATTAATTATATTATTTTATAAACAAAGGCTACTAAAATTAATAAATATGGCAACATTAGCATTTATAAACTGTGCGCCGGCTGGGAACGGACCTCTTCCTAGTATAAGATATGTCTGGCTACAATCTAGTATAACCACAATCGAATTACTGAGAGATCACATATCTTCGAAAAACGCTATTAAAACAGGCCATTATACAATACCTGTTTTTATTTAAAAATATATTTAAAATGGAACAGACACGTAAAGAGAAGATATCATTGAAATAAAATAAAGGATTGTTTTACAAACTTATAATGTATTTATTAATCATTATCTAAATCACAGATCAGCAACAGTCGTATCTCCTCTACCAGGCCAGACCGGCTCCAACACCAGCTCCGAAACCAGCACCGTATGCACCACCGCGGGCACCGTATCCGCCATATCCATGAGGGTAAGCCTCACCACGGGTCAGGCTGTTGTAACTGTGGGCGACACCATGAGGGCCAGCGAGACCATGAACATGAGGAGTAGCGAGTCCATGTCCATGAGGAGTAGTGAGTCCATGGGTCAAGGGACTAGCAAAAGCACCGTGTTGGCCATAGGCACCGTAGCCTTCGGGGTAAGCACCACCATAAGCACTACCATAAGCGCCACCGTAGGCACCGTTGTAACCACCAGCATAAGGTCCAGGGTAGGCACGAGGAGCTTCATGAACGACGGATTGAGAGAAGTGGGATACGGCAGGGACTCCTTGAGGACCATCCAGATTTCCGTGTTTATTGCCACCAGCGTAACCAGGGTAGACTAAGTTACCGGCTAAATGGTTGGCATGAGGGTTGATGGCACCGGGATGGGCGAGGCCAACAGGATGGGCAAGACCACCAGGATGGGCCAGAGCGCCGGGGTAAGCGCCAGGATGAGTCAGGGCACCAAGAGCACCAGGATGAGGCAGAGCGGTGTGGTGGGCAACAGCGCCAGGGTGAGCCAGAGCTCCGTGATGAGCAAGAGCGCCAGAGTGAGCGAGGGCACCGTGATGAGTCAGAGCGCCGGGATGAGCCAAATTTCCAGGATGAGGAAGAGCACCAGGATGGGGCAGAGCACCGGGGTGGGCAAAAGGACCAGGGTGAGCAATAGGAGCAGGATGCGGAATCGGAGCGGGGTGGGCAACAGCGGGAGCGACAGGTCCATGAGCTGGATGGGCAACAGGTCCATGGGGTGGATGGGCAATAGGTCCATGTCCAAGAGTGGTTCCACCCAAAGGAGCATGAGGTCCAGATGGGTGAACTCCAGCAGCAGGCTCCTTACGAACTATGGCGTTGAATCCAGTGGCGGCGTTAGCTTCATATTCCACTATTCTTTTGCTGCCATCAGATTCGATGAGCGAGTATTTGCCAACAACGCTGTCACCGACGCGTTTTTCATGTTGATCCTTAACATCACCGGTGTTGGGATCGGAAACTCCGTAAGAAAAGCTTGAATAACCACCGCTGCCATATACCGACGCCACCAGCAGGGAGAATACGATAAACTGTCGACAAACAATAATATTATTACAATGGACAAATATGAACAAAAGTTACATTAATTGTATATATAATAGACTATTCGTTTCAGAGATTTGGTTAAACAAAAATCACAAACAGCCTGAATTTACTAATTCTTCTGCGTGTTGATTATTACAAATCAAGTTTCTGAATTATTTGAGTATTGGATGTCTTCATGACCAAAATATAAGTATTGGTTGGTTGCGTTGGTCTTATTATATTTTATTGTTATTTTTACCTTAGCTGCCATGATGACCTGTGTTCCTCTTCAACTTCGGATTGTGAATGATTTAACCCCGTCACTCTCAAATATTTATATTCACACAGAAGCTTCACATTGTAGTTTTGGGGGTCATAGTTTGAAATCATTGCGCTCACATCTGTTCTAATGTTTCGAAAGAATCTCTTTCAGAGGTTAATTAGAATCTGAAATACCTATTATGTAAATTAATTTTGCTTTGAATGGTAACATTGGCCTCGTTGATGAGTTAACAACATGTAAAGATGTTGATTAGGGTAATATTTTGAATAAGATGATGCCTGCTGATATAATACATAATAATATGAGTGTATAATTAATATGAGACCGTTTAAAGCCATATGTAATATAATTATTAGTTTGAAAGACAAAATTATATGATGAGAATTTTAAATGGATAATAATATAACTTTGTTCGTATAGCTATTAGTTTAATTTTTATTCATTTAGGTATATGCATAATTCAGGCTGGTTTAAATTAGATATATTTACATTATTGCTGGCGGCGCAATGGTGATATTATTGGTGGCGTGTATGCTAACAGTTAGTTACTAGCTTTAAAAGCATTTCTTGTTGTTTATTGCTATTCGCTGGGGTTTTCCTGCTAAAAGTGTCTTCAATATAACTATTACATATTCTGCTCGATATTTACTAAAGGCTTAAGTAGCAATGTATCGTTACTTAATATAAATATAGCCACCTATGTTTAGGTTTGCATGGCAAGCAGTCAGTATATTGATTTCTACCGGGCTCATTTACAATCTCATCTTTCGGGCTCAATCAATTATGTACTGCTCCTAAATCAAAGTTTCAAACCTGTGATCTAATGATTAAGCAAGGTTTATAATAATACTAGTTTTTACCCGCGGCTTCGCTCGCGTAGATGTAGGTTAGGTTAGGTTAGGTTCGCAACAGTTATTTTTCTGGATGAAACGTACCTTATGTCCTATTCTGTACCCCTGGCAACGTGTATGCAAATTTTCACGTTGATCGGTTGAGTAGTTAAGGCGTGAAAGCGTAACAAACAAACAAACTCATTTTCGCATTTATAATATTAGTAAGGATACTTATCGATACGTATGCCAATTGAATAAAGAAACAGTTATCAATCAGTTATGTAAGTTATTCTAACTTAATATTATAAATGCGAATGTTTGTTTGTTACGTTTTTACTCCTTAACTATTCAACCGATCTTCATGAAATTTCGCATTCACCTTGTCAGGGGAACAGAAAAGGACATAGGGCAACTTTTATTAAGAAAAATTCCTGTACAAACTTAACCTAAGCTACATTTACTCGAGCAAAGCCGTGAGCAAAACCTAGGAATGTTATAAATGTAATATTTTACTGAATTTTTTGTTATAGACTTTTGATTCTCATAAGAATTGTTCTTTATAGTAATCATAGACTTTACGGTCACTGATACACAAAATTTACTTATAGCAGCAAACACAAAAACTATACCAAATTAATCTGTTTTGTAATATCTTAAATCTATTTAAGCATCATCAATTAAATGGGCGTGTATAAACCTAGGTCGACACTAATCTCATATGATACCAGTTAAAATTGCGCATGCTTACATTAATTAATATACCTAATTAAGAACACCTAAATAAAGCGCCGAAAAATGAGAATACATGAGTATCAGTGTAAACAATACAAAAAAAATTCTCAAAGGTAATTGGGTAAACGCAAAACTACAAAGAACAATCTATTATCATATAAAAAGATCATTTAAAAATCTCAATACTTGGGAAAATTTAGTTTTTGATTCTTGTACCTTGTTACTCAATATTGCTTAAGTAGTGTATAAAACGGATGGGAACGACCTCCCAAAGCTTAGTTACGTTCGGTTCAGTAACGTGAATTGTGATGCTTTGCAAAACGAAGAACAACATTACGGAATTAAATAAATAAACGTGACCGACTATTGGGAATATGGCATTTCTTTTTGATCTTATTAGATATCGTGCTCATATTTTCTTTGATGGGAAATTTGCTATTTTCTGCATGATGAAAATGCGTATGTTATTGAAGTCATAAGTAATTGAATATGTTAGAACTAATAATTTAACTTATAGAATCATTTAAGTCTAGTTAATTATATTAATTATATACATAAAAGTGCAGTGCGATTATGATTCTTCTAAATTTAAATCACAGCCTATAGATTTTTGTATTGTCTTGAACCGATGTGTTTTCATTATTTCACAGTTTTCTATCTGCTTGTTGCAGTTGCTAGATGCACTGCATCAGGTGGAATATCCAGTTTCTCCTATGGAGTTTCAGATCTTAATACTGGTGATGTCAAAGGTCAACATGAAAAGAGAATATGAGATACTGTTGTTGAGCAATACTCTCTCTTAGAAGCTGATGGAACCAAACTCATTGTTGAATACTTTTAAATTACTCAGACTGGATTCAATGCTGTTGTAAAGAAGGAACCTGATCATGGTGTTCATCTTTCTGGTTTTGGATATAATGGAATCTCTCTGATCACTCCTGGCTTAGGATATATTGGGAACAACCTTCCGGGTTCAAATGCGTTGTACCCCGCTAGCAATCTGACAAACCTAGGTCAGGTTAATGGTGCATACGGCCATTATGGCGGATATGGAGCTCTAGGCAATGGCTGAGACTGGGCTGGAGATAATGCCGGATTTGGAGCTATAGGTAACGAATGGACTTGAAAAATTGATTCTATGCCTTGACCAGCAGTTGGAACAATAATTATGCTGAGCTTTCGACTCCAACGGATGGCCACAAAACTAGTGGTTACGGTGGAACAAATGGTCTTGCTAACGGTTATGGTGCATACGGTGCCCCAGCAGCTGTCAGTTACAGCAATCGTAACATTGGGTGGTAAATCTAAATAAAAAATGTATTACGTCTTAATATGGCTGCTCTTTTTTACGAGATCGATCATTTTAGTTTATCGTTGCCATATCTTGTGACATTTTTGGTGCTTCAACTTTTTGTTCTTATTTACTTATTTTATTTGTAAATAACAAAACACAAGATTAAAATATATGTAAAATACGCTCGAAAACCAAAGTTTCGATTCGATAACGGAATGTGATATTTAGATTTTAGGTTGCAAATGTTTAAAATGAAATGAATAAAAATCTCTATATTATCTGTATTTATTTCATTATTTCTAATAAATATTTGTTATCTTAGACTTAGACTCGCATTGGTTTCGTGCTTTTACATTACTCAAAAGTACCAATACGAGTCTTATAGCTATAATGGCATAAGTTTGTGCTTACGAGCATGTTACCCGCTGATCATAAGCCTCCGAATTCGATTAGTGAGTAGGCATGAGTAGCTTTCTTACTTTAAAAGTGGCGCTAAGAGTACGCTACAGTAATAAACAAAAAAATTTAAGTGCAAATAGTAGCTCCTACCAAATACAATAGATATTTATTAACCAAAAGAACTTAATGATACTGATGTGTCAAGCAATCAAGAACCAAAATATAAATTAGTTCTAATAAGCATATTAGTTTTACAAAAATTCGATTTAGGATAACAAAACACACATGAAAACAAATTTATTTCTTATAATAATTAATAAAAAAATATCGTAAGGATAATCGTATAATTAATAAATAATAAAATATCACAAAAGCGTGTTTAAATATATTATGTAGGTAGTTCATTTTTATAACGCTTAGATACACAAGTGCTATTCGGATTTGTCTTCCAAGGTATATAACTATCTGACTGGAAAAGGGCAAACCATAAGGCATACAAGTAAATAAAATACGTCCTTATATAGCATTTTTTCTTCGTTTTGACGGTTTGAGCTATATATCATCTACTATTTACAACCCAGAAGTAAAATTACACATCTAAGTATATTTCTTTTTGTATTTAACATATTAATAATATATCTATTCAGGTTTGTCTTGACTCTAGTCGAAAAAAGTGTGTACAGTCATAAATATAAAAAAGACTTCTTAAACAATTTGACATGTCGAACAAGTACGAGTAAGATGACCCGCATTTTCAATCAAAATAATTACTCTATGCAAAAAGTATTTAGAGCAAGAAATTAAAATGTCTCAAATGTGGCCATAAAATTAAAATATGCGAAATTTATGTTAAATGAAGTTCAAGGTAACGAAAACTCATTAAAAGATAGACAGTAATGTCTTTAAGTACTTTGCGATAATTAAGAAGCCGGTACCAGTTATTATTAGACGATATTATCCATTAAAAGTTACATTTTTGCCTGTAAACTATTTCCTGGTTGACCAGTTTAAAGATCATACAAAAAACAAATAACAAATTGCTGTTACGCCAAAATATTTCACAATAATTTATATTATGGTAGCTAAAAATTTGCAACACATAAGCGACACTTGACTCTATTACATCACAATAAAGTTCAATTCAATCCAAGCAGAAAGTCGATTAAAATTCCGACTACGTAAAACTATTACATATTATGAAAAAAATCTTGCACTTATTAGAATTTCGCACACACCTGACAAATGTGAATAGCATTTCAATTGATGTTCAATTGATAATGGCCTTGAATTGTGTCACTGTTATTTTCGTTAGGTATCCATATCCTTTTATGCTGACTGATGTAGATAGAGGCAACTTAGTAGACAATACCTTAGTTCAACGGTATAAGTGTGAGCGGTTCTTCTACTGCAATTTTGACAACTCCGTTTAAATGCTCAAATCAATGATAGTGTAATTCTATCCTTAAATAAACATCTGTCGCGCAAACATTCTACCAGCAGACCCTGCGCCACGTAATAGGCACAATTGATCTTTATTTATATACCAAACTTCTCCTTCTTCAATATTGATTTCACCCAGGAGAAGGGGTCAAAGGCTGTTGCGCTCTGCAGAAGCGTAATTAATCAACAGGCATGGCTTCTGATCTATACAAAACAATAAAAATGATAGAGCACTAATATTTTACTTCATCTGGTAAATCACTCTTATGAAAAATAAAAATCAACACCAAATAGCTGTCCATCGAATATTATATCTAAATATTTCAAAATTATGTCACTATCCTTTTGAACTATCTCTCCTAAGCCTTTTCCCTCTTTAAATATTACATTATAAGCATTGTCCTTAGGGTAAAAATGTAACCAATTGTGTGGGTTACACAACGAAAGTAAACACACATACTAAAGAGAAACAAGATTATTAAAAGCCTAAATTGTAAAAGTAAAACGAATAATTTATTCATATTTCTACTACACTTCAAGTAAAAAACTTGCATACAAATATTGTTCATTTTGCGTGAAGATTGCCTTGAGTTGCGAATGTAGAGCAAACGCATAACGATAGAGATCTAGTTTCTACGTCATTAATAATGCGGTTTATCGCTGTTAGCATTTATTGAAGAGATAGCAGTTCAACAGTTTGTATGACGTAGGTATTAAGACTAGATCTATTTTGTGGTTTTCCTCTTACATATAAATGATCTTAATTTAGTTATTCTCTTTAAACTAGTACTTACACTTTTGTATTCCTATTAAGGTAGGCACACGCATATTTTACCTGCATTTGCTGCACGGGCCTAATGCAGTTCAAGCGGTACATTTCTTGTATTCCAATAATTTGTTAGTCGTAATTTTTTTTTAAATTCATGTTGTGAACTATGCATGTCATGATTGGCCGTATGCATAACCTCCACTAATCTTACGTCACGGGACTAACAAGACAGTCTTTAAAATAAAAGCAAATTGAGTTACTAATTCAATGAATACAGTACTATTACCGAAAAGTGATGCAAATTGCATCAGATTCTGGTAACAAAACGTCATCAACATTTGTGTTAGTGATTTTACGTAGCACATTATATACTATGTAAAATCACTTAAATAATATTTTATTTTAAAGATTTCATACATAATTATTGTTAACAAGCGTATCACGCCAATACGCTACGTAGCTTGGCGAGAAGATTTGTATTTTGTACTATTCTACTTACCAATGAATAAATGATTTTAATAAATCATATTACCGTGTTATTAAAATATATGATCCCCATAACGAAAGGACTCAAAGGAACAAAATCTATACAAATAAATAAAATTGAAATGTCTGTTTGTAATCTCAAAATAACAGCTTTTTATCTAATGCATGTGAAAGTATATAAGGTACCTATACGAAAATATCTATTTTTAAAATTTTTGTCTGTCTGTCTGTCTATTTGTTTGTTGCGGCTAATCTTCGAAACCGCTGAACCGATATTGACGGGACTTTCACTGGCAGATAGCTGATGTTGTAAGGAGTAACTTAGGCTACTTTGATTTTAGAAAAAAATAGGGTTCCGCGGAGACAAACACTTTTTAGTTAAAATCTACGCGGACGAAGTCGCAGGTAACAGCTAGTACTAAATATAAAAGAAATAAGTTCTTTTAATTCACTAAGCATTATATTAAGACATTTACGATCGGACTTTTAATAAGCAATAATAAATAAAACATAACTTTGATTCTTCGTTTTGCTTCTTCGTTTCACGACAAATTGATTTTCCTTTTCATATTTTATTTTAACGCAGCATTTGATATCAAACGACATAACATCTATCCTTTGAACAACTATTTAAAAAAATACTTGTCCTTTCATCCTGGATGGAACAAAGCAAGTGTAAAATCTCGCAAAACAAAGAAACAACGTCTCAGAGACGATAAGTTTAACGTGCACAATGATCCATGGAGCGAGTTTCAACCTTGTGAAATGCCGGACCCATTTCTTCTTCGTACAAATTCTCATCAAGAGCGACCTTGCTCTTCCGGATCCGTCGGCGTCACAAAGGCTATTACGCTTGTCAGGCCGATTTAGGGTTCCATAGTGGATATATTAACAGACGGATTGTACCGCCTGGCTTGCTATGATTATTTTGTATTATTATTGATTATATTATTAAAGTGTAACAGTTCTATAGTTCCGACAGAAGGCAAATATTGCTGTGGAGCTTTTTGTTGCAATAATATCAAATCTAAGATACGCCAATAAATGTAATTAAGCTTGCATACTTATATATATTTTGGTACTTTCTAGAAATTTCTATGAAACAAGAATTTTTGGTATTTATCATATTATTATTGAGAACTTTACATTTACACCGTAAATTTTAAATAATATAATATATTGGTATACAAAAAGGACATATAACACAACACATCATATAACGTCAAAAAATATATTCGGTCAATATGCTTATTATAACCAGTAACTCGGTTCAAAATATAGTATTCACAATTTTATTGAAAATATAATTCTGATTCTTTACGCAGTTAGCAAAATATTTTTTTATATGTGATAAATTATTCTTACACGGATCATGGATAAGAATGAAAAATGTATGCATTCATTATATTAAATGTATCACACATTTCTGTTTGACCACGACAACTATTTATTACTCTGCTCGCGTCTGGCGGAACCCTCACTCTTCCATATAAGTGCACTTCACTTGATTTTTAAAGATCAACAAGTAATCATAGTCGTCCGAACGCCACGCCCTCGCGTACGAAACTCATATATAAGCTACTAGCTCACTACACAGGTATCATTCGACGAGCGGAAAACCTCAAATCTAACGCAATGGCAGCTAAGGTGATTATTTTATTATCTAGTGAAGTGTATAATCGGTGTGACTCAGTGCTAGGTCTAGTTAGAATACTATATATTATATATTTGAATCGTTAAATACTTTGCTTAACATTTTGCACAAGTCAAGTGATAGTTATTTAGATGTTTGTCTTTTGTATCCCTATATTTAAAAAGTTATTGCAAGTGGTTCTGTTTTTGATTTTTTTTCATTCCTCCTTTTACAAAGGGTTCTTTGGGCCTAATACATACTCTTTTTAAATGTAGATTGTGTAAGATATTTTCTAATTCGTTCATGAATTTGTTTGCACTTCTTTGTCACGATTGATAATGACGTTAGCTGAGAACAAGTTATTTCGCAACTTAATCACGTACTACAGTTCCTTTTAAATGTTTGACAAGTACAAAGTTTGTTTGTAAAACTTTAATAATATTATGTTTGTTATTCCAGTTCGTAGTTCTCGCCGCCCTCGTGGCCGTGGCTCACTGCTCAGTGGCGCCAGTAGCGCGAGTAGACGCTGACTATACCAGCTTCGCGTACGATGTCGCTGACCCTAACACCGGTGACTACAAGAGTCAAGTGGAGACCCGCATCGGTGGCAATGTTGCTGGACAATACTCCCTGCTTGATGCTGACGGCACCAAGCGCACTGTCGACTACACTGCTGATGACGTGAATGGTTTCAACGCTGTCGTACGCAAAGATGCCGCTGTTGTCTCCGCGCCCGTGGTAGCCGCTGCACCTGCTGTTTATGCCGCCCGCACTGTTGCCGCTCCAGCTGTTTACGCCGCCCGCACTGTTGCCGCACCGGCTGTTGTTGCTGCTCGTACCTACGCTGCTCCTACCGTATACGCTGCTGCCGCTCCCGCGGTTGCTGCCCGTACCGTAGCTGCGCCTGTTGCCTACACCTCTGGTGCCCGCATTGCGTACACCGCGGGCACTCCCGTTGCATACACCGCTGGATCTCCCGTTGCATACACCGCTGGCACTCCCGTTGCATACACCGCTGGTGCGCGTGTGGCGTACGCTGCTGGTGCTCCTACTGTGGTTGCTACACGCAACTTCGCCTCTCCAGTCGCCTACACCGCTCCCTCAATTGTAGCCAGAGACGGTGTTGTTGCTGGCCATGGCATTTTTGCCGCCCGCACAGTAGCTGCCCCCGTAGTCGCTCGCGCCTACGGCCCTTCGTACTACTCGAGCTCCCCTCTGACCTATGCTGCCTACTCCGCCCCCGTCTCGTACTGGTAATCTCGAACGCCTTATTAGGCTCCTTAGGTATAGACCACGACGTGATTCATTTTAAACGAAATGTAAATAGTGTTAAGTTTGTATATACATGTATGTATTAAAGCGAATATTTAAAATTATTTCTATGTGTATTTGTGGCCATGAAACATTTATTTTCTATAATTATTATATTAATCTATTTAAGACCATTGATCTTTGAAGTATTCAATGTTTTTATCTATGGAGACCCATAGATAAAAACATTGAATACTAAATAAAAAAGTTATATAGACATATAACTAGTTACAGAAGACATTTTTTTAAGTGGCCATAGCCCATGGATTAAGAATGTATAAGCCTTGCGATCTCACCCATCGCACTATTACATGAACCTATTTACAACATATCAAGCTTTTAGCTTAGCTTATTGAGATGGGTTATCAAGAATACAAGTTGTTTTACGAAAAAAAGGATACGAAAGAATATTCTACCACATACACACAACATCATCTAGGCCAAACTAAGCAGAGCTACTACAATGGATACTAGACAATGGATAAACATACATATATACTTTTTTTTTGTAAATACATACATATTATACATAGAAACACACAAACCAAGACAAACATCCATGTTCATGCACACAAATATTTGACTTGTGCGGGAATCGAACCCGCGACCCTGAGGTCGCGGGATCGATTCCCGTTAGTGTAATCGACTGCCACGCCTGAGCGTGGCAGTCGATTACACTAACCACTACGCCAATGAGGCTGTCTATTATACAAATTCTTAAAATCTTAAAAAATACAATATATGTATTTGCATAACACTACCTACCCTACTACCGCTTCATTGGAGATATATTATTCCAGTTGCAATAGAATTTTTAGAATTATGATTGATTTTTGCAATTTTAAATGACAAAATCAATCATTCTAAATAGGTAAGCAAAATCAATCTCTCTGTCACATTAATCCAGTGGCGTAAATTTCAGCGCAATGTTTTTGCAACTGGGATTTGATTACTGAGTCAAGAAAAACTGTAGTCCAGGAAATTCTTGGCTGACAAGACCTTTGTATCTGTCTTGTTGACTTGAGTTGGTCTACTATTACTTGGGACCTAGATATAGATATTAAATTGCGTGATGATTAAACCAATTCCTAAGTTGGGCATAGTGTTATTGGGTTTTTCTGTCAAGACATTTTCAGCGGCAGCATGAAGTTTGCAACTGTGAACGGTTAACCTCAAAAGGCTGGCTCTTTATTACGTGGAACCTAAAGTTTACTCGTGAAATGCGGGTTTAATGTATTATATCCACATTGCATCAGCTAAGGTAGTAGACGTGTGCCTCTGCCTACCAGTTTGGGGATATAGAAATGACTCTATATATGTATACACAATTATGTTCCTCTTGAGAAAATACATCCATAGATTTACACCTGTATATGCTCGAATAGTAGTCAGATATGGCGGACAAAAGTGTGTTATTCGATAAGGTATGATTTAAGTCCAACTTTATATGCCAGATTCTGAGCTGCTGCTAAGAAATGTCTAAAGATAATGTTAGACCTGGGAATCGAATCTAGGCCTCCAACACCACACGCAAACATATGCCATATGGCGTTGGACCAAACAGACCCAACAAGGAAATAAGAATAATTGTTGTAACATATTATTATGACAGTATGACTTGTCAATAAATTTCTACCGTCCACCATCCGGTGTCACCATATACGGTTATTGGTACGTATAGAAATGGAACGACTAGATTAAATAATGAATACATTAAAGAATCTACTTATACTAATATTATAAAGCTGGATAATTTATTTGTTTGAACGCGTTTATCTCTGGAATTACCTTGGATTTGGAAATGCCTTTTTAATTAGGTAATCCATTTATTGTGTATATAGGATATATAACATCACGCTACCGACCCACGGGCATGAAGCAGTAACAACAGCAGCACAAACGTGCAAACAGCGTGCACTATAAGTATATAGGTGAAAAGGAATTGGGTCTATACATGAAATATACTTTAGAAATCGAACCCTGTTCAACTGATAAAATTTTCAAAATACGAAATTATCGTTACCGTTACGGTAGTATAAAGATCCACTTAAAATTTAATCATCATTTAATTCTATAGAAGTGGCTTGTTGCTGGATATCTTATAGCTTTCTGCCGCCGTGCTGAGTGTTGTGGGTTCGATGGGACACGGGACAAAAATTTTGTGTGATCCACAAAGTGTTGTTCCGAGTCCGGCTGTTCTTTGTGTCCTTTGTCACCCGCGACACAAGAAATTATTCCTAGTGTAAGAAATGTCTTTTTAAAAAAATGTGTTTTTATATAGCACCAACCCAATTTTCCTCAAAATTATATTAATACATATATGGTTAGCTATTAGTTTTAACTGTACCAATGGCGTAATGGGCAAGCGATTGCCTCGCCAAGGTTCAAGTCCATACGGGACAATTATTTGCATGATCGACGAATGATTGTTCTGAGTTTGTGTATATTTTGTGTTTAGCTTAGTAGTGAAATGAAATGAAAATGAAATGAAAAGATTTTTATATTTGTACCACCATGACATGCATCATCAATTATTATAGAATGCGGGTATAACAAAAAGTAAATAAAAATATGGAAGTATAAAGAAATTTTAAAAACAATTAAAACGTTTATGTGCAGATGCACGTCCCATTTGACGGCACAAAAACAACAGTGATGCGCTCAGCATAATGCTGTGGCACTTACATTGCTGCAAACACTACACAGCGCTGATTTTCAGCGAACACCACAATTATTGACGTTTGGTACTTTGATCCGCCAATAGTGCACTCAAAATAATAGTATAAAGTTCCATTATAAATTAAAGCAGCATCTAATGCTGTAGAAGTGGATTTACTATGATGACGTTGCAGGTGATGCCCGCTTCTTTGTCCGCGTGGTAGAATCCAGAGAAGAGAAAAATCGCATATATGAGCCAAATGGCTTCTAAATGTGGGATAATTTTAGTGCCATATTATTGTGTGGCTGCAATGTTTTAAAGTATAGCTCGGAGACACAAAAGCATTTGAATATATCGGCTATTCCAGACACAACTTTTCGCTAGCCATATGCGAAATGTAGAAGCGTTTTTTATAATATGGCTGTTATTTCCAGCCAGTATATTGCAGCCATACATTTTACTAAAATAATGCTCGCTTAGAAACCGCTTAACTGTTGCAGTAAACATTTATATGATAGTATAAGTAACATGTATACGTATCGTGATATTTAAATAAGTTAATTGAATTGCAATTAATAACGGAAGATTATAAACGTAATTATTATTGCTTATGTTTTATATAGGGCGACTGCCGTGTTTGTCTAGAGGAATTAATAAGAGAGCAGTCTTTAAAAAATTGATTTGTCTATCTTGAATGCCATAAATTTCCATTGTTTGCAACCGGTTGTAAGGTTTCAGCTGCAAATCCTCGGAACTCGGGTTATCTTTAAAAAAAAACCTGGTACCAGAACAGAACTGGAAAATAAGAATTTTTTTAACAGAACTGAAATATTGGAAAGAAGCGGCTGTCTTTTTAGACAGCGCGACATATAGCGCTCACTATGGTGAACGCTATTCGTAGCTTATTATGGATGAGGCTCCCAACATTGCCTCTGCGAAAATATCACTGCCAAGCAATATTTTATTCTGTTCCTGTTGGGAATATGGTTTCTAAGTTTCTCGTTGCAACGTCATGTTATCAGCATAAATATGGACAAGTATGGTATTTGCCTCTTGTGCAGACAGAACAATAAATATTTTTGAAATGAAAACTTCTTTAGCAGCGTTGTGCACTTTTTTGTGATGGGTAAAAAATGTTAAACTCGCGTCAGGACACGTGACCTGATCGAAAATTCGTAAGACGGGTGGAGAATTGTCAAACTTGCGTCAGGACACGTGACCTGATCGAAAATTCGTAAGACGGAGGGAGAATTGTCATGTTTGTGTACGATAGCGCAATAAATGAATATTGTATTTTACCACAGAAATGATAGTACTTTTATACTGATACTTAAAGCAATTCGTGCAAAATTATTCCCTAACCATTCCTAAATATCAAAAATGCACAACGTTAATATTCAAGTTTTCACTTCTGCCGACACTCCCGGAGTGCAACTCGTTGATTCTGTTTTTAAGGATTGGAATAGAGCAATTTATATTTTTGATGTTACAAGCTTCTATAGATCATGGGATACGCTTACCATCACGTGACCCATATACACAGAAATAAATAGTAGTATTTATTTCTGTGCCCATATACTTGTTTGCCATCTCAATACTGGCGGTCTCTTGATTAGCATAGAAAAAAATGTGTGAATTGACAAATTACCAAATTAAACCACAGTACGCGGAATATAATTGCTATAACATGCAAATTAGGTATAATAATCGCTAAATATTTATTGCTTCGTCAACTTCAAGACTAGGTGATCATATTCTAAAGACAAAAATTTGATACATTTTAAGATAAGATCCAATTAATATTGAAGCATACCAATAAACCTGATTCATCAAGAAATACGTGGCATGGCATAAATAATGGTAAAGCTTTAATTATAGATAATGCGTAAGAAAATTACGACAACCTTGAAATGTGGGGTGTACGATAGATACTCGTAATTATAGTGTAACTAATCGATTTAATTTATCGATGCTTATATATATTTGCTTAAGTATGGACATAAGGTATTATAATAACTTTATTACCAGGAACTTGTCTTATGGGTACCAAATTCCACAATAAGCTTAATTTAATTGGTCTAATATCCAGATGAGACAAAACGAATGTAAATTTTCTGGTTACCAATTTTGGAATGATACCTAAAATATTAATATTAGTGCTTGTCATCTTTTGATATTTGGTTTATCGATTATTTCAAAATTGGAATAAGGAAATCGACGATTAGATCAATTATGCCAAAAGAATTTTCCGCAAATAATTATGTTGTAAATGTTGTTTTTGAAAAATGACCAATAATATTGAATCAAAATACACTATGCAGCATTACGCCTACAAATTCAAGAGTTTCACACATCTAAGCTTTCCTAGCTGAATATAGTCCCTACTAGATTATGCCCGCGGATTCGCTCACGTAAAGGTTAGTAACAGTACTTTTTTGGATAAAAAGTACATTATGGTCTTTTCTGTTTCCCTAGCAACGTGTATGGGCAAATTCATGATGATCGGTCGAGTAGTTAAGGGATGAAAGCGTAACAAACAAACACACTCACATTTGCATTTATAATAATAATTAGTTAGGATATAATAAGGAAAGGTACAAATTGAAAATAGACTGAAAACTGAATTACAGTTAGCCCGATAGTATAATCGATCGGCAAATGTGGAATTACGATCATATCACGCAATCAACAAAACACGAAGAAAATTCCGGTCAATAGACATACTGTAATTAATTGACTTATCTATTACGTATCATAAAGATTATAAATGGTGCCATTATAATATATAATATTGCCATAACATGAAGTTAAAAAGACTATACTAAAAAATAGAATCTCCATAAAGTCAAATGTCAAAATCCGGAGTAAATTTCAAGTTTGACAAGTGAATACTCGTCATAGGCGGCAGGATGATTTGTATAAAAGCACAGTTCAATGAGTGCTTGATATTCATTCAACGAGTGATTACCACAGCATCAGCAATGGCAGCTAAGGTGGGTGTTGAAGTTTTATTAAAATACATATATTAACATTTTTGTGGTTAAAAAATAAATTGTTCGATTAATGGCTTATATAATTAATCAAATGTATTCAATTAGGACGTCACTTCCCTTTAAGTGATTCATTACCGGCAACAAAATTATTTGTGCAATTTTTTTTATTGAACACGTGTTGACCATGTTATTTTTTCCTCAGTTCGTAGTCCTCGCCACCCTCGTGGCCCTCGCTCACTGCTCAGTGATGCCAGTAGCGCGAGTAAATGCCGACCAGTCCGGCTTCTCGTACGAAGTCGCCGACCCTAACACCGGTGACTACAAGAGCCAGGTGGAGACCCGTGATGGTGACTCCGTCAGAGGACAGTACTCCCTGCTCGATGCTGACGGCACGACGCGCACTGTCGACTACACCGCTGATGACGTGAATGGCTTCAACGCTGTCGTTCGCAAGGATGCCGCTGTTATCTCCGCTCCCGTAGTAGCTGCCGCGCCTGTGGTTGACGACGCACCTGCTGTTATCACTGCCCGCACTGTTGCCGCTCCTGTCACATACGCAGCTGCTGCCCCCATAGTTGCTGCCCGCGCTTACTCCGCTCCTGCTGTCTACGCAACTCGCGCCGTGCCCTCAGTCTACTCTGCCGGTGTCGTTCCCTCTGTGTACTCTGCTGGTGTTGTTCCTTCCGTGTACTCTTCTCGTGTTGTTCCCTCCGTGTACTCCTCTGGTGTTATTCCCTCCGTGTACTCCTCCGGAGTTGTACCCTCCGTGTACTCTTCCGGTGTTGTTCCCTCCGTGTACTCTGCCGGTGTAGTTCCTTCCGTATACTCCTCTAGAGTTGTCCCTTCCGTATACGCTTCTGGCGTTGCTCCCGTTGCTTACCGTCAGTATCCTTCTGTCTATTCTGCTCCCGTAACTTACTACCATTAAATGCTGACTAACATATACAAGCACTGCCGGGAAAATCTTGTTTATAACCTTTGTTGTAAATATGTGATTTAATTTTAAATAAAAATGAAATCAAGCTAAATTTTGTTTAAGTTTTACTACCCGACAAACTTCTTGTTTCAATAAAATTTGTTAATGAAACGAAAAGTTTAATAAAATAAAGTTTTTAGAATGAGTCACACTAAACACTTTATATTATTAAACTTTTATTTTATTAGCCTCCCTCATTATTTTTAAATAAGGCTGTCTAATTTGATTATCTGATTTGATCCTAAATCTCAAAGTTACGGATAAATATATAAAATGGCGAAATAAGTACCGAAACTTTATTTAATAATATTATGGTATGCTTTATTTAGTTAGTCTCTAGTCTCTGGTCGTTAGCAAAGAGTAAAGTAATATATAGGGAAGTCGTTAGTCTCTGGTCGATCTGACAACCAATGATAACAGTGAGCGGAAAATATTTATGTAATTATTTCATTGAATATACTTAGTAGTTTCAAAACTAATTTTATGAACAATTTTATTATAAGATGGTGCTATTTCATTAAACAATATTAGGAAAATAGAAGATGACTATGACATTAAGTCTTGATCGAGGGACTCCGTAATATAAACTACATACCATAAAACTTTACAACACAACACAAGCTAAGAAAGGCCAGACCGTATCTTTGGATTACACAATCCAATAAATACTCAAGTAATCGTAATCCAAACTGCCACGGCAACATGTTACTCAAGCTTAGGGCCGATAGTAAGGTCCCAGGCTAGGTGCCCGAATCAGCCCGTGTCGTGGGCTTTTTTTATTAGGAAATTATAAGCAATATCATATAGTCTGATTTGCCCGCTAGAAGATTTGTGAACAGTCAAAAGATTACCATTTCTTAGTTTATGGGGCAATATAGCAAATGAAATATGCGTCTGCCTATCCTCTTGGCAATATAGTTATAAGTCTATTAATGTATATTTCTGTAAGATACACTCAAAAATAGTTTAGATTCGTGCTAACAGTATTGTACAGATGGCAATAAGTTTGTTATTTATTTAGCACACCTACACAACTGAACAAATATGTGTGGCATGACTCTTCTGCTCAATTCTTTGACAGGCTGATATTACCACGAGCCTTTTAAGATGTTATTAATTTGCAACGCAAATTACCAGAATCTTTTAGTTTCTTATGTCTTATGTCTGTGTAAGTGCATTATAATTTGTTATCCAAGTACTACACCGGGTACAAGTCTTACCACCTCTTCAACGTGAAAACAATTGGCGATCGATTATTTTCCAGATTAAATAGATTTTCTTAAGAAAAACGGTTATCAAGACTTTGAAAGAGAACAAAGAAGGTAATCTTTACAAAAATACAAGAACAAAATTTAAGACTATGTCCTGCCTTCAAGTAAAAAATACCAAACTTTTTCTAAAGGAGCCACAAATAACCACAAACCAAACCGTCATCAATAAATATATTTTTTGTTATAGTTGATTTCTTCAAAAATAGCTTTATCTATTTCGATAAAATTTGTACAGGGCCACCATGAAGTATCAGATCTACCAAATAGAAAAATAATTATCAAAAGCAAATGATAATTAGCGGAGCAATCGCGTCCACAAACATCCAGTTGAATTTAGAAGCTACTTTTTTTTAAGTCAACCGACTTTAACCAAAAAGGGTTTTAAAGATATTGTTGTCGCGCTGGGCATAAACTGAAAGTAAATGTGTAATAAAGCAACTACAGCGTGGACTATGCAAAATTGAGTAAATCATCATTTTGTATTAAACTGTTCCTTGACCTAAAACTTTGATTTTGTGAATAGCCAGCTGCCCTGCGCGGTATTACCCACTTTGTGATGACTGCTTTGCTCCCATAGCTAAAAGTGTGATGTTATATAGTCTAGATAAAGTAACTCATTAATGCTGAAAGAATACCCACTCGCACATCTCCCAACATGAAGTACATTCTCAACACGAACATACTCATACACATTCCACCTATTCAGAGCACGGAGAGGCTGGTTATCTGTAATACAGGATCCCTAGTACAGAGATCAGTCTCCCACACAGACTATACATTCGCTGCTTTCTTGTATGGATTGTTTGATTATGATGTCAAATACTGTGTGAGAGAACAAAATAAACAATTATTATTATTAATAATTTAAAAATCGATATATTAGTTTTAGAGTTTAAAACAAATATACAAAAAATACAAAGCTTTCCACTTTATTGTATTAGTATAGATTTAATATTAGATGGATTTCGGCTGTCTATACTGTTTTTAATTATTCAATTTTTTTCATTGATTTTGATGATTAAAATCAAAAATATAACCGTAATTGGTTATATTTAAAACAGTATAATTACAAAAATACTCAATTGTGTAATGTTGGATGGTTCGTAGTCCTTATATTACACGTAAGAAAATTACGACAACCTTGAAATATTGGTGACGATAGATACTCGTAATAATTATAGTGTAACTTATCGATTTAATTGATTGATGCTTATATACATATATTTGCTTAACTATGGACACAAGGTATTATAATTGTAGTTAAAGCGTAATATATGTGCATGTGTATATAACAATTATTAGTCTAGCAATAATTTACAAATTAAGAATAATTTATGATGTTTTTTTGATTTTAATTAAGATTTGCATTTGACAAGATGTATTTGGCTCCAATTATATAACTTATGTACCTGTCTATATTTTATGCAAATAAAAATATTATATTCTATTCTATTCTATGATAACTCTATTCCAAGTAACTTGTCTTTTAGGGACTAAACTACACAATATTATTTAAATATAATAATATCAGCTCTGTATTAAACTGCCCCACAGCTGGGCACGGGCCTATTCTAAGTGTGAGAAGGGTTAGGCCTTAGACCACCACGCTGGCCTAGTGCGAATTAGCAGACTTCAAATATCTTCGAGAACATTATAATATAAATAATAAATCATCACATTAAACAGCATTACGCCAATAAATGTTTAAGGGATGTTTATTACATACTTGCGTTTTTCTAGCTAAATATAGTTCCTATTTTATAGAAAAAGTAAAATTTTACAAAATTAGACTGATAACTAAATCACAGTAAGCCCAATTAGAAAATTGATAGGCAAATGTGACATTACGATCATAACACGCAATCAATTAATCAGTAACAAAATTCCGGTCAACAAACATACTGTAATTAATTATTATTGATTTACCTATTATACATACATCATAGATACCATAAATGGTGCCACTATCGTATAACATTGCTATAACATCAAGTATTAAAAAAACTATTTAATTATGGAATGTCTATAAAGTCAAATGTCAAAAATCGGAGTAAATTTCAAGTTTGACAAGTGAATACTCGTCATAGGCGGCAGGACGATTTGTATAAAAGCACAGTTCGATGAGTGTTTGACATTCATTCAACGAGTGATTACCACAGCATCAGCAATGGCAGCCAAGGTGGGTGTTGAAGTTTTGTAAAAATACATATTATATTGGTATTTGTGTAGTTAAAATATAAATTGTTGAATTAATTGCATATTAATCAAATGTATTCAATTTCGGACGTCACTTCCGTTTTATTGATTCGTTACCAGAAGCAAAACTATTTGACTGGTATTTCTTCTATCGAACACGTGTTGACCATATTATTTTTTCTTCAGTTCGTAGTCCTCGCCGCCCTCGTGGCCCTCGCTCACTGCTCAGTGGTGCCTGTAGCGCGAGTAAACGCCGACCAGTCTGGCTTCTCGTACGAAGTCGCCGACCCCAACACCGGTGACTACAAGAGCCAGGTGGAGACCCGTGATGGTGACTCTGTTAGAGGCCAGTACTCCTTGCTCGATGCTGACGGCACGACGCGCACTGTCGACTACACCGCTGATGACATGAATGGTTTCAACGCTGTCGTTCGCAAGGATGCCGCTGTTGTCTCCGCTCCCGTGGTAGCTGCTGTGCCTGTGGTTGATGACGCACCTGCTGTTATCACTGCCCGCACTGTTGCAGCTCCTGTCACATACGCTGCCGCCGCCCCCGTGGTTGCTACCCGCGCTTACCCCGCTCCCGCTGTCTACACAGCTCGTGCTGTGCCCTCAGTTTACTCTGCCGGTGTCGTTCCCTCTGTGTACTCTGCTGGTGTTGTTCCTTCCGTATACTCCTCTCGTGTTGTTCCCTCCGTGTACTCCTCTGGTGTTGTACCCTCCGTGTACTCCTCCGGTGTTGTTCCCTCCGTGTACTCTACCGGTGTTGTACCCTCCGTGTACTCCTCCGGTGTTGTTCCCTCCGTGTACTCTACCGGTGTTGTTCCATCCGTGTACGCTTCTGGCGTTGATCCCGCTGCTTACCGTCAGTATCCTTCTGTCTACTCCACCCCCGTAGCCTACTACCATTAAATACTGACTTAAGTATAAAACAATGCCGGGAAAATTTTGTTTATAACCTTTGTTGTAAATACGTAATTTTATTTTAAATACAAATTAAATCAAGCAATATGTTGTTTAAGTTTTTACTACCCTACTTAATCAAATAAAGCTTTTAGCGTTAGTAACATATTCAATACGAATGTGCTTCTAACGCTAAAAACTTAATTTTATCAAACTTTTACTTTATTAGGTTATGTATATAGTCATATGTTATTAGTTTGTCTAATAAAGTTAAAAAATATTATACACTAGTTTTCACCCGCGGCTTCGCTCGCGTAAATGTAGATTAGGTTAAGTTAGGTTTGCAACAGTTCTTTTTTCTGGATGAAAGGTACCCTATGTCCTATTCTGTACCTCTGACAACGTGTATGCAAAATTTCATGTTGATCGGTTGAGTAGTTAAGGCGTGAAAGCGTAACAAACAAACAAACTCATTTTCGCATTTATAATATTAGTAAAGATAACATTGCATCTAATTTGGTAATCTGATACGATTTCAAATCTCAAAGTTACTGTTAAAATGTATAAAATGGTGCAATAAGTACAGATAGTGCAATCCACGAAGACGCGCCCCACTATTCCTCCTAACCGTTTATAGTAAATGTGTGCAAGCTTCCCATAATGTTTGAGTGTTATCGGTACACACTAATTACCTATGAGTGCACGGGCACACTACAATGAGTAGACCAAACAGGAGAGAGCGTCACGGTCAAAGGGAAAGATGCTCTACTTCAATTTTATATATTTTTTATTTTAGGTGTCGATATTTTATGTGATTATTAGTTAATATACGATAATATTACCATTTTTATAAATTATAGACATAAATGAAATACATGAAAAAGTTTTATTAAACTTTATTAAGAAATCAAAATCGTCAATCACTCGTTTCAGAAATATCTGATTCAGAGTCTGATGTATCACCAACATTTATAATAAAACTGAAATCAAGATCACAGTGTCTCATGTATTCATCTTCTATTTTTCCACGTGTTGGCAAGTATTGAACCAGACATCTTTATTTACTCGATCAAATGCTTCATTTAAAATGGGCATAACTGAAGTATAATTTTGATTGATATTGCGGCTAGCAACGACGTTTTTTACAATACCCCAAATGTTTTCGATTGAGTTTAAATCTGGATGATAAGGAGGCAGCTGAAGCACTGTGAATCCATGTTCTTTCAATAATTCGTCAACTTTGTATTTGCGGAAGTTTTCTTTGTTTTTTAGTATTAGGTCATAAAGTTCAGGTTTTTTGAAGCTTGGTTGGAAATTGATATTTTTGGCATTCAGCCAAGTCTGCATGTCTAATTTGTTGGAGTTGGATGTTGGTATTTTTTCCGAACTAGTGTTGTGATAGGCTGCATTATCCAAGATTACCACAGCATCATTTGGGAGATTTGGTATTAGTTTCTCCTTTAGCCACTTTGAGTAATTTTCTGTGTTCATATTGTCGTGGTAGTCTCCAGTTTGATCTCTGCTCTGTATGTCAACAACGCATTTGATACAAAACCCTCTGCACTTCCGCCATGTACTATGATTATGCGCACTCCTTTTGTTATATTTTGTTTTATTGCTGTTTTAGAACCTTTTTCGGCCCAAGATTTTTTTTGCACGTGGTTGGTATGAATATATGGTTCGTCTGTGTACACTATAGGTCTACCTGCATTACGAAAAGACTTTACCTGTTTTAAATACTTCAATCTTAACATTTGAATATCATGTTTCTCAGTTAGCACCTTCCTGTTATTCTCAGTTCTTCTCCATTTATAAACAAGTTTCCGTAACAATGTTCTTAGGGTTGTTATACATCCATCAAATTGTATACGGTCTTTCAAAACAATTTTAAGTCGTGATAATGTTGGAAATTGACGATGTTCTATATGATAGTTTTGGATAGTTCTCCGGACTCCACCAATATCAAATTCGTCTAAATTAATTTTTCGTGGTCTTACACTTCTCTTCTTCATAGGTGATGTAAAAATAGAAGCATTTCTGCCTACTAAATTCGTATGCGACGTACTGGCTTCATTTTCAGACTCAATATCCGCTTCCGTAGTCAGCTCTGTTGTACTCCGTACTTGGGACTATAGGAACTATCGCATCCGTCTCCATAGTTATATTCGATTCCATAGCAGGTACTGTAGTTTGCTTTATTGTATTAGTATATTCCTTTCTTTCGCGTAGAATTCTAGTCCCTGTGCTTTCAGATACTCCAACAGCCTGTGCGGTTCTCCATCGTGCATCAGTAAGTTTTTCTGCATAATTATTGATTGCTTCTTTTTTCATAAAATCATAAACTTTTGAAATAATTTCTCTTGCCTAAAATTAAAAAAAAAACATTAAATAGTTTTACTTATTTTAAAGATGAAATGAAGTTTTCTTTTAGTAAAATTTGCTATTTTCAAAATTAAATTACTTTCCTCTGCTTATTGCATGTATTTAAGTAACTACATACTTCTAAACAATGTAAATATCTTTTACATACCTGGCTTTTAAGTACAACAAGCTGAGATTTTCAAGACATTTAAAAAAAAAAAAAATATAAAGTAGAGCAACTTTCCTGACGAGTCTGGATTTTTGCAACATAGACTGTACTACATGTGCGCATCGAACCGCTGACGGTTCGCGACTGACGCTCGGGTGAAACTCCCTGCACCCCGCGATCCTCTCAACCAAAAATTGGTGGGGCGCGTCTTCGTGGATTGCACTATCTGTACTCAATCTGTCTTTAATGATGTGAAATGCTTTACGAGGTTCTGGCCAAAACGTAAGTGAGAAGAGTGAAAGGGAAATATTTATGAAATTAGTTAATTAAATATTGTAGTTTTAAAACGAATTTCATAAATATTTTTATTATGGCATGATGCTAATATTTTAGTATGTATTAGAAAAATAAAAGATGACTATGACATACAGTCTTGCTCAGGGGACTCCGTAAAATGATGTACAACCGAATTGTAGAAAAAGTTATGGAAGGCTAGAGCGTATTACTATGTCTGGACTACTCAATCCGGCAAATACTAAAACTGTGCTTCTAAACTAATATTATTAGTAACATGACGTAATCCGGACTGTCAAGGCAACAGCGTTGCACTTACAGCTGATTATGAGGTTCTAGGTTAGATTCTCGAGTCAGCCCGTATCATCGAACACTCACTGAACGAAACACAACAGTAAGAATACTGCTATTTCACGTCGATATTCTGTAAGAGGGTAGTCCTTCCCCAGTCGAGCCGGCACCCCATTCATGCTGAAATCAACGAGGCTCCACTACTGGAATACATGGGAAAATTAAATTATACAGACACAGAAAAACTGCTAGAAGTCTTAAAATTATATTGAAAGTAAATTTTAAGTTGTATTTTACTTCTAACCCGTTAATCGTAGATGTACTTTAGACTGTAAATATTTGTATTAATAATGCGCTAGTGTAAAATAAAATTGTCCAGTGATGTCCTGAAACACAGGTTTATCCTAGTTCAAACAGGCTTAAACATAACCTTTTGAACTTTATTTATTTTGTATACGAGTACACTTTAAATTAACATAATTCTTAGAATTAATTTTAATTTAAGCTTAAATTTATTTAAGGCAGGTATGCTTTACCACTGTTAATGTAATTTATATGATATAGTGTAAGGATGTATCTAATTTTTCTGTCAATAAATAAAAATTATTACTTTTATATTATGTTATATTAGAATATAAATTGATATTACAAGGCCATCGTTTGTTTTTATTTATTCTATTAGTTACGGTGATAATTAAAATCAACAGTATAAACAAGTGATTTTTGTAATTTAAGATGGTTCCCAGTTATGAGACTAATAAAAGTACAAGACGTGGTCATATAACCCTGGTAGATTTATATTATATTTAAATTTTAGATCTAGTGCCATTGTTCAAGGAGACAATAATGTCCTCCAGACCGAATTTTCGGTCACGGCGGCCAATCTTAACGGAGACTGGCCATCTGCGCAGGAGATATTATAGTGCACAAGTATGTGCGCAAACACAAGTGCACTCTCTGTTCCCTAACCCTCATGATCCGATGGGACGGATAATCCGTCACGACCGGAGAGAGATCAGGCGCAGGGCCAACGACTTTACGTACTTTCCGAGGCACGGGGGTGTCTAACACCGCCAACTTCCTAACTCTGAGCTCGTATTGAGATTTCTTAACAAAAAACCCAATTCGTTTTTGCTGGCCTGACCCGGGTTCGAACCCGAGACCTCATGCACAGCAGTCGCATTCACTACCGCTGCGCTAATACAATACAATACGTTCGTATAAAAACCATAACTTCATTTTCTCGTAAGAAAAAGCACAAGTGATGTACGAAGACAGACGAGTCCGTGACTTCAAATGGTGCATTAGGTAACCGCCATGACTCTGGTTAGCTAAAAGGTTAGCCGCCATGACTCTGGTGTAAGGTAGGGTCAGTTCTCAAACGGGATAAAAATGTGTGAGATTTACAAATAAATACTTCAAGTCTATGAGTTATTTGTTTCCGTTATTTAAATGTTTGTAAAGTTATTTATGTCACAGGAGTTGCGGTTAATGCGAAATTTAATAATATAACATAATAATATATAATATTCTACCACATACACACAACACCGTCTAGCCCAAACTAAGCAGAGCTTGTACTATGGGTACTAGACTATGAATAAACATACATATATACTGTTTTTTTTTAATACTTACATATTATACATATAAACACCCAGAACAAGACAAACATCCATGTTCATGCCCACAAATATTTGACTTGAGCGGGAATCGAACCCGCGATCTCAGGCGTGGCAGTCGGTTACACTAACCACTACGCCATCGAGGCCGTCAAAATACATATTTAAATGAATAGGCAAACATAGAAATCCTAACTAATATTATAAAAGCGAAAATGAGTTTGTTTGTTTGTTTGTTACCTTTTCACGCCTAAACCATTGAACCGATCATCCTGAAATATTGCATATACGTTGTCAGGTGTACAGAAACGGACATGGGCTACCTTTCATCCCGAAAAAAATTACTGTTCCCAAAGAAAACAACAATAACGTTCTTATGATAATAGGTGGCGCCACATGTCTTTCGAATCATGATTGAATTATATTATTACAAGCAGAGTACGTCCCGAATTGATTGTCAAATTCTAAATTAACGCGAGCGAAGCCGAGGGCAAAAGCTAGTATTTAATAATTTTATTAGATTATATCACATTTCGTATGTATATCAAACGGAAATATATTGTGATTAAATCCTTAAAAATACTTACATATCACAGGCAATGTGACAAATGGCCCGCCTGATGGCCAACGGTCATATATCGTAGTCTATGGTCGTTTACAGTACCAGTGGTATGTTGCTATATTTTACACCCTAAGGAATAGGGAATTAAAGATGGATTGAAAGAGTAGACAATGTATATTAAGCTCCATAATTCTTACGTGCAGTCAGCAAGATAGCTAAACAGTAAACAAATTTGTAAAATATTATACACACACTCTCACTAATTCTCATATCGTAATTGAACTAATGTTCAGTTTATAGGATGAGAGTGATATTTCGCCGGGTGAGAAAGCTCATTCGTATCACCAAACAAGTCTTCTTGTAAACATGTGCCCATTTAAGAATAGGTTCTCAAGAATTACTACATAAAAGACTAAGTCTATACAAACCTTGGAAATAAAATACTCATAACGTCAAATGTCAAAATCCGGAGTAAGTATATTTCAAGTTCGGCAAGTGACCGCGCGTCACAGCCGTCAGGACGATTTGTATAAAAGCTCCGTTCGATATGCACTTTACATTCATTCAACGAGTGATTACCCAACTAAAACAATGGCAGCTAAGGTAGGTGCAAAAAATTTTAATATTAAAATTTGAATATTATTTTAGCCAACATTATTATGTATAACTTACGAATTACTGGACTGTGTTTGACTGACTGCGGGTTTTCTGTGAAGAAATTCTCACCAGCCTCACGGAATATGGTACAGTGTCCGGTAAGCGATTACAGGCTAGTTCTCTATTACGTAGAACCTAAACCCAACTAGGAAAAATGTGGGTGTGTAATGCACCTTCGCCTATCCATCGTAGATTTTTACTAGAAGTAGAACAAAGAAGATTTTGATTTGTCTTTATGATTTATTTATTTTTGTTTTAGTTCGTAGTTCTCGCCGCCCTCGTGGCCATGGCTCACTGCTCAGTGGTACCAGTAGCTCGAGTAGACGCAGACCACACCAGCTTCGCATACGACGTCGCCGACCCTAACACTGGTGACTACAAGAGTCAGGTGGAGACCCGTGTCGGTGGAACTGTTGCCGGACAGTACTCTCTGCTGGATGCTGATGGCACCAAACGCACCGTCGACTACACCGCTGACGACGTGAATGGTTTTAACGCTGTCATACGCAAGGATGCCGCTATTGTCTCCGCTCCCGTGTTAGCAGCCGCACCTGTGGTCGCTGCTGCGCCTGCTGTTGTCGCTGCCCGCGCTTACGCCGCTCCCACTGTCTACGCAGCTCACGCCGTGCCCTCTGTCTACTCCGCCGGTGTTGTTCCTTCCGTGTACTCCTCTGGTGCTGTTCCTTCCGTGTACTCCTCTGGTGCTGTTCCTTCCGTGTACTCTGCGAGTGTTGTTCCCTCTGTGTACTCTTCCGGCGTCTTTCCCTCTGTGTACTCCACTCCCGGGGTGTACTACCACTAAGCATAGGTTATTTTGAAGGAATCCCGTTAATAGTGCTTCTTTTGTAAATACTCCATATTTTATGTAAATAAAAAGTGAAATTGCAATCCTTCTTTTTTCTTTTCTTCATAACTGGATAAACTAATGCCTATGTGCGTTAGTCATCAAGACTAGGTTAATATGATAGATCTTTTTGTAACTAACTCCACTCCTACCGCTGTATGGACTGTGTTCTCCAGGTTCAGCGGTGGTGAAACCGAGTCGTCAAATATTGATGATGTAAAAGAAATACGGGCAGCATTTTGTCAATACAAATACATCCCCCTATAACCTCTTGAATAATAATATAACAGTTTTTTTTTAAATTAAACTACTATATAAATATACTATATAAACAGAAAACTATATTATGTAAATAATATAACAGCACAAAAAAATTTATGTTGTCTTTATCTATCACTGCTATTTTTTGTAACGTGTCAGCAATAGATCTGCTGAAAATGTTATCTATTTTTTTTTTAATTACCTGTAATGGATTTATATAGGTGGAGTTGTAAAGATGAATTCCAATTATTCCTTTATGAAGTGGGAGACAAAATCCTACTAATATTATAAATTTTAAAGTTTGTTTTTGTGTCTGGTAAGGGTCGCAGGAAGCGGTTAAATGCGGGTGACCCAAGACCGTTATGTGTTGGACCTTGAAAACTTGTGGGAGGCCTAATAATGTCCAGCAGTGGACGGACGTCTTACGGCTGAGATGTTGATGACAGTGACAAAAAACTCAATTGGGAAGATCACACAGAGCAATTGAGCAGGCGACTAAGTTCTAACGTCTACGCTCTCTCTAAACTTGCACACACTATTAACGTTGATTCACTTATCATGGCATATCATGGGATGACAGAGTCGATATTAAGATACGGTTTGCTATTTTGGTGTAATTCTACAAGTAAAGATCAAATTTTTTTATGTCAAAAAAGTGTATAAGGGCGCGATGTTTGGCCTCCAATCAGATGATAGCTGTAAGCCATATTTTATTAAACATCATATATTAACTCTTCCTTCACTATATGTATATGAAGTAGTTACCTTCGTAAAAACAAATCCGCAACTGTTTAATAAACTTTCCACTGTAAACAACCGAAACAGACGAGATAATGACCGATTATGTGTAGTGAAGTCAAGTACAGCGCTAATGCACAAAAGTATTATTTGTATGGCACACATTATATATAATAAATTGCCAAAATATCTTAAACAGTTAAATATTACTGATTTGAAACGATAACTAAAAGTGTATTTAGTCAGGAAATGTTACTATAACATAACAGAATACCTAACTGATAGCAACCTAAGCAAATAATATAATAATTGTGACATTACATATAATTTGACATATATTATAATTTTGACATTTTAATTTAATAATATATTGATATCTATAAATATTAATTTTTATATTGTTGATTCTTATTTTTATTTTTATGAATTGTGTCAAAATGAATGCCGAAATTGTGAATTTGACTTGTTTTTATAATTATAATCTTGACATAATTCTAATTATTATAATTTGAAAATATTTGCTTACGTATTGAGTACTTAATTATTACATTTTATTGTTAGCAAAATTTAGATGCATATTTTTTCGTACACCAGAATTGGTAAAACATGTAGACCAAATCACATATGTACCATCTTCATGCAATGTAAAACTTGTTATGTATTACTCATGTTTTTACGATATAAATTATTATTATTATAGTTTATTAATACGTTTGGATGTTTGATAATAAATTACGCGTAAGCTACATAATGGATTTCGAAGAAACTTTTCACCCATATAAATGATATCCTTCATTATATGATACCTACTTTTATACTGATATGCATTCTTGTCGGATTCAAACAGCCACTATGTACTTGACATAAGATCCGCATGGTGTTGGTTTAAGTAGTCGGTGGTCGGTGCCGAGTGCTGTAGGTGCTCTTTCGCTTTACCGCCACCGCCCTCCGCGGCAGTGAGCGGTGCCGTGTGATAATCGCCTTATATACTTTTATCCTGAAGTTCCAATGGGTGTAGAAAATATAATACTTTTTATTACTGCCTATTTTTACGTACCTACTACCTTAATAATGAATTAATATTAGACTGAGCAGTGAAGCGTGATCGTGTTTAGCGAGTGCTTTATAAATTGTCAAGCATAATATTACGTTAACTTTTGTGGTGATTGCACTGCTACGGAATATGATGAGCGGGTTATTCATTATATTATTGTCAGAATTAAACATTGACACTTTAATGTCAACTAGCTTAAACGAAAACAATTTACTTCTAAAGTTGACGAGACCAACTACATCCAAGATTAACGATATTGACTTGCGTCTAAAAGGTTGCCATAGGCATCAGTTCGCAACAACAAAACGATTTATTCTTACTGATCTTTCTACCGGTAAATGTGAATCTCACTCGCCAGTATTGACAAAGTTTCGGTGCTTTAAGGTTGTACTTTAAGCTCTGCATAACGAAGACCCTGACTTAATAATATTTTACAACTCATAGCGCCACTAGTTGCTCTTCCGGCCCAAACAAACACATATACATATATATTTATATAGATATACATGTATTGGTATCTATTTCATTTTGTACCTAATACGTAATCAAATAATTAATTAGTCAGTCGCAGAACAATGAGATGAGATATCAAAAATATATGCATTAGAATAATAATTATTCGAATGCATAAATTGTAGTTGATGATAATTATTATTATCAATATAATTCGAATTAAAATCATCAAGTCATGCGAATAAAAATTTCAAAATACTCGATATTTTTAATTGATTTAGCACATCGCTGGAATTTAAATATAATAATTAGAGTTTATGTAATTGCTAACAATATTATAACATCATTTAAGTCGCTGGATATTAATGACGTACTTTCTAAACATAGAGTCTACCTCCGGCTCACATAGATGTATAAAATATAATATTATTAGCAGTAATCCTAATCCTAACTAATATTATAAAAGCGAAAATGAGTTTGTTTGTTTGTTTGTTACCTTTTCACGCCTAAACCACTGAACCGATCATCCTGAAATTTTGCATATACGTTGTCAGGTGTACATAAACGGGTATAGGCTACCTTTCACCCAAAAAATTACTGTTCCCGAGGAAAACAATAATAACGTTCTTATAATAATAGATGGCGCCACGTGTCTTTCGAATCATGATTGAATTATATTATTACAAGCAGAGTACAACCCGAATTGATTGTCAAATTCTAAATTAACGCGAGCAAAGCCGCGGGCAAAAGCTAGTATGTAATAAAATTAGACAAATTTTTATGAAGCAAATTTTCCACACATTTTGATAATATTTGATAGCTATATCAACATAATTATGAAGAAGTTATGGATAAAAATTATAGCTTTAAGAAATAATTATTTAATTTATGCAAACCCTATGTAACTATTAATTTTTAGTATTGCATTATACAGTAAATGGAATAATAATTACAATAGCAATTCGCAGAAATAAAATATTATAAATTATTTATAACGTTAATATTTACTAGAAGACGCCGAAGTAAATACCTACATAATAAAATAAATTCATGCAACGAACGATGTAAACTCTTAGTCATATTTCAATTTTCTTTCGAAGTCGGGGTGAAATAAAATATAAATTTAGGTAGTTTCACTTTTTACTTAAGATATCTTATATACAATAACCACTTCACCGTTAACAGAATTCATACGTTTTTATTAGTGGTAATAAGCTACGGGAGCGGAGTACACAGAGGGAACGACAGCGGAAGAGTACACGGAGGGTACAACACCCGCAGAGTAAACGGAGGGAACCACTCCAGCGGAGTACACGGAGGGAACAACACCGGCAGAGTAGACAGAGGGCACGGCGTGAGCCGCGTAGACAGCGGGAGCGGCGTAAGCGCGGGCAGCGACAACAGCGGGCGCAGCGGCAACCACGGGAGCGGAGACAACTGCGGCATCCTTGCGTACAACAGCGTTGAAACCATTCACGTCATCAGCAGTGTAGTCGACAGTGCGCTTGGTGCCGTCAGCATCGAGCAGGGAGTACTGTCCGGCAACAGTGCCACCAACACGGGTCTCCACCTGACTCTTGTAGTCACCGGTGTTGGGGTCGGCGACGTCGTACGAGAAACTGGAGTAATCGGCGTCTACTCGCGCTACTGGCACCACTGAGCAGTGAGCCACGGCCACGAGGGCGGCGAGAACTACGAACTGAAATAATAAATATAATATTAAAGTTCAAACAATCAAGTAAAAATCAAACTTTGTACTTGTCAAAAACTTGAAGAAAAACATTAAATAAAGAAATATATATACGGTATCTAAATATATATTTAGCAACTATAATACACTAATAATAATCACAAGATTCATATTAATTAAATTTTACATAAAATCAATTTATCTGTGGCGATTTTACGTAGACACATACAATAGATTATAAATGACATGACTTGTCCTCGAATAGGTATCGCAAAAATCGACAATCATTTATAAAATGTGCAAAGGAAAATTCACATAAGCTTTTGGTAACCTAAGAAAGAAGCTTTGAAGATACACGTTCAAATTTGTCCAAATCTCGAGTATACCAAAAATATCAGAAACGTTATGATACTTTATAATTTGATGATAAAATTGCATTTCGCAAGAACCTTAGTTAATATTTTTATTCCACTGACTAACGAAAAAGCTAATTACCTAGTAAATTCACAATTTTATATCCATATTATATGTCTTGAAGACAAACAGTCTGAGGAGACCTGTATCGAAAAGTTGTCCATAATATAAAATATTGATTTTAGAGATTTAACGTTCTGTAAGATATCTGCCAACCTGCACTTTATGGCTTAAGCCACAGAGTGCAGGTTGGCAGATATCAGATTGGAGACTCTTCTCATAGTGAAAAAAGTTCCAAACTCATGTACCATTCTACTGGAAATATTGTTGGTATTTTCTATTTCAATTTATATATAAATAATAATAATAATATAATAATAATAAAATTCATTCGGCTAAATGAATTTCGTATTAACTTCAAACTATTAAATAAATAAAACTGTATAATATAATAATAAACGAAAATTACTAAAACATTATTTACTTAATTGCCAAAAGTTTTAGATCAATGGTGACTTGTAATATATTCTACGATGTTGAACCGAATTTGTACACCTACCTTGGCTGCCATTGCTGATCTTGAAGAAGTTTACTGATCGAATGATGCACGTTATACACCGGTGAGTGCTTATATACTGTGCGGAGGCTGTGATACGCGGTCACTTGTCGTACTTGAGACATTGTCCAGATCCTGATAACGAGACAATAATAATTCATACTTTTTGGCGCAAGTGAGGCGTAAACTGGTATGGCACCTTTAATTAAATATTATACAATTTAATTGTTGGTGATAAATTATAATTTGAATTACTTGTTTTTATTGTTCTTTTATTGTCTTTAAAATACAGATTATTAGTATAATCCATATTTATATTTAATTTATAATTATTTATAGTCTATTATTTACTGCCTAAAAGTCAACACCAATTATTTACTTACGTTAGAACTACTTTGTTGGTCCCATAATATATAATGTGATTCGGTTTTACATGTAACTGTGAGGTTTAATTTTGTTACCCGAGTTAATGGAATTTTAATTTAGGTAATTTTCAGTATTAGTGAGGAATATTAAATTGTGCCTAGAAGACAGCAAGTGGTGTACCTACCGTCTATCACGGACTCACGGTAAACAACCCGATCTTACTATCCCGTGCATGAACCTACAATGTAATTACCCAAATACAAATAGTAGAATAACTCCACCGCAGTATCATGTGTCATTACCAACAAACTACAGATCCGAAAAAATAGACTATATTTATGCGATGTTCGATTGTTTAGAAAAAAGAAATCAAAATATTCGAGCATTTATTTTCACATTCGAATATACATATATTTAAAATTAAATATTACTATTCGTATCGTAATCGAATACTCGAGAGTTGATGATACGTATTGATATAAAATATATTGTATATTTTACTGATGACAAGGTTGATAAAAAGTAATCGTTTGTACTGAAGTTGTTTCGGAACGGTTAGGTTATGTTAGGTTCCTTCTTAAACCCACCCACTTATTTTGATCTCTTTGCTGTGCAATTAATATTTTTGATATTAAAATGCGGTTTTAATTTTAGCGATCATCTACTATTTTTGACTGTTATATTTTACTATATCTAGTGATTTGTTAAACATAAGCCATAAATAAACACTAACCGTTACAATGGAGTTGCAAAACAAGCAATGATATTGACATTTACGTTTTCCGGCGTCATAAAAGTTAGAGATGGTGTTGCCATAATAAACATAAAACCTCGATACATCGATAATAGACATTACTTTAAGTTAATCAAAGCAATCCGTATATAGTAGTTTAATTTCAATGAATAACATTCGCGTAAACAGAAGACAATATTATGTAAATCTTGCAAAGATAAAAATAATAATAATGATTAGACTTTGCATAATTTTTGTATAAAAATGAAATCAAAGATTAAAATAATAATTATTTAAGATAACAATGGTAAATTACTATTTCGATTAATTATTGCCTGTCAACATATTTTGTGTAACGGCAACATTTTCACGTTAATGTACTTGCTTGCAAGTTCCATTACGTAGTTTTTTAGTTTTCTCGTTTAATATTTTTAGATAATTTTACTGATATGTACAGAATAATAAATACATGGGAGATGCGCTCATAGCCAGTTGCACTCACCGATCGGTAAACCATTAGCGAGGTTAAGCAACGTTGGGTGCGGCCAGTCTATAGATGGGTGACCGCTTAGTGGTATTTCATCTGAGCGTCTCCGTGCTTCGGAGGGCACGTAAAAAGTCGGTCCCGGTTGTTGTCAAATTGACAGCAGTCGTTAAGCCATGTCAGAGGCCTACGGGCGGCTTGAACAACTCTTGATAACAGGTTGACCACTAACCACACGAAAAGAAAGAAAGAAAAGAAGAAGAAGGGAAAACTAGGATAAATATTAATATATTTTTTAGTATAGCCAATTTTTTGTGCACCTCTGGGCCTAATACTGGCATGCCCCTTTAGCCAGCTTTGTTCCTAGATTCTGCATATTATTTGCTTGTCGAACCTATTGCCGTCTACGAGTCACCTTCCATATTCCATGAGTATGCCGAAAATTTCCTTACAGACTCTCATCACAGTTTACTCGACCTGGGAATCAAATCTTGGTCCTCACGATAGCACAATAAGCGCAGACTTATGCCGCGATACTAACAAGGCACGTCTAACAAAAGCATGTAAGCTTAATTGTAGGACCATTTATATTTTCTAACAGAAGTATCTAATTTGCAATTTGTAATTGCTAGTAATCAATTTTAGAACTTTTAATTAAGACCACTTCCTGGCTTATAATCGTGTTTTTTTATGGGATGAGAGGCAAACGAGCAGACGGATCGTCTGATGGTAAGCAATTACCGCCGACAATTTTAATATCAACTAACGATATAACACCTACGTAATACAAATGTAAATTAAAACACACGTTGATAAAATACAATTAGGATATGTAAGAAAATTGCATTGATACATTGTATGTTAAAGTTTGACGCTAGTTTGAATATGCAAGATGGATTGTTTAAAGAATGCATATACAATACAATCTGTATATGGTAGACTATGCGGAAATAAGCCTAATATAATATCAGCTGTATTATATTAAAACTAATACTTAATGTATTGAATAGCTAGGTAGGCTGGGGTTATTAATATAATAATAATAATAAATAACATTTTATCAGTCCTGTATTAAACTGTCCCACTGCTGGGCACGGGCCTCTTCTGACTGTGAGAAGGGTTAGCCCATTGTCCACCACGCTGGCCCAGTGCGGGTTGGCAGACTTCACATATCTTCGAGATACATGCAGGTTTCCTCACGATGTTTTCCTTCACCGTTAAAGCAAGCGATTATTAATTATTTAATACACATATAACTAAAAAAAGTCAGAGATGACCTTGGGTTCGAACTCGCGACCTCTGCGTGGCAGCCCAACGGTTTCTCGCTAGGCTATCGCTGTTATTAATGCGACTGTTTAATTTTTATTGGGTGTGTTTATCAAGAAATTCTTAGTTGCACGACAGAGACACTACGCCCAATTCGGTGAACATTCTCACACTCTCTCTCTCGCTGTTTTTATTCTTGGGAGGTCCTGTCATAAACTCTTACTTATATTGTATATGTTGACATATATATTTATGGTATAAAATATTATATTCATTACGCATAGACAACAGTCCCGCAGCCATGTCTTGCTGGATTCTACGAATCACTGGTAGCTGTTTTCAGTTCGTTCAGTTTCTCTTTAAGGCGAAAACGATTTGCAATATTGTTTACGATCAAGTTCACCCTAGAGTTTTTTGTCACATAATTGCTTTTCCGCTATCAGTAGAGGCCTTATATTCCTTAAGGTCTACCTCCTAAGGTACGCCGCCTCCTTACGATCAGCATGTGCAACAGTCAAAATAATATTAAAATTATAACTCAGTAAATCAAATTATTGAATGCTATTATAATTAACCTATTGAGTCGCAGTGGCACACTGGCGACTGGAGACGCAATAGATTTTTTACTATGTCTGGAATTTTAACAATTGATAGGTTAAACTAGCAGTAGTACCTATATACTTGCACTCGTAACTTTTTAATACATAATCCAAATTAATGATTACTCTTTTGATTTATAATTTCGCCCGTTACCTATAAGGTAGGAACTTATAAGGCATGTAGAATAACAATAGCGTTTTACAATACTCACATTATTAATGATTATCTCTTAATAATGATAGATTCATGATCGTGGGCGCTAAGTAGAACACCACTAGTCTAATATATCATAAAATAACCTTGTAAAACATTACAAGCATACATAGTTTCACGCTTTTTATTTCAGATGACTTAAGCACAGATGTATTGCACGCATGGTTTGCTAGTTAAGGTTTTAGCTCTCACGTAATAGTGCCTATTGCCGTCGACAGGTAAAAGTACCGTAAAATATTAATTAAATATTTTATTATACATATTTTGGTTGAGCTTTTGCTAAGATGGGCAGGCAAGAAAAAGATTATATGGTAGTTTCACTTTTTACTTAAAATATTTTATATTATATACAATAGCACCATTAACAGAATTTATGCGAGTTTATTAGTGGTAGTACGCCACGGGAGCGGAATACACAGAGGGAACGACACCGGAAGAGTACACGGAGGGTACAACACCCGCAGAGTAAACGGAGGGAACCACTCCAGCGGAGTACACGGAGGGAACAACACCGGCGGAGTAGACAGAGGGCACGGCGTGAGCCGCGTAGACAGCGGGAGCGGCGTAAGCGCGGGCAGCGACAACAGCGGGCGCAGCGGCAACCACAGGCGCGGCGGCTACCACGGGAGCGGAGACAACAGCGGCATCCTTGCGTACCACAGCATTGAAACCATTCACGTCATCAGCGGTGTAGTCAACAGTACGCTTGGTGCCGTCAGCATCGAGCAGAGAGTACTGTCCGGTAACAGTGCCACCAACGCGGGTCTCCACCTGACTCTTGTAGTCACCGGTGTTGGGGTCGGCAACGTCGTACGCGAAACTGGTGTAGTCTGCGTCTACTCGCGCTACTGGCACTACTGAGCAGTGAGCCACGGCCACGAGGGCGGCGAGAACTACGAACTAAAAACAAAAACAAGATTTGATTAAATAATGATTTATAATTGACTACTGTAACTAAAAGATCATATGTGACAAAAAATGTTGTAACATTTGCATAGAATTAGTTAGAAAAATATTGTACCCTTGTTTTGATATATAAAATAGTTATTATTATCATTACTTGTGTCATTTTAAACCATATCTATGTACAAAATGAATTGAGGTTACTGTATTCTATATTTAGCTTTTCTATATATACCTATTTTAAATTGCAAAATCGCATATAACAAAAACGAGCCATTGACAACAACTATCTTTAATATATACCGCCAAACTCTTTTTTAAATCATTAATTTAATTTAGTAGCACCCACCTTGGCTGCCATTGTTGATCCTGAAGAAATTCACTGATCGAATGATGCACGCTACGTGCCAGAGCGAGTTTATATACGGATCGCGCCGAGTGTGACGTGCGGTCACTTGACGAACTTGAGATATAGGCCGGATTCGGGCTGCTGCCGTAATAGGGCCGTCAAACTGTCAAATTATTTGTTCAACTTAGGACGTTGTAGGCGAGATACAGTATTCTTTTGTATATTATGTTGGTATTCTGCTGCAGTAATTTATTTTATAGTAATGTTTTTATTGTTTGACTTCACGGATGTAGAAGCGGACAAACGGTGCCTCGCCCCTGCCAACGCATTAAGTGCTATGGAATTAACGAGAATATTATTTGAGTCTATGTAATATGATTTTCATAGTCTGAATGTACTTTGTGTACGTCAGTTGTTTGTATGTTAGTAAAATTCCCGCGGTAAAAGGTTAAGTGAATTATGTTTTTGAAAACTCGAATATTTCTTTTCGTTTCCCAGAACTTACATTGGGCTAGATGAAGTAAATAAAACAGATAAGTCGTGGCAGCTATATCAAACGCAAAACTGCAAGCTACCTTTTGCCCCGTCATAATCATAGCTTAAGATATTTTTTAACTCAGACTAGTATTTTTGTGTTTCTTTTATGGATAGCTATTTAGTCAAAAGATTGAGAGATATAGATCGTACAACGTATTTATATGCTTTCTTAGATACTCGCCTTGATACTGCACGGATTTCATTAAACATATTTTCACTTTACACTGCTAATTCACAAAAAATGGTGCATTCTATAGAGAGTATTTCTGCTGTTTCCGTCTTCTATTAAGAACTCCGTGGCACAAAAAACATTTGTTATGCGAATATAAATAAATGCACCTTTTATTAACTACATTATATAAAATAAATGTATTTTTACAAATGCTTAAAATTTAACTAAAATGACATTAATTCTTTGATCAATACAATGTGAAAAATATTTGAGAATGTGGTAATTAAATCAAACAATTTTGTGTTTTGTCTTTAGATCAAAATAAATATATATAAAAGTTTTGAGTCAAATTCGTTAAAAGTGTTAAACGTGGAATATACAAACAGATCTGTATACCATTCACCCCCGGTCTCTAAAAGGCAAAACAACATAAAAATTTGTTGATGGTCAAACGCATCTTGAGTGCAGGCTGTGATTGACTGAATGAATTAACAACAGCCAATCAAATAATTTTACACGAGTTTATTTTAAACTTGGCGTTGATTTAGTGTTCTAACATTTAAATTTTGTTTTAATAATAATACTTTTTTATTCAATAAATAAGTCTTTTCAAAACACATTACAGGCTAATTATTCTATTAAATTCACATTAAAACTGTATTTAATCTAAAGGAAAACATTTATAATTTATATATTGGACACAAGAGACTTGTTTATGAAGTCTGTTTTTACATTGTATTACCTAATCTAGTTCAGGTAATACAATGTAAAAACAGAGACCTGTGTTTCAGGCTGTTTCTAATGTTAAATTATGTAGTAGGTAGACATCTACCACAATATACTTTTATGTATAGATTACTAGATTTTGCTAGCGGCTTGGCTCGCCTAAATGTAGATTAGGTTAGATACTTTTTTATGAATGAAAGGTCCCTGTATGTTCCATAATGTTTCCTTGATAACCTGTATACCAAATTTTATGATGGTGGGCTAAGTAGTTGAGGCGTGAAAGCGTAACAAACAAACAAACTCACATTCGCATTTATAATATTACTAGCTGACCCGCGCAACTTCGTCTGCTTCACATAAGAGAATTTTCCCCGTTTTTGCAACATTTCTCATTGATGCTTCGCTCCTATTGGTCGTAAGGTGATGTTACATAGCTAGCCGTCCTCGATAAATGGACTATCCAACACTAAAATTATTTTCAATTCGAACCAGTAGTGCTTTAGATTAGCGCGTTCAAACAAACTCTTCAGCTTTATAATATTAGTATAGATTAGTTGGATCTTCAAACTGACAGCCCTAAGATGGCGTCTATAAGTACATACGCAATTAATAAGAGTATAATTCTAAAACACAAATCTACTAAATATGTATTAGGATAATATATGGCAAACCAGTCTTGTACGTACTTGCCAAAAATTCGCGTGGTAAAGCCGATTTGTCATTACAAACCAAAGTTGGTACAAAAAATAAATCAAACGTGCTTTCAAGTATTGTTTTCCTTGTGACTTTTGGTATCTAAATACCAACTTCTATTTTGATAAAGACTACCTATAAATATATCTCGCTAAAAGCATTGCGATATAATTATATTTAGGTAAAGGTCAAAGATATAATTTATTGTCATTGTTCAAAGTATCTGATACACAAGAAATTAAAACTAAATGTATTGTTGATATGGACGGAACTACAGGGCCAAAAAAACAAACGATAGGGTGCAGTATTTCAGTACACTTCAGGCGAAAGTGCCCTAAAATCTTCATGCATTCCGTGCAATAAAAAATGGAGCGGCGTTGCCGTTGTTCGTGAAATATCTATTAATGTCATAGACTTAAAATGTTAGCGAAAATATTCTAAGTCTATGATTTATGTATGCATATTTTCTTGACAATTTTTAACGTAATGATTTACTTATAATTACGGTAAAACAGAAGTGGAATTAGCCAGGCTCTACTGTGCTATATATATAGCACAGCCTTAAGGATAGGGAAGGTTTCACAAAATGCTCAACCGTTATAAGAGCCCATGCGGCGAAATTTAAGTAGCAATTGTTACAATAGCTGACATTAGTGTGCTGCGATCGAAAAGTTTGTAAGCTTGTAAGAAGATTTTAGAGTTATTGGCATAAGAAGAGATGAGATCTGTATTATCCCTATGAAACTATTGCTATTCCATCCCTAAGAAAGCAACGTGGTATCTCTCACCTGACCCCAGGAAATACGATCCGCTTAGGGGATTCAGGATTTGTAGTAAAAGGGCAATGCATTCGCTGCTTGTAACTTATTACAGTTCTTAGCAAACTGTAAAGGTATTTTGTAAATAATTTATTTATATTTATATATGGAGCAGCATTCCAAAGTCTGGATATAATTATTTTATCATTATATTGGTATAACTGATATATAATCTGCATGGATTATAAATGAGTCATCGAAACTAGGTTAGATAAATCGTCATTGTCGAGATGAATTTTCAGTCAATTGTTTATCTTCTATTATTATTGTCTGGGCCAGGAACATACGTACATCCTTACTATCTTGTTGGTATAGTTGCGCTCAAATGTAGTTAGTACTGATCTTTAGGTGACCCAGGTCGATCTTTACTATAGTCGAATTATTTTAGACCTATCCAGTCTCAGCAAAAGTTGGTTTGAAATGTACGTAAAGCTTTATGCTTTATCCCAAATAGGTTCTGAGTAACATATATGATAGTCAAATAGGAAAAAATTTCTCACTGATGGAATAAGTGCGCGTTAGTACTGATTAATTCATGGTCTAATCTCAAATCAATTCTTTTTAGTCTTCTGTAAATGATGAGGAACTTTTAATGACTAATCCTTACTCATTATAGCATTATGTTTGGTCATTAATCAGAGACAAAGACAAACAGAGAGCTTGAACATTCTGAAAGATACTCAACAAATAAAATACACTGCAATAAAAAAATACAAAATTAGTTTCATAATGGTTCTTTCCTTACTTTCAAAAAGCATTTCAATTTGTTATTCGACACATTAGTCTGAATTCAATCTTCCATCTGCCAATACTTCCCGAGTATTAATTTCACTAGCTTCCGCGTCAGTCGTTACTTGTACATATTTATTTGTGTTTCATCCTTGAGAGTAGTTGAAGCCAGACGCCCACGAGAATGCGACCTATCGTCCAGTTCCAGTTTTTTTGTTTGGTGAATTATTCATAAGCTCTGGATTTATGAACATTGACTTAATGAAGTATGGCCGGGGTGCACGGAAGAGAATAAGTTGATGAATATTAATATTTTGTATTGGTGATCTTACTATTTGCATACTATTACTACACAATTATAATTAAATCTGGATTGTGACTAAATTACTGATCAAAATATTTGGAATGAATATACAGTGATATGTACTTAGTATTGGATACGATTTTTTTTAATTATAATAATAATATAATATTCTACCCTATCACACAACACCATCTAGCCCAAACTAAGCGGAGCTTGTACTATGCGTACTAGTCAATGGATAAATATACATACATACTTGTTTTTTTTTGTAAATACGTACATATTATACGTAGAAACACCCAGACCAAGACAAACGTCCATGTTCATGCACACAAATGTTTGACTTGTGCGGGAATCGAACCCGCGACCTCAGGCGTGGCAGTCAGTTACACTAACCACTACGCCATCAAGGCCAACATTGAGATGAATTTAAAATGTATCGATTGTAGAAACTAAAGAAATAAAAGTTTAAAATTAAACTACTCTATGTATATTTTCTATTCAGTTCTGCTAAAAGCTTTAAACGTTGCGTCAAATGTCAGTACTATAGCTAATAATAGTTATGAAGTAGATTTTAAAATAAATAGCAATAGAATCATAATATCTGTATTTCTAATGGTCTGATGTGGATTTGATTTCCGGGTAGGGCAAAGTATTGTTGGGATTTTTTATCAAAAAATCTCAGTGCCTCCTAGCACGAAGTCTGACAGAAAAGGATATAGACTAATATTATAAAGAGACAAGATTTGATGTTTTTTTGTATGTTTGTTTGTAAGGATGAAGGAAAACTACTCAATTGATTTTAAAAATTCTTTCACTATTAGAAAGCTATATTATCACCCAGTAATATAGGCTGTTTTTTTCTTTTTTATACGCCCTACATTGCCTGACGGTAATTGGTCTCCGTAGCTTATGGACGCCTCCAACACCAGAGGAATCACTTGCGCGTTGCCGACCCTTTAGGAAAGGAAGTGGGAAGGAGAAGGAGCGGGAAGGGTAAAAGGGGGTGATTGGGCCTCCGGCACTCTCTCTCACCGAACGAAACACAACAATAGGAATACTGCTATTTTACGTCGATATTCTGTGAGAGGGTAGTCCTTCCCCGGTACAGCCTCGCTGAAATCAGCCAGGCTCTACTACACAAATATTTTATTTAAGATAAACTTCTGTTATTAACATAAACTAATCTATTTTTATGCGAACGAAGCCGCGAGCAAAAGTTAGTACAAAATATAGTCGTTTAAATCACTATTCAAGCAAGCTTACATGCGACAAAGTTTTGACCATGAACGAAAATATTTGGATCCAACCAGAGAAGTACAATCTTCTAACCTTTAAGTACCTCCAACAACTATCTGTAATCTTATCCCCATATTATTACAAAAGGTGTTGTAACAACAGTTTTATCTAAATTGATCTCATTTCCAAAAATAAGCAATGCCACTGGGCTTACATTTGGCTGACATTTGGTAGAATTAAAATTGGTGAATGCGTGCAAATAGTCAGATTTGCATACAATAGACACTAATATCTGAATAAAACATAATATATAAACGAACTATCTGTCCGTTTTTAAACCATCAGTAAGATTATCTCGTACTGATACCACTCCTTGCACTTGTTGAAATTCACCTTGTGTTATGACAGGCTGAATAAAATCAGATTGCTTTCCTTATAAGGTACTGAAGTTGGGCATTAGTATAAAAATTTAACTCCAGCCTCTAAATAAACGTCAGTCTATGAGATAGCAACTTAATACCAATTACGTGTGATACCATAGCACGATATAATTTTAGTCCCACGCTTGCTTTTTATAACTATAACATGTTTCGTAGTGTTATAACCGCCTCATAATGAAAATATTTTTAACAGACAAGAAAAGAAATAAATTGTAGATCATAGATTTGATTGTGAATAAATCTGCTCATTCAATACTACCTACTGCATATTTTACAACATGAAGTTATTTCAAATTAAAATAGATGTATCTACATCAAAAACAGTATCCATAGCCTAGCAACTTTAGTTTACCTACTCTAAGAATAGCAAATAGTAATAATTAAGATCTTTCTGATATACCTAAGTATTGAGGTGGCAAGCCAGCCAATCTCTTAATATGCGGTCAGCCCTTCCAAATAGCTTTGCTTTGCTTCGATTTGCCACAAGGCAAGTCGCAAACATCACACTGGTCGTTTGCTGATAGCATAGCGCCTGCTTTAGAAACCAGGCATCCATCCTAGTGTGGATCAGAATCCTAGTGTGGATTTCTGCGCACTATCTTTTAAACAATGTGATAACGAAGAAAAATGCTGTCTCTGAGGTACTGGAAGAAGAAGTTACAGGTCAACCACAAAAATATATACATTTTAACGTAGGTTTACGTACATATCATAGATTTAATATATATACTATCATATAAATGGTGTCTATGATACGTCCATATAAAGTCTTATAGTTTTTATTTTGATACTGTTAGTGAAAGTAATAAAAATTATCAAATAATATTAGAGACTATTTTAATTTACGCATTTGTTTTTGGTTGACCTATAATACCTGTAATGTAACTTAGCATTAAATACGTGACACCTTGTATTTCGTAATTATTCTTAAAGGATAAAAGTGGGAACTATTTATAAAATAAAATACACCAAAAGTAATTTTAGCAACATTTTTTTATTAATTTAAGAATTCCACAATGGAACAAATTTTTCATCAATATAATATCTAGACCTATGTCAGATTGTAGGTAGGATATTGTGTCGTGGGATCTGTTTATTTGTTTTTATAACTATTTTACGCAAATTTATAATTAGTGCACAAATGGACAATTATAATACCTGTATTAGAATCCTATAGCCCGCTTCGCACACTCAGTTCACCGGGGGAAATAGCGTTTATTAAAATTTTATTTACGGCTACACAAGTTCTTGAAAGATCTTGCGTTTGACTTAATTTTATTATGAGGGCTATTTCCCGCGATAGACATATATACACTCATTGATTACGTTAATTCACCTTCGGAAACATGTGCTGATTTAATTAAATCCATGACTTTTCCAAAGCTGTCGTTGTTATACTTATACGTGATGAACAAATTGTCCAAACTACTACTTCTAAAGTGCGAAGTACAAACGTACAAAAAATATAAACCATTACATGATGAATTAGATTCTGATGATCATTATTTTAAAATAAATCTAGCTAATGTTTTCGAAACAATTTCTCTAGGAATCAGTTCTTTATCAAATTCATCACGAAATGTTGATGACGACAGGAATGTAGAGCCAGGTATATATCGTTCCATTATCTATTCCAGTTAACCTGCTTCGCTAAAAGCACATGTAACCGATGGTAAATTATATACACACGGAACTTGAATGCTGAAGAACCAACTTCATTTACAAACATGGTATATCATTATGGAAGCTTGAAAGCGCATATTTATGGTGTCATTTAACCATATCGGTTCCTGGATCCTGATTTAATTTTAGTTGTAAAGCATTTTGCTCTGACAGAATAATTTTTTGCTAGGAGCAGATATTTAATTTTCGTTTTTATGGTTTGCTTAAAATGTATTGAACTTTAAGACGACTCGTTGCTCTTGTTTTTAATTTGGAAATCAATAATCTCACAGGATATTGTAATAATATTCAGAAACACAAAAATACGAAGCAATTACCATTAACCTTTTTGAATTGTTTACTCCGTAATACTTCCGCATTACACAAACAAAATGATCTATTTATGATAATAAAGTTGGTTTTTAAATAAAATTGTAGTTTAATATAATTAATTAGCTATTACCACATAAAACACAAGTCATAGTGATATTATGCATAATCTATGTAATAACTAGTTTGTCATAGGCATGTTCTTCAGCTGATTCAAGTTCATATAACCCGAAGCAAACATAACAGTTAACTACTACGTTTACCACATAAATAACAAAATACGCCAAAGTGTTTACCACACTAAAAAATTCGCTAGAACTCGGTAAGTTATTACCGTCCACATTAACGCACAAATTAATTCACTAATACCGGAAAGAGTCACGCGTGCCTCATTTGTAGTAATTAATTCGTATATAGCCTTTCAAACGGCCTTTTTGAGAAACACCTGACTCTTAAACGAACAAGCATCGCATGTGGTCTAACCATTTGCCAAACTTTACCCGATGTGAGACGCTTGCACTCGTAGTAGGGAACCACCAACTCTCTTATAGCGTAGTCTTTTTTACTCGCATGTGGTCAAGAGAGACAAAATATGACTACGCTACTCTGAAGTACCCTATCACGAGAACGTTTGTCTTATACTCATAGATTTATTTATACATTATGTATAGTTATGTACATTCAACCCGCACCGTTCTCCACTACACCAATCGCTACATTACCCTATAATATAGTACAAAAAAATGAAGTCAACTAATAAATATCTAATGTAAAAATCACAAGTAGTGCTATTCTTACTGTTAAAGAATTATATATTCTTCCATATATATAAAAAAGTCGCTTAAAAAAATCACAGACAATCACTTTTCCTTTACAGACATAGACCACCGAACCGACGACCATTTTCTTCATTAAGCATTACATCGCTACGTACAAAATCCTACTTAGTTTTACAACCATCCTGGTTTCCAATCGATAAGTCACCGTTTTCTATCGTTCTATTTTGACCACTTACTTAGATGTTGGCCTTATTGTATACGCTCGCTTTAGAATGACAAAAATGCAACTGAATTACATAAATCATATTAAATCAGCCAAAACCATTGGTCGCCCATCATCCAAACCATCGCCTGCGGGCTGCTGTACATTATGCATCATTATCATTTCAATTTGTACTTTCCACGAAATAACCTACACTAAATTATTTTACCGATGCTCCAAAAAATACAATTTTGGCAACATTTACATAAAAACGGATACCATTCAATTATTTTTCCGATAATTAATTTGTACTGGCAGTAACGCTTTAAGACTTCAGAAATTTGTACTTTAGTTTTTGCAGACAAGAGTGCTCGTTGCTTTTTAATATTTTAAATTTAGTTGCGTATTAATAAGAGTTATATTTCGTACACTTACACAAAGATGACACCAAGAACATAGTTTAACTGACATCGAGTCTTCTCATCCGAACTTAACAAGATGAAAAGGTTAAACATGTAAGTATAATTTTTATGAAATATAATATTCTATATACAGTCATGAACGACTATACTCATTTCACTTCGAAACATCAAAATTATCCTTGAATGATGATAATATATTTAGAGCCAGTAGTTATCATGAAAAGTGAAGTAGATGGAATATAATTAGTTAATTACTCAATGATCAAACACATTTCCATTTACATACCATCGCATCGGATATTTTCAACCACTCAGGTTCAGTCCGAGAATATGTGAATTTAATCTAGTGAGGGAGTGAGCATAATTTTACAACTTACGTAACATTTAATGCGAGAGAACATTTTTTTTTTCATTATCAAATTCGTAGAGATCCCGAGGTAATCTCGCGATCGATTGAATTATAGTGCACCCTTAAAATATAAAAACATCCAATGATTACTTAAATATTTCCTGTTCAGTTAAGTGCAACTATTTTATGAATATTAGGTACTTAACTGTCAATTCCTTAAATAATGTACTTAAATTTATTACATACATAAACATTAAACACGATGGACGGGTGTAACTTGTCGAAGACATAAAAAAGGAAGATAAAAATGAAAATAAAAGGAACGAAAAAATAAAAAACAAAAAAAAATAATTTTGTTACATTTTTTTAATTCGCAGAAACCTAACAAACAATAATTTCTCCATTTTCTCTTTCATCTCCTTAAAACATAGTAACATCTATGAAACACAAAAAAGTAACTGGGAAAAATTAATAATAATAAAAATTACGAATAAAAATTTATACTCCGGAGAGTGTAGGAAGGTACAATTAGATTACGTTGATGTGACTGATGGCCGATCCCCCGCTAGTGTTGTGCTTACAAGTGAGGTACATCAATGAGATTATTACAACTAACCTAATTAACACTTAACACTAAGTTAGACCGTCAACCCAGAGTCGCTAAACACAGACGTCGATGTATAATCCTCTTTTGAGCATAACACACTGAGTTGAAAGCACTGACTACCTTGCAGAGATTCAAATAAACGTGCTTCATTCTATTAACGTCAGCTTTCCAACTGAATTCCATCCTTAATTACATTCTTTTTAAAACTATTATTGATAAAATTCCAAAATGTATGTTTTTTAACAACAAGTTCTTAGAAAAATCTGTTACGTATTTAATAATATTCATTAGAACTTACAAAATACATCTGCATGACAGTTATAGAATTTGAAAAATGACTAAGTTGAATCCTGAGGTAGCATATTTGTACTTTAAATTTATTATTTTTTTTTAATTTTCTCGTTACTCTTAAACACTAAAAATTTTATATTTTTCATTCATATAAAAAATCTACTTAAAAGCTTACTTACAAACTAAGTTACAATCCTCGAGGTAGATAAACGTACATTAAACTAAGAAGACTATGTAGGAAATTACATTCAAAATACTAGATTGTTTTTTAGCAAATATTACTTCTTGTGTATAAGTCCCTCTCGAGACGAAAAAGTCTGAATGTAAGGTCACCACATAGTCCATGTGACGGCAGAGGGTCACCATACCCGTAACAATCTTTGGCTTTACCATCACGATATTTCGCGATTTATGTACACAAAAGAGAAAAATAAAAGTAAAACTTAAACATAACCTTATAAACGATACTCAAATCGGAACCAATTGATGTGCTTACCTTAAATGCAATTTTGATCCAGCAATAGTGCCCCAGCAAGCAAATAAGGTTTAGCTAATTAAATATTACAATCAAATATTTTTGACTCAAACTAGAACCATCACTCGCTAGAAGCTATTGTATGGCGCATTGTTGGATCCAATCTTAATACTTTCGTCATTTAGATCTCTCAAACATTGGTCACCTATTACAAACATTTGATGAGATCTACACGACGTTTTCAATGCCAAACCATTACCTTCTAACCAGATTTACAGCCACAAATGTTGGGGAGATCGGCCAAGTCTAATGAAAAGGGATTGCAATACACCGACTAAATGTGAATTTTCCTATCACATCAAATATAACATTATAACTATCAGGGACCACTAGTAACTTGCCCACTAATTAGCTTTAACAATGCGACAACTTAATTTAGACGTTTTATCCAATATCCCATATGTATACTGAATTTTGTACAATCATCAATCACATGAAACTAAATTCACAATTATAGTTACAAATAATATTGTTAAACGCCGATTAATGTTACAGAATTGAAATTGACATGGTGTTGTATTATTGTAATCTAACATTTGTACCTTATGAAATTTAGAAAGACGCAAATCCAATTATTGATTTCAAAATAACGAGCCCCTAGTGCCCACCGCTATCATTAGCAACCGTCCATAGACGTACTCAAATCCTTCATTCTACTTAAACAAAAAAGCTAAAAAAACGTGATGCATTAATGCAATTCTCTTTTACGTATCACAAAAAACATTAAATGTCAAAAGAAATCACAACTATGAATTTTGAATTCATAAGAGAAAAAAACGAAAAGACAAAAATAGAACAATATTTTTCTCATCAATAATAATAAAACATAATGTTAACAATTTGCAATTGAAATAGCAAAAACATTTTCTTAACAATAATACACTTACTAAAAGAATGCCGATAGTGAAAGATAATAATTTTTATACAATAATTACAAAAGATTCGGTCAACGTAAATTTAAGAATATGGTTCCCTCAAATCTTTCTACAGACCGTTTCCTGAATTACTGAAGGCACTGCGTTCAGTGATGTTCAACGCAACAGAGCAATTACTTCGATCATTGTCTTAGAACGAGCAAACTTCTAACCCCGACACTGCAAAATAGTGCCATACAGATACAGCCTAAACTAATCGATTAAAATACCACCCTACCGACTCCACGAGAGGTCACAGACAAAAATAAAATAAAAGAAAATTTCTGTGCGATAATTCACAAAATCGACATTTGTTCCCCGAGACTAATCCCTCAAACTGCCATGCATGCTATTTCATATTGTTCTTTTAATTAAGAAACATACAGTTAACATTCCCTCATTCATGATGCCCTTTTGAGAAAATATTATATCAATCTGTTTGTCATTCATAGAATAGAAATGTATGCCATCCTTTCTTTTGTTTCCAACTAAACGTTTTTTTAGAAAGCAAAGCCTGTGAACTCTTGCCACTTTTAACTACCCTTCCAAGACCCATCTTTGAATGATTCATAAGAAATCAATACAGATTTACTCTTAATAATTTTTTTTTGAGAATTTATGAATATTTTAGAAAAAGAGATTTTCGATAAAAATATCAATTTAAGTATAGAGTTTAAAATAGCCTGTCTATTCGAATCAAAAAAATATTCAGATATTTTACTGTAAATTAGCTTCTATTCGGTCTATTGATACTTTATATAGATTTAATTCTATTCATATATTATATCAACGCAGTACTCATAGTGTTACGTATACTGAAGGATATAATTGTCTACTTTAATATTTCGCTATAGATGTAATCGAAAACAATATTTATCTTGAAAATATATGCCACTTGAGGTAGGATATAAAATTCTTTTAATGATAATAATATCTGAATAGAACTCAATATTTCTGCATTTCATAATAAAACGATGTAACCATTCAAAGAGAACTAAAACGTTGTCTTACAAATGGTACTAACAACAGAAACTAAATATTTAAAAGTCACTGAGCCTTTGTAAATTATTCTCGTTATAAATATATTCAATAAGACGTGTATCCTAAAATATAAATATAATAATAAATATGAATGCAACTTATTCCTAAATATCAGGAATATAACACACAGTCGCTACATTCACACTTAACAAAAAAAATAAAATAAATAACACGATGTGAACTTAAATTGAGGATATTTGGCACTGTACCATCTGCTTTATGTAACTTAAACCATTTATTGCAGTTGAATGTATACATATGAAGTATTACACGTGAATGCTGTCGGTGCCAACTCAACAAAATATAATACAATGACACCAACAGACACCCCTACATTTATCATTTAAATAATTATTTTCTTTAAAAAATCTCAACTGGTTGCACTTGAAATGACTAGGAATATAAAAGTAGTAAGTGGCCTTCATATAAATGCACTACGACGAAAAAATATCTTTATATAACGGAATGTTAAAATCGACACCATCCCATTGAAACATATAATTATTTGGTCTCAATAGTAACATCCGTCCAGGCGAGCCTGTTACGAACGACAGTGATGGATTTGTTTACACATTCATGCATCGAACCTTACATGCAATTTTTTTAATAACTCGATTTTTTTTACCTAACTACTTATGTATCTAGGGCAAAATTGTACTTTGTACAAAACTAAAACCGTTCCTCATTTACTGTACAGTAAAAAACTGCTGAAACTTTACTTTTCGTATATTCTCGCACTTTTTCCCTTTGTATCCTTATCGACAGTGTGGCAATTGTGAAAAAATATAAAAATAAACAGCCTGTTTCTATTGTATCACAGATATGTTGAATGCGTAACTAAAAAAATAATATCTAGTCTATTGTCATTGTTAGTGTATTCAATAAAATAAAATAATCATTTGTACAACAGAGGTAGTTTTGCCACAGTTTGCCAAAATACGGGTGTTTCAACCTAGGCCAAGGCGATTTACAACATTCTCCTATTATTTACATACACTTAGCCTATGACCATCAGTCTCAACATCATTTCTAAGATTCCCTAGCTCAGGTATTATAATATAAGCTATGTCATACTTGACCGAGAGCAAAAAATAAATCGTCTATAAAAGGTAACTTCATCTCACAGTCAACTGGACATATTACTAAAAGTTTGCAAAAAATATTAAGGTACTTTAACGCAATGAGGGTGCAATAATAGGTACGATATTTTAGAAACATGGTACCAGACAGAGACGAGTACTGAGCAACCATTCATAGTCACACATGATTATTAAATTAAGTAACAATTATCGCACAATTTCAAAACCTTAAAAAATCTTAAGATCAAATTCTGAGGTAGATACTGATTACATAATATGCATCAACGAGGTATATTATTATTGTACGTGTTAAACACAGGGACCGGGCCCGGGCGACCGTGTTAGATATTAATTAGTCCTTCTCAATGATCCAATCGATAGCCGTCTTCGTGATGCGTTCAGAGGTAGATGAGACGGTCGCTGGGCCGGTCCAAAGAGCAGAGGTAGTTCGGTTGAAATGATTGAGAACAAAAGTGTGGGGAGTGGGTTTTTACTGCGTGTGGTTATGGAGGGGGCCTTGGGGGAGGTGTGGCGTGACCTGATGGCGATGCTCGCGCGCGATGTGGCGGCGCACGGTGTTGTTGCGCGTGAACGTGCGCGAGCAGTGCGGGCACGGCACGCGGATACCCTGGTGCCGCTGTCGAATGTGTGCGCGCAGGTTCGTCTCGTATCCGTACAGTCTCTCACAGTATGGACATTTTAGCTTTTTACCTGAAATTGATTTAGAAAACTTTTATTACCATGCAATGAGAAAAAATAAATCATATCACATTTGAAATACATGACATGATGCCATGCATACTTTATGATCGGTGTATTCGTAAAATAAGCTTTGGATATAAACGGAATGTCATTACCAATATAATTGAGGTATATGACCTAAGCCGAAATTAATATAATTCCCTACTCATATAACTTGGACGTTCTCACCGTCAGCAGTAGCGATTCCACCAGACTTGCTGGTGATGAGCTTGGCAGGCCATATGTCGGGGCTAGGCTTCGGTGGCACGGGCGACGTCTCCATCGGCTTGTCGTGGTAGTTTGCGTTCGGTAGTGACGTCGCCGGCGGCGGCGAATTGTTGTACGCCGGTGGCTGGTAGTCGTTCTCACTTTTTATCCGTAAATCTGGAAACACGTGAATCACTGTGTTGAATTTATTATAGGGGAATTAACTGGTTTTCTCACATTAATAATAAAACATGTTTTATCAAATCATTTTAAGACAAGATTTAAATTTCGAATCATTTCATGCATGACATTCTAAATTTGAATCAAATAAATGATTTTCAAAAAATTCTTGAATCACTTTTATTATTTTGAAACCATATCAATATATTTACTAACACTAAATTATTATTAATATCTACAATACATTAGTAAATAAATAAAGCATTACCAGCAGGCATCTATTGTTCTAAAACCACAATCACAAACATTTAGTAGTGAACACGTTTTGTGTCCTCACCTTCAGCTCCTTGGTCATTAGACAGACGTTCAATCATTTCATCGTTGGCCGAGGCGCTGCGTTCATATCCGTTGTTCTTGATCGGGTTGCCGAGGGTCGTGGCGCAGTCAGGTGGGTTCTCTTCATACCGAGTGCCGGTTCCGACACCAGGGGAGGAACGGGTGTCAGGCTCATCGGCAACACTGCCGCAATGGGATGATGATGAGCTCTGCCTGAAATTGAGAAGTTGGTTAATTAAAAATGTTTGAAGATATATGACAATGAAGCTATGACAAAATTTATTAGGGAATACTTTTGACGCAGAAACTTTTCTTAGTTTAGTAACTTAATCATTTTCAATATTGGCATCTACGATGTTAGAGATTGTAGGTTTCGAACTCATATCGATTATTTTTCTATTGTTATCAAATTGTCTATTTTGTTAGTTGAATATTATTTCTTCCTTGTCAAAATTTTTCATTTCTTATAAAATATTATATAATACAATTGTTTTCTTTTATAAACTGTATAATATTCAGTTTAATTTAAGTTACTTTGAAAATATTATCAGTTTAATACATCTAATTTTGTTTGGCCAGCTACTGCACTGACACTGGTTCATCCTTACTAAATACACGTGATGAACTTATTGTTTGTTGTTGAAAATTTGTTTCTCAAATATTAAATGCAATTAGGCTTATCACAAAGCATACAGCTTGGTACTCTACAGATCTCACTCACGCGTGTCAACAAGGTTTTAGCCGAACACCCGACAAGAAGTCTTGGAGTTCTACGTTCTTCGTACTTTTTCAAGTACGGAATCTAAGGCTATCAAAAAAAATCCTAGAAACCTATTGCAGCGCCACCTACATGGTCACATTGTGAATCTAAACGAAACAGAGACATATTTATTAATTTAATCATTAACAATTTTTACATTGTGTTTGATTTGCATTGGCATTACATAGTAGAATAATATAATACAATAAAATAATTCAACTAAAATAAAAACAAAATGAATACACACAAATTGCAATATGACTATTAATTAAATCATTAAGTGACTAATTGTCAGTACTAGAATATTATATAGTAGGTATATGTCATTTAATAATATGAACAATCATTCCTATCAATTTTAATCATGTAAATAAAATAATTTCAATATATCAAATAAGATTACATACAAAATTAATAAATTACACCATAATTACTAACTACATGTCAATTCAAATAAAAATATGTTATATAAAATTAAACTAAACACAAAAATTAATTAATGAATGAGACTAAAATTACCAAATACAAGTCAATTCAATAAAAAGTTATTCACAGAATAGAAACCTCTCTATCAGAAAATTCTTTAATTTAGTTTGGAATTCAGTTTTATATAGGATGACAATTTATTAAAAAGTTTAACTGACATGTGGGAGGTTCCATGCTTAGAGATATTTAGATGGGGAATAGTATTTGTGTGGAAGTCTTTTTTTCTTGTACTCTCCCTAGCAAGTCACTCCTCCTCTGTTTCATATTCATGTAGATATTTCTTAAAGTTAGTCAATAAAACTAGCACGTAGAGATTTGGAACTGTTAGAATACGGAGATCTTTAAAATACTACCTGCATGACTCTTGTTGTTTAATACGAACAATCTGCCGTTTTTTGTAAGATGAATGCTTTTTGTAGGTTATACTCATAACTTCCTCCCCAGAACAAAGTACCATACCTTAGCTTGGATTCCACAAGTGCATAATAGATTGTTGTTAATTGTTTAGCACTAACATCGTTTCTTAGACTCCTAAGAACGTAGCATAATCAAACACACAAAAATAAATGAAAACCAACCCAGCTGTTTAGGATGACTTCAGTGCCATGAATGCGTACAAATGAAATTTATATGTATACCTATACAAAGTTCACTGGTGTAAAAACTTGACTGTTAATTATCAATCAACAATTTTCATTATTTTATAAGGTTTAGCAATTAAAAATCTCGCAAATGTAAACTGCTGACTGTACCTACTTTACCAATAGAGATGCTGCCTCAATTATCTTCTAACTGTATCTTTTCTTTATTATGTCATTATTTTTTTATAATAATCTGTGTAACTGATTTTAAAACTGTAATAATCACCTGTAATTCCTGGCATGTGGGCTTTGAGACGGAGACGGTTTCGGCGGAGCCGGCCTGCGGTGCGATGTCGAATGAATTGGCAAGTGAGCTGGTGGAGCATATCGCCCCATGCTGCCGCTGCCATGTATCGGCATTCCGTATGGTTGCATTATTGGGGCGAATGTCGCGGTGTGCGACTGTGGAGGCGCAGACTCCTGGACCTCGCAGTTTCCTGACCCTGACACCGGACTAGTCTTGATGCGAGCCTGGTGACGGTCTCCGGAATTCTGCTGGGTCTGCTGCTTCACCCATGCGTCCTGTGACATCTCCATTGACAGGCCTTTGACCTGAAACCATGTAAAATAAAACGCTTTTGAACAGTTCAAAGTATTGTATTGTGGGGACACCTGAATAAATTATGATAACGCAGAAAAGCATTGACGTGTATAGTAAATAAAGGCACACGTGCGATTTGGCTTTTTAGGTATGGTTAATATAGTTTTATTTTTGTATAGTTAAATGATATAAATATGTAATTTTTAAATCCTAAATATATATCAATCAGAAATAGGATTTATTAATATGTTCTTATCACCGAACAAAAACACTTCGTGCTTTGCTGTTTTTATATTCAAAACAGAATGGTTATGCATACGAAAAATATTCTTCAAACATATTATTATGTCGTATAATTTAAATAAAATGCCAAACACTACATGATTTTGATTACAGCTGTTCTTAATGAAGTCGTGATAAATTTACTGACATCATTTACCCACCTGCAAATTCTCTCCGCTCTTAAGGAAGCTGGAGAGCGCATCCTGGCTGACATGGACCTCCCCTTTATACATGAACTCAAGGAGAGCTTGCATGTTGTCGGCCGTGGTTGCCTCCAAGATGACATAGCAAGCGCCCGCATGACTAGGGGGAGCCGTATCGAAGAGCTCTTGAAAATGCTTACTGCACGCGGCCAAGATCACCTTGTGAGCTTTGAATTGGCGACCTGGAAGAAGAAAATAATCAAATAAATAATGGAGAAGGAATTGTAAGGTTAAAGTGGCTATATTTAAATATAGGAACAGGGGAAATCTGCCGACAAATGCAAGTTACATCGATACGTTAATAGCCACTTTCCAGAATCTATAAATAGACAGCCTGAAGAAAAGCCTTGTAAAAACTTTACTGTACTAGTATAGTTTGTATATTCAAATAGGCTCTAAAGCTCCAGTGCTCTTTATTATCCAGAAAATCTTACCATTTCAACCGATCTTAATATTATAATCTTAGTTATGTTATAAATTTGACGAAGATTGTGACGGCGTGTGTCGTATGGATATTTGTTAGTCAGTCACGCGTAAACCTCTAAACGGATTTGATTGAAACACGGCATGTGGATAAATAATGCCCTATATGAATCAAGATACCACGGGTTACCGTGTGATTCAATTTCTAAAAACAGTAACACTATAGCCCAGATTTTAATGAAAATGACAATACAGCACATTAAATTGGACAAAATATTACAATAGACAGATCCATATGCCTTGAGCATTGAGCCTCATTCCAATCTTTGAAGGCTAACGATTATACTGCTAAGCAGTCTCAGTTACCAAATAAACTACAATAAATAATCAAATGGAATCTGAAAACCGCAAGCGTAGAAAACTCTGGTATTTTATTGTGGATCTTGGCTAATCCTGTTGACCCTATTGTCTATTTTTATATAATGTTTGAATATATTAAAGATCGTATTCTGCCCACGCAATGCAATAAACAATAAACAAAAGTCAAGGTAACTGGTCCCAGAGCTATTCTACGAAGCGTACGAGAGGGGAACGACTCGGCTGAGTTACGCGCGCATTGGTTAGTAAATTTATTTTCTTTTGTTCATTCATTTTTAGAACCTTGCCAGTAATATTAGAAGCTAGCTTTCTGCTATATACTGAGAATCTAAATTTGTATCGGTCTCATCCAAAATATTTACATTGAAAATAGCCACCGAGTTTCGGGAATCTATTTAGTTTCGATCTTATTTGAGTATTACAGTGATTAAAAAGATTGTGGCTAATTTAATGACTACTGATGGACGGAAAGGTTTGACGCCACATATAAAACTTGTCGTAAGTACTACAAGCAAGAGATAAAGATAGTAGTCATTGACAGATCCGCGCCTCTTTAAGGAGCTCTAGTAGATACCCTACTCACTATTCATCGCAGCAACACAACGCAAGGTCATTTAACTGTGATCTTCTGAAGGAACATAACAGCAGCATGTGGAATTAATTCAAATTACTTCAGAAGCATCAATATCACAATTAAGCCTTCAGAAATTTATCAGACAAACTTAAACATATTTTCAATATTAAGTAAGTATATTGGTTGATAAAAGCCATGAAGTAAATTATTTGTTGACTCAAGTTCAAGTTCGTAGTATTATTATGTATAGTACAGTACGGGCCTACAATTAGATAAAGAATTCAAGGATAAGTTGAAACGTAACAGTATCGTCTAAAATATTAACAGCCAGTATACCTATCAAATGACCTATTCTGGAAAAAAAATGCCCGATCGCATTTGAACAATTAACCTTGATCCACTGAACTAAAACATACAATGATTCTATATTTTAACCTTAATTAAATGAGTAAGCAGACTATAACCTAAAATTGTAATGCCAACACACCGTCGCTTACAACGCTCGAAAATAATAATAGTAACACATTACTTCCTTGGAAATGATTGATTTTATCTTTTACTATCTCTATAGATAAGAAAAAGACAAAACATAAACGCGTGAAACGCACACGCAGCTTCATTAAATTAAACACTTTGTACGTTGTGTGATTCAATCGTAACTGCCTAACCTAGTTCACTGTTATTATCATAGATGGCGTTACTACCTACACAAGCACAGTCTGTAGCAAGTACATCCGACACGCGCGCCGTTTTGTTTTTGTTCAACAATATTTCTTCAGTTGTGTTGTATTTTACGAGTACACTGAAAGTCGACTTAGTTACTCGATATTTGTATTAACATTGGTTTTCAAGGTTAAATTCACGAAATATTTAAATACTCATTTAATTAAAACGCAGTCGTCATCATAGTTAAGTAATTATTTTATAGCTATAGGGACTCAATAGTATACATGAAATTATATAATATTTTTTTATCAACAATGTTTTTACTATGTGTCGATATAGGCCACGCGTTGTATCTGCCGGTCGCACTATAGATAGCCGGAGTACTTACATCTATTACGTCATTACTCACGAAGCGCGGAACAAAATACGGATAGCCTTGGACCCGCGGTCGTATGCGCCGCAGAAGGCCGGCCGCACACTTTAAGATTACGCGACACGGCGCCGGTATTTTAAGTATTTATATAATTTGTATAATAAGGAAATTATAATATTTTTTTTAATATCATACGCACAAGAATATTAAATGTTAATTTTATATACAGCGATACGATTACGTCAGTATTCATTATTAATTACCCAAAAATGTAAATCTAGTTTTAAGATTATTGCAATGTTATTTCCGTTGAATTATTTCTACAGCGTATTTAATCTTTGTATTCGTTCGCATTTATCAATAATATACAAAAATATCTTAGTAGCAGTGCGGAATCTGGATAGGTGCCCATACAACTTAAATCTAAATAGCTGATGAAACACGGTTGAGATAACCCTAATTATTTTTGTTTATTATCGCTTTTAAAACACAATGCTTGCACTAGAAATAATCACAGCGTCGCGAAGAACTTTGAAATATTTAAATAGCCGACTAAAGACTACGAACATTTTAATCTCGCATTTATATGTATAAGAAAGAAACATTTATTTGCACAGAATACAGGTGGTACCAGATTTAACAATGGTGAATAGTTCAGGCTATATTCTGCCAATATTAGGCATGCAAATATTAATAAATATATAAAACAATTACAATATTAGTAACAAAACGGCAAGCTATATTATTATTTAGAATATTTATCATTATTATATTATATTAAAATTTACAAATAATCAAATTCATTAGTTTTATGTTGCATGAACTCTTCTATTGTATAAAAACACTTATCTACTAGCCATTTTCTTAACTTAAGTTTAAAATATTTAAATGGAAGTTCTCTTAGACTCCTAGGCAGTTTAATAAAAACTGATATGCACATGTGATAAACATTATTTTTATTTAAGGTTGTTCTAAAAAATGGAATTAATATTTTAGTAGGATCTTTTAGTTTGTATTTAGTAACATGATCCCCCTTCAATTTGGAAAGATCGTTCCTTACAAATACTGATACTTCAAGAACATACATGCAGGTCAATGTCAGCAAATTATGTTTTTTAAATAAAGTTTTACAGGAGTCAAGTCAATTTAAATATTTAATTAATTTATAATTAAGCCTATCGCATTTGGCGTTTTGGCATGACCAGTATTACCGTTTAAACCATTGAGCTCTTGGCAAATATCATACAAATTATATTGCCTGAGGTCACGGATTGCAGTCCCGATCCATGGTTTTACTTTTACCTTGTCTATAATTTACCTAATACATAATGTAAATATTACCCAAATTAAGAGGTTATGTGTAAGAACAAAGATGTGCGCCACAGATATTTACATTTCTGCTGAGTACGCAAATTGATCAAATAATTTTTAATACGTAATATATACAATAATTAATAAAATATGTAAATGAAATTTAAATAATGACGTCAAGCGTTAGCGCAATTTACACGCACCTTGAGATATTTGTGAATACAATGCAAATACATGCATATTCATTAGCATTGAATATTTGCAAATTGTTTTCACTGCGTACGACCTTCGACTGTAATAACAATACATACGTAGTCGCACGCATATATCCTTGAAGGATTAAGCAGAGATTTATTAGGCAAACACTATACCAAGTAACAGTTTTAGTTCCATGAAAGAGCAGCGAGCCTATTGTCCTCTCCTGGGCGGAGTTCTAGCCTCCGTGTTGCTACTCATTTCTTGACAGAAAAAGTCAGTAACACTTTGTCTAACCTACGACGAGACCTTACGGCCGTAGTCGCTTTATTACCGCTGCGCCTTCGAGTCTGTCCTAGTTACAATGCTATTTGTAATATGTATGTCTTTACTTTGTGAAGTTCTATGCATATGAGTCGACAGGAATAGAAATTATTTTTCCTGTTTGTTCCTATTGCGCATTTAGTTTTGATGATTATTACTTTTTATGATTTACTAAAGACTTATTGCGTAACAGATTATAGACTGATCACTAAGCAAAGCCTTCAGCCGTTGTAGCATGGGTTTATTTATTCCGATATTGGTCATATACAATTAAATAAGAGCCAAAACTAATCATCATCATCATCATCATGTCAGCCAAAAGACAAAGCCAAAACTAATATATAAAGGAAATAAAATAATTAATGTGGTTATCACTATATATCACTATAAAATTTGAGTACGTATTCCTCTATACCTTTACTAAATTAAAGCTATCGCGACAACTGAAATTTTTAATTTACCTCGTTCGTGTTGAATGAGGAAATATTCACAATTTAGTAAATAATCATAAAATCGTCACGTATAAGGTAAAGCATGTGTTTATAATAATAATAATATTCTTCCACATACACACAACTCCATCTAGCCCAAACTAAGCAAAGCTTGTACTATATATACATATATCCTTTCTTTTTGTAAATACATTCATATTATACATAGAAACATCCTGACCAAGACAAACATTTACGTTTATGCACACAAATGTTTGACTTGTGCGGGAATCGAACCCGCGACCTCAGGCGTGGCAGTCGGTTACACTAACCACTACGCCATCGAGGCCGACGATTTACTTATAGCCTATATGCTTGAAAGGAGGCAGAGGTATGTTATCTCACCAGCTATTGGTTGAGGACATATTTAATGGACGATTTTATAGATGCACAGACTCCGCTAATGCCGATTCCACAAAGAATATTTTAACAGAAGACTAAATAACAACACACCCGACTTACGAATCGACCCCGGGTCCTCGTACGCAAACGGAAGTGCCAACTTTTGCCAAGGGACCATCGAGGCAAAATACGAAAAGCCAATTCTATGTCATGCGCAATGAATCCTGCATTTAGATGGCATGGTTGGCCTTATAGAGAAATTTAACTGAACTTTTTTAACGGTAACTTCGCAAAATTTTATATGGTTATATACTACACACACATTTGTCTTGTTATATTTAAATTTCATGTAAATGAGAGGCAATTTTGCCATGTAACAGCATATTTTGCCCGACCCATAGAATTGTAACTGAAAATAATCCCACCAAAAATAAAAAAATACTTTGTAACTAAGACTTAATATAAGTCTCATTATTAGCAGTCACAGTTGCAACCACAAGCTGGAAAACTAATCAGCATTTTTTTTATAAACTATTTTGAAATGTAACTTATTTCAAAATAGGTCAGTATTTTGATAACATTTTGATACCAAACATATGACTGCTATAGGTAGGTCATTGTTAAGGCATGAGTATTTAAATTATAATACATAGTTGTTATTAAAAGTTACTTAGTGATTCATGATAATACTGTAGTTAAAATAAAACGGTCAATACATTGGTATCCTAATCCTATCCTAATCCTAACTTCCTATCCTAATCCTATCTATCCTAACTATAATATTATAAAAGCGAAAATGAGTTTGTTTGTTTGTTACCTTTGCACGCCTAAACCACTGAACCGATCATTCTGAAATTTTGCATATACATAGTTAAGTGTACAGAAACGGACATAGGCTACCCTTCTTCCCGAAAAAAAGTTACTGTTCCCGAGGAAAACAACAATAACATTCTTATGATAATAGATGGCGCCACGTGTCTTTCAAATCATAATTTAATTATATTATTACAAGCAGAGTACAACCCGAAATGATTATCAAATTCTAAATTAACGCGAGCGAAGCCGCGGGCAAAAGCTAGTTTTTTTATAAAATTAATTAAAGTTTATATTTGTAATAATGGTATATTGATTTGTATTTTACATTATATCAAATCAGTTCAGCTTTTCGATAAGATTTTTAACGTTTAACACAATACTATATTGTTACGAATTGTTAACCAAGGTCAAGATAAATAAGAGATCCGTTTAAAATTGTATTTTGTACAACACCTGATCAATGACTTATAAAACAACAACAACATGGATTTTTCTTATAAATAAGACAACGATAAATCGTTCTGATTTACGATGAAAATGACCAACACAATATTATGTGTTTTCTCATAAATAAGACAACGACAAATCGTTCAGATGCAGCCGGCCTTATTTTGAGGCACAGCGCTGCACGACCGTTTCGCTCCTACAAACTCCGCCCACGGATTTATTTCAACTACTTCCTCGTTCTTCGATCCATTTTGTTAATTTTTATTACAATAGAATTCGTTTTGCCCGTTAAACGCACGTGAAATAATAAAATAACGCATTGAAAAATAATGTTAACGATACAAGCTCTGATAACGTTGATGGTTAATTTTATTTATAAATATAAGCATCTATCATTTTTCAATGAGGTTCAATAAATTCAGAAATAATTACAATAGTGAGAAAATATACGTAAAAATGTTTTTTGAAAGCGAGTTATTCTATGGCGGTTGTTGTATGTGTTAGAGCGAGTAGAGACGACTAAACACGTACATACCTACATCTATTTATATTCTGTTTCACTCTGTTGTAGAATATTAATAGATTGTTGCTAATGAAGGCATTTACAAACTACGAAGCAGTAGATACAGCCATTTTGGAACATATTTTCTGTTAAAACCTCATTGTATGATAAATAAGATTTTATTTTTCAGTTTCTGAAATATCGTTTATAAGTATCATATTGAATAATAACATCATAAATACTAAAGATTTTGTCAGTTTGTTTGTTAGATTTAACAGCTAGGTATAACTTCGAATCAATTATTGTTTAATTGGTATGGAGATAGCCACAGACTTACAACCCAAGATGAGGCACGTACCTATTTGTAAAACGAAATCTCTACAACTCTATACAGATATATTATATATATAGATAGATACCTTCGTTTTCTACAATAATGTACCAATTAACAATCTAGGTACTGTAATCTAATACATCGAATGGGCACCAAACCCTTTGCACTGATAATATAATAAAGATATCAAATATATAATAATAATAGTTATATAATTATATACGGAAACATGTGAACAAGTAGCTATATCTATATAATTTATGTAAATTGACGAATCATGTGTTTAACGAAGTACCGGGCTTAACCTTGAAGGATTTTGTATGGGTTTGTAGGGAAACAAAAATGTATGAGTTACGTATATTATGCTTGATGAGAATGTTGCGTTTTAAAATAAAATGAAGCCTACGTAGACATCGATGTATACATATATAAAACACTATTATACATGAGTATTTGTAATTACGTGTATAAAAAAGCTACCTTAGAAATAATGATAATATTCTTTTGCATGTAGCACTTCATTCGGTTTTACGTCTTTAACATGATAACAAGATTAAAATAACAATAAATCATACGTATGCGTAAAATAACTATTTATCGAAATCATTTATTGAGGAAGGCTTTTTTGAAAACTTAGATGGCGAACAAATAAGCAACGTACAGGTCAGACATTGTAGTGTATGAACGCTTACAATAGCGAGAAATGAGGTATCACTCACGGATAATCAAGCATTCAATAAAGAAGTACTGGAACCCTACTCCTAACAACAACATTCCAACAACAGAAAGTCATACACATTATTGCACAGCACAATGAATAATAACTATTAACGTATTGACATCAAACGTTTATTGACATTGTTTTTCTGAAAATGGAATTACCTGTTCAAACTACCCGAGATTCATTTAATTTCTTGAATATTAAATTAATTTATTGAATTTTAAATATACACTTTACTTTATAAACCTTCTTCTCATTTCTATCCTAAACATGTTCGCGCCAGTTATTTAGTGATAATAGAGTATTGTAAACAGTGTTCTTGTTCAAGAAAGCATCTCATTCATTCCCATAGAAACCTATCAAACTGTCACGTCACTTTCAACAAACATCCACTCAACGCTATCAAACATCAAAAGCTACGCTAACGCGTACATCAATGCAGTGTTGCAACTGCGTCGCCCGCTGCGCCCGCGCCGCTGCCGCTATAACGAGGAAATGAGCTACGACATTGGTCGACGCGCGCGTAGCTTGCAACACCACCGCTGACATTGGCCCCATTACGAGACCTAGTTAACTCTTATCTTGCATGTGTGCAGTGGGCCTTATATTCGGATCGGTTTATTTATGATAATTTGAACATCTATTTGGGTGGCACTTAAAAAATGTGTTACTAATGGAATATTATGATTGATAAAATATATACGATTGATGCTAGCTTGAAGATTATTCAACTAAAAGTTTAAAACATAAAGTAAATATTTATAAATTATAATTTAATAACCCATTAGTTTATATTAGAGCAAAGTATAATGGTGTTTTCCTGACAGGAAATTTCATTTAGCAGGAAAACTGCAACTGTGTTCGTTGGACGTCGATGCATAAGCTTGGTACCTAAACTCATGTGACCTAAATATGGCAATCGAAATATGTGATGTTCCTTAGCAAACAATATGTTATTATAATAACGGGGTTTCCTCTGCACGTAACTTGTATGATAATATAGGGTGTACGGTATAAAATATTTGTAAAATCCAACAATGATTATGAGTCTAATTTGCGTTTGTGACTAATCAAACCCATAAATCAAAATTAAACAGAAATTAAAATTACATCTGTAAGCCTAACAATATCGTCAACTATACCAAATAAGAAATCAATGTGCCATTCAGAAGACCATTATTGGTTTATGAAAGGAACAGGCCCGACTCTTCAATTCTGTTTGTTTGCAATTGTTCAAAGAACAACTGGAAGCGATAACAATAATACAATTCATATTTATACCAGTTAACTGCGATGAGGTAACGGAACAGTGTCCTATTTCGATTGAGCACAGTGAAACATGCTCTTCGCATTTGAGGGCCCCGTGACCACACGACATTGCACCGACAGACGGCCCGTATATAGGTCAGCGACAACTGAATAGATTATAAGGATGGTTACAACTTACAACTCGCTCTTTTATGTAGAACACCTTTAAAAATTCAACGATAGATACAATTTTCAATGACAAAACGCTTATTGATTGAAACGTGTATGAGCTAGATGCGCATGCCTTTCTTTTGTGAGACAGCCGTTATAAAATATTCTCAATACGAAATCAATTGTTGGTTTTTCATTCAGAAATCGATAACAGGAGGAATCTGAAAAGTTTTATGATTGACTTTGAATGTATGATGGAAGTTTTAACAATAAACAAGTGAACAATGTATAGAAATATAACTAAACATTGTAAGGCATTATTCATTTACCACATGACTATTGTTTGTCAATCAGTTTTTAAATGCAACCCAAATAGAATTCCAAAACATGTTTTAAATAATAAATTCTTTACCGTTGTGTACCTACTATTGTGACGGAGAACAACGATTAGATGATTACTATTTATGTTATAAGAGTACATTTTCGGACAGAAATTTCTATGTACCTGATTGCTTGCGACTAACTTTAAGTTATGTCTTTTGTAAACGACGCGGGCAACATGCGCGAGGTACAGTACTTGCGCGGGTTTCAGGCTTCGCATAAACGGATGATACGGGCCACCCATGCAAACAGCCCTTAAAATTTTCTTGCGCATGTAGTCGGAATAGTTTGCGCATGTAGTCCGCATCGGTTACTTGCATCATGTACAAGCAACTTTAAATTATGTGATTATCAATTTCTAGTGGGTGCGTAGTTAATACTTACTGGGCATTGGCTAATGAAAAAACTCGTGAATATTGGACTAAATACTTACATAAAGCCCCTGAACTAATTTAATCTGTCGTCGTATAAACTGATTCAGTGAGCTAATGCGAATGCAAACAATTTGCACTTATATTTCGCGCTGTAGGAGGTGTCCTAAATACTTATTAACATTCATGTATATTTATTGAATTCGTATGTGGTTTTATCGTTGCGTTGTCGTGTCGTGGATTATAATCAGCCTGGCCCTTAGCAAATATAAACAGATGCGGTTCGTGTGTGTTTTAATTTGACATTTCGTAGTTTCGCAACAAAATTTATTGAGGCGATTAGTGTATCTCGATGACGTAATGAAACATTTTGTTTGAACATTTATACAGTCGTAAGTATAATAGTTTGAAACGACTAAACAATTTAATAGTATTTGAAAATTTTCGAACTGTATTTTTAACATATAGTAATGTGGTTCAAATGTGATTTATAATGAAATAAAAGCAATAAGAATTAATAATGCATTGATATGAAAAATCAACGTGAAAATACCGCAAAAAGCACAAACATCTGCGATTTCCCCAACATCCGGGAGCGAAAGCCGAAAATTCGGAGCAAATGCGAAATCAAATTGAAAATTGAGTTCCCCACCCATAGATATAAGCTTCAAAGCCCGGATGCAAGTGAAAACGACATCAGGGGGGTATGAATAACCCCATTCCATGGCCGCCCGCACGCACACATACACGCACACTGCCGAATATACATGACAACGCATCCCACCCGCCGGGTGTGAGCCACCCGAATTCAAGGTCGACACGGGAGGCACGCAGCCTTGCTAGAGCGAGACGGCGACACACACCCCTAACGAAAGTGCAAGCGAAATGCGTGAGAGAAAATCAATCTTGCACGGAGTGGGGGCGGGAAAACTAGGTGAACCGCTTCGGACGTTCGGTTTCGGTACGTGTGTTGATTGCTGATGGTATTGCAATTAGAATTTCAGGGTAAATTTTAGGCTAAGTGCGTTTAGTGCTAGTGCTATGAATCACTAATCGCATTGGCGAAATACTAAACAATTTGAACTAAAGTAGGTGGCTTAGAGACCAGTCATACTACTTGTAATAATACTATCGATTAGGTATTTACTGTCCCTGTCTGTTCACTGAATAGAAATCGATAATATTCAGCGACTTATACGTAAAACATCACAGCACTGCTCATCTTGTCACTAGTTATTCAACGGAAGTTTACAAAGGGAAATCACGAGGAATATTTGGGAGAAACGGCATAAGAAACAAAAAGTGACAATGTTTGAAACAGGTACGAACCAAGCGTTGTTTTTGACGTGTCTTAACAAAATCAAAGCGTAAAGATGAAATAAAATACACTATTTTATAGCAACTTGATATAATAATAAGATCACTATGTGGTAATAAATATAAGTTGGGTCGTAAAAACATCATCCAATCTATTTAAATTTAAACCTAGTTTAAGCTCCCACACTGCCTAAAAGCAAATCAACGGAAATTGTCTCGTTGAACAGAAAATGAAACAAAACGGACCGCCTGTTGCACACGATCGATCGCTTTGATTACCGAAACTGCTCAATCATCGTGACTGAACAATTTGGCAAAGGTAAATTTAACCCTTCTGCCGTATCCCTCGCAAATCAATAGGTACATCCCTGCACACCCCGGGCGGGGGTGGAAATTAGGCCTACACTAAATGTGCACAACTATACAGGAGAATTTCAGGGAGAGGGGGGTCTGTTTTACGTGTATAATGCACTCGAGTATAGACTGTGAGGGTGGCCTCCCGCTGCGGTATTGAAGGGGGGGCTTCTTTCCCTCCACCGCTGATGTTTGGCCAACCGCAGTAACACCTTGATTTTTCGACCAAAGCTGCGTGACAAAGTTTTTTTTTCACCAAGATTGCGCGAGTTATGCCTTGTTAGTTTTTATAGTATTTTTTATAACAGTGTATCGCATGTTAATTTATGTTTGTTACAATAGAGGTCGTATTGGCACGAAACAAGTTTAGCTACCTATGACTTTTCCAAAAAAATAACGCTGCGAGTGCTTACGCCGATCATGGTTTAACTCAACGAATTATTCATGCACAGCAGCTTAGCAACGTAAAATAATGGATTTCTAGAACAACAGCGACGTGAGATTCTTTTGGCGTATTTGTTTTTTAAATACACTAATTGTATGAAACGTATATATAATTCAGTACTCAACTAAAATTAAGTTATGTGCATACATTTTAGGAAACTAATACAAAAAATTATACATCCAAGTTATCATTTAGTAATAATATGAGACAAACGTCATTTCGTTTATTAAAAAATAGCTAAAAAAGTTTCATTAATATTCACAGCTTGCCATTCATTATAGTTGGAGTAAAATAATGAAGAAACCGGTTGAAAGAATATAATAAACATACAAAATGAGATACAGCTAATCAACAAAAGTTCAAATTATACACGTTTAATCAAATAACTTAAGCTTGAAACTTCAATAGACATATTAGGAACTTTATAATATTCTAGATTTATCTTAAGTGAAATGGGGCAATGAATTGTTCCTGCAGGCATTTCTCACTAAGAAAAACAACATTTCAAAACGAGATCATTCCATACACGTAAAATATATAAACCATTGACCATTAAACACATTTACAACACCTTCGAATTTAAAAGAAACCGCAGTTATATGTATAATATAATCAAAACGTTATAACACTTATTACCTACACAAATATAAAAAATCTACAAGGGTGAAGTTGGAAAGGGACTTTGCTTTATAGATGTATTTCTTGTTAATCCTGGCATGAAAATCTAGAATCAGCTGTTTAGCTACTCAGTAAACCTGTGGAGTCAACGGAGGTAAATGGATTATAGCGGTGCTCACAATCGACAATCGACAATCACAATCGAAACCGGCCAAATGTAACTATAAATATAGCATTCGATTCTTTTCACATCTCCGAGAAACCGTCTCAAAGAAATATCAGGAGTAACGCTAACAAGATTACAAAATAATTATCTATCGTATTTATAATTACGATACTATATTTGAGTACTCATAATACTAATTTTAGCTTAATTAGGTAACACAGGCCCACAATATATACCTATTAACAAAGAAGTAAACACAAAATCTCCGTAAGACACAAGTGAACAGTTATTTATCGATCGTAACATTGAAATAGAGCTATAAATATGACATAAAAGACCTTTACAACACGTAAAATTTAACAGTTGGCGGCTCTTATCAAGTATTCAAGAACCAAAAGTCAAACTACTGCCATTGATATAGGATTGTCAATAAAATCACTAAGCAATAGCCTTGGTGACCTGGTTTCAAGATAAAATCGAAGGAGGAAATCGATGAAGAGGCTAGATTCAATATTTCTATCACCGATATTTAAGATAATTGGAGTATTTGTTCTAGTTTCTTATCATTTATCATAGCACACTGGCTGAAAGTACTCTAGATATTATATAATTTTAATCATTCATAAAATAAAAGGGCGCATAACATATAATAGCATTACTGATTTACGTAAGCAAATTTTATTCTATTTACCGAAATCCAGTAATACAATTCACTGTTATTATAGTTTTCTGTACTAGTATCAGCATTGGCTATCTTATATTTAAAAGTACACACGAAAATCAGTTGTTAAACAAAATAACGCAATCTTATCATGTGCCTATGATAAAAATAGTACCTTGGATATCTATGACCAAATCGATATTAGTGTTGAATAAGCTAAAATATATTTTGTGGATACGTCACAAAGTTATTTGTGATTTGAGTACTTAGCCACATTTAAAATCAAATAGAATTGAAAGGGTATGTATCAAGTTACAATAGTATCAAAGGTGCGAAATCAATTTCCCTACAAATGAACCAACCAGATGCTGCAATCATAAAATCTAAAGTATTGATTTATTACGACGCAAAGAGTCGTCATAAAATATTTCGAGCCTAAATTTGAATAAATGCAAGCACAATTTACACCAGAGGGCGAAACCATAAAAATGATGCAAAAGAAACGCAGAAACCTTTCATTTACTTACACAATAGGCCACAGTGCCTCTCTGTGAAGCTCTGTGCCTTATTACGGTTATAAAATTTGCAAAGTCAGTACAATGGAAAATGTTTTTAAAATCGCAAAGGAAATTGAGAAAATATACAAGTATTTAACAGGGAACAACGTAATTAATAAAAACTAAATATACTAAAAATGAATACATGAATATTTTTTTACAATATTCGTAACCAAAAACTTCGCTCTAAGTTTCAAATATCCCAATTACGAAGTATTGGAAACTTGTCCAGTTGGAAAACTGACACAGTAGTTTCTGTGTACGTAACTGAAATACGGAGACAGCAGGAGGGTGAGAGTTCCGGGGGGTGTCTGGGGGGGTTGGTTGCCTCGCGACACATATACCGGCTCGGTCGATAAGGAAAGCGGGCCGAGTCGATGCGTTCCGCATAGAGTTTGAAAACGCAGTGAATTCGACTGTTAAAATTGAATGGGATTTTGGTTCAGTAAAAGCTTTTTACAAAATCTATTACTTTTCTCGGTGAAAAAGGAAAATATTGTATAGAAATCAGAATATATCTAGGAGGGAAGCTAGTGGAGAATAATCTTGATAACTATTGATTTTGTTTCTAAATACGACGCATTCTTTATAAACTCATTTGTTGAACAGTAATTTAATGCTGAATTTGCTTGTAATTTCAACCGAAGTCATTTCATATTCTAGACTTGACCTTTTCAATCGGTACGAAACCAATAATTACTGCATTGAATATTACCATTCAATATGCTTCGATATTCTATACTTAGCCCTACAAGGCCTACTACGAATACGACTTTAGAAAACCATAATTTATGCACAATTGTTGGAAATTTTATAACCTCTGATCTTTAGCCTATTCAAGCCTTTGTGTTTACCTATTTTAGAGACTACATCAAGGGCTTATGCCTTGACATTGTTATTGATAATCCTAAAGAAATAAAAAAGGATTACATCTATCCTTCTTGCTTTTTCTTTTACAAAAATACAGCACTTCGTCGTATAATATTTGAGCATTTTTATTTGACGATCATTGTCATCACCACCTACATAATTTGATTAAAAAATCTTTTAGGAAAAAAGCATATTGTACTTCGATTTATTTTTGTGGCCTTTGTAGTTACATTAAAGGATTGTTTAAATATCGTTAATGTAACCTCCCTAATAATATGTTGTACTGGAAAGGCTACATGTAGTACAGCATTGTACAAGCCATAACGAGGTCTCGAGCCGGCCATGCAGAAAACGAGATTCATCCCTTTAACTGGAACGGTAAGTGGCAGAAGAAATCCAGGCGTTATCCTTGTCGCCAGAGATTTCTCCTATATTTCACGTTTTAGTGTGCATATGTCATTGAGTACACTTCATATCTTTCGTCATACATTTACAACTATTTACTAAGTCAACTTGTGTTCATAGTGCAAATATTAAAAATGTCTGCGTCTAGAATGACACTAACCAATTTAGTCATTGTTTATCTCATATATGTTACGTGGACGTTTCTAAGTGCATAGTTTTGTGCTAACCTAAAGAAGTCATTGTGGTATATTAATATTATGACAACATACTGACTTCATATTGACTCATTAATCATTAACATACGACTTCACGAATCGAAACCGTTTTTCTTCTACACAAACCTTGAAACCAAGCAAATTGATGACATGTTTTAAATGTAAATCAATATATCATCGGAAGATTAAAATATCAAAAATGTTTACTTAAACGATGAATAAATATTCACCATAAAAATGGCATTTTTTCTTCTAGTAAGTACATGAAAGAAAGATGTGACGTTAGAAGAAATTCCATTCCATGAAAATTAATAAATCGTATCAGTTTTATATGACATGTAACTTCACAAAAAAAATGTATATTTGCCACTTGACCATGACTAGCAGGTACATTGATAGCCGAAGTATAGAATGAGTTTATGTCCTGCTATATGGTTACGATTTTAAGCTTTCTGTTAACCATGACTATGTTTAACAATACGACAAAGGCTAGCAACATCAAACCTGCTATAGATCTTAAAACGTATATAGAATGTTCGAAAAGCAACTACCATCTATACTTAGCAGGTTTTTATAATAAGATTTCATATTTACGTTCTGAATTACCAAACAGGTTTTGAAAACCGGTACACGTCGTATCTTTTTTGACAAAATCATAATACCGTAGGTAAAAGAAATTCAGCAATCTGACACTTGAGTAATATTCAATAGTTACTAGTAGTTGTAAAAGAAAATCTATTGATACTATTGAATATACATATCTTAAGTGTTATATAGCCGACTTTCTTATTCACGCTTTTGGTGGAGAAAATATGAAATAAAACTATTACTCATGTTATATATCAAAGTATATTATATATTATACGATAAAACTCTACTAAAGAATATTAATATTAAATGGAGTAATGAAAACGCCCCTTAAGTAAGTCCTATAACTTGTAATAGACGATAAGCTATCGAAACAATAAAAACCGTTTCAGTAGTACTAGTTTTTCTAACAGGACGTAATAGTAGAATTTTAAATTAAATACCATGAGCATCTATTAATAAATACACAAAACAAAAATTGATTTCTAGAAAATTTATTAATTCAATTCAATATTTGATCAAAGCATATTAAAATATCATTATTTTATTAACATTTATTAATGACCCAATAAAATTAACGAGCCTTCTGCATTTACAAGCGTTAGCCTTAAAACTATAATGTCTTTATGAGGAGACTCTTAAACTATAAGCCTTTCATTTTCGGAAGGGCTACGAGTGCAAATTTTCCAACCACCCTGTTCACACGCGCCGGGGAGAAACCCACCCACACCTTACACCCTCCTCCATCGTCTAGCTCTTGTTCGGTACGACCTCGAAAACTTAGGGCTAAAGTTGTCGTATGTAATATTAGTGACGAGGAGAAGCAGCGGCCTAGATTTTTTATGTGTGGGTTGTTTCAACCCTTAGGATATAAGGAATTTCAGAAGGCTTCGTATACCAAGCTTTTGAGACTACTGAACTATGTATGTTTTAAATTGCAATATCAAGTATCAATAAAAACTATTACAAAGCTGTAATAGTATTTTGTTGAAAACGAGAACAAGAAAATTATTAAAAACATATGAGTCGTTAGGATAAAGATAAATGGCAGACAACTGAGGCTTTTCCAGTTACAATAGACCTTCAAGTTTATTAAAATGACAATGAACTTAAACATTAAGCTGTGATAAGAAATGAACATGAACTTCAAACTTCCCTCGAACTTATTTTTCTTTGCAAAATTTTCCACCGAAACCTCACAATCCAAGTGGCAAGTACGAGTAATTTCAACAAAAATGTGTTGCAATTACAACGTCATTGTTTAGTTTAAGGTCACTGTTATTGTTAAGCTTGATGAATTTTCATTCGATCTTTCAGCGAAGTTATAATATATTTTTTTCTTATACAACAATGGTTCATTATGCTCGAGAATTTTGGACGTGTTATTAATTGAAATATTTCAAGTAAATACATATTAACTTAGATTAGATAACCGTGTGTAGTTATCTTAATTATGCAAGAGGTTAATGATGCAAATACTCCGTAGATTATTATCTGATAAGGCATGTGTTTCCGTATTATTTTTCCATTTAGAAATTAAAGTATGAATGCAATTTTTATCGAAATATTTGATGTGGTTTTATATGATATCATTATTTAATATATGAAATCCACTCAAGACTAGGAAAGAATCACAATACATGACACATTTTGTAAATATATTTGATAGACTTCAAATGGAATCAAGTCCTCATTTTCATGTGTAGTTTTCAGTAGGTATACGAAAGACGTGACACGTTGTATTAACAATCAAATTTGAATAAGTATAGGCACCTTTACTATACCATGCATACACGGGCTTCATATCGATTTATGTAATTATAGAGGGTTGAATGTCGAAACGGTGCTTCAAACTATTATTGTTAATAATAGGTTGAACATTTTAAATTCAATTGTTCTGTTATAAATTGCTGCTACAATTATTAACAAATGTTGTTTTAAATGCCAAATAAATTCTTTATTTTGATCGATATTATTGTCAACATCAAAATGATATGTACAGGCTTTGCTACTACTGGAAATAATTGAAATATTCGTGATTCTATGTCATCGTCGCAATTCTTAAGGATTTTGCTTTCACTTTTGATATCACTCACTGACTTTTTCCAGTAACTTGTGATTTATCTCACAATTGTATATATAAAATTGCAGCGCTTCTGATATTTTGTCTTTTCTTCTAATACGATAAGAAATACATGTCAATTATAGTTCGATTCCACCAATTTATGAAATAAGCTAAGGTAGACGGGTTATTCCGTGACGTTGTCGGGCTTTTCGAGTGAATCGTCATTATTTATGCACCCCTAACGGAAAACGACCAAGTGCTTTAGCTAACTAGAAACTGTGTTTATATGGTCTGATGGCACATTTAAGTGTTCTATTTTGGGATGAGCTTATAAAGTTTGTATTGGAGGTAGAATTTTAGAATGAGAAAATAGTAGATATATCATTGATTATATATGTACAATTAGGAGGTTATATCGGTACTGACGGATTTGAAAATGAAAATGTTCAGATAGGTACTATGTAATATTTGTTTTGATTATATGATACTATAAAATAATACTGACATTAAATGATTTGTAGCCAGCTTTCTTGTATTTTTTGTAATATAACGAAACACAGATAGTTTCATATTACTCGTGACTTCAACGCTTGAAAGCCATTTATTACGATCACAAGCCTTTGCAGTCATACGCAGGCCCCTTCGTAGTACCAAAAACATATCTATCACGTTTTACTTGATTTATAAAATGGTATAAGAAATCGAGAACTACAACTGTAGTATTTACTTATATATACTTAAACATTGATTTCATAATTAAGGTTTATTTTGCCTTAAGATATAAATTATGACTAAGTACCATCCAAAAATATAAAGTACCATTAGATAAACACATACACGTTTATGTAATAAAAGAAAGGAAATACATTCCAATTAAAAAGCAATAAAACTGATTTGGATTTTTAATAATGTTGTTATTGCACAACTTTCATAAATCGTAGGCTTTTAAGTGTAGTTTAATATCATACCTGTTGGTATTATTTTGTTAATATTATAGCAGATACTAGTATCAAAATTAAGATATCTACAAATTTCATCAAAATGTAGAAGCAAAACCTGAAAAGCATGGCCTAGTAACATGAATTTATAGATACAAAAACATAAAAACTGTTACCGAATAAAATTCTCGCAGTGCATACAGGTATAAACAAGATAGGTAACTACTATAATAAAAAACCTAATTTTCATCTCAAATAAAGATAAAAATTAAATAATAATAATAAGATTTATTGTCAAGAAATTACAAATACAAAATACAAAACATTACAACAACAGGAATTTGCTTTAGTCTTCCATTATTATTTGGAATCGATATAATTCTCCGCACTAGGCTAAGCCTGTCCTGCGGAAAATCGTAAGTTAAGATCGATTTATCCAAAGGTAAATTTTACATAAAGCGGTTTTGAACCGAGAATATAAATTATAATGTAGGTAAAATGTGAAAGTTTCTAGAGTCGTTATATAAAGAAGATACAATATAATAAAGATAAATGCATTCGTAATATTGTTATGAAAAAGCTACAATTAGGTAACCCTCGGCTCTTTATATCTCAACGGCACGTGTAAGTTTAGAGGCCAAATTTCTTTAGGTACACAAAAATAAATGCATTGCTAGCGTAATATATATTTCGTGAATCTCTTTTCTGTCTACGCGTGCACATTTGATGAGATTAATGGCCGGTGCGTCGGATGTTTGGCTAGTGTCGCACATTCGGGTGTCTGCGATTACGCATGGAAACAAAGAAATTTGTTAGACATTTTTATTTAATTATTATTCGTCTGGTATCGGTTTGAAATGTGTTAATTAATATATTTTTTATGCTTTTGTATTTATGTGGTTAGTAGACTAATTTATATGTAGGAAAATATATTGCATACTAGCTTTTGCCCGCGGCTTCGCTCGCGTTAATTTATAATTTGACAATCAATTCGGTTCTGCTTGTAATAATATAATTCAATCATGACTCGAAAGACACGTGGCGCCATCTATTATCATAAGAACGTTATTATTGTTTTCCTCGGGAACAGTAATTTTTTTCGGATGTAGCTTATGTCCGCTTCTGTACACCTAAAAACGTATATGCAAAATTTCAGGATGATCGGTTTAGTGGTTTAGGTGTGAAAAGGTAACAAACAAACAAACAAACTCATTTTCGCTTTTATAATATTAGTTAGGATTATTTTGTACTGTGTAGCTGTCCTGCGCGGTATTTTTTGTGTTTATGACTACAGCTACACTCCTGTGGCTCGTAGCGTGAAGTTATATTGCCTTTATTAGTTCTGAATAAAGTAGCTTCCTAATGGTGAGAGAAGTTTTAGAATCAGTTCTGTAGCTTTTGAGCTTATTTATTACAAACAAATATACAAATTTTACTTTTGTTTCTTATAATATTATTAAAAATATTCATAAGATACACTTACTTAAGTAATACGTAGTATTTCTGATCCTATAAATAAAACATAACGTAGTACCTCACTAAAATAAAACACATAAATTCTGACATAACTAGAGCGTTACAATTTATGAAGTCTGTTACAATTTGCTAGGAAACACAAAAATGTACACCTGACATTTTATTAATCAGAGTTTATTACTCCGTTCTTTAAAACTATACCAAATTGATATAACAATATTGATAGCTTTTGTAACTGTTAAAATAATTATATTATAATAGTTAGATATTGAAAACGGGAACATTGTTTTATCATAGTTAAGCTTCTTGAGCCTTAACCTTAATATAATATATAATTATATACTAAGTATTAAATCTACAATATCGTAATAATAAATAGCCTTCAAGTCGTTCAATTTCAGTAACGTTTTATTATATCTACATGCATCCGACGATAGCGACAAAAAATGATAATGTATATCGCAAACATTGCCAAAAAAATATTAAAGTGCCAATTTATCGCATTGGTGTCAACGAACTGTTTATCTGTTACTAAGATTTCGCAGACATGCATGCGTATGAAAATGTGTTCGTACGTATTAATGATTAATAATGATAATATTTTTTTACAAAGTATGTGTTTCCTGATATAAAACGTTCGTGCTGTTAATACAGCACAAACGAATGAGTTGGCAATAATTTACGAACTCATTTTTTAGCATTTTAATTTACAGTTTTACTCTCGCTGTTACGTCAAAACTCAATATTTTCAATCAATATAGATTTTCTATACTATCTGTTAATAGGCTCAATTAAGGCATTTGAGACAAATCGCTAGGTACTTCAGTAGGTATTTAAAACTTCAGTCATTGTTCTTTATTGACAGTCGTTAAATTAAGTGAATCGTCACAAGCTGGTTACAAACAACACGTAAATAAAAAGAAACAAATGAAATATTATGTACATAAAAATGTATGACACGCACTTAAATAGATCACTACTCTGCGTTGTAAAAGGTGACACAGGGATTTTATCAAGAATCATTTCCGTCAGCCGTAGTGACTATATCAATGCCTACGCATGAAATCATTCGCAATTTTTGTCATAGACCTTTTTATTATTACTTTACACCGAATGTTTTTCGTAAAAACGTAATACATTCTCTGACTTCGTACTAAGTCCGTGACAAAAACAAGATCTCATAGATAAGATAAAAGAGAATGATAAGATCCACGTATATAGTCTCCTAAGACTTTCCTTGTTCCTAAAAGGCTGTAATACTTTAACAGGAAAGTTCTGTATACGTGCTACTTCTAAAGAAGCCGTAACTTATTGCCATTTGAGTATGTAACTAGACAAATATTAGAATGTTAGTGATTATATACATAATATATGATAATATATACAGGCCGATTCAACGGAATAGCGCACATAGTTTCAACAATCCTAAATATTTTTTATAAAATCAAGTTTATTGTCCACAATCTCTCTAATTCATGAATTGTCTATGATTAGACTAGTCAGTCAGACTCTCGTGAAATAAATAATAAATACGCAAGTTCGTACTGGGGCTAAAAATAGCCTCCTGCCCCTCTAAGTATTGTAAAAGGCAGCTATGGAGTTGCATCTGAAGTCATATTTGTTCCAATTCTTTAGAATCGCCTGTACCTAATCGTGTCATCAATAATAATTTATCGTTATTAATTAATTTCAATTTGGCAGTTTGCCTATTAAAATCAATTTAAAGCTAAAATCGCATAAAATAATTATAATCAGTAACTTTAAAAAATCTCTTCTCGGCACCATAAATCTCAGTGTTTCAAGCTGCTGATATACGAATCTTTACATGTCTATATGCAAATAAGCCAATTACTCGTTTTGATTAATTAAGAAACACCCCATCGAAGACATTAAGCGATCGTTTTTCATGGGTCATAATGTATACGATGATATCAATCTCATAAACTTAAATGTCAAGGTCGGAAATTTTTACAACAATATTTGAATGTCTAAAGGAAAATCATCGGTCGAAAGCCTCATTAAGATTATCAAGCTTTTATGAGATTTTGCTAAAACATAAATTTGAACATTCGACACGAGGCTGGTTCATAACGACGCCAGTCGAAAGTCTAAGAACCTTACATAAATGATTAATTCACCTGCATAGTAACAACTTGAATGAAGGAAAAGGCTGCTTTAAACATGTATAACAAGAAATTTGACTAAACTGATTCATGCTCTAAGAATTCCTAGCTGTATTTTTTACGCAGTCATTTCCGTTTTCTTAGTTTTATCACTAAACGAAATGTTTCGTATAATTAATCATTAATTACAATAGAACAGCTGGTATTTGCGGTTTGTCGTTCCATTTTTGACAACAATTTAAAAGAAATAAAAGTGAGCTAATGCAAGATTCTGGCTAAAACGTCATTAATAACTAAAAGAATATTGAGCTCAAATGCACGAAAAGTCGTTTAGCTCTGCCTAGTAATAATTTACCGTTTCAAAAAATAAATGCACAATATTTTTTCTGAATCTCCGGATAATTTGTCACACGTCTCCTCTGTGCAGAATAGTGACTATATCCGCGTATTTTCTAACAATGGTATTCAAATTATGAACATATAAGTAAGGCCTCGGTTTGTTGTCGTGGACTCTGGCAATTAGCGGCTCACCGACATTTTAGTTATAGGCATCGGTGGCTAGTGATATCTATGCGCCATCGGCCTCGACAATTTTATGAACAGGTTAAAGCCGAAAATTTTTGTGTTTTATACTTGATTAGCATACGTAATTGTTGTTTTGTTCTATATACTTACTTAAAAGAATATCTCCACAAGGCAAGACAATGTTTTATCAAGACAAAGTAACAGAATTTTAACGTAATGCTATATTTTGGGTACAGTCACATTTAGGTGTCATTGTTGTAAGCAGAAAGACTTTGAAAGTGTCTTTCTGCTTACAAAAATAATAATTTAAATTAAATTACTAAAAATATATTTTATATTTATTGAAAGTATAAATATAAAATATATTTTTAGTAAATTAATTCAAATTATTATTTTTTTAAATAAAGATACGATCTATCGTGCATACTACGTAAACAAATTGGAAGATGTTGCTATTGATACAATATCTTACACGTGTATACAGACATGCATCGTCACCAAAGATAACGCATTGTTTTCAAGAAATATATTTATTACATATTCTTTCAAGGTTAGCGTTTATTCAGTTTATAAAAACGAACCAATTTTTCAAGATAGTGTTTATAATAATTCATCATATTAAGGTTTGAAGCAATTGAAAATAAGTAGTAACTGTCACTAAACAGTTACTGTTAGAGACAATTCAGAAACCGAAAATATTTGTGATAATCTATATATTATTAGAAAATACACGCAACGTGTCTACCATATAGTCGCTAGTATTAGAAAACCTTAGGCTGGACATCTAGATTAAGGCGTTACCTAGGAAACGTTGTTAATAACCTAGAAGAACTGTTTTTTATTGGTACACTTGTCGATAGAACTGAGAAGCCTGCTTGGATTAGTTATTTTCTTGTTACACTTTAAACACAAATCAAGTCATGGCAAACAGCAGTTTATATTTAATTTCAACAATATTCCATTATCAACTCATCCCTGAATTTTATACCACTTTATTTCATACTAACTCTAATATTGTTTATTACTTATTAATCACGTTTAACCATAAACTAAATTTTTATTGTAATCTGCTGTATTGTCATCATCATCTTTAGGTAAACCTCAATTATTGATGTTTTGCTTCCACCTGTCTATTCATAGAGTCAAGGAGTTCCTCAAGGAGTGATGTTGGGCCGCTTTCATCTAACAACATTTGGTAAAATAATTCCCACGTACCTTCGCAGTACAGTGTGACGTCGGCGAGACTCTCCGAATTCCACAGGTTCGCGAACGAAGTGGCCAGGTTTGAACCAAAGCTGTTCCATTTTAAACAGTATTGCTGCTGCTGGGAGTCCATACCCGGGCCGCCTCGTATACCTGCCCTGTAATAGAAATATCACGTCAGTACTTGAAACTACAGGCATTAATGACTATAATTATGCGTGGGTGCATAAAGAAATTATACAAGTGGAAGAAATTATTTAAAGCCTAAAATAATAATTCGAATTTTCAAGCAATATAGGATTTAAAGATATAAGAATATGTAGGTATGAAAATATTTCATCCAAACTTTCACATCCAATTAATAACATAGTGTTGTTTTAATTTAAAAAATCTACAAAACCAGTACGTATTATCACAAACTCCTGATCTTTGTGGATCGGTTCATCATTTTAATAGTATAATAAAATAAAGGGTTGTTCCTATAATTTCATTGTTGGAGACCGGGCTGTGGCTTTGAAGGTCACGGGGTGAACAACCGATGCATGATCGATGCCGAGCGCCCGGCCGAATACGTAATACCCTGGATTCCCACGGCTAGTTCCCCGGTAATGTTCAGAGAGAATGAAACGACGCACGATAACTATTAAGGACGTACTAGCTGAATGTATTTGTATATTTCAATCTCGACCATCCTCGATTTCTATGTGGTAAAAAGTATTTATATATGAAGCGGTTGGAAATACCCTAGTTGTACCCTAATTATATATAAATCAAAAAGGCTAGAAAAGTTCTACATAGTGTAGGCATAAATAAACTTCAGCTATTGTAATCGAATACGGTATTGGTCAAACGCAATGGGGTAAGGGACATTACTTATGTATGATTACCCTCTTTCAAATTTAGATTATGCAGGGGTTACAACCGTACTCCACGTGCACGGCATACAAGAGCTAACAAAGGCGCCAGATGACCAGTATTATCTATCCGTATAACCATTATATATAAATAGATAAATCCTTCTAAACAATTCTCTAAAGATCAGCTACGTCGCAGCGTTACATATAAAATCAAATTCAGCCAAGTGATGGTGTTTATTTTATTTTCTCCAGAGTCTTACTTTAAGACAATTCAGAAGAATTAATTAATATTTAATAAATGTTTATTGAATAATTCTTTGTATGATCTATAATATCTTTATTGACTTTGCTTACAGAAGCTGAATCTTTTCCTAATCATAACTAATATTATAAAAGCGAAAATGAGTTTGTTTATTTGTTTGTTTGTTACCTTTTCACGCCTAAACCACTGAACCGATCATCCTGAAATTTTGCATATACGTTGACAGGTTACAGAAACGGACATAGGCTACTTTTCATCCCGAAATAAATTATTGTTCCCGAGGAAAACAATGTTCTTATGATAATAGATGGCGCCACGTGTCTTTCTAATCATGTTTGAATTATATTGTTACAAGCAGAGTACGACCCGAATTGATTGTCAAATTCTAAATTAACGCGAGCGAAGCCGCGGGCAAAAGCTAGTTTAAATATAAATTCTGATGTATTATCTGATGCGACATCGAGGCGAGTTCATAAGTAGATGTATTAACTTCGTTTGAAATATAGTTTTCTATAACAATAATATCAAATGCATAGACATCAGCAGGTGCACACAAATATGTTTCTATTGATCGACCTGTTAACCTGCTTTTGTAAGTGCTATAAGTGCTTCGAGCCCTATAATTAAATAATTATATCGCTATATTATTCAAGACATTTAGTTTCTTGTCACGTGTCTCTAATTAGTGTTTTTTTAGCTTCAAAGACGATATTACATCTAATTATAAACAATGTTTGGTAATGTTAGTTTAATTACAATACAATAGTATATTGCGATCATATTTTATAAACATGGTTTAAGATACTGTACTCGCAAATGAAATAAGAAGAGAAATATTAAGTTATACGAAAAATTGGAATTTAATGAGTATTATGGAAAACAAATGTAATATTAAAATATTTCATTACTTAACGTCAGTCAACTATACTTTAAATCATCGCAATAACGTTGATATTATTTAATTCGTAATTTATTGAATAGCATTTAATAACGTATATCGAAACGCTATGGTACCACTTGAAAGTGAAACGTTACATTTGATTAAGTTTGTGCAATATACTTTAATATAGTGCTACCACAAACTACTGTGCCTACATTCTAAAGGCCTATTTCAGCAAATTGTTATTAACATTTGCGCAAAACTAATAAAATTTAATATTCAACTAGATACAGAGGAAAGTTTCAACGGCCAAAAGTATCCTTTTAGGCGATAAGGATTTAGTTCAATTTTTAATAGGGATTAGTAAACTGCGTATGGATAAGCTTAGGGAACATTATGTCGCAGGTGAAAATATTTCGTTGAAGCTAGACGGGAAAATGGAAATAATATTTTAAAGAAGTCAAGTTAGAAGTGGAAAAACGCAATGAATATCCGTAGAAAATTTCTGCCGACAACTGCACGAAACAATGATTCAAGGTGGCAACATCGCCACTAACGCCAATGTGCGTCGTATCGTGGCAACAACTTCTACAAAAATCCTAAGTTACAATTTGTCGTGATATATTTCGCGCTCAAACCTAAAGTAACACACAAAGTATCACAACAAATTATATGATTTTATTTACAAACGGATCATTAGAAATTACTACAAGATGATGATGATGTGTGTCAAATATTATTCAAGTAATCAGTTATTCATTAATTAAAGAACATGCCGTCAAAACTAATAAATAATTTTGAAGCGGCCATAAATAATCTTACTTTTGTTCGCATACACTACGTGTTACGTTTACCGCCATTTTGGAGCAATAAACCGCCGCCGCATTTTATGACCGTTACGATTTTTAATGACACTTTTATTATTATTTATCCAAACATTTGAATCAATGATGTTTTTTGTAATCACATAACAAAGTATTAACACAAAACAAAATGTGCAATCAATTAAACAAAATTAAATTGTGTACCTATTAATTGATTAACACACACTCTTGATCAAAATCACTTATTATAAATCATCCTATTCATAAACGATGAGAGAGAACAAAATCTTATCACCAATTTCTTACGTTCACCAATTTTTATCACAAAAGTTTTAACATTTAGACATGTTATGTCAAATCTATTTGACACGTATTTGTCATTCACAAGAGGCTTTCGTGAGCTATTTTTGTTTATACACGTACCAGTAATTTTTGTGACAACAAAGAGAATACTTCGGTACTAGCTAACACGATTTCAAACCTAGTTACTAATACACCGTTCTGCCGTAATGTTGTATCTGTAGCTGGATAACACATCTAAATAACATTTATAAAACATTTCAAACTACAGAAATTCAAAAGGATTGATTTTAAATCAAGACGAATTGAAAATACGAGGGAAATTTATGGAAATATTCACTAACTACACAATAATATGGCTTGTATTACCTTGCTTTCCGAAACACCGCACGAACCATGATAATAATTCAGATACAAACAAGTTTCGTAGACTCTAAACCGGCACCGCCATTAAATCTCTCTTGACGTAATGAAACCGGAGCAGGTACAGAACAAAGGTACGCACACTGCACCAACAGTCAATACGTTATCGATTCGATTCCCATCAGCTACGTTACAGCCTAACTGTATATTTGCATGCGTGCACGTATACTAGCCAGCCAACATTGATCCACAATGACTCTATTAGCGTCCGCGTTTTCGGAGCATGTTTGGGCGGTTGCGGGGCGGGGTATAGGCCTAGATAGGCTGGTCGATGTGGAATTTCGGCTGCGACCCGGTTCCGGCATGCAGTACACGCGCAAGCGTACTAGCCGAGGGGGACGGTGTGGCGAGGGGAGCGGCTGCACCGAGTTGCGCAAACTGCCGCAGCGGTCACTCTGCAACCGTGCCATAGAGTAATTGAAGTCAAATAATACCAGTGTAATCACGGAGCATTTATATACTGTTATATAATTTGTAGCTAGTCACAAAATTCTTGAATCGTGTATAATAAATTAATAATATAAGTAAACGTATGCACAAATTCAACTCAATAACAATTGCATACAAAATTGTAGAATTACGATTGCTTAAGTCGTGCGTTTTCTAAATCTAGTAACTAATTAACTGATTAATGTTTTCAAGAAGAAAATAAAACAAATACAGTAATAGAAAAAATACACGATTGGTTCCTCTGAGCGATTGATCTAACCAATTTATCGTTTCGACCTAATTTAAAGTTTGTTTATTTATACCATTCGATTAGATACGATTTACGATCGAGATCACACACAATAATAACGTAAACAAAAATAAAAACTACTTAAATATATTCTTATAGTAAAGGAACACTGCGATCTTAAACATAAATAATTATTTATTTATATTTGTGATTTTAGTAATAATTCTAACTACCATGAGAAAATAAATTGAGTATATGATATATAAGATGTAAGTGTATGATATATAAGATGTGGCCAATCTTAACGGCGGAGACTGGCCATCAGCGCAGGAGATATTATAGTGCAAAAGTGTGTGCGCAAATACAAGTGCACTCTCTGTTCTCTAACTCACATGATCCGATGGGACGATAATCCGACACGACCGGAGTGAGATCAGGCGCAGGACCAACGGCTTTACGTGCTTTCCGAGGCACGGGGGTGTCTAACACCGCCAACTTCCTAACTCCGGGCTCGTATTGAGATTTCTTTAACAGAAAAACCCAATAAGTTGAGTATATTATAATACTTCAGCGAATAGATACTGTTTCATTATTATTATTTTATGAACATCTCAGTATTTTGTTATTTCAAAATATATTTCTGAATAAGTATATGCTTTTAACACACTTTTATTAGTTTCACTTGTATGTTCGTCTGTATGTAACCGACTCCTTTGAGCTCGATTTTTACCCACTCCAAACGGTTAGATTTCATTTAAACGTTGTATAACTTTTTGTTAAATAAAATAAAATTAAAAATAAATAATAGTTTAAAAAACTAAAAAAAAACACGCTTTATTAAAAGTAAAAGCGTGGGGTGCTTTCTAAGATATTTTGATAACCTCCACCCCACGCTTTTTACATTAAAATTATAATTTTTTTTTTCTACTTTTTAGTTTGTTTTTTCAATAAAGCGTGTATTTTTAGTTTTATAAACTATTATTTTAAAACTCTTCATTACTTACATGTTAATCTTTTTCTCTTTCATAAGTTCTTACTGTAAATTTTGGCTGTAATTCTGATTAGTTTAGTTTCAATATTATATGTTTCCTTTTTTCTTAATCTCAAAACTATTTAATTTCTTTAGTCTATGGCTATGGCCGGGCCCCTAACGGTGCTTAAACAAAGGCCTGCATCGAACGGCTCGTAACTATTGCATTGGGTTTCCCAGCGCCCGCCCTTCGCCCCTTCAGTATAATAGTATAGTAGTACAGGCATAGTTATAGTCGTAATATAGAATGTACTACCAGTTTTCAATGTATAGGTGATTCATTTTCATGTCAGTAAACTCAGGTTTTCCAGACTCAGTACTGTAGGTAGTGAACATTAGGTTTTTAGCCAATAGATTGCCACCTCCAGCCAAAATGCTTGCAAGTGAGAGAGTGACTAAACCCACGACCGGAAAATCGATGGCCTAACATTAAAAGTATTTCCGCCTAAATTACTTATATAAAAATTGAATTTTAAATTATATCTAATTAAAGATGGCATGTTTTTATTTTATTAGACAATTGCGCGATGTTGTGTCACGTTTACCCGAATATTATACATTGAGATTGACCTTCTTTATATGGATTTTATCGCGATTTATTAGAGCACTGCTTTTATGCTATTTTATATTTACACGTTTCCCGACGATTCGGTTGCTTTTCAGCAGCCATGATCTCGAGAAGACTTAACCAACTGCAGCTAAAATATGCAAAGCACAAGTGCCATAAAATACACAGCTATATTCACACAAAAAATACTACGTGCCTAGATTTGATTATTAATATTACTACGTCAGAACAGCATAAATCCAAGCACTTTTATATTCAAAAACTTATCACATCAACTGCATATTTAAAATCCCACCACATTGTACGGTCACGTGACGTTAGAAAGAATACAATTACAGTACTTGTAACTTCCTCATACAAAGCCCCGCATTTCTAGGTCACCGTTTGGACGACAGTAGAAATGCATTCGGTGTAACGCTAGGTGCACACCAACGGCCCGCGGTTCAATCTACGCATTCGACCCAAGAAACAAAACAAAGCGCGGTTTCAACAGTCCATTGTTTACCGCAATAATTGTAGCAATTTTTCTTCTCCTCGGACACCATTATCGATTTATATTCAATTTAAAGAGCACTATGACTAATGTATAAATAATAATGAGTAATAGACAACCGAAATGGGACGCCGGACATCCCAAACACCTTTTAAATAGCAAAATTACTTATACACATTGCATCGCAAGGCGGGTACGGCGCTTGTAGCATGCGTTACTAGGTTTTACGACACAGTGTATTGAAACTACCGGATGTTCTATATTCAATTATTCAATTACTCTTTTGTTATGAATACTCAACTGAAATACAAATCTTTGCTTGAATTTTGCATTTCATAATTGCTGCGGATATTAAATGCAAGGTTCGGATACGGGTCATGAGTGAGTCCCTAGCTTATCGACCCTCGTAGGTTGGGAGATTACGCAAGCTATGTTGAAATTTAACGCACTGCGAGAGCAGGTTTTCTAAATTCTCACACGGTAAAGATGCAGCAATTGAGTGCAAGTTGAATGTGGGTAGATAAATAATTGAGACAGGTTGATAGTGAGAACACTCGTAAAAAGTACTAATATTAATGTCATAATTTTGTAAGTTGAACTCGTAAAAGTTGGAGCATATAAAATGGTGGGTGCCCTGTGGCGGTTAGTAATAAATCAATGTACTTATATACGCTACACAAACAGTTTACTTCATAAAACGTTACGTCGTTTTTTATTATTTCCCTACTTACGAAAATAAGGTAATTCCAATTTTAAAATATCTTGCAAAAATAATATATATCTCATTATAAATATATATACCTACTTATTGTTTTGTGTCAAATGTACTATTTATATAAATTCCCACCGATAAACTCAACGAGTATTAAATTAAATATTTCGCAATTAAAACCAATTATATTAAATTTTATACACACTTGTCTTCTTTGTTGTTACGCAAACGTTTTAGGAAAGGCAGAATGCCCATTCAAAACGGTTGCTATGCAAAACTAGTACAAGATATAGGCCTACGAATTTAAAATATCTATACGTTCATTGATTAGTAAAATAGACGACACAAAGCCTAAGTCGCTTTGCATTGCAAACAAAAAAACTTTCTAATGCAACGTTTTCCCGGCACAAAGCCGTAGGCTCGGCCGCGTCAAAATAGAAAGTTGCATGACGTGCGCTGCAATGCGTCCGCGCAGTGTTTCGGCAGTGCGAACCTACGTGTTAATTTTGGCAATCTTTAGATATTTTATAAGTATCTATTATCAAAGAAAAGAGCCTAAAAATTGTCTTAAATATATTGGATAATGGACACAATACTAGTCTAATGCTTGTAAACAACAAGGACCAGCGATACAGATATTATATCATATCACATTTTCATAAAATTTATTTCTTAGTGTGCAATCTGGACTCATTCAACACTGAAAATTGAAACCTACTGAGGGCGGTTGGTGTGCTAAATCTTTATCGATTACAATAGTAAAAAGTTGCACTATTGAAATGTTTCTGGATAATAAAAAACTTTGAGTGCTAAGCAAATATATTTTGCTTTCACCCATTGCATCTTTAGTATGATGACAGTCAATAGTCATTGCAAAATATGTTTAGTACTTCTGATTCATAATTTTAAGAAACAAACTGGTTTCATATGTTCTATTATTACAATACATTTGCACCGAGGAACGTAATTCATTTATTTAAACTGATTCTACGCTGCTGCTGTTTATTCAAGTACTGCTAACTAAATCTAATCTATCTCGTTCCTATTTAAAAACAAACCGCTTTTTTTACAAAATAATAACAGCAACGCACGAAACTGATTTAGATCTCATCTCTGCGCAAGAGCACCCGCATGCATATGCACACACACCTATCAACGAACCAGTGCGTGCATTATGAAATAGTCGGGCCTTTCACTCGCTGCACTCGAAAGCTAAGCCTTTCTCTTATATAACGGTATCGGGACCATACTCACCACTAATGAATTTACTTGACATGTACAATTAATATGGCGAAAAAAGCGAATTTACAAGAAAAACGTCCAGCTCATTTATACAACAATTTTGTATAACAACAATATTTATCACGCTCGCAATATGTCTCGATATTTGAGGAATTTATTTTGTACACGAATTTTAATGAATAGGTAGTTTTAAAGTAGGTCGCTTTAATTAGTTCATATTTTGGCATGGTACTAGGACTAAATTAATGAAAACAGTCAATTTATAAAAATTCAACAGTTTCCCGGCCTTATTGTCTAACATAGTGACCAATATCACTGCACTGTATTGTACTTTGGTGGTGATAAAGAAATAAATAGCTCGCGACTGCGCCGAGCGAAATGTGCCAAAACAGGCGGTCACAGTTAAGTGAATAAAATCAAAACATTTTGTTTAATGCAAATATAAAATATACATTTACCATAACAATGAATGTGTTTACAATTACTTCGTGTAAAAATCTTAAAATAATTAATATTTTCGCCTACAAAATTACGTAAATGCAAAAACATAGGCTCGTGTTACGTGATTTTTAGATTATAACAGTAGAAATCTATCCTATTTTATAGCTTAAACGCAACATAAATAGTTATAATACAATTTGTCCGTCCCAAATATTTAAGTTATTGGTTGACAATAAAGATACATATTTGTCAAAAAAGCACTTCAAATTCTCCATACAATTTTACTATGGCGGCCGCGCGCCGATTTGAATTTACGCCGCACGAGCTCTGTCATCATTTATCTTACGCTCGGTGCAGTCCTTAATATATGAAGTTATACAATAAGATTGCTGTTACATCGCTTGTACGGCACGTTGAAGTTGAGCTGTTACCTGCGACTTCGTTCGCGTAGATTTTAACTAAAAAGTGTTTGTCTCCGCGGAAACTTATTTTTTTTTTTCTAAAATCAAAGTAGCCTAAGTTACTCCTTATAATATCAGCTATCTGCCAGTGAAAGCCACGTCAAAATCGGTTCAGCCGTTTCGGAGATTAGCCAGAACAAATAGACAGACAAAAATTTTAAAATAGATGTTTTCGTATGCCTTATATACTTTCATATGCATTAGATAAAAAGCTGTTATTTTGACATTCCAAAAAGACACTTCAATTTTATTTATTTGTATAGATTATTACGATCAAATTTATAAAACTCTTTGACTTGCTTTTTGTATGACTCTTATATACACATATTGTATTTTAAGTTCTCGAATCAATTACGAATATACTTAGCTGCTTTATGATTTAATTAAAATTAAATTCCAGTATGTATACATACACACATATCTCAGAAGGTGGAAGTATTAATATACCTCCTCTAGTATAGGCTTATAAATTTCACTAGATTGGTATTTGGGCTCACAAAAAAGAAGTCGTATTAGACTACGTGCTGCTAATGACAATTGTCTAACAGAAAACCCGATAACTCTTCGACTGTTTCTTTAGAAAATTCTGAGCTGAACTCACAATTTGCCACAAATTTACGCTTTAAGCTTAACATGTGATTCTTATTACCATGCAAACGTACCAGGTGGTCTAACTATACTTTCATGGATAACTTGAATTTGCCAAAAAACGATTCGACCAATTACGTATTAAATACGGTTACTTTTATAGACAGCAATTAGTCGGCGACCGATTGATTTTAAAGCCTTTATTGAATCGGTAGTCAATTAAAAAGCCTATAGTTTTGGTCTTTGTTTAATTAGAATGTATGAGTATAAACGTAAAAAAAGATTTGATTGGTAAATAATTATCCTTTTTCAAACTATTTTTTTTATACAAAATAGATGGTAAACTGGCTTGTATATCGCCTGGTGGTTAATGCACCCTATTGTAAGTAGATATCACTCGCGCATTGCAGACTCTAAGAAAAGAAAAAGGATTACAGACAGGATAAAAGGAAAAGATTACAAAAGGTAAATATGTATATAAACCTCTGAAACTCTTACTCAACTAGTAAAATTTAGAAGCGGTATTACTACTTATAGGCTTTGCCGTTTTTAGGTTTTTAGACTACGGTAAGCATGATATATATTTATTAAAACAATTATCAACAATATATTAAATTCAATACATCTTGTTCCCTCTTTATATTTAAATTGCTGAAGGACTTTGAGTTACGATTCAGAATGCCTGATAAAAACCCAATGATCGCGACCCGAAAATTACTCTCCAAAATCACATAAAAAGCATTGATGAATTAATAATACACACTTGTAACTTTTTCAGTGCTACACAAAATATCAAATAAGACAACAAACAATTCTTTAGAACCCGCATGTTCAAGTTTATTTTTGACATCGAGTTAGGTACCGAAAACGTCGCCGTAATGACTTGGTTTTTGCCACTAATATTGAAAAGGAAAGTGTGGGAGGATGGGGGAGATGTCAAGGTTGGGAGCTTTTGCACTGAGCCATGGCCCACGATAACTTGTCAAGGCCAATATACAAAAAAGGGGAACTGTGAACAAAATTTTTATCTCAGCGTATTAGATACTTTTCAGCACTCATCGTCACCAAGAAATTGACAATAAGTACTAAAAAGTAACTATACGAGATTTATGCATAACTAGAAATGGAGTGTTGCAAACAAAGTAAGCTAAGATAAAATCTTTTAAGACATTTGTAAACGTACGAATGAACTCACAATAAAATCTTTGAACTACAGGATAAATATAATCATACATTCATGTACCTCTTTGTGTACATAGTTAAATTAATGAGGCTATATAAGTCTATCAATCATGGCGATATACATGTTGCTCGTAATTAGTTTTACAACTTTGTAGTGTGTATACCCATAAACAGGTAACCACCCATAATTTATATATCTCACTTCAAATTGCCCAGTGTTACCCAACACTATGATAAAATAGAGGAAATTGTCTCGCCATTAATCAAATATAATCCATTAAAAGTACCGAAAGCTATAAAATATTACGTAGCGAAACTTGTTCAGCAATGCCGCTTGTGTATGGATGACTACTTTCATTCAATTGCATAATTTTTGTACATAAAATGTTTAATTTATATTTAAGATGGGCACATAAAAAAATGTATTACCGAATGACATTTCCGTAATAATTTATAATGTATGAACGGGTTTTTAACGCTGTTATTGAAGTAGCAGTAACATGTTATGATAACAACTCGTTGGATTGTTGCGGTTAAACCATTCGTAGCTCAAGGATACTGTAAGGTTTGAAGGTCATATGACATCTTAAATATAAATTAATGATCAAAGTTCGCATGATATTCCACTCCGTTGTTTGTATACTACTATTTATATTTGTATATAATATGTAAAGAGTAGTGTGTCAGGATCGTAGCAAATGGAAATCCGTAGTCTCTGCCCAACCCGTCTGGGAAACAGGCGTGAATCTACGTATGTATGTATATATATGTATATTGTAACGTTGGAACTGCAATTCTACATTAGCGAAATAAAAAAGTGTAACGACGGTTTAAGAAAATGACTATTTAACTAAATAGTACTTAGTAATTGTTTTAACAAACAGAGACACTAACAACGAAATAGATAAACCGACGATTAAAAATGCGTTATTACATTATAACATTTTAATATAAAACGGTACCAAAAGGGAACTACTTTCGTGTTTTTTTTTTCATCCTAAAAGGTGATAACAAAATTAATTTTATGCACGTCATATATTATCCGTTAAATAATAATACTCGCTCCCGCAGTTCCGCGTAGGGTGACCAAAATAATGCAACAACCGGACCTCTGTCGCTTTTACAAAAAGAAATAATCCTTGACCCGAATATTTAAAAACCAGATAGACTACCAGTTTTGTTAGAATCCCACACAGGTTAAATTACGCATTGTCGGAACATCACACAAGTATAGTTATTAGAATGTGCAACATCATTTCTAATTCCTAAAAAAGTTACGTGTCAGGGTTTTTTTTATACAACTAAGGTGGCAAACAAGCATACGGCCCACCTGATGGTAAGTGGTCACTGTAGCTAATGGACGCCTGCAATACCAGAGCAGAGGTATCACTTGCACGTTGCCGACCCTTTAGGAAAGGAACTGAGAAGGAGGAGCAGGAAGTGGGAAAGGGGGTGATTGGGCCTCCGGCACTCTCACTCACCGAACGAAACACAACAGTAGGAATACTGCTATTTCATGTCGATATTCTGTGAGAGGGTAGTCCTTTCCTGGTCGAGCCGGCCCATTCGTGCTGAAATCAGCGAGGCTGTACTACTCATATAATTTAATTTAATTTAATTCGCTGGAGAATTTTCGACCAAAGTTTTAAAGTGATTAAGGAAGGTATTCTTCCATAATCTGCTCTAGTTTGTAGTTTCCTTAATACTAGTAGAATGACACAGACTAATAGAATATTGATTTTGGAATGTGACAAACCAAGTTTATGGTTAAGTAGGTAACAAAGTAATTATTGCAGAAGTGGCGTTGTAGGTGTGGTCATATAAGCAATGTTAATACACAAAGGGAGGGCTTCAATATTACAAAAAAATATATTTAATTCCAATTTTAGGTGCACTTCATCCATGCTATGATGAAAAAGCTAGTATCTTAAAAAAATTGTTAGTTAATATAAAGAATAATATATTGGGGAACTTCGTTTTTACGCAATGTATTACAGCATTATACGGAGTCAAGCGATCATTAATAAGGCAATCAGAATATTTTAAATGTAATTGCACCACTGAAATTAATTATGTACTTTATATTACATACGCTCGATTTTGTAAATTACATAAATTGATAGTATACTACACACTACATATTATGGCCACCAAAACCAAGCAAAAATATGAGTAACAAAATTAATGAACTTATTGATTAATTATATCGTAAAATGTAATTAACTAAACTTAAAGCTTTCATTAAATTTTAATTATTATCAGTCAGACCCAATTAGAAATTAATATCCTTCATTTAAGAGTGTTTCCTAAATCACGAAGCGGTTTTTTATTTTAACAAAACAAGTTTTACTTTTTAAATTGTATTGAAAGTAACTAGGCCACAAACCACTCTAGATGAACTAAAATTATAAATAGATACATACATTGAGTCGACTTATCATTTTCTAGTTTTAAAAACGGAGCAAGGGCAAACTAATGTTTTGAACGCAATTTACACTTATATTTGCTAATACACACCAAAAATAACAATAATTTATAATACTAGTTGATTATCACAATAAAACTAAAAAGACAATAGTTATATTACTACAGGTAAAGGCATTTGATGACATAAATACATATTAAAACAAATGTTCCTATGGAATATTGAACATCATACTGCGGTCATGACATAATTATTAACAAAATAAATCTATACATCTATACCAATAAATAAAATTGAAGTGTCTGTTTGTAATGTCAAAATAACAGCTTTTTACCTAATGCATATGAAAGTATATAAGATACATATGCGAAAACATCTATTTTTTTAATTTTTGTCTGTCTGTCTATCTGTTTGTTCCGACTAATCTCCGAAACGACTGAACCGATTTTGACGGGACTTTCACTGGCAGATGTTAAAAGGCTACATTGGTTTTAGAAAAAATAGGGTTCCGCGGAGACAAACACTTTTTAGTTAAAATCTACGCGGACGAAGTCGCAGGTAACAGCTACATAATAATTGCTAGGATTAAATGAACTAAAGAAAATTATTGTGGGCAGGCAGTATAAATGACTAATACTAGTCCCAAAAGTTTACTAGAGATAATGTTGCTATTGCACCTTGTAGATATTTAGTTAAGGTTACAAACTGATAAAAGAAACGCATGTTGAGATAGCATGCGGTAGTATTTAGATTATGTGAACTGGAACTGATCAGAGATAAGCTCAAAATCTAGGTAATTGTGTTTTAGATAGCACTTTGTTTATAAAACTGAATGCTTCATTGATAATAATAAAGAAGACGAAACAAACAAAATCAAAGAAGGAAAACTTCGTGTTCTGGTTGAAATTGAAATCTCTTCATAAAGCTACAAAGATTTGCGTAAACAAATGTTTTAGAAAATTATAGTCATTACTAAAATAGAGACAACTCGGTTCTAGTCGTAATTCATAAGAATATTTTAATTTATTTTTAGTAAACAAATTCTGAGGTGAGACAAAATATGTAAAACCAAACAACTTTGTCAAAGTCTACTGATACTATTAGACTCCGGTAATCCATGTTGATATTTCCTTTGGTAGCGCAGCTTACATTCAAACACGGAGCTACCAATTACAACAAAATAAAATACAATGTTTGATTTTACAGTTCAGATATCTAATTAATTTGTAATAATACGAGTTCATTTGTAAATTTACAGCGATGACGTCAAACCATAATCGTGCAAGGCCAGGCGAACAATCTGAATTTCAGTGTACGGTGGCGAAACACCTGTGCAATATCAGAAATATGGTCATGAAGCTGAAGGAAAACAAACTGGTTATTTTTCAATGATTGGAAACAAAAATGTTTCATAACATGCAAAAAGTTGATTAAGCCCAGTTTAACAATACTTCAGTTAATTTCTTCCATAGCATCTTGATTATTGTGCATATTGAAGTAACTATGGATATTCATGTTCGAACCTAAATCTAAATTATTCGAATTTTAGAATTACGTTTTACAAAGTCTAGAGGCACATTTTGCGTCCCAGCAATTGAGGAATTTTCAAGATTCGGGTATTTGGTCGACCAAAAGCTTGATAGTTGCACGAAATTGGTAAGACGCAAAGTTAAAACACTTTATCATACCAAAAGCTTAAAAAGTGTGTAAGCATTTTGAGACACATGGAGCAGAAAACACGAAGTATTCTAAAGAAGAGAATGAACCTTATAAATACTCCATACGAAACTATATAAGCGTGTTATACTATGCTACTATAGTTTTATATCTGAACTAGATGTTCCCGCGGTTTCACCCGCGTTTATCGTTACTACGCCGCCCCCGTGGGTCGTGGCGTGATGTTATATAGCCTATAGCCTTCCTCGATAAATAGGCTATTATGAGATTACCGCGTTCAAACCAACAAACAAACAAACTCTTCAGCTTTATAATATTAGTATAGATAGCTGACCCGCGCAACTAACTTCGTCTGCGTCACATAAGAGAGAGAGTGGGTCGTAGGCACCTATAATACAATTTTAAAGGAGCTGAAACTTTATTTGTTAAATCCACGAACCACATAAGAACCATTGATCAACATTTTATAAATATACCTACAGTGCTAATTTAAAATCACGCAGAATAAACCAGGAGAAACATCGTTTGTATGTCTGTAATGGATAATTATTTTGCTGCGATGTTATTTTAAAACTGCGATATCTCCTAAGATATTCATTGAAATCGAATGATGTAAAAGACAATTTTGTTTTAAATTAAATGCTTGTGATGAATAACGTATTTATTTGGATAAGGATTAATATCATGTTTATAAGAACACCTTCGCAAATAATGCATTATTTTAGAACAAATTTGGTTAGCATAAAAATGGTTATAATGAGCCAACCTTAAAAGATAGATATATGCTGTCGCAAACTTTTTTGAGAACTTCTTAAGGAGAACAATTCTGTCATACATGATTTTTGCGAAACTTTAACTGTTTACGCAGCGCACGCAGCGAAAGCTCTCAAAAGGAAAAAAAGCCCTCCGATTTTGAAACATTCTTCATTGGTGCTCCGCTCCTTTTAATCTTAGCGTGATGATATATAGCCTATAACCTTCCTCGATAAATGGGCTATCTAACACTGAAAGAATTTTTTAAATCGGACCAGTAGTTCCTGAGATTAGCGCGTTCAAGTAAACAAACAAACAAACAAACTCTTCAGCTTTATAATATTAGTATAGATTATGTAATGACAAACAAGTCATGTCTGAACATCAATCTGTCATACTTATGCGCTTTATTGCCATGAACACTTAAGTGACGTTCGTTTACAAATCGAGGAGCCGAGCCGACGAGACTCTCAATAATATCAATGCAATTCATTCATTTTGGAATATTCCTTAGTAAAGACTACGGATATACACGTACTATCATCCTGTGATAACTCTTTTATTTTATACTTAAACTCGTTACCTACATTAGTCGTGAAGCTTTTTGGTAATTACTTATACTCATTACCTACATGATTCTTGATGAGCTTTTTGCTAATTTCAAAATGTCTCAATTTTGATCAAAAGAGCCAGATATAAAAATATTTCCCTTTCAACTGTTACCTTTAAATTTGCCTCGTGTACCTACTTGCATTTTTAAATCACGTATGTTTGAAAACGTAAGTGTAAGAAAAATCCAAATATTTCTCATGTGTAATAATTATTCTTGGCTGTATTGTATTACAAAACTCGTATGGCTTCATTATCATTAAATTTAAATAAGAAAATATTTTAAAACACAATGCCGTTGACAGCATTTTTGGTTCACATAACGCTGTGGAGGATATAACGTTTCCTACATAATGACGTAAGAGATCCGACGCCTCGCGAGGCCCGAGCCTTGACATTTTCTACCATGTTTATTATCCCTTTAGGATTTTAACCGCAACGGCTGTAACCATAGTCATATTTATGCAAAAAATTTAAATTATATATATTATGTTGTAGCAACGACCGCTTCTAAGGTTTTGCGTTTTTACGATATTGAACAATCTTAATCGCGATAACATGTGATTTAACCTTAGCAACAAAATTTTACATGCTGTATGCAATAACACAAGAAACTACTAGTTAGGTGCTAATCATGTAATATCTGGTACCTCTGATTCAAATATCATAATTTAATGAAAGAAATATTGCTAAAAAGCTTAGAGTACTTCATACAATCCAAAAAGGTTGTCAGTCCCAATTTACTAAGTCACAAAGCACTACACATTTAAAACAAAAAGTACAATTGTCGAAGTTACTTAGCAGCTTTAAGACAGGATTGAACAAAGGGTTAGATCGTTTAAGTTGAGAACGATACTGAAGTTCAGCCTGGAGAGAAAACATGGCTCAATATAACATTTGTTGGAACAAGTGCATTGGCTACCGTTTGTATGCTGTTCATAAAATTAATATGACGTGACTCATAATTATTTGCATTTAATGTTTGTAATGTAATGAAACCATGCCAATAATGTGCTTTTAATACAATATTGTTAATTACATTTTTTACACAGCACGGTGCTCCTTTTATGGATGAATGACGTTTAAATCTGCAATTAATACCTAAAATTTTAATTAGTATTCAGTTGAAAGTACGCAATTCATATGTATTTGCAAGACAATGCTATTTTCAAATAAATTTAATTTATTTATAATATACCTACATTTGATACGTGATTTGAGAATTTTAATAGTCATATATTCAGTTTTATAAGAAGACTATCAAATACCTGTGTCGTTATTTCTAAACTGTAGTGATTACAAAATCATAGTTAAGGTAGATAGGTCATAGGTAAGTTAAGAAGATGGCTTTACGGCAGATTTCCATATACCTAAATACCTTCCTAGATTAGACTACAAAACATAGTAACCCTTCATCAAAAAATGTAATATACCGATCACACAAATAGCCCTGACCAAACGTTGGCCCAAATATTTGCCATCACGCTCACACATGTCGTGACGTAAGTACTAGAGTACTTATTGCACGCGCACTAACGCATAACGGCCTTGGTTGCTAACGTTACGTAAGCGTCGCGCCCCAAAGGTCCTCGGGAGGGTGTCCTTGGCACTCCTTCCCTCTCCATACCTTCCACAATCTCCCCTCCACCCCTCCGGGACCTAACCTAGACAAGGCCGTTCGGAAATGAAAATAATATTCGGTACATTATTAGAAAATCAGTGGGTGGTCCCTTAATAGACGTTTAAATATTCTATGACAACGTCGAGCATGTTTTTCATGTAAGTTAATTTTTAGCAATTTTTTTCGTGATGAAATTATTGGATGTATTATCATATTTATGGCGTTCGACGTAAAATGGCGTGGTTGTCAGAAATCGATACATACAAAATTATGTTGGGCTCTAAAATCTTGATGTGTTAAGGAAATAAATCGTTGTTTTTGTAGTCTTCGTAATATAAGTCTTGAAGCTTGTGTATAAAACTTTTCTTTCAGTAGAAACAAGTCTGCTTAAAATGTAGGCGAGTACAAGGTTACGTTGTAGAATAGTAAATGCTTGTTTTGAGTTTGACTTTGTCCTAGACATTGATGAATTAGGTTGGAAAAATGTTTATAGAACCGACTCCTTTGAGAGCGCAGTAAATGCTGAGTATATTGGAAGCACTTTACAAAAAAGTTAATTTGCAATTATTTTGGAGTTTCTTATTTAGAAAATATAAAATTGATTTAAGATCGATTATAAAAAAATAAGCTGTTATATTTACAACCTCATAGTTAAATTATTATACGTTAAACAGTTAACAAATAGACTAAAGAACTTTCGATTTCTGTAAAAATAAATAATTTACACGTATATTTCTATTATTTGTACAAATTTTACTATAAAATCTTTCCATCGTTCACACGGGAAAATAGATTAAGTAGGACGCGGCCATATTTTAATATCGATGAGATGGAGTGTCTCGTCGATATTAAAATATGGCCGCGTACAGATGCTTTTAATACTTAATTGTTATTATATTCATAAAATAGTGAGACTCACCAGACGATTTAATTTCTTACTACCACAGGTTTATAGATAAACGATGCAGATGACTCAAACTTTGATGTTTAACGTTATATTATCTGTTGTAAATATTTGTATTTTAGTCTTTTAATTGATTATAATCTTTAGTGTTATAATAGATTTCTTAAATCGTAAAAATGGAGGTGTGAAAAGGGTGCGGTAAAATCACATTGTGAGCTTTTTTATTTCCATCTTTTCAAAAAGGTTGAAGTCACCGTTACGGAATATATTACATCAAATACAGAATTAATAATACTGAAATAAATCTAGCAAACATTTGGGGTAAGCTTACGTAATAATATATGGAAAACAGATCAAAATCAAATCAGTTCTGTCAAGTCAAACTTGCTCGACTGCTAACATACCCGCTGTCTTTCAGAATGTGAGGGGTGATAACACTATGAAAGTGCGGGTTAGCAAGACAAAAGAGATAAGCAACAAATTATGATAAAGTCAACCTTTTTGTTCCTATATTTAATTTTATATTATTACACGGATATCAAAAACTAAATCGTCATTTGAGATAGCTGAACATACATATTATTCATGGATATTAAAAACCGAACTTTAAGACATTGATTGCGTCGTAAAAGACCAGATAATAATATAATATTATAATCAATAACGAATAAATAATAAAACCATATCATCTAATAAATGCAAATTAAGTAGCGTAGTATATAGAAATCGGGCAAACCTTTTTATGTTACTGTTTGTTTCTTATTTTTTACATCAATGAGACGCGAGAACCACCCTGATTTTGTTAACATCGTTGACCGAATTAAAGACATATTAGCGTATTTATTTCTCTAGCTTTAAAGGATAGATAAATCTACCTTAAAATCAGGTCATAATAAAAATTATGTAAATAGGTATATTTTAACTGAAACTCATGATCGATGTCATCAAATATTATATTTGTTAGTCAAGAGTTAAGACTGCGCCGAGCGTAAGACAGATAATGACAGAGCTCGTTCGGCGCACATTCAATTCGACGCGCGGCCGCCATAGTAAAATTGTATGGGGGATTTGGAGTGCTTTTTTGATAAATATGTATCTTTATTGTCAATCAATAACTTAAATATTTGGGACGGACAAATTGTAATATAACTATTTATGTTTCGTTTAAGCTGTAAAATAGGATAGATTTCTACTGTTATAATCTAAAAATCACGTAACACGAGCTTACGTTTTTGCATTTTTCGTGCAAATTTACGTAATTTTGTAGACGAAAATATTAATTATTTTAAGGTTTTACACGGAGTAATTGTAAACACATTCATTGTTATGGTAAATGTATATTTTATATTTGTATTAAACAAAAAGTGTTGATTTTATTGACTTAACTGTGACCGCCTGTTCTGGCACATTTTTCTCGGCACAGTCTTAATTATAAGCATTGATATACATACATCTCAAGATCTTTGGCTAATAAAATACGTCTTCGAAAAATAGTCGCTCAAATTCAAATTGAGAATAACATTCCGATTATTTTATTCATTGGTTCGTTTGAAAAACAATTTTATGGTGTGTCTTTGAGATAGAATTTGTATTTTGACAGACATTCCGATACTAATGTGTCGTTCAGGCTTATCGATTACTGTTTTTTAAGTAACACTTACAAAGAGTAGTGTCACTCTTTATGTGTAATCAATGTATGTAAGAATCAAAACTTCGCGTTATCAAGTTTTATGTATGACATTAATTGTGACTCAAAAACATTTGCAAACAGCTTGCGACTTAAACACATTTACGATGCGACTTAATTATAAAAACATTTTTCGACCAACCCGTACGTTTTCAATCATTACAAACAACGCATATTAGAGGCACAACACTAAAATGTGACTTGATTCAAACTAATCAACGTTATCAGTGTTAGGGCGAGGTTATCGGTATATTGCAAAGATATTACGTGTATAAAAAATAAATGTATCTAAATGCTCCTTAGAAACATTGCATGATTATTAATTTAATAGTTTTATAACAAAGTTTATCGCGCGGGGCAAATGTAAATCAAATGGTTTAGTTGCAACGTTCAATTTGACATGTTATGTAAATTCATCACCTTAATATAATAAAGAGGGGAGGCAGACAAACATATTTATGATTGTGTGTTTGTTAATATCAAAATGTATATTGAGTTGAGCGCATTCGTGAGTTATATAGCTGAGAGCAATTTCTGGATTTAGCATGTTTGGTTATACCGTCTCAGAAGCAACATTGCTTCTGAAGCTATGCCTAGTAGAAAGTAATAGGTTGTTTTTCTATTACGCGTGACTTAAACATAACTGTCGGAATGCCAATGTTGCACCTAGTACTTTGCAGATCACAAGTCCATAATTATGATGTTGTATTGTTATTATCGAGTATCAATTTATTATTAAATAGTTTTTATAACTATTTTATTTTGACATTTCATATTTTACCAAATTGAATGTTTGTCAATCTTTTCATTCATTTATTATTTTTCTATTACTAGGTATTTCAACCTCACACATGCGTAACCATTATCACAGTTATTTCATAGTCGTATTATGAAATGCTCGAAAGCGTTTTAGTGCAACAATTATAATTGTTGCATTAAAACGCTTTCGAGCATTTCATAATACGACTATGAAATAACTGTAAGACGTATAAATGAAACTAGACACACTTAAAACTATGCATAAACTTCAAGTATATCAAAAAGTTGATGTATTACATTCGAGTTAATAAAAGACAATATTATGCAACTAAAGTCATTAAGACTGCGCCGAGCGTAAGACGCGGCTGGACTGAATGACAGAGCTCGATACTCAAATCGGCGCGCGGCTGCCATAGTAAAATTGTATGAAGGATTTGAAATGCTTGTTTGATAAATATGTATCTTTATTGTCAACCAATAACTTAAATATTTGGGATGGACAAATTGTAACATAACTATTTATGTTGTGTTTAAGCTGTAAAATAGGATCGATTTCTACAGTTATAATCTAAAAATCACGTAACACGAGCTTACGTTTTTGCGCAGTCCTAACTAATGGTTTGAAGCCTAATAAGATTGGCACAACCTTCGAAAATCAATAATCGACATATTCGAATATCGAACCTTTGTTTTCAAAGTGCGTTGTCGATAAATGCTTTGCTATTGGCTATTGAACTGTAACGTGAACATATTTAATTTTTTGACCTTCATGGTTTCATATTTAGCCATGTATTACTATTTCCAAGTTCACTTCTATACGTCAATTATTATTAACTAATATTATAACACTACATAGCCTTGTCCTCGGTTTAGCAAAGGAGTATCTACTTATAACACTTACATAATATAGTCAGCTATGCGCCTGTGTCTCTTTCAGAAAATGTATGCATCCATACTGTTATTGTAAGTTTCCTGGCAGACAAACATAATGTCACTTTGCCTGACTTGAAACCCGACCTTGAACTCCGCAGTAGAGTAATGCCATTGTAACCAACAAGGCTATTATGAACTAACTAATATTATAAATGCGAATATGAGTTTGTTTGTTTGTTACGCTTTCACGCCTTAACTACTCAACCGATCAACATGACATTTTGCATACACGTTGTCAGGGGTATAGAATAGGACATAGGGTACCTTTCATCCAGAAAAAATAACTGTTGCGAACCTAACCTAAACCTACATTTACGCGAGCGAAGCCGCGGGTGAAAACTAGTATTTCATAATTCAATTATCGCAATGACTCTCGTTGCAGCAGTATGAGTAACGAAGCAAAGAATCTGTATCTAGGTATTATCAAATGATCTAAATATCAATGCAAAAATATTCAAAGCTTATTCGCGCGTTATGTTAAACAGTAGGTTGAAAGTTGAAGTAAATTAATTGATACTTTCGAAAACTGCCTATATGTAACCGAGTTATCATTATTTCTGCGAGCGTGTGCGACAAAATATACGCGTAGGCAAGACGAGACTAGGTCTAATTGTATAACCACAGGTCACTGAACTGAATAGTCGAGAAAATAATTAACTTAGTGCAGGAAATAATCTTGTGGCAACTTTTTAAATATATATTTTCAATGTTAAATACATGCTACGTATTGACAAATTGTATTTGCTACAATTTAGAGAATTTTCTATATTAATTTCTGTTTTATCAATATTTGTACTAGGTATGTATATCGGACACTATGTTGAATCCATAATAAACATGAATCTGGACGATAGTTTAAACTTCCACAAAAACTTCGTGGCTATAAATATAGGAATCAATTTAAAAGTAAATCAGAACTAGCCATATAGTATACTATATAAATATAAATAATTGTATGTAGTTCATAGTAATAAGCTAAATATAAGCATCGCTATTGTACAATCAGATGAAAATAATGATGATAAACATCATTCGGTGTCGCAAAAAATTGCGAGCTACGCATGAAACAGGAAATACACGTTTTGTCAGTGCGAAATGAATGGCACTAGACAAAGCTCAAACAAATTAAGAAAAAAAGGAAATCATGATGGAGTTACGTCTAAAAAGAGCAGCGACAGCTCAGTGGGGAGACCAACAGACTGCACTGCACAGGGTCTCGGGTTCGAACCCACGTCGCGCACCTCTGACTTTCGGAAGTTATATGACTTTTCGAAATTATGTGCGTATTGATTGACAATAATTATCGCCTGCTCCATGCCTCGGAAAGCACGTTAACCCGTTGGTCCCGGCTATCTATGGCAGTTGTTATTGGGAGAGTGTCGACACAAAAGATCCCACTGGGTCGAAGTGTCGCCGGTCTGCACTGACTGGCCCCCACATAAGATAAGATAAGATACGTCTAAAAATAGATTTAGGATACGAAATAGTGTTTTACAGGTACTGAAAGAAATTAAATAAGTAAAACATTATTAATTAACTATGGCTCTATGTATTTAATGCATCCAAATTGGTTAAATTATAGTCTTAGCAAATTTTACCAATATGATGCAGTGGTTTTGGCATGACAATGTACCAGCACATTCGTATTTGTAATATTTTTACACAAGCTGCCGATTACGTACGGTATGTTAATTATTTGGTTTGTCTAATAAAAATTTAGTACTATATAAATTATCATAATACTCCTAATCAATAGAATATATTAAATCGGTAGATGGTAATAAAGATTATGTGTACATACTACGTAAGGTCAAACCTAAAAAACCAAAAAGCAAGTGTAGGTACTGAAATAGTCAATGTTAAATATTCTAAAGAAATATATTATGTTTATACTAGAATTGTGTCAGCAAACGTCAACACAGATACTAGAGAAGTTGAAGATTCAACAATCGACATTCGTGTTACAAAATATATTATCAATGCAGCAAAATTATAACACGATCAAAATACGTAGGCCCTAACCGAAAATTTAAATCTCATACAAGTAGGTAACGGAGTATCAGGAAACGTAGCTGTATGATAAAGGGCATAAGGTCTATTATTGAGAAAGTGGGTTCTATGACGCGAACTACGATACAGACGCGGAGACAGACGTTTGCAGAAGCGCAAACGCACACAAGGCGTACGGTTGACGCTGACCGCGGCCGGTGTCTAGGTGCTAATAGCCAGTCCATGGACGGCCGCCGCACGAGGTCGCCTTGACAGTTTCTATGCAAATGTTAATGCGTTGCGAGACCAGTTTTTGCCTCACTGAGCGGTTCCGGGCCGAGTTTGGAGCGCGATTTATACGCACCCATTAATTATTAATCCCAAATCTTGTGTTGTAGAACTGGATTTTTGACAACTCATTATAATTCGTAGAGCAAATTATGATATCGGGATGGATGGACGGATCGTGTGACCTAACATCCCACGTGAATCATCTTAGATAACACACCTCCAGTTACGGGGAAATGATAGGGAACCGGTCGGCGTAGATCGCGCAGAAAGAATTAGTGATGCAATAACGTCGAACAAAAAAGTGGCAGATACGGTTGTCTCATTATCAAGTTCAATAGCCCCGAGACGGCAGCACGTGTATGCAAAACTTCGGGGACGATTCGAAACTGCGCAAAAACGTTCTCATGCATGAACAACTTAAGGTGCAAACTGCTGTACACCCTCACTCGCGCTTAAAATTTATCATATGCCGCGGGGTGTCAACACGTATTTATCAATGACTCGATACCTATTTTAAAATCATTCAGATTGACTTGACTTCCAAGTGAGGCTACTTGAGCCGTATATTTTCTATAACCCCATTGGGACTTCCTGGTCACACCCAAAAATTCCAACTAGACTAATATCTATCCTAATTGGATCTAACAAAGACAATACTTTCCTCGATTCCATGTCGCAAATTCCACAGTCCTTGTATCGTTATTAGAAAACCATTAGATCTCTGTCGAGGTATGCACAAATATCATAGTTTGTATCACTGAATGTGTGTTCACTACACTTGAGTTACACTCGTTTAGTTTAGCACCGCTGTGTCGTGGTCGTGATCACTTCCGCATATTGCATGGCGCGTTTGCGCTCGCGCCGACCGCTCCGTTTGCAGGCCGTGTGTGCCGGTGCGCGCTTCGCTCCTAGCCGTGGGGAGCCTCGCTCGCGAATGCGACCGCCGAAAACTCTTCACGCCGGCCGAATGCAGAAAATTCGGACGCGCCGAGTGGGGGACGCTCTACGACTATACGAAACTTGCGCGCGTACGTGCAGCGCTTCGCTATGAAAAAATCCAAGGTTAACGCGCGCTGCCAAAAAAAGACGCACGCAAAATGAAAAAGACGGCTAGAGCGGCGCCCCTCGGGGCCCTCGTGATGCAGCCGATTCTGCAAACGCCACGACGCCTCACTGCCACATTCGTAAATTTTTCTTGATCACATACCGCGCATACGAATACACGTAGGTTCAGAATAGGTCGCCGAGTACATAGTCGAGCTCCGCGCTAGGCGCACTAGCTTTTTGTATTGTGCTCGTAGGCTATTGACACTGCATGTATGACTCGAAAATGTTTCGTTGGTTGATGGTTTTTATTTCCTTTATTTTAATTGTTAATTTATTCGTACCACTTAGTAATAGAGTGATTTAGCATTGTTACCGAGTTTTCTTTATTCTATTTTAAGAGTTATTTAAAATCTATGTTTACTTCTTTTTGTATCATCATCCAACGATATTTAGAATCGACAATATATCTATTTACGAGTACAACGAATTGTATAAAGGATACTTAAGTAAATAATGAAGATTCAACAAAAATACATTGTTTTTGTATCGGATGAAAAAATCACATTACTTTGACAAAAAACTACATAAATAAGTAGGTACAACATTGATTAAATTATGATTGTTTTATTGCGTTCAGGGTGCTGGTGGGGCTCCCGCGCTGCTGTAGTGCGTCTGCGATGTTTGCGCACGCGCACACAGATGGCTTTCACACTGTGCTGCGACGCCGCATCGCTGAGCTGATGTTCCGTATGCGTGGGAGCGCCAACACCATCCTGAACGTGCTTAGCCACAAGCTGGACAGCCCCCTTCTGTGGCACTGGGTTCAAGCACAAGTGCGTGTGCCGGGGCCCCAGAGGGTGGTAAATACTTAAATTAAATTAATTTCTATATTTAACTAACATAGTTTTTTAAGTTGTGCTACTAACAATATTATGGGCCTAAAAATGTCTGAAATAAAGAGATTTTATTTTATTTATTTTATTATTTATTTTAATTACTAATGGATATATAGCCCAATTTGTCACTTCCGTTCTTAAATAAATAGATTTTGGACAAATTTGGTATCTACGCAAATAAATATTATTTACCTGTACGTACGAGTATACTAAAGTTAGTAGTAGTAAATTTTAATGATCGTTACATTTATCACATTAAAGTTAATGTTTGTAAACGCCGTAGCAGACACAATTCTGTACTCGTCACTGAGAAATTCCTAACTCTACGTGACAATACGATAAGATTTCAGGCATTATGTATGACGTTGGTACATATGTAGAATCTCCGGGTCTATTGTTTCCTCATGGGATAAGCAGAGACTACTGATATGCACATGCTATGAACGTATCCCTCGAAGTTCATTTATTTAATCATTACTAATGTAATGAGTAAAAGCTATCGTCATATTTATCCAAATATAGGAAGACTGTTGATATAACATATAAAAAAATGTACAAGACAATATCTTTTTAGGTAAGTTCAAAGAAATATACTATTTACTTAAATAGAACATTACAGTCCACTTAATGTTTCTTTTTACTCGTATTTATGAAATTTACTGATACTGCATATACCTATTTTCAGAGTAATAAGACACCAGGTCAAAAAAAAAACGAAGGCATTAATTAAAATCGGCACAAGCGAAAATTTATTAGATATAATATTGTGTATATTCATTAATTAATTCGGAAGCGATGCGCCTCGCTCCGACACGGAACATGCGCCAGCTCCCACAGCATGCTGAGAGCATTGACAAACCGATGGGACTGTCAGATTCTCGGCCGATGGGTGAGACTGCACACTCAATTAGGAAATAGATAACTAATATTGTTTGTCATGTCTGTCTGAGTGTCCAGTGATGTGTTTATCTGTGTTTTATTGTCTTTTGTATTTATTGTATGTATGTTTACTAACAATAATTAATAAGTTGCTTTGTAATACTAATCCTATGGGCCTAACAGTCTATAAATAAATAATAATTATTATATATTATATTATTTAATTATTAAAATAAATCAAATTCCCGTATATTTTAGCCAGTTATAACTATGTATGTATCATGCCATTGCTCACCAGATAATCCCGCATCACACTATTCTTCTCTTAAAATGGAAAGGCCCAGACGCAACTGCAAAACCCCATCATTATTGTCATGACTAATACATTTTATATTAATAATTATATTCATATAGCTTTCGAATTGATATATTCAAAAGCTATATGCAAATACGAGCACGAAAATTTGAAGTTAAATGTTGAACGTGAATTGAAAAACATATGCAAAGATTATTATTCTTTGTTATTACAAAAACCTTGTGGGTGGTAATCATATATTAAATAATTTACTTAACGGTATTTGGTATTCGGGGTTGCCCAACTAATTTCGAACCCTATTGGGATTCTTACTCATGAAACCTGGCTCGACGGAGTCAGGTGTCGAAACCTCTCGTACGCACCAGAGTACGAGACCTGACTCCATGAGTGTACGGAAATGTGAGTTTAATAGTGTAATAAGGTACAATGCAAGAGCGAAGTGGCAAGCATCATAAGGATCGGCTGAAGTGGTTACTATAGCCTATGAATGCTTGCAACACAAGGGGGCATTAGTTATACCCCTGATGTGGTTTCAGTACCAGTGATCTGCCCTCCATTCAAGGCTGCAAGTTAGCATATCGTAGCTTTAGCTGGTAGGACCCTTCCTCGAGTGAGCTCGACATACCCTCTCCGGTTCCTTCACCGTGGAGAGGTATGTGTAAATGCATATGCCTACGTTAAAAAGACGACGTCACTCACGCGTTACCGACCTATAAGAAGGAGTTAAAGAAAGGAGAAGAATGGGAGAGGAAGGAAAGTGAGCGCCGGGTCTCGCATTCACCGGACAAAATATTGGAACCTTGCTATTACTCTTACGCGAGTTTCTTATAATGAAGTCGTTGGTCGTCTTACTTTTCTTTCTGGGAGAAGCTAGCTAGAAAGGTGTCTACTTGGCCATCTACCATCTTTAGTAAGATTAGGATGTTTGAGAAAAACCGCCTTCAATCGCCAAATCTAGTAAGACCTAAACATACATGTACATGTCCACATACAACTCTGCAGACCACACTTGTAGTAGGATATATAAACCAAGTCAGCAAACCATATAACTAAGGGCTCATTAAAGAAAAGATATATCATTATAATTTCTGAGGCTGTCTTTGAAATCGATGAGGAAGTGGCGTCTACCCCCAAGAGTTGGGTCATTCGTACTGTCGCTCAAAAATTAACAGACTCATTGGCAAAAGCGGGCATCAGGCATTCGATCTTGGACATACAGGAATATACAAAATGATCTTCCAAACACTGATTGGATTTATGTATTCAGTAGTGCTATTTATCTTGTGTGTCTGTATAACCACGTCGATAACGTACACCCATATATGCCTAAAATATAATTACCTATTATTTATTATACAAAACGTAGGATGCTGTAATACCTAGACTGGGTTTTCACCTTTTTTTATATTTTGATGTTATTGCATTTATAAGATAAAGATAGAAAACAAATTTCCTGTAACGATGAATAAAATCGCTATATATACGTATACGACTGAAATGGTCTAAATCTAGCTCCAGCTGTCGATATTTCATGAAAAATAAATGAAGTAAATGAACGGACATTGACATTTTACCTAAAAAAACTACAAATTTTGCATAAGTAATTAAATAATGAGGTAGATGCTCTTCACAATGGGCGGTTATTTACCTAGTCAATTGATAATATAATTTGTGTTTTTATGTGCGTACGCGCAAGTGTGAGTGAAACGTTTTGCGATTATTTTAGATAGCCTTTATTTTCTGTTACTAGTTATAATTATAGTGCTATCCGTGATATGAGCACGGTTAATAGGTACGTTCTAAGGTCCTGTGACTTTAAGTAGTGGTTATTATCTATAAGATAAATGTAGTACCATCAATTTTATTTCACCCATTGATGCAACCTTTTACGTTTAAATATGGTCACCTTTCTGGATGTTAAGTTTTTGTCTAATACACAATACCTACATGAAATCTGACTTATAAATATAATATTATCACGCTTACTCATATTAGCACTGTCATCTAAATGTAATGTGAGCTCACTTTTTGGTGTACGTACAAATAAGCGGGCGGAGGTGAAGTGAAGTGACGTCTATTATTTAACCTAACATAACGTATAACTTTTAGATGATCACTATGTAGTAATAACGTAATTGAATAGTAGATACAATTTCTTATTATTTTGGTGTAATTATTTATTTGTGGCATCCGCCACGAGCGTAGTCTGCCACAATCGTAGTCTACCACTAATGATGTCCTTTATAAAATTACCTAATAATACATAGCACAATTGTATGCACCACCCGATTGACATTCAACCTAACATTATTATTACAAAACAAAGTGTTACAAATTTTAAAACATTTACTTAAATAGTTTTCTTACCTTTTCATCCCGGTTTCATGCGGTCTGATCGTTAGGACATGTGGAGAGAATTTTCTTTCATTAATATTTTGTTTCATTAAACATAAGCATTGACACTGACACATGCATGCATGTCACATAGACACTTATAGTTATCACATATAGTATTTTTATACATAAAGGTTTTATACAAGTCAAGAAACTAACAAAAGAAGTTTTACATTCGCAAAAAAATGAAAAGTGGTTTTAAGTATTTAGACAGCAGGAAAGAACATTAACTACATTTTATCTTGAATAAAAATAATTTAGTTATTCATTATACTGCAAGCTGATATAAGGAAGTAATTAATTTGACAGGTTACTGAACTATGGACGTCATTCATTTATCTATACTTTTTTACTTTAATACAATGCTGATATTGTTGAACTATTTACTGAGGTAATATAGTGCTTATAAAAACTAGTGCACTTTCAACAATTACTTCTTAAGAAATTATTGAAGTCTTGATGACGTTATAAACATTATGATACAACAATGGTATCTTGGTTTCTTAATGAAAAAAACTAGTAGCCCTAATTGTGATAGTTGTGGAATTGTAGAAGATTTTTACCATTTGTTGATGGAATGTGTTCGGTACAGGGAAGAAAGAGAAACCTTAATTACGGAATTAAATATCCAACTTTTAGAGTTAGGTATTTTTCAATCTATCCTGTCAAGACCTTACAGCAAAGAAGCTATCAAAATTTATAAATTTATTGTTAATTTGAACAGAGCTCAACTCTGAAATTAATATTCCTCTTTCTTTGACGCTTGTATTTTATTTAGGTTATGATGGGGCTAGCATAATCTTTGTTTAGATTTTAAGCCTCTAAATATCAATAAAGAGAAAAAAAAAAAAGAAACAATGGTATCCCGATTTTCCTATGTTTAATTTGTTTGACCACTAAATTGATTAACTTGCTAGCAGCCCAGTTAACTGTTAGCGTTCCCTTTAGCTTAAAAGCACTTCTTGTATTAAGGTAAACAATCCTGCGTAGGTAAGTTTTAGTCCGTTAGTTCCCAAAGTGTTCCAGGTAGACCCCCAGGGATCCACGGGAGACAAAAACTGGGGGTCCACAATTCGTAAGCGGGGGTCCACGAGAAAATTTATTTGCTTTCGATAGTGAAGAACAGGCAGATAATATTTTAAGAAGCTCAGCTACTGTTACTTGTAAAACCTTGCATATTACATATTCAGTACCAGCGGTCTCGAATCTAGCGATTTTTCGTTAGAGAGTGACTAAAAAGAAAAAAAGAGGTCGGCCCGTAGAGATTTAATCAAATTTTTGTGAATATGATAGAAAAAAATGTCTGGGAACCTCTTCTAGACGCTCACATTCCTATCCCTCCTATTATTTTGCTTTGGCAAAGATTGAGTGATACACCAGGTATTGCTAGCAATCATGCGCTACGACATTCGATTACCATCAGTCAGGTCCTATACCTACGTATTTGCCATCGTCGTAGTACCAAAACATAATTGGCACTTTTTTACCATCCCATTGTTAGGCTCATATTTCTGCACAGACCTGCTGTGCTTTATTAGACTGGCTATACATATGTTTGCTTACTACCTCAACGGGGTGTTGAAAAAGAGCGCCCGTGAGTTTCATGCAGATATCTCTTCATAGGCTCAACCCTTTCTTGAACGTAGCATAACACTACAACAACTAACATAAATGTAACGACCATTATATCTGTTACTATGTGATCTAAATAATATTTCTGGTAGGATTAAAACAACGGTTTACCTCCTCTGCCATTTAAATATGTAAATAGAACTGTCATATCATTTATGAATATCAGCTCCCCCGTAATACCTTACAGTAAAGGTTTTTCAACTCAAGTGTGATTATCAAAAGTTCCTTCTCTCCAAGAAAAATATTGCTTATCCTCGTAGATGATCAAAAATATTTCGTTATACTTAATATAATCACGATATGAAGCTTTTGAACAAGTTTTTATGCTAGTGAATAGCATGGTTAATAAAATCAGTATATCATGTGCCTAAAATGTGCAATGGCTAAAACGAACAAAAACAAAATCGACATAGTCGGCTTATCAGTGCCAGTTGACAAGGCCACGAGTTACGATAGCGGTGTAGTATTAGGATACGAGGCACGCGTAACGTGCACTCACGCACTACATATGTATATATCTGTATGTTAATAATATCACGGATATATGGGGATAGGAACAATTTTTGAATTATATTTCAGTATTATTTTTATCTACTAGACCCCACGATCGATATTGATTCTGCAGCATTTTAGCGGCCCAAGATGTTTGATCCGCGAGTCCGGCAAAGTGTAATTGTTAGTTCTCATAATAAATTGGGTAATAATATATATATATATATTATATCTTAAAGTATATCTGCAGTCGAAACACTAAGACGAAGCTGTCTAGAGAAGAGCCCAATGGAAGATAAAATTCACTCCCCTTATTACGTGGAACCGATACATACCGGAATATGTATTGTATACTATTGCATAATATATTTAAACTCGTAGCAGATTTATTATTAAAAGTGTACCGCGTAGCTACCTAGTTAAAGATCTTACGACCAATCACGCGATTCATTGTAATGTACAGTACAGTTTTTAGCAGTAATACAGTATATTAAACCCAACTAAAAAAAATGTTAACAAGAATTATGGGTAATATCTTATAACATCCTAAACACATATTTACTAGCAGATAAAATAAATTCAACAATGTTTAGTAACGTTATAATCGACCATTATATCAATTAATTGACAGATTGATAAATCGATTGATCTATTACTGAATTTATAAATTATCGATTGAACAACTGGCTACTCAATTTATGAACGAGCGATTGATCAATTGACTAATTGATTGACGTATAAAGTAATTGATCATGTATTACAGACAAATAAAATTGATTCTTCTGTCAGACATATTTAAATATTTGCAATGCCAGTCAGAGAAGTACATCGATACTATAAGGCAATTAACCTGAAGGCCTACTAAAAAAATGTATAATAAGCTTAACAATACAATTTTTGAGCTCGATAATTGGAGCTATAATATTGATTTTAATTAAAAAGTTTAAGGTAAAGGTCTATCGTCAGTTAAGCAAACAACACCTTTTTACCTAACAACGAGACCTGTATTATATAAATTTTATTAAAGTTACCTATTTAATAATAGTTGGAAATTTTAAACATTTTAATGCCTTACACGTGGTATCCATTTGCTTTTTTATGCGGTTGCGCAAAGAGTTTGAATTATATAATGTTGTTTTTCGAATGTTGCAGTTTTTATTATAATTACAGCAAAATTACTGTTTTATCAAAGAGCTATTGCTATGTGCCCAAACTGTATTTATGATTACTCCAGGTCTAAGACTTGTTCTAGACAACTAACTGCATAGATCGACTGTAATATATTTGACTATCTAAAAACTGAACAATGACCAATCAATTCGTTTATTTTCTAGTCTGCGTTCAATGCAGCTAGAATTGATAACTTATAGCCTTATTTTTTAACCAATTTCAAATATTCCAAAATTCAATATAATTTACGAATTATTTATAAAAAAACGAGACAGAAATTTACTTTAAAAAAATCTGTCCTAAAAGCGTTGTGTCCTAGACGTTAAATAATAGCTAGCTAACAGAGGCTCTTGATCATGGATTAATCATTGATCAAGGTCTTGAGAGCCATTCAGTTGAGAGGTAGCTAAGTATGTTCATTTCACAGCCCATCCATGTAAATAATCACTGATCTACGTTTAGGCTGAGGCATCGGTGCTTGTGGTGTGGTGCTTGGTTTTATTATAATATTGATTCAGTTGCTCGCTACAAGCAACGTTGGATATGATATCCCACATCATAGAAATAGCAAAGAGTGATGGAATACTTAGAGACCAATAGTAATAATAATTTATAATAGGGGTTAAAGTATGAAGTTGCCGTTGTATAGTAATATATACTTTGAATTGATATAAAGCCTTCATGGTGTGAGATTTTCGAATGAAACTTTTTTCACATAATACCTATAAGATTCTTGTTTTAAAAATGTGCAACATTCGATTTTCGACTTTCATTCGTTTTCTTTATTCAGCTTAAGCGGGAAAGATGGATACTTCGAAAATCCGAGTCATTTTTGAATATGACTTCCGACGCGGCAGTAATGCGGCCGAAACAGCTCGCAATATCAACGCTACGTTTCGAGAGGAGACTGCTAATGAACGCACCGTGCGTTTTTGGTTTAAACGCTTTCGTAATGGAAACTTTGACTTGAAGAACAAACCACGTGGAAGACCGCCCACACAGGAGAATAACGCTGAATTGAAGGAGATGGTGGAAGCCGATCCGAGTCAAACTACCCAGGAATTAGCGGCATGGTTTAATGTTACCCTACCTACAATATTGGCTCATTTGCATCAAATCAATAAGATAAGAAAATATGAAAAATGGGTGACTCATGATTTGACTGATCTGCAGAAAGAAATGCGTGTTAAATCTTGTGTTGCCTTGTGGAATCGGTACAGAAATGAAGGAATACTGGATCGAATTGTGACATGTGACGAAAAGTAGACGATAACCCTAAGTGAAAAATGGCTGACCCCAGGTCAAACGCCGCAACAGTGCCCTAAAGCATAGCTTACCAACAAAAAGTTAATGGTAACTGTTTAGTGATCTCTTCATGGTGTTATTCACTATAGCTTTCTCAGGTCTGGTCAAGCAATAACAACAGAAACATCTGCACACAGTAAACATACTGTGCCGAAATTCGAACAATGATGTGGAAACTGACACTGAAACAGCCCCGATTTGTGAATCGATCTTCACCATTATTGCTCCATGATAACGCAAGACCTCACACTGCACGCAAAACCGTTGTAACTCTACAGGAGCTGCAGTTAGAAACCATACGTCATCCTCCGTACTCGCCAGACCATGCTCCAATGGACTACCATTTTTTTCGAGATTTGGACAAGTTTCTACGTGATAAAAAACTTTCTTCTCAGGAGGCAGTACAAAATGTTTTCACACAGTTTGTCGAATCTAGATCCCCGGAGTTATATCGTAAAGGCATAAATAAACTACCGTTTAGATGGCAGCAATGTATAAATAATGCGAGTATATATTTCGATTAAATAATTATGGTACATTTTAGATAAAAACGAGTTTCAATTTTTCAGTACAAATCGGCAATTTCATACTTTAACCTCTAATATTTATGACATTATCCGTACCAAAATGTCATCATCAGTTTTATATATCTATTGAAAACGAAGCGAATCAAGGCACTGTACTACATTAACAATAATTATAAGACACCATAGCATTATCAATTTGAATATCTTCATACAGTAACATTTGACCAATAACCAAATGATTGGTACGGCTTTTCGTTCCATTGAATGAGTTAAGAAAAAACTAACCGCGAACAAACGATTTCCTACACATTTCCTGGTACACGTCATCTAAGAAAAAAGTAAATGCATCTAACTATTCTTGCAGCAATATTTCCTGTTCGAACAATTTACTTTAGAGTGAGTTTATTAACCCTGGTTTACCCAGGTTGATTAACCCTGAGTCGAGGATATTTGATTATTGATTATGTTTCTTGAAAGGTCATTATTGATCGTTAGGCTTCACGGCTACCCCATATCATTCGTTGTTGTTAATAATTACTTATTGTATGTAAGGCATAGATTCAAGGTATATAATAGACATAAAACTATACAGGTACAATTGACAGTGAAAAGGCAATCGTTGAAGATAAAAAGATTGGCAAGCTATAAATTTCAATTAAAACAACAATTTATAACCTAATTGTATTTTATTATTTACAAGATATAAACTAAATTAAAACAATAGGAAATATGACTTACACCTGAATAGCGACTAAAAATAATAGGTAAATATTAATATAATTATAAGTGATGTTATATAATTTGCTAAAATTCACAGTACAGCAAACATTATAAGATATAGTACACGATACTATTTTAAACAATAGGCCACTAGAAAACTATAAACTCACATCAAGTCAATCCTAATATTTTGCTTTAATGTTTATTTAATTACAGAGCTTCCCTCTGAAAAAAAGTATATTCCACCTTTCCATTATACTATTTAAAAGACGTTTTTTATTGTCTAGTTATTATGTAAGATTTTTTTGAAGTAAAATCTGCATATAGTGATGCTACAATACTGGTAGTATACATAATTTAATTCGAAAGATATTCGAATACTTATGTGCACAATGCGATATCTATCTTGCACTGTAAACCGCACGCACTTATTTATAGTGCTATATATTTAAGAATAAATCGAATGCTATTTTTATATTTTCATTAATAATTAAAAATATAATGATCTTTTCTATTTTTATACAGCCTGTATAGTTAGAGCTTACAACATTCTTATAGGTTTATCTAATCAGTGTTAGGCACGCACATTGATTAGATGGCTGCATCGTTTATCATGAATACAGTCACAAAAATAAGATTACACGTTAGTGTAGTACCATATTGTTCGATGTTAGATATACGCAGATTTTATATGCTGATCAAAATAATAATTAGAATTAAGTGCATGCACTTTATAATTTGAAGTGCGTATGATATTCTAATTCTAACTTTGAGTGCATTCTCTGTACAGTAACAGCCATATTTAATATCATGGAATAGATAAAGGGACACTGCAACCACCTTTATAATTATATTGTCTATAATTATTATTAATACGTGTAAGTGCATGATAATGCATATTTACAAAACGACGTTTTGAGAGTGTACTTATAAATTGGAGTTGTGATACTAAATACTAAGAAATTTTATTCTTCACATCAAAATATTATAGAAGTAGTTCAATCTTATAAATATCCAAATAGTTGAGTCTTATACCAAAATACTACTAAAACTATTTATATAATAACGGGCACAGATATATCATATATCACTAATGCTGTCACGCGTTATCAACATTTATAAATACACTAAATAAATATCTTAAATTAATACAATATAAAAAGATAATTGGAAGGAAAATGCGTACTACGTCATTTGAAGCAAAAAATAAACATTTAAATAAATGTTTTCATTTGTTATTTTGTAATGAGCTACGGATTTTCTCCAGTATCCCTTGTAATAAAAAAAATGAACAGTTAAATCTAGGAAATAAAGTGACTGATTTATTTCTAAACCGCATGTTCTTTGTGTCCGTTGCTTGTCTAGGTCCCTGCGACACCGGAATTATTCCTAGTGCGGGATTTGTCTTTTGAAACAAATAAACAATATCAATATATAACATTAATAACGTCATATCTATACAGGTAATGATTATTAAAAATGCGTTATTTTGTAACAAATTTCGATTAGACAAACTAATCGAGCATTAGAAAAAGATAACATGAATGAAAAGAAACACAATGACTACTAAAATAGATATTATCTATTATTTTATTAATAAAATCTAAGTTTCAGATCAAAATATTAATATAGAAATAAAACACAGGTTTAAAACATGTTTCCACAAAGCCTGATTCTACTCCAATATTCTCAGATATTATTACGAAACTGTTAGTCTCTTCATAATTTATTAACAACATCTGATGACTCTTGACAGATTTTCCTCATCAAGCAGATCTAGAATATTATTGAAGGTAATTTTAATATATGGCCAGATGTGACTATTTCCGAAAAAACTTAAGCCGAATCCAAAATGCGATACCAAAACTTAAAATGCAATTTTTTGTACTCGTTCTTTATTTCTATGCTCACTATGCTCATTGCTAGTACATCTTATAAGACACTTGTAATGATGCAGGGCTAAAATAAAGCGACAATCCTGGGTGCGTTGTATGTAGCGCCTATTCTCTACAGCTCGCTTACTTTGACCAAACCTTTAGTAGATTCTGGGCTATTGGACTGTATTTCAAATGATCTCTCACAATAACCTTTTTGTTTTGACATTTGGGCTCAAAACTCATGCAATCTATGCTTTTATGCATTGTCGGCCTCGATGGCGTAGCGGCTAGTGTAACCGACTGCCACGCCTGAGGTCGTGGGTTCGATTCCCGCACAAGTCAAACATTTGTGTGCATGAACATGGATGTTTGTCTTGGTCTGGGTGTTTCTATGTATAATATGTATGTATTTACAAAAAAAAAGTATATATGTATGTTTATCCATTGTCTAGTACCCATAGTACAAGCTCTGCTTAGTTTGGGCTAGATGGTGTTGTGTGTATGTGATAGAATATTATATTATTATTATTATATATTATTATTATTATTATTATTACCAATATGGGCTCGCACTGTCGTCACAACATTTACACAAACTCCTAAAAGCCGTTAATCTGATATTATTTGTAATTTCAGCAGATTGATATTCATAATTACTATTGACTTAGATATTATTCATGGCGAATAATGTTTTTGTTTTCTCTGAATAATTAGACATCCGACGCATCCTTAATTCTTCGTCATTTTAAATAGTAAAATACGGCTTTGTACGTCCATTGTATCCACGGGATCCCTCGCTGCGAGCCGTGTAGTGAAGAGCCGTTCTTCTCCTTTATAGATATTGGTAACTATAGCGTAATCGCCAGGTACCTGTTACCATTGGCAACCCCCTAAGAGGTAAATATGAGTACCGATAATTTGCAATGGCGGAAGCAGTTGATTCGAAACTGATAGACTTATTAATGGATATAACTAGTCGGTAATAATGCGATAATATGTTTAACTAATATGTTTCAATAATTAAAACATTCAACAAGTTACAAAAAAATTCATGGTGAAATATTTAAAAGTAGGACCTTATTGAAACAAAAAGTCAAATAACCAGCTATATCTCACCATGTTTCGAATTCGTATCAACACGTGAAACAAAAGAAATTTTTCAAATCTTTTTATTAGAGTCTACTAACACAGATAACAGCTTAAATTACGCTTTATAATAACAACAAGTAATCAGAGAAATCTAGTTGTAATACTATTTGAAGCCTACTCGATACCCAGTTATACTTACACGTGCCTCTCACCCGCTCCTCTTAGCCTTCAACCCTCAGCGTTCATCTTTCAACTAAAATGATTATTAAATCCATATTAATATCTACGCATTTATCAAGTAAACAGATAACACTTATGTATAATAATTTTAGTTGTATCTGATTATTTTCACCTTAGTTTTTAGTGTTATTTTACAACCCCCTTTTTTGTCAAATAAACACAATTTTTTTTTTAAGTAAACAGATAAAATTATTTAAAACCGGCACATTTCTGTAGCTTACACACAAAAGAATTTTAGTGGGACCGATGAAGTTTATACGCCATTATTAGGTACTAGCTTTTGCGCGCGGCGCCGCCCGCGTGGTACCTACATCTATAAATAGTAGCCTATGTCCTTCCCCAGGTTTTAAACTATGTATGTACCAAATTTCATCTACATCGGTTGAGCGGTTTAGCCGTGAAAAGGTAACAGAGAGACAGACAGATAGACAGACAGAGTTACTTTCGAATTTATAATATTAGTAAGGAGTAAGTATTGACAAGTGGCGCCCAGTACTATCTAAGTCAGATAACTTCGCGGAACCTAATAAAGCTATTGAAAAATACGTTTGCTCTATATTTTAGTGCTTTAGTTGAGTTTCTCGTGTTTGTTGGTGCTTTACCCTGGTATCGATGAAGTCATTGAAATAAAATGTAGAATTGTCACGTCACCCAGAAAGATTACTGCTTATCTTTTATTGTACATTTAGTGTGGATTTAAAGGGTCGTCGTAAGTAAGGTTGCTATTTTGATGTACCTACTTTTAATATTTAATAACACAAAGGTTTGAACTTATTTTGCTAATTCTAAGGGTATAAATCAAAAGTAAAATAATTATATCGTAACCTCGGACTATACGAAGATGAACCAAACAAAGAATTTTAAATATAATCATAAAACTTATACGTAAGCGGAGTTCAAAATAACTTAATTATAATAATAACATTATGACAATTCTTCACTGCCATCATCTTTTTGATGTTGATGAGTTTCTCACGAATCCTATATTGAAATTAAGACACGATGTTCTTGTTTCTTCATCATTGATCTAAAACTAACAGTAATAATATCGATTAATGCAATCAAATGTGACAGAATCATATACAAACTTGTTTAACCACATTTCTACCGTCTCCTTCAAAAATAATCATCTGATTACTGATTCTAAATTTTAATTCAAAACAAAAAATACCAGGTGACATTTAATTAATAAAATTACTTTATAAACTAAAAACTATAAACTTACTATTTAGATAAATAGAACATTTGCCCTTTTAATTTAAAAATTTAATGAAATATTGAAATGAGTTATTAGGTAGTTTTTTTGTTTTTTTTACAAATGGTTTTAAACATTTAAATGTCGAAGCCAACAAGTAATCTAAACACATACATGCAAAATAAAAAGAAACCAATAAATAAAATGGCGGACAAAATTCGTATTTCGAAATTGGAAATTGTAATTTTCAAACGCGGGTGCGTTTGGAATTAACTTCTGCTACACCGGTATACATACGTATACGTGATATATCTACATCTGTATAAATATTTGCGCATGCGTAAACACACATATACCGTTCAATGTCAAACTCTTGCATCTTACTTGATAAATAGGCAGTTTTGAAACGACGAAGTCAAGGAATTTAATTACTGTAAATGTATTTGATATTTACTTACTTACAATTTCATTCAATTGTTATTTACCAGATGAGAAACCTCTCAAAAATAAGTTTCAAAGAAAATTAACGCCAACTGCCATTTTTATATATTTCCCATAACAATTTGATTTCTTTTCCATAATTCAATAATTCATGCAGAAGCTTTTTAATATTTGTGTCAGATCATTTATAAATAAAAAAATAACATTTAGTTTTTCTAGGCCGATTAAAATAGATTTATATGCAGGATATTAATTGCTTTCGTGAACGCGTCAAAGCTAAATCAAAAATAAAATATAAAAATAGACTGCTGCAAAACAGCCATAATGTCATACGATTTACAACCTTATTAATTTCAAAATTGATTTTTTATTATTGAATTTATTATATTAGTAAGTCATGTACGGAAATGATATACTTATATAATAAGTGTTAATTTTATGAGTTTCAATCAGGTGGATAGCACCTGATAAAAACACATAAAATTATAAATTTTACAGCTTTTAAGAAGGCGCATAATAATATTTAATTATATGAATCGTATGGGTTTTTACGGAACATAAGAGCATGTTTAATGCGATATTCTATAGATACTTAAGTATTTTAATCAAATAAATACGCACTTTTTCTTTAAAAGATGATTAAAAAATACAATGTTATATAATAAATTAATATGACGATAATGATTTATTACTCAATTATATTATTATAATATGCATACATGATAAAACAATTGTGAATTTTATAACAAATAGCTGGTTTTAATTAATATTCAGATTCAAATATATTATTTATTTAAATAAATTACATTTCACATGCGATGTGTTTTTGTTCCTACTAACACACAATCGAAATAATTAACATAAGGAAGTGAAAAATCACGCAAAACAATGAAATAAATTAACGCACTTTATATTAGAAATAAATATTTTTTATTCCACAAAAGACGCTCTCTAAATATATATACTTAATATTTTTTTGCATTCTATTGTAGCCTTGAAAACACAAAGCGTGCCTAAAACAAACACAACATAGAAGCAATTTCAATGCAAAATTAACGACTAAAATGAACTTACCTCATAAATTAATGAACGAATATTATCATTGCCACAACATTTATCACTTATGAATGATGATCCAATATAATAAACTGACTCGTGTTTTAATTCTTCATTAACGAGAAACAACGACAAAAGAATCTATTGTCGCCCAAACAATCCAAACACAGAATCAGCTGAGCCGTAAAAAATATCACGAATTACGTATGCTCTACGCTTTTGAAAAAGGAAACTGTTTAAAATTTCATGAACATAAGTACCGAACATAACTATCAATCGAACATGTAACCTATTTCCAAAACCGTAGAACACTAATTGACGTCGAGCGGTGCGGCGTATGTCGTAATGCAACTGTAGGTACTCACGTGGAATGAGCGTGTTCAGTGTGCCATCGACGTGGTGTAGTCGGTGCGTAGCTGGTGCGCGGTAGCAGCGCCAGGCGCGGGGCTCGGCTCGGCCTGGATGCAGCGGCGCCGCGGACGCGCGGTATCGAGGAAGTAAGTCCCGGCGAACTGTCATCGGCACGGAAATCGGGCGGCGGCGGGCGCTTGCGACACCAGCGCGCATGCGCCGCGCGCCCGTCAACAGCCGCCCTGCAGCCAGCCAGGGCCACCCCCACCCTACGCACCTACCCTTTAAATCGAACGTCATATCCCGCACACCGTTCGCACCGCCACCCACCGCCCTGTGTAATTCTGAAAAGCGCTGACTACCCGCGCCGACCCTAAAAAATGCATTGCGTAACGGTTTTATAAATTCCCGTGAATGTTTGCCCAATCAATTATCCACCTGCTTTAGGCGAGGACACAATGCCCTCACTAATGGTCTCCTGAACTGACGCCGATATTTTCTAACCGGAACATTTTATAACAAAATTGTGATAGTTTTCTTTAAAACCCTGTATCAGATGTTCTTGAGGTGTAAATAGATCATCTGTTTAACGAATCATGGTTTAGTAGGTAGCGTGAATAATACCCTAGATATAGTTTTCCGTGAGAATGTTTACCTTGCCTATAGTCGTTGCGTACATAACTTGTCTAAACACTACAACTAGCTACGTACTTTCCTGTTACATATAACTCGATAGTCAATCTAGAAAGATTTATTACTATGTTATTTTTACTTAACATTTCTTAGATTTTCATGTGGATTTCGGAATGAAAGAATAACGAGTTCGTATGCTTATTTTCTTCCGTTAATCTTATATCTGCTCTGGTAAGGTATCCTATGTTGGCAACCGACCTTTGTGTATTGAATCTTTCTACCCTTCATTTGGCCCCGACTGATTGTAATAGCTGGTGTTCCGCTGTGTATCCAGCTGTATGTATATACATATCATCACATTAGCCCCTTGAGAGATAAACAGAAAGAAACAAGACGGCGCAATGAACTCATAATGAAAGGTGTGCGGTCTGTAGCCTCTTTTACGAACACATCGCCACATCACCTGGCAACTAACAAAGAAAAGAATCGTGATTATGATAGGCTATAGTTTGTAATAGAGATTGTGTAATAATATTTATAAGAACGTGGTTTTATATCCAGATATCGTCTTCATCATCATCCAGACTTCCAATATTTTATGTATAAAGATGATATGATATATTAATGACATTATACATTTGTCGGCCTCGGTGGCGTAGTGGTTAGTGTAACCGACTGCCACGCCTGAGGTCGCGGGTTCGATTCCCGCACAAGTCAAACATTTGTGTGTATGAACATGGATGTTTGTCTTGGTCTGGGTGTTTCTATGTATAATATGTATGTATTTACAAAAAAAAAAGTATATATGTATGTTTATCCATTGTCTAGTACCCATAGTACAAGCTCTGCTTAGTTTGGGCTAGATGGTGTTGTGTGTATGTGATAGAATATATATTATATTATTATTATCATTGTTTTGCAACGGAAATTGATAGTATTCTTGTTAAGTCCTTAAGCTAACCTTAATCCTTGTTTAAGCATCTTGTTAAGTCCTTCAGCTAAGCATAATGCTTCTGTACGGAGTGGGTTCACGTCGGATGTGTAATAGGCGAAAATCGAACCAACGACATTTCGATCGCAATTACTATATCTTCACAAACTCACGGTACAAATACATAGCTTTAAATTAAAATAAGAAGTAAAATATATATATGTAAAATATGATAGAAATTAAATGTGATAAAATGTGTGTACGTAATAATTAAAAAATGTATTTAGTAATAAGAACAATAATTATAAGCTTGTTATAAACAATTACTTAAATAAGGTCCCTGATCCCCATGTCAGGGGAATAAGCACAACACCCTGTGATGGCGGGTGCTTTTAAAAAAAAAAAATACTATACCTTTACCTAATCGTTATATAGTCTAATGGCAAAACTTACCTTATTAGTAATAAATTAAGGTAAGTGCTGAAGCCCTTTTGTCATTACTTTGATCTTAATTTAATAATAATAATAATTTATTTAGCATAAAGGTATTTTACAATAGTTGACATTATACAGTTCCAGTCATTACAGGTTTTTATAAATAGTTATGATTAGCAATTACCATAACTACCCGCACTAGGCTGAGCCTGTCCCGCGGGCAGTTCACAATTATTATGAAAGTTAACCATTTATTTTTGAATTTGCTATTAAATACTGAGGCAATGAACGAGCGGACGGTATAGGTATATATTAAATAATTAACTATATGTATTTATCTATCAAAATTATTACAATTATCAAATATAATTTATGGTATGTGTATTTTAAATTCTAGGTAAGAACACAAAGAAAAACAAACAATATTAAAGTAATTGCCCATGTAATCTACCTTATACTTGGTTACTCTGTATTGCACGCGGCTGTAATACCTTACGCTAGTTGTATTGTGGGTTCAAATAAGCCAGGAAATTAATACTCCAAAAAGCTAGACTGACCTAATGGTACAGGATCTCACTTATTTTCCTTACAAAACAGAAAAAGCTTAATAATACTGTAGAATAGGCCTGGCCTTTCACTCTCTCTTTTTTTAACCGACTTCAAAAAAAGGAGGAGGTACTCAATTTGATTGTATTTTTTTTTCTAGAAGTATCTATCTTCCTTTAAGAAGGTTTTAAAAGTATTATAGATTCAATATTAGTGTAATATTTTCAAAATTATGTATTAAAAGTGTTTATAAACGCGATAAAATCCGTATAAAGCAGTTTAATTTTAATGTTATTCCCGTAAACCTAAGTCAATATTAAGAAGGGATTAGCTATTATCCTATAAATGCAATGCAAAAAATACATAAAATTTTTATTTGTCGGAAATCGATAACATAAGAACAATGTCGGCCTCGATGGCGTAGTGGTTAGTGTAACCGACTGCCACACCTGAGGTCGCGGTTTCGATTCCCGCACAAGTCAAACATTTGTGTGCATGAACATGAATGTTTGTCTTGGTCTGGGTTTCTATGCATAATATGTATATATTTACAAAAAAAATATATATATGTATGTTTATCCATTGTCTAGTAACCATAGTACAAGCTCTACTTATTTTGGGCTAGATGGTGTTGTGTGTATGTGGTAGAATATTATATTATATTAATTTTATTAACATAATCATTATTTACCTACTTCACATCAGTGTATGATCTCAACAACAAACAACCAACGTACATTTAAATGAAAAACTTCATTAACAGAAAATACATGGCCCTGACATTTTGTACACACAACTATAATATAATTATAATTTATAAAGTTATCATTGACTAAACTGGTCCTTGGACTTTGTTATGCTTAACGACAATTTAATTTGTTTTATGTTGCATCTTTTACGAAGCGAAGTATAATGCTTCGCTTCTCGCTGTTCACTACTGAATATAGGATTTATGTTGTCCTCGAAAGTCATGGCCGTAGATAAAAAAAAAGCATAACGCTGTAAAATATCATACGTTCATAGAAATTAATATACTTTATATGGATTTTATAGCGTTGTTTATTTGAAAACTACTATTAAGTACTACTAATATACTATTTTAATGATTAAACTATTTAAATTTAAACTTACCACGACGTTTCGGCAGCTGATCAGGTAGAGACGTCCCCGTAACCGGAAAAGCTCGAGAAAAGCGGATAACGAGAATTAAAAAGCAACGCAATGAAATCCGCAGCAAATTTATTAATTTTAATGTATAACATTCGCGTACACGTAACACAATATTATATGTACTTAGATTCACGCCTGTATTCGAATGATGCGCATAATTGTATTCGAATACATTTGTAAATAACGCGATAACTACTTCAAATGCCAAGAACGCACATACTTATGTATACTGTTATTAATACATTGGAATATATTCGAAATCGAATATAATTTTGTTCATCACTATTGTATGTCCTCAAACGGGTGGGCAGAAGTGTTTTACACGGACATTTCGTCTTATTATCGTCAATGAACCAAATTTCCTGACTACAAGCTGCTACAGATAAACCCTAAAACCCTTTGCCCGCCCTGAGAATCAAACTCGAGTCCTTACAATAGGACGCAAAAATAAGTGCACATTATGCCTAACAAAAAGGAAGATAGTCACAAGTCAAAAATTACATCTGAACATTACATTGTTAAGTAGGTTTTATTAATTATGAATGAATGAAAGCTAGATACTCATTTAAAATACTAGGAACCCACAAGAAACTTTTAAAGTACTATGTAAACCACTCAGAGAACAGAATGGCTAATAGTAAAAGTTTAGAATATCTCATTGAGGTGAACAAGTTTCCTTAGCGTTACGTGAATGAGCCGTAATGCTAAAAGTAATTACAACTTCTTATAATATATCGAGGCAACGGGAAAGGTACGTGTTTCTCCAATTGCCTGGATATTTAAGAAGCGTTTTTAAAGATAATTCCATGTGAACGCATATTTCCAGAATAAAATATAGTAGTATAATTAAAATATATGAAAGCTGCGTAGGTGGCGTAGCAGTGAATGCAACTGCTATTCATAAGATCTCAGATTAGATTTTTCTCTCTCCATTCGGACTCAGTAAAGTTATTATTCTAAGAAGCAGTCTGATACTTTGCCCAGTAGACAGAAATGGGCTCGGCCCCTATTACCTCAAGTTTCAAAATCATAGCTAGCAAAAAGTGGGTGTACTACCTACATCTCTACTAATCCCTTAAAGCAGAGGTTCCCAGACTTTTTTCTCATAGACCACTTTCAAAATTTAGCTGGTTCCCCTGCAGATAAACAAGTTCATGCAAGTAAAATAAATTTGATAATATCTCTACGGGCTGACTATTTTTTAGAAATTCTCGTAACTGACCCCTGGGGGTCCACCTGGACTACTTTGGGAACTAATGCCTTAAAGGATATAGACGTGAGACATTTAGTATAAATACTTAATAGTAAAGTTATATCTAACAACGTTATTGTCCGACGGCGTAGTTCTTGTCTCATCAAAAGACTACAAATCTAACAACCACTCAACTATTTAACTGTAGTAAACCTAGCAAGGGCCCATTAAGCTCAGTTAAAACCATTATTAAATTAATATTCTGCATGATTTATTAAGCCTACATAATGTTACACTGTAACCAAGACAGGCTTACTACACTACATTGTATCCTACCAGATCGAATTCACCGATACCTATTAAAGGCACACAGACATACACATACACACATTAAAACCCACACCTTGATATTTATTTCTTGTAGACAAAGGACCTACTCCCAAGACGCCCAGTGAAACGAGGTCATCATGGCTGGCCAAAAAATAATGCAGCTACTGTGCTCTTTTCCGAAATAGAATCCGCTCCAATAACTGGGTCGAACGATGCGTCTACGTTTCGATACGTAACTTTTTCTATATTTGTTGTGACAGCAACACTGTGCAAAATTTAGGGACTTTGTACCACTGAGAAATGTATGGCGCTGTAAAATAGAAAAATCTCTTTTTGTTTGTTTTTATAAAGATTTATTTGTTTTAGTTTGGGCGTTGTGTTGCGCGGTTTCGTTTTCAGTAGTTTAGATACTAAAATAAAGATATTTTCTACTTGTTTAGAATATTTGTGTTAGCATTGAACAGTTTCCAATGAACTAGTTAGTATCTTTCATATCAGCTTATTCATAACAATTTACAATTTAAATTTGTTTTTTGTTTCTGACGAAACTTCCATTTATTACCTACATATTCAAAATTATAACCTAAATAATTTGCGTGTTGCAAGCACTCAATTATCACAAAATTATATTATGAATTTGTAACGCACTCCCGTAGCACTCATTATTGTTTCTTCATACGCACTTAATCCTGTAAATTGATCGTAGCCTACAATAAAAGTTTATTTTAATTGCGTTTCTCTACACCTTAGAAACAATTTTATAAGCTTTAAATTGAAAATAGCTCGCTAACGAAGTTGCAACACCTTTTTTATGCTAAAACCGATGTAATTATTTTTACGGTAATTTACAGAATTTGCACAATCCAAACCGATTCTATGTGGTTTCGGTTATATATGATTTCCATTCACTTTGCAAATATATTGTACAAATTCAAGTGGACTTGACAACACGTACCGAATACTTTTCTAAGAGGTTAGCTCGCCACTGTTGGTAGAGGTACCAGTTGACTAACTGACACAGACACTCAATTATCACGATGTATAGATAGTCGTTCCGAAACTACAAGAGTTTTGTTGTACAAAATGGTAAAGGCTAGCATTAATGCGCGAATTATCTTTATATTTAAAATTTCTAATATATTTAAAATTTAAGAAGTTAATCTTTAGTGTATTTGAAACAGTTTAGCAGCATTAAATTAATAGAAAATCATCAACAATGGGATACTTAATCGGGTATCCATATATGTAATATAATTTGTGTTCACCAATATTAGTTTCAGGGTAAAAGCATATATACACCTCGTATAAGCTTATCGCTTATAATGGTTTTAAAATGTTATATTAAAATACATGCATCAGTTTCCTTTTGCACTAAAATCTAAAAATAACTACATTTATGTCGCTGCATTTACTTTGAACTATTCCCACGATCTCATTGTGCAATCGTTTCTCTGAAACTGCTTGAAGCACTTATTTCTATCGACTTCAATTTAAATAAGTATGTTCATGATAAATACTCTTTTTCTTCGTGTTCTTAATCCAAAATGATATATTTATGAATGTTATTAAGATTTCTTAAACTAGATTAGTTGACCACTGCGATGACGGACACAGTTAAAAATACACCGAAGAATGCATTTGCATGGCATCCGTTTAGTAAAAGTTTTACAGTTGTACGTTTATTTGAAAAGTAGGTCAAATACTATGAATTTAATTTGAATATAAAATGAAAACGAGCGTGAAATACAGAAACAATAATAATAGCTATTAGTTTTTATTTTAATTGGTCGTTGAGCTGCGGCTGAGCCGACGATCGCCTTTGCCTTATTCCTACGGCGCATGAAAAGTTCTGATGCGCGAGAAAAAATCTATCAATCGATTGCTAAATCGAGATCTTCTTACGTACGTATTTGCTTTAAAGATGAGCCTTAAACACAGTTCGTAGTTAACTGGGTAAATCTTCTGCTATCGCCTATTTAAAAGTCTTATGTCAACTTGATATAATATTTTATATATAATTGATATGTATGTAGATTACAGTTATAATATATTCTGGTATCTTCTATAGTTTATTTACACTAATTCTAGATTTACATAATTATTATGTTGATACGAAAGATTGGCTTGCTTCCGGATCATTGTAAGAAAGATCAAGACTAATAGAGAAGACATTGATAAAAGAGAAAGTAAATACCTTGTTGATATAATTAGCAAACAAAAGATACTTTCATTTTGTACTATAGGATTTTATTAGGGCTGAATTAATTGGTAAAAATGTAGATAATTGGTAAAACTCTACCGTAAAGTCCAAACATTATTTATTTGTTCTATCGATCTTGTCTTTCTTACTGCAGTACAATCATATTTAGGAGAAAATATTCGTGAAGATCACGGAGGACATTATACCTGAAGCTTTTTAAGAATAGCAGTGAGTATTTGATAGCTACTACCGGTGTTTCCCGAGCGCAATGATATGTCCTTCTTTAAACGAGATTTAAAGAGAGTTCTTCTTTCACAGTAGGCAGCGGCTTTGCTGTGTCCTGACATTGCTGAAGTCCATGAGCAGCGGTTACCACTTTCCATCAGGTGGGCCACTTGCTCGTCTGCTATCAATGGCAATAAAAAATAAATAAAAAAAGAACATCAAAACCAAAGGAAACTTAGGCACTCCTTCTATAAGAATGTAAAAGCTATAGTGCGATAGTTCATTAAACCGGTACAACATGGATAGTCCTTGAATTCTCGTTTCATGCACAGACGATAGACACTCAACGCAGGTAAAACAACAACCTATGAAGATAACTTCCAACATATGGTTTTTATGGCTCTATTGCGTAAAACAAGCATAAGGTCTGCTGGTAGCCGATTATGGTAGCTTATGGATGTGAACAAAACTGAAGATATCATTCTACCGATGCTAGTGCAAATGGCAAAGACTACTACGTCTGGTTTCCGAGAGCACCGTCTTACAGAGCTTAGGAATGTATATGTCATATTGTAAACGATTGCACTTAGAAATGGAACCACAAAAGTATTCCTTAAATCCGATTGTTGTCATAATCGTCATACTCGAAAGCAATCAGATATACGTCGAACATGCATATATAGTTTCAAGCCTATTTCTTGGAGCAGTAAGCCGGTATTTCCACTTGCTATGATTTGATAGATATATCTTACTTTAAGCGAAATACAATAAGAACGAAATAAAAAACTCGTTTATTCGAAATTTAAATGAACGTAACGTAATCAAATGTAAAACTTCATTGCATTCGATTATTTATTCGAGTAATTCGAATTGTTATCGATAATCGCCCATCACTAATTATATTACTTCATATTTACTTCATGCATTATATTATAATCTTAGTATTCTTGTAAACTGTCCTGCTTTATGCAGCCGTTCTTCGTGCTCCTTGATTTAGAGTAGTCTTAACCTGGCCATTTTCCAGAATGTTTCCGATGTGGTTAGAGAACGTCATAGGTATTTTCATTCTAGCTATGCCATTTACACTTTTTTGGTCACCTTTTCTCGTCCACCGGATACCAAAAACCAATTCATATTTTTCTCAAAGACCTTGTTCATATCTAGACCAACATAGAAACATGATGTCATTAAACTACATTTCCTCCGAGTATAGTTAATGTTAATTAATATGAAGACCTCTAAATGAGGACACAAGTGTGCGTTTGACCTACTGAGCGATGCAAGGAACTCTTGTGTAAACATAATATACTAACACAGTATTTCTTTTAATGTCACTTTCTTTTAAACATTATTCAGATTCAAGCAGAGATTCTGTAAGTACTTGATTTTCCCGCGGCTTCGCCCGCATTAATGTTGATTCTGCCAATAAATTTCTATCCCCCGGGAACAGCACTTTTTTCTGGATAAAGGGCCCTATGTCCTTTGCTATACTGTAATTTCATAATGATCGGCCGAGTAGTTATGGCGTGAACGCATAAAAAATAAATAAACGAACTCACATTCGCATTTATAATATTAATTACGATGTATGTTTAAGCGTTTAACTTATAAAATAGATTGTATGCATGCTTGTTTCATGAGATAGTGAGACCATCCTGATGTAAGTATCATTGAGCGATCGCATAAGTCTGCTGGCGATTGAAGATTCTGTGTTCGTTTTCTGTATCGAATAAAGGTTTATTAAGGTTTTGTGTTAGGAGCTGCTGTTCAGGGCGGCACGGAATTTGGAAATAACCTGAAGATATTAATAGGCTCGCCTTGCTTTACGTAGAACTTAAAACATAGCTTTTAAAATATAGATCCTATACACCTATTTTGATAGATACAGATAAAATTCTATGTAGTACAACTAGGACAGCTAGTGCCGGTAAATATGCATTGGAAGGTGATAAATACAATATTTTTTATAATCATCTGGTTAATTTTGGCTAGAATTGTGTTAATCTAAAAACTAAGCGTGTGACTGTTTATGCTGCTACACAATATTAAACTCTATTATAATATAGGACAGCTAGTGCCGGTAAATATGCATTGGAAGGTGATAAATACAATATTTTTTATAATCATCTGGTTAATTTTGGTTAGAATTGTGATAGTCTAAAAACTAAGCGTGTGACTGTTTATGCTGCTACACAATATTAAACTCTATTATAATCCTGTTAAATACTTATTTACATTACTTGTAATCCAAAATTGGTCATGTCACTGGCGCATGGTTTGAATTGCCTAGCTTTCAAGCCAGTGTGACATAGTGTATACTATTGCCACTTGCCTGTAAATAGTTTGGGAATCTCACAGAAAATACAGTTAGTGCAGTTTTCCGTAATGTCGTAGCAATTCTGTGCAGATGCTGCACGATTCGCGAGGTGACATGGGCTGAAAACCTGTATGATTTTTTTTTATACCACTAAAGTGACAAACAGGCATACGGCCCACCTGATGGTAAGTGGTCACCGTAACCTATGGACGCCTGCAACACCAGAGGTATCACTTGCGCGTTATCGACCCTTTAGAAAAGGAAGTGGGAAGGAGAAGGAGCGGGAAGGGGGAAAGAGGGTGGTTGGGCCTCCAGCACTCTCAGTCACCGAACGAAACACAACAGTAGAAATACTGCTATTTCACGTCGATATTCTGTGAGAGGGTAGTCCTTCCCCGGTCGAGCCGGCCCATTTATGCTGAAATCAGCCAGGTTCTACTACTCAAAATTTTCCTGCGAAAGCCTTGCCTAGCATTTGCGCATGGCAATTTTATATCAGGTCACGTGGCTCGCGTATATACGATGTATATAACTCGCGCAAGTGCACCTTGCACTTTAGCCGGTACTCCACTAGAACGTTCAGCCGCGCAACCTGCTCACGATAACTTTAGTATCTTTGTTAAACAGACTGTATGAATTGATTCTAACTAAGCTGTGCTAGAGTCGTAGCTTGTAGTTGTTCAGACGAAGTTGATGAAAGACATAAAACCCACTTTTACGTAGTAAGTTTTACATTAATACGGCATGTGAAAACTTTGTGCATTCAAGCATATAGCACGGGGGAGTGTAAATAGTGACATTTGGTATAGTTCATGTTTATATGGAATTGCTGAAAGATAATGTTCTGTATATTTTTGTAATAAATGACGTTATTAGTTGGTGACCACTTATAGGTTTTATTCTTTCGTTTAGCTTATATTTTGTTTTCTTTAGTAAATATAAAAAAGCACAAAACCATATTGCACTCTATTTCAACGTATGTATAATACTGAACAATCGATGCCTTTAGATACCACGAAAACTTAGCAATATATCGATGCGTAAAACCGATAGAGTACCTATGGAAAGGCCGTTACAAAATACGTACACCTATAAAAGCTATGAAAACTCATGATTTTCTATCTATCTACCACCTTAAGGAAATAACCAGATAGCTATCTGGAAAACATCAATGTAAAATACTATATAACTAAAACTAGGCAAACAGGTGAGTCTTAGGCGATTTAGGAAGATAACGTGAACAAAAAACTTCTAACAAAAACGTTTCTAGGTAATCACCGAAGCATTTATTCCGATTTCCGATGCACTATTTTTGATGCCTTGAACCTTATGAACTGTTCGAAGGTTAGGCGCATGCGTGACGTCATACAGCCTACTTTGGCCTTGGTTTCGTTTCCTTATACAATATGGTTATTATGTTTGCAAGTTCTGCGAACGAATAACGTTTTAGGTGTCAAATATAAAACAATAATCGATTTGGTTCTCGATATTTTTTTGTCTCATAATATATAAATATAGACTAACGCTTATATCTCCCTGGAATTAAGTAGAGGTGATTATCATATATGTGCACTTTACACCAATAGCCCACTGGAAGATCTTTGGACTGCCACGTACAGCTCACGATTTCAATTCCAAAGTTTATAAGGGAAGTTATATCCGTGTTAAATAGTTGATTATCGCTCGCTTTAATGGTGAAGGAAAACATCGAAAGGAAACCTGCATGTCTGAGAGTTCTCCATAATGTTCTCGAAGGTATGTGACGTTTGCCAACTAGCACTGAGCCAGGATTATGGCCTAACCCTTATCAAACTAAGAAGAAGACCTATGCCAGCAGTAGGACGGTTTAATACAGGGTTGATATACTTCACACAGCTATGTTTTAGTTTCCACATTATATGACAATCCTACGACGTCAGTCAAGTTCATTAACACGCTTGAAGCTGTTACTAAAAAATTCTCGATAACACTTTTCTGTACCCAGGGATCAAAGTCTGGTATCTCACGATCGGCTCCAAGCGTAAGAGCAAACTATGTATCAATGAAATACTTGTTAACAGCTTTTTGTCCGTGCGTCCGTGCACGCTAACTACATCTTAACTAATATTATAAAAGCGAAAATGAGTTTGTGTGTTTGTTTGTTTGTTACCTTTTCACGCCTAAACCACTGAACCGATCATACTGAAATTTAGCATATACGTTGACAGGTGTACAGAAACGGGCATAGGCTACCTTTTATCCCAAAAAAAAATACTGTTCCCGAGGAAAACAATAATAACGTTCTTATGATAATAGATGGCGCCACGTGTCTTTCGAATCATGATTGAATTATATTATTACAAGCAGAGTACAACCCGAATTGATTGTCAAATTCTAAATTAACGCGAGCGAAGCCGCAGGCAAAAGCTAGTATATTATAATAAGCAAAATTTCATGATGATCGGTCGAGCAGTTAAGGCATGAAAACGTAACAATCAAACTCACATTCACATTTATAATATTAGATAGGATTAGGATATTTTAATTCTGAATATTTGTAATTACAATTTCAATAAAATGTAGGTGATCTTGAGAGAATTACCAATTGCTTGCCGCTAATAAATAGAAATATTATTAATATCGATCGGTTAGTATTGATTTTGTATGTAATTAATAATTATCAGTTAATTAAACTGCTTGGTTGTTCTCATTGTATAAGATTGTGCTGATGGCTCCATCGTTAGGTCCTAAGTTTGAGTCCTAGCTCGGACTGTTTATCATTAAGGAGATTATTAGTAGTTGCATAGAATGTAGGCTCGATATAATATTCAATACATAGTTCTCTGACAACCCCATCGGTATGATAAAAGCGTGAGGTTTTGTCACGAAAATGTTACAAGAAAACCTTTCATTTATAATAAAACGATATTAATTTTAAATTGACGTCATACTAAGGGGTACAATATATATTTACAATATATATTTTTTATACAGCTAAGGTAGCAAACAAGCGTACGGCCCACCTGATGGGAAGTGGTCACCGTAGCCTATAGACGCCTGTGACACCAGAGGCATCACTTGCACGTTGCCGACCCTTTAGGAAAGGAAGTGGGAAGGAGAAGGAGCGGGATGGGGGAAAGGGGGTGATTGGGCCTCCGGCACTCAAGTATGCTGAAGGATCATATAAAGCGCCTTCTATGAATCCTTCTACATCCCAACTCATCACCTGAAGCAGCAGATACTTTTTACTAGATTTTTTATCCTGATAGGAGTTCCCGTGAGGCTAATTCTCACCAAACCGCGGGCAGTAACTAATACACTACAAAAACAGAAATAAAACTAAGGTCAACATTTTTGATAACAAATAAACTTTTTAAATTTATTATTACTATTGCCGACACACGCACTCAACAACAGCCTTGCAACGGCATAAAAAAATCTGCACGCCTTGAGAATTAACCAACAGCCTATTGTATTTTTTATGCCTACTTTATTCAAACTACCTCGTTGGCTTATTTATGTGTGTCGGTTAAAAACTTAAGAATATGATGAGCCTTTAGCTAACATGAAGCTAGATTTAATTCCTAGAACGGATAGTTATTTGGTCGACTCCGTATCATGGTTGCGACAAACAACTACACGACAAATGTTAGGGCGACAGTACAGTATGTCGACAATCAGTGGTGCGACAGCACATCAGCTCGACGTGCGATAGTGCGACTGATTGTTTTCTCGACAAACGATAGGGCGACAGAACTTTTGACCGACGAACGATAGCGCGACACAACTTTCGCTCGACAAAATAAAGCGCTAACACTAATGTATATATAATTATTATTATAAAAAATAAAAAACTAGATATTGGAAAATAGGTATTTTTAATCATAACTATATCATTATACAATTAGATTCCTATATTTTGTTGCAAGTAATAGATAAAAAAAGTATATTGTAATTGTATTTACTCCATCTATCGAATAACTAAATGACGTTCGTTACGTCGCCGTCTATACTTAGCAGGTAATATTTATTTTCCTTTTCATTAATTACTGAGCTATAAATAACAATTATTATAAATACATTTTCATTATATTTCTAAGTCAATTAGATATTAACGATACTAAATTATTATGTATCGGAACGTTCACTTATTTTCAAGAATATGTGGGTAGATGAAAAAAACAAACGTTGTCATGCATCTGCACAACAACATTGATTCAGTGTACTTTCATTAATCGTAACAAAACCAACAACTATGGATTTAGATGATTATTGCGTGTTTCAAACATCTCAAAACGGGAAAAGACAGTTGTTTTATAACGGATATTCATATTCAGTAAATAGAAACAGGGGTGATTTGTTTTATTGGTGTTGTGTAGAGAAGAAAAAAATACATTGCGGTGCGTGTGCAGTTACGAGCAAGGTAGGCGAAAATCATGTATTGAAAAAGCTAAATGGAATTGAGCACTCTCATGAACCTCATGAAGAACGCTCAAGAATTTTAAGTATGAGAGCATCCCTAAAAAGTAAAGCTGCTGACACCTTGGAAATTCCTGCTCAATTAATACAGAAGCATATACAGACTACACCTACCAAACTTGCACCGCATATGCCATCGAAGGATGCTATGCGAATGATGATACACAGACAGAGGACTCGTATTTTGCCTACAGTACCACATGATTTGGAGAAGTGGAAAATACCTGAAAACTATCAGAGAATAGATGATGAAGAGCATTTCTGATTGGACGTTACCACTGTAATGGTGTGACGGTTTTGGTTTTTCAACAAAACAGAACATAACTCTTTTACACGGATCTTCAATGTGGTTAATGGATGGTACGTTCAAGTGTTGTAAAAACAATTTTAGTCAGATTTATTCAATACACGGTGTTGTGGGTCCACCTGAAACCTGTCGAGTCTTACCGTTAGCTTATGGACTATTAAGTCATAAAACTGAAAATGTCTACTACATATATTTGGAAATTATAAACAGATTCGCCTATAATAAACTGAAACTGAACTTGAACCCACGATTAATAATGACTGACTTTGAAAAATCAGCCATTAATGCAATCAAAAGAGTATACCCAGAGAGCAGCCAAAAATGCTGTTATTTTCACCTAACGCAGACTATTTGGAGACACGTGCAATCTGCTGGGTTAGCCACAAAGTACAGAAACAGCTTTGATTTTGCACATCAAATACATCATTTGTCTGCATTACCTTTTTTGCCACCACAGGAAATCCCAGCGGCGTTTGAATTCATCAAAGAAGAAATTCTCCCAAATGACGCTGAAGAAATTTCGAAGTGGTTCTCCAAATACTACGTGGGATCGTATAAAAATTTGCCGCCACAAACAAACGCGAATGATACTTTGAAATTATCGATTATTAAGGTTACGCCTGTATTTCAGCCCAGCATTTGGTCCATTGTCGAATGCTTAGATGAGGGTTTGCCTATTACCCAAAACTCTGTTGAAAGCTGGCATAACAGGTGGAACTGTTTATTAAGTCGCAAAAAACTTAATATTTACAAAACCATCCAAGAATTACAAAAAGAGCAAAAAAACACACAATGTGAAGTCGAAAGGATCAAAGCCCAAATAATTAAGAAAAAATCGAAAAGTAGATTTTATAAAAAACTCAAACAACATTTGGCCCAAAAAGATAATATGGATTTAAAAGATTTTTTGTCAGGACTCGCTTATATATGTCATATTAAGAAATAGTCACGAAAGCACTTTGTTTTCATCAATGTGTCTAATTGTATAATGATATAGTTATGATTAAAAATACCTATTTTCCAATATCTAGTTTTTTATTTTTTATAATAATAATTATATATACATTAGTGTTAGCGCTTTATTTTGTCGAGCGAAAGTTGTGTCGCGCTATCGTTCGTCGGTCAAAAGTTCTGTCGCCCTATCGTTTGTCGAGAAAACAATCAGTCGCACTATCGCACGTCGAGCTGATGTGCTGTCGCACCACTGATTGTCGACATACTGTACTGTCGCCCTAACATTTGTCGTGTAGTTGTTTGTCGCAACCATGATACGGAGTCCGACAAACGCGGGTGAAACCGCAGAAACATTTAGTTATTGCATATTTTTAAGCAACCATGCGTCACACGGCTAGATCCCTGGAACAGGCGTTGTCTTTTAAAACAAAAAGAAAAGAAAATACAATTCCTAGAACGGGTAGAGTTATTGGGTTTCTGTCAAGGAAGTTTCTGTAGGCCAAAGTTTACAAAATAGACCCACAGGATGGTAACCTTTTACCCTAGTATTAGACGCTTGCATAACTATTGATATCACTCGCATAATTGTATATAAATGATATTTGAATACAGTTAGGAATAAAGCAATATATTTACACTTGCATACTCAATTACAAATGAAAGAAAACGCATTAACTCTTTGCTCCAGCAGGGAATCGAAGCTAAGTTCTCATGCATTTACTATCAGTACGTCACCTAGTTAGTCTAAATATATACAACCATATTAAAATACTATCAAGCTTATTGCAGACATACCTACATAGATTCGCGTCTGTTTCCCAGAGGGGTAGGCAGAGACTACGGATTTCCATTTGCTACGATCCTGACACTCTTCTCTGGCTTCATTCACTTTCATCACATTCCTCATACACGCTCGCCGATTTAAGGTGCTCTTAACCTGGCCTTTGTCCAGAACGTCTCCGATCTGATCGAGAAACGTTCGCCTAAGTCTTCTCCTTGCGACTGTTCCATTCACGCCTACTAGCCTTTTAAACTTTCTTAGTCAGTCTTTTCTTTTTCTTTCTACATGCCCAAACTAGCTTTACATACTCTTTTCTATTCTCGTCACTATATCCACTTTCAGGCCGAATCTCTCTCTAATCACACTATTCTTTGTTCTATTTTTCAGCTTATTGCACACACACTAAAGCAATATAGCGGATACTTTGTGTCCATGGTCGTCCTACATATGTATACAGAATCTCACGCCTTTATCCCCAAAGGGCTAGGCAGTATTATATAACACACATATACTATAATTTTAGACCCCATATAACAGAGGTAAATCAGGTAATTGAGTAGTAGGGCCTCGCTGATTTCAGTATGAATAGCCGGCTCGCCCGGGAAAGGACTTCCCTCTCGAAGAATATCGACGTAAAATACCAGTATTCCTACTTTTGTGTTTCGTTTGATGAGTGTGAGTGCCGGAGGCTCAATCACCTCCTTTCCCTCTTCCCGCTCCTTCTCTTGCCCACTTCCTAAAGAGTCGTTCCCTTTAAGAATGGAAGAAGAGAAAAGGAAGTTCCCACTTCCTTTTCTCTTCTTCCATTCCTAAAGGGTCGGCATCACTTGCGCGTAAGTTGTCACGGTAGCCTATGGACGCCTGTCCATAGGCTACCGTGACCACTTACTATCAGGTGGGCTGTATACTTGTTTGCCACCTTAGTTGTATAACAAAAAGAAAATTGCCGTCAACCGGTCACAATTCCAGAGGCCATGCTGCCACTGCGAATTTCTTAATATAAAAATACCAAATTCAGTTTGTTTTCCCGGGAATATAACCCCAAGACTTTTTGCATAGTATTCACAACCACTCCGCCACAGAGATAGTAACAAAAATGACTTAATAGTATTAAGAAAAAAGTACCCGCAGTGTCCCAGACTCCTTCCTGCTTCTCAGAATTCGTTACCAAGAAAACCTAATTAATACCAATTTGCCTGACTCGGGAATCGTAGTCTGCTAAATGTGAATATAATACACATATATTTAACTCTTTCGGGATTTAAACCGGGTTTGATAGATCTGTGAGTATCAAAGTTTATCCCAAGTGTGATGTTAAATTATTGTTATTAAAAACCATTTCTTTTGTCCATTCATTCATTCTAAGAATCTGTGAGCAATACAAGTTATAGACATGACCGATATTATTACTAACCATTTGATTGACCGATATAAATATTTACAGATTTACGCCTATAACCAAAATGGGTATGCAGAGTTGTGTTATTGCACTCAAAATTCCTCAACTATTTTTTTTATAATGTAATAATATTCTATCACATACATTGTACACACAACACCATCTAGCCCAAACTAAGCGGAGCTTGTACTATGGGTACTAGACAATGGCTAAACATACATATATACTTTTTTTGTAAATACATACATATTATACATACAAATACCCAGACCAAGGCCAACATCCATGTCCATGCACACAAATGTTAGACTTGTGCGGGAATCGAACCCGGGATTTTAGGCGTGGCAGTCGGTTATACTAACCACTACGCCATCGATGCCGCCCATATTAAGTCCCACGACAGAGCGTATTGCCCTCTACTAGGTGATATTACGAGACACCGTGCTGTTTCTTATCAGTTTCATCGTATGGAGCCCTACTCCGCAAACAGATTTTTTTCAATGAAGAAATTTTTATCCTTTTGTTTTGTTATAAATAAAATTTTAAATTGTTTTGTTCAGGAAATGTTAAATCATTTTTGAAAAATGCAATATCATTTCACGCGGTAATCGAACCTGTGGCTTTGCGAACATCAACGCAAGCAACACCACAGACCAACGACGCAATGCGTGACCCACATATTTTAAAATAAAACATCTTCTGTTAAATATAACATTCAATAAAAGGCTCATATCTAACAACAAAGCTCAAAGAACAATCGCCAACAAACATCGAAACGCACAAAACAAAGCATAACGCTATCTATGCGATGCGTGCATGTATTGTAGGCATGGAGGGGCGAAGAGAGACGGGAGGGGGGCGCGGCAAGGCTCCGGTGCGCAAATACTCGCTGCATACAATGAGTGCCAAAGATCGCATCCCGGACAAAAACCGCGGCACGTGTAACTACAGTGCCGAATTCGACGTGCGTTTTCTATGCACTTTTGTTTTTATTGATAATTATTTGGAGTGCAATTATGTGACGTATAATTATGTATTGTATACGACGTTAAAATAATTGAAGTGACGTGTCAAAGATATTTTGTACAAATTGAAATGACAGTTTATTTTTAAAACCGGTTTCAATTCAATTTCTTTGTCATGCCAAAACAAATTATTTTAACTGCGATTTTGTCTACAAATCGGCCTTCAAATTCAATATACGTATAATAGGCTCACTGTTGTCTGTATGAATAGTCAGGTGCTTCAGTATTCCACTTGCTACGAGCTTTGGCATATTCCTCTTGCTTCCTGCACCCTTATCGCTTTCTTCATGTATGCTCGTCGATTTAGGGTACATAACCTGATTTTCCTCCAGAATGTTTCTAATATTGGTAAGAGAATGTTCGCCTGGATCGTCTTTATAGTTTTATGTTATATATTAAATTTCTCTTCTCTGCATCCACCAACCGTCTAAACAGATAAATTAAATATGACCCAAGTTTTTATTATAATAATGGTAAATAAAAACATCGTAACAACCTCAAAATACTGTAAGCTGTATAATAGTTTAGTAGCATTTGGCTAGAGTATAAGCAGTGAGGGTAGTAATGCAAGATGGATATACATTTGGCCCAATTATAATTAATAATATTAATCTTAAAAATTGTTGCGTCATTCAAAAATGATTTGATCCCGTATTCGATTTTCGATTTATACGTTGTCGTAATTCGAATAACGTAAGAATATTCCCATCACGTTTGATGGGCACGTTGATAAGTTTTTGTGGCCGATTGAGTTGATGGCGTTCTGTTTCTTTAAGCGTTTTGCTCTAGAATTTGGTTGAACCTTCGGCTTTACATTTGTTTTTGTTTTGGCTAATTCATAACATCGAACAGTACAAAACCAATTTCTTTCTGCAAACACTTAGATTATGGAATTACCTCCTTAATATATATTGGCCAAGAAATTAAATTATTTGATTCTTCAAGACGATTTTACAATCGCTTAGGCCAAGAGGTTTTAGCTACCTTAGCTATTACAAGAAAATACGCGTTGTATTTAAGGTTTTACTGGTATTAATTTCTTTTACTTACTTCATTTTACTCCTAAACCATTTAATTCTATTATTTATACATTATGTAACTATTTAACACAACAATACATGTTACACCTACACTGACTAACAAACAGTAGCTCCGATCAGGAAATACAAACCAATAAAAACATCGTTTCGTACATTTACACTGAGTTGGACTTAATAAATTCAAGTAATGATTCGTCCTGTATTATTTAATTCATAGAATATCAGAATAAAACCTTTGTTACATACCATTAGCTGTTTATCATTCAATACGTTAACTTCTGATCGACTAAGAAATGAACCATTACAACGGTTACAAATGATGAATTAGATGCTTATTACTTTGAAATATCAATCATTAATACTGAATCATTGATGATAGATGATACTTGTTTTTCATGTGATTTTAAGTTTATTTGAGTGTAATGCTGTAACATTTAACTAAGCAGGACTGTATTAATGAGCCAATTCCTATTGCTTCGTTATTTAGTGAGTATTAACAAAAGAGCGTGTGCTCGCATCAAACCTTTGTTCTAGCTAAAAAGCATGGATTGGAAAATAACCTACCCATTATGGCCGACTGTAAAGCATGAAGTTCTTCAAAATGGACCTAAATGCTAGTGTAATAGGCGGGCCCACCTATGGCCTTATTGATTAAAAAAGGCCCTTAATAGTTTGTGATGATTAGCAAGAATATTAGTCTGTAAGCTTTCAGTAAAAATAAATAAATAAAATAAAATAAATAAATATTATTTTTTAATATATCGTACACTATATATAGGACAGATTGTACTTTAAAATATGCCACTTATATAAATATTACATATGTATATATAAATTAGTTCTTGCATTATAATGCTTAAAATAAATGCGACACAGATCATTATGATTAAACCAATTGTTATGTCATTAAATTCCTTTTTAACATTGGTTGCTATTTTTTTACGGCCGATTTATTTAGCCATTCGCCATTGACATTAACATAACATAATTATTATAAATCTTTTATCCTTTTCACGTGAGTATTATTAGAAAGAGATGTCGTGAGATTAAAATTAGTTTAGTCATAACAACAAAGTGGGCTTCATCGCCTTCATTCACACGTTGGCGTATCGCATATGTGTATTTGGTTTTTATATTCGTTACTTTACGTAATGGCAGCGCACGTGTTGTTTTGTGCCTACAGTTTTCAACAAAAAGTCCTATCGTAATACTGCTGGTACATTTTTAGATATTAACATTAACGAACAGACATGGCTTTGGACCATTTTGTACCGAAGTACCACAAAGCGTGCACTAATATACGTCAAAGCATCTTTATTCACTGTCAAATAGTAACTGTCTTCCTAATGTACAATGTACATGTAAAATGTACTCTGTGGGTAACCGTTTTTAGAAATAATACAAATTCCGGTTCCAAAAGCAAATATTTTAAATCTTGGCACGTGTCGCCTTTTGTCTATTTTAAATTTTCTTGGCGAATAATCAATGGGATAGTTTGGCACTCTTATGTTATACCTATCACACCATATAGAAACAATGTAAAAGTTAACGAAAAAGTCAATAACGTAAAATTAGAGGAACACAAACAAAAAAATAAATATTATTCCGAATGCGTAGTTGATATTAAATAAAAATTCCAATGCGGACCTGTAATCGCATTGTACAATAACGTCATTCACGCACACACATAAACGCACTGCCGAATTTTGTGGATGTATTTTTCTAGCCAGTGTGTATGTGTGCAGCGCAGCGCCGGTGGCCCGCGAGACGGAGATACGTAGGAATGAATGCGAGCGAGCGAGAGGCGGTTACCTAGTTATATAACGCATTATTTTTATAATTAACAAACAAAATTTGAGAGATACGGCTGTGCGACCCTGAGAGAGGCCAGTGATCCCGCCGAACGAAAATTTGCACAGCTCGAATGTGGGCGACCTCGGCCGTAGTTGCACGCGGTTCTCCCACACACACACACACATACATATACAACGCACACACATAAATGGGGGAAAATTCTCGATTTCCGTGTACGAAATTGCTAAATGCGATCTATTTAGAAACTGTAATGCAGTTTTGTGAGGAATAAAATTGTATTTTACGAACGTATTCACATATTTTGGTCCACATTTTCGGCAGCCGAAATATGTGGAGTAATTTCGTTTTAGATAATATTGTAAACGAAAAAAAAGAGATGCTATCTCTTTGACATCAAATCGAATTAAACTGACTGACAATTAAGTGTTATCTTTACATGATTAATTATGTTTAAATTGTCATAGAATATAATAATTATGTAACAATTTTATGATAAATGATGCAGGAATATGTCTATATGTTTACAGCTGATTAATATTACTTATAAGTATTAAAACTTATTATCTATTTGTGATTTAAATGTAACACTAAAGTTAATATGTATGTGTATCATTATGTTAGTATATTTTTGAAGGGATAGGCAGAAGAGTAGAACGTTTTACAAGCGATATCTAGGTCTTGCGTGATAAAAGGAGTGCGTATTACCGTGTAAGATGTACTAGTAAATTCAATGTTTGTCCCAAAACGGGACTCGAATTTTGGAGTAAGGGCGTTACTAGGCAGTAGATAACGGATAGAAGTATTAAATTTTGGCAGTTTCGTATCAACTTAAATAAATCTACATGACTTTTCCTACAAGTGTTTAAGTGTTTTATTTTTATAGTTAGGTATACAAGGTGGCGCAAAGGTAATGTCATAGTGTGAATTGGCTACCATTATGTTAGAAATTTAAAAAATTGCTCTATTTTCATGAAAAGTTTATTTGAAAATGTAAAATTAAGGTGATTAAGATATAAAAAATGACCACCTTCCTTCCGAGTTGATGCACAATTTTATTGTGCTCGTTTTGCGGCATTTTGAATTGTTTCTCGCAAAATAATTGGCTCCAAATTGACGATTTCTTCTTCAATGTTAGCTTTCAAGACTTGTAAGGTTTGGGGTTTGTTATGGTAAAAGCGAGATTTCAAAAAGCCCCAATGGAAGAAGTATGGCACCGTTAGCTCGGGTGATCTGGACGGCCAGTTCAAATCTCCAAAACGTGAGATCACTCGGCTCGGAAATTTGTGTCCCAAAATCTCCATCATTGCCCGAGCTGTGTGAGCGGTTGTTCTGTCCTGCTGGAACCAACAATGCCCGAGACCCAATTGAGCTCCTTGCGGCAAAAAAAAAACTCGTTTAACATCTGCCTGTAACGCTCACCAGTTACAGTTACGATGGTGCCATCGGCGGCTTTTTGCTGCAAATGCCACACCAACCAGTCACTCTGAGGGGATGCAATGGCTCTTGATGCATTTCATGCGGGTTCTCTGTGTCCCAATTGTTCACGCACACGGAACACGACGACGAAGAAAACCACGACGAAATTAACGCTGCGTTAAAACAACAAACCGAAAATCCAAGGTCAAATAAGAAATGACAATAATTCCACGTTTTTCAGGCGTTTATCGCTCCAGGGCTTGTTGTCAACCAATTCTTTATCTGTCTAGAACACTGATGTCAAAGCACTATGAAATTTGACCCCATTTGCTAAAATTAAGGCACATTCACATCATGACATTACTTTTGCGCCACCTTGTATAATATAAGTATTATTATCGATAAAGATTATTAAAGTAGGTAGATATTTTAAATTCATGATTGTTCTTTTTTATTATTGTTATATTAATTGACATATTCGTATTAATTAATATTCTTTAAATTTACATTTTCACTTTAATTGTCATTTTATTTTTTTTCGATTATTTTAAAATATATGTATAATGTAAATTAGGTATATAGATTCAAATGTTGGCGTCATAGGTCATCGCAGTTTATTTAAAAGTTTAATTGTTAGGTACCTACTACATTACACTACGATATGCAAATAAATGGTCTGTGTAATTTTAATAACGATGACGTCACTGACAATTGTGCTGCTGCTTTGATAAATGAAGTAAATGTAATAGTATTGTGTAGTTTATTTCTAATATCAATGTCAAAGTCTAGAAAATTTATTCATTTAGGTCTAAAGTAACACTTATAAACAAATCAAACTACCTACCTATTTTTAGGTCTAGTAGACCTATTTTTTTAGAAGTTCTATCATTACTGAATTTTGCTACATACGCACCGACAACGTGCGATGTAATTTCATGATGATCGGTTGGGTAGTTAAGGCCTCAAAGCAAACAAACAAACTCACATTCGCCTTTATACCAATAGTTAAGATAAACAAACATACAAAAATTCAAGTAATTCCTCTTTATAACTCTTATATCAAATAGGCTTCTTGATTAAGTCGTTCTTATCATTTCTACGTACAAAGTCTAACGCCTACATCCTCGAACACCCTGGGCAAAGTTAAAGTCAAAGTCAAAAATAATTTATTCATTTAGGTCACAAAGTAACACTTATGAACGTCAAAGTATATAGGTTAGTGAATTTACTAAGTTACTGAAGCTACATTTAGGTTAGTTGCTAGGTTCAGGCAAAGGGTAGAGCCTATGAGAAGAAACCTGCAAGAAACTCACGGCCACTCTTTTAAATCACCAGGAAAGGATATACCATAGGATATACCATAGTACTATACGCCTATTTCCCAGATAGTTAGGCAGAAACTACGGATTTCCACTTACTACGATCTCGGCATACCTCTCTTGCTTTATTCATGTTCATTATATTCTGTTGGCACAGTAGGCGACTTAAGGTACTCTACTCCTTTCTTCAAATTGTTCCCGATGTGATCATAAGACATTCGCCGATGTCTTGCCTTTCCGGCATTCTCATTCACATTTGCCTTATATACTTTCTAAGTCAGTCTATATGTACGTCGTAAAGAAATAGCGAAGAACTTAGGAGTTACTACATACTGGGCCATTGGTGGTGACCGGTGGCTAAGACGAGGATGGTGGATGCTCTAGTAGCTTGTCTTACTCGTCGTTAAACTGGTGTTCAAGCTGCTAGTAGCTGGTCGAGGCCCCAACCAGGCACTAGTGGTTTTAACTGGTAGCGTAAAGTATCTACTAGTAGCAAAATCATTTGTAGAGCCGGTTGAAGACGGCGACTGTGGTCGAGTGTGTTCGGACGATAGGCCGAAGGAGCACCAAAATAAAAATATAATTTCTAGTTGTGTATGCCCGCTGCTCCACATGCATTTATCCCAAGGAAACGCCTTACAAAATATGCTATCTCTGTTCAAGTATTATCCAAACCCATTTAGCGTTTTTTTGCGTGATTGAGTAACATACACACATCTACATACTGGGCCATTGGTGGTGACCGGTGGCTAAGACGAGGATGGTGGATGCTCTAGTAGCTTGTCTTACTCGTCGTTAAACTGGTGTTCAAGCTGCTAGTAGCTGGTCGAGGCCCCAACCAGGCACTAGTGGTTTTAACTGGTAGCGTAAAGTATCTACTAGTAGCAAAATCATTTGTAGAGCCGGTTGAAGACGGCGACTGTGGTCGAGTGTGTTCGGACGATAGGCCGAAGGAGCACCAAAATAAAAATATAATTTCTAGTTGTGTATGCCCGCTGCTCCACATGCATTTATCCCAAGGAAACGCCTTACAAAATATGCTATCTCTGTTCAAGTATTATCCAAACCCATTTAGCGTTTTTTTGCGTGATTGAGTAACATACACACATCTTCACCAATTTTCAAATTTATAATACTGGTAGGATAGCCTAAAAGTGCACAAACTCGTTCATAATATATATACGAAATATATAAGTACTTCACTTCCGCTTTTCGATGTACCTACGCTATATTAAACCGCATAAGGCCAAGGCCTTTCCAACAGAGGCCACACGGCCTGATGCAATTACAGATAATCACGTTGATTCGGATGTCACATTCTAATCTCATCGTATCTCTTTCTAACATTAGCTGTCAGATAAGGATGGAAGATTACTAATCCTGTCGATGGAGTTTACTTGTTTGACATTTAAATATTGTGTACCGCGAAAGGAAATGTGTGATTTCTCTTCACGAAGATATTGTTCTATAGAAAGAATCTGCAGAAGGTCAGTGGCTGTTTTTTGCTGTTGATGGCAGACGGGCCAGCGTCACCACTGATGGTAAGCAGACACCGCCCTCATGAACCTATGATACGTTTTTTTGGCATTGTTCCTGCAAGACTGCGCATATTGCGCATATAGGTGGACACCTCGATGCTGCTACTATACCGTGCGTTGTGGGTTCGAATCCCACACAGGACCATAGATTGTGTGATTGCGTGATTTGTTCCGGGTCTGAGGGTTCTTTTTATCCGTTGTTTGAATGTTGTAAAGTCCCGTGATATAGAAATAATTAAAAGGGCAGGAGTAGTTTTCAAAAAACCATGGAAAAGCCTCACCCTATCATAAACCACATCAGTGGCAATCTGGCAAACACACGGTCTTATGCCTGATGTTAGGCGGACTGTGGCCTATGTGAAGGTGACGAGGGTAGAAGAAGGAAAGTGACGACGGTAAACGAAGGAAAGCGCAAAGAGGATAATGGGCTGCCGGCGCTCTCACCGAACGAAATGCAACATTACGTAAATTACTACTTTACGACGATATTCTGTGAGAAGGTAATTCGTAGTGCTTCGCTGATTGATCCTGCCCATTCATACCGAAACAAGCACGGCCGTAATACTACTATTTGCTACTAACCTTATGTCCTTTGCACAGGCAGTACTTTACCTTACTCTCTTGTTCAAATATTATCTATAGTATGTAATAGAGGAAAGATTTGATTTTTTGTTTGTTTATTTGTAACGATTTAACGCAAAAACCATTAAAAAGCTATATCATCACCGAATAACACAGATCATATTTTATTTTAAAAAATAGTAGTGCTACTTACATAACCTAACCTATTTTTACGCGAGCGAAGCCGCGGGCAAAAGCCAGTCTCTTATATTACAAGTGGTTATCAGCTAATGAAGCCCCGTATCATTAGGCAGACCCTAAGTACTACCTTAATCCAGTAAGTCTCTAGAATCCTATTTTCTTGGAAACAATCCTGTTTATTTCCAAAAGAAAAAACTACCATAAATACATTGTTATTTGTTTCGTAATCTTTACAAGAACTTCTGATAATTCTTATTATTTCGGATGTTTGCTTTGTGAACATAGCATTAAAAGGGTAACATCATTTTTTTATCTATTTATACGTTACGTTCCACTTTTCCGATACGAAACCTTTGGTAAACGAAATCTAATCACACGTATTTAGAAAGAAGTTAAATATGATTTAGATTATACTGAATGTCAACGATTGGAGTTCAAAAGGCGCCAGGCAACTATAACGCCTATCGACGATTCCAATACGACGGCTAACATTCAACCATTCGACTCTGTAAAGAAAGTCGCTTTATGCCAGCATATTGACAAAGACTACTACCTACTACCAGCACAGAATCTACTTTGTTTAAGGTCTTGGATCGATAAACTAGTGCGATCACTAAACAATTCTTTGAAATTAAACTACTATATACGGATTTTATGGCGTTGTTTATTTGACACTTTATTACAAAATTTAGAAACTGTTACACTACTATTACTATTAAACTTTACTAATTTTAAGCTAATTAAATTATTGAAACTATTAAAACTATTTAGCCATGGTCACGGGGAGACTCATGGTCATGGATATGGTCTCCCCGTGACCATGGCTGCTGAAAAGGCACCGAAACGTCGGGGAAAGTGTAAACATAAATATAAATAGTACAATAGTATAGTAATAGTATAAATAGTTTTAATAGTTTCAATAATTTAATTAGCTTAAAATTAGTAAAGTATACACAGATAAATAAATTCATACAGACATAACCAAAAACCTTCTCATATTGCATTGACTACTGTACTGTACTGTAAACTACTTTTAACGGGTCTGACCACGGGATACTCATTGTGACCATGGCTGCTGAAAAGCAACCGAAACATTGGGGAAAGTGTCAATTTTAACAGTAATAGTCTAAATTATCTTTTTTTCTTTTTTATACAACTAAGGTGGCAAACAAGCATACGGCCCTGATGATAAGTGGTCACTGTAGCCTATGGACGCCTGCAACACCATAGGCATCACTTGCGCCTTGCCGACCCTTTAGGAAAGAAAGTGGGAAGGAGAAGGAGCGAGAAGGGGAAAGAGGGTGAAACTCACCGAACGAAACACAACAGTAGGCATACTGCTATTTTACGTCGATATTCTGTGAGAGGGTAGTTCTTCCCCGGTCGAGCCGGCCCATTCATGCTGAAATCAGCGAGGCTCTACTACTCATACGAAATGAAACTAAAGGAAGTGTTTTTAAAATAAAGCCGAAACGATAACATCCGTAAACAGTAGTTTAATTACATTTGCGTAAACATAACTCCTTCGCTTTAGGATCGAATTAGGAAACTAATAATTTTGTCAATGTTATATAGTTATAATTAGCTCAAGCCTACCTATTTCGCTTATTGATATTTCGTTCAGACCTAGCACGAGAGAATAGATCTGTTAAAAACCTTTTCTTCAAATGTTTTGATGACCGAATTTTATTTTGACAATATCACGATGCGAGTAAAGAACTGTCACCATTGGCCGTTCGTCACGTGTCATATCACACATAAGCCCATACTGGCACTCGACCGCAGTGTTAATATATCGGTGACGTCATACCTTGGCCTTGACTACTGTTGCGTTTAAGGTCACGCAACTCTCGAGGTTAGCTTATACATTTTGAAAAGCACATGTAGTAACACGCTTTTAATCACGGAATAGTGATACTGATCCGATGAAAAAGGTCTTAAACTTCATGATTTATGGAAACCTGCGTCGCCAGAAATATATTGCGAGGTTGTAGAAGCGAAATTAAACCTTATACTGTCGACATAAAGTATATATTTCCTATTATGTCGTTGTTATATTAATTATATTCTTTTTCAAATTCAAAATGTCACTGTTTATGCTGCTATTCGAAATTGAGTTCTATCTTATTATCAATAGGTATGATATTTGCATATAGTTCGATAACGTTTGTTCTATCAGTCAAGTACACATGGCCAGCATTAAAGCACGCACATGCCACTTCCTTCGTCCTGAGTGCTTTGTGTTTTCATTCTAATGTAAGTACATCTCGATCAAACGATGATAGCCTCCCCCTCTCGAATCTCTCGCTCACTCTTATGGAGCAAATAAAAAATTGGAAAAGGACGCATTTATCCAAGACTTTGCATACATACCAGTAGCGTAATCGTATTATTATATAATTTCATAATAGCTTAACGGATTAGGTATCGTTTTTGCGATTTGATGGTCTTGGGTTTGAATTTGACAGCCTGTAAAGATCCCTTAAGCAAAGAAGCGATAATTAGCTTATTACACTGATAAGACACTGTTCACTCCATCGTTTTACTATAATACATTGATTGTTTTATGTTCAATCCTATACAGAATGAAAATATGTATGACGTGTAATCTACAGACAATGTCATATTTTTTATACATCAAAGTGGCAAACTGTCTTACATTGCCAGATAGTGAGAATTTACCAAAACCTATGATCGCTTGCAATGCCAGGAGTATCACTTACGCATCGCCTACATTAGTGAAAAAGCGTAAAAGGTGGAATAAAAGAAAAGGGATGAAGATATAATATTATGTATTTCTTCTATACGTGTATGTTTGTATATCACTAAACTTCTCGTAAACTGCTGAACCAATTTCATATTATATTTTCTGTGTTTTTCGATGGATCTCTGGATCATTTAGGATCTTCTGTATTCGAAAAAGTCGAAAAAATAACTGATTAACTTAAAATATTTATACAATATATAATTTCTATATAAAAGTGTTTTTAAAAGCTTTTGATCCAAATTTCCCAGATAGACTACGCTTAAACAAGGTCCGTTCCCGTAAGAACCTGACTACCTAGTAGAAATAGAACAGTCGTATTAAAAAACACTAGACCACAAACATTAAGACATGCATCCATGCAGAGGCCCTTAGAAGTTTTATCTAAAGTGGGATGGGACGCCCATCAAGGTCGGTTCACAGCTGCGCTATAGAGCTACAGTCATGTACTAGTACGTAGTCACAGTAGGTGTATAAGATTATAGCTAGGTATGGGTGTAATTTATCTGGGTCATGGGAAAGGGTGTTTAATGGACGAGTATTTGTAAATATTTTGGATGAAAAGCGACGCCTGCCTTCTTTTCTTTACTTCTCGTCTGCCTCTGTAGTGAATGCAACTGCTATGCGTAAAGTCTCGGGTGTGATTTTCGAGGAAGTGTTGTAGGGATTTTTGGAGCTATGCCAGATAGACGCCAAGGCTCGCTTCTATTAGTGAGATCTAAAACCAGAACTGGCGTGAATGCCGCATCTTTGCCTACCGCTTAGATGATATAGCCTTCTATGTACTAAATTATAAATACGTAAGTGTTGGTTTATACTTTTTTACGCAGCAACAAAACAAGAATTTGTCATGCAAAGCGATAGTTTATGGGCCAAAGTATGACATATGTAGAATACTTTTTATCCGGATAACGATAACTAAGCTGCGAATTACTAAAGATTATTGAATTTTTTTTAAATGTTTCGAAAAACTTAGGTTGCAAATTACTAGTACCTACTCTTGTTAACCCCTCCAGCTAAGCTAATATGCTTGTGTCAATGTTGTGAGTAGGTACGCATCAATCATACGACCCTACATTGAGCTGCTTAGGCAGATCCTACACAAGACGAATTTTTAAATAGAAAACCATATTATATAAATTATTTTAGGCTAGTGTAAATGGAACAGTCGCAAGAGGAAAACCTAGGCGAACGTTTCTCGATCAGATCGGAGGCGTTCTGGACAAAGGCTAGGTTAAGAGCTCCTTGAACCGACGGGCGTGTATGAGGAATGTGATGAAAGTGAATGAAGCCAGAGAAGTGTGTCAGGATCGTAGCAAATGGAAATCCGTAGTCTCTGCCTACCCCTCTGGGAAACAGGCGTAAATCTATGTATGTATGTAAAAATTATTTTTGTTAACATGCATTATCAATTATCATTAATTCAACAAGCGACTCAAAGTATACATTGTACTGTCATAGTTATTTATACCATAGATATGACCCTGCATTTTATTACTCCAGTGTGCGCCGCCAAGGCCTTTCAGAGACACCAAAGGCTGTATTCAAGGCCCTTGTTATATGTTTTTCTGGTTTTAACTTATTTCAGGAAGTGTTGATATTTAATTTGTTTATAATGTTATTATTACCTATATCGAGATGAAAAAGTTATTGAAATAGATAAATGATGTAATTTTTGTAGGGAGTTAGCTGTCCCTTTTTTTGTAATTTATCTTTAGGTTCTAGTTTCGATTTTAATATGAAGATATACGATAGAAGGATATGAGTGAATTAGCGGTGTGCATGGTGCATGATAAAAGAAATTTGAAAATGGTATTATCAGGCATCTAAACTATCAATTCGTAGTCATTGAGTATAATTCGAATCGTAATCGATTATTCGAAACTTGATCTGATGATGACACGATTGATATGAGTCATGGTCAATCGATATCGACGATGTTTTGTATGTCCACAAACAACAGTGAAGAACTTTTTTAAAGTCTTCCACCTGATACTTACATAGCAAATTTAAATATCGCGTACCGTAACCGAAAGTTGGTATTCGTTTTCATTCACCTACTCTAAAGGTACTACGCAATTAAATAATCAATATTTGTTAAAGATTCGAAAATCTTGACTTGCGTTTTTATTCATATAATTCGATTTTTATAGATAATCGAGTATAGTGTAGCATTTGTTTATGGATATATTATACTACTCTCTTTAAGTTTTACTATTATTAGAAACCAGCTCCTGCAAAAGGGTCATAACTAATTTTAAAAAGCCACATGTAACCAATAATAAACTCAGACTGAGCAGCAATCTTTGGATTACACAAACCTCGGGTTTTGTATGTCCAATAAGTTACAACAAAGTGCGCTTTAAGCTAAACGTCCACAGGTCGGTATCGTTCGCATCGGACGCGCCCCACGCGCTCGCTCTGATATTAAGTTTTCTTTTTTAGATGTTTTTGCATTTTTACCTCTTCTGCTAACAAACAAGCAATAACGACAAATTGTTCTACTTCGCTTTCCTTCATTCTCACAAACACACGTACGATCACTAAGAAAATCCGAATGAAACTGGCATCTGCAATCCGATTGCTGGTACTTACGTCGGCAATCCGATCGCTGCCGATACAGTGGACGCAGTATAAAAAACTAATGCGTTTCATGCGATGCGTCCGATGCGTACGATACCGACCTGTGGACGGTTAGCTGTAGTCAAAGTTCTGAAATCAAATATTCAATCTAATTAAATTGCCATGTTAGATCCGTATTATAAGTTATCGCTTCGCTTGTGCATATGTTTTTTTAACAAGAAATTTGTATGGTTACACGGGCCCAGGAAAGTGCCCGGTAGATATCAACAGACTTACCGCTTATAACATCGTAACCTAAATGCATAGCTTGCGAAAATTGGGTGTAATACATTTCTGCTAAGCAAAATAACTACAAACAATACAATATAACACTATATAATGTATGAAAAGTGGCTATTGGATATATACGTTAGTTTTATTTCATTATTGCATAAGAAATGACGGTTAACCAAAATATATTTTATATTAAAGCCATTGTTTATAATATAAGCACCTTAAACCGGCGAGCGTATATGAGGAATGTGATGAAAGCGAATGAAGCCAGAGAAGTGTGTCAGGATCGTAGCAAATGGAAATCCGTAGTCTCTGCCTTCCCCGCTAAGCAAACAGGCGGGAATCTATGTATGTATGCTTATAATATATTATATTTATGAAGTCGATATGTATGTGCACTGTATATATGTATATACATATGTATGTTCACAGTTCAGTCCACTAGAGAGCGTATTTTAGGGTTCCGTACCCAAAGGGTAAAACGGGACCATATTACAAAGACTCTGCTGTCCGTCCGTTTGTCCGTCTATCACCACTCACCAGGCTGTACCTATCTCATGAACCGTGATAGTTGGACAGTTGAAATTATCACAGATGATGTATTTCTGTTGCCGCTATAACAACAAATACAAAAAAAATAGATTAAAATAAATATTCAAGGGGGCTCCCATACAACAAACGTGATTTTCTGGTCGTTTTTGCTCGATATTGATAACGGCAACAAGTAGACGCTTGAAATATTCACAGAATATTTACCTAGTTATATATTCACTTTAAAAATAAATATCTAATTAAATTAAAATAAAACAAATATTTAAGGGAGGCTCCCATACAACAAACGTGATTTTTTTTTATAATGGTACGGAACCCTTTGTGCGCAAGTCCGACTCGCACTTGTCCGGTTTTTATTTCTATTACTCCAATGCAAAATATTTATCATAAAATTAAATATGAAGACCAACAAAAGATACGTTAATATCGCAAGAGCTAGTATTTCGACGTTAATTTATTATTTTATTATGTTATGTGTTTAGATATAAAGATTATTATCATTCGCCAATGGCCATTCACTCGTTCATTCAACGTTTTTTGTGCACATTTAATCACTGTGTGATTCAACATAGTTGAAGAATTTGTTTGCTTTGTATATTTTGCAAGTAACTGCCTTGTCGGTTTAATGACGTAACCAGAAGCGAAGAAATCGTGAGGTCGTAGGTTTCATTCCAGGGTTGGAGAAAGTAATATCAGGTTTTTTATGAAGCAGCATGGCAGATGGAATTGTGTGCAGTACGTAAAAAGTTTATCCCTGATTACGACCTTTACAGAGCTGTGGAAATGTTGTAATGATAAAGTGCTTTACGTAAAGCCTTGGCAAAATGCTACTAATAATTAAAATGTGAAAGTTTATGAAGAAATTTGGATGTTTGAATCATCCTTCTTTATCCCAATAACTGTTTCCGTGCGATTTATGCATGCGAAGCCGTAGATAGAAGTAGTCTAGGTATTATATCCTAATAATACTATAAATATAGTATAAGATATTTGCATGTTTATTATTCAATCACTCGAAAAACGTTGAAAGGAATAAGATAAAATTTAGCCGTATGGCGATGCCTGTATGGCAGACTATCTCCTTGATAAATGCTTAGGATACTTGGTATCCCATATTCCCGTGGGCAAGGGCAAAGGGTTGAGAGGTTGAGAGTTCTCCATAATGTTCTCGAAGGCTGTCTGGTCTGGTGGACTATGCCCTTAGGCTAGACCATAGTCACACTGAGAAGAGGCCCGTGCCCAGCAGTGGGACAGTTTAATACAGGGCTGATATTATTATATATTATATTCTTGTGTCACGGAACAACTATTTGTGGATGCCGGAATTTTTGTTTCTTGTTATGATCGAACACTAACACTCAGTTTAATGGCGAAGCAAATACTTAAACATGCAGTCTACATTTGCGGAATGTTGATAAATTCAACTCAGTATTTCGAGTCACCGAGATTCTCTCACCGTAATATTACTTTGACAAGTATTCGTTTTCGTATTCTAGAATAATAGCGGTGTCAGTCTATTATCTAAGGTTTGATCCTGAGAGAGTTCTTGTATTCAAAATTATCATCGAACTTAGATTAGTAAATAGTTAGATATGCTATTCTTGTTTCTTGTCCAGTCTAGCTTTCAGCCATAATTTGTTATTGTTTGTAAGCCAAGAATTTCTTGACAAACTGAATTCAAATTTAATTAGTACCCAAAGGTAAAATTTGTCGATAGTATCTCCTTTATTCATTACGTGGAATTGAGGTTTGAGATAATTTAAATAATGTAATTATATTATGTAAAACTAGGTTGAGCCTAGGTTGGCAAAGCGCCAACTCATTATTATTTTTGGTTGATATTTTCTGAGAATCCTTGTATTACCTAACTAGGGATGAGACCAATTAGGCACTGAATACTGCCTACATACAATGTCATAGAACCAAAAAATGGATATTCACAAGATGGAGAAAAAGAAAGGAATGGAAAGATAAAACCAACTATTCTCATGGATAAGATAAACTAACCTTTCCCAAAGGAAAGACAAACCACCCTTTCCCATGGGAAAGATAAATTAACCGTTCAAGTGGAAAAGATTAACCAACCCTAGATACCAATTTTAATTCCTTCTCTTTTGGAACGGCAACACGTGATTGATACCCTTGATATTGCAAGCAGCTTTTAAGAAGAGGGCCCTACATAGTGGTCATAAGCAGGTCTGATATTGTATAATCTAGATTCAGTACAAAAATAAGTTTAAATAAAAATACACCTCTCGAAACTTGTAATTTTAGTAATATAAATTAAATACCCTATAAAGTACCCGAGTGATATCCATGGCATTGCAAGTGATTATTGGCTCAACACTCAATATTACTAGTACTACAGTTACCAGAAAGTATAAATCAGCCTATGAACGGTTGGCTAGAATGCTAACACATCACAAAATACCCAACCACAAAAAAGGTATTTCTTAAATTCAGTTAAAGTAAGTGTAGAGTACATACACACAATACACTTAATCACATTGTCCATAAAAGTGTCGGTAAGTAATTCATGTATGAAAACTGTGAACTTGATCATGGCCTTGAACTCGTACGAGCACGTTGCGGTGACGTCACACAAACAAAACACAGAACAAATTGCATAACATTAAGTATACGAGTATGTACGGTGGAAAGTGGCTTGACTGAGTTTTGAGGATTTTTATTTAGCGTTCGATATAGACTACATTTACATTTTTCTGAGTTACGTATCGCAATACTTAGAAGAAGGCCTCAACAACAGTTGTGTTGCTTACGAAATAAAGTATTTTATTTAAATATTATTATGTATTAGCACATAAAATCAACTCTGTTTAAAGCTGTCGAACTGCAGGCATGGCTTTTCTTTCGGCGAGGGAAGGGTTAGAAGGGCATGCTGGCTTGGCACACCTAACAAATCATCGAGAACATTATGGAGAGCTCGCAAACATGCAGGTTTCCTCACGATGTTTTACATTACTGTCAAAGCGGGTGACAACTGTTAAACGCATTTATTTTTGTAAAGTCAGATGTGCTGTCTTGGATTTCAACTCGTGTCCTCTGCGTGGTATAACAAGGTGTTTGCTAGTATATCTTTATTAGTCTTAGTGTAATGTTAAAACTCTTCTGGCACAGTATGCAGTGATTTGGCTTTGTCTAGAAAAGATGGCAATAACCGGTGGTTACCAACATCCTCACGATTACGTGAGCCATTGGCTCATCTGCTATCACAGTTAGATGTAAGCCTATCCCAAAACTTGTCACAACGTCGATCTAACACTCACTCTCCTTCTCCAAATGCTGGCAGCTAGCATGCCACTTGAAGGAACGTCACGTTTACCATATCGTCTATAAATCTGCAAGATATGCTGCTCGGCCAATGGGGTACATTTTTCAAGGGACATGTTGATAAAACAAGTTTAATACATGCAAATTATACCCCAGTGATTCTAGAAACAGCTGCTACCATATTCTATAAATATTACGAGGTTGTAAAACATTTTATTACTGTTTTAATTAATAAATCTTATTGTGGGATTTTATATTCTTTGGCGAATTAAATTTTTTAGAAAACTTTCAGTGTATGTTAAGTGATCTTATTTAGCAAGCTAAATTACGTTAGTATGACATTTATGAAAAATTAAAAGATTCTCATTCACACCAGTGTCAATTTTTATAACTTAGGTGGTAAACGAACATACCATATAAAAGTGAATGATTACCAAAACTTATAGACATTTACAACGGCGAAAAAATTCAGCTATTAGCTTTTTCACTAAACTACTGATACACCAGAAACCCAATAAGACATCGATATACTCAAATTGTAATCAGAATTCATGGCTTACTGACCTTCTATAGAGACTATCACAGATGTTGATGACTACATTGGTAGTCATATACTACCTACTCTCGTGATGCTTAAGAAAAACTATCTAATAAATAATCATTCATTCACTTCCCAGCTTGTTTCTTATTATTGTTTAATTGTTATGACACAATTTCTCTTATTCACCAGTCAGTCAGTTCACATGACCGATATAATGTCACAGAAATTCAGATTGATCACACTTTAGAACTGAGTATTGAGTCCTGCTAATCCATTCTAATACAAGACAAACTAGAGAAATTACTTTCAAACTAGTTAATAGTTCAATTGTTTACGGGGCTCCACGGCATAAATCTCAAAAACACTTTGCGGCAAAAATCTCCACAGCATTCAACGAATGATACAATCTTTGCTTTAGAAGTTAGAGGCTGACCTTTTGAGCATACATAGCCGTGACCATGAATTTTGAATCAAGTCCATTACGTAATCTATGTGCTCATCTTTCCTTAAACGTAACACCGAAGGAAAAGAAACTCTATCTCTTGGCAATTTAGTTGGATTTTGATTGACAGTATTTGGATCAAATTTGACGTGCCGGTTACTTGTTGCATCGCATTTTGGGGTTAACGCTAGTTCCTTATTGATATTTTTAGTGTCATCATAACAATTTAGTTACGTTTGTTTGGAGTTTTTTGCATGTGTGTGTAGTTGAGGTTATTTTGTCCTTTTTTTGGAGTTAGAACGGATATGTGTGGGTGTGCGAGGGAGGATGTATGTATGTGTATGTAAGATTTAAATTAACTTTTTATGCCTATTTTGTTATTAAATGCAGTGTTGAAAATGTTAGGTATTCAGTATCACCTTTGTTAATGGCCTAAGCAAGGTGTTAATGTTGTCTGTCGATTGTGGACTCATGACGATTACCGTGATTTGATTTCCAGGTCAACCAGATATTTTAAGCTTTAACTGTCAAGAAATTATCAATATAAAGAAGTTCGACGATAAAAATAAATAAGTAGCTAAACATTGAATAAATTTGTAAAAATATTTTATGAATTAATAATCCTAAATATTATTCTTTATTTCTAAACTACTTTTAAATAAAAAAATCTATAAACAACTACTGCAATAAATACGAACATTTGGTATAATTTTAAAACATAGTAGCAATCAAAATCTCCTGTTACCTGGTGGAGGATATATTCATCTCTGCTTACCTACCTATTCGAATATAAGCGTGCTTCTATATTATGAGAAGTTACTAAGATACAGCAGCATCCTCGCTTAAAGCAGAATCTTTACTCCAACTACCAGTCTTAACGTTGGCAACCTTATTTGTAATGTTCCAGTATGTAGTGGCTGCAGGTTTCTTCAGGTAGGACTGCATTATCTCTAAGGCACCAGTAATTTTTTTTATACAACTAGTTTGGCATACAAACACACGGCTTACCTGATAGTAAGTAGTCACCGTAGCCTATAGACGCCTACAACACCAGAGGCATCACGTGCGCGTTGCCGACCCTTTAGGAAAGGCAATGGGAAGGAAAAGGAGCGGAAAAGGGGAAAGGGGTGATTGGGCCTCCGGCACTCTTACACACCGAACGAAACACAAGAGTAGGAATACTGCTATTTCACGTCGATATTCTGTGAGAGGGTAGTCTTTCCCCGGTCGAGCCGGCTCATTCATGCTGAAATTAGCGAAGCTCTACTACTCTAAACTTATCGTTTATGTTGGAAGCACAATAATTCGTTCAATAAAAGGTCGGCAATGCGTATGATAACTCCGCGCTGCTACAAAGAATCTCAACAAAAATACTCAATAACATTTCACTTGACCTGATAATCGCAACTACCTCAACCTCGACCTGGACCTTGTAATAGTTCGCACTCATAGCAATATCTTAATAACAAATTAGATTATCTAAGAGTAGACTTAGCTAATGAATAAAACTAATATCACACTAGAAATATGTCGTAGTTGACGTATGCATCTATAATGATATGTACATGAATAAACATACAAATTAATCATCATTATTTTTAACAAATTAGTATTATATACAATTAGCAACCTTAAACTTATGATAGCCTTTTATAACACGAGTGTAGCTGTAACTACGTCTCTAGTTGAAACTTTGATCGTGTCATCGACTCCCCTATGAATATCCCTAAGAAGATGATTTAAGATATACATAATATAAAGTATTATATGTATATCATTAATCATATTCTGACACAGCTGGAACAGCAACTAAGCTGTCCCTTGAGTTTTCACCTACGTTTATGATAACAACTTCGCTCTCATGGCTCGTAACGTGATGTTATATAGCATATGTTACTCATTGATTATATAGCATCCTACAGGTAAAATATTTTTTAAATCGGTGCTATAGTTTTGAGTTTATTTTCTAGAAACAAAAATAGATTTTTTTTCAATATTGGTGTAAATGACAGCCCCATTCCATCAACTATGTACGTATTAAGTCCTACAATAGTGAAGGATGAGGCTATTTCTAAATACCATACGCAATCACACTCGGAGTTACTGAGAATTTTCTAAAAGAGAATCTCATAAGAGCGTAGTTAGACAGTCAATTATTCTATTAGTTAATTTATGTTTTTGCACGTAAATTATTTTCATTGCGGCTTTTATTAACCTTTGAACTTTAAAAGACCTTCTTTATTAAAATATAAAAATAAGTGATTGTCACATTTTCCTGTTTACTTCGAATTACGCTCACTTGTCTCATAGAAAGCTTTATGCAAAGTTACATCATTTTAGAAGCTTTTAATCTTGGTATAAAATATTAGATATAGCCTGGTCCAAGATTGATCGACTGGCACGCATAGGTAGTTGGATGTTAAAGCACGCAACTCTGACTTTTTAAGTAATGTGCGTAGTAAACCGCTTTAGCGGGGTAGAAAAATATCGTGACAAACCCTACACGTCTGAGGGGTCTCCATAATGATCTCAAAGATGTGTGAAGTTTGCCAACCCACATTTGACTAGCGTGGCGGACTATAGCTTAAGCTTTTTCACTCTAAGAAGATGTCTTCGGTTTATAAGCAGGACAGAATATACTATCGTGTGAAGTTAATCAGTCGAAAGCAGAACGCGCCCGTGTATAGTTGGTTGTCGGTGCAGTTAGGAGATATTTCCATAAAATACATACGAAAGAATGAATTCCGTCACTTAGTAGGTATTTTCACGTAGCTCTAGAAGCTTTTTGGTAAAGAAATGTTGGATAGGAGTGAATTCAATCCATGCGAATATGAGTTTTATATCTATTGTAATAAGAAAGTAATTTTGGACTAAAATGTCAGTCATAAAAAAGAAATCTAGGCAAAAATATACAGTATAGAGTTTATAGCTGCACTTGGTAATGCGGATAAGTCACCCTATTAAGTAACTACCAATTCAAAGGTAATCCTCTCCCTCAGTTTACATTCAGTGCTTTCCGTATATGGATAGCCAAAAGTTTGAACTATTTTGGAGATTTATTTTAGTAAAATATGGATCAAGATGTAGATAGACAGGAATACTCCACTATCTCCCCAGAGCTATGAGATTCAGTGGATTCTTGAAGAAGCAGATAATTGAACACACCGAAAAAGTCTCAGTTATTAGGCATACCAAGGACTAGTATGTATAAATCATGGCGAGGCGAGGCATATCTAATTGGACCGTGTTGTGCAGAAATGATCCAGGGGTTCTTTTTTAATTTTTCTATATGTATAAAAAAGCAGCGATAGCCTAGTGGGAAATCGTTGGACTGCCACGCAGAGCTCTAAAATTCGAATCCAAAGCGCGCATCTCTGACTTTTCGAAGTTATATGCGTATTAAATAGGTAATTATCGCTTGCTTTAACGGTAAAGGAAAACATCGTGAGGAAATCTGCATGTCTGAGAGCTCTCCATAATTTTCTCTAAGATATGTGAAGTTTGCCACACCTGCGCTAGGCCAGCGTGGTAAACTATGGCCGAACCCTTCTCACACTGAGAAGAGGCCCGTGCCCAGCAGTGGGACAGTTTAATACAGGGCTGATATTATATATATAAGTATTAAAGTCTTTTGAATAAACATCAAGTAATGCAAAATCTATATTCCGTTCTTTATAAAACTATATGCATAACATGATGTAGTAAGATAACAGTCACAAGAAAAATGAATTTATGTTTTCAATCAACATAACTTTTATTTATATTATTGTGGATTGTATTATTTCTGCACAACATGGTCCTTTAAGAGTCTAAGATAATAATACAGCTAAACAACAAAAACACTGAAATTTGTATGTTCAATCTTTTTATTATTTTGCTTTTTTTTTATTTTGCTCGTCAAAATGACCACACTCCACCTGATGGTAAGCAGTCGTGTGGTCTAAGAGCAGTGGCCTCCACACCGCCCTCATAGCAGCCGAGGCGATGTTGAGGTCTCTCCTTTGATGGCCTGAGAAGGTGCTTTTTCACGCCCCGCTTAAAGGACCCAGGATTGAAGGAAGAAGGAAACACGTGCCTTGGAAAAACAGATTGGTACTTAAATTAATTAAGTACCAATCTGTTTTTCTTAATAAAGTTTCGCTGGCATTATTTCGGTTATAGATCACTAGTCTTTTTTTGACTCTTTCAGTTAAGCTATACTGCTTATTAGATTTAAATACATAAATCCCAATCCCCTGAATCCCAAGTCCTACGCCTTATCTATTAGGCTACCATCGTTTCCAATTTGTAAAACTAATCGAACAATTCTCTATACGTCAATACTTATAACTATACCTGCTTTTGATTGCAATATCAGTATAGCCATAAGTATATACAACAATACCATTAATTCCACAATTTACAAACATAATAATAATAATAATATTCTATCACATACACACAACAGTTGAGTTGAGTAGTAGAGCCAAGCTGGTTACAGCAGGAATGGGCCGGCTCGACCGGGGAAGTACTACCCTCTCACAGAAAATCGACGTGAAACAACAGTGTTTCACTGCTGTGTTTCGTTCGGTGAATGAGAGCGCCGGAGGCCTAAGCATGAGGTGACGATTCTCGCAGCTTATGAGGGACCTGCAGAGCATCCGTAGAGTCATTGTGTGGGTGGCGCGAGTCGACCCGGCGGCCAGGGAGAGCCGTAGAAACGGTGCTCTGCTGGCCGCCCGCGGTATAGTCCAGAGGCCCAACCGAGTCTAACCAACTAGGTTGGCTGCCTTATCATGCCGCGCATAATCTCGAGGTGGCTCGTCGTGCCGGATGGTGACCGGAGGGTGGGTCCCGGCGGCCACTTTCGGAAGGATACGGGGGTCCTTCCGTCCGTCGGATCGGCTATCGCCATACCATACAGTTATATGACAAAACTTGCTCTGCGCCTTGCCCCACTTTGCTGCGAGAATAGCCGCCTCTTTTTTTCACGCTTCCCCTTCCTTTCACTCTATAGCAGTACGAACAAAGCATTGTCGTTCAACAGCAGCCAATCGCCGTAACCCCACTGCTGCTTCCTGTGTCGTGGAGTTTATTAACATCAGAGGACTCCACGCTAACCTTAATGCCGTCCATCACCACCTGGAGACGGCTCGGCCGGCAATGCTTTTTCTAACGGACACACAAATACGCCGTCCTGCAGACACGAACTACCTGCAATATCCCGGCTACGTGCTAGAGGAGTGTTTCCTCGCGAAAGCCGGGGTATGCTTATTTGTTAGGGCGGATATTTGCTGTCGCCATCTACAATGCCTAGAGGACCCTTCCTTCTCTGTCCTTTGGGTACACGTAGATCATGGCTCTTTCAGCCAAATCTACATGTGCCTCTACCGATCCCATTCAGGAGACGCTGAGACAACTCGACTCTTCAATTATGTACCTGAGTCAGGCGGCAGACGACGCGCAGGAGCGGTTTCCGAACGCTGAGTTGGTGTTCTTGGGAGATTTCAATGCCCACCATGAGACCTGGTTGGGTTCTCCCAAAACAGACCACGCGGGACGAACTGCCCATGCGTTCGCTCTCACGCATGACCTGTCTCAACTGGTACTCCAGCCCACCCGGATACCAGATATTGCAGGTCAGGCGCCCTCTCTGCTCGATCTGCTGCTGACGAGTAACCCGAACCGGTACAGTGTGTCGATTCGTGCTCCTTTGGGCACCTCAGACCACTGTCTGGTTTGTGCCACAGCTGTTGTTGTTACGCCCCCACGTCCCGAGGAGGCAAGACGACGACTGTGGCACTACTCGTCAGCAGACTGGGATGGAATGCGGGAATACTTCGCATCCATCCCTTGGGCTCAACGCTGCTTTGAGAACAGGGATCCATCAGAGAGCGCTACTTCTGTCGCTGGTGAAATCATCCTGGGTATGGAATATTATATTCCATACAGTGATGTCACGAGCGGCGGCAGGAAAAGGCCCTGGTTCGGGCGTGAATGCGCCGATGCTGTTGAACGCAAACAGACAGCGTATCGCGCTTGGACCAGGGCTCGCACTCTCCACGACCCTAACGTGGATCACCTGAAGGCAGCGTTCAACCAAGCCACAAAGGTCTGCAAGAGGGCATACTTAAGAGCGGATGCCCAGCGCGTCGCACGGTTCGGCCAGGAACTAATGGCGCATCCTACGGGCAGTCGTAGCTATTGGCGCCGGGCCAAAGCCGTGCAGTCCAACTTCTGCCAGACCATGCTGCCCCCTCTGAGGTATCCGAATGGATCACTGGCTCATCGGCCGCAGGAGAAAGCAGATCTGCTTGCAAATCTCTTTGCGGCCAACTCCCGAATCAATGACTGCGGTTCGCTGCCGCCTAACATTGCCAACTGCGGCTACACCATGCCTGATATATGTATCAGGCAACGAACCGTTCGTGCGATACTGCAGTCTCTCGATGTTCGGAAAGCCAGTGGACCTGACGGCATCCCAGCTGTGGTTCTTAAAAAATGTGCAGCGGAGTTGTCTCCCACACTTACGCGCCTATGCCGGACGTCTTACGTCGCAGGCATTGTGCCTGAGGCTTGGAAGGAAGCGAACGTTCAACCGATTCCCAAAAAGGGGGACCGTTCCGAGCCAAGCAACTATCGACCCATAGCTATCACCTCGGTGCTTTCCAAGGTGTTGGAGCGGATTATAAACACCCAAATTGTCCGCTACCTGGAAGATCAATCGTTGATCAATGATCGCCAATACGGCTTTCGGTCTAAACGATCAACGGGTGATCTTCTAGCGTTCGTCACGCACCTCTGGGGTGAGGCTATGGACAAGCACGGCGAGTCTTTGGCTATCAGCCTTGACATAGCCAAAGCTTTCGACAGAGTCTGGCACCGGTCTCTTCTTTCCAAGCTTCCGGCCTATGGCTTGCCCCCTCAACTTTGCACCTGGATTGCAAGTTTCCTGCAGAAGCGTCGTATTTGGGTCCTTTGCGACGGTCGCGCTTCCAAATTTATGCAGGTCAATGCAGGAGTGCCTCAGGGTTCTGTCTTATCCCCTACGCTCTTTCTTCTGCATATCAATGATATGTTGAATCTCGGCAACATACATTGTTATGCGGACGACAGTACCGTGCATGGGCGATATCTCGGACATCCTGGGGCCAAACAGGCTGAGGTTGAGGGGAAAAGGCAGAATCTTGTCGTTGAACTTGACCGGACCTTGGACCGCATCTATGAATGGGGTGCCAAGAACTTGGTCGAGTTCAACGCCAAGAAGACCCAGGCATGCGCGTTCTCAACAAAAAAGTCTCCGTTCCTTCCCCTCCCTTCTCTGAAGAACACTCCACTGGTGATACGTGACAGTCTCTCCATCTTAGGTATGGATCTTTGCCGCTCCCTTAACCAGAAAACCTATATCGAGAGCGTCATTAAGCAAGCTTCGCGAAAACTCGGAGTTCTGAACAGGGTGAGGTGGTTCTTCACGCCTGGGCAACTGTGCCTATTGTATAAGGCACAAGTGCGCCCTTGCGTGGAGTACTGTTCTCATCTTTGGGATGGCTCCGCGCAGTACTTGCTGGACGCTCTCGACCGGTTACAGCGGCGGGCTGTCCGTATCATCGGAGATCCAGAGGTCACGAGTTTACTGGAACCTCTGCAACTCCGTAGAGACATTGCCTCATTGGCATGTTTCTACAGAATATACCACGGGGAGTGCTCTGAAGAGTTATTCCACCTTATCCCGCCCTCCCCTTTCCTATCCAGAACAACGTGTGCTGGGCTTAGATGCCATCCTTACACGGTAGAGTCGATTAGAGCGCGTACCAAAAAGTTTGGGTCCTCATATCTCTGCCGAACGACCAAGGCATGGAATTCTCTGCCAAGGCACGTGTTTCCTTCTTCCTTCAATCCTGGGTTCTTTAAGCGGGGCGTGAAAAAGCATCTTCTCAGGCCGTCAAAGTAGAGACCTCAACATCGCCTCGGCTACTGTGGGGGCGATGTGGAAGCCACTGCTCTTAGACCACACGACTGCTTACCATCAGGTGGAGTGTGGTCATTTTGACGAGCAAAATAAAAAAAATTAAAAAAAAAATCTAGCCCAAACTAAGCTGAGCTTGTATTATGGGTACTAGACAATGGATAAACATACATATATATATTATATTTTTTTGTAAATACATACATATTATACATAAAAACACCCAGACCAAGACAAACATCCATGTTCATGCACACAAATGTTTAACTTGTGCGAGAATCGAACCCGCGACCTCAGGCGTGGCAGTCGGTTACATGTATCTTACACAAATTCCCAGATTAAAAACTAAAGCATATACTCATAGTCCTGGTATCTGTTGTATCCGTTTCAATCTTCAACGCAGACATCTGTCTATTTTTAAAGAATGATACGAAGAGCTATAATTTAATTGTATAACTTAACACAAAACAAGCTAATTTGCGCCAACCGAACTATATTTCCAAAGCCTTCGTGCGTGCATCCAGGCAACTGTGAAATTGGGAGCAACTAGTTTATGTGGCTCTGTGGTACATACGGGCCCCTCAAGGGACCCTTAATGAGGATGCGCATGGTACATCAACTCTATCGTTACATATGTATAATTATTACCAGTGAACAAAGTGGGTAGTTCCATTTTAGATGACGTGAGAATTTGCTATGGACCTACTTTATTGAGAAACTATAGTTCTAAAAGAACACCGTTTTACCAGGAGATATTTTTTGTGTCTTAAAAATTTAGGGACCTATTGATGTTTTACGTACCCTCTTGATTAGTGGTCTACGTACATAATATTTAATTCCGTTATCATCAACATAATGTTGATGATAACGGAATATCTATACTTTTGCAATGATGGGTTAATTGCATTTTTTTTTTGTAAGATTTTCTTCAGTATTATGTTTTGGGTTGCTGTGCTTTTTTAGCTTGGTTCATTTATCACGAAATGATTCTCTCGCTCTTTCGTGTTCTGTTATAATTAGCGAAAATGGGACGCCTTCATCTGATGTTGAGTCTGTTGTATATTGCGTAAAGAATTTTACAATTTGTTGACTTCCTTGTGATCTTCTTAAAATAAGGTAAAATATACCGAATGCCAAATATGTGACAAGCAAATGGAATAATTTTATATGATCCTTTTCTTTTGCAGATAATAAGAATGAGATACGTGATTTGATGACGCAAGTAATTGGTAGTTTTTAGTATGTGGTGATTAAGCGCTGGGTTTTTTTAATTATTTTCGGGGTGATACCCAAGAAGGACGACAATCTCACTGAATAAGAATGAGGTCGTTAGATAAAAGAAGAGATACACAAATTATTTTTAATTATTTCTTTTTCCTGTGGTGAATAGCTAACTCACTACCAATAACAAAAAATATAATAACATCAGTACTGTATATTAAATTTCCCATTGCTGAGCACGGGCTTCTTCTCAGTATGAGAAAGTTTTAGACCATAGACCACCACGCTGGCCCAGTGCGAGATGGCAGACATCACACATCTGCAAGAAAATGAAGAAAGAACGCTAAGACAAGCATATTTCCTCACGATGTTTTCCTTCGTCTTTAATGCAAGCAATAATTAATAAACATTATTTACTACGCACATAACTTCGAAGAGTCAGAGGCGCGTCACCTTGGCTCAGTCCAACGGTCTCTAGGCTATTACTACTTGCCCACTACCAATTCTATCAGAATTTTGAAAGTACCTATAATAGAAGATAGGTACTCACAGACCTAGAGTCCTTAGATTAAGCACCAGAAATATATGTAAGATTTTTTATTCTCTTAAGACATTGTAAGGTGTTTACGTCGGAGAGATCAAAGAAACGCTCAAATTGAAAGTAAGATATTTAATTAATGAACAAAATACATGTTACTCCTTCTATACTACACTACACGCCCACCGGCGAAAGAAAAATAAAATACATGCAAGTATTTTTATTTTTATCAACTAGACAATCATACAATATAAAAAATATAAAAAATCACAGTATCATCGTGTTTGGTTTAATTATAACATTGATCGCAGTATACTAAAGAAAAAGAAAAGAAAACAATTCAATAATTTTATTAATTATATTTTATAGGATCTAGTCCTATTTTTATGAACTAGCATTTCTTTACCTTTGTAATTTATTTTGTGCACAATCTTGTAGTACATTGAAAGGACCTAGATATAATGGATCAAATTTATTGACACAGCATTTGTTTCTAAGTAATATCTTATCACCTACATTGTACTTAATAGGGTTTGTGTATGAATCATATTTTGATTTGCTTAATTCTTATTCTTATTATTATTTATTTTGATCTAATCAAATTTTGTCTTGTATCACATTGCGATTTTTGTAATCTAATTTGTAATTGCTTACTGTAATCCAACGGGTTATATAATGGCTCTATATCAGTAGTTAAATTGCTCGGTAAATTGCAAGGTTTGGTCGCCGGAACGAACGCATGAAGTTTTGGGAAACGACTTCATTCCTTATCCAACCATAATGACATTTTCGGTAAAGTAGATATACTGTATACAATGCCGCTATAAACAACAGGGTGCAAATCACAAACAATACGATGCTTATGTTTGACAGATGAAATACCTGCGTAGCCGAATTATTGGTGCCACCCGACGCATTTTGTGTGATAATAACTTCATCTTTTCCTATATTCGATCGACACATCTTGATAAAATTTTCTCACAGTTTTTATTTCCATAAATACTGTAACATTTTTCACACACTCTTCTACAATCTTGGTAACGAAACCTAACGCCGCGCGCCGTCACACCTGTAACGTCTTGAATGGCAGGGTCGCCATATAAGGTGTTTACGTCGGAGAAATCAAAGAAATGCTCAAGTTGAAAGTACGATATTTAATGAATGTACAATATACATGTTACACCTTATATACAGATCTTATACTACACTACAACATATTCACGAAGCTACATGTTACTCTTCCGCCACCAAGGTCATCACGAATTGCAGATTCACACATTCGATCTCTCTCAGATCTTTTTATTTATTTTAGGTTTATGCTTCTCGTTAATCTTAATACATAATATCAATCAATAGACCTGAATAACCATACTACACTGTTCAAATACTTTCGAGTAAATTTGATTAACTTAAATTATTCGAATGTTTAATCGATAACAACACATTGCTAAATAAAATATTCATTCACACCCTGACTTGCAATACAAGCCTCTATTAAAATACTATTTTCATTCCCATCTCGTTATAAAACCATTATTGAAAGATGGACTACGAACCGAACAAAGAAGTTCTAGTCATTCGAACGAGTTTTTTGTCTACTTTACTATTAGTAAAGTAGTTAATGAAAGCGAGCGTTGATTGAATAGAAAATATCGACAAAGGGTGACCAATCAAAATAATGCAGCAGTTTTGATTGATCAATTAGACAAAAAAAAAACACCGTTATCTAGTTTACCAACCTTGACCATAATAATATTTGTCTTAGATGTAGGCTTTATTTCTTTTTTTTATAAGAAAGACTGCTACTTTAGTCTTAAATATAAATTTGTAGAGTTAATCGTGAGACTGCGGGTTCAAGACCGTTCTGGGTTTTTTGGTCAATTCAAACAATTCTGGGATTCGCTCGACAGTCGGAAATGGGCTAGTAGTAGTCTTAACACCCTATATCTTCTTCTTCTCCCTAGCCTTTATTATTCCCAAGTCACTTGAGTCGGCTTTCTAGTCTAACCAGATTTGACTGGATATCAGTTTTTACACGGAGCGACTGCCATCTGACCTCCGCAACCCGAAGGCTAACGATACCCTAAGTCTAGCCCATGTTAGGATATTAGAGGGCACTAACTTCCCAATAACAACTGCCATAGATGTTCATGGCAGCCGGGACCGACGGCTTAACGTGCTCTCCGAGGCATGGAGCAGGCGATAATTATTGTCAATCAATACGTATATAATTTCGAAAAGTCATAACATGGCTTATATTAAAGAATGAAATTAAGAATGGAAGTTATATTATAAATTCCGAAAGTCACAGGTGCGCGACGACGTAGGTTCGAACCCGAGACTCTCTGCATAGCAGTTTGTTGGTCTCCCCACTGAGCTATCGCTGCTTAACACCCTATATATGCTATTGATATACAGGTTATTAATTTATCCGTGGTCTGTGTGTTCTTTCAATATTGCAAGTGATTATATTGGTAGCCTGTATATTATGATACTACAGTCTAAACATGCATGCTTGAAATGAAATGAAATGACATTTATTTCACATAAAATAGAGTACAATTAGGTGGTCATATTGGTACACGGTCCTTCTGTTTTGCCACAAGTGGCATGTGAAAGTTTACAACACATTAAATTCTTAGACATCGAAAAGTATAGTCAGGCTATTCAATCAATTTTATAAAATGAAATAAAATAAAGAAAATACATAGATTATTGAAAATGTTAAATTTTCATATAATAATAATAATAATAATAACAGGCATGAAAAAATATGTAGATGGCGAGGTAAGGAATTACACGGCAGATATATACACGATTTAGAACAACGAAACTCAAACAAGTGGCTAAAATTGGGCTCACTCTTCCCTGAAACGGAAGGATTTATGCTAGCAATACAAGATCAGGTTTTAAATACAAAAAATTATAGTAAATTCATTATTAAAGACCCTAATACACAAAATGACAAATGTAGAAAGTGTCATCACGCATCTGAAACCATCCAACATATTACAAGAGCCTGCTCATCTCTAGCTCAAACAGATTACACCCACAGACACAACCAAATTGCTAATATCGTTCACCAAAAACTAGCCCTAAAATATAACCTAATACCAAAAACTGTTCCCTACTACCAATATACCCCAAAACCAGTGCTGGAGAATAGCAGCCACAAAATATACTTTGATAGAGCAATACTTACAGATAAAACTATACACAACAATAGGCCTGACATAACTATGATAGATAAATTAAATAAACATACATATTTAATAGACATAGCGGTACCCAATACACACAATTTACAGAAAACCATAACAGAAAAAATACATAAATATACAGAATTAAAAGAAGAAATAAGTAGAATATGGAAAATGAACAAAGTATACATTGTGCCCCTGGTGCTCTCCAGCACAGGCGTCATACCGAAACACCTTCTGCACTATTTACGACAGATAGAGCTACCCACCAACCTTTACATCACTATGCAGAAGGCCGCTATACTCAATACTTGCCGTATAGTTCGTAAGTTTTTGCAGGACGAGCCCCTTTTAATAAATAATGCCCCAAATGAACCCCACTTGGCCTAGACCCGTGGTTTTCATTAAATACCGAATTTTATTTCGAGAAAAAACAAATTAAACCAACCAAAATAATAATAATCAGGAAATGTCAATCCTAATCCTAACTTCCTAACTAATATTCTAAAAGCGAAAATGAGTTTGTTTGTTTGTTACCTTTTCACGCCTAAACCACTGAACCGATCATTCTGAAATTTTGCATATACATAGTCAGGTGTACAGAAACGGACATTGGCTACCTTTCATCCCGAAAAAATTTACTGTTCCCAAGGAAAACAACAATAACGTTCTAAGTCTTATGACGCCACGTGTCTTTCGAATCATGATTGAATTATATTATTACAAGCAGAGTACAACCCGAATTGATTGTCAAATTCTAAATTAACGCGAGCGAAGCCGCGGGCAAAAGCTAGTACTTTATAAAAATATATTTAAATGGAAATGCAATATCATAAAAATATGATTGATTACATAGAAAGCACTTCACTTACAGTGTAATCACATTTATCCAGCAGCCAATTTTTTAAATGATTTTTAAATCTATTTAATATAAGTAATGTGATAAGTTCTGGTATTTTGTTATATTTCGTTTTTTATTGTTATATCATAGAAATGTATGGTAAGTGGTTACCAAAGACTATGAATGCTTTATTTGCTGCACAGGCGAATAACAAACCAAGAAGGAAATCTTAGCGCCGGCAACGCAAGGAATAATGTCACCAAACTGACAACGCAGGGATTAAATTGATATATCAATAATCTATACAAATAAATAAAATTGAAGTGTCTGTCTGTCTGTTTGTTCCGGCTAATCTCCGAAACGGCTGAACCAATTTTGACGGGACGTTCACTGGCAGATAGCTAATGTTATAAGGAGCAACTTAGGCTACTTTGATTTTAGAAAAAAAAAATAGGGTTCCGCGGAGACAAACACTTTTTAGTTAAAATCTACGCGGACGAAATCGCAGGTAACAGCTAGTTTGAAAATATGATTTTACTAGGCCACTAGTAGAATAATTTTTATTTTTGTTTAAAGAGGTTTTGAAGCTGTTTCAGTAACAAACTGATAGTTTTCTTATGAGTAGTATATAGCAGCTGTTGACATTTAAAATCATTGCATCCTTGAATCTCAACACTTTGTACTACGAAACAAAGGTTTGGGTTTCAAGCACACGAGCTCGTCATGCTAAATGCGATACCTTAGCTACGCTGACGTAACAGTAGTGAATACCACTGCAAATTATTATTAGAACTTATTTTCTGTTAGGAAAATTTCTGTGGCAGCTCGGATACTGATACTGTGCCCGGAAGAAAACGATAGGCTCATGGCCTTTGTTACTTGGTACTCAATGCCATAGCTCGCAAAATGTGGGAGCAATTCTTATCTGCCTACCCATATGGCACATAATAGTATATATGTATGTATTCAAGTAACCTATCTATCAATATAACTAACCGTCGCCACTCAGGTTACTTATAAAAGCAAAAAAAGATTTTAACTAAATTGTAAAAATAAAGAAAACGCTTGGTACGGTCAAACTAGCAACAAACACGCATGCAAAATTAAAAATAAATCCTATTCCAAATTCAAAACGTAGTAATACACGAGTAAGAGAGATGTTTTCACATTCAAAGTTTGAACATTTTGATTCACATAATCAATAAACCCGTGTTAAATTGAGACCTGGCAAGCCTGTCGTTCCTATAGCAACGATCCCTTTGGCAGGGCCGCCGACTAATTTTAAAGGGAATCGGGAATCACACTGTACACATACACACTCATATTGTGTGTGAAGGTTTTTGTAGTGGGTGTACTCGAAACGCTTTGATTAATATCATAGTTTATAGGGCAAATTATTTTTGCGGGTGAGTAAAATGTAGCATTATATACATTTAAATTAAATGTTTAAATACAGATTTTATAGCGGCTTATTTGGCAAACACTACAGATATTTTAAAATATTTAAATTTGCACTTCCCCGATGCTTCGGTTGCTTTTTAACCGACTTCTAAAAAAGGAGGAGGTACTCAATTCCTCTGTATTTTTTTAATGTTTGTTACCTCATAACTTCCGACTGGGTAAACCGATTTTGATGATTCTTTTTTTATTTGAAAGCTGGTGTTTCACGTGTGGTCCCATTACATTTTAATCAAGATTTGACAATTCGTTTTCGAGTTATCTTTAATAATGCGTATTTGGCTACATTGATTACACCGACTCCATTTATAACAATAATTTAATTATTCACAAGAATATGCAATTATTTATTAACTTTTTAGTGCATTTTAAGTTTTAGAATATTTTTTTTGAAGTCGGTTTTCTTTTTTGTTAAAATTTTGTTTTCAGTAGCTATGGTCGCGACGATAAATATAAATATTCATAGACCTCTGCAATCTGCTATCTATATAATCCTTTTGATACCAAAAGGAACAGGCAAAGGTGGGTTTCACATATATTTCGTTAAAATTTCTTTTAGGTTCCACGTGATATGCATGAGCTTATTGACACTACTAAGGCGCTAATAGTGTCTTAATTCCTTGGCCTATGTGTACGAGCCGTTATGAATACTCGCACTAGGATGTCAGAAATGTCAGAAACTATAGTATTATGTCACGGGAAGAGCTATGTGAAAGATTAGTAAAAAATACGTCAATACGGAACGAATGCCTTTAATGCACTGCTTTACAAAATGTATTACATTCAAAATATGCCGATGGTGCATAATGACGCTGCTTCGACACAATATTAAAAATGGCTTGTACACTATGCTCGAACTCCAGGATCAGAAACAATGATTTTTCCATTGTGTCTAGTTTTTGGCTAATTAATGAGTTCAAACCCAATGTCATTTAACTGATATGTGAATCAAACCTGTGAACCGACGATCGATAAACTTATACATTATAATAAAGAGAACTTTAGTAAATCCGATCAGATACCAAAGATATCTTTAGTCAGTATCCTAAATCTACAGGAACGATCTATTTAAGAAATGTTATGTACGAAACTAAAACTAAAATAAATCCGTGCATTCTCAGCTAGTTTATTCACCTCCTCTGCAATTCGGTTCGTTGAGTTAAAAAACTGCAATTTTTAAAATAAAATCTTCACGTAGCAACAAAGGCGAACAATTCGCCTAGAACTTATAAGCGAATTAATATTTTCTTTTTTCTTGTAAATTGTAGATTTAATTTGTTTCTAGTTTTTAGTAACAGTAACTAAGCATAAGTTTTGAAGAAAATAATTAACCTGACGATTAACCATTTTAATTTTTAGGGCCTATAATGTTATCCTATACATTACGCTAGCCCAATGTAGGCTGTTTTGGCACATTTCATACATCTTCAAATAAAATTAACCCATTCACTGTCCCGCGATATACACAATAGAAAATATATTGTTATGTATCATATGTGATTCGTCGGACAGGGAACCTGTTAATATCATTTTCGAACACTCATACATGCAGGTTACCTCACTATATTTCCTTTAACCGTAATTAATAAGTAACGTGCGTATTAAATACTTCGAAAGCGCTGTTTTTGGGACACATAACATTGATTATTATATTCAATTAAACATCCTTTTTATATCATACTTTAAAAACTCAGGTTTGAAAGAGCAGGGAGTCACTACGCTAGTATAATTCGGCAACAATATACAATGGCTGAACGAACAACCATACTTTCGGAACCATAATACTAATTGATATCACAGATTTAAAAACATATAAATCTAGAAATACAAACTACACTTTCACTTTATAACAAGTATATAAAAATTAACATGTATATATTATCCAATGATTCGGACATAAATAAAATATGAATGGTGCACACATTTTTAAAATAAACTTCTAAGATTTCACGACACTGTATCTCATACTTCAGAACTTAATTACGTATATCATCGAATCAAAATATATTTAGCTTACGCTCAGACGCATGACGACACAACATTTATAATATTAACTTACCCAATTATTTAGCACTTTAGTTTAATTTCCCTAACGTTTTATGGTTCAGCTCCTCTCATTAAACGACCACGGACCCTTGAAGAGTCCATAAACAATTATATTAATACATATTCATAATTATTCAGCCCTTGGTTTAGGGCACTACCGTGAAATAATGATACTTCAATGGTGAGTGAGATTCGTGATTCCCATAATAAAAACAATTATTTTTTATACGAGAAGGTAATCCGTTACCATTGTCTACAACCGCTTGGTATAGCGAAAATAAGGCATATCATACTCGCATTAAAACGGAATAGCAATTAAAGACAGAATACAAGGAAAAGAAAGGAAGAGGTAGCTAGGTATGTGAGCGCCCGAAACTCTTATTCACAGACACATTAATAGTGCTACTTTGCTTTTCTACAAGCGGATGGTATTTCCCTGTGAGAGTCAGATTATCCCTATCATCACAAAATATTTGGTCAGTCTACTTATCTTATCTTATCTTATGTGGGGGCCAGTCAGTACAGACCGGCGACACTTCGAGCCAGTGGGATCTTTTGTGTCGACATTCTCCCAATAACGACTGCCATAGATGTTCATTGCAGCCGGGACCAACGGCTTAACGTGCTTTCCGAGGCACGGGGCAGGCGATAATTTTTTTTTATTTAGCTCGTCAAAATGACCACACTCCACCTGATGGTAAGCAGTCGTGTGGTCTAAGAGCAGTGGCCTCCACACCGCCCTCATAGCAACCGAGGCGATGTTGAAGTCTCTACTTTGACGGCCTGAGAAGATGCTTTTTCACGCCCCGCTTAAAGGACCCAGGATTGAAGGAAGAAGGAAACACGTGCCTTGGCAGAGAATTCCATGCCTTGGTCGTTCGGCAGAGGTATGAGGACCCAAACTTGTTGGTGCGCGCTCTAATCGACTCTACCGTGTAAGGATGGCATCTGAGCCCAGCACGCGTTGTTCTGGATAGGAAAGGGGAGGGCGGGATAAGGTGGAATAACTCTTCAGAGCATTCCCCGTGGTATATTCTGTAGAAACATGCCAATGAGGCAATGTCCCTACGGAGTTGCAGAGGTTCCAGTGAACTCGTGACCTCTGGATCTCCGATGATTTTCCTATGATTGTCAATCAATACGCACATAATTTCGAAAAGTCATATAACTTCCGAAAGTCAGAGGTTGGCGACGTGGGTTCGAACCCGAGACCTTCTGCATTGCAGTCTGTTGGTCTCCCTACTGAGCTATCGCTGCTCGCCAGTCTACTTACTTGTTTGTACTTTATGGTTTCTAGTAAATTTTATTGTTACTCGACTTATAAAACCAATAGATAACAAATGTTTTGCTCACGGCTTCGTACGGGTACAGTACGTTTTTCTGGAGGAAATGTACCATAATTATGTCCTTTTCAGATCCCCTGACAACGTGTATGTGAAATTTAATTATGATCGGTCGAGTAGTTAAGGCGTGAAAGCGCAACAAACAAACAAACTCATATTCGCATTTATAATTTTAGTTTGGATAGTACTTTCAAAATGTTTATTTTGTATCACAATTCTAAGAAGTGTATAGGCACGTTTTTCTGGCATTGATAAAAACCCGTAGAATGTCATATAGATCTTATCGTCGTACGCGGCTTGTGTAATCTGCGGCAGAAATTATGACGTGAATCGTGTAGCAAGTACTAAGTATGTTCTACTATGAAGATAAGCATTCATGAATGGCGGTATCCAACATTTTTTAATTGTTTATCTTTTATTCATAATAATGAAGTAGCTAGTGAAATTTTTACGATCGATTATGAAATTTTCTGATTTTATACGCATTCAGAAAGGTTTCTGACGTTTCATAACACATTTTTCTTTATACAGTTATATAGTGTATAAATAGTATATATATATAATTTATACACTAACTACCCTCTGACCGCGTACTTGCCCGATTAAATCCAATAGAAATGCATACTGGCATAAAAGTTTAACATGTAAGCCTTTAGCCAGTATGGTCCTGGTCTATACCATGGTAGAGGCCAGGTATAAACATAGGCGTTCGCCAGGCTTCATCGAAATCCGCTCAACGGTTCACACGTGATTGAGTAACAAATATCCAAATATCTTCACAAACTTTCACATTTATAATATTCGTGGGATTTATATTCATTTAATAAATAGTCAGCAAAATAATCATTTCTAAATGAGTATAGGAAAAATCACCATATATTCTTGCTGACCAGATTATAGCTGCAAACATGATACAGTAAAAATATTGTTCGCTAAGAAGCCTCTTATGAGTCGTATTCTAAAGCTTTGTTCTTGTATTATTTAAATCAAATACATAACCACGTATAAGCTTCATGACTTATCATTGGTAAATATAAATCAATTCACCCATTGAGGGTTAACATTTAAAGACATCGATTGATTCTCACTAAACACACAATCATAGCTCGAACCGCGATTTGTTCATTTGGCTCTCACTGGATGTTGTGTTTTCAAATTTCGATGTGCGGTATATTCAAAGACATATTCACTAATCTTTGAATAACTAAATATACATGGTATATATCATACCTCTTGAAGGATTGCATCCACATTTCACAATGCTATATACATAGCTATGTAATACGTGCCACGTCGTTGGGGTCGAACCTATTGGTGTCTACTGGACGCTTTGGGAGACTTCATGCATTTTATGAAAACCAAATATGGTAATTCCTGCGTCGCGGAGGACTTTACAAACATTGAAATAACAGATACAAGGATGGCTAATACAATTGATTTTGCCATATGGGAGTGAGTTTATTTGTTAGTTACGTTTTCACTCCTTAGCTACTCGACCGATTATCATGAAATTTCGTATACAGTTCGTGTGGGGTATAGAAAAGGACATAACTAATCTTTCATCTAAAAAAAAACTACTAATACTAGCCTAATATAACCTACATTTACGTGAGCGAAGCCGCGCGCAAAATCTGGTCTGGCATAATTGCTTTCAAACTTTATACACGACACGAAAATCTAACCCGCGATCTCACGAAAACCTGTTAACGCAGCGAAGACGTAAACCACAGGGTAAACGAAGTAGACTGCTTCTGTCATTCCCTCATTATATCTATCTATATTTTGTAATCCATATTGAGAGCCAATTAACAAACAAGTTCCTTTAATTGCTAACATCAAAGAACGTATCTACATTTCTAACGATCGGCATAGCAACTTAAGTCACAATAACTGCATATACCTGGCAAGCTATTATTATTGAATAATTCTCCTCTATTATTTCTCAAAATAAAATTATTGTTTAAATTCTAAAGGAATAGACTGCCTCGTAGATGCTGCTTCTAACCCAGGTAACGCTCAACTTAGCACAACAATCTAGCGAAATCTCACATAAACTTTTTGCTTTTACTAAAGTAAAATTACCAATCTGATAACCGCACCAGTTATAAGAGACCTAAGAGTTGTCAAATTTATCGCAATATATCTAATTTTTGCGATCTACCGAAATCCCCGCACAAATGTTCTTTGCGATCACTAAGGTGTAAATGTCTAACCCATTTATTGCACCAGTTAGAAGAGACCTAGGAATTAACCATTTTATTGCAATCTATTTAATTTTACCAATCTAGCTAGAACGGTATGACCATGTATAATAGCAGTATCGTAGAAACCTTACTTTATGAAAGAAAAGTGTAGAATGATTGTATACTAAATTGGTAGTAATTATATATATATATATATATATATATAATAATAATATTCTACCACATACACACAACACCATCTAGCCCAAACTAAGCAGAGCTTGTACTATGGGTACTAGACAATGGATAAACATACATATATACTTTTTTTTTTTGTAAATACATACATATTATACATAGAAACACCCAGACCAAGACAAACATCCATGTTCATGCACACAAATGTTTGACTTGTGCGGGAATCGAACCCGCGACCTCAGGCGTGGCAGTCGGTTACACTAACCACTACGCCATCGAGGCCGACAATATATTTTGTTTTTATGAGGTAGTAGGCAAACGAGCCGACGGATCGCCTGATGGTAAGTGATTACCGCTGCCCATGGACACCCGCAATACCAGAGGAGTTACAAATGCGTTGCCGGCCTTTTAAAAAGGAGTACGCTCTTTTCTTGAAGCTTTGTAGGTCGTATTGGTCCGGAAATAACGCAGGCGACAGTTCATTCCACAGTTTAGTCGTGCGAGGCAGAAAATTTCTGGAGAAACGCACAGTTGTGGACTGCCAACTATCTAAATGATGGGGATTGAAATTCTGTCGTGTAGGATTCACTACCAATTTAGTATACAATCATTCTACACCTTATGGTAAACATATGGCCACTTGCATAACTTACATTTCCCATTCCTCTTCTTTCATACCATCTTAAACACTCGCCAAGGGTAGGCAACGCGCAAATGCATGCATATATCCCTGGTATTGTACGTAATCATAGACCGCGGAAACTGCTTACCATCAAGTAGGCTAAACGCTTGTTTGCCAAAATTAATGCAAAAACAAATGCGATTACACAGTCTTCTTGCTAGTACCATACGCACTTTATTCTGATCGGTTCTTTGCTCCGGCGCATTTGCGGAGATCGCAACAAAGGTTAAGGCTCCGTCACACTGAACGCAAGACGCGAGCGGCACATGCTGCCGAGCCCACACGATTTATTGAGATGAATAATGACAATAACGTTTTTGTTTAGGAAAGTTCATTTGAGTTCACTTTGTACGTAAAGCATGTGTTGCTATCTAGTCCGCTCGTTTCATTCAGTGTACCGGCTTCTTTATCAATAGAATTATCTGGAAAGGGGTGTTAACTTCTTATATAAAATTGATTAGAGCATTTGATTTTCTTTGTGAGTTATGATGCACAGTGTGACGTCAAAATGCCGCATGATCTAGACATTTGCCTAGCATATTATGCGGAACACGTCACTATTTCGTAATACGAATTCATTTGTGTGATGTGTCATGTAATATTTTGTTACAATGAGGTATAGTTTTTAGTCGTAAGTAGTCATAAATAGATATTAACGGTGATGGAAAACATCGTCAGTAATTCAAAATATGTTACAAATGGCGGCCACGATGGCGTAGTGGTTAGTGTAACCGAGAGGTCGCGGGTCCGATTCCCGCACAAGTCAAACATTTGTGTGCATGAACATGGATGTTTGTCTTGGTCTGGGTGTTTCTATGTATAATATGTATGTGTTTACAAAAAAGAAAAAAGAAGTAAATATTTGTATGTTTATCCATTGTCTAGTACCCATATTACAAGCTCTGCTTAGTTTGGGCTAGATGGTGTTGTGTGTATGTGGTAGAATATTATTATAAATGTGTGGAGTATCACAATCCACGGTGGATTGGCAGATTTCTTAATTAACTATAGCTTAACCCTTTCTATTAAGATGACATCTATGCCCAGCAGTGGCAGTGCGGCCTGAAATTCTGATACAGTCATAAGTTATAACAACATTTTAATTGTTGCTAATCATGTTATATAGTCTTGCAAATATCCAGAATTTATCTAATTAATGAAGCTTTCTGGTAAATTAGTTTTAATGGAATACTAAATCAAAAAAATATAACTACCTCCCCTAATAAAAAAATCAATCAGTTAATTATTTCTAAATATATGCCTATATTTTCTTTTTTTCTATAGATTGCAAAGCAAAGTATTTTTTGTTTCTAAATTATATATTTTTTGTCGTATTCGACAAATTGCTCCTAATGCGTAATGCGTTAAACGGTTTTCAATTCTTCTGTAGTTATGTCTCTGTAAACAAACCTCTAAACACATCAGTAGTCATTTCTAGTCACTTCACAAACTCTAAGACAGTTTTAACTATTGCTAATAATATGTAGTAAACAAACCAAAGATTCGGTTCAGTCGTTCCGCAGATTGCACACTAGTGATCAGTAGGACGCGGGGGAGGGACGCGGTAGGTACGAAGTTCGGAGGCCCGGCGCGCACAAATAGCAAGCTGCGACTTGGCATACACTGTACTTCCACAACAGGGACGAACTCGATACATATTACAACTGATTTAATTTTAAAAAACAAACACTTCCATTTTTTTGACAGCGATTCCGAACAATAATCGGTTTTTGTTTTAAAGACGATTTCGCTCTTGTTAAATACCGCACGGCACAATGTTAAAATTGGTCTGCAAAATGAAGTTTATAATCAGTGAACTATCATATATTAGTGGCAGGTAGGTACATAGCAGTATACACATATAAAAATATTATTTTTATTTGAAGTATCTTACATTCTATATTTTATTATATATCATAAATGTTTTCAAGGTTCCTGAAATTTTCCAGAGAAAAGCCACGCCCAACATTGTGGAACCTTTTTAAAAATTACGGGCTCTTTTTTGGTTTTGACACAGCACAACTACGAAAGGTACACATATTTTTCTACCACTGAAAATTCAGAACAGAATTCTACAAATCGATACTTCTAACTTTTTAGATATGATTCTAATAAAAACTGTTGGAGTAGATTAATATGGACCAATAGAGCACGAACAGATAATTTGTTTTCGACGCAAGTTACTGGCGCAGGCTCTATACGCAAGCTGCTCGCATAGGCTACATGCGGGTTACTTGCGCGATTGTCACGCGTCATCCCTTGCATCATGCCTAAAACCCGTGCATATGTCTCAACTTGCGCAGGCTAGTGTACAAAATCCAGTACACCCTGCGAGATAAATCAGTACTACAGGACTAGCAGCGAAAAGTAAGATATGTATCAAAGCGACGAACCCACGTATAAATCATAAATAAATTATTGCTTTCGTGTTTTCACAACTCTATACACAATTCTAGGTCTGGTTTAAAAGTATATAAGAATAAGTATGATAATGCACAAATAAACTATAAAATTTATGCATTCACGTCATTCATGTGTATTTTTATTAGAATGCCTTGTAAAAGTATTCACAGAGATAATATGTATCAAAGCATGAATCTTAAAAGCAAGATCCTGTAAACATATTTGGTTTATATTTTTATAAGATATACACGAATAGAGCTTTTGTTACAATTATAGTTTTTTAATTACTTATTTGATAAAAATTTACAAATTCTAAAAATGATCCTCGAAGGAAAAGGAAATGATTAACCCTGTACATCAACCATAAACCCGTTAACGTAGGTTCAGCCTGAAGTCAATCCAAGCACTGTAGCTGAAAAGAATGCAGATTCAATTAGCAAAACGCGCAATGCGATATTCAGGTAATTTGTTAGAATATTATAACAAATCTTAATGTAGCGCATCTTTGCCTACCGCTAATTTCTGTATCTATTTAATGCTAATTGTGTGTTTTAACATAAAGATGTCTATGTAAGACGAAGACTAAACTAAAAGTAATGTTTACTACAGCTAAACAAAACTGCCGTCATAAGGAAAAAAGACGTATCTGCCAAAAAAAAAACATTCTTAATAAATATACGGGCAGATTCGTCTTGTTTTACTGATTCCAAACATGTAAGGATCTTAATTTCGAAAAAATCTGTTAGTTACGTCTTTTTTCGTTATGACGGCAGAAAAATAGATATAATAAAAACTATTATAGACTTTGTCTCTACAATAGTTTTATTATTATACTGAGTTTGTAGTATAATAATATTAAGCACGAAATTATCGTGGCAGCCCTATTGGTCGTCGGCGTTGTTTATCTGCCGACCTTGATAACTGTTGTTTGCCAGCTCTTCCGGCTATCTTATACCCAATATCGATCCACCTATCTCGTGCTACCGAACTACACTATTAATGCAGTACTTACAATATTTAATTCATTTATCGATGTGCATAGTTGTATTCGAATTATATACGATTATCTTGACGATATGTGCCGCGTTCTTGACCATGCAAAGTAGTTAACGCGCCATGTACGGTTACCACTGTATTCGATTGTTATCATTCGAATAGTAATTGTTTCTAATGGTATCGCGTCACTAATTTCATTCGAAGATTATTTCTGATAATGCGTGGAGCGATACATTTAAATTTAAATAAAGTGTAAATCTAGATTTAAACTAATTTATAGATTAATATTAGTTCAACTAATTTTAATTTTAAATTAATGTATATCTTGATTTATTATAATTAGTATATGTAAATTATATTTTAACTTGTAAATTCAGGATACATTTCAATTTACTCTAAATGTAGATTTAGTATAAAAGTTTTAATCTTGAAGGCCTACTGGTGGTTGCAACTGAGCCTTAAAAATATTCAGATCATTTTTATACAACATTTTGTTATTTAATTAACAAACATTAGAAATAACACGGTAAGCCTTATAAACGTACATTAGCTGTGAACAATATGGTATACAGCATACCTAAAATTACCGCGGAATCAGAGCTCAAGTCCCAGGGCTGTATTCACCTGACATCATTCGGGCGGCCTTCAGGTAAAGATTTAGCCGCCATTGAAGGCGAATTGAAAAGAGCTCGTAATAAGCGGTAGGGGCGGCGGTAGGTAGGGGGAAGAAGGATGTCACTATCGCAACGAGCCCGCGCGAGCGATCGCCATGGCTACCGAGGCCCGGCGTCGAGTACGGCCCTGAACAGCCTTGCAATGGTATGGGGAGGGCAATAGCCGCGTCTACTTGCAAGTCGCTATCAATTCTCGCGTTTCTGGCGACGTTCTAAACATCGCGCTCGCTAATGTACGAATAGATGTGAATTTTTTCAAGGTCGTCACGCTTATTTTTTTGTGTGTTGCAGTTTCTGAACGTATCTGCTATTTATATTAGCATTAGTTGCTTTGATAATACGATTGAGCGCCGATACAAAGTAATCGATACGGATTTTTTATATATTATTAGGTTTGTATTTTTATAGTGTTCAATTTCAATATACAATATACATTTTTAATACATGATTTTGTGTACAAGATTAACGCAGTATTTCTCATAATACTGTTGTATATTAGTTGATAAACTTACGGAAATCCAAACAGATAATATATAATGAAGCTCTTAGTAAACAATCTGTTATCCTATACCTACTTACTAATGCTGGGTACGGTATATTTGTTTATATCAAAACTCGCGTGTACAAAACCTTAGCGCCTATATCTAGAGCCATGAAACCTCCAACAGCTCCTAGGAAGCCCTATAAAAATCTTTAAATATTAAATTCGCACGATTCCCACCCTTATTGCTTCATCGTAAAATACATTATCGCTCGTAATGGAAACTCGGAGAATATCAGATTATTGTACACGTACGCAATAAAAGCGAGCACTAACGGCCGCACAAAATTTTAGCTGTTCATTGCCGGTTGGCGTAGGACTTGATTCGAATACTTAGTAGCGGGAAAGTAATGGACACTGTTGTATTAGATGCTGTTTTCAATTGCTGCGTCGCAAGCATCGTTATAATGGGAAACAAAACTGGACTAGCGTGAATTTCAGTGCGTGTCTCAAGTCACTTTTCCTCAATATCAGACTGGGCGGCCTCAATTTTCAACGCTTATGCCTCTATAAGTTATTCCGCCCTGCATATGATGCGTAGACCTTTGAGTTTTCTTTTATAAAGCCTATATTTTGTTACCAATAAATCTTTTGGCTTTTTCTCCGAGGTACACACTTCGCCAGCGTTTTAGGGCCTTCGATATTCCAGTACGTTGATCACAAAATATGTAGTCTTGATGCAAAACTGTGGCCAAATGTAGATAACGTATACGATGTAAATTGTGGTTATCTTTATTAAATTCTAGTTCAGCGTTATATATATAAAATAGGAATTAAAAATGAGCTGTTTCGAGATACTACAATGCTTTCTTTTACATCCTACGCTTAAAAAATTACTTCATTCTATTACTTTTGTCATAAATCAACACATAAAGTATACCAGTTACCTATAAAAACGCACATGGTGTTTTGAAATATTCGGTATATTATCCCTTTCATTTTCTTTGGTGAGAATCGACAGCTACAAAAATACATTAGGGATCAATCACGGTTAAAACCTATAGATAATATGGCACGTCTAACTCAAAGCCTACTCTACAAAAACCGAAAAAAATAAGTTCATGTTTTTGGCGGGTTGCTTTATCGGCGGCACATTTCAGTCTATGCGCCGCTCGGGGGCCGGGAGGCGAAACTGGCGCGACGAACCTACTCTCGCCTCATCCTACCAATACACCCTCCACCCTGAATCCCAGTAGCCCCAAGTCTGATGGTGCTGTATTTGACAAAATGTTCTAGTTACAATCGTAGAACTTAGCACAAAACGACAGAATACCTCTGACCTTTCAAAATCTGAACGTTAATTTTTCCAAGCCAGACTTTAGATATTAAAACGATGACTAAAGATGGCGTGATTTATCAAACTGACGAACAAAGTGATTCCGGAGATATTTTTCTTGTGCCCTAAATGTCTACGTTTAATTCAAATCGGTACTGAAAACGGAATTGTAAAAACAATGTGAAAACCGACTGTTTTGCCTTTGAATAATTCGCTCAGGAATATTGGTTTAATATTCAGTGTCACGTAGGTATCTAATTAGTTACATCGCTCGTGTGTTTAGATAGACAGAAATGTATTATTATATTTATTCAGTTACATACTAACCCCTTTAAAAGGCACGCCTCTAGACTCCCGACTACAGCGCTACTACAAAAAAGCGTTGTATTGACGACCACTATTTTGCTGTCCTCAAACTAAAAGGACGGCGCAAATATCAAAACCTTATTGGTGAGTACATATTTGAGCTGTTTGGTGTCGAAACGCTGGGGCCATGGGGTCCAAGTGCTAGGTCTGTTTATAGAGACCTAGCTAAGCGCCTGATCGACGCTTCACGTGACCAGAGGGCTGGTATTTTCTTTGCACAAAGAATAAGTATTGCCATTCAACGTGGCAATGCTGCCAGTCTTCTGGGCACGTTGCCAATTGACGACGATGCGAAGGAATATTATGACGCTTTTTAATTTTGTTGTTTTATTTTTCTCTTTAGTTAATATGTCTTGTAAATAATTTGTGTATATATTATGTTAATTATTTGTTTATTTGATGTGCAATAAATATATTTTTAGTTTTAGTTAAAAAAAAACGAAGAATTTATTTAATACATGTTACTTTTAAAGGACGTTAAATAATGTGGCGTAACGTCTTTTTAGTCAGCGGACGGCAGTTTTGTATCTACAACTATATCTATTTGGAGGCTCATGATGATTCTCAAGTGACTTCACGCATCGCGCAGCAGCTTAAGTGGTCTTTGTCAATACTAATGTACTAAATTCTGTTAGTAAAAAACGTCACATTTCACCTAACCTAATTTTGCCTCTTATAAATCGTTTACATAATATCTAAATATGATTTTGGATTCAATAAGCTCTTCAAACACCTCGAAGGTTTTGTAATCTAGACTTATCTGTAAAAATCGCTATCACTAGTTTGATGGTAGATGATCACGCCGTGAAAAAATAATATTCAGCCATATTGGGTTAGACTGATCTAGTTATAGAATAGGAGTAATTTGCCCTAACCTAATTACTATGCCAATACATATATCTGGAGGTATTGGAGGTACACCCACAATTTGCCGGCAATGTTTAAGATCTACGGAATTGTTCCCGAATCGTTTATAAACTAATAAAAGAAAACTTCAAAACAAACACCAACATATTACATATAACCAGAATTACGTAAGTATATTAAAATGTCCATTATATCAAAGAATACGGCGATAATTCACGTTGGCCTTTATGTATGAATAAAAACAAGTTCATAGCGATGCGTGTTCTTGGCATTGACACTGTTGCGAATATTGCAGCGAAGCGTGGCCCGTAAACAGAAAAACGAGACTCATTTTTATTGAAATAAGTAAGTACATAATATAACAAAGTATATATTTATGCTATTATTAGCTACTACCCGTGACTTTGTTTGCGTGGTATATGTATTATATATACAGATATGATACTGAATATCGAGTATGTAATTAAATTGAAAACAATAGGAACAAAATATTTGAGTGTTATATTTTCGAGTATATTTATCTTTATTTCTGGTTTGTGTATATCAGCTTCACGTAAAAGTTTTGGTCGTAACAAATATTAAAAACATTGAATTTAAGTTGTATGTTTAATTTTAATAGTATATTGTTTGTAATCCATCAAAATCAGTTTCATCAACAGAGCGAACAGAAAGCGAATCGTATCGTAATTTCTATTAAACCACTTTAATCTGACAAGTCTTGGACCAGACAAAATTAAAAATCTATTGTGTCTGACCAACTTAATAGGTTAATAATTCTGATATATTTTCGCAGTTAAAAGTTCCGAATCATCCCTTCTGCTTCCAGTCGAACCACTAGTAGAAGAAGATGAAAAAAATGTGGAAGCTCCCACCTACGAACCGGAGAAGACCTACCTATCTTATCTTATCTTATGTGGGGGCCAGTCAGTGCAGACCGGCGACACCTCGACCCAGTGGGATCTTTTGTGTCGACACTCTCCCAATAACGACTGCCATAGATGTTCATGGCAGCCGGGACCAAAGGCTTAACGTGCTCTCCGAGGCACGGAGCAGGCGATAATTGTCAATCAAATACGCACATAATTTCGAAAAGTCTGAGGTGCGCGACTTGTGTTCGAACACGAGACCCTCTGCACTGCAGTCTGTTGGTCTCCCTACTGAGCTATCGCTGCTAAAACCTACCTAAGTCGAAGTTAAAAACACACTTAATTTGAATGCTCTTTTACTGCGCAGAGCAAAAACAAATAAACAGACTTTCTTATTCATATTAATAGTCAGGATAATAGAAGTACTCGCTGCCAAGTCGTCTTGAGGATGTCTCGTACAGAGGTGAAACACGTGTCGATATAGTATTTGTTCTTGAAGCGGGGCATTACAAATTGAGGAAGCTATTTTTGAACTTAATATCAAATTTCATCATGACATGACCATGCTTCAGTATCGCAAAACATTTATTATTGACATGGTTCAAGAAAAAAAAAGTGGGATGTTTTAAAAAATATTTTTAATAATCGACTGTATTGCTCTGAACCGATCGGATTTTCCGTGTACATGTAAACCGTGTAAACTAAGTTGTGTGGAAAACTAAATAATTACATACAGGTTGTCCAGTAATTAATGGATAACTTTGAAATGTCTTATAGAGTAGAACTGATGGCCGTTCAGAAAAAAATATGAAAAAAGATCTATCCTAACCACTTCCTGAAATATGATTTATTTTTTAATTACCATATTTAACTTTCTTGTACACTACGACCATAAATGAATGAATTCTATCGGTTTTTTGTTGTTTTATTATTAAACACTAATTATGCTAATAGATATAATAATATAATAATAATAAAGATATTTATTTCCTCTTTCACAAAGGTAAGTACTTATTATCTAATACAATACATGTTAAAAAAATTCTCATTCCTTTGTGAGAGGCTGGTGTCTATAGTAGGTAAAAAACCTGTGTTACAGAAAAGAATGACTAGGTATTGCACTTTTTTAATATATTTGTTTTTTCATTTTTTTCTGTATATATATATATTAACAATTATAGTCGAAATCGACTAATGGACGACCAGTTACAGTAGTCATTGAAACTAGTCTGTCCGCTGTCCTTTACCATATAACATCAATAATGGCAGAAGGGGGAGGATAATGCCTCCAATATCATGGATGGTGCAAGAAGCACAAGATCGGTAGCTAGAGAGCCAGAATCGGATACCAGAATCACTAGCGTTGCAATTGGAAAGGTTGTAATCAAGGTAACCCGCTAATTATATAAAACCTAATATTTGAATGTTAATTACCTACTTAGCGATACTTTTATAATAAGCACTAGAACTCTACACACCATTAAAGTCTCAACAAAGGCGGCTGTGTACTTCTGCAAAATGGAAGTATTGCCCCAGTCTAGTTATTTCAGACAATTCCAATGTGCCCTACGTCTTATCATATAATAGAATAAAATTAATTGAAATTGGCTATAGTGAAATACATATCTACGTGCGAACGTTTTCCGTACTTAAGAGAAATTTTCATTAGATCCTGCCATCAATTCCACATGCCAATTTTGTACTTTTGATACAAATTTAATTATCCACAAAGTTTGAACAATTTTAATTTGAATATGTACTATTAGGACATATACAATGTGTTTGGTGAGTGGTGTCGGAGATTTTAATGGCATAATATATTGTCATTTATATCTACAATCCATGCTTCAGTATTATTTTTTATGTTACTTGGGCGAAATGGCGGCCATTATGTTTATTTTGTTATCTAATCACGGACACACGTGGTAATTTAGCGATATAGTCGCTTGTGATAGTCCAAAAATATAAAAAACGTATTGTTTTACAGCTCATAGTATAGCTAACATGTTTATGATAAAACATTTTTAGAATCTACCTCAGTTCAATTTAAAAAATAATATGATAACAGAAAATTAAGAAAATTTTTGCTGTTAATTTTTTGTTATTTCACTTTTTCACAAAAACAAAGTAACATAAAAAATAATACTGAAGCATGGATTGTAGATATAAATGACCATATATTATGCCATTAAAATCTGCGACACCACTCACCAAACACATTGTATATACTACATTAGGTTACCTACACAAATGTTTGGTTAACATTAACATTCAAGAGCATGTCATGAACCTTGCTGAAATAAAATAATTTCTTAATCAGAGTTTAGAACTGGCACATGAAGGCATTGCGCCGAAGCTTTCTACTAATAATGTGAATCACAGATTAAGTCTTTACTCTAGACTTGGCAGTTGACTTTGTTTTACCGTTTTGGTAAAGTTTGATGATATATAACTGCAGGTATGAACAAATTGGAATGTGATAGTGAAGTGGGCGAACTGTGTTGGTGATTGTGACTATAATTGTAGTTCTACCATATTTTTGATAAACTTTAAGCGTAATAATCGTTCCGTTATTGACTTTAAACATGGTACACATTGGTAAATAATCTTTCTATACAAAAACTAAAGACAGCGGTAAGTATGCTAGGGTCATAATTTGCTGGTAAACAAATGAATACAACACTGCTATCCTAATCTAATTTGTGGATGTGTAAGTATTATGTACCTAAATAACGAATTAAATTCATAGATGTGCTAAAAATGTTCACTTATAGATAGCTTATTTTTGACACAGTCGAACAGTTGCTTTGTTAAGCCGGGAGACATGTGATTGATTATAATATCCAAGTTCAATTACTGGAAAATAAAGTGTTATTGAGTCCTGTCAGATTTTTCACTCGCCAAAGTGAGTCGTAGACACGCTTTCTTCGAAAACAAAGTCATAATAAATATATAGAAGATTTATTGATCCTCTTGACGTATGCGTGGCTGGAGATTGAGAACTCGAGTATATTTTTTGGCCAACCTCGGTGTTATTGAGCTCTAACAGGAGTGTGGAAGAGCGTTCATCCTTGGCCATTATTTGGTAAGAGTACTAAGTAGCTGGTTTGACCGGGACAGTGGCACTGTCTTATACCCAACCAGCGCATACAAGCATGACATTTTCGACAGACGTATTCATACAGCTTTGCCCTGGCTGTAGTGATTCTACCAGATTTCTAGTATTAACCGGCCAAATGAGAATGTAGCCGAACACTAGCTTTAATTAACTATATACCTATATCATGCAACGCAAAAGTCTAAAGTTATTATTTCCTTCCTAGTGCCGTAAGCACTTGTAAAAAGGGCCCTGTACTTTATAAATACATTTCTCCAAAGTTTATTACCCATAGGTCAAAGATTTCCTTCCCATTATACCGTACTATGAAATTAACATACAAAAAAGCCGTATACAATATAATCGCATCGCGTTATTGCGATAAAATCTGGTACAAAGCGAATGACTCATGTTAATGTCGATATAAATTGCTTAGAATTTATACGTGATTGCATGGTTGCATGATGCGTTCTCATGCGAGCTATTCACGCATACGCAAAGTACATTTTTGTAGTTTACTGTCTAATATTTAAATAATGAAAAGCGTAAACTATCTTAGAATTCAAATGTTACCCTTGACATCTAGACATTCTAAGCTGTCTTCTGTGGTTTAAGCTATGATTGATATTACGGGCTTAAAATGCTTTATAACTTATAGGTGCGCAAAGGGTACGCGAGTCTAAGATGCGCGAGTAATACGTTTGAAAGTGTTACTTTGTGACCTAAATTAATAAATTATATTTGACTCAATTTTCACCTATTGACGTGTAAGATCGATTCTTATTTTCAACATTCCACACTCGTGTATTGGTAGGCAAAGGCTGCTTCATAATAGATATTAGACTTACGATCGCATACTTAAAGGTGAACATGCACCAAACACACATAGGTGAATCTCGTTCGGTGTAATCGATGCAGTAATTATGTTTTGGTGAGCTTTTCATCTCACTGGCTTTTTAATAGAAGATGCTATAATTTCATTGCATGTTTTGTATGACTGTTATGTTATGTAGTAAATGTGAATGAGTCGGTCTCAATTGTCGGGTTAGAAGAGTTCAAAAATTCCATGACCATATTACTGCGTTGGCGAAAGAGTCTTATCAGCGTTTGGGTTTCATCCTTAGAAATTCTCGCGATTTCAGTAACCATCACGTCATTAGATTACTCTTTGGGGCATTGGTTCGTTGCAAGTTTGAAAGCAGTATGTGTGTGTGGAATCCACAAGCGAGCACATAAAATTTCGTATAATTTTAAATGACATATTATAATTTATAGGACTGACATTTTATTTTATTACATTTTAATTCATTATTGTAATTTATTGTTATTATTATTTATAATCTATGACATTTTGCTATTTTATAAATATGTATAGGTATGACGAGCATGCTCAGTTATAATTTTATTTCTTGGAAAGTTATCTTGTAAGCGTTTTGGGTGTTACATCTGTTAGCTTGTAAGATCGAATGAATAAATAAATAAATAAATAAAAATACACTCTTCTGCTTGAAAAGGTGCAAAAAGCTTGCCTAAGATAACTGTACAAGCGTGTCTATGGATATTATCCATACATGTACCTATACCACAATGTTTATTTTGGGTTGTCTAGGGTATAACTCATTGGAAGTCAGACGGGAGATGCACCAACTTATAGCCATGTGCAAAATTCTGAGGGGAAAAATTTATGCACCAGACCTTCATGACGAGCTGTGCCGATTTTTTAATCTAATAACTATCGTCGCAACTGAAGGCACATGTTGTTTGCCGTGGCATCATGTCGCACCGTAGCGCGCGCTAAGTCACCCATACCGCGCTCGCTTTCTGCTCTCAACGCTCTCCTGTATGCTAATCCTGACTGTGACTTGTTTGCGGATGGATGGCCGAATATATTGTTAGTGTGTCAGCGATTTTGTTAGCGGAAGAAATGATTGTTTGTGTGGATACCAAGATCCATATAATTGTTTATTTGTTTTGTATCTTTGTTTTAATTTTGTATTTGTTTCATGTTTTCGTATCTTTAATTATTGTAATAGGTGTACAACCGTTATAATTAAATAAATAAATGGGTATTTAAAAACAATCTTAACAGCAGCCCAGAGTGTATTTGTGCGCCCGGTAGATGGCAAGAAACTAACCTCCTATTTCGTGATTCATCTTAGTACTTGTTCCTAAAAAATAGAGCTGATGAAATGTAAATATATGTTTCTTATATAGGCATGCAACCACAGCCTGGATACGCCTTATCAGAAAATTATGTATGTATGTTTAATGTATGTATGGGTACAGCACATTAAATTTAGTAAGACACGCATTATTTTAAGTGCGTATGTCGACAGATATTTAAACTTTAATAAATTATATGATAATTATTTTAAGATACATCTAATATTAAAATAATTGATTATTTAGGCAATTTTTTTTTTCATTTATTTGAGCGAGGGTTTAGGCACCTAGAGTGTCACTTCTAGTAGATATCATCTTGTAGCTCCACCAAAATCATTTTGCTTGTTCTATGACTCGCGCGAATACACGTTCTCTTTATATGTAAAAAAAATTTAAGCAACCCATAGAATTTTTTGTAAATGGTTTTAAAATGTTTAGCAATAGGTATTACTTTTTTCGATTTTAAGTGATTTGATGAGATTTTAACCTTAAAATTAATAAAAGGCTTGATTGCTATTAAACCTATTATTACGTCATTTTACAATAACATTATTTTAACATAGATCAGCACAACACTTAATCAATACATTACGCATCGTGCCTATTTTAAACAAATGTTAAGGAAAATATACAAAACATAATATCAGAGAAATCCACTTTAACAAACTAATGAGACCTCATAAAGTCCAATCAAATCGGAGAAGGGCATTTTAATTAACGTCGATGTTTACTTAAAATAAATATCAAAGAAAAACAAATTAATGTTTGATGTAATATTTTCTAATATACTGTTTGTGAAGTTATATCAAATGATACACACGAATGAAAGACACGAGACTAGGCGGCAATATTCTCTTAACTCATAGAAGTCAACGACTTTTCTAGGAACAGCGAAATCATTGGAACCAAAATTGGGTCCGAGGAAAAAAGCTAAATACAGTTTGTAATTGAACTGGTCCCCCAAAGGGTTTGAGGTGTGAAACCGTCTAGACGGTCCAAAAGGACGGATTTTGATAAGGGTGCCTTGGACGACCTTGAACTTTACAACGGTTTAAACAAATGAGCCTACCCCCGCCTTACATGTCTGTATGTAACGCGCTTTTTACGTCTTATATAACGCTCCAAGGAATATCGAGCGATATCAAACACGACTGGACGCACATTAAACGTTTAGATATCATTTAAAGTAGGTCAATTTTCCAAACATACACTTTAAAACCATCCCAAAACTTCGCATTTACCCAGCGTTACGATAAATTCACGGACCGATGATCGACATTCAAACAAAATACAACCAATTACTTATCGTGTCACAGTTGAAGGAATAGGAATTCTGTGTTTCGCCGCCTTTTGAAACGAACTACATAATTGGTATAGAGGACTCGCGGACAGGTCCACAAAGGTGGCCGTACCTCCTTTGTAATCGACATATCAAATCACCATCGGACATTACAAAAACAAGCGAACCCCAGCCGGGTACAGACGTACGAAAATAAGTTCAGCCAGTTCCTAAACAAAAAGAAACTGAAATAAACAAGGTCGGGAATCAACGCCGCCGTCGCCGCCGCCATAAAGACCGACGGCCGTCCTTGAAAATGGGGGGTTCTTACAAATTGGGTTATTACGGTGCGTGGGGTGTGGGGGCGCCGGCAGGGGGGTGCGGCACGAGCATGAGGGGGTGGCGCGGGCGGCGGGGCGGGGAACCGCCGCGTGGGCGTACCTCGGCTGCGCCACCCGCTCGCCCGGCACGCCTCTCCAGGAAGACTCCCGTCCCAGACTAGGGTTCCGGCGCCGATCATTATAATTACTCTCCAAGGTGAGCTGGGAGCCGTGCAACCCCACCGGCGGCCTAATCCGGCGAGCGCGCCTCCGCCGGGACCGGCCAGATATCCCCGACATAATATTACGAGCGCCAAACATTAAAAGCACTTAAACATCATCTGCCTATCCGAACGGTGCCAATTATGAAGCAAATTGAAAGCCTCTCCAACAATTTTGAGTGTGGGTACTGAGCTTTATTAAGGTTTTAAATTATACCCGGTTCTTAACTGACGGATGTAGCTCTATCTAAAAATATTCAAGGGTAGTTTTTGAAAAAGGTTTTGTTCTAGTTAAGTCCTTAAAATTCGTGTCATTTACGTCGATTTCAGTTGTTCATAACAAATTGTTGCTTGCCTTTATGCAATGCGTACTTAGATAATGCGGATATAAAACGTTCGCCTGTGCAAATGACTTATGTGTAGATCCAGTTGAAGCTACCTTTGATAGAAAGGCCCAGCTTTGTAGCTTTTGTCTAATAATCTAAGTACTTCGTTCTGAATTATATGAATAGGGAACGAACAAAAGATGGCTGTCATCGGTTTAATTGGTAGTCGGAACTATACTAACGCATTATTTATATAAATTCGATCGAGTTGTAGCTTCAGCGATATACGGTCAGTTGTATTATTTTACGTGTAATCATACATATATATGAGTGTTTGAATCTACGTTTGATCGTAGACTCACGCCTGAATAACGCTAGGCGTGAAAGCAGAGATGTATTACACCTACATTTTATTAGCTACTTTAATTTTAAGTCCCTCTTTTATAGGGTGGGAGGCTGTTGCTAACCAATTTGTGCCAGAGATTTCCTTATCAGAAAAATCAAATATAGCTCTGTCCAAGATTCGACTTGAAACCGAAAACATGAGCGGGAGTGGGAACGGGTAGGTAAAGAACACAACGGATAAATTGCATATACCACGCAGTGATTTCAACAATCCCTACCAATATACCGTATGCAACAGATTTAAGTCACAGTTGAATCAATATACATGTCTGTGTGACCTATAAACAGTTCATGTGAGTAGTAATTTATGAACTAGAAACAACAAGAAACCTTCGCTCCTTCGCGGAACAGAGCTTGTATTACGGCAGCCGTCAGTTCACAGGCAAACCTTAATTAATTATGAAAGGAAATGATTTTATAGTAATCTAGGATATAGTAACCGCATACTCACTAGATGGAAATGAAAAAAAAATCAACGGGTTGCACTCCGGGAGTGTGTCAAGTGAAAACTTGAATATTAACGTTGTGCATTTTTGATATTTTGTAATGGTTAGGGAATAATTTTGCACGAATTGCTTTAATTATCAGTATAAAAGTACTATCATTTATGTGGTAAAATACAATATTCATTTATTGCGCTATCGTACACAAACATGACAATTCTCCCTCCGTCTTACGAATTTTCGATCAGGTCACGTGTCCTGACGCGAGTTTAACATTTTTTACCCATCACAAAAAAAAGTGCACAACGCCGCTAAAGAAGTTTTCACTTCAAAAATTGAATACAAATTCTGTGAATAATCGCAGCATTGAGGTACTGACAGCTTCTTAAAGAGGAACAATATAGCATCACCTAATTAATGGAGACAGTATAGAATATTCTCGAATATTCAAATAAAAATCAGGAGTATGTATCAGATACCTTTGCCGATCATCGTTTGTTTTTATTTATTGATTAGCTTTGACTATTCGCGTGGACTTTACCTGAAAAGTGCTATAATTCAAAACAAAAAAATCCCACCTTATTTCTTGTTCAAATTATAAACAAGACATTTTTGTAAAATTTCAGCTTTCTAAGGGTTTCCAAGGGTTTGGACTGGGCGTTGATGAGCTAGTCAGTGAGTGAGACAGGACATCTTTATTTATAACAAATAATACATAACCAATCAGTCAAGTGGCATTAATTTGATTCTAATCTGTTAACTCAAGTCATTATAGTAGGCAGAAAAACAATTGGAAACGTTGAATGAAAACGGGTATTTAAATTAAACTACTTTATGTGGATTTTATCGCGTTACTTCCGTATAAATAGAAAATTAATTCGTATAAAACCACCCGGTTGTTAATTTGCTTGTGAGGTACCCACCTCACAATCTACTCCGCTGTTAACGTGTCTCCTTAAAGTCTAACCGCACGTTTTCTAAATTATTCAAAAGAACAAAAGAGGCTCCTTTACCCGTCGATAGTATTTCTTACTATCAACTCATTGATCGCCTGAACGAGTTTACACTTTTCACGAAATGCTTACATATAATAACAATAATATAATAAACTTTTATTTCAGACTATTGTCCATAAATGTTAGTCATACAAATTCCTTAGTAACAAATATAAATATAAACCTAATTTAAAAATCTGCGCCCCCCTCCTGGTGCATTCGATCCATACATGTGCATACGAGTCCAGTGCGACAGGAACGGGCTGTCCAGTCTGTTTGCAATAATGCTAAGGATGCTGTTAGCGCTTCCCCGCAACCGAGATATCAGGGATGCAGTTCTGTTTCTTAAAATAGATTGAAAGCTATCTGTATGCGCTTCAGCAAACATCCCTGATGCACTACAGAACTGTGGGAGCCATCAGCACCCTAAAAATGCTTATGTTTAATTCAATTATCTATTGAAATTTTGTGAAGACAACTGCATATTAGTGGATCTATCTTCAGTTCTCGCTGCTCTTGAAACAACACGATAAGTAGGGTATTCGCCATGTTTTAATAAGGGAATAGAAGTGTACGCTAGGGCGCTTTTAAAAATGTTGTACGGTAGGATATGCCGAAGATGAAACGTATTAAGTTGCGTCAAGGACTATGAAAACTAATGGAATATACTCTGATCGTTCTCGATTTATTTCTTTGTTAACTTGGTCAATGTGGAAGACTACTACTGTTCTTATTGTGGTAAGTAGCACATTTTCAAGGGAACGAGTATATGATTACAAACCTTATTTTGTTCCATTTAAAACATGGGTACTGTGAATATTACCCAGATGTAATATATTGCACGTACTTACTGGAGTAAGTACCTACGTGCAATATTTGTCACAACGAGCGCGTGCTATTTATTGATTTAACCTTAAAAAATCTGTATCTAACTAGAATACACTCTTTATTTGGTAAAACAATAACACATAATTTACAAATTAAGTAATATACTAATCTTCTGAAAGACATAATTTATTTTATTCTTTCGTTAAAGATTATTTGGTGATTCAAAAGCAGTATTAAAACGGCAAAAAGAGCAGAACAAAAGCTATTTAGTACGAATAATATACAAAACACTTTTGACTGCACGGATGCCGTTGGTTTAAATGGTCGCCTCGCTACTTCCACTGCGCCGAATGTTGTGGGTTCGAATCCCACACGGGACAAAACTTTGTGTAATCCACAAATGGTTGTTCCGAATCTGGGTGTGCTTTGTATCCGTCGATTGAATGTTTGTCAAGTTCTCCGCGACACAGGATTTATTCCTAGTGCGAGAGTCGTTGAGTTTTTTTCGATGACATATTATTTTCTAATTTTTTTTATTTCATACCGAATACAGCCATCATTACAGGTGATACTTAACCTAATGCAATGGATGCAGAATTTACTTAATATATACAAATTATATTTACTTAATATATACACCCTAATACTATATTTGGCGGCCTTGATGGCGTAGTGTTTAGTGTAACCGACTGCCACGCCTGAGATCGCGGGTTCGATTTCCGCACAAGTAAAACATTTGTGTGCATGAACATGGATGTTTGTCTTGGTCTGGGTGTTTCTGTGTATAGTATGTACGTATTTACAAAAAAAAGTATATATGTATATTTATCCATTGTCTAGTACCCATAGTATAACAAGCTCCGCTTAGTTTGGGCTAGATGGTGTTGTGTGTTGTATGTGATAGAATATTATATTCCTTAATACTAATTATTTCCTATTATTGTAAACACAAAAAAGAATAAGTAGCCGGTGTGAACTCGCTCAAATAAACGTGTTCACACATCCACACTACTGTCGGCGACAAGACGAAAGTAATAATAATATTAGTTTGAGGGACAGCGCTGAGCGCCACCAGTACTGTTAGTTCGACAATATATTATTACGTGTCATATTATTATCTCCTCTGCGTACCTGTCACTGACACGCTTAGATTATTATTATATAATATGTTATGTTGTGTTCTATTTTATGCGTGAGGCCAATCCGAGATTTAAACACAGTAGTTGTCCTCAATACCGCTTTACCTCTGAGGCTTTAAAATATTCAGTTGCAGCAGCACACCGGCGTCCAGGTTTCCAATTTTGATCAATTATGTCTGTCATGTTATACATCGAAATAAACCGGGATAAAATCCGTAAAAAGTAGTTAGTTTAATTCAACGACTCGTTACCTTTGCATGTCATCAGTAATTTAGATTTTTTTTCTACTTGTTCATTTTTTAACATACAAGGACATGCAATGAGCACCCACTAGAGTAGATACAATCAATCAGCCCACCACAGTCCACTGCTGGACATAGGCCTCTCTCATTTTACGCCACAACATCCGGTCTTCCGCCTTCCGCATTCAGTCTGACCCAGCTACCTTTTTCAGCGTATCGGTCCATCTGGCCGGGGGGCGTCCTACCTTATGTTTACCAAGTTGTGGTCTCCAGTCTAGATCTCGCTTGCTCCAATGGCCATCGGTCCTTCTACAGATATGGACAGCCCATTGCCACTTCAGCTAGCTTGGTCTGCGAGCACTAGAGTACACCTACGCTTTATTCAAATCAATTCATTATCTGAAAGAAATTCGCAACATCGATATTTTTCAATACCTTAAAAAGATTGAAAAAATATTTTTCTTAGTAAAATTTTAAGATTTTACGTTTTTCACAGAGTATATCACCTTAAAGCATAACCACACCTAACTGTTACACGCTAAATAAAAAGACCATATACTTTTTAATTTCCCTTTTATTAAGTCTGTATTGAGGAATAGACATTTATCTAAATTACCGCCAAGCTACGTACCGTCCGATATCCAATATTCCTCTTATGTTGCTAGGCGGTAACTACTATATTAAGAATATAATAATTACTAGAACTGATAATTATTATCACTTCAACCTACCCCTTCGAGAATTATATATAAGTGAGTCTATGTATATAATCGTTATTATCGAATATTATTGTCCTAGTATATATTATTATATTTAGCACGAGTCCATTACAGGACAAAGGCGTCTTGACCCTATAATATTTCACTCCCTTCAATCGTCGGCTCGTGCCGGCAGGTTGTTGTCGATTTTGTTTATAGACTGCTTTGCGATTCTGTAAACTATCACTTGCAAACTCACTTTCGAATCGTCAGTCTTGTTTCCACAGTTGGTTTCTATGACGAAGACGATTGGTTTTTTAGATATAATGTTCTAGCATCTTTGTATACAAATCTATACTAATATTATAAAGCTGAAGAGTTTGTTTGTTTGTTTGAACGCGCTAATCTCAGGAACTACTGGTTAAAAATTGAAAAATTATTTTAGTGTTGGAGGAAGACAGATAATGACAGAGCTCGTGCGGCGCATATTCAAATCGGAGCGCGGCCGCCATAGTAAAATTGTATGGAGGATTTGAAGAGCTTTTTTGATAAATATGTATCTTTATTGTCAACCAATAACTTAAATATTTGGGACGGACAAATTGTATATTATATGTTCCGTTTAAGCTGTAAAATATTTAGATATTACTACATTTTTTTATTTAGATAATACTACATGACTGCCTCCGTGGCGCTGCGGTAATAAACGTGACTACTATGCATGACATCTCAGGTGCCATTCCCTGGTCGGGCAGAGTATTATTGGTGTTTTTAGAGTTCGAAAAACTCTTATACAACAGCTTTGTCCGTCCGTCTGTCTGTTATACAACTTTCAACTCAAAAACCGTAAGAGCTAGAGACTCGCGGTTAACACCAATTGACTCAGCATAGTCGATATACCCCGTAATGACTATGACCTTTGACCTCTGACCTCACGGTCACGTGATACAATTTTTTCGAACTCTAAAATTTACGGCAATTCATTGCCGTTTCTCACTTGTTGTAAATGTTTATCGAGGATATAACCTCAATAATAAAGATATTGATTTAGGTTAGGTTCAATCATGCAGCAATGAGACTATATAGAATTTAGATCAAGATTTTTTTCATAGCGATCATTTGTGTGCCGGAAAGTAATAGGCTTTTTATCATAGGAAAAATGTTCGGTTTCTGTGAGAGAATTATTGATACTTAGAACGACGGGAACGCAGCCAAGGGTTAAACTAGAAAAGTTACTAGAATCTACCCACAGCTTCGCCTCGCAGTTGCGACAAGAAAGCAATTTTTTATAGAATAGTACAACCCCATTCAGCCGAACCGGAAATCGAATCTAAGATCTCACGATCAATAGTTACAGGAAAAGTCACGCTTTATGTCATAAATAAAAAGTAGGCATTGACACATTTATGTTTACAATGATTAGGCCGGGACTCCACCAAAGCGGAGATGTGTGCGATGTGCTGTGTGCTGTGCGAGAAGAGATGTTTTTCACCTCGGGGGACTCCACCAAAGCGGAGATGTGTGCGGTGTGCTGTGTGCTGTGCGAGAAGAGATGTTTTTTAGCTCGGGCCGGGTCGGCCGGCGCGCGCGCGGGTCTCTGCGGGTTGCTAGCAGGCGAGAGGGGGGAGGGTGACATCGCTCACTGGACGCCGCTCACATCTCTCGTCTCCACTGCGCGTCGTCCGCGCACAGCTCACATCTCCACTTCCATTGCGCCATACAAATATTACACATCTCCGCGTAGCGATCTCCACTGAAGCTGAGCGGAGAGGAGATGTGTCAATGACACAATTCTATTGGTTGTTTAAAAAACATCTCTCCGCTCGTCTCGTCTCTGCTTTGGTGGAGTCCCGGCCTTAAACTATGCAAATAATAAGCGCTGTTGCACGTACTTAAGTACTAAATAAACAGCTGATGATAATGACATAAAACAATTACCGAGAAATTGGTATTTTAGTAATACTATCAACATTCGTTCAAAAATTTTGAAGACCAATTCTGGTAATAACAACTATTTAAAATAGAGCTGACTGCACGAATGGCATAGTGGTTTTAGTGGTGGCCTTACCACTGCCACTGCGCCGAGTGTTGTGGGTTCGATACCCACACAGGACCAAAAATTATGTGATCCACAAATATTTGTTCTGAGTGTGGGTGTTCTTTGTGTCCATTGTTTGAATGTTTGTAAAGTTCTCCGCGACACAGGAATCATTCCTAGTGTGGAGTTGTCTTTAAAAAAACAATTTAATCTTATGGCCAGTCCCACAAGTAAAAGTAATCCGAAAGATAAATCGTATGCTTTCTCTCTCTTGTTATGTTAAAGAAGTGAGATGGCGAGACTTTTATCTTATAGATAAATTCTATTTGGAGGTGGTAAGACAAGCCCTTATTGTCATAAATAACACAAATTCCTAATTTAAAACAAAATCTAAAGATGCTCGTAAATTGCATTTCAGTTCACATTTGACATTTACTACAATAGAAAAGAATTCTATATTCTATTTAGAACATATTTTATTACGGAAATTGGCATGTCTGTTTACTTATTATTATTTACTTGTTATTTATATATTGAGCTACACGTGTCATTACATGTACGCTATATACTTCGAATATAATATAATACACTCGTAAAGAATATGTCAAGGAAAAATTCTTACGATATTTAAGGATTATTATTACATAGACTGTAAATTGCTGAAAAGGAATTGAAGCCCAGACCTTACGATTGAGCAGAAACTTATACTACGCAACCAATAGGCAGTCAACATTTTTTGCTTTTAATATTGGTCCCTTTCTTATTAATACATACTATTAAATTATAATTGAAAAGTCCGTTGTTTATTAAAATATGGCCTGAGTAATTAATAAATAATTATCTTATAATAATTACGGACATAATACGTATACGTTTAAACAAAGGATTTTTCATTGGCATTTTGCAGTGCTCGTTTGTGTAACGTTTCGCAATAAACATTATAACTATCTTTCGCAAAACGATTTATAATAATCGGGCTAATCGTTTTTAAGATCAGCATACTCAAACATACAAACTCTTTAGTTTTATAACATAAGTATATATAATTAATTCACATCATTTGCTGTTTATACTCTAAACACTCACAATATCACTAATTTGGAAACCGTATCATAAATCAATATTTTTCAATAATATTATTTATATTTAACCTTTAAACATAAACACATATTTTAGCCACAAGCCGTAAATTCATATATTAACAGCCATCACAAAAGTTTGGGTAATTATATTGTTTAAAATTCGTTCGTTCTCATCGGTTCGGTACTAGTAAGGCGTTCCATACATTCTGATAGCACATAGCGATGACGTAACGCTGCGACCGGCTGGGGGCCAATTATGCGTGAGCATAACCCTTAGCAACAAAGTGCGTCGCTTCACTGCCAGTAACCAATATAACAAGACACCTGCCTCTCAAACCAAAAACGCCAAATGCTACGACAACTAAATACAAGCGCGGAACGAGGTATTCCAATTTATTTTGGCTATCAAATTTAAAGCGGAATTCTAGCATCGAAAAAACGTCATTATTAATTAAATGTGTTTTGGTGTTTGTCCCCTGCACAACCGTTGTACTATTATTTATCAATAATAATGTAAAGTTTATTGAACTCTACATATGTTTGGTTTTAGGCTCACGTGTTGGGCACTCGCTGGCTGTCCGCTAGGGGCCTTTTAATGCGCACTCGGCAAACCGTTGGCACTATAATTTAAGTATAATATCATCGAGTAAACAAGTTTTTATGTTTATTTTTGGAATAAATCGATAAATTATAGGGAGCTCTGTGTTCAATATTTTGTTTAGTAAATAGCATCGTCAATATTTGACTGAATGATTTTCTGTAAAATAACAAAAGTCTTGGAAGAATGTACCGTTCTCGTTCGTCTGCAACTGATCGTGAGATTCAGGGTTCGGAAGCCTAATCGGGCGTAATGGTATTGGTTTTGTCTGATAGAAAATTCTGATTAGCAGCAATCTCTCATATAGCTTTCTAATAATACAGCTATTGAAATATTGCAATCGCTATTTATTACAAACGTATATTTATGATAAACCCCAATGTGTGCCATCAAGAACTATAGACATGAGTTTAAATATGATAAAGATATTAACCATACAAATTCGTACTATGTACCAATTTACTCGATAATAATTTAAGCAAGTGCCTCTTGTACATTATTCATCATTAAATAATGAAATTAATGTTTAAAATTTTAAATCACTGCTAGTTAATCTGTGTAATGGCACCTGCCTCGTTTGGGTTCGCAAGACAAATAGCGGTAGTATAATTCATTTTATGCATGAATACGCATCGAGTTTACGTGTGTGCGTAACGTTCAAACTAGTGTGTTTGTCGTAGGCTCGAAGTCATTCACACTAATGCATTTGTCATTGTCATTCCTATTGCGCACACGCACAAACCCACACTGACAAGAAATCTACTCACACATACGCACGTCTTAACATCAGTTATAAATGTTATAATACAAATGCCGAGCGGAGTATGCCTGCCTTAGTAACTGTACAGAAATCAGTATGTACAAAGAAGAATGTAGTTTTGCCGTAATATACAATGTATTAAGAATGATTCCTGTATCGTGGAGAAATTTACTAACTTGAATGTTTGTCAAGTCACTCCGATACAAGAATTACAACGGACGTAAAGAACACCTGACTCAGAACCACTGTTAGTGAATCACACAATGTTTTACTTCGTTTGGGGATCGAATCCAAAACACTCATCGCAATGGTATTGTCGAATCGACCACTTCAATCACTGCGCCATTCGTGAAGTCAAATTTACATTTCAAGATCCTTACACAAAATCGGCGTACGAGATAATAATATAACACTGATATTTTTTGTCGTTCAATGTGTAAGTGTCATATCCTGCATTCGTTTCCTTTAATTCCTTTTTATTGGGGTCAGCATTTGTTTATTGAGTTTTCCTGTAAAAATTTCTCAGTAGTAGTAAGTACGTAGTCAGAAATTGTGGCCGATAGACGGAAATAGGGTCGCTTTAGTCATACATAGCTTACGAGGCGAAATGTAGGTTTACTTTTTTGGTCCCACGTAATGCGGGGCAAGCCAATTGCCACCCAGCGGGCTACATTCTACTGAGAATTTCTTAACAGAAAAGCCTAATAACACTGTGCCCGTCCCGAGAATCGACACTATGCATATCAGTTGGATTCACTACAACTGCTCATATGTTATAGTAAAAGGCGTTATAAAATAACGTTTCATTTAAAAACTATTCGTAAAGAAAATTGCTAATGGCTTGTCATTAATAGGTGAGAGAGTGCAAATAACGGTCCGCAAACATTATTTACCGTTATTTGTTTATAGATTACTGTATCTATGTATAGGACATACGTACTTATTTAGGCTCACGCTAATACCCCAAGCGGTAGCGCAGTGCTATTGAGATTTCAGTAAGTAATTCTTAGTAGAAGCTCGGAGGCCGAAATCGTTATTCGTCAATAGGTACTTTGTCATATAGAATCAAAAACATAGCCAGCGGAATGTGTGTGTAGGATACTTCGAAGATATACAGGAAATAATAAATTTTGTGTATACATAAACTATTTATACCTGCTAATATTTATATAATATTAGATACTGAGAAAATTTATGAAAAACAATGCAATAACACTATTTCATTTAACTGATAAAGCTTTTAATGTAAACTATTAGTCTAAGGCATATTAATTAATTATTTAATGTACTAGAATCATTATAAGAATGAAGGCAACCCAACAGATTTTTTAAATTCCATATATGTATAGTGTCCATTTTTCACACGCACACACACATACACCGAAGGCGTTCATGTGTGGGTAGATTAAAAACAATATGATGTCCATCAGCCTACGAATATTATGTAATACTGCCTCATATATGGTTTATTATTATATTTGTTTATCTACTGAGACATCACCGTATCGATTAATATTAACAGGTTCCCTGCCCGACGATTTTTTTTTTTAATTTTTTTTTTTTTGCCATTGGTTGCAGACGAGCAAGTGGCTCACCTGATGGAAAGTGGTAACCGCTGCTCATGGACTTCAGCAATGTCAGGACACAGCAAAGCCGCTGCCTACCGTGAAAGAAGACCTCTCTTTAAACCTCGTTTGAAGAAGGACATATCATAGCGCTCGGGATATCACATATGATACATAACAATAGATTTTCTATTGTGTCTATCATGGGACAGCGAATGGGTTAAGACAGTCCCTACTTACTAAGTACGTTTTAAAAACGAACATTATTTAAAGACTAGGAATAATACCTGTGTTGCTGTAAACATTCAAACAACGTACCAAAGGACTCTATGGCTTGGAGCAACCTTTTGTGGATAACACAATTTGATGTACTCTTTAGAGATGCTGGTCACTTTAACCACTACACTTACAAATAGTCTTTAAACAAAAGGGTCTGTACGCAAAGGATCGATCGCGTATAGAAACATACCGAAAATGGTTTCGCGCTTCATTTATAAACAAGGTGCTTACTCAAGTCGTGCATTATTCTACTGATAGCATTACAACAAATTATATGATGGATATCCCATACAAATACAAATAGTCGGCCTCGATGGCGTAGTGGTTAGTGTAACTGATTGCCACGCCTGAGGTCGCGGGTTCAATTCCCGCACAAGTCGAACATTTGTGTGCATGAACGTTTGTCTTGGTCTGGGTGTTTCTATGTATAATATGTATGTATTTACAAAAAAAAAGTATATATGTATGTTTATCCATTGTCTAGTACCGATAGTACAAGTTCTGCTTAGTGTGGGCTAGATGGTGTTGTGTGTATGTGGTAGAATATATAGTTATTCCAAGTCTGGATATTCTTTAAGCCCGTTGTTTGAATGTTTACAAAGTTCCCCGCGACACAGATTTTAAGACGAGCGCAGGTATTGCCTTTTGAAATTAATAAAAAATATCTTTATAAGTTTTAGCAAAAGTATATTACAGACACCTAAGCGAGTCCTCTGGACACATTACCAGTACGGTATAGCAACCAAACAAGTCTTAAATAGAAAATCTGATAACATCAAAAATGCCCGATTCGAAAATCATACCCATGATCAGCTAAATAGTACAAAATGTCCCAGAAGCAAAGGAGAGTTATTACTTTATATTTGTCTAGTTGTAGTAACCTATCATCGGACCGAATTTCATTTAATACCGTTTCAGCAGTTTAGTCGACAACATGTAACAAACATCCCTCCATAAAAATAGTATGAATACGTACCTCTATTATTTTATACTTACCTAAAAATGTATAAAATCACCAACGAACTAGGTTTCAGGAAAACCGCAGCGAAAACCTTGGAATAAGATCAACATGATTCATAATTACAAACTCGCTTCGCTTATTCTATGGGCGTCTGTTAAACATCACACATGCAATTTATTATAGAACGAACAACTATGATTAGTCTTGAGGCAGTCATTCAATATAATGTATTACTTTCTTCTCTATGAGGTTATTTTAAGGCATTTCGTTTAAATAGTGAGTCATAGGTGGTATTTATGCTGATATTGTGAACTTGGAACTAACACTTGGTTTGTACAAAACGTGGCGTCTACCGATTGGTTAGCTGCATCTAATGAACCGACTAATAAAAATACCGGCTAATGTATAATATCTATAATATCAGCTCTGTATTGAACTGTCTCACTGCTGGACATGGACCTCTTCTCAGTGTGCAAAGGGTTAGGATATAGTCCATCACGCTGACTCAGTGTAGTTTGGCAGACTTCACATATCTTTGAAAACATTACGGAAAGCCCTTGAAATGCAAAATTCAGGTTTATATTTAGCAAATTCAGGTTTATAGCAATATGCTTCTCCATGAGAACAAACGTAGCTAGTGGAATATTGGTATAATACTGCTCTATCTTTGGAGACATATAGCATGCATATGTATGTATGACAAAACTACATTTTAGGCTCACCAACCATCTCCATTATGTTCTTCTAACACGCAATAGTCATCATACAAAACGGCACTAAGATGTTACATACAAAAAAAACAAAAGACATTTTTTGCTCTTGCATTTCAAAAGGATTCAAAGAAAAGAAATGTACTCTATAGTTGTGTCTATGTGTGCTAAATATACACACACGGCCTTCAATGTGTGTGTTCTATTACAGTTCTAGTGTCTAAGATAAAACAAAGGATGGATAAGAATATGAAACAATGGGAGTGATATCAAGGTTAATGTGTAATTGACGTGTTATATAAGTCCTCATTAGCCCTATATCATGTTTCCAGGGTGCCCTATACAGGCTTTCATTGATTAGGATCGACGTCTTATGATTGTGTTGAGGGATGAGGAGACATTAGCGTATAATGGAGGTATTCAATTATGCTTTTGTTTTCTATTTTATTATGTTATTAACTAATACTTTATTGAACTGTCTACCTGGTCTCCTGGCGTAGTTTTATGGTATGATCGTAACGAATCTATAATTACTGATTGAAGTACTATTTCTATGTAAGAAAATTGTTAGTAGAAGCATGTAGTTTAGAAATGTGTTCGGTCAATGGTAATAGATTCCAGTGTTAGAGACTAATAAACATAGCGAAACGTGGATATAATATACTCCTCCATATATTCATACATAGATTTTTTCATATTTATAATAGTGTGTTTAATTTTCCTATAAAATATTAACATGTACCCACTTTTCTACACAAATTATTTTTTATTTACTTTGTTCAAAACGTACCACTTTGGAACTTCAAAAAACGAATTACAGAGAGAATACGATGTTTTCTAGAAAAATAATTATTAACAGAACAATTTTACGCGTTTAATTGCGACTCGAAAACATAAACAAATGGTACTTTCTTTCTTTATTACATGCAACTTTTAGTAACCTAATTCTCATACTAGAAATCATTCCCGTATCACGAGGGACTTTACAAAAATATTCTAATGACGGACACAAATCCCACCCACACTCGGCACGCCTACTAGTGGACAACACATTTTTTGTCTGTGTGGGTATCGAACACATAACACTTGTCCCAGTGGCAGTTGTGAGGTGAACATTTAAACCACTGTGCATTCAACAAATTATATTTAATTATATTACATTATCCGCCTATCCAGTATTTACCATTCCTCGAGAAGTGCGCTGAACGCACTGGCCAAAACACAGGAATGAAAATAAACCGCGTCGAGTTCGTTACCCGGGGCGTTCTCACGCGCATCTTATGTCACGATATTCGCGCATGCGTACACACTGCCAACATATATGTTACTATAAGTACTTAATTATAATTGTAGTTACTTCACAAATTATATCAGATTGTTGATAGCTTTGGGCATGCAATGTTTGAAATCGCCGTTACTTGTGTAATTGGTTGTGGAAATAAAAATAATGTGTGTATATTCAAAGGGTTTTTTTATTTTATTTAATAGGCTTGCATTTGACCTGTGATGTCACCTGTTGTAAACTGACGATGCAATCGACGATGGAACACGCTTGCCTAGAAAATAACTATTCACTCGCGACTTGAAAACACCCGGATTGTACTAATCATATAACTAATGATATATTACTCAAACTAATATTCATAAACTTAGCATACACAAAAAAAATTTGCAATGATAATTATCGATCTTATAGACCTATAAAAGTATACAAAAAAGTATAGCCCTACATGGAACCCTAAATTGTTCTCTATAATACTAATCAATGAAAGAAAAATTTGCAAATCTTTGGACCTTTCAACCATTTAAAAATTAATTACTGCATAAACGCTTATATAAAAATATCTAAGGAATCAAAATCAAATCTCATGAATTTCGCATATACCTACTTATTAAAAATCTAAATACTTAATATAATTATAATTAATCATACGCAATAATTATCAATACTTTACTCAATTTGAAACGTTGATTTTGCAATGTTATTGTAGCAAATTGCTACGCAAGCGCATTCAGTAGATGCCTACGCGATGCGCTACGACTGCATCGATGCACCGTAGCAATGCAGCTACGATATTGTCTACAAACTGTAGCATTGCTACGAAATTGCATATGTGCGAAAAATTTTGCACATGCAGTAGTTTATGAGACTATATAAACAAATGCATGTGGGATATTATTATTAAAGGAGTATTCCCGCACTAGTAATACTCCTTCTATCATTCTATTTCAAAATGCGTCACTTAAAAGCACCTAGACTCGGAATAACTTTTAACGAGTCAGATTGTCGTCTAATACGAAGATTGCACCGAGAAGACTGGACACTTTAGTATCAGATATGTGAGTATTTAATCGACTTCGCCTTCCACGCAGTGCACCATAAAGTTATCAATAGACTTTATTTCAAAAGACAATTTGTAATATTTTAACAATATATATTATTATTAATCGATATTATTAATAAGAGAATATTGCAACCACACAATATCGTTACAAAATAAATAACTAAAAGATATTTCTAACAGTCAGTAGAGTTTTGAGGACTCTCCTTCGCTTTTATATAAAACGTCTCCCGCGGAAGGCGTAATTCCTGTAACGCCAGGTACAATGAACATCTAGACTCAAAGTAACTATTTGTGGACCACATTAATTTATGCTCCTTGGAGGGATCTACCAACGACACTCCAAAATTGAACTCTACTCTCTGTGGCAAAGACAAGACCGCTTAAATGATTAGATACGTCTCAATTTTTGACGAAAATCTAACCAGTTTAATAGCTTTTAAAATACACGTATTTTACTTACTTTATATGCTATATATAATTACTACTTAGCATTTTACATTGAGTAAATAATACCTAATAATATTAAAAAATAGTACTTAAACTTGTCCTTGCATGCATTGTATTTAAATGATTAATTAATTTAGTAATCAATCAAAATTGTTGATATACCGAATTTTAAACAGGAAATGATGCTTCAAAATGTGTGAAGCAGATGACTGTTTGGATGCTAATGAGTTCATTTGTTTAAATGTAGTACATAAATGAAATGTTTAAATGACAACTTTATTTGAATACTTTATTTTGTTAAAATAGAATTAACATAATTTTTCTCTGTGTCTTTTGGTTTGCTGCTGCGTGAAAATTAATAATAATACCTAATATCCTCCAGACCGAATTTAAGTCACGGCGGCCAATCTCAACGGAGACTGGCCATCTGCGCAGAAGATATTATAGTGCACAAGCGTGTGCGCAAACACATATGCACTCTCATGATACGATGGGACGGTAATCCGATACGATGGGACGGTAATCCGACACGACCGGAGAGAGATCAGCTGCAGGAACAACGGCTTTAAATGCTTTCAGAGGCACGGGGGTGTCTAATAATAACAATAATATTCTATCACATACACACAACACCATCTAGCCCAACCTAATCAGAGCTTGTACTATGGGTACTAGACAATGGATAAACATACATATATACTATTTTTTTTTGTAAATACATATTCATATTATACATAGAAAAACCCACACTAACACCACCAACTTCCTAACTCCGGGCTGCTATTGGGATTTCTTAACAGAAAAACCCAATAACTTTTTGTTGGCCCGACCCGGGATTCGAACCCGAGACGTAATGCACAGCAGTCGCATTCATTACCGCTGCGCCACGGAGGCATTACCAAGAACTACAAACATAGTCTTACGTCTATATTCTGAAAGAGGTACGCAGAGATGTTTTACATCCATATTTTACCTGTTATAGTTTTTAGGTACTACTATTCCGCCACCCTATTGCCGTTTATCATACACACAGTACCATACTTCGTGCTACCACTAAGAACTTTTTGACCGAAAAACTCAATTACACTTAGCCTATACTAGATACTGACTGTACCGAGTTTGTATATTCTGGTATTGCTCACCAATTTTGCAAAACACATATCTGAATATGAAACGCAAGAAGATAGAGTAACAAGGGAGAATACGAGAAGGAAAGACTTTCAGTCTAAAACTGTTCCTCATCTGAATATTGTTAAGCATAGTACTTCTCATAGATCGATCAAGTTGTTTAATAAATTACCTATCGAACTAAAAACATTATTGTACAAGTCCGAGTTTCAAAAGAAACTAAAAACATTTCTTTTGAAGGGGTGTTACTATTCAGTTGATGATTTATAAATAATGTGTCATTGACATCTTTATTATTTATTTTTTATTTTTTCTCTTTCTGATTTAATAATGTAATATAATATATCCATTATATGAGTAAGTGACTGTTTATCTTAAATAATTTAATGATTTGAATTTATAATGCCATTCTGTAGTTTTTATAATTTTTATGTAATAATTTTCAAACACGATGTAAAAATTGTTATTGAATAAATGAATATGAATATGAATATATCCTTTCGGTCATACAGCCGTTCTAGTAGTCTGATGTTTACCACACACACAATTCCAAACTCCGTGCTAATCTGAGAATGTTTTGACAGAAAAACCCAGTAACACTTTGCCTACTCCTCTAGAGATTCAAACGTGTCTCTATCCATCCATCCATCTATGTGTAGAGTCCTGATGTTCTTATACCAGCAACCTACCATCAAGATGGTAATGATTAAATCTTTGACAGTTAGATGACGTGTGTTAACTCGCACGACCTTCGATGAGCTCTACGGGCACCTGTAGTGAATTAATTAAACTAAAAAAGAAACGGATTAAATCTGGTTTTAGTTCTCATGGTTTGTATAGCGGCTGTGCGGCAAACGTATTAATTCTTTTTTTGTAAAAATAGCACTCGTATTCGTTCCTATGTAGCGGTGTCTTAAAAACTTTTAAACAACGGACGCAATTTAAACTACTTTAGGCTCGGATCAACTTTTTGTGGATTGCGCATTTATGTCCCTTATGGGAATTGAACCTACTACAATTGGCGCAGTGGAAATGTCTAGGCTACTACTTAAGCCACTGAGCCCTCCTTATTTATTTTTATCCTTATTTATATACCTACGTTCACGCACGGTTTGGTTTCAGGGTTCGAGAAATTAATAACTGAAAATTCTCAATAGAAGGACGGTGTCAACCACTGCAATAGCACTCTAATAAACACAATTGCATAATACATATTTTTTTTAAATAACGCCCTAACGGAAAATTTATGCACAGTTTCATTATCAAATGTCAAGCAACTAAAATTATTCATCGTTTTCTGAATAATATTTTCTAAAATGTAGATATTCAAAAGAATATAAACAACAAAATGGCCTGATATGTTATTGTAGAGAATCAATTCAAATTTATTACATCTAATATAAATTGAATTTTGATAATGAATTATTTGCTCTATCATTTGACCTTGCGTTTCTGAAAAGCAGGTAGCGGCTCAAACGGGTCAAAATTTAGAAATAATAATTAATATCATACTGCGACTATGAAATGTCAAAACGTAGAATGTTAAATAAACTTTCAAGGTTGCAAAACACGCATATAACCTGTCTGGAGATGAGCCTATGAACAATGGCACTTGCATGTTGCCAACCATTCGAAGAAGTATGCTCTGCACTGCCACCGCAGGGGATATCCCTAACAGTGGCACTGGAGAGCATACAGGAGGAGGCTGTAGTAACGTAGGTATATAGGTATAGGAATACCTATATACCTACGTTACTAGAGCCTCGCATGACGGCTTATTCACTTAGTCAGTTAGGCTTAGATCTGCTGCACTTAGGCCAACAATTGGGCTATTGTGACCCATGCGATGGCGACAGTAAGTCTGGCAGTCTGGCAGCATCCCTGCTTAAGCTTAGACTTTCGTTAAAACTCGAGCCACTTGCTCGTCAAGCCGAATAAGATTGAATAACGTCCTACCATTAATCGTATGCTTGTTTAATGAAATTTTGAAACACATACATAGTCTTACGTTTCTATCCCAAAGGGATATGCATAAGTGTACTAGAACTACATTTCGCGAATTATATTTTAGATCCATCGCAAATCTCGTAATAGCTATTACTGTATAACGGGTACAATTCTAAACACCGCACCGAAAATCTAACTCGAGACACAATGACACAGCAATCAAGTTCTCTATCATTGCGTTATGGAGACAAAAATCAAATACCTTTTTAATATTACATAATATAGCTAACCGCTCATATAACGATAGAAAAAAGTCAGAATATAGAATGAAGGCGGTTGACGCATCTTTGGCATGATGGTTGCGCGAGGCCGCATTAGAAAACCTTCCGCGAAGCCAAGGCCGTCGCAACCAGTTCTCAGACCGGTATGGTGAGGGCCCCATGTTGGCCCAACCTCACTTAGCTTGCTTTGGACCAAAATATGCGAGTGTGCGTAAATTTGTGTTGCAGGTACTTCAAAAGGGAAATAAAGGAAACTGGTTTGTTTATAAATGGCTTAGCTTTAAGATTATATGTGAATGGAATGATACCAGTGATCACTTTAGAAGCATGCATTATAAAATATGCTATAGATTTGTACGCACCAATAGACAGAAACCCAACTTCATATTTTAAGACAAATTTCGTACAGAAGACTCATTTGTTGTTACATTGTATAAGGATCCTTTCTGACAAACTAAATCGTGGGCCAGTAGTCACGATCAAGACGTTCTGATGAATGACTAAGCAAAGGTAAGTTCTATTAGCACATAAAGCACAACAAAAACATGTAAACTGTTCTTAATTAATTTACCAATAGTTAAAAATCATTCCGACACACGCTTTTACTTTTTATTGACAGTAAATCATCGTATAAATAATTACAGAGGAATCAATTTGGCATTCCTACAGTTTTAGGTGGCAAATGCCTTCATGTTTATATTATTATGATTTAGTACATATTTATTAAAATACGACGTTACGGGTTAATATTCGTTAATTAACTGACAACTAAAAGTATATATCCCATACTCCCATAGACCTTAGCTTAACTATAAACAGCTTTAAAATAACATATACTTAAAGTACGCAACAAGCAGAGAAGAGTCTCCTCTCTTAACACAAACTAAATACCTCCATGACTCAGCGAAAAATATGTTGCTAAGCAATTCTTTTTCTCTCGTCGATAGCTTTTAGATAAAGCATTGCCAACACAGATACCAACAATTGCCAATATACAAAATAGATAATCAACATTGCTGACATCATAGAACTCACACCTATTTTTTCACCATAGAGTACGAAAAAAGATCTAAACCTTTTCTTCAGTATATTACCCTGAAAGGATAGGCGGAGGCGGATTACACCCACATATCTTCAGTAATTTTAGGTCTTACAAAACAGGGTATCTGCCTGTAATTGATACCTACCGAACTGATTTCTAAAATTGATGCTCCTTCTGAGAATTGCCTAACAAAAGCCTTATAACTGCCTGGCCCAGATTTGGACCAGGGTTCTAACGGTGGCAAAAAAACATACCTAAATACAATCTTGTGCCACGAGGTCAAAGAGCCAGTTATATGTTTTTAGGCATTTGGAAAATATTTCACCACATATTGTAACGTAAAGAAATATTTTCTAAACATACAAAGTATTTTTGGAAATAAATTAGTGTAAAGCTGTGGTGTGAAGCATATAATATATAATTTATATATATATAGCATTGTAAATCAATTTAAATACTTAAAGTGCTGCATGATAAATGTCATCACTATTAGATGCTTTATGAGGTCTCAGTTCAGAGCGAGAAAGCCTGTCCCTAGACAGAAGAAAGCTTTATAAATACACTAGCTTTTGCCCGCGGCTTCGCTAGCGTTAATTTAGAATTTGACAATCAATTCGGTCGTACTCTGCTTGTAATAATATAATTCAATCATGATTCGAAAGACACGTGGCGCCATCTATTATCATAAGAACGTTATTGTTGTTTTCCTCGGGAACAGTAATTTATTTCGAGATGAATAGTAGCCTATGTCCCTTTCTGTACACCTGATAACGTATATGCAAAATTTCAGAATGATCGGTTCAGTGGTTTAGGCGTAAAAAGGTAACAAACAAACAAACAGACAAACTCATTTTCGCTTTTATAATATTAGTTAGGATAGGATTAGGATAATATCATACAGCATATCTTTTTTCAAACCACTACTGCTCTGTGTTACCTGATAATCGCTGTATCGTGGGACAACTTATAAATAGTGAAACAACGGACACAGAGTAACGATAAATTTAACTCATCCATTTGTTGATCACAAAAATTGTCCCATGTGGACCTAACCATTATTTTTTGTAATCCATAAATGCCTACTCTAGTGGAGTGTGCGTGTACTTCGTGTTCGTTAATTATATGTTTGCAAAGTCCCTGATGTCGTAGGGCTTGAAACTTAAAATGTAAGATGTCATTTTGCAAAAACAACACACATCTGACTCTCAGTATACCGACTCGAGAATAGAACTCACTATCAGTAACTACGCAAACTTATGCTAATACCACTGAACAATCGAATCAATCACCATAACATGATTGATCTCCTTTTTTATAAATGGCGTGTAATTTTCCATAGGCCGTGGGCGCGCCTATAACTACTTGAATGTGCAATCAAGATAGTAATTTATCATAACATCACATTTATCTTCCAGAAGGATTAGGAAAAGGATAATAATAATAATAATAATGGCTATTCAGGGGGCCCATCTAGTGAGTTGGCGAGTCACCGTCTGTCCATTCGATTGATGCTATTAGAGTATTCAGGGCAGATGCCGTTTTATCATCCATAGTTACCATTATATCAGTCCATCAAACACCCATACCCATAGCCCATACATTAGAATCCATACGTAGCAATAGTCCTACGCCTGCTGCGGCTAGTGCCGCTGTAGGTGTTCCATCCCACCTTTGATTAAAACTCTTCACGTTGGACCCATGTCTCCGTGTAAGCCTCCCAAAGGGCCGGGTATTTTCCTAACGTATTAAGAATATACCCGTGAAAAAGAAACAAAAAAAAATAATAATCGTTTATTTTTTTACAGTTCCCGATGCCGGTGGGTCTTCATAGTTTTTATATTTTGAAATGTGTTTTTTTTTATATATTTAAAAATGTAATTATTATTGAAAAAATTATCAATAAAGAGAATAATAATAATAATAATCGTTTATTTTTCTCTCTTACACAGAAAATTACAAAGATCAGAATCTTATGCTAGGTGTTACAATTATATAAGGGTGAATCTGTGTGAGAGACTGGTATCTGTGTACTATGTAGACCTGTACAACAGATTACCAGCCTCTCCTAACTCTAGACAAGTTAGTGCTCGGATATGAGTAACCTGATCACATCTACGATTCGCTAGTTTTGTTTACGGATAATAATATGATGACAAGTCTATTATTTATTATTCTCGAGTCAGTTCAAGTGTCATGTTTCTAATGGCGTAGTTAATATAATATAATAATATTCTACCACATACATACAACACCATCTAGCCCAAAATAAGCAGAGCTTGTACTATGGGTACTAGACAATGGATAAACATACATATATACTTTTTTTTTGTAAATACATACATATTATACATAGAAACACCCAGACCGAGACAAACATTAATGTTCATGCATACAAATATTTGACTTGTGCGGGAATCGAACCCGCGACCTCAGGCGTGGCAGTCGGTTACACTCACCACTACGCCATCGAGGCCGTCATTAGTAGTTCGTAGTTGTTTAAGTGGTCGCCTCGCCACTGCCACGGCGCCAAGTGTTGTGGGTTCGATCCCCACGCGGGACAAACATTTGTGTGATCGACAAATGGTTGTTCCGAGTCTCGGTGTTCTTTGCGTCCGTTGTTTGAATGTTTGTAAAGTCCCCCGCAATACAAGAATTATTTCTAGTGTCATCATCATTTCAGCCTATTGCAGTCCACTGGTGGACAAAAGCCTCCCCCAGGGTGCGCCACAAGGCCCGATCTCCCGTTTTCGCCATCCAGTCACGTCCAGCCACCTTTTTCAGGTCATCGGTCCATCTGGCCGGAGGGCGTCCTACTCTACGCTTGCCGACTCGTGGTCTCCACTCGAGAACCCGTCTGCTCCAACGATCATCGGCTCTGCGACAGATATGACCAGCCCACTGCCACTTCAGCCTGCTACACTTCTGAACTACGTCAGTGGCTTTGGTTTTTTGTCGGATAATCTCGTTCTGGACTTTGTCCCTTAACGAGATTCTGAGCATACACCTTTCCATAGCTCGCTGAGTGACATGCAATCGGTGGGCTAGTTTCACTGTCAGGTTCCACGTCTCGGCTCCGTATGTCATGACAGGATTTCTAGTGTGCGAGTTGTCTTTTTTAAGAAAAAAATAAAGGGAGCTTCTGGTTAAGAATATAATTACAAGTCTATTAGGTATTTCTTGTTCTCGAGTTAGTTCAAGTTTCATGTTTATTAAATGTAAAAAAATAAACATGTTTTTATTATGAATAAATTTCTTCAGACCTATACGTATTAGTAGTCGGGATATTACCAATAGGGACTCACATTAACTGGTCCACCTTTCCCGTGAACATCGTACCTGAGCGTCATATTAAGAATTATAGTATTGTATTTATTCAGTTAGTTCAATTAATAGTGTGTAAGGTTTCGATTACCGCACAAGTCAAACATTTGTGAGCATGAACATGGATGTTTGTCTTGGTCTGTGTGTTTCTTATACATAGAAACACACAGACCAAGACAAACAGTGGTACAGTGGTAAACTAGTGGTAGCACGAAGTATGGTACTGTGTGTATGATAAACGGCAATAGGGTGGCGGAATAGTAGTACCTAAAAACTATAACAGGTAAAATATGGATGTAAAACATCTCTGCGTACCCCTTTCAGAATATAGACGTAAGACTGTTTGTAGTTCTTGGTAATGCCTCCGTGGCGCAGCGGTAATGAATGCGACTGCTGTGCATTACGTCTCGGGTTCGAATCCCGGGTCGGGCCAACAAAAAGTTATTGGGTTTTTCTGTTAAGAAATCCCAATAGCAGCCCGGAGTTAGGAAGTTGGTGGTGTTAGTGTGGGTGTTTCTATGTATAATATGAATATGTATTTACAAAAAAAAGTATATTATGTATGTTTATCCATTGTCTAGTACCCATAGTACAAGCTCTGCTTAGTTTGGGCTAGATGGTGTTGTGTGTATGTGATAGAATATTATTATTATTATATTTAGATAACGTAATATATATTATTTCAATAACAATCATTTAACATCAAACACATGAATATGCTTAATTGAATATAAATATATTTACATTATTAATAATAAATAAAATAAATATACTTAATTATTATTTATTATTTATTTTATTATTTACGTAATATATTGTATCATTTCCTTGTATGTGTCTATGTACCATATATTTATATATTAGTTTTGCTATATAGTGTTTACTAACAAATATAAAGAGGAATAAATAATTATGTTGTAAATAATAATTATCTTCTGGTCATAACTCCAGGCGCCCGACGACGGGAATTGTAGGATAACAGCAAAAGTTTTTCCTAATTATACCGAACATTGAACTCTGAACCAGTAGTTCACTTCATAGTTTTGTTATCCAGCCATTTACATATAGCACTAGCAAGTTATCTGGAAATGTATTCACTAAGTGACAATAGGCCATTCATAGCGGAAAATGTAGAGATAATTTTCTTAACTAAACATGAACTTTGACATAACCAGATGTGCAGTTATGAATCATTATACATACATATATCATTAGACATAAGTGTCATGCCTGCATGCAATATACATCAGTATACTAACAACTAAAGAGGAATATTAGACCGCATGTCGACAGTTATTTCTTAGTTCCCTCCTACATATATAGCCTAGTTACGCTAAACCACTACGCTATCCAGGCAGTCAAAACAGTCATCAAAGTTTTAAAAAAATACGCGAACCAAGCAGTATAAAATAATAGCTAAACCACTACGCTATCCAGGCAGTCAAAACAGTCATCAAAGTTTTAAAAAAATACGCGAACCAAGCAGTATAAAATAACCAGTGAACAACAGCATTCAAATTTCGAAATACTATTGAGAAAACATAAAACAAGCGTTCTGGCACAAACCAAACACGTGACTACAAAACGCAGGGTTGAAGTTGCAAAACTTTACAAAATGGCAATCTGTGGCAACTTTCAAAGTCACGCTAATGGATGCCACGGTTAAGGCAAGTTATTAGTATAATATGTTTTATTTTAAGTTTTAAATGCCTGCCTGAGTCTTGCAAACTCGGTCAAGTTAAAGGTTTTATAAAAATAGTCTTAAAATTGCTGTTGAAATTACCTAATGTCGTGACAATGAATTCAGTCCTTTCTCGTTAACTGCTATCAAGAGTATTGAATTTTGAACCAATAGGACAGCAGTCAAAATATTTTATAATATGTTAAATATGTGGAATATAACATACACAGCTATAACATCTATACTTCTGCGAAAGGCCAGACAGAAGAATCACACCCATAGTTGCCACTAAAAATAGAGCTTATTTTTAGTCCTACATAAAAACCAAGCAATATTCCGTTCACCAGGTCAAACGTGGGTATAATATAATTATGACTTCCCCTTAGGACATGTGTAGGATCTATTGTATTACATAGACATACACCTGTTTTTCAAAACGATAGGTAGAGTAGTGACTATACATTTCCACTTGCTCCAGTTCTGGCATATATATATATATATATATATATATATATATATATATTTCTTGCTCTATTCACTGTCATTACATGCTTGTCGGTTTTGGAGAAATTTCAGGATAAAAGTATTCACATTTAACGCCAGGTTAAAGGTGAATACTCTTATCCTGAAATATCTTCGGTTTCGGTAGAAAGTCTCGATCCGGATAAAAGTACTTACCTTTAACCTGGCGTTTAGCAGAATGTCTCTGTTCTGGTCATAGAACTTCTGGCTAGATGTTTCGTTTTAGAATATTTCATTCAGGTTTGCCTTAAATACTTTCTTGCCGTCCATTTTTCCACATGCCCTAACCGTGTTATAATTTCAACCAACGCCAACCCCATCGTACATTTGTACGATGGGGTTGGCGTATCCTTGTGGATAAAAACCCCTTATTTAAAATAAAGACTTAAAAAATCTAAAAAAAGTACATACATTTGTAGTCTCACGCGTATATAGGGATATATAAATATATATAAAGATAAAAAGACGTGTATTTATGTCGACTATTTGAGAGCTATGGTTTATATATTTTGAAATAGGATGCGAGCCTATTGCTATCTAAAAGATCCAGTTATGAGAATATCCCAACAGAAAAACCAAAAACAATTTTATCATCCGGAAATTAAACACGCAAAGCATAGCATGCGCATTCACTACCGCTACGCAACTGAAGCAGTCAATAATATATCATAGGTATAATAAATATTCTGAATCACACGTCTGATTCTAACATGTCATCAAAATATTTACAAGCGCATATTCTCAGAATGAACACAAAATATTATTACATGTTTATTCAGAATAGCAACATTAAATTATGATTAAACAAATTACAGAGTGCGTTGAACGTAGCTATTGCAATGATCTAACAAATTAGACTTGACACTCATTTAACAGCTGGCTACTATTAAATATGGCTACGTTAGTTTGTTCACACGATGTTTTTATATATGCCACTCGTCTATTGCAGTTAAACACAACATTTTAATATGTTTTATTATTTATTTATTTATGATGTAGATGTAGTATTTATATATCTATGCATTGGTAGCCAAAAATGAGCGAAAAAATAATTGTTTATGCATGGCATGCTTTAACCGACTTTAAAAATAAAATAATATGTACATTTAAATACCGTAAAATATTATGCTACAAATATAGTACCTACCATAGTTATTGTCATGAAATAAAAATTATAGTTTCTAAACGATAGCATCCGTTACTTAAACATCCAAGCTAAAAGAATGCTGCCAAGCTACAATTATTGAATGAATGACGATTTATTATTAAAAAGTTATGATTAAAAAAGAAATCATCACATGACTCATCACGGTCCGACCATTTGGATAGTTTCTCTTCCATTAAGTCTTTAAGTTTTATTTATTGCCTTTAGTGGCAGGCGAGCTGGCAGCCCACCTGTTGGTTACCCAGTTTTGCAACATCGGTACTATATACAACAAATTTCGCTACCTATCGTAATAGAAATACTTTCTTTAAACCTTGTATAAGGAAGAACGAGTTATGGAGATAGGCAAAAAGCATAACAATTATTTAATTCATAAGCCTGTATACATGAAGTATAAATGATACGATGCTGAACGCGGTAACAACCATGCTAGACAGTTTCTAGAAGGAATGGATAAACGCGATGCGTAGTGAAATAATAGAAAATTGATAAAAAAATACTTCTAACTACATGCATTTTCATGAAAGCATTTTATTTAAGCATGTCGTAATAACCATGTGACAAGCCGCGAAAGAGCTTTCCTTAAATAGCTTTACATCTTACAAATTCTTTACTCCTTCACGCACCATCACGATAACGTCATCGTCATTTTGACAAGCCGTCATTTTGACGGTCAGCGACAATCGGCGACAATAACTCGTTGCAGGAGGAAGTGAGCGTTGACCGTTATGCAGCCGAGCTTAGTTCATAACAAAGAGTCACTTACACGTGCCGACTTTGCACCGAAATAACATTGGATAAATTGCAGCGTAGATATTTGGCAAACGTGGTAACAACACAGTTTTTTTTTATCTAGAATGAATCGAGATAACATGTGGCTTCAACATTAGATAAAACAGTGAGAATTCAAATACTCCGTTTCAATTTACAGTAATGAGTTAAGAAGCTATGTATATTAATTAATATAAAATCCAAAATATTGAAGGCAATATAATGATAATTATGTATTTTTATAATAAACAGTTATATCTATAATTCTAAAACATGAAATACTCTGCCGCGGCAGGCCTTGGACCATGAGTTGTTTTTTCAGACTTAGACTTTATAGGTTTTAACAGTTTAATGTATAATACTAAAATATGGAATTCTCTGCCGCGGCAGGCCTTCGATCCTGGGTTATTTTTTTTAGACTTAGACTTTATAGATTTAAACAGTTGAATGTACAATACTAAAATATAGAATTCTCTGCCTCGGCAGACCTCCGATCCTGGGTTGTTGTTTTCAGACTTAGACTTTATAGATTTAAACAGTCGAATGAATAATATTAAAATATGGAATTCTCTGCCGCGGCAGGCCTTGACCACGGGTTGTTTTTTTCGAACTTAGACTTTACAGATTTAATCAGTTGAATGTTAATACTAAAACATGAAATACTCTGCCGAGGTGAGCCGAAGAACTTTAGGCCTTGGGTCCTTTAAACGTGGTGTGAAAACCTTCACCTTCTTAAGCCATTAAAGTAGAAACCTCGGCACCACTTCACATGAGAACGTAGTGTGGAGGGCTCTGCTCATGGACAACGGCGTGAAGTCATTTATCAGGCAATAATAAAGAAAAGTAATTTAAATTTTATGGTTATTTTTATGTTATTGACGAAGCTACCAGCTGTGATAACCAACTATGACAGTCGATACTAAAAGTCACTACTCTTCACGGAATACAGCACGCCATGCTTCTACTAAAGACTAAAAGAATATTTACATTAAATGACAGACAGAACCGAGAGCACGTAGCACTGTTAATGTCATATTTGTATAACCAATGTAATTGTCACTGATATGCTTGGATTATAATAATATGATAGACTCACGTGATATGGTTCCGTACTCTCTACTCTTCAATACTCTGACTTCAGAGAGCCAATTTTCATAAGAAAAACTGTTCAAAGTGCCGATCTAATATCAGTGTTATAAACATGAGAAACGGTACCCGTCAAAAAAAAATACACGTACAAACATATACTGCAGTTCAGTTCCCATTTGACGCTTGTTACACTAGATCCGAACTCTGTTTTGAATTTGTGTACCTATTTTACTACGATGATATTATCGTTTTGGATCGCATGTTTTATCGCCATATTTATTATGTCTATTATAGGCTAGTATTATTATTTACACAATTTGCCAAAAATAAACTGTTAGTATTACTTAATTTTAGAATTTAATTTCCAGGCTTATTTCCATAACAATAGCATTCAAATTATAATATTCTCAGTGACGTCAAATATACCATATGCAAATGTTCAATTGAAACGCAACTATACTATAAATAAATTAGACATTTTGTTTTATAATTCAATAGCAAGTTCATATTTAAAATCGACATTCTCTTTGTTGTGTTTAAAACTTTATCTGTTTATACCTAAAGATAGTAAAGTATGATGAAGACATTTATAGTTCTAAGCTGTCACCTGACTTGCGTTCGAAAAGTTGTTCATGCCCATTGCATTTACGACTAGGTATTGGTAAGGTTAGTTGTAGGGAATACAGAAAATAATACATTAAATTTCATAGATTTCAATAGTGTGGAATTTGGACCTACAACACATGGCGAGGCGAGGCGAATATTCCTCCGCTGCGGCATCTGTGCAGTCTCAGTTCCTTTCCTATCAACCAATTATTAAATCGTTTTCCTTAGGCTGGTAACGCGCGAATAATATAGCAACTCTAATGAGTAATGTAATTCTTTATTATTACTTTTTTATTTTATTTTATTTATTTAAAAATACAGCTAAAAATCATACTGACCTAGCTTATATCAGTTGTAGATTTTAATAATTTTAATTGATTTAATTTTAGTATTTTACTGTGAGGGAAGTACCTGGCATTATTTGGTAAGGTTTGGAACAAGCCAAGTAAAGTAATCTTCTGAAAAAGTACCACCTTATTACAGGCAGCCGATGATAAACGTCATAACGCTGTTACTGCGTTTCGACTGGTAAGTAAGAGAACTTGAGTCTCAGTTAACTACCACTGCCACAACCATTCCTTTGCTTTAATCGCATTAATTCCTTTTTCAATATCGTCGCCAATGCTATAGTTACTGCAGGCAGGAGAGATGATCTAACGCCGACTTACCGTCAGGTGGATCGTATGCTTGTTTTCTATCTTTGTTGTATATAACCAAGACTTTATTTAATCATAGTATCATAACGCTGTAAAAACCTAAACAACACATATATATTCTATTTATAATCGACACTACGGACCCCGAATTGGTATACTCCCAGCACAATACGCTACACACCAATTGTTAGCCAAGACATCTCACAAAGGACTTGCTTTGGATATCCGAGTATTATCCTACAACCCTCCACCGTACATATCTACGCTTCAACTAACAAAACCGGTTTTGTTGAAAAGTTTTTGGGCCCCTGTTATAATTGTGTGCTAAACTGATTGATTAATTTTTGAACTTTTAAGGTAGGTACAAGGAAATATTAAATATGTATTGGATTTCGTATTGAGGACAATAAAACCAAGAATACATTGGGTCAGCACACGCTTTGGTTTTATCATATTTCGCAGTTTTGCAATGGTAGAATTGAAAGTTGTTTAAATTAAATTGAACTAAGAGGAAAAGACTAAAATTAAAAAAAATACTACTGATCAAACGCAGAAGATATTGCAGCTCTCACGATGTATGTCTTACTAGAGAATTTATTAACAAAGCAACGAATTATCAATATGTTACGATACAACCCTATGTTTCCTTTAATTTAGTAGTAATATTTATAAACTGCATCTACTCTTCTTTGATTTGCCTGATTTGTAGTATGAATCCTAAAACAGTATTTAAAGTGCTGTTCTCAATATTAATAAAATTCATCTGTTTAATAATGTTTTATACGTTACCCTACAGGACTTACTTTATATAATAAATATTAGCTATCTTAAGGTATATAAAAATGACTTAACATTGAAACCTTAATTGAAAGATCAAATTTGGAGTACCACAAGGAAGTACTTTTGTTACCTCTCATACTCAATATACATTTAAGACACCCTAAAACATTAAGCACTTTTTTAATTCTATTCATTTATAATTTAAGAAATTCTAAAAGGGGAAGAATTTTAAACAATAATCAAAAACTATATTCTGAAAACCAAATTTATAATAGTTTAATAATATAATTGTCGATATATTAAATTGATAACACATTCATTAACAATATCTTTTCCACAAATATTCTATAAGGAAGTAGTAAGTTGTCAAAAATTCTCTAACAGTGTATTAGTAAATGCTAATCAGCACCATGGCAATTATGACGTTCACGGTACAAAGATTTCATGCCATTTGTATGTACGCCTTTGTCTGAGGTTTTACTTCCAATCGTAGTACAAATTGTTAAAGTTTTCAGTCACGTGAAGACGAAACGTGACAAAGCGTAAACACTGTAATAGTGCATAATAGTATCACTAGTTTTATTAATATAACCGTAGATATCAAAGATTAAATTGATTAGCCTATCTTCTAGGCGATAAGCAATCTGGTACTGTTTTGTATTCGGTATAAACTAAAATGGAATAAATCTATAGCTGATATCTAACGAGGTTCAGGGTTAACAGAAGTTGACTCACAAATCCCTACAAACAAGATTTCTTTGCTGTGATAATTAATCCAGGTTTCTTCTGGAAGGGTGTGGTAATTTTCTACCTGATTCTGAATTTTTTACTTGGTGACTTTGACGTGTAGACATCAATTCTAAAAATATATCTATTGATATCTTGCTTTTAAATGTTTGAATGATCATTACTTGAAATATAGTATACAACGTACACAATTATTGTCACAATAACATGTCTTTCCTTCTTTAGCGACAACCGAAGGGTCTAGAATTCTTTAAAATTTTCTACTGTTGCAATTATTGGCTTACACCAAAATACTCCTTCATAAATCTGTTTTTGTTTATCCATATCAATGCAAGAATTCTTTAGCCCTTAACATTAATATTTATAATATTAATTTATGAAAATCAAAGCATTTATAACATCATTATACGGAAACAAACGCTAATAACATTACATTGAATTGAAACAGCATTGAACACGTCCTTGCCCTCCGCCGTGAATTAGTAATTACTGAAGGGAAGTAACGGAATATTATTTACTGCCTATTCTGCAGTCGACATTTTTCTCAACAAATACCCCGTGGCAGGGCTTATACATTAAGGAAATAATTATGAAGCAATATTAAATCCAATTTATTGATACAAATTGACGACAAAAAAGGCAAATTAAAAAGAGTCTAATCAATTTCAAATTTATAAAATTAGTGTTACCCGTGGCTACGTATATTCCCTACATATAAATAAATCAAATGCCGTATAATATCTTTCTATACTGCTGATTATGTTCGGATTCCTTCATAAAACCCTTAGAAGAATAAAACTGTTAATGAATTTTCATAATTTGTTCTACATGTTTTAGTAAAAGATGTTTTAGAACTTTTGTATACAATGACAATGTTTAAAACATTTAACACAACTTATCTCGAAATTGATTTTATATTATTCCATACCAGTAAAAAAAACAATCCACGTGTTTCCACATTTCTAAATAATATTTCTCTTATAGTTGTTTTATCCCCAGTAACTACTTGTTTTTCTTGAAAATAGACAGTTAATATAATTTGGGTTGCTGTTTATTCAATACTCAACTCCACATAGTTCAATATACGTAAAGCTATGTGGCTTCACGTATTTTTCAACTATGTGTAGTATCAACATTATGGTTTCGTCTATTTTGCATACTGTTGTTTTGCGTCATATCAAAATAGGTACTAGTTTCTGTTATGCGCATTACAGCAATTTCCTCATTTACATATTGTAGCAATAGCACATCGTAGTAATGGTTTTCTGGTATACATAATAAAATATCATACTCTAATATGTAAGATTTCTTGTCGCCTTTGTGAAACCTTTTCAAAGAAAATTAGGATAGATCACATTTTTTTTTCGTTTCAAGTAATACAGTCCATATAATATAATGTGTTGCATAATAAATTTTAAGGTCGTAAATAAACCTCATAAATATTGTGAGCATTCAAAACAATTGGAAGATAATTTATACATTTTATTAACCTTTTTTTAGCATAATCACCAAATTCGACAGAATTTTCTAAATATTATACGCGCCAATTCGAATGTATCTTTTATTTATTATTTACATAGTATATACATATGTTTTATAGTAAATCCTTAGGTATTTACTATAAAAATATATGACGTGGGCAAGGCGCTAACGCCCCAAGATAGTGAAATCGTGTCCAAGATGTAGACATATCTACTAAAACAATTAATTAAAAGACATTTGACATTTGCATTACTATAAACTATTCTTCAACATCCATTAAATACGAAAGTAAGGTCTTATCAAAAGTAAAGTCAGAAACAAAATTATAAGAATATTGCAAACAGTCCATTCTTTAAAGTTCTTAGTAATCAAAGTTATTAAAATCAAACTGTCAAAAGAAAAGAAACTACAATTGACAAGTAAACGAAAAGGACAATTTTCAATGTCCGAATCTGTCAAAAGACTGTAACGCTCAATCTATGGTATAACTCGATGATTATTTATGTACAACGATTTATCCGAACACGTTGTGTATGCACGTGACTGGAAGAAGACTGCCGCGCTAGTCCTTCTTAGTGTTCCGATAGGTAACCGTTTTTCCTCCTAGCTTCAAACGTCGATGGCGCCACGTGCCTTTCGAATCATGATTGAATTATATTATTACAAGCAGAGTACAACTCGAATTGATTGCCAAATTCTAAATTAACGCGAGCGAAGCCGCGGGCAAAAGCTAGTACATTATAAAGCTGTGATCTATGTGTTAAAGGATAAATGTGTGTTAAAATCTTCAATAGTTATAAGTTTTAAGACAATTTGTCCCATTCAAGACCTTGACTGTGCTTATCAAGAAACAAATCAGATATATCACTGAATGTGTATTTAGGACTTGTTTTATAGGGGCTCAAACTCAACTAATGGTCGTTTTTTGACATAAGATAAAGTCTGATACTTGCCTTACTTTATTTAGTATACTGTTTCATTGTTTTAGTGACATTAAATCATAATGTTGAGTTGCTGAATTCCACAATTAAATCAGGAATAAGAGTAATAGCAGTTGTCAGACAGGAAATTCTCGGTAGACGACAATAATAGTATCTCTGTTACGTAGAACCTTAACATAGCCAACAAAAATGGGAATAATGATGTATAATTATGATACCATGACATTTGTCTGGTCAATAATTATGATTTTGAGATACCTACTCATTTATAAGATAATTATCTTATCAATTATAATTGATGATCATTTATGGTACCAACCTAATCCTGCCATCAAAGACGATTACAGATTATTATTTTTAGAGCTACACTCCGAGTAAGTTATCGCTGTCAATGGTAAGCGAAGACCAAATGGTAGGCCCATAGGACCATATATTAATCTTTAAAGCAAAACCGCTGTGTTAAACTCTTTACATAGGTTTATACAAGTTTATATACTTCCCATCCCAAGGCTATTCAGGTATCAATATAACGGAAGAGTGATCACCGTATTTATACCCGACAAGCTACGTTGAACAATCGGTTATGAGAGGCTTTGGAGCTTTTCTTTAACTTCTTGTAGTGAATGTGCGCAAGATCGATTTCACTAACGCGTAGTGAACAGCCAATTTAAGCCATCAGATTTATTCCTCATTATGGATCAGCTTAAAAACTAATGAATGTATTTCAGGCTGCAGTTGAATGTTTAACCATCAATTACATGTAGATCTACAACCAAACTGCGGTAGTGAATTAGCTCTGTTATTTTATCCTAGATTCCGAAACATCAATAGCAAGCGACGTGATAAAAACCCTAACTGGTGTCTCGTAACATCATCAAAAGACCTCCAAATCTCTCTAGACTACAAATTGAAATTCACCACGCATGCCTCTTTTCAGGCCTCGATGGCGTAGTAGTTAGTGTAACCGACTGCCACCCCTGAGGTCGCGGGTTCGATTCCCGCACGAGTCTAACATTTGTGTGCATGAACATGCATGTTTGTCTTGGTCTGGGTGTTTCTATGTATAATATGTATGTATTTACAAAAAAACAAAGTATATATGTATGTTTATCCATTGTCTAGTACCCATAGTACAAGCTCTGCTTAGTTTGGGCTAGATGGTGTTGTGTGTATGTGATAGAATGTGATAGAATATTATTATATATTTTTAAGCGTTGCCTTCAAAAGGATATTTGGACAGTTCACCGATAAAAACTAGATGAGCTCTTGTTACTATTCGTGTCTATAGTTTTAATATGTCTAATTAAACTGGTCGTGCAAGTAACAACATACAATTTGTAGTATTGTCAACCTAGTAGTAGTAATAGTTACAATATACATATCAACACGCTTCGTCGAACTCATAAAAAGCTTCAATACCAAAGGTCTGCACTCCGCAGACTGAACTCTCGACGACAGGTGTCACGTCAAAAAGAAATCTTGCCAAATTACACAAAATGACCGCACAATTTGGACGCTCGCCAAATTGTAGTATATAACAAACCAGTTCAGATACATTTATAAAGGGTTCTGCATCAAAATATAAATGACTTCTGGGCTGCTGTAATTTCCTGAAGACAGCCAATTTGTTTTTGTTAGAGATAAATATATCTTTAGTTGCTTCTGTTTATATCTCGTTTACTAAGTGACAAATCAAACGTATCACGGTCATTCTTCTATTTTTTTCAGTTAACAGTATCATACTATCCGAAATATAAAGCAGCCTGTCTTAGCTTCGCGACTGATACATAAACCAGTTACCACGTCAACTATGTCCGTTATACCTTTGCACGATGTCTAGGTTTGGTGGGGTTCTAAATACTAGTTAAAAATAGAAAATAATGTGAAAAGAGTAATATTAGATACTCCTTCTGGAATCTAGAAATGTGTTTGGTTCACGGCAATTCCCGATATTTCATGGGATTTAAATATAACTACCAAAATTTGTATTTAAGTCATCTGCCAACCCCTTCCGGTAATACATCGTAATATGTCTGTGTGTAAACTCTGAAATATAATTACTTTATCTCTCTAATTTGAAATTATCTACTACACCGATCCGACTAGGCAGAATAAGTTCAAGAGCCTATACCGACTGCCAACATAAGAAATCAAATATCGAGTAAATTCTCAGTCTCTAATTATAAAATTCACGACAATTTGTACGTGATTTCGAAAATTTAATGTCTTACAATTTATATTGTTTACAAAAACAATAAAACAGCCTATGTTATTGTTTAGTCTGTATTCAAGGACTGCTTTGTTATCCCCGTGACATAAGAATGCGCCTATTATCGGCTGATCAGGCTCCGGGTTCGATCTTCATCAACTAGTTTAACCAAAGAAGCTTATTAGAAATGCCTGGTTTGTACCAGTAGTTTATGTTGGCTGGAATAATTCACAGTTGGCAGGATAAATCCAGGGCAAAAACTGTGAACGGGCTAACTTACAGCCACATTAAAGGAAGTAGAATCTGTCGAAAAGATCCTAAAGCCTAAAGATATGCCAAACTGCATCAGCAAAAGTGTTTTTAAATGTACAATACCTATGTATATATAGTTATCCACGGTTTTCAAACGATACGACCTCGCACGGAATTCCTTACACCGACCATAAACAATTCCACATCTACTCTATCAGAACTAATTTTATTATGTTTTTAAACTGTTTTTATTAAGAAAATATATTCAATTTGTTGTTGTTGTATACAGCTGATGGTGATGATAATTTGACGTCGTTGCTAGTGGTAAATTGGCTTGTTATGTTCATAGAAAAGTATGGTGGATCAGAATTAATAAAAAGATTTCCACAGTTAGCAAACACAGGTGTTTGTTCATATCGGGGCCTTACCACCACCTCTTAAAGCAGCATAGTGCAGGAATGAGACAAAGCTATACACTGTGTAACGCGCTATCTCATTTGGTAAGGCCCCCAAGCGTCTTGAGAAGTACCTAGAGAAGATCGTAACCAAATAATCGTGTGTTGTGTTCCTGTCGTGAGCAGGTTTTGCGGGCTTCTTAAGTAGAAGCTATTCTGAAGAGCTAGAGACTGTTCCTTGCGCCAGCAGTAAAGTGTCTCTCTTATTCAAGGGTCGGCTACGCGTAAATGATTCTTCTAGTGTTGCAAGTGATCTTAGGAGTAACTGTTTACTGTAAGGAAATGCTGCATTTTTGTTCACCAGCTTGGTTGTAGACATAATTATAATACCCAGATAATTTGTTAGTGTTCTATTTTTGATAAAAGATAGCTTGAATATAATATAGTTATTAATTTTTATTGTTAAAGGGCTAAACAGAGGTAATAACTTTTAAACATTCACATTGCATGATATATAAGTATATACCTAATATGTAACAGCTTGTGACCACGGCCGGTGTAACCTGGTCGAAAAAAGCCTAAAAAAGGTAAACATGATCGCGTTAATACCCGTTACATATTATATATAAACAGAGGTATACAACACCAACATAATATAGCTAGCTCTATTTACACTCTACGCTATAGAGTGAAAACCGTTCATCGTGCGTAGTAATTATTATTCATTTCTTCATAAACAATCCTACCATTGTATTTGAATGTATGTAGATGCACAGTAAATTGCACATATTGCAGAATTACACTAAATTTAATTGAAAAATCGGACAATTTCACGAATCGTGCAACTTCTTAGAATTTCCTAGCAAGAAATTCGGTCACTCTTTTACCTATTCCAAGTTCAAGTCGAGTTATCACGATCGTTAGCAGACCTGAGCCCCAAAAAACCAACAATAGTCATCAATCGAATTGTTTTAGATGTGTATAAATAACTAAATACTTAGAAAACATTCAATAAAAGTAAAGTCAATTCGTCCTGCCTTATTTTAATAGAAACTGTTACTATAAATTTAATAGAAACTGTTACTATAAATTTAAATGAGTGCATAGCAAGTACATAGAACCTCACAACATATATTTCTAATGAATTAGAAAGATATTATGTTGTAATTAGTAATTACGCTCTTTTGATGTTTTTAATCGTTCAATTAAGTGATTACCTTTTAAATTACCTAGGCACTACTACCTAAGTGTATTTAAAATCTATTTATATCTGTCTAAGGAAGAAAATAAAAGAAAGTACGACGAATTTTTGTTCCTTTTCTAGGTATATGAAATGCGTGAAAATAAGCAATATTACGAGAATATTTGTAATGTGGGCTACTAAGAGTTATTATATATCGTATAAACTGAAAATACTTAGTAACTAGCGGAAAACTTCTGATTGAAAAGTAAATACTTAGTTTATGTAGGTATACTTAATACATATATATTATAATATATATATTACAACAATCACGATAAGCAAGTTAAATAAACAATTCTCGCTATAAAATCACTCCATAATAAAATAAGTTCCCGTCGCGTCTCTAGTTTTATACGATTGTGAACGCTAATTGCTCAAATATTCCAGCGCAAAGGCATGGCGCGCATGACATGCACGCAATATGTGTCAGCCGTATGCGGCAATAAATTCATTGTGTAATGGCCAGAGCGCGCATCGAATTGGGCCGTCCCTCCCAAGTGTGCCCCGCGCATCGCCGACATTTATCTGTCATACACAACACTATTCAGTTCTGAAACGCATCTCAGCTACAACTACTACTAGTCAAAAAACTACGCATAGCGCCATCTATGATTTCACGCCCAAACTCGTTGCTAAATGCCATAGATAAAATCTTGTTTGCTTAAAAAATGTGCGTGACAAAATAATGTAGATATTCCGGAAACGCTCTAATGCATGTAAGGTCATCACAGCTATTAAAACGATACTTTTTATTCCTGTACAATAATCGTAAATTTCTATGAGGTCGGCTAATCATTTGGTTATTTAAAAAATATACGTAATTTATTTAAATTACGTGTTTTTAAGTTTTGATTACGTTGTGCCTATAGATGTAAGTTCAAGGTTAGATACCTATTCTCGTTTACTATTGGTATTATTTTAAATCATACAACCATTTCTTAGAGAGCTTGCTAATGAATTATACACAGCTTAGGCTTTTAATATAAGAATGTAGGTATAGACAAAAAAACAAACTGTCTATCATAAAATATCAAAGCATATCTAATTGTTAATTTCATACATGGCCGAAGCGTAGTAGGCATTTTTTCTACTGTGTATAAACAACGGTACCTATTGGTTAGATAGTTTCGTAAAGACGATGATTGCAGCCGGGTTTTCGACATTTTCATACAATTGTTGAATAAACAATTGTATGAAACAATAAACTAATTTACCTAAGTAGGTACTTTTTTTTTAATATAAAGGTAATTAAAGAACCTACCCATTTATAAAATTTAATATGCAAGAGAAAAGAATATAGCAAACAAAAAGCCACTGGTTACAGAGTTAACGCTCTTGCAAAATCTGTTCAAAGCAGATATTTTAGTCGCTGTAAGAAAAGGTAACAGCGGTAATTCTATGCAAAATAAGCGGACGTAGAACAATCTTCGTAGCGCACGCAACCGAACTGCGTTATTCATTGCCACGGGTTAGTGTGTGTACGTAACTCAAGGATTATTCCCTGTGCGTGTGTGCGTGAGTGTATGTTTGTGTGAGTGTGGGTTGCCACCTGTGGTTTAATGGTTCATTGTATGTATTTTAGTGCACATTTCAGGGAAATACGCCCGTTTCAGGAATGAGTTATGGTTTAAGGTTTACTTTAATTAAGTTTTATAAGGTTTTTGAATGTTGTAAATTGTAAGTATATTGATTAATTTCGCTCTTCAAGATAGATTGTGATTGTAGTTAACAAAGAAAACTTTTTAATGTTTATTCTGTAGAGAGAACCGTAGTTTTAAAACTCAAAAAAAACCGTACTTCTATTTCAAGCTCGTTATACTTGTGTACACAACATCATTATTGATTTTATTCGAAAACAATGCGCCAAGGTTTCTAATTTGAACAGTATCAACCCTAATAAAGTATATCGATACCCAAATTGTGCGCGTGTGTGCGTAGCTGAGGCGTGTGTGTGCGTAGCTGCGGCGCTCACGGACGCTAACAAAGCGCAGTGTGGCCATGAAATTGTTTGTACGGCTGCGTAGCAGGGCTGCCTCTTAGCTTAATGTACCTACTATTATTTTATTGTTGAGTAAGTTTGTAATTTCAGTACATTGTTCATCTTTTTTTATATAGGTACTTTAATCTTCTTAGGTGGTAATGTGAATTGACTGCTATGCGTGAGAACTTGTTTTAGAAGACGTCTATCGCATTAGGATTGATTCTTGTGTAGCGGAGGATTTCACAATCATTCAAATAGTGGACAAAACGAACTCCTAGCCTCCTCTTAACCACTATTTGTGGATCACACGTTTTGCCCCACGTGGGATCCAATACACACACGGTGGCGGTGCAGTGGTAATGATGAGGCAACTACTTAAACCATTAAGCTGTCTGCGCAATCAAAGGTCTCGGGAAATCGCTCTAAAAAGCAGTATTGACTGTATAGACCTACAACTTAAAATTTGGTGCATTTATCATCATCATATGTCACCTGAAAGTCAACAAAAATTCTACTAGCAAATTCCACGTACACCGGAAGGATTTGTGGACAAAAGCTAGTACTTCATATTAATATGACTTTGATGGCGTAGTGGTTAGCGTAACCGACTGCCACGTCTGAGGTCGCGGGTTCAATTCCCGCACAAGTCAAACATTTGTGTGCATGAACATGGATGTTTGTCTTGGTCTGGGTGTTTCTATATATAATACGTATGTATTTACGAAAAAAAGGTATAATATATGTATGTTTATCCATTGTCTAGTACCCATAGTACAAGCTCTGCTTAGTTTGGGCTAGATGGTGTTGTGTGTATTTGATAGAATATTATTATATTAATATAATCATAGTATATTACAATTACATATTAATTAATCAATAACATTTTTCATCAACACCTACGCGTATATACGTCATTGGGCAAAAATACCAGCCCTCAACTAAGTACGTATACTGTACCTGTGTAAGCTCAAGGCCGTCATCGAACAGAATATAGCTATTTAAAATTAATTTATGCAAATAACTGAATAATATCGGAATTTAACATTTTTTGCTGCCATTACCCGTTTTGTTTGCCCGCAGCGCCATCTGTTATTATTAGTAAATAGAATATGCAAGTACATTGCGGTGACGTCAGTAGTTGTTAACTGTTATAATATTTTTGTACTCCGACTGGTTTTATTTGGAACGAATATCAATGTCTTGTAGCAATTGGGCATTTATAGTCTCTGCCTAACTCTTTGTGAAAAAGGCGTAAGTATATGTATATAATATGTCTTGTAAACCTGAACGCAAGTTGTTAATGTAGCTTATAAACGCTTATTATAGCATAGACATCACTCTTGCATTGCCTATGGTATATACCCTAAATATGAGTGGTAAGACAAGCAATGAGAGAGGTAGATATATGAGGCTTCGACGCTCTTACTTAACGAACGATTTGCAAAAACGGTAAATAGGTACTATTAGGCTAATTGCTTTTGAGAAGGTTGTACATTCCCGGACAGGCCCGCTCATTCACACCTGCACCAAAATCAACAATCTCTTCTAGTAAAGTCGAAGTTGAATCCCGTTGCGATTTTCTATTCAAACAAGCATCATTACTCAACTATTCAACGTTCTTCGAACAAAAAATACAGCAACGTCTCAAAATAAAACGCAAAACCATTTTCGCCTCCCATAAACAGTATTTACACCCTATCACTATATTTGGCAATGGCGCGCGTCTCTAGATGTCACAAGGAAATAATAAACACTGTATTAGTGCAGATAACAAATCAAGTAGCGTTCGCTGGAGGAATAGAAATCGTATCAAATGAGCTCCGCGGACCGAGGAGGCGCGAACACATCCGAATATATCGGGGGCCGCACGATACGGCATTATACTTTAAAGACACTTGTAAAATAAAAATGTATGAATGAAAGCCTAAAGAAGTAGGAAGAGATGCATTTAGGTATAACACGCTATTCTGCTAGTTACGTTTAAGTTAAGCGCACGGAAAACAAAAACTTGCTACTAAATATTTTATACTGGGTGTAAGGGACGGCGAAAACTTTAGCAAGACGTCTTTCTATAAGTACTTATCACGACATAAACTTCAATTATTAAAAAAACGCAAGATTAAAATGTTATGTAGATTAACATTATTACGCGGTACGCAATGGATTGCTACCGATACAACGCACTCGACATACTGCGCGCATAAAAACAGCTGATCTATTTAAATCACGACTATTTAATTACATTGCTGTATTGTAGAAAAATGTGGCATTTTATTATGTTATGATTCACAGTCAGAAAAATGAAAAATTGCAGTAAAGCAATTGTGATTGTTTAAAAAAATTCCAACGATTTTTAACTCAGAATAATGGTCTGAACCTACTATTTCAGTTTTCGGTACACCGTCCCTTACACCCAGTATACAAATCTAAATATGTCGGTATCTACACAGGCGATGACTACATGATACTAACATGACTCTTGTGTTGTTAAACTGGCGCTATTGCCTGCGCTAAGCACTATTCTTCACTTAGCAGGAATATGACTAGATACTTTTATCTATAGTATAATAATAATAATAATATAAATTTTTCTGAATAAATTATTGTTCTGAGCATGAGTGTTCTTTGACAAAGGGCCAGACTACTAATCCAAAGGTAATCCTTTTGAAAAGAGGAAGAATCGAAATTATAGACTCCGTACTCTACTGTATATAGTTTCTTACAGAAATTGAGGTATTTCGATTGACTGTTAACATAAGTTATGTTAACAAAATTGTCACTACCATAGTCATACTCATGTTAATTCCATAAAGGAGTCACTAGCCATTGTCATCATCTATCAGTATTAGTTCCTGATTGAAACACGTTTAGAACTTTTTGTTCATACCGCTGAACCTAAAACCGCCCAAAATTCGTTATACAGATTTTAGTTTAATTTCGGATGATGCGTATAGCTGGAACATACACATAGACATTAATTATAGGGAAAGGAATAAATTCTCTAAAGAGGCGAATGCAATTTTTTTAGTATCTCTTTCAGATACGACCTCGTCACAATTTAATAATAATAAATTAATTAAAGGCCAATATAACCTTACTTTCAATCGTTTTGCCTGCCTATAAAAAATATTTTACATGCAATGTTTCTGTCTTTAGTAGATCAAAAAAATGATAATCGAAATATGTATTAATATTTGACCTTTACACATATTAATTTATTACATACTTTCACATAATATGGGCTTAATTAGCCTTTTTAAAATACTGTTACTAATTTTCAATGTGTTCCTGATTCATTAAAATGTAATGCATTATTAATATAATTTAATTATTTATTAATAAATAATAAGTGATAATGACGTAATAAAATATATTATTAGCTGATTTATATAAGCTTTAATAAAGGCCGAGGCTAATACGGTTATGCCACATGTCAAAAACTTAACCGCACTTGTTTATTTTATATTTTACTAGCTTCTGCCCGCGCGTTCGCTCGAGAACAATACTTTTTTGTAAATAAAAGGTACTTCATATCCTTGCTATAATCTTGACAATGTGTATGCGACATTTCATGATGATCGGTCGAGTAGTTCAGGCGTGCAAGCTTAACAAACTCATATTCGCATTTATAATGTTAGTAATGATTCCTTGAAAAGTTATTTTAACCAAGTTATCGTTTTTCATAAACGAATAAGCAGCGATAGCCTAGTGGAAGCTCGTTGCACTGCCATACAGAGGTCTTAAGCTCAATCCAAAGGTACCGCTGGCTTTTTATACTTACCTAAAGGCCTATAGCGTGTTAAATAGTTAATAGTGACGGAAAACATCGTGAGGAAATCTGCATGTTTGAAAGTCTTCCATAGTGTTCTCAAAAATATGTGAAATCTACCAACCCGCACTGGGCCAGCGTGGTAGACTATGGCCCAACCCTTCTCACACCGAGAAGAGGCCCGTGCCCAACAGTGAGAGATTTTAAATACATTGTTGATATGCCCACATTTTATCAGCCATATTTTAGGTTCACGTATTAGGAGGTAGGCCTTACCATTTGCGCATTGTGACATTTCGTGCTGCTTCTAAGAATAAATAGCTTAGTGGGGAGACCAACAGACTGCAATGCAGAGGGTCTCGGGTTCGAACCCACGTCGCGCACCTCTGACTTTCGGAAGTTATATGACTTTTCGCAATTATGTGCGTATTGATTGACAACTATCGCCTGCTCCGTGCCTCGGAGAGCACGTTAAGCCGTCGGTCCCGGCTGTCATGAACATCTTTGGCAGTCGTTATTGGGAAGTCAGTGCCTTCTAATATCCTGACACTGGTCTAGCCTTAGGGTATCGTTAGCCTTCGGGTTGCGGAGGTCAGATGGCAGTCGCTCCGTGTAAAAATTGATATCAAAGCCGACCCCAAGTGACTTGGGAATAATAAAGGCTAAGGGAGAAGAAGATACTTTGTATGATTCTAAATTATATGTGCATTTAAAAGTTATTAGCTAATAAAACAAGACGCAACAACACTTCACTGACTAGAAATCAAACCCGAAAACACACGAACATGATCAAAGCCAAGTAATAATGAATCCATACTTCACTTTAGTCCAGATTTATTTAACAACTAGCTGACCCGCGCAACTTCGTTTGCTTCACATAAGAGAATTTTCCTAGTTTTTGCAATATTTTTCATTTATGCGCCGCTCCTATTGGTCGTAGCGTGATGTTATATAGCCTATAGCCTTCCTCTATAAATGGGCTATCCAATACTGAAATATTTTTCTAATTTTTACCCGTAGTTCCTTAGATTACCGCGTTCAACCAAACAAACAAAATGTGAGTGAAGTCGGCGCGTGAGCGCCCCCGCCTTTTTATAAATGCAGCGGATGGCCGTTTCGCGCGTTAAACAACAATCAACCGTATAGCCGTACCCATACTGGCGCGGCGAGATTTGGAAGTTTTATTTCATCTATATCTTGTGTGTTTATATACCGATTCCTATATTTTTTTTATAATATAAATATTAAAGTGTACTTTTTGAATATGGGAGTTCGATAAAGATATATCTATGTGAAATACAATATATTTATGTATTTTAATACACTTTGAAGAAATGCCTAACGATTAAACACGTTATTGTGGCTAATTTATAAAAGATAGATATATACTATTAAGGACTTTTTTGTAGATCTTTTGAAGACCATCATCTTTGTAATACATACTTTTGGTGTATGATCAACGTATGCGAGGATAAGAGCTCGAAAGCGCATTTTCGTCCGACTTGCTTCAAATTTATCGTCACTGCTCAGCTCCTATGTGTCTTAGCGTTATGTTATATAGCCTATAACCTGCCCAGGAGTATGGACTACAATCGTACCAAGTTTGGTTAAAATCCCTTCAGTAGTTTTTGACCCATGCGTGCACATACAGACAGACAGACAGACAGACAAAAAATTTACTGATTGCATTTTTGTCATCAGTATCGATCACCATTCATCCTCCAATATTAATTTTGAATATATATTCAATGTACAGAATTGACCTCTCTACAGTTTTATTATAAGTATAGATACCGCAAAAGATTCTACAACTGGCAAACTACAGGGCAAAAAATAATATAAATATATGTATTAACATAGTAACTAAAGTTACTCGTAACGAATTCAAATTCGCCAAGCAGGCTAGCGAAACCCGTCCTGCTGTGATTGATTTAAATGAAGACAACACCTACATGGTTCTTAATTAGCTTAGTTTTTTGCTGACCGTACCTGCAGCCTCATTGTCTACTGTAGTGAGTATGGTCACACTAGTTTTGAAATATTAAGCCGTTGCTTTGCGGACGCTACCAGCATCAGCAAAAAATCATGTTTATTTTTTTATCATTTAATCTAAAATATATAACCTTTGTTAGTTAATCACGAATTGTTGTTTAGAATATGAACTCGCATTAGGAATAAAGCCTTTGTCGCGGGTACTTCAAGAGTATTCAAACAACGAGAACGGCCGCGGGCCGCCAGATCACCCAGTCTAGTCGGAGGATCCTCCCTTCGTGTTGGAGGGACATCACACCACGTTCTTCCATAGCATGTTAGTTACTCAGGCAAAAACATTTAAACGGAGTTCCATCAAAATTGGCATACAGACCAAATCGTGTAATAATACATAGGATAAGTATAATATACTTATCCTATGTATTATTACTATATCCACCGGCATTATATGCTTCTGTAGGATTTTCTCAGACAAAGCTGCGAGCAGAAGCTACTATAAAATACAGCAAGTCAAGCTATATGATATTATTATATAACATATTATAAAATATAATTCTAATATAAAACGTTAAGATGTTTAAATGTTTTAGATTGTTAATCACGCAAAATCTTTTAAACGCGATTGTATTAAAATTACCACACAGCTAACCAATGTCATGGCATTTTATCCCGTAGAATATCCGCAGGAAAAGCTACGAGCAGAATGTAGCATAAAAATTACAACTGTATAACATGAAAGATTTGGAAGTTACAAGCACAGTTTGTATTGTTAAGAAACTTGAAGTAAATAATTGGCAATCAAAAAGAGTGGCCATGAGTTTCCTGTCTTATTCTTCTCATGAGAGCTCTATTTTTCAAGCGGACTTATTTTTAATAAAACATTTTTATTGCCTACTTATCTTTATCTTATTACTAGCTTTTGCGCGTGGCTCCGCCCGCGTGGTACCTACTTCAATAAAAAGTAGCCTATGTCCTTCCCCAGGTTTTAAACTATATCTGTACAAAAATTCATCTAAATCGGTTGAGTGGTTTAGCCGTGATAAGGTAACAGACAAACTGACAGACAGATAGACAGAGTTACTTTCGAATTTATAATACATACTTTTTGTACTACTACATATTTTTTATATACCTAATATTTATTTATTTAATTGACATTTTCAAGCCAGAAGTGTTTAAATGTTTATACATTTTTCTAAAATACAGATTTCGAGTTTGATATCTGATTAATGCTAATCCAAAGTGTCATAACGATCGTTGGCAGGTCAAATAAAGTACGGGCTTATATAGTATCAAGCGATAAGTTGTGACTCACCCCGCCCGCCTTGCCCCGCTTCAGTAGTTTTAGTTAATTTATTGCGACGTTCGCAAACTTATACCTAGTTCCTCAAAATCTAATCAACGAGGTGTCAAATTTAAACTCATGTCAACGGATTTGATTGGCTGTTGCTAATTCAGTCAGCCAATCACAGCATTTGACATGTATTGTGTTTGACCGTCTATAACAAATATTTGTGTTGATCTACCTTTTAGATACTGGAAGCATATGAATTAGTATTGATCAGACTAATTACATATATATTGTATTTATATATTCTGCTGCGTTATAATTCAACGATTGTAATATATTATGTACTGTAACTAATCTATACGGAGAAATTATAAATCATGCATAATTTCATTTTACAAGCTTTTATTTAATTTCACCTGTCCCGATGTTTGTCATCGAATCTTGCAAATTAAATTTGATCCACTTCTTGGTTACCGATTGAGCTGAAGATTTGCATACATGTGTAAATCGCGTGACAATGCAATATTATGATGACATGGTGCTTATCTGATGATGGAGCTGGGAGGTGGCTATAGGAACTTCGCAATGAAACGACACAACCTCATCGAGTTTGGGCTCGTTTGAATCGTCTTGACGAGTAGTTTGTCTTTCAATGGTAACCGGGGTATGATGATGGAGCTAGAAGGTGGTCATAGGAACTCTGTAATGAAAGAACGCAACCTCATCGAGTTTCAACTCGTTTGATTCGTCTTGACGAGTACTTTGTTTTTAATCTATACATACATGAATTATAAAGTTATCACCTATTTCCTCTGGTAGGTAGCCAAAACTTTATTATACCCATATTTTGCCAGCTATTGATTCAGGATCCACGTAATAGAAAGCAAGCTTATTTCCGCCTATTGGATACAGTTCCAGTTGTTAAAATGACCACACTCCACCTGATGGTAAGCAGTCGTGTGGTCTAAGAGCAGTGGCCTCCACACCGCCCTCATAGCAGCCGAGGCCATGTTGAGGTCTCTACTTTGACGGCCTGAGAAGGTACTTTTTCACGCCTCGCTTAAAGGACCCAGGATTGAAGGAAGAAGGAAACACGTGCCTTGGCAGAGAATTCCATGCCTTGGTCATTCGGGAGAGGTATGAGGACCCAAACTTGTTGGTACGCGCTCTAGTCGACTCTACTGTGTAAGGACGGCATCTTAGCCCAGCACGTGTTGTTGTTGTTGCTGCTATTCAAAATTACTTGACAGAACAGCATAATAACACTTTGCCCGTACCTTTTAAAGAACCTCTGATTTAACGCCAACAATCGCATTTGTCGCAACCCATAAAAATATGTTTTCTTCTATCTCTAGTTTATAAGTTCACGTGTACACACAGCGACACATCAACCTAGACTGTTTGGACTTTGAACTATTAGAAGTTGAACGCTGCGAATCGTGCGAGAGAGTGCGTTATATTTTTGTTACGCTCTATCTTTACCATTATATCGACACCACTATGCACTGTCCCTTTCCGACAATTCTCTATTCTATTTTGTATGTAGCGTAGTTATGCGTATATAGGGTGTCTAACTTGATGTGTAGCCGTGTGAAGATTAAATAAAGGGTAATAATTTATTTGGGTGTCTCCTTACAGAGCTTTGAAAGCGTTGTGGTGTAAAGGAGTCAGGTATCTAACCTCTTTTATGCTGGCAACACAGCTACTATTACCCTAAAACTACCCCTGTCATTGCAAGATCGATACGTAAAGTACCGATCTTACAAGTTCAGTTAAAGTATACAATAAATTTTGCACGGCATAAACTAAAATAAACCAGTTACCAACAAGCGACTCGTATGCCTATTATATACGTGACCTTAAAAGTAAGTTTAACATAGACGAAAAACAAGTTCATAATTAATTTGCAACAGGCATAATTTATGGATAATAAAACGACGCAACAAAGTCTAAATTAAATAAATATATAACACTTTAATGTATCAAATAGTTAACTACAGAATATTTTTAACGTGGAAATAAGCTTACAGCCCGCCTCTTGATTCCTACTTATTTCATGACCCTAGCTTTTGTACACATGAAATACCAAAGATATCTCTTGCGCGTTGGCAGAAGCTGTCCCAACACTTTTTGCTTTGGTGCCTGCTGATCTTTCTCTTACCCCCGACATTTAAGGGCTACGCGATTCCTTTAGGATTGATTCGTGACTCTAGCAGACACTTGCCCATCACATGCACTGGTAGGTCCCAATCATGCACTGATAAATGAAAGTGCGCACAAGTACACAGCGCGCTGCTGTCTCGGACCTGTATCTAATCAGACGACGAACAATACATAGCCCAACGCTTACGGCGGCCGAAGACCATCATTCATGTGCTCCAAGCGTCTCTTGTGGCCGAGGCGTCAGGCTTTTCCCTCCCTCACGCGTTCCGCGTTCTCCATTGCCTTCATCGCCACCACGCAACAGGAAGTGAAGGGTCCTCACGCCCGCTCGTTAAGTCCGGCAACCCTATCAGCGCAGGAACCCAACACAAGATTTTTAGCTGCGATTATCTGTAGGTCACCACCCACCCTTCAGGTCATCGATGATATTTTCCCACTCACGCCACTCCAGTTTTAACTAAATCCCGGGGTCTCTACTTTTTTAATAACCAGCGAACAACAAAACAAGTTCAAAAGAAACTAAAAAATACAGTAATAAAACAATACCGAAATACAGACATAAATAGTGTAACAAAATTATGCCTAAAGGCTTTTAAGTGATAATAGGATTCTCATTATTATTATATTTTATTCACAAGCCGAACTGGTTGCCGCCTCGAACTGAATTTCAATGTTAATGCAAAATTCGGCGATCAATGAATATTTATTTGCGGTCCAAGGCTAAGGTGCGAGGCATCGGCAATTTAAAAACCATTGACGACTTTCACGAATGAGGTCTATGCACGGCACGCACGTCCCTAGGTGGCATAAAAATGGCCAAGGCGGACGGCGTCGCATCGACACATTTTAGTTAATTCTGTTGTAAGTATGGTAGATATATAACTTACTACGAATAATAAAATACCTCTAATAAGCGCATATGAAAAAAATAATCAGCTATTGGATGTAGCTCTGTAACTGTAAATATTTAAGTGAATCTATCCTTCATTTAGCAGCCTCGATGGCGTAGTGGTGATGATTGCCACGCCTGAGGTCGCAGGTTCGATTCCCGCACAAGTCAAACATTTGTGTGCATAGACATGGATGTTTGTCTTGGTCTGGGCTTTTCTATGTATAATATGTATGTAATTACAAAAAAAAAGTATATAATATGTATGTTTATTCATTGTCTGGTACCCATTGTACAAGCTCTGCTTAGTTTGGGCTAGATGGTGTTGTGTGTATGTGATAGAATATTATTTATTATTATTTATTTATAGACAAAGGCGACACTGATTATTTTATTATAGTGCCTAGCACCTTCTGCCTAGTGTATCAACGCACAGCTAAATTCATAAATATGTGTAATGCCTAGAAATTAAAATAAATAATGATTAACTTAATAATATAGGTTGGTTCTAATTATAATAATCTACCAAAGAAGGGACTTTTTAACTTATCCTCGAAAGGGTTGTTTACTCAATCCATAGGTACTATCGACAGCCGGCGTGTAAAAATCAGTAATGTACCCGCATCGACAAAGACTAACCAGTCTGTCGTGATTGCATCAACTAGGACTTTTTTACAATGTTATAATCGCATATAATTTATAGCATGACTTTCTATGTATCCATATAGCCTCTCTATACGAACTTCGCGAGGGATTGTTACCTAGTTGTTTAAAACCGCTCAATTATTATTTTCGTTGTTCGACTAATATATTATTAAAAATTGCCTAACAGATTGCTGCAGACTCGGAAATCAAAAGCTGGTGGTGAAAAATGGTCAGCAATTTGGCGAAAACACAAAAGACACGAGTTAACTTAAAAAATCAAATATACTATTTTTTATTCTTAACTTTATTTAGTTTATTCCTGTGAATACAAATAAGCATTATTGTATAATATACAATATAAATAACTTAGCATATTATGCTAAATAGAATGTATAAAAAAGTTGTATTATAAGAAAATAACAATATATTTTTTAATTTTGAACACATCTATAATATGGGGCTACCAGAGACAAAATTTAAACTGTCACTTAAAATGGACCAATCAGGACACAGATCAATATTAACTTCTCCAGTACCCGCATATATTCATACCTTTAACTTAAATAAATATAAAAAATTTATAAATGTCAGTAGGTATCAACGCAACACTTAATCAAAGTGAAATCGTGAATATAGAATGATCAAAGCTAATGTTGTACAAAATAACAATTTTAGAATTAAAATTTTAGATACATTGAGATTTGAAATCTCAAAGAATCAAAAATTTTTTGTAATGGTAGTTTTACGAAAATCTTATATTGCAGTTTACTCTGAAGCATGATAAAGAAATAAAAAATATAATGTATTTTACTATATACCAATATACTATTTACGCTCAATTTTTATTTCCTTTACTATTTTTTACCGTACGTTTTTTGTATTTTTTTTTATGTCGGGGAATGCATTGACACATACCCCTCCGCGGGGGCGGGCGGAGGGGTTATGTCGGACTCGCCGGGGTACAAAAAGATGTTACAACGATGAAATGGATCTCCCGCGGAATACCGCCTAAACCTACCACCGTGTTCCTCGACAAACCACTATCGGCGGGGCCGCGCGAATCACTTTCACATGCGGTCGCGACCCCGCCGAGATTTCGGCCCGCCGTATGAAACGGCAGGCCACTACACAATAGACCTACCCAATAGTCATCTCTACAAAAATCCCTACTGTCCCTCCCCTAGAGGGGAGACGGACACGACACAGAGGCGCGCGTGGGAACACGCACGCTGCCTCTCGGACCTGGTGCTGAACGGATGGCGGGCAGGCCCACAAAGCCCGCCACCCCCAGGTCAAACCTCAGGGTGGCTGGAGGTCGTCTCGCGCACTCCGGCGCCCGGCTCTGCGGTTGGGGAGAGGGTTTAAACGCTCTCTCTCCCGGTCTGCCGCCTCCTTGATGGATATCACTTCTTCACAGAAGGAGGCGACGGCATTCCACGACCTTTCACTCCGGACCATAGACTGAACTACGGCCGGGAGCGAGAGGGCAACCGATCCGACTGCCGCGATCAACTCACGGCGCTGCGATGGCCAGGTGGTGCAAACCGCCAAAGTGTGCAGCGCCGTGTCCTCAACAACGTCGCGGCAGTCGCCGCAGTGGTGACAACCGGGCGTCTCTTGCCGGCCTATACGACACAGGAACCGGCCAAAACAACCATGGCCGGTTATTACCTATGTCAGCCGGAAGGTGAGGGCGCCACGCCGCCTCTCCAGCCACTCCTCGAACACGGGACTTACCGCCACGATCGTGGCGTGCCCGACCGCACATAACGTGACACAACGTGAAACAACTTCAATAATTATTGTCTTCACTTCGTAGCATTTTCAGACTTCACCTATATGTCTTTGTTTATTACAACTATTTCTAATCATGTTTATTATTATTGTTTTGCTTATTATTGTATGTGCTTGATTTTCATGCTTAAAGTATGCTTTTTATCTTTCGAGTCTGACACATCATTTTAGATCTAATTTAAAATTTTATCATTGGCAACACCTTTCGAATTTGACACTTCATCAATCGAGCACTGCGCTTAGCGCAAATAAAAAAGCAATTTTATTGCGTATTTCTTCTGTAAAACAAAATGACTTCGGTGGTGAGGGCTGGGCATTTAGCCCCTTATTTCAAAGCGACTTCGACGGTGGTTTCCAATGGACTTAAGCCCGTAGTCTCGGTTCACATACCTGCTGACAAGCTGATCGTTTATCCCTTGGCCAAAACCTCGACAGTGCAATCTATGCACGGAGCTCTGCCGATCCAGGGTTTGAAACCTAAAGTGAACGGCCGTGGTGAGTGTTTTACGCAATGATTTTGCTTTTCAATTGATTTGTTATGAGTAATTACGATGAAAAATCATGTTACATAACCACTTGTCAATTCCAGTGCCAGTTCAAGTTCGTTTTGCGCACACTGACATCGCATACCCTGACTTCTCGGCATACCGCCGCAACGAGAACAAGGATCCCACCTCCAAGAACTCCGAAAATGTCGATCAACGGCAATCCTTCACCTACCTTGTCGCTGGAGGTTAGTAAAATCTACAAATGTAATATAATTTTTTGACTTAACTTATCAGTTTATATAATAGTTATGTTTTGCATCATGTTATGCATCAACATGAGTAATATGCGTAACAACTTCCACATAAACAAACATTCATACTAACTTTAAAGGAACAATAATTTACAGTTCTTAAAGGGACTCATTTGTTGACCTTGGAATGTCAAGTAAATATTTGTAACACTATTTATAATTATTGCACAACATTGAAAATAACCATTCCTTTCTCACAAATTTACTTATATTGACTTTACCTTTGAATGTGATAATAACTGACATTGCAACATAAATATTTAAATTTGCATGCAATACTTGTATTAATTAATGACTCGCACTTAATTCATTGCTCAATATAATAACCTTTTTATTTTGGTCACTCTTATTTGTTTGTGCGTCATTGTGAGGTGTTCAGTTTGATTCCCCCAAAGTAATATTTTATATTCTGGTGAGGAAAATGTCTGTGACAAGTGCAATTGAAACCTCCTTTAAAAAACAATGATAATAGTCAGATATGAGTGCACAAGTCTGATTTTTTGAACCTCGATACATGTGAACATAAATGCTAATGGTAATTTTAGGCAATGTATGCTTCTGTAAGCATGCTCATAACTTTTATCCCATATTGAGTTGGTCCCTAATGTTTCTGACAAATGATGGAACTGAAGTGTCACTTTCACATTAGGCTTTCACTTAATTCATGTAATTGCGACTGTCATACTTCTGTTTTTGGCAGCGACGCCTGATTAACTTCAGGAAGAACTCTTCTGAAAGATGAGCATAATATGTGGTGTGGCCTATGGCCAACATTATAATCATACTTTCTAAAATGGAATTATTATTTTTGGATCATAATTATAAGAACATAAATATGCTGACTTGGCAAAATACAGTAAGACGAAATAAGTTGATAATTACATGACTCTCAAGGAAGCAGGTGTGTCTATATTTGTTTGAAAATAAAATTAAAGGGGCAAATTAGTGATATCTTCATGCAAACATAATAACAGTGTTTAGAGATGTATACGGTGAAAATTGTTTTGTTTAAACATTTGAAAATGTTTACTTAAGTTATAAAGTAGCTCACAATATTATTTATCATTACTTTCTCTCAGTTCAATCTTACCGATACATTTATAAACTAAAATGACTACAGATTTCCACTTACATATCTCTCTCTTGCTTCATTTACTTTTATCATATTCTTCATGCAGATAATATATTGGTAAGTATTAAGTATATGATACTCTTAACCCAGCCATTCTTCACAATGTGTATCCCAGAATTAGAAACTTTTAGATTGCTAAACATGGTACAATATAAAATCTTACTTTCATTATTTTCTTGTTTCCTCTTTGAGCTATTGCTATAGTCACAATCAACTGTGGAATTTAATGTCGTTATAAACCTATATGGGCATATAGGTTTATAACGACATTAAATTTCAACAATTGGCAGGTTAATTGATATTATTATATACTAAATAAACCAAATTAAAAACAAATACAAATTATGTGCACACACACACTTTTGTATCATACTTTTAGTAAGTAAACATTCATGTAGTTGTATCCTCACTGACTCTACTTCTTCTTCTTATTGTGTCGATGGCAACAGTTTTAAATGAGTTTAGCCTAGTGCTCGGCAACGCGAATCGTATTAGGCATTGCTTGTTCTACTGTAAATAGTCATATAGGTATGTATAGAGATGCAAAAATATATTAATATGAGCTTTTTCTGATGTCCACAGCGGGTTGTTTGGGAGGTGCGTACGCCGCCAAGTCCATTGTGACACAATTCGTCTCGTCCATGGCAGCAGCCGCCGACGTGTTGGCCCTCGCCAAGATTGAGATCAAACTGAACGACATCCCCGAAGGAAAGTCTGTCACCTTCAAGTGGCGTGGAAAGCCTTTGTTCATTCGTCACAGGTAAATGTATTATGGTATAAAAACTCATAGGGCTGCTGGGATATAGTGCTCATGACAAAAGTCATGAATTTGGTTTAGTACTAGTTTGTTAGGAAAATCTGTAGTCAGACTGTGGTCTGGCCAAGGCAAATTGAGTTCCACTGTAAGTCTTATAATATTATGTCTTTTTATAAGATTTTATAAGTTTACATAGTCTGTTTGCATGTAATATATGTACAGATTTATATAACTAACTACATCGCAAATATGTTGTAGGTTATATATGCAACTTATGGAACTACAATGATAATTATTTATCGCTTTCATGCAATCTGTGTCGGGTTCAAACATTTTTAATGTGATTTTGTAACATTGACAAATGCCATGTTAGATTTTGAACATTTTTTTATACATACGATTATTATTATGTTTCTCTTAACACAGATATTTCTCAAACATATTAGAAAAATATCTGGCCCTTTGGAAGGCTTACACGGAGATATGGGTCCAACGTGAAGAAGCCCTTCGAGAGTTTTAATCTAAAGTAGGATGAAACACTTACGGTGGCACTAGCCGCAGCAGGCGTAGGACTATTGCTATATATGTTCTCTAACACTATGACTGTCTATATGTATCCACTATGGGGATTAAGCTACATTTTTGAGGGACATGATGGATATTGGTAACTATGGATGAAAAATGGCGTCTGCCTTAAATACTCTAATAGCATTAATGGAATGGGCAGACGGTGACTCGCCAACTCATTATTATTATTATTTTAAATGTTTTGAGAAAAATGGAAAGATTGAAGATCTACACTGCAATATTGTGCAGACACAAAAACATGGATGCTGAATATTTATATCTAAAGTTAGGTTCACAATTAAAATCTATTATATTATTTATTATACTTACATTGGAAGTCTTGTCTAAAAATATTTTATCACTTGGTTAAAAATCACAATGACAACAAGCCTTTTGACAGATGTAATAGGTATAATATTCTAGTTGGTAAAGTTCAATTTAAAAACCAGCAATGATCTAGTCAGGTGAACATGAAACTACCTCACAGAGATCTTGAGTACAATGCTCCTTTAACTTTTCGGAATTATATGCATATTATCTTATCTTATCTTATGTGGGGGCCAGTCAGTGCAGACCAGCGACACTTCGACCCAGTGGGATCTTTTGTGTCGACACTCTTCCAATAACGACTGCCATAGATGTTCATAGCAGCTGGGACCAACGGCTTAACGTGCTTTCCGAGGCACGGAGCAGGCGATAATTGTCAATCAATACGCACATAATTTCGAAAAGTCTTATAACTTCCGAAAGTCAGAGGTGCGCGACGTGGGTTCGAACCCGAGACCCTCTGCATTGCAGTCTGTTGGTCTCCCCACTGAGCTATTGCTGCTCTTATGCATATTATATAGTTGATTGTTGCGTCGTTAACAATGAAGCAATATCTGCATATTTGAGACTTTCACATGTTTTTTTTCCTCAATATGTACAAAGTCTGCCAACCACTCTTGTCAGAAAGCCACTGTTAGGCATATACAGGGACAATTATTTACAAACAGGGCTGATATAAATTTACCTAGGTGATCGTTTCTCGATCAGATGGGAGGCGTTCTGGACAAAGGCCAGGTTAAGAGCTCCTTGAACCGACGGGCGTGTATGGGGAATGTGATGAAAGTGAATGAAGCCAGAGAAGTGTGTCAGGATCGTAGTAAATGGAAATCCCTCTGGGAAACAGTCGTGAATCTATGTATGTATGTGTGTATAATTTATAGCAGCGCAATGTAAAGAAAGCCGAAACAGCTCAAATGCTAAGTTTAATATAACACTAAAGAATTGGTTTTTGTCGTAACACGCTAATCTCTGGAACCACCAGTCAGATTTAAAAAAATATTTTTCTTTCGATAAAATGATGGTTAACATCACGTTACAAGCTACTGGAGTGAAGCAGTAATCATAAACGTGGTGGAAACCACGGAGAACAGCTAGTTCATTGCTAGTTTATTTAATAGTTGTGTGAAATACAGAAATACTCTAAATGCAATTTAACCTATAACTAATCTATATAAATCTCCAACAGAACCGAAGGCGAGATCTCCACCGAACAGGCAGTGCCCATCGACCAGCTCCGTGACCCACAACACGACAACCAGCGCACACAGGACCCTAAGTGGTTAGTCGTCATCGGAGTGTGCACCCATCTTGGTTGCGTACCCGTAGCGAACGCTGGTGACTTCGGCGGCTACTACTGCCCCTGCCACGGATCCCATTACGACGCCTCCGGCCGCATCCGCAAGGGACCTGCCCCTCTCAACCTTGAAGTACCCCCCCACAGCTTCGTCGAAGGAGGCTTACTAATTGTAGGCTAGATATTTATTAGACAATTTATTTATTAAGGGTAACATTGTAAATCGATAGAATCAACAAAACAATAAATGTGATTACTGTTATAACTGTTTTATTTTTAATTTAAAATGAAATTGTGTATAGCAGTTATTAACCCTAACTAATATTAACAGTATTTTGTTACCATTGCTATAAGCATTAAGTCTATTGTTTTCCTACGATTAAAAAGTAAATGAGATTATTTTTATGTTTTATTTTCTATGCTGATAATTTATTGGAACTAAAAATAATCGACTAGAATGGAATTTCTACATAGTCATTGTTTATATTATCTTTTTATAGAACTAAAACACGAGTGATGCACTTGGCATTGGCATTTGGTTACCTAGGTAACCATAGTTACAAAGAATTGTACCACGTCAGACGAACAATGCCGAAATACTACTAACGCGATTCGACTGCGTGTGTCAAATGCATGGTTGTGTGCGTGTAGTGTTTTTTTTTAATTTGATGTATTTCTAACGCATATTTTATAAAAATAGGATTCGCACCTCGTTCTCCATATAAACTTTAACGGTGCCAAATTTCATACTCCTCCATCCGCGCAATTTTCGTAAGAAGGGGTACAACGTCACGTATTAATATATACATATCTTCTTAAATATGGTGAATGAAATATTTACAATAGAATGCTCTGACACCAATTTCTCTAATGCGTTATTGCTAAAATATGCAGCAATAATAATATTTGTATACATCATACATACCTACACAATGCCAAATGCGAAGAACTTTATCAATAAAAGGTACCTAAGCAACGCTCTACGTAATATTTGCTCCATTCTTAGCAGGAGAGCGAGCGTAGAGCACGATACCAGATCATGCTCGCTTTGCGTAGAGATTCGCATCTCTGCACGCTTCACGTTTTGTGACAGCGAGTTATGATAATGCGTGTAACTGTCGCAGGCAATTTGTATGATTCCGCGTTTTACAAACGGCTTCGCGGGGCTCCTATTTTTGGGTGGGTTTAAGAAGGAATCTAACATAACCTAACCCTTCCGAGACAGAATGCAGTGATTTGAGGCGTATAGGTGTTCGTTATGCTGTTGAATTGTCTATCAAATGTTGTGGCATATTACAAAGTGACAAGGCAATTTACATTTTGCCTTCGGCATATTTTAAACAGCGAGCGTTTTTAAACGGACGACGCCATTTGTAAAACGCGGAATCATACAAATTGCCTGCGACATATCTACGAAATCTAGCTACTAGGTAGGTACTTATCATAACACGCAACTACAAGATCACAAAATATAATGCAAGAAAGTCGACTCGCATGCGCAGGGCGTAGGTAACCATAATAAGTGATGTAGGCGTAAGATTATGTTTACACGTGACACGTCGGGTCACACGTTCGATCCTCGGTTCAGACAGTGTTTTTGGATTTCTGTTTGGTAATACACAGTAGCGGTTATTATAGTAACATATTTTTACTATATTATATCAAAGTTAGCAGTATGTAGTCGAAATATGTATGGAAAAATGAAATATATATTATACTAGCGGTCGCGACAAACGTTGTCCCGTACACACGACAAAAAGAAAACAAATCTAAACCATTCTCGGATCCACTTGAAAACACACAAAAAATTTCATCAAAATCGGTCCAGCCGTTTAGGAGTTTAATTACAAAACACACGCACAGAAGATTTATATAGGTATATAAAGATTTAGTCCTTTGGAGATATACAGGCGTAAAAAATATGTTATAGGTATAGCATTCTCCTCTTAACCACCTCATTTATGTAATTGTGATTCTGTGAGCAGCAGCAAATATTTTAGGTAATATGTACTTACGATATACGTGGGCGTAAAATAATCGATTAATTAATAAAATCTTGTTAAAGACTTGCAGCGCAAGACTGCCTATACTGACTAGGTATAGAGGTACTATCTATCTATACTAATATTATAAAGCTGAAGAGTTTGTTTGTTTGTTTGTTTGCTTGAACGCGCTAATATCAGGAACTACTGGTCCGATTTGAAAAATTCTTTTAGTGTTAGATAGCCTATTTATCGAGGAAGGCTATAGGCTATATATCATCACGCTAAGATCAATAGGAGCGGAGCACCAATAAAAAATGTTTCAAAATCGGAGGGTATTTTATCCTTTTGAGAGCTTCCGCTGCGTGCGCTGCGTAAACAGTTAAAGTTTCGCAAAGATCATGTATGACAGAATTGTTCGCCTTTAAAAGTTCTAAAAAAAGTCCATGACAGCATATGTCTATCTTTTAAGGTTGGCTCACTATAACCATTTTTATGCTAACGAAATTTGTTCTAAAATAATGCATTATTTGCGAAAGTATTTTTATAAACATGATATTAATTCTTATCCAAATAAATACGTTATTCATCACAAGTATTTAATTTAAAACAAAATTGCCCTTTATATCATTCGATTTCAATGAATATCTTAGGAGATATCGCAGTTTTAAAATAACATCGCAGCAAAATAATTACCCATTACAGACATAGTACAAACGACGTTTCTCCTGGTTTATCCTGCGTGATTACTACTGGTTCGATTTGAAAAATTCTTTTAGTGTTGGATAGCCTATTTATCGAGGAAGGGATATAACATCACGCTACGACCCACGGGGGCGGCGCAGTAACGATAAACGCGGGTGAAACCGCGGGAACATCTATACTAGATAAATAATATTATAAAGCTGAAGTTTGTTTGTTTGTTTGAACGCGCTAATCTCAGGAACTACTCGGTCGAATTGAAAAATTATTTTAGTGTTGGATAGCCTATTTATCGAGGAAGGCTATAGGCTATATAACACCACGCTACGACCCACGGGGGCGGCGCAGTAACGATAAACGCGTTTTGAAACCGCGGGAACATCTAGTAAAATATAATCTAACTAGCTGACCCGTGCAACTTCGTCTGCTTCACATAAGACAATTTTCCCCGTTTTTCTCAATTCGAACCAATAGTTCCTGAAATTAGCGCGTTCAACCAAACAAACAAACTCTTCAGCTTTATAATATTAGTATAGGTAGATTACAAAGATTGTACAGATAGTAAAACATGTGTGTAAATCGTTTATTTTTGTATCACTGTACTTTGATCGATGACTGTACCTAATAATAGCTGGTCAACCTGAATAAATCTATAAATAAAAAATAAAAACACCTTTTATAAGAATAGGTTTATGATCAATTAATTAATATCATACGATATTAATTATGTTAATTTTAGAAATAGAGTGAACGTCAGTGCCTGTACTAGTATTAATATTTTGTAAGGTAGGTACTATATACCTACTAGGTGTAAGAGACGGGCGTATCGAAAAATTTTGCAAGACGTCGTTCTATAGGTAGGTTGGTATTAATCTCGACGCAAACTTCTATTAAAAACGCAAGATTAAGATTTTATATTGATTATCATTACTACGCGGTACGTAATGGATTGCTACCAATACAACGCACCCATCGCGCGCCACGTGTGTCTGTCTGTCTACTTGCCACGCCGCACAATGTACGGAAGAACCTTGACATCGGAAATTTTTAAGTAACTTCACTTTTGAATAGGCCTTAGCGTACCTACCTAATGTAGGAGTAAAGCTCCCGTTTTAAACTTCGCCCTAGTTTACGAGAAAATTATTAAGTACCAAAGTTTCATTATTTTTTGCGGTTCCAATTGAAAAACAAAAATTTCTTTGTAACTATTACAATTATCACTTTTTTGACTAATTTATTGAAACACGCTTAAAAAAGGCACCCCGTGTGCTTTGTCGCAATACTCAATAGTAGTATTTGGCCCGTAATATTCTTTTTTCTATTTTTACTCATCATTTTTTGTCTTAAGATATAGCATATTTGTGCCTAAACTTTGTTTTATTAGAAACATTTACATGTTCACTACACACATAAAAAAATCAAGCACTAAATTTCAAAATAATAGGTATACCTAAGCGAAGCTGCGAGCACAAATTAGTAAATTATAAATTGACCTGTATAATATGATAGCTTGATCTATTTTCGTATAGGTAGGTACCTACTGGTGTTATTTTTGCAAAACCTTAAAAGACAATGCAAATGATAAGTTTTTCATGTAACATATATTTTTTATCATGTTGGTGTTGTACAGTTGTATCGCGTAATCGCAGGTTTTCGGCCGAATTGCAGTAGTGTGAGGGCAGTAGATATTGTACTAACGGCCAGCCGGATTCAGAGCGGACATTTTCTAGTTTGGAAGATGCGGTCCGTGTATTTTTATGTCAATGTTCCAACCTTACCCCTTGGAAGATATGAGGATGTTTATGTTAAAATAAAATAGCAAGAATAACGATTTGTATTTTATGTTTATTTAAGTATGGTTTTGTTTTCATCATCGATTATTTCCACTTAGGTACATAAGTACTTAGGTTCTTTAAACAGTTACAGTCTAAGTAACTTCTAATAGACTACTAAATTACACATTTACAAGTTATAATAACTGGGCTTTATACATCATTAAATTAAATTTTGAAATTACTATTCATGTTAAAAATACTACTGACGCAAAGGAAAACTATAATGCCAAGAATGTCAAAGTATTAGGCCTTCTTCAGTGTTACCATTAACAAATATTCACTTATTTATTTCGATAACTTAAACATAATCTAAATTAACGGAGGGAATGTAAGAGTTAAGGGAGAACCCAGTTTTATTAATTAGATGATTAATTACATTGAAAATAGTTCTACCATTTTTATTAAGAACAGCTACTTTATTTACTCTAGACATCTATATTTACAAGAGTACTTGATAGTGGGTATATTTTGGGAAATAATTTAGTTAAATCTAAATAAATTTAAAGCCAAGTCAATAACGGCGGCCATAATAAATACAGTAATACATTGGTGATTATGTTTTCGCATTATTTCATTATTAATTTTGACATAATCTAACTAAATGATGACGTCATCACCCATACATAGTTAAAATTTAGGAACGAGTCTTGTATAATTTACTATTATATTATCGCCACAATTAAAACTTGACTTGGTATGAATATGAATGAAGTAACAAAAGTTTCACAATCATACATCTCATACAAACAATCAGACTTAATAAAGCTGGTTGCATACTGTCGACTGAACTGTCCAAACGCAATTTCATATCACGAATTACTGAAGAACAAGTAAAAAAATCTTTACAATAATAAAAATCCTTCATAAAATAACAGTTTTATCAAAAGCACGCAACCGGTTCAGAGGAAATAATTTCAGAATTTTTTTTGTTCTTTTGTGTTTTTGCATAATGAACCAAGCTTACTGGAAAAAGTAGAATAACTTAATTTATAACAAAATAATATAGTCTTGTTCTATACTCATAAGTAGGCACATAGGATTTAAACATACAATGTCGTGACATTTTGCGATTAAACGCAATGCGATTAAACGGTATTTAGTCACTGATAAAAATATTTTTCTTGATTTGTATGGCACAGGAAACTTAACTTATTGAAAACACAATTGCTCTGCTATGTCACACATTAAGTATTTAAAAGGCAATTTTATTTCAGGTCGGTTTCACACATAGATTTGATTTGATCAATGTCTATAAAATTTACCAACTCATGAGTTTACAAAAATGTTAAGTTTATAGCGGACATAAATGTCAAAATATTCATAAACAAATCTATTGTGTGAACCTGACTTAAGTCTTGGGAACATTTTGCGTCACGGGTAAGCTACAGGGTTTATCAAATTGTAGAAAAGTTTACACATATCAAAATGTTGTCATTTTGACAGGGCTTTCATTTACTATGTAGTTCAGGTTGAAATTTTCTACAATTTGACTTTGTAAATTGTATTTCATGCATATGTTTGATGATAACACAGATTCTAAGAGATTTCAATAACATTTATACAATATAATTTCGCTTTATACAACAACATTCATAGTACCTACATCATTATATTTTTGAACACACAATTATTTTTTAATCTTCACATTGAAATTGTAGACATATTAAAACATTCTATAATTCGGAGAAAAATATAAATATATCTATTATTAAGTGACAAAATATTATTTATTAAATTTCTGGAATATAATATTATTTATTATTTAAATTTATCAATATAGTATGAGTATCTCTGATAATGTAAGATAAATATTTTAAAATTTAATGACTTTTGCATGATTTTGTGCGACAAATAATAGTATTGGTAGTAACGTCTGTCAAGGGATTTACAGTATTGTCAAAGTTCATTTTGTCTAAACAAAATGTATGGTCCACATACGAAACACAACATAGACTCTACACAACCTTGGAAGCTCGATTTTTGAACCATTTGTATCGACTTCGAAATAAATTGGGTCGACTTAGAATATTTTTTATCGACTTCGACAAATGACTTGTCGACATCGATCAATTTATTCGTGATGTCAATGATGATGTTGATGACATAATATTCTTATAATTATTGACTATTCATCTATGTTTTTAGTTAATGTCATTGAGTATTAATATTATTTACATGATGGAAACTAAATTTATTGTTATGATTACCATAGGGACTATAAGGATTAAAGACAATAATTTTATTTTTCAGTTATCAGAACAAAGATAATCAACTGGGTTTGAAAACAAACTTTAAGGTTAGTAAATAAATAAAGTATAGTAGAGATTAATTCATTCAAATAGATTATAGTAAATATATTGAATTATTATTTGATCAAATATAGATTCTTTTAATACTTTTATTAAAGTTATAAATATGAAAATAAATATACGAATTGCCAGCTATGTAATTAACAACTATGTTAGTATGGGAGTTGGTTCTGACGTCATAGTTCTTCCAATCCTTGTTCTATGTTGTGTCGCAGCAGAAATACGAACAGCTCAACTTTAGTATCTCCACTGGGTAAACGCACCTATTTTTAGCCATCGACACGATCGTGACTGTGTGGTGAAAACTCCAACAGCCATCTGGGTACTGTAGTCCGGCCGTTGCTTGAGGTGAAGGCACCAACAATCGGCATAAGAAACATCTAGTTCCTCACAGTTACCGCACATGTGTAAGTTCATAACATTGGGTAATTTTGTAGGGTAAACAGTAAACACACTTGTAATCGGCAATTTCGATAGCACGTAATAAACTGTCATTAGGGTAAACACTCATAATCAGCCGTGTGAATATTTTTGATTGTTTGATCACTAGGTGTGTGTAGGGTAGATGCTTTCACAGTAGGCCGGGTGGCGCTACCACTTGACTGTGTGGCGAGCGCACTAACAGTCAGCCGTGTAGACGGGCGCGAGGTCAAGGGTGAGATGCCGTAGGGCGCGGTCGCGAGAGGCTGACCGGGAAGCCCGGGATGACTTGATGATCTGCAGAACCATGGCTTTGCAGTCGTGGCAGACGGCCATCTGCACACCTCGGAGTCGTTCCGCTGCCGTCACGCCGGTGGTGCTGCGGCCGTACCTCGCTCTGAAACGTTAATAAGCATTTATTCGTTTATAGAAATATGTTTGTATTATTTATATCACAAGTAGTTTTTTTAGCGTGGCCAGCCAGTTTACGTACGTACATACATCTGAATCGGGCGGCAAGAACCTACTTACAAAATAATACATCATTGCATCCATATGCAATTCTGTATTGTTCTGAAAGAATAGGTAGTGATATGATTCTGTAAGATGAACATGCATAATTATCTGCGTTGTATTTTTAGTGGAAGGCTGGTATCTATTGTATGCGAAATGCGACGACTCATAATTACATTGCAAGTTTTACAATGCAATAACGATATTCCAAGCGTCTAGTTTCTGAATTGTATCGCTATTTACCATCTTAGTGTTATAATCACTTTTTGTTAACAACTTGCGTCTGCACATGTAGTTTATAAAGTATGCCAATTATTGACAGAATTGTTTTTTGACAGAGAGGATCGGCTCTCTGTTTGACAGGGTGGCAAATTATTGCACTGTACCAATTATTAATAGTGAGCTGATTATTGACAGTGTGCCAATTATTGACAGAATTGTTTTTTGACAGAGAGGATCGGCTCTCTGTTTGACAGGGTGGCAAATTATTGCACTGTACCAATTATTAATAGTGAGCTGATTATTGACAGTGTGCCAATTATTGACAGAATTGTTTTTGACAGAGAGCATCAGGTCTCTGTTAGACAGTGTGCAAATGACTGCATTGTACCAAATATTAATAGTGAGCCAAGTATAATTGACAGTATACCTATTATTGACAGTGTACCTATTATTGACAATGGATCTACTATTATCTGATGGCAATTCTATTGTTTTTAAGATGACAGCAAGCTAGACATACCTGCGATCCAAGGTGGAAGGTGGCGTGTTGACGAGCGACATGGCCTGTGGGCCGTCGACACTGCGTGACATGCAGTTAGCGGGTACTGACAGCGTGTCGCTGAAGCCCAGCGCGCTGCCGCCGCGGGAGCCCGGGGCGGAGTGTGCGGAATGCGCTGCCCCGACGCCGCGCGCCGCCGCGCCGGCGCCGCCAGCCGCGCGCCGCGCACGCGCCGGACTGCTAGGCGCACTGCCAACGCTATTCTCCACCATGCTCTGTAGACATGTACGTTATTGTCATTACCTGGATTTTATTGTGCAAGTATTTTTTGTCGCAGCCTTATCCAGTAAACAAATATAGCGTACTGGTAGATGAAAAATCGTCTTTAGATGCCAGTACCCTATATTTGGTTACTGCAAATATAGCAACCTATCCCTATGTAAGATAATACATGACAGTATCTATGTGCCTGTGTGGGATCTATCTCTATGTATTGTCTTTCTTTTTGTCAACTCAATTTATAAGAGAACTAATACAGTCTGAAAGGACCAGTTTACCAAGTAGGATAAGTAAAAAAATAGTTTTTAATATGTCAAAGTGCAATTGGCTACACAAAATTGGTTAGATTCTCAATGCCATGATGGTAATAATAACGACGTAATCAAATGTGTATTACGATATTTACTTCTATTTCTATCCGGCTATCTATATCTATGTAATTTATAGCGACACTTAAGCCAAATACGATAAAATGCGTACATAAGTTCGCAACGACTACTTACGTAGGTACATAACAACAATTAAACTTCAGTGAATAACCAATAAACAAGTAATCGTTAAAAATTACACGAACACGTCACAATTCCCCACAATAAACATTAATAGTTGTAAATGTGCGGTAATATAACATTTCATTGAGTTGACGACGTCGTAAATGTAAACGATATGGGAGCTCATTGCGCGTACGCAGTTTGCGGTCGTCATGTATCATAGATCTAGGTATCGTTTAGGAAATGGAGTTCTCGTGCCTCAGATACGTGGAGCTACATTTTCTCATTCAACACGATTCACCGTAATAGTTTGGTCATTGACATTGAAACCTTTTAAGGTAGATAGAATGTCATGTTAATGGCATAGCTAGAACTTCCACTTGTGTTTAAGTTACTGAGTTTGATTCTTGGGTCTAACAATATTACTAGTTTATTCTGCTAGGAAATTCTCAGTAGCAGCACGAAACCTACAGATCGCGCCTATGCACCAATAGTGTTAATATACCAATTATTGACAGTGAGCCAATTATTGACAGTGAGCCAATTATTGACAGTGAGCCAATTATTAACAGTGAGCCAATTATTGCCAGTGAGCCAATTATTAACAGTGAGCCAATTATTGGCAGTAAGCCAATTTTGACAGTGAGCCGAATATTTACCGTCTGCCAATTACTGACAATCTACCTATTATTAACCGCTTATTACCATTAATTATAAACGGCAGGAACTTACCGAGTACTCAGGAGAAACAAGCCTCGACATGAGACTCCTGGGGAAGGAGGAGTGCGCTTCGTCTTCCGGAGACGGCAGCAGCGAAGGACTTAGTAGGACAACGGGGACGTGCGCAAAGTGCTCCGTGGGAATCCTCATCTAAAACGAATATGGTAAACATTAAGTAAATCTCTCTACTAACTGTAGATAACATTTATTTTAAATTTTATTTATTTATTTATTCAGGGAAAACAAACAGTTACACAATCATCTTATAACTAGAATTAACAATAAATTTTATAAATGTGAAGCTCACAGCGTTATTCACGTTTTATGATATACGTATCGCATATTATTATAAGTAACAGAATTTTAACCCATAGATAGCCTATCCCCTAGATGTCGACATTAAGATTATAGTAATCTCCCTGCTTTCTAGCTTCCATATACTGTGATGATCTATCCTAGATTTATGGCGTGGTTATCAGCAGTCGAGTTAAGCATAAACGTTAGCGTGAACTTGACAGATTTGACTTATTATATGAAGCTTCTAAGATTAAAAGATATTTCTAAATTACAGCCACTAATTTCATTAATGTTACTTGTAATCAAAATGTCGAGCCTAAATCATAACAACTATTTACAATAACCATAAGTTGCAATTAATACACATACAATTCATACTAATATTCATTTAGTTTTGTAAGATAATATAAGTACGAAATTATTGACATCAATATTTGTTGATATGTTGTCAAATTTGTACAACAAAATACACTCACCTTTGAACAACACTTTTGACAGACAGTCTTTTTGCACAATTTGCATTTCTGACCCCAAGGGCCAAAAATGCCGAATCTGGTCTTCAAACATAAGAAGCATACCTGAAAGAAAAATAAACAATATAAATTACAATTACCACAAAAGCTTAGCGAGGACGCGTCTTTTTTCATTTCCCTTAATATTCGTTCGCAATATTTTTAATTAAAATTTATTAAGGTTGTAGCGGTATTTTTTATACAACCACTTTGTTTGGTTTACATTAAGATTCAGGTGAAATTCAATTATGGAATAATTTGGAAATGTTATTTGTGCCTGCCGCTTAGTATCAAAGATCTGTTTCAAGTGCTGCTGGATTTTGTGTATGAGATTTATTAAGCCAAATGGCGGTATCAATAAATCTCATATTCATAATCATATTTAACTATACTGTAGTATCGTTGGTCTATCTTATCTTATCTTATATGGGGGCCAGTCAGTGCAGACCAGCGACACCTCGACCCAGTGGGATCTTTTGTGTCGACACTCTCCCAATAACGACTGCCATAGATGTTCATGGCAGCTGGGACCAACGGCTTAACGTGCTCTCCGAGGCACGGAGCAGGCGATAATTGTCAATCAATACGGACATAATTTCGAAAAGTCATATAACTTCCGAAAGTCAGAGGTGCGCGACGTGGGTTCGAACCCGAGACCCTCTGCATTGCAGTCTGTTGGTCTCTCCACTGAGCTATCGCTGCTCTTTTATCGTTGGTCTAAAGAACACTAAGATAAAAATCGGGAGTCTAATAGATAGTTATTATCGGAGTACGATTTAACCATCATAACACTTATTGGGAGCCAATCTATCAGAATATTGCAGAACTGCAATGAACTGATTGATTGATTCGGTTGATTACAAAATTTTCATAATACAAAAAACATTTAGATTGTTAAAAAAAATTCTGATACACGTTTTTAGAATAGTTCAATTTGTCCAATGCCTCGTCTTTAAAAGTAGCTCTTGCTCGTTTTTAGCACCAATTAGTCACTATACTAAATCCATAGTTGCAATCAAGTCTAATTAGCCGAGTTTAAAATCACTCCAATTATTTATGTATACTGTTTCTAAATCTGTATTTATTCGGGCTGCAGGCATCATATATATCTTGTATCAATTTCTTCGCAATATTTTTTTCATACTAGCTACGATTATACAAAATCCACTTACCCTTCTCTTCTCAACGTCTTCTTTAACCCTGCCTTCAACAGGCAGGACTTCTAGTTCCGCCTTCGTCAGTACAGACCTGATGTGGACTATCTCTTCCAGGGTCAGAGACAACCGGTCGTCAGACATTATGGCGTCTTGCCACTGTTTCTGGAAACAACCATTATACTATAAAAATTATTCCAAATAGCAATAAAATAACATTATTTTACTTGTCTTATGTGATAAACAAAAATCCTTACTAATATTATAAAAGCGAATGTGAGTTTGTTTGTTACACTTTCACGCTTTAACTGCTCGATCGATCAACATGAAATTTTGCATACATGTTATCGGTGGTACAGAATAGGACAAAGGGATTCATCCAGAAAAAGTACTGTTTTTTTACGTGGGGAAATGCGCCTGGTTCATACCCTCTCACCACAAGGACTGTTACAAAAGTAACCTAACATACATTTACGCAAGCGAAGCCGCGGGCTAAATCTAGCTCTTTATTAAATCAAGTTAGTCAGTTTCTGCTATCAGATTATGTGTGTTACAAAAAGAAAGACAATGCGTTAAAATGGATATCTATTTATTTTCTTTAGCTTTCCAGTATGCCATATTTGTTTATTAAATAAGACAAGTAATAAAAATTAAATACAACAGTTACTATTGGTTCGAATTCATATAGCGTTATTGTATCAATATTTGGGATATGTAGCCAAAAAAATCAAACATAGACTCTAGTGATGACTGAACATACCCAAAAGGGTTGGTTGCAGTAAACGCCGCAAATATTTACTCAAATCGCACTCCCAGTGAAATAAAGGCGTAAAAATAATATGCTAATTTTAGAGGAGAGCAAAACAACTTGTTTGATATAATCGCACTCTTAATAAAACAGAGACTTATCTGAGTATTGTGGATTAAACAAATTTAAACACTGCTGACATTACTTAAGACAAACATAATAGTACAATTTATAGTCACACAATTAGAGTTCAAATTGCCATACTTTCAAAATTCGAGTTAAGTCGCTGTTTTATTAAGAGTGCGAATTATTTATTGTAGGAAGTACTTTATAAACTTTCATTTAGAGAAACAAAGACATAAGTGTGAATTTTTATCAAATTTTTAATATTTAAGTAGGTTCATAGGTAAAAAATATTGAACTCATTATGACGCAACATATATTTTTTTTTATAAAGTCTTTATTTTTTGTCAAATCACAACGGAAATAATTGAGCTTGTGTATCTTTATTTGCATTATACGAATCTACAATTTAAAAATCGACGCCTTTATTGCATTGGGGGTGCGAAATATATACGCCATATGAATTGCCACCGTATATTTCTATTGACAACTACTGGTCATGCATTTCAGTGTTGTGTAAGTTCGATAGCCGTTTACAATTTAGTCACAGTGCTGATGCAAAAAGTGAAACATATAGCATAGCATATTTACTAAGCGATTCTCTACAGACAGTTGTCTGAGCGATTGGACACATTCAGTAAATAACCTACATTTTATTTCCTAATATGTTGTATCTCAAACTTTTTGACCCCAGTCTTAAATAATACTTTGATATTTACGAACGCGTTTGTAAACTTGAAGGTAGCTTAACAGTCACTGCCTTTTTGGTACTAATACGAAAAATGCTTCTACGCTTTGAGCAACATCTTTTTAGGTCACTACACTATCCCCTTCTAATGTGTTTAATATTTTATTACCAATTAGTTATACTATGATCTGTTCTCTCAGCCTGCAACCCCCTTTGCAATGTTGAGAGATACTATTCTCTATTTAAGAAACAGTGTTTTAAATATGTTTCTGTCTTTTACGTGATGTGGTTTAAAATTTTCCATATTCTAATATAATAATATGAAGTGTTTTCCTACAGTTATCTACAAAAGAAAGTGATCTTTCATAAAATCAGGTCGGAATCACAGAGCTAATTAAGAATATTACAATTAGTTAAAAAAAAACGAGAAAGAAGATGTAAGATGCAATTTTATTTTACGAGGATTCATTAATAAATAAAATGACACTAAGATTTTTCATGCGTATTTCTATGTAATTATGTATTTTTTTACACAAATGCTTTTGAGGGCTTCTTCTATAAAGTTTGAAAATACATAAGCTGTTTTTCTGAATATAAGTAGGTAAGTATAGCTTTATTTTTGTTTATGTTGAGTTCTAGTTTGCCAAGGTATTCTGTAAGTTTTCACACGTAAAACTTAAAGATTACTTCGATAACAACCACAATAATAATAGAACTTTCAATGCAGATACTTTCAGAAGTAGGTTCGTTAATGATATGCTACAGAACAACACTTCTGATTACATACGTGTAAACCTTCTATCTATTACATTAGCCTTTCTTTACTGAACTTCAATAAGACCCTGTGATTCTAGACCAAAATTAGAAATGTAGGTACCTTCAATAATTCTCTTTCCACCACCGTTCTAAGTCTACTAGTTCTACTCACATGCGAGCCATGAGTGGGGCTGCCACTAACCGACTTGATGAGCTCGTCCTGCAACGAGGAGCGAGACCAGGACAGTTCGTTGAGCGGCCCGTCGGCGTCACTGCTCGCGAGCGACGCAGCGCCGGCGCATGACGCTCGGGAACCTGGCCTGGAGAACAAATATTATATGAGTTATATTTCTATACATACTAAGGTATATATATGCAAACTGACCGCCTGATAGTACGTTATAAGTGATTAAAGAACGCTTGCACCACCAGGGATTTTACTTAACATTTAAATAAACAATTCACTTGCACTAAAAATATTTGAAATAATTGACCTATGTAGGTATTATACATATATAAAAAATTGGTTAGTAATATGGGTTTGGAAAAGCTGTTTGATAAGTATTGCTAATATTTTTGGTCATGGAGCATGGCCAGATATAACGAAAACTCGTATTCGATTTAAATAGGTATTACTGCGCTCAACAGTTTATCCTAATCCTAACTAATATTATAAAAGCGAAAATGAGTTTGTTTGTTTGTTTGTTACCTTTTCACGTCTAAACCACTGAACCGATCATCCTGAAATTTTGCATATACGTTGCCAGGTGTACAGAAACGGACATAGGCTACCTTTCATCCCGAAAAAATTTACTGTTCCCGAGGAAAACAACAATAACGTTCTTATGATAATAGATGGCGCCACGTGACTGGAATCATGATTGAATTATATTATTACAAGCAGAGTACGACCCGAATTGATTGTCAAATTCTAAATTAACGCGAGCGAAGCCGCGGGCAAAAGCTAGTACATAATAATATGTTCAATAGATAATTAGTAACGACAACACAAAATATAGAATACGACAAAGAGGCGCTAACACATCCACTAATAGACTACTTATAGACATGATATAACTGCTATGTCAAATACATTGAATAACACCTGCAATATAAATAAGTGAAGATAAGATCGCCTTTGAGAGAAGCCGTGCCGAGAATTGAGGCAAATTATGCCATAAATTACCTAAATAAATTCTAAAGCTTAAGACTAGGACCAAAATAAATGGCAATATTATATTTCGATGTCAATAAAAAAGATTAGCTACAATATCGACCTATGTTTAAAATATAGAATTACAAATCGTGACCCCTTGACATTAGACCTCAAGTGGTAACTTTCAAAAGCTACGTGATTATATTTTTAGTGCCGACTTTGTCCTCGATATACTTCAACATAAAGGAAAAAATCAGCTATGTTCTGAAGATCAAGCGTTTGACGTAAAAATAGCAAATCCCTGTATTCATTGAGTTAGCACTCTATTAAAGGTTAATACAAAAAATGGTAATAATGTCAAAGGTACAAGAAAGTTAATGGAGAATTCATTCCTTCAAAGGTTAGCTTGTTGATGCATCGACTTACGAATCGATTAATGAAGTTCTATATTTATCCCCTTTATAAAATGTCAAGAGGAAAATTCGCCATATTTACCTTGAATGTGGCAATGAGTGTGCTCCGTCGGTGGGTGGGCAAACAGTGTGCGTGACAGTGTGACGCCTCATGGACGCCCGCCGTGACGGACACTGGGTCGCCAGGTCGTATGCTGGGGAGAAATTACATGTTTAGAATATTACAGATGAAGCAATGTTATACAATCACACTGTATACGTACTCCTAATTTATATTATATTTCAAGATTGTTTGAAATGGTGAGGTTCGATCCAAGCCGAAAGGAAAGTGGAGTAAATCGGACTGGCACACAGGAGTGTAAAGGAAAAGAGCTAAATGGAACGGACGAGAAAATTGGCGTGGACATTGTAACAATGAAATTAGCGCATGTATCATTTACAACAGCTAATTGGAAGGGTTTTTAATTGTGATACTCGTGGCTTAAATCAAACCTCACTCTAAAGGCTAATTTACACGATGCAAGTTTCGTTAAGCAAGTGTCATGCTATCCAGGTTTTTATCAAGTTAGACAAAAAATACACGACACTTGCTTCAATAGACTTGGCTTTGTGTATACAAACTTTTAGAAATAAACTTTTAGAACGGTTTTTACTATATTTTCCCTGCGTAACACAACATTAAAAAGTGAAATGTACAATTACGTAAAGATTTTTAAAATTTAATTACAGTAAATGGTGTTTAGTTGGAGATATTTAAATTGAATGATATTAAGAAAATTGCTTGTATTCGATACTATTACTACAAACAAAAACAATTGTAGGTAGGTACTAAAATTAACTATTACATTTATTACTGTGAGAATAAAGTATTATTAAATTAGTACAAACGTGTAAATACTCAAATAATTTCAAACTGTGATTTAGTCGAGTTACTATTAAATGATATAGTACCTAGTACGCAAATGATATTAACACAGTGTTAGCGTTGGTAACACTAATACGATAAAGTATTCTAATGAAGAATAAAACTACAACGGTACAATAATTGTCTGACATTTACGCAAAAGTTACGTATTGAAAAAGAAAATACTTTTACTCAATCAACTATTCAGAAGTATCTATTAGTCAATGACGTGTTTTCGTAGTTCTCGATACACCTCAATACGTTTAATTGGCGCCAATGATATTAAATACTCTAAGCTAGGTTGAAAATGGCACGCAATGACTATCTGAATATTATAATGTTTTAATCGCTTGTTTAACGCCCTGTTTTAGGTGAACTGATAGAAGAGTGCTACAATTGGGTAAGTTCATGCTCTTACTTTTGGCGCTCGTGTCTAAATCTTTCATATACTTAGTAATTACCTATCATTGTCGCTATTAGAAGCGCGAAAATCTTTAGATGGTCAGGCCTAAAATTATACGTGTCGAAGTGCGTCAAAAGCTATGAATACTCATGGCAGACGGTTTGAAATATCGAGATAGATATAGATATAAATGAATTGAATAAATTTATAAAAAGTACTTCAACTTCAAAATTACAAAATATTAGATGAACCTAATTAACTAATAAATCTGAACAAATCAACACTTACAATTACGAAAAGAGCATAGGAATATCTTAGTGACGTAGTTAGAAAACATCATACTGAAAAACAATGATAGATGACAGTTGCTAAGCGTTTGGTAATGCAAATTAAAAAGCGTGACGTCATGCGACATTTGTATCATGCTGTCATACATTCGAGGGTCTCGTCGCAGAACTGATGATACTCGTCGTGTGAGATGCGCGTGCGCGGCGGCGCCCGCGGCGGTTCCTCTGCTGACGTCATCAAATCAATGTCAAGGTGTGCATGTAGGAAGGATTGAGTGCATAATGCCAATTTTTGAATTTAAAACCATTTGGATTTAACAACGATTTCTGGGGGACTTTAAATTTTTGAATATATATTTTATTTGTTTAATGAGAGAGTTGATATTTGCTTACCAGTCCTCTTCCAAGGTTTGGGGGTCTGTTGCTGGGGCGCTGTATGCCTTGGGAAAGGTTGGGGCGCGCATACTTCTGGGCTCGTGCAGGTTTCTGTGTCATCCTCGTCTTCATCATCCTAGAAAGAGAATTACTATTAGAATCTGAAGTTATATTCAGCTTTACTAATGTGTATCACAGTAGAACATTCGTAACATACAAAACGTCTATTGTGGTGAACATAATGCATATTAAAGTATAGACTTAGTTTCTAGCCAGTGTCCTAGGCATAGAGCATATTTACCAATATAACCTTGATATTCAATAGTATTAATTTGTGACCTAAATGAATAACCGTATACATAGTTAATTTCATACTAACGAGTCTCTTATAACAGCAATCGATTAATTGCTTAATTATCGACTAATTGATTGCTTCATATAAATAACTTCATTACCTATACATAAATTGGCTTAGAAAAAAAACACAGAAGACATCTAGAACATTTATTTACATTTATTTATATGACTCACGGTCGTATGCCAAAAGGGTGTGTAGAAAAGTTTCCTATTACAGCCGCTTTTCTAGCCAGCTATGTTTTAAATATGTGTAAAAGGACGTTAGTTTATTGGCGCTTATATACACTGTCTAAAAAAAGCAAATCTAGCTTGATTTTATGTACGTTTTTACTATATGCTCGCTCACAGTACATCTCTGAATAACCAGCCTTACATAAACGGGCGTGAAGCTATAATATGCGTCAGAAAAAACCTGTTTAAAAACCAATCACAAGAAGCGAATCTTCAGGCAATAGCGTAACAATTTCTCGCACATATCGATTTAGAATAATAGCTTCTTTCCCTTACGTAATAAGTGCCATATTCGTTTGTTACTAAAGTATCTATTACACCATGAAATCGTATAACATCTATCTAATTTGATTCACTTTTGTGCAATTTGGACTCGCGAACAAATTTGACATGTGTTACGAAATCGATTTAATATTTAGAAACAATGACTTATATTCTGTCGTTATAAGGATAAAAGAAGAAATTATCAGTCAAAAAAAATTTGTTATATAAGTAGAATGGCAGATGCGTCTTTTTTACTGATTCCAAATAGGTACGCAAAAACTCAATTTCGAAAAACATTTTAGATACGTCTTTTCTCCTTACGACGTATATTGTTAAAATCGTGTTCTTGATTCATGTATTTAATAAACCTTAAAACCCTTGAATAAACTTAGCAATTGTACGTAATAATTTAACTTCTTTATTTTCTCAATAAGGCTCCTAATATCATAAATGTGAAAGATTGTTATTCAATCACGCGTGAAGCATTGAACGGATTTCATTGAAATTTGGTTCCCTGATGAACCGTGTCTTGTGTCAAAGCGAGAAAGTCATGGCTTCGCGAAAATCATGAAGCCTGGGGCTAATATCTCGGATTGTATAGGTATTATCAACATAATTATATATCAACGTAATTAAGGCAAACGAAAGAAATTCCTTCCATTGTATTTATTTTATAAATATTTATATATTTCCCGTTTAATATTATAACTATTTTGAATTTTTGATGTCTCCTATAACACTTGAAGATTATCTTATGGAACTAAAATATTAGAATTTCAATTCCTCCGTCGTTCATCGGGCGTGATTCTAATCAGTATATACATATATCTTAAGATTTAGACAACAATCATCATCAAATTATACACACCGGTTTAGCAGTTTTTTGGATGACCAAAAACTATCCTTCCCGGTAGAATGAAGATCTAAACTATATGTAAATAACCATACGTTGTAAACGATTTCCGTGTTACTTTATAACGACTGGTTAAATCTGCCTAATTAACAGACCTGGTAGAGAAACCATGAGCGGATTTGCATTACTGGAGCTATACTAGTTACTGCCAGTTCTCAGAACATTGTTGTTTCATGTGAAAGAAGGATACAAAGTTATATAATATGTAAGGCGCTATCTTATTCTTAGGCAAACTAACAATGTTTTAAGATATGCGTAAGAGTCCAGTTTGAACAAGTCCCGAAACCTAGAAACACATCTCCGGCACTTTTTACCACTTCCTATGACATAGTATAGATTCTAGTGGTGGAACGTCTATCTAGTCGCGCGCCTAGAGTTTAAGGAAAAGGATCGTGAATACCTTCTATAAGACTTTTCAGCAGTAAATAAACATTAGTCTCTTCTCTTTCTTCATCAATTTTAGTTAAATGTCTTAGACGACTTACCAAAGCACACTGAAGGCATGCTCGTTTATAAATGATAAACTTGAATATGATTCTGTATCGAGCCTTTTATTAAGGTTAGCGGGACTTTCGAGCTTATTGGCACTGCTCAACTCTTTAAGGTGAACTGGCGTGAAATTACAAAACACCGTAACACACGTAAACTTCATCTGTAGCTTTAACCCTCGATCCTTCCGCACGGATACCTAAGATTTTTTCGTTTAACTCAATTAGGTGTGAAGATACTATTCGTTATGAAACAATGGGCCATTTTGATACGGCCATTTACACCTAAATGCCTTAATTATACAAAACGTGAATTTTGTATAGTATCTTATAGGTAATATGAGAGGTAATGAATCAAGTGAGATATGTCAGGAACGTAGTTAGTGAGTTACGTACAGGGGTATAGGTATACGTAATAAGACATGATGTTCACGTTTGTTCATATTTCAATTTAGGACACTGTTCATTAGTGACACTGAGTCTAGATCGGCACTTCATTATGAACCGATTTTATTACGAGAATTTGCTCTGGTCAGAGAACATTCGTATAGTTAGAGTAAACTCATTCCTATACACTTAGTAACTGTGTGGATCGCACAAATGTTTGGCTTGTATTGGGTTATCAATTTCAATGACGACGACACATTACAGATTGTTTTACTATGTGCCCTATATTATCATATCACAATCGTGTTTATAAAGGCAGCAAGTTGATCCTACAAAGGTCTGATCAGAATATCTATAAATACCTACTAAAATTTCCATCGACGTTATAGAATATCTTAAAACCTCCATTGTCTTAGTTCTTTGACGGACTTCATGCATTTTACATCAAGCGATCTCAGCTGCGGAGATAAATCTATCTTTTCCCCTTAGGGATTTTAAAGTTTGTTTTCTTTCAACGGTTAATATTACAGAAATGTTTTTTCTTGTCTTACGTACACACAATTTTTACATTTTAATATTAAACTGCTCCCGCATTTCTGCTAAGGCAAGAGAAGTGAGTAGAAAGCCGTAGTGTCTGCCTGATTCGATTTTCAATTCGCTTTTGAGCCTCTACCTACTGTAGGAATAATTTTATTGTATCAGAAATTGAATGTCATTCTCATTGTATCACATACAATTTCTGATATAATAAAATTTCTGTAGGGTGGAGATTTTTTCCCAGACGAGACTGGTTTAAGTCTGAACAGGGATTACGTAAGTATGTATGCATAATATAGATTTAGATAGACAGAGAAGTATTACACGTATCGTACGTAGGATTCGAACACAAGACCTCTCGATTAACATACACGCAATGTTATGTTGTTATTAATCCTTTTTTATATTCTATTGATTTTATTTTATTTATTTTTTTATGCATATTTACAGGGTATACACAGACATTTAGATAAAATTAACAGACATCAAAGTGCATGTGCTACATTAAATTTAGAATAGAGATAGTTTATGGACCAGAAAATGATATCCTATATATCCCCGGTTTCTAGATTTAACTCAAACTTTACTAAGGTATTACTTTAAGATTATATATAAGTAAATAGTTAAGTAAATGTTCAGTCGATAGCGGTTTGATGAGATTCAAGTTTGTAGAAAACATTTGAGAATAATGAATTCAGATTTGCTACTTTTCTCAATTCAGAAACAGGCTATTAGAAATAGGCTATTAAATATATAGGCTAGAAAATGGTAGCGAAACCGCTAGTCTCTACCCGAGCTGGTATAAATTAAACAAAGAAATCAGTAATATGTTTTACTGAGTATAGACTAAGTGATATAAGAATAAACTTTGCGAAGTCACTGTTCTATGATATCTGTGAACTGAAAATAGAAAAGTTTGTAAAGTATGAAGATAAAAACTTGTAACTGAGGAGAAGGACTTTACCATTGCAATGGCGTCCTTCCAACAAACTTCTGTGACTCAGATACTTATGTAGATAATGGCCGTGTAATACCATCTCGATTTATTATCCTGTTTTATTTTTATAAGGAGTTCCACCGCATATGTTTTAATCTCTATGGTAGAGGCTTTCCAGACATATAAATCAAACACTATGGGCTAATTGTCTATGGATGGCGTAATATATTATACCCTTATTGCCGTATCTTGGGTTATTTTTCAGGATGCTCGACCATAAACAGCGATGTCCTACATATAATCCTAGCATTTTGGTTTGAAACTTAACATTCTGAGGTGCGCACCAGACATTTCGGGTTGGGCATTGCGACCCATGTGTAATAACATGTACCAATGTGTACCCTGCGCGGCAATTAAATGCTATATCAAAGTGACTTGTAATAGCGAGGTGTGTGCTATGCTATAATCACACCAACTCAATGTTACTTTACACACCTTCGAGACATGAGGCAATCAGGGATGCAGATTCGAGAACATTAAACAGAATAAACTCGCGTCATCACTCAAAACGAAATATTTATTCTTTCTTGACTACAAGACAATTAAAAAGAATCTGCTGACCAGTAAGAGTAAGAGAATCGGATATAAATAATTGTCATCTCAAATAGCTAAACATAGTCTAAGGTCAAACTGTTTAGGATATTTTTAAAGTACTAAGTCGGCTACTACTCTTTCGCCGGTTGGCTGTAAGAAAGTGGTATTTCTCCAGGCAAGCCGTCTCAATCATATCTTCACCAATAAATGGAGAACGAGAAGGGTTCGCCACTCGTTATGTATTAAACGGTAATAACCATAATCACACCTATGTCCCCGTAGGCAATATTTTGCCAGTGATGGTTTTACATTCCAAGTAATAGGAAGGCAAGCCGTCTACTGGACACATTCTTCGACAGCTTGTTGCTACTGAAAATTGTCTCATAGGAAAATGCAATACAACTTTTCCTGACATTCAAAGATATTCATGAGAGCTGAGATCGATATTTTAAGCGGGGATCTGTCTTCAACTAGCCGTCCATCCAAATCTTAACTTTGACATGAAAGTTCCTGATGAGCTTTTGATATTTCATACTAGCATGTGAAATCATTCAAATCAAAGAGTACCTCGTCGCGACCATGGAGCCAATTGCATAATGCAAAAAGTGGTTAAGCAGGGTTACAGGTATTTCCCATTGTGATATACGAAGGGAAAGTAATCGCTACTACCTACATACATTAAGTTATGTATATGTCATATGGCTTATTACGTCGTGTTGTGAACTGCCTACAAATGTGAGCGTAATGTCGTAAAACATGATAGGCTTACTCGGAGGGTATCTACCAGCTGGGGCTACCCACACCCTCCTTCGTTATAGAGTACATCATGGAAAACTAAGAAGGCGCATATACTGTGAAGTTTTCCTGAATAATTTTGTTGATACGATTTATCGGGATGCAATTTAAGTAAATAATTACCGCGGCCGGGCTTTTCCATAAAACACTCACGTACCTATATAATTATTGTATGTTAATAAAAAATTTATTAAATTTGTGGTCTTTACGTATGTCTACGGAACCCGGCGGATGGGGAGGAGTAACATCCAAAAACGTCCGATTGAAGGTAAACCGTTACAATGATTTAAAGAGTGTTACTGCAATAAATCTATCGTGTCCGCACTCTTTAGTGGGAAGAACAAATATTATATTTTTGTATATATACTATACTGAAAGAATTGCGCTGTAAATGTTATTTTGTGAAGCCTAGAAACCTTATCACGTGTATACAACACAAGGTCCGTAAGCTGTATCTTCAATCTATTCTCTGGATTGGAAATAAGTAATTCCAACCCAGAAAATATCGATTCCGATTGGGCGGATTTCTGGACTAAGTCCAAAGGGATTACCTTAGGTAGTAGGAAGCTGATGTGCCTTCCGTCTTAAAATATTATGACTTATAGTGTGTTTAGCTTAATAATCACTAAGACCTTTACTACCTTTATACCAGTAATATAACCAGGCAACACGATACATTCCTATTATTATCATTTTCAGAAAAAGGTCACTCTACACGACTCACAAAAGTAATCTACTAACTTTGACATTCAAACGGACTAATGAAAATACGTGTCATTAACCAAATTACATACGAATTTATACAGTGAAACCATTACAGACATCCTCGTCGCAAAGCGAACAAATCTAATTTGCGCTTCAAACTAATGAATTGGAACGCCGCCAAGCATGTATTTTGATTCGAAATTTAAAAGTTTGAATTATGTTCCAAAAACGGCTAGACCACTCATGACGTAGTGGCGCCTACAAAGGTTGATCGATCCGCAAATTTAAGCAACTATGGTGCGGTATATTCGTTCGATGCGCCAGTGAAAGACTATATCGCGTGTTATGGATAGCTAGTGAAACTCTCAAATATAATACGAATGATTTAAGCTACGAATTACACAAATTATAATAATGTCATGAATAATAAAATACATGTTTCTTTAGTTCATCTCTTGGCCTGGAGTCCAGATGCTTTTGCATTGTGTTCAGTTTCTAGCTAATTAATTGATGAGGTAATTATAATAAAAATTGGTTTCATAATGCTCGCGAACTGTACTGCTACATATAACGTACAAAATATACATTACGTACCTACCTATATAAAATACATACCAGAATCAATTTTTATTCGTATTTTCTCTGCGCAGATTTGATATACAACCTTTGATGTTATTAGCCCAAATATTTCTTTGATGTTGCCAGTTAACAAAATAGGATCGCTTTTTAATAAAGAAGGTATCTCGAGAGCCCTTAGTAATACATTTAGGTAGTTATAATAATGTCTGTTAATTATCAATTTTAAAATTCTTTTCGGTAACTTTTCTAATAAATAAGTCTGTAATGAACATTTTTATGACGACCTTCGATTTTACGTAAAGTACCTATGTTTGCGCACGTTTTAAAGTATGCTTAATTATTATCTAAGTATCCCACCAGTCTTGAGAGATTTGAAGCCTAGATTAGACTAAGACGTTGGTTTTCCTATAGACAATGTATCAGTAGACACGATGTTTAAGACTCTCGTGGTAGACGTTGATAGGCTCGCCACCTATCCTATACATTCGTGTATAATGTAGGTATCGGAGACAACTACTTTGTAATGAAACTACTTTAAACGAATTTTATCGGAATGTTTATTTTAAAACACTATTATAATTTTTAAACTATATTTTTTAATTACTTAATTACTATTTTAGCTACATACATTATTAATCTATTCAGATTTACACTTTTCCCAACATTTTGGTTGCTTTCCATAGTCACGGGGATACATACTTATATTATCATATCATTCAAGATATTTAAAAAATATCACCTTAATAAAGTCCCAATTATAAAACTGTCACTGTTGCCCAACTTAAGATTAAAATATCTAAAATTAAATACCCAACGTGTCATTTAAAGTGTTTACTTGGCCTGGTTACAAGCAAAAAGCAATTCTATAACCCACTCATTAATGTTGAAAGTGCCATCAACTCTGCAAACTAGGGCACAGAAACCTTTTAAGGCTTGTTTGCACAAATGTACATGTTTTAAGGATACAATTTCTTGTACAGTTAGTTCATAATTAGCGTAGACACCCTAATGAGTAATATTCTCATAGTACACCGTTTGTGTAAAAGGAGAGCAACCCAGATTTAGGAATGTAGAATGTGTGAACCATTTTAGTTCCTACATTACCTACGTTAATTTATTTATTAATATATATTCTAAGTTAATATATTTATATCATGACGTATATATTTATTATATTACACAGTAATATTTAGCATTGATGGGCGGAGTACTCTCAGAATAACAACGGTAAGAATTCACTTTAGAGCCGTAATATCAATATTGAGTAATAATAGTTTATCATAGTATAGGCCATATTTGTAGGCCCTATTAACTAGTACTTGTTCTGTAAGTTAGATTATTTTTGTCTTCATTTTACAATAACAAGCTCCTTCTCGCGGATTCGCCCAAATAAACATGTTGGCACGGAAACATATATCAAGATAAAATTATTCTATATATTAATCGAAGACATGGTAAATCACGCAAAATAATGAATTCCAGACTTAATTAAAAACCAATTGTGACTAGCTGCCGGTGTGCCGCTACTACTCAATAGGTTAAAGACAATATATGTAGTAGCATTTAAGAGCAGAGGTTGTTATTTTGACCACAAAAACAACACACGTATACCGCCAAATATATCATATGCGAGTGTGTGGTTGTTTCCTGTCGTGCCGTGCGAGGTTTAACAATCAATTGAGGGAAATAGGTTAGCTGGAGCACACGCTTCCGGACCGGATTTACACAGCACGCGCGGCACGGAAAACCGTTTTGAGTTCGTGAAAATGTATGATATTTTGAAGATATTCCGATATTGAATATAGTTCAATACAGCTAAACAATCAGAACTAGGGTTGACTAGACCAAAGTTTTTATTTCTATCAATATGACACGAATATTTCTAGTCCAGAATACTAAGTAATCTTTTCGTAATTTTTCTGTCTAATTGTTGGCCGAAGCTCTTCACCGATAATAATCCACATTTACTAGCTCAGTCTGTAAATCTTTCAATAAAATGTATGTATATTATCTATGTAGTTCAAAGCGCATTCAAAATATAAAAGAAAGAAAACGACTTCATTTAGAGCAGTAAAATTCACATGTAAAATATCAAACAACAATTTCAAAACTGAAAAGAAAACTGTGATTCTGTATAAAATAAACATGAATCGTTTTACACGTTCATGTTTAATGTTTATTTAAACAAAATCAGTTGTTATAAAGCCCACAATACCAGATATTTCATTAAAAACTGTACACAAGTTCACCTATAAATCAATGAAAAAATATCGAGTTCAATTTTAAGTGTATTATAGCACCAATTAGGCTGATATGACTGCAAAGGATCTATTGGGAAAATAATAAAAATATATATAAAGAAATAAGGTAGATATACTCGGAGGTACAATAATAGTATCCGTCTATGTTATATTTTATCTGTGCCAAAAATGGCGATATTTTTTAGGTTTAATAGAGCACCAAATCAGCTGACATAATCAGTACAAATGGCGTACTATAAAGAATAAAATCTTTCTATAAAGAAATAAGGTAGAATACACACAGGTACAAGAATTCTAGCCATGAACTCAGGTATAGTTCACAAGAGCGTCCATAAATCTTAAGCACGCATTGTGCCAAGGCTCTGTTATCGAACAGCCTATAACACACCTTTTCTTCAAATATCTAGGCACTTCGGTTTTGTTCTCAGTAAAAGGTATTTTTAAAAAAGGAATAGAAGTTCAAGATGTTGCCATTGTACTTTCCATAAGGCTATTGTAATATTTTTTATTAATATTGAATATTCTTACAAAATGCTAGCACGTTTTAATTTTCTGCTTTAGCATCGACCAGACATCATTCCAGACTTCCAAAGGCAATACTTCTTTATCGTGATACGTTTTACGCATTTTCCAATATCAAATAAATTATAATACATAAACCTACAGTCGAAAACAGCCTATTCCGTAATAGTAAAATCTTGATATTAAATACTTTGTCATTGGACAATAACGTGCTTTGTTTGTCCATCTAATCGTGCGAGGGCACATATTTTTGGTCAAGAAGACGTTATTAGACCTCAACTGTTTAAGTGAAAGCAAGGCTATCATCATTAACGAATGAAAACACGTTGTCGATCAGTATACTATTTACTCGTTTTCAGTAATTGAAATACACTTTCTCAAATTCACTTTTCATGTTAGTACAATCGCGTACACAAGCATACCCGAAAGGAAAATTTAAGCACAACGTTGCTTATGTAATTATTTGTTTTCGTAATTTGAATACACAAATTAAGCCTCGTAGATTTATATAAACTTCAGGCGTGGCATATTAGATACTCTTGTATACAGGGATGTTTCATTTCACGCCTCGACTATTCTCACACATAATAGAAATAGTGACAACGTAATGTATTCGTTAAAGCCGTGTTCACAATTGTGTCGATTATTGATAAAAAGCTCTAAAATAAGTTGAGTTTGTGAATCATCACTTATTTTAGAGCTACTAAATTAGTATGTATGATTAATTGAGATTATTATTTTATTATGATTTTCAATTTAGCCCATTTGCTGTGTGAATTGCCTATCCAAATCAGAAAATTAAACGAAACGTATAATTTTCATATTGCTACAGCTGTATCTTAGGCATCTTGTATATATAGGATAAAATAAATAAGGAACTGTCCAATTAGTTCTGCTACTGCTATTGGCAAAAACAGAAGAACGCAATGAAAATATAGGTACCTTTGTAATAAAATAAGTGTCAAAGTCTTTACCTCCTTACCAAACCTCGTAGTTATTCTGTACAATAAGAGGCAGACATGATTAAAAGTTTCAATGAGTCGAAAATTGAGCCAACAGGATTTAGCTTCAGCTATCAGCATAACGGTAATAAAGTATATGTAAGCTGAATTGTGAAATAAAAAGAAGCAAGTGTACACAAGTCTTAAACAGGTCTTTGAGTCTACGTGTTCCATTTACTTTTTTATTCAAATTTGTCCAACTAGCAAATTTGGACCGTAGAGTTTTTTTCCACTAATAAGAACACGCCTGTTGTTACGCAGGTTTTTTCTATTCAATTTCATGCCATTTTAAATCTAAGGCCTCTTGAAGCAAAATTTAGCTGATTTTTATATTAGATCTTGACATTTAGGTCTCCTTTTGCGCGCAATCGAGTATGAAATTGCTAAGTCCAATATACAATTCATTGGAATTAAGCGTGGGCGTCTTTAATCTCGATAGATAGGTACGAAAATGAAAATATAAGTTTTATACTCTTAATACAACTTCTTAATTGAACATTTGAGTGCTGGCCTTAAAGTTTCAATTATGAAGTTTTAACATAAAATATACAAAGATAGATCAATGGGCTTTACAAGACGCACTTACACACATATGTATCTTATCTTATGTGGGGGCCAGTCAGTGCAGACCGGCGACACTTCGACCCAGTGGGATCTTTTGTGTCGACACTCTCCCAATAACGACTGCCATAGATGTTCATGGCAGCCGTGACCAACGGCTTAACGTGCTTTCCGAGGCACAGAGCAGGCGATAATTTGTCAATCAATACGCACATAATTTCGAAAAGTCATATAACTTCCGAAAGTCATAGGTGCGCGACGTGGGTTCGAACTCGAGACCCTCTGCATTGCAGTCTGTTGGTCTCCCCACTGAGCTATCGCTACTCTTACACACATATCGCTGGCATATTACAAGGTTCTATGTTATTTTTTTTAACTTCGGGTAAATGAGTTTTAAAATTTGCATATCAGTAAAAATAACTTAAAAAGTAACTTAGAACTATTTGCGATTTAATATTGTGAGGTGGTAAGTGCTTCCATCTATTATTATATTAGTCTAAACAAAAAGGAATGACATATAGAACCATGTAATATTCATAACTAATTTTTTCAAAAATGTAACATAGGACCTTGTAATATTGGATCAGCGATATGTAAGCGAGAGATCTCTGATTAAGTCAACCAAATGCAGTAATTGACATCAGATACCTAAGTGTGTGTGTCTCCAATTTTCCGCTTTGTATTTGCTGCCTGCTATATGTATGTATGTATTTTGTGGTCTGGGACATAATATCACAAATAGCAATCGTTGTATTTTTACAAGCGGTGCACTAAAAGATTACCAGAGTTATTAATATCAAAATGTTTAAATCAATCTTTAGTACATATATGGCATGCCAGAAGGAATTGTGATGAGCCCATTACAAAATCAATCTAAGTAATACAATATCTTCAAAATTATTTAATGTCCTTTTTTAACATCATGTGTTTAGATTCGGTTAGAACGAAAAGCATTACGATCCATAAAGCATTTTTAGAAACACAACAAAGCTATTTACGCTAGATAAAAGGAAATACCTAACGATTCTTAAAATTGAAAAGGCATACTTCAAACCACGTGAAAATATTTCGCAAGGCAACTTGCTCCAAGAAACAATCTTCTAGCGTATAGTATACTTATAACTTAATTTAGATAGGAAAAATTGGCGTGTGGCATTGTGCCAAGAAAGCTGGTAGCATGAGGGTATGTATGATGTATAGATACTGGTACTTGTTCGGTTTCATACAGGGCTTTGCCTCCTTAAGCATAGCCTAGTTTATAGCAAAAATGTGCATATAACAGCGGCAAAAAATACATCAACTAGAGCTCATGTATTTTTTGAAGTCTATTTAAAGAGATTTCTTTATTCCAATTCATCAAAGGCGCTTTAATGCAGTAGCCTTACTCACCCATTGCCACGAATTTAGCGTTGTTTTATTTCTAACATTAATTTTAATCCATTCTATAATTGTTTTGATTTAAAAGCTTGAACTTTAACGTCCTCTACTCAGACGTCTGAACTTTTCTTCTGGATCTTCCTGCATTCTCGATATAGTATAAAATTATTTTAATTCCTAATATTTTACCATTAGAACTGTCTAACACTTTCTTTGTGGTCCAAATAAAATACTCGATACATTAAGATTCCATTTTCGTAAATGTATCGAAGCTAAAGGTGAGCTTTACCTTAGGGAGTCCTAAACAACGCTTGTCTGACAGATTGATGATTGCGGTATTACGAAAAAGTACTCAATTCGATTGTGAATTGTATTCCCTGGACAATATCCAACTCGAAGTGTATGGCACTCACAGGTACTAAATATGACCATTGCCACATATTACAGTATTCTCTCTACCCTATTTCTGGTATTGTGAAATTACAGTAATGCTTGATATAAATTTTCCCCTCGAGAGTACTTACACTAAAGTACAACCTGCATTACTTTCACTTTTGATCGACATGTTACACCTAACATACTAGTGCAGTCGAGTGAGAAAGTGTAATTACCTCAAGATTGTCAAAGTCGACTTTGATGAGGCGGCGCTGGGGCTGCGCGTGCGGCGTGACGTCACCGCCTCGCCGCGCGTCGCCTCCACCCGGACCGCTGCCTGCGCCGCTTGTAGCTGTAGCAAAGAAAAAAACTATTAGAAGAGAAAAATAGTTATAACTGTGATACTTCGTTCGTCGGAGTTTCTATACACGTTATTAACTTTGCTTTGCTCGTTAAGCGAGCAACCTCGAGTGAGAGGTAAGTTATGATTGGATCTCACATAATCGTATACATCAAGAGTGATGGTTACATCTATATCATGTTTTTTTATAAAAGGATATTTTGGCTTTATCTAGGAATTCAGTTTAAAAGTTACTAAAAATGTAGGTTACAAATTACTAGCATTATAGTCATAACCTTCCGCTGAGCTAACTAAAGCTAGATTAGGCAATGCAGTGTATCAGATAGCCTGATAATGCAACCATTTGGCTACCGGCGCTTAATTTTGAACAGAGTCTTTGTAATTCCATTAACGACCGAGGCCAAAGACAACATGAAGCGATAATGGTTTAACAATATTTAGTTACTTTTTTAAAGAGGCATCGCCCTTTATAGAAAGGATAAAAGGCATCGACAAAAAAATGGACAGTAAATATTAAATTTAGGCTTGAAAAAGGTTTTGCAGCAAGTCTGTGAATAAGTAAGTCTATCAGTAGGTACTATCCGTCCATCAGAGTTTTCCGATAACAGCATTAGTATCCTAACTTGATTGGAAACCAAAATGGAGGTAGGATATTTCGCCGGTTCGTTGATCTAGAATCTAGATTGATTTGGCTGGATGAAACTTCGTTTAGTTATTAAGGTTAACTTAAATTTAATATGTACCTATTGGGTGTACTTAATAACTAAATTCGGCCGTATAGATGCAGTAAGCAGTAAAAATAAATACAGTTCCAAATTCTAAACGTGTAGAGAAACAGTTGATTCATTTAACTGGCCAGGTACTAGGAAAACAGAATGATTGAGTAGGTATACTACAGTAAAATTCGAGTAAAAATTACTTTTTACTTCCAATATAGCTATGTTTGCCTAGTAGTATATCTAACATATTTTAAAAGCAAGCAAACAATTTGCAAGGATTTCTTTTCGTATCGCTTTTAATCCCAAGGGATCTAAATGTAATTTCGACAGCTTTACGATGCTCTGGCATTTCATATTTAACCTCAGCCAAGTCATATTAAAAAAATATTCCCAGTATATAAAGTTGGTATTTTCAAACTAGATATATGCCCTTAGTTTATCTAACTTGCATTTACTATTTGATGCTATAAGAAATATTATAATTTTAGTTTTGCTTCGTTCCTCGATTAGTGTGAACATAATAAACTTGAATCAACAATCAAATAAATTACTAGATATTGGTTCAGCGCTACAGCATCGTACCAGCAAATACGCCCGAGCCGCGAGTGAGTGTTGGAAAAGTGCATCAATTTTGGGCACTATGTTCTAAGATGTAAGGTTTAATTTAACTGCAACCGTGGTAAAAGGTAACCGTGGACACCTTTTCGTAAAAGTTGTACTAGACCCGGTATATATTTGTTAATAATTATAGGTCGGTGATATCAACAGGTTCACTGCCCGATAGTACAACATATGATACATAACAATGGTTTATACTATTGTGTATATCACGGAACAGCAAAAAGGTTAAAGCATATGGTGCCGAAGATGGTTTCAGATCGCCAAAAGCGTCATCTTATATCAAGAAATATTCAAATATTCAGTACCAACGTGAAATATACCAATTTGTAGACGGTAATAATGTCAAAACTGCTGTAAGTCCAAATATAATTAGCAAGAGTGTCACACATAACACAATAGGTCATAATAAATTTATTTTCACTGTGATTCATCTGACAGAACTCATTTATTGTAACTAAGTTATGTACATGTGAATGTCAAGCTTCACATGACACATTAGATTACACATAGATGGACGAAGCTATCGATCATATGATGTAATATATGTAACAGGAAATTTGGTTTGTTTGTTGGGGTATTCTGATTTTTTGGCGTGGAAGCACGGCCATTGATGATAAAATCAAAAATATTAAAATGAAGCCAGAACTATATAAAAGCAATGTATTTTGTCAAGGTTACTTGAAAAAGGAGATACAGACTACAGAGCCCATCAAGTATAACTATCATCATATCGTCACACTATAAACCTGCCTGTGTATCTTGAGACGAGGTAAGCAGACATGTATTGTACCCACATTTCACATAAATATGTTTTAAAACCCACAAGAGAAGGCGAGCCTATTGTCGTCTACCCAGCATATTGCCAAATTTCGAAATTAAGAATTACGTGACATAATCCTAGAACAGAAAAATGGTTACGCCGTCAGGATATATTATATTTCATGAAAGCAAGGAACAGCTTTAGATTGTGTCTTAATTATTTATCGATTTCTGTAAGTAATTAATTATTAATTAAGTCTCAAAGCGAGACTTAATTGTTAATTGACATAATTCTGAAAATCCTTAAAGTCTAAGGCTGTCTTGAAGTCAGTTTTGCCTCTGAACTAACGATTGTATTGAGCATGTATGAGCAACTTATGTAATGATTAATACATGTTTATGAAAGTAGACTCCAGACTAGTTCAAATAAACCAAACAGATAACGCCCCAACTAATTATAATAAAACACGTATATTAAAGACATATTATTAAACTTTAATACAATTTGTTTATAAAACGTACATGCGAACATTTTACGTAACCTAACCTAGTTAAGCAAACCTTTATCGGCAAAAAACGCGATTCATAACCGGTTTAACAGCAAGATAACGCGTTAATGTGGCCACCATAAAACTTCGTAATTCAAAATGTACGATATTTACAAGTAATTTAAAGTAATACTTTTCTGATAAAGTAATTGATACATAGATTATTTTCATATTTTGCTTATCTGTGTATTAGTATTCATATATTACACTAGCTGTTACCTGCGACTTCGTCCGCGTAGATATTAACTAAAAAGTGTTTGTCTCCGCGGAACCCAATTTTTTTTTCTAAAATCTTAGTATAGGCTACTCCTTATAACATCAGCTATCTGCCAGCGAAAGTCTCGTCAAAATCGGTTCAGCCATTTTGGAGATTAGCCGGAACAAACAGACAGACAGACAAAAATTTTAAAAATAGATTTTTTCGTATGGGACCCTTATATACTTTCATATGCATTAGATAAAAAGCTGTTATTTTGACATTACAAACAGACACTTCAATTTTATTTATTTGTACAGATTTCACCTTTTGTTTATGTGTACAGCAAGGATCTGTAACATATTAATGAATATATCGAGATTAATCGCTCATAGGATGGACGTAGTAAACTCCTAACCAATTTAGTTTTTTGATATTAATAATATCAGACCTATTTAAAACTGCCCACAGTCCCAATACTGAACTTGGGGCTATTCACAGCGTAAGAAGAGTTAGACCATAGTCGACCACGCTGGCCCAATGCCGGTTGTCACATCACATTTTTTCGAGGTCATCATCAAAACTGTGAGACATACAGATTTTATTACTATATTATCCTTTATAACTATTTTAACACGCAAATAACTTCGAAAAGTATAATGTGTTGTGGTGGCGTGAAAGAAGTTGTAATACTGCTATTTACAATCTATTTACTGATATATCATCAGGTAAAGTCGAGAGATATAAGAAATATGTACTGTCTAAAACAATAGTAAAGAATAGTTCATCATCAATTGGTTATTTCCAAGACATCAGATTGGTCTTTCTCATCAATTGCGTTCTTATTGGTTATTTCCAAGACATCAGATTGGTCTTTCAATGCAGTCGCGTGGTAAGTTCAGAAACGCCACCCCCGCATGAAATGTACCGTCATAATGCCCCACTTTATCAAATTGTGCCTGCAACGGCCGACCTGGGCTTGTCGGGTCGATTAGGGGAACGCAAAATGGCTACTGCAGATCACCACCCGGAAAATAGGTGTGTTTAAACCTTTATTTTGATAGCCAGTGGGCGAAAAATAAATACTAATCTGTCGCATACATTTAAGTCGTAGATGTGTTCGCAAAAAATTTCAATATGAACTATATTTAAAATCTAAAATATGCTTTGTATCAGATTATAACTTAACGTGACCATATATAAACGTAGTAGTCTGTATCTACGTTTTAAATATTCGAATCGTCGTGCTACTCAAAGATATCTTCGATGTAACGAAATAATTTTGGTGATAAGCTATTTTACGTCTTTTTGTTTCTGGCTGTAAAACTGAATTTATATCAATCCCGTCTGCCAAAAGCCTTAAAATATATATAAGTTACTCTGACGCCCAAGTAACTTGAATCTATTGTATCTTTATCGGGATTTGATGGCATCAAAACTGGCCGCGAGCCAAAGCTAACAGAATCCAAGATAAGTTGCCAGTTATATCTGGAATAGAAATAAAACAATATTATCTAATTCTACTTCACTCTTTTCAATGACATAAGCAAAAGTTGAATTGCCGCTTCTTTCTGTTTAAAGAGCGCGCAGCGCACTTATTGACGTTTAATTTTATTTTGTTTATAATAAGAATACTTATAACATGAGGGATTATTTTTATATTGCGAGAGAATTTACAAACCTTTAACAACGGGCATAAATAACACCCAGACTCACAGCTATTTGTGGATAACACAATTATTGTAGACAAAAATCGAAGGACCCACAACATTCGTGACAGTGGCGAGGCGAATACTTAAACCTCTACGGCATTCGTCCTGTTTTAAATTGATAAACATGTTTAAAATAAGCAAATGATTGCTTCTAATAATGATTGTCCCATACAGGCACACTGGGTGGGCATCGTTACGGGAAAACTGTAATGTATATGTAATTAATTTATTTCTTTTTACTAACATAGTTTGTAAGAAAATTGTTACTAACTCATATGGACTATGTCCGAAATAAATGTTTTTATTATTATTATTATAAGCGGTACAGAAATTCACTAGCGAAATACGATTGCCCTAGACATCTGATTAAAGAAGACCCTTAAGGGAAGCTACAAGAATAAACGTTACCACCTAACATACTTCGTAGAAATGTGAACAACCGTTCGCAACCATGATTTGTTTCGTATAATATTCGTACGGTCTTTATGACCCCTTCGCGTTTAAAGGTTGTGTTACGTTAGGAGCTGTCACAGCTGGGATTTATTTGTGCGTGTTACACTGAATAAAAGTTAACCGTGTGAACGCCAGGTTCTCTGTTAACCGTTGTTGTAAACGTTAGAACAATAACTCCAACGTTGAAACGAAATTAAAAGTTTTCATTGTTTCTGCGGCGCAATGGAGAAATAAATGCTTGTGCTTGCTTTATTTGATTTGGCTTGTTTTGTTGCGGTAAAAATATTTATTTAAAAGCACAAGTAGCCAGGTTTCCGATTCAACAAGAGATTGCGCCCACATTGCGATCGATGCACTCTTAATTGGAGGCAGCCCATGAAATGTTCTACCGTAGTGAGCTTAAAATACAATGAAGAAAAGTCACTAATTGCCACAAGCAAGCATACAAAATCTAAATAGAATTTGTGTCACTTAAACACAAATACATTTTTATTTCTGACAGCTAAAATGCATCGTAGTTGCTACCATTACGAAAGTGAACCGCGAGAAATGTGATATAAATATACAAGGTGCTGAAACATAAGGTTCGTGTTGATATAAAACAAATTTTATTTATTTATTTATTTTAGTTTTACTTTGTCACTAGAATTTGCCCACGGCATCGCTCGCGTTAATGTACAGTTTATAAAAAAAATCTATCCCTTAACAAAAGTACTTTTTCTGGATGAAAGTTATCTTATATCCTTTTCTGTATCCCTGACAACATTTACGCAAAATTTCATGATAATCGATCAAGTAGTAAAGGCGAGAAAATGTAACAAACAAACTCAAATCCGCATTTATAATATTAGTTAGGATTTTGTACTAGACTTTTCATTGTAGTTAAGCAGGTAGATTTACAATACAAATGTTATAGTTTCTACATTCCCTCACCATATAAAACACATCTAGATTACGAAGATACCAAAGCTAACATAAGTACCGCCTTCCAACCGCAATTACCGCAGCTCAACACCTCAATCGAACACATCTCACACACACAGACAAACGCACACGTCACCACTAGTCACACACTACCAGACATGAACATCGTAATTACTTTTCGCGAAGGAATGCTATCGATAGAACAAATAATTTCGTAACATTACTACAGCAATAACGTTAGAATACCTTTCTTTTTGCTGCTATTAAGGTGTCCACTTTCAGGCTTTCCATATATCCAAACCGTAGAATACGTCGAGATACCTACAAAAATGGCTTTGCCATTTTAACATATTTTTAGAGCTATAGAGCTCACTAAACCATGTGATATCGAGAGTTTCGTTACAGACGCATTTTACGTACAATCCTGGATCAGGCTTACTATACGCGTACCTACCGGCATTAATATCATCCCAGGCAAAGAATCTCACGATCGACAACTGTCGACTGCAACTGCACAAACATTTATACCACGACACAGAAGCCTTCCGTTAAACAAGCTTAATTAAAATGACGCAAGTAATAACACATTTGTTTTGTTTCTTTACACAAGTTTTTTGCTTTCTTTGTCAGCATTCCTGCAATACGGTATATGAATTTCTGATCGTATAATGTATGGTAGTAAAATATAGATGATCGATACTGCAATATATGTACGTAAGCAGATATGGCAGACGTGTTCTTGTATTTGCTAGTGAATCGTGTTTGGAATAATAAAAATGTCAGTTCTGGTTCTAGTGATAAACAATGACCCCCAAGGGTCCACGGCAGACTCGACGGGGGTCTACGTTGGCGTGACAAAAAAATAGGGGTGCACAATTCGTAAGCTAAGACTAAAATGTTGGCTTGACTTCACCGACTGTTCGAGAAGCTCAGCGACTATTACTTGCAAATGTGATCTATGAGAAAAAAAATGTGGGAACCTCTGGTTTATACGATTGTTACACATTTAATTACTTATAGTTTTTACATACATGTTCATGGAGAATTATTTAGTGTTTCAGTCTAGTTGAACTAAACATTAGCGACCTAGGTAACACGAATATAAAATATGTTGGCGTAATCAGATGAAATATCACTTGGGATCGATGTCATTGGTTTTGGACTTAATTATCTTTGGCTTATGTACACGTACCAATGTCAGGGGTAAGACAAATAACTTCAAACTAAACTTTATATATTATAATAAAATCATTATCAGATAATAAAATTTTTTAAAAACATTATGAAGAACTCAAACGTCAGCACTGAATATTACTTTTTAATTATTCATGAGCAGCGATAGCTGAGTGGGGAGACCAACAGACTGCAATGCAGAGGGTCTCGGGTTCCAACCCACGTCGCGCACCTCTGACTTTCGGAAGTTATGTGACTTTTCGAAATTATGTGCGTATTGATTGACAATTATCGCCTGCTCCGTGCCTCGGAGAGCACGTTAAGCCGTTGGTCCTGACTGCCATGAACATCTATGACAGTCGTTATTGGGAGAGTGTCGACACAAAAGATCCCACTGGGTCGAAGTGTCGCCGGTCTGCACTGACTGGCCCCCACATAAGATAAGATAAGATAAATATTCAAGGTACAGTGAGTAGTCCTCCATTAATATTTAAAACACAACTGATTACGAAAAGTAGGAGTCGCGAAATCGAACCCAAAACTTTAAATAAAGTAAGATAATACTGCTGGAATACCATCGTAGATACTATGTATTATAAATGCGAAGGGGTTCTTTGTTTCACCCCTTCGAAAAGGCATTGACCACCCCGTATGCAAGTTAAAGTGCAATAAGAATAAGAATAATTTATTTGTATGAATGTATGTTACAGGGTTAGTTGACAATCTGATGCTAGTCACATTATATAAACACACTAACTGTTGAATTGCTCCGCTCCCGTCGTTCGTAGCCTAATGTTATCACTTATCACTACATATTATAAAACTAAGTCCCCTGCCGCGTCTGTCTGTCTGTCAGTTCGCGAGAAAATCAAAATCTACTGAACGGCTTTTCATGCAGTTTTCACCAATAAACAGAGTGATTCATAAGCGTAAACATTTTCAAAACCTATTGGCTCTAGAGATTAGCGCATCCAAATAACAAAAAGAACTCTGCAGCTTTATTGTATTAGTATAAACAGTATTTAGTCAATCATATCAACCATATTGAACTATAATAATATCCATTACTAGCTGTTACCTGCGACTTCGTCCGCGTAAATTTTAACTAAAAAGTGTTTGTCTCCGCGGAACCCGATTCTTTTTTTCTAAAATCAAAATAGTCTAAATTTCTCCTTATAACATCAGCTATGTGCCAGTGAAAGTCCCGTTAAAATCCGTTCAGCCTTTTCGGAGAATAGCCGGAACAAACAGACAGACAGACAGACAAAAATTTAAAAAATAGGTGTTTTCGTATAGGTATCTTATATACTTTCATATGCATTAGATAAAAAGCTTTTATTTTGATATTACAAATAGACACTTCAATTTTATTTATTTGTATAGATATTAATCAAACAACATAATAAATATTCAGGACAACGCACACGTGACGCGCCCATGCACAATACTAACGATGTGTAACCGCTTCATTTGTAGGTACGGCCAATAACTGGTATACCAATCTAAAGTTTACTTTCCCTTTGAAAAGTCCCTTAGAGTTTAAATAAACGAAATCATATTACACTGTTTGTTTGGATAGTGGCCAACTTAATTCTGTAGTTTTCAGATAGTCCGTCAAAAGCTGTCGCGTACCTATATTCGTCAGGATTTTTTGAGGGTGAAGAATCCTTACCATACAATTGTAATTTGATAATTTAATGTATTTATAATTTTTTATTCTCAACACATTCATACGCCTCCACAGGCGGATTTTTGGTGGTACAAAAACCTTTTTGTAGTCATGTAATACCCAAAATTATTTATGATTAGTTATCCATAAAGATCGATAGTAGCCGTAACAGATGTTTATCTAAGCTTGTAATAATATTATATGAACTGGTTTTAGTATATGACCGATATCAAAAAAGGCTGGCTACATAACATAGCGATGTATATGCATCGTAAGGACTCGAAAACTATTCCTGCACCAAGAAAAGTCGTTCAGTACGTCTATCGAAGCATGCCTAATTTTACTGCAAGGAACATTTCTGTCGTTAAGTTCCTTGTTAGCATTCTTTTTATACTAGCTGCTGCCTTACCTATTACTTACACAGTTTAATTTTTAATTATTTATATACATAAGTGTAAGCGACAGACTTTTTACATAGTACTACAAATAATTGGTTCAATATGAAAGAAACTCTCTGCTTATTATTTTGCACGATCTAAATGCATGTACTAAACAAATGATTGAACACAATCCTTACAAGACATATCAGGTAGTTTTCTCGAACGTTCAGTAGTCGAAGGAAACTCTATACTTGTAACACAATACTGCATCCATCTTATTACTTATTGATTTCCACTTGTACCGTTTCCGTATGTTTTTATAAGTAAGACGTCATGTGGTATTATTTTTATGGACATTAACTGTGGTATAATATGTAGTATCCACAATTGCGGGTAGTATTGAAACGGGAATACGCTCACGTAATCATCATAACTAAGAAGTTCTAAAATTGTATAATTATTTTCCTATTAAGCGAATGTATCCTAATATTATAAATGCGAATGTGATTTTGTTTGTTTGTAACGCTTTCACGCCTTAACTACTCGACCGATCATTATGAAATATCATCCAGAAAAACGAACTGTTCCTTAGGGATAAAATTTAATTAAAAACCTAAAGATTTACGCGAGCGAAAGCGCGGGCGATATCTAGTAAGTATAACTTACTAGATATTGCTCGCGGTTTCGCTCACATCAGCCACCCATTCTCTTATAAAGTAACATGCTCATAATATGCAGTACAGCCTTCACCAAATTGTTTATTGCGCTTCTTGACCTTACAACCTTACCAAAGCTTGAAAGTTAAATCCCAAATCGAATTCTGTCAATCCTAGCATCGTTAATATTCCTTTCATACTGCATTGGTGCTTAAAACTTTAGCTGCCTCAATGCCTTCACGCCACACTGAAATGTTTCACAATTTTTCGCCTTTGAGCTTACGACACGAGTACTGGATTATCTATTGAACTGTACGGAATAATGGTCTATGGTTACAAACTATTAAGTTTTATGAGTTACTGTGAGATGAGGCAAAGTGTTTCGAAAGCTTTTGTACCAGTCCGGATGGAAATACTTCGATAAATACGTGAAAAGCAAGGTTCGAATGGCTACAATAAAATGGCCAAATGGCAATTCAAGCACTCGTAAATAATCACGTTATACTTTATAATATAAGAAGTTTATCAAATTATGTCAATCTTTTTTGTACCTAGGTACTATAAAAATCACAAAACAAGTGAAGTTTTTGTTAAAAGCAATACACATATAACTACTTTGAAATAGGTTTTCATAGTTTAGGCGACTTTTCGTTGTAGTAAGGATAAAATATGGTTTTAAACGAAAGAGTTTAGGTAACATATGATATTTTTTAACCTGTCAGCTTAACTATATTAAGACATACTTTATATCTGCTTAAACATGCAGCTGATCTCAGTACTTTTGGAAACAATGCCCTCATAAAGAATTGCGTAACGTGAACTTATTTGCATACAATGTCGCTATTTAAGAACATTATTTAGCACCGCGAATAAACTAATTAAGAAAATGCTAATGAATAAAAAATCCAATCTTCATGCTTATCGGGCGTAATAATTAAAACACTTGTACCTATAATAAGACTCTATGGCTAATTATTTATTTATGCTTCATATATGTAGCGCATGCAAAAAATTTTTGTATAAACGGTATTTACGCCCGATGCATTGTAAACTGTGTCGCATCAGCATACCGGTTGCCTGACAATAGATTTTTATCATGTCTGGTACTTAGATTTGACAGATGAATCTATACTAATATTATAAAGCTGAAAAGTTTGATATTTTTTTGTTTAAATGCGCTTATCTCTGAAACTACTAGACAAAAATTCATTTGCAAATCCTGAATTATTGGGCTATTAAAACTCAAATCTTCAAGCAGGTTATTGGCTATATAACATTATGTTACAAACCAAGGTAACGATGTCGTAATTATAATCATAGGGGAATTCGCGAGGAACAGCCAGTACCTACAGATAAATCTATCAAAACTTAGAATGTCAGACATAGTTAAAAATCTATTGTATTAGGTCACCGGTGTGTCGCTGCGGCCGAATAGGTTAAATATCCGCGGCGACCTTGTGACTTAAATGATGGTATATCATTGCATGTACTTGGCAATCTAGCAAAAGATACTATGAACAATACATTCCGTTGATTTGATGCAATAAGAATAGAGGTTATAATGATTACCAAGCAATACGTTGACCCCTATGATTAGACACGCACCGACAACATCGAATGTAATGTTTGTGTTTATTGCTTTTGTGGGTACTTCGATCCACTGTTATTGAGAAGTCTTATCTATTACACCACTACGTAATAACTCGTATGAATTGAATGTGTTTATGGTTATTTCAACGAGTAAGCAAGTAAAACACGCATGCTGTTTTGTCTTTGGGGGAAATTTTGTAATTTTCTATCGTTAACATTGTAATTATAGTTGACAGTTTTATTATGCTTTATCATAATTTTTTGCGGTTGATTTATGGAAAGAGCGGCCGTTGACTGAACTTTACATTAATATTCCAATCGTAAGCATATTTTTTTGTTAATCTGTCATGGTGTCTATGCATGCAACCGATTTGCTTTTCACGTAATTGCAATAAGCTTGGGGTAATATTTAGTCATTATTTTATAATTCAGATAAAAAAAGTAAGTATTAAAATGTTTCTGTGTTTTAGATTCACGCTTTAGGATCGCTGGTTTACAACTTTATTTATTCTTAATCTACTTCAGAATCAAGTAGCTTTCAAAAATCTGAACGATCTGTAATCTGACAAATGCCATAATTACGTCATGACCTTGTAAGCACCTAAGAATCCACCTAGTCCCATACAACTAAGTAAGGAATTGTACCAGCCATGACCACAAGTTTACAACCTCAACAGTTAAACTATATAAACAGATTATTGCATATACGATATGTTGTACTGAACAACTTTCAAACAGCAATAAAATCGAGCCTTATTAGGCGGCAACTTTGATCGATGTTAACTTAAACTTAATTACATTGTACGGCGAACTGCAATCGTGAACGATCTAGTACCATGTTTAATTAAGTGGATAGCAACAGCAAACTAGCACGCCCAAATAGTTAAACGGGGTGTATTACACCTATATTTCACCAGCTACGAGAGACGAACCTCCTAATTTTATTATTAACTAGATGTGCCCGCGGTTTTATCCGCGTTTATAGTGCCGCCCCCGTGGGTCGTAGCGTGATGTTATATAGCCTATAGCCTACTTCGATAAATAGGCTATCTAACATTGAAATAATTTTTCAAATCGAACCAGTAGTTCCTGAGATTAGCGCGTTCAAACAAACAAACAAACTCTTCAGCTTTGTAATATTAGTATAGATAATATTCTATCATGTACTCAAGACACCATTTAGCCCAAACTAAGCAGAGCTTGTACTATGGCTAGGTACTAGACTAGACAATGAATAAACATACATATGTATATTCCTTTTTTTTTGTAAATACATACATATTATACATAGAAACACCCAGACCAAGACAAACATCCATGTCCATACACACAAATGTTTGACTTGTGCGGAATTGAACCCGCGACCTCAGGCGTGGCAGTCGGTTCCACTAACCACTACCCCATCGAGGCCGTTATTACCATTTACCAAGCGCGTCTAAACTCTGCTACAGAGAATTTCTTGACTGAAAAAATGCATCTTCTACTAATATTATAAAAGTAAACGTTCGTTAAGATGTTTGGATGTTTGGGCCACCATCACGCATAAGCCGTCGAATAGATTTGGATAAAATTTAACACACTATAAGTTTTATATACATAAGTATTAACACATAGGATATTCTTCTGGATATGCGCTTCCGCGGGATTTACTCAGACATAGCCGTGGTAAAAAGCTACTAAAGGAATGTAACCTGCCAGGCCCACTTACCATACCTAAACTTAAGCCAAAGCAAGACAGTCCACTCCGCAAAGAGGTTAGACAAATTAAAAGTTTAATTGAACTTGGCCAGAGTACCCACAATTACAACACTAGCTAAGGATCGGCGCAAACGGTAGGAGTATAAGCAATCACTGGTCTCATAGCACATGACCAGGTGAGCCGCGTATTGTTGTTCGATTTCAAACCTTATGCGCGTCTCTGAGAGTTCTAATTCAAACGCGATAGCACGACGACGTGATACTTTAATATTTAATAGCTTAAACTACGGCAGATAATTTTATTTAAACTGCCTAGACGTCAAAATAGGCGACAAAGTTTACGATACGTCGTTAGTAGTATGATTGATATAATGGGCTACTTCACTAAGACTCGCGCCGGTTGCTTTAGACACTTCTGGCCATAAGGTCTTATTAATCCACTAAACTTAATTCGGAATAGCTACGCAGCATTTTACGCTTTAAAATATTTTCTTATTTTATCGTCTTCTATGCCTGTTGCCGAAAGGGTGAATAGAGGGCCATTAGACACGTTTTGCCAGTTGTGGTTTTAAGTCCCATGCAGTATAGGATGAGCCGATTTCAGACGACTAGACACAGTTCCAAAGTCCATGCATGGTATTAAGAATTATTTGACAGAAACACCTATTAACACTTTATCTTCACTTCTACTTCTTCTACTATTTCTTACCAAATCGAATGAGTTTCTTAAAACAACTGTCCTGCAACCCTGTTTTGCTAGTAAGTTAGACAAAGATACCACTTGCTTCAAGAAACTTGCCTCGTGTAAGTGGGCCTTAACGAGTTAAATTGTGTGGTTCTGCAGCAAGCACAGAAGTTTCACTGTGTCTTCCTGTGGGTGTCGTACGTGAATATGTAATTTTCTTTGTAAGCCACAAAGAAAGTTATGTTTATTCTCAAGCGAGAGAGCTGCAATTTTAATTTAGGTTTCGACGTGACAACCGCGAACACATCTACACTGCATGTGAACCGCATAAGTAAGAGTTACTTACGGCCAATACGAATAATTCAAATTTGTGTAGTCCACAAACTGTACTGTGCTTTTTTTAAAACGTAGGAGCTGTGCATCTTATGCAAACATCTCCACTGGTCAGTAGAAAACTTATGTCAGGTTCTCTAGGGCCAGGCATAATGACTGAACTTGTACCTAGTCTTTCTATATCTCTTACCGATTGGGTAGAGGTTTATTACATCTTATCAATTTTGCCTGGGAGCGTATTGTCTGTTACCGGGAACAACATTGGCGCTGAGCTACAAATTTCTTGAGAGAAATTTCAATAACACTGTCCAACCCGGGCATCTAACCTGAATCATCGACAGCAATCGCTTTCGCTACCGCCACTCAGACAGGTTTTTATTACTAATAATTTTGATTGATAATTAAGTAGCATAATTAATGATATTAGCAATGGGTTCACGTCATGCGTCAGTCGTCCCATAGGTTCAGATCGTAAACACGATGTCTGACGAGCTAGGGTCTTGATCAGCGAGGGTTTCGGGATGTCTACTGTCACTACACTTGCCTTAAAGATTATATTTTTGCTGACCGTTTATTATCAACGAGTTAGTTATCTGGCTACTAGCTAACTACTCCACTATAACATGATTAAATACCTACTTATCTCTAATGTAAAATTAATGAGATTTATAATTAATCTCCCTTTGAATATCAATTCATATCGCTTAATACTAGGATTAATAACACATTGTGTACGTACAAATACACTGTTTCGCATAAGCCTGTCAGATCATCAATCAATCCACAGACAAAGGTTAAAAGTTCAAATAAAGGCCAAATTTGACCAGCGTTGGAAAATATCGTGTAAAATTCTGAAAACGTGCTGTGTAGGTATGTGAATAAAAATAGATTTTATTTAACGAGATGCGTAATTCATTACCAGGTCGTCTGATGTACGGTAATAGAAAACAGGGACAGTTGACGTAAATGGAGTGAACTTTGACATTTAGCACCTAGGGCGTAGGTTGTAAGCTGATCGCGGCTATAAGTCTAGCGAGACGCGATAAAGAATTTATGTGTAAAAACGTTTGGTAGTACATGTTGACGAAAGTAGATTGCTATTTAATATTTTATCGTAGAGGACAGAAATTACTGGTGGATATGGAGAGCGATCCTAGTTAAAAAATATACATGAAACTATTGTTAGTAGGTTCTATGCGATAGTTTTTTGAAAGACAAGTAGTGTTGTTGAAACTACAAAAAAATTATTGAAAATTACGAAAGGGATATTCAAAATTAAAAATAACCGAATAAAGTAGATAAAGCAAGAAATATGCTAGCAAGATCTTGGTTACTTACTGTGCTCTGAATTTAAGCTTCAAATTGAAATATAAATATCGTATCTACAGAAATATTGCCTGTTTCTTAACACAGTCGTAGTTTATTAATACCTTTTACTTGTAAAGTCGCCGCGACACCTTGGCGGCCAGACACAATAGTTTTTCAATTATGTCTGGCATTCCAACAATTGACAAGTTAAAATACAATAACCTCGCTTTTCTTGCATAACGTAAGCCATAGAGTACCTACTTCAATAGTGTAGCATCTATCCAGCGTACAATTTAAGTGACGCTAAATTAGTTTAACATCAACATCCGTCCCTTTATAATTTAACTAGTTAGCGCTATGATGAAACAAGAAAATTGTATTATACCAACCATGAACTTACTATACACAACACTAAACAATCTCCTAAAATACAAAGCAATTGTTTATAGACTCAAATATATTTCTTAAAAATATTTGTTGTATAGGTAACTATATTATTAAATCTACGAGTATACTAATATTATAAAGCTGAAGAGTTTGTTTGTTTGAACACGCTAATATCAGGTACTACTGGTCCGAATTGAAAAATTATTTTAGTGTTGGATAGCTCATTTATCGAGGAAGGCCATAGGCTATATAACATCACGCTACGACCCACGTGGGTGGCGCAGTATTCATAAACGCGGATGAAACCGTGGGCACATCTAGTTGCTGTTCATATACTTATAAACTTTCACGCACATTTTCATAAACGCACTAGTGTAGTTGACAAAGCATTGTTATTTTAGAGTGTAACAAACACATCTTCAACATCTGTGTGTTAATAAATCTATTTTGTAAAGAAAATTATTAATTGGTATACTTGTATACTCTAATCTCGTAAATTTTTACGCACTATTTACCTCTAGACTCAAATTTATATTATATAAAGCTACAATTACTATTGTCTTATTCACGAAATGTATTCACATTTATTTATTCATAAACTTTTGTGTAGCTACTTATAAGAAAATTTACGAGCACCTATAATTCTATCAAGCTTTTCTGCTTATAAGAAAACTTCGACTGCTTACGAGTCCGTCTACATCGTAACTCCTAACTAATATTATAAAAGCGAAAATGAGTTTGCTTGTTACCTTTTCACGCCTAAACCACTGAACCGATCATCCTGAAATTTTGCATATATGTACGTTGTCAAGTGTACAGAAACGGACATAGGCTACCTTTCGTCCCGATAAAAATACTGTTCCCGAAAAAAACAATAACAACGTTGTTATGATAATAGATGGCGGCATGTGTCTTTCGAATCATGATTGAATTATATTTATTACAAGCAGAGTACAACCCCAATTGATTGTCAAATTCTAAATTAACGCGAGCGAAGCCGCGGGCAAAAGCCAGTACATAATAAAGTTATTTGTTAATTAAAATACACTTTTGATAATATTTTATTTAGGCCAAACTATTTTAAGTTTTAATCAAAAATTCTAAATAATAATACTTGCACGCCATTAATTGCCAAGGCGATTTTCTTTGAAAATGGCTTGCAACCTGTTATTGTTATAATAGTGAGCTGTTGTCCAAAACAAGTCCATTAGTTTCAAAGCTCTTTTTCTATCGGCTCATTCAGTGTTACGCGAATCAGTGGTCCCCCTCTCGGTTACGTGAGATGGCTTAAAAAGATACGTACAGGAAACTTTTGACTAACGTAGTTCAACCATTAAAATTATTTACGCTGACATTGCACACTATTAGGGGTACGCGAATAGGGGTTCTTTTACTACAAATTTATAAAAGAAATAGTTTTAGTAACATACGATAAAAGGAAAAGAAATTAAAAAAAAATACTCTAAGTCTAACTAACCAATTACCTGTAACAAAATGCATTATATCGATATCAAATTATAATAACCAATGGTCGCACAGTGGTCGATATTCAACTGCAGTTCATTAAATTTTAATTACTAGGTAATTTTTGGTAAATTTTGGCTTAATCCAATCCTTCTTCATATAAACTTTAACTATACCAAATCTCTATTATTGTTATATTGTTAAATCTCTATGGCGCTCTTTAGGGGAAGGCTTTGTCCAGCAGTGGACAATCTCACACTCATTTATGTGCGTAAGCATATTGCTTCAAAAGGGGTACATCGTTTTTTTTGACGTATTAATACAAAGATATTAGTTCACCGCGATACAATTACTCTATACCAGTCCACCGTTAACCTTTGACGTTACGTTCAGACAGAGTTACTTATACCATTTATGACATTGTATCGCGGGAGGTGGCAAACAAGCTTACGATCCGTCCGATGGTAAATGGTCATGTATTATATTATAAAATAGCTACTTTACAATGCTGTGTTCAAAGTTCCAATGTCATAGTACCGAAACACCTACAGGTACAGGTACAAACTAAACCCGAAATAAATTAGGGATTTGGAAGGGCACCACTGCTACGACCAAACCTATCGAATATGCCTGGTCCCATAGCATGGACGCGGTATAATTTTTCACTGTTACGTTTACTAGAGCATTCATTACCTGTATAGAAACTGATAATTTATATATACAATGCTTTTAAAAACAGACGTCTATGTATTAAAACTCATTTACAAATTACATAATTACTAGAGTTTTTACATTAAGAATCTGTTATTTATACAAAAGGGAGTATTGCATACCTTCTTATTAACGGTATAACCATTATTATCTTTATGAATCACTATATACTAAAAACCATAAGGCATACGCGTAATGAAAATGCAATTCATATGCGTGCAATAGCCTCACGCCACGCAAAGGGATGCGTTCGCGTAATAAGTTACCATTGCAGTTGCTAAGGAACGAATGACTCAGTGCCAATGCGATTTCATGGAGTAAATGCACTTGGAAAGGGAGTTCCTAATTTAAATTATTGCCAGCTATAAAACTTATTTGCTATATATTAAACCTACGTCTGAATCGCATGGCTTTAGACACGTTAAAATATAGCATTGAGAGACTAGATTAAAAAGTCTACGCATTGTTAAATCATATGACGTGACCTGGGAATACAGTTTGACTAAGATTTCTTTACTTAAAACAACTATATAGAAACGCTTTTGTTAGAAATAAGTTTTGTTCGTTACCCGCTCGTTTAAAACCAAAGCATTTGGTGCGTGAAAGTTTGCACTACACACATAAAATGCAAACCTACACGGGCTTAAATATGTTAAGTATTGGGCTTGTATATAAAAAACTAGATGTTCCCGCGGTTTCACTCGCGTTTATCATTACTGCGCCGCCCTCGTGGGTCGTAGCGTGATGTTATATAGCTTAGCCTTCCTCGATAAATAGGCTATCCAACACTGAAAGAATTTTTCAAATCGAACCAGTAGTACCTGAGATTAGCGCGTTCAAACAAACAAACAAACTCTTCAGCTTTATAATATTAACATAGATAACATTTGCCTCTAAATGTTGTACATACTTATTAGTGAAAACAAAAATTAAAAAGTCAACGAGAAAAGTCTTCATACAGACTGTCTCTAAAAACTATGCAATACAGTAATGTGTAGTACTAAGGGATATTACTAAGGACCATAGTTCACTTGCATGCAAATATAAGCCGCAAATAACAAATCCAGGTTTCTTACGTTGCATGAGTTGTAAAATAGAAAACATGCTGCATATTAGTTCGGTACGTGCTAAAAGATTTAAATGGATCAAGTAATTACTCGTCATAGCTGTAGCGACGCTGCCCCAGTAAGCTTTGTCTTGTGCGACGTCCAATGCTGGCTCTTCAGGACTTCTAACAGGTTCTATCAGTCCAGAGACTGGTCTTGTACCCAGCAGCAGAGCCGCCGGTGATACCTTCGAGCGACGCAGCTTGACTGCTTGTTGTTACTTTGTACAGAGGAACCGCGTAAAATTTGAAAATGGAAACTTTTTCTTGCTTTATTTTTAAATCATCAGAGACAAGATATTAACGCGGGAATATTTAGTTATAATTATCACAGAATTAAAATTCAAATGTATTATATTATTTACAGTTTTGGAACAAGAGACACGTTCCTTTAATACTTAGCTGTATTTTATTTATTTTTCAATCTAATTGAGTTAATTAAGTACTAATTCTAAACCTCTAAATAAACTTGAGATAGAATTTTGGCTACACAAAAATTACGAACTATACATAAATCTGCACAGTGTTTTCAAGGTAGTGAAGGAAATTGGCTAAATTAATTGACGCATCGGTACGACACCAGCACTGACCCGCGTTTAACGTCCTACTACACTTTTAACGTGATCAAAGACATCTGATCGCACTGCGTCACCAACAAACACAACAAAATACCCAAAAATTCACTAAAAACCAATTTATTCTTAAAATCGCACTAAAATTCCAAAGTAACTTATGTCCTTTTTTTGTTTCACTTATAAAAATATCTTATAAGATTCATGTAAATAGGGAGCGCGTGCTTAACTTGTGGCGGTCGGCGCCATATTGGAAATGTGAGGGTTGCTCCAGTTCACGCATGCGCCATAGCCCTTACAGGGTTCTTTATTTGAAATGCCACCTCGTTTTAGTTACTACGACGCGAATAATTTACACTTCTACCATTGCACTGAGTGTTAAGCGGAAACAAAGCCGCTGCGAAACAAAAGGGGAGATGGATAGTAAAAATTAATGTTGGTCGTTAGTTTTTCCGTTTCAATCAAAGTTCGCAAGTAGCCGTTTGTTTATTTTTGAAAATGTTTGCTACGATGCATGTATAGGATGTTTTTATGACGTCAGTATCTTAAATGTCGTTATTTATAGTTACCTACGAAAAACTTTATAGTATTGAGGCTTCATAAAGAAACTTAACTCTATACATACCTACTATAGTAACACCCATTTGAGAGGCTTTCTCAGAAATAAGCTCTATATTATTAACGTTACAAATATTAAACTCAAGGAGATAATTGTAAAGCAATATTATTAATATTTTATACGTATTTCTCGTAGCGTGTTTAGAAACAATTCCCCAGGCGCAAAAGCTCAGCCACCAAAAAGAATTGTTAATTACGGATAAGTAAAACTCACATAAACAAACCTAATTAACTTTTTAAGCGCTACAATACTATGATGTAATATCATAGCTTACACTTCGTCTAGATTAACATTTTCATGGCAACGTTAGCCATCATTCAGCCTCTTTAACAACCTAACCTCATTGAATACTACACTATTAAGTGCGGCCTCGTTAGTACAATAACAAAAGCTAATCACGCTAACGTGCGGATTACCAATGTCGTAATTGTAAACACAGATAATGAACGCTGCAACAGTATAAAATCTCGATATAATAGGAGCAGATAGCGAATGAGATAGGAAGACTAGGACAATAGTCAACCTTGATCAAACACGTGAAGGGAACCTTGAGGCACTGTATACGTTTGCAGGAATGCTGTTTATATGATAAGTTGAAAGTATATTAAATGAGACCGGACATACATTTAATATAACATCATGCTTGTATCTCCTGCAGAGATTAGGCAGATATGTAAGTCATTTACAATTAGCCCGACAAAAGGCCTCATATAGCACGGAGATATACTATCGTTGCTTTTACCATATCGCATAGCTGCAAAGAGTAGTTTTTCTGTCTGTTAACACTTAGCAGCAATAATGAGTTTTTCTGCTAAGTGTTAACAGCCAAAAAAACTTAATAACATATTAATTGCCAATGGTATTATACCCGAGACAGCCCATTGGGTAATCTCACCTGCACGCAATCTATGATTAGAAAGAAGTTGAATTTAATTTTATACTCGATAGAAACTAAAATATGAGAAGAGCTTTAAATATACGCTAAAAAATATTTGGAGCCCAAACTGGGACAAAGAAATACTCATACATTCAAGTAACACGCTGAAATACCAACATAATGCAAATGACTTACCGCTAAAGCAAAAACAAACACGGTTGACACGAAATGGAACTGTTCATTCTAAATTCAAATCCATTCGAATTACGATCTTGATGAGTTCATTAATCACTTTTTCTGACGTCACTGTGGCCGTTATAACAAAAACTCTTATTTTGAATGGATCTTGACGAACAATATCCCGTTGTGACGACCTCTTCGATGTCAAGAGACCGGGAACCCGAAAAAATGTCCGATTAGATTAAAGTAGGGGACAGCAACGGCTATTATTTGGAAAGTTTCAAACTATTTCACAACGGATTGGGTACTAACATTACATAATTAAAGCTTACGATGGAAACTTAAAGATTTATTGTTTGAATTTCTGTAGTGCTAACCAATTCAAAGTTATACACGAATATGATAAATAGATTCTATTTAGTTAGTTAGACCTACGCAGAATTTTGGGGGCCTAGTAAAATCACGCACCGCTGTATATTAATGTTTTAGTATAGTCTAACCTGAATAATACAAATTGTGGTTTATTCTATTTCTGTTTTGGGGCTAACTGCTGAAATTACAAGAGAAAACAAATATTACTGATTCATGTCTGGTAATTTTTGTATTCATTTTTGTAATATAACATAACACGCTTAAAAAACAATTGAAATACACTTCCTCTCATTCGTGAGGTAACGGTTTCGGTAACCGAATCGAGCAACCCCTCTTGACTGTAAAATAAAAATGTAGGTAAAAATTAATACACAGTGGGATACCTGTATAAGCTGCGGATTTCGCTTTAAAATAAGCAGTTAGACTGGCCATGTAACCCAAGTATTCTACTGAAGATAGTAGCCAATCAACCTCGTATTGTGATTTTCAGATCTCTGAGGGCTTAGAGATTCCTTAAGCAAGCGCTATACGTTTAGAAGTAGACTAAGGTTTCGTCGCCTGCCACGCTAGCTACACAGCTATTCCTTTTTTGAAAAGATGGCAACGCGCGAATCTGCTCTTAATTTAGCATGAATCCATAGACGTATGCTTGTCTGCAACTACTTTTATGAAGGGTAGGCAAAACGCGAGTGATTCTCATGTTATGTCATCTTACGTCCATTGATTTGTAACTGCTTACACGCAACAGAGCAGAATAAAAATGTAATTAGAACTATTTTCCACACGGCGCTAAATACCCATAATGTCGTCATTGCTACAGATATTTACGAACTAAAAGCATAAACGTCTAGTTATTTCTCACGATCGGCTACTACAAATCGTATTTTAATAGAGAATCGAGTACAACAGAATCCCGTAACAAATAACCGTTACACGTAATATTGTAAACATTTATCGCTCGCCTCTCGATAATTGTACCTCTTAACACCTCGGTTCTCAGAACTGTTACTTTCTTATAAAAATAACTTCTTGGGTATGATTTATTTATATATTAAACTGCATATATGAACATATTGAAATAACTCTGAAATCTTTCTAAAATCAACGTCATTAGCTGTGTTACTGGTTTTGTGCCATATTTTACGTTCTTCTTTTTCTTCTTTATTTTTCGTGTGGTTAGTGGCCAACCTGTTGTCAAGAGTTGTTCAAGCCACCCGTAGGCCTCTAACATGGCGTAACAACTGCTATCAATTTGACAACAACCGGGACCGAATTTTTACGTGCCCTCCCCAAAGCACGGAGACGCTCAGATAAAATACCACTAAGCGGTCATCCATCTATAGACTGACTGCATCCAACGTTGCTTAACCTCGCTAATCGTTTACCGATCTGGCTATGAGCGCCTCTATACTTTAATATTTTACGTTAATGTGTGCATACGATATACTGACGGACAAACAATATCTTAACAATTCGCGGTATGGCAATCGTGTTTTGGAATTTTCTCTAAAGATTTTTTAACAATAGCACTGAGCTTAGATTTCTGCCTAGTAGACGGCAATACAGTCACCCTCTTTTACGAGTAACTGAAAAACAAAGCTGGAAAAATGAGGATTTAAGATTACGCCTCTGCCCATTCCCTCGTAGATATACAAGCGTGATGCTATATATGATGTGAATAAACAAATAAAAATAAGGTCAAAATTCAATAGAACCTTCAATGGAACCTCACGATCGGCTCAATTTATCACGAGACCAACAAAACAGCCAATATACAAGTACTATAATTATATCATCACTGTCTGTACAAACATTTACGTTCAAAACACGATACTTTACTCGCAAACGGCGACAGGACCCACAAACTAGGTCATCTAGCAACTTCCAAGGACTCGCCTATCGGTTCGCAATATTTTGATTTAATACGACTATACGACAGAAAACCACTTGTATCTGATACAAGTCTATGAACCTGATCGGTTTATGCAAATTTAATACAAATCCGAATGCGCTCAAAAACCTGTTGAGCTTATAATGTCGTTGCAAGTGTTGGACAGTTATTTATTGAATAAATTAATTTGTTTCGATTCGATTTGCTGGGCGAGAAGCGTGGGCAAGTGTAATTAGTAAGCATTTGGTACTGGGTTCGATTTAATTGTTAGGCAAAGTAGTATTTCGGATTTTCTGTCTCGATAATCTCAAGCCGCTGCATAGAGTCTGTAAATAGCTATCGGGTACTTTTATAGAATACACGCAGCCATTACAATAGGCTCGTCGCTCCGTTGCATGGGAGACATTTTGAGTCACATAAGCTTGCGAAATGTGTGTTGCAACTTGCAGCCCTGTCTAAACCACCTTCTTACCAGAAACCGGTCAGTAGTACATTCACTACCTTTCGTCTGGTAGATGAAAGTAACAAAGGCGCCCAATACTAACTATTACCATTCCTTTCGTTTCGTTCTACCATCTTGAATACCTTATCCCTAAGAACACCACACGCGAGTGCTACATAAGATACGGTAGTCATCGGATCTTATGTCATCATTATTATTGTAATAAAAATAAAGAACTAGAACTATCAAAATTGCTACCTGCTTTATGATTTAAATGCATATGATTTTTCATTTTGATATATTAACTAGATGTGCCCGCGGTATCACCTGCGTTTATGATTACTGCGCCGCCTCCGTGGGTCATAGCGTGATGTTATATAGCCTATAGCCTTCCTCGATAAATGAGCTATCCAACACCAAAAGAATTTTTCAATTCGGACCAGTAGTTCCTGAGATTAGCGCATTCAAACAAACAAACAAACTCTTCAGCATTATAATATTAGTATTGATTTGTCAGACGAATCAAAGGAAAGGCTATCAGATCAAAACATAGATATCTAAAATAGTCATCATTAAAAAGCTGATGTCCTAAATAACAGAATGGCATATGCGCTTTCTGTGTCAAGGGTAGTTTCGAAGCACGTTTCGAAGCGTTTTATCTGTAGTGAATAAATATTATTGTAATGGTTTAGCTCCAGTTCCTTTTGTATGACCTTATCTTTCTCTCGCTGAATTGATAGAGACAGATTATTCAGACATCAATCTGTCATCGACTAGGCCATTAAGGCCTAACCCTTCTCATAATAAAAAGAGGCCCGTAACCAGCAGTGGGACAATTTATACAAAGGTTGTTGTTATTATCTGTTATGACTTATAGAAAGATGCTTGAAAAGATAGAATGATAGATGGACTAAGAAATACTAAGGATCTCTGTAGAAAGGTGTATTCACTACATCTTTACAAAATAACAAACATTGTGAAAAAGTAGTGACAAATGAATATGGAAACCAAAATCAATCTACAAATTTTACCTTTTAATATATAAAAAGACATGAGATGAGATGATTTTTTATTACACATCAGAAAAATCTATTATAATGGTAATATCGAAAATTGAAGCATAGATTTAAAAAATACTTTAATTAATTGAAAGAGACGCCATCCCCAGGTAATATCTGCTACATTTTAATGACTTACTGTCAACAGTTAATATGGAAGTAACTTGAGCGGGCAACAATAAAATCTTCTATATACTAATTTGTTCATATGGCGTCCATAGCAATTCTTCTATTTTTCAAATAGACTTTATTAAATAACAACATAACCTATCTGTATTCCCTCTCTCGCTACATACAATAAAATAGCAGGCGTTCTATTCCTGCGCGTCAATGTACGTTAACCTCTCGTCTCTGTCATTGATTAACCCAAGAGAAACTCAATTGAGTAGATCTGTAGGCTTCAATCTGACAATTAATGTCTGTCCAAATGACGCAAATGTCTCAGAAACTACAGACTCACATACCAACGCTTATTTTAATACTATCTCTTATCTACGGCTTCTCGCCCGGGATTCTGAGAAAAATACATATATCACAGGAGCGATACATTTTCTTGAGGATAAACAATCTGGCCAGGGTACATAAACTACCTTATACATATTTACGTCGATTCGTTGCTCCGATGCTACATTAAAGAACCAACAACAAATCCAACACATTTTCGTATTTATAATAAGTAAGAATTTTAAATAGCCATTTTGTTTAATGAGAAGTAAATAGTCCTAAAAACAAGCACTGGAATCTGTATACAGCTCAGTCGCAAACGAGAACCATTAAAGAAACGACTTTAAAATTCCTTGACATTATTATAATTTGCAACGTTGACGGCTGAGTAATTTTCATAATGAAATGCACTTTATTTTGCAACTTATTACAGTTGAAAGCCTAAACAAAACTATTACAGAGAGATAAAATTACGGTTTCGTAGCATAATGAAATAGTTTACAGTTTTAATTAAAACTAAAAATAAACGGTAATTAAACTTAAAGTGAATAGATAATAAAGTTAAAATTTATGTTAAAGGCCAACTTTAACTTTACTCAAGAGTTTAATATGAAAATTACAGCTTTTTACATAACTTTAATGAAGTAGGTTATGCAAATTCTCGAATGCATTGTTCTAAGATATCTCGTTCTTGTGGGAAATCTCTCGTTATCTATGCGGATGATACTCTAAGTCTGCATTCGATTACACAAAAAAAGGTAATGTTCGTAATGATTGAACAATGGTATGGTATGCATGGTTTTTCCTTGTCTATGATTAAATGAAAATCTTAAATCATTTGATATTGTGTATATGTACTGTAATGTTACCGTGGTTATAGACTTGAGTACCTATTTACTACAGTTACTTTATGCGATAAATAACATAACTGTTAAAATGTCACGGTGACTTTGTGTCATGAACAAAACTCCAATGTCGTTGCAGTAATATAGTGTTTGATGGATACACCGTAATTACAACGTATTGTGAAATATAAGTTATGGACAACACCTAAACTAATTATAGTCCATGTTTTTAACAGGCTTGTTGGTCTGCTCACCCCTTCGGATATATAAATGGTTATGATATATATGTGTGTGTTTGTGTGTGAGCGTCATATTTTGATAATACTTAGTTTTTAATCCTCGGTGTGCCAGTAGGTACTCAATTTATGCAAATCAATAAACTATTTCGTTCTAAAATTGAGCAAGATCTCGATGTAGTGTCAAATGAATTATAAAAACTATTATGTCAATTTACATAATGTTCTGAAATAAAATATTACCAATATTCTGGCAAAAATATTGCACCATTTTATTGCAAAAGTAAAGACTAAATAACTGTACAGTCTTTCAAGCTAATACGCAGTGGGCAAGCGATGTGGGTATATAAAAGCGCAAATCTTTTATTTGTTACATGTTATGACATTGATACATTTATTAAAACCTCATTTCGAAATGTGCAATTCTCAGTCAATTAGGAATTTAATGCTACGTCACCAAACCTAGGCTTAAAAATTAAAAAAGCAGTGCGACGCCATGACATACTTGCATTCGTTCGAAATTCAAAAATAAGTTGTAAGTAAATTAAATTAAAATACAATATTGAAAACACTCGAGTATTGTATCTTGAAACAAATTAAATTCTTATTTATGTATCGCACTGCATAACTGGTTAACATTTAGCAGCATTTTTATAGATGAAATATATTTTAATGTTGCATTGGCATTGCATAGTTTTTATGTTACAATCGAAATACGTCATTCGACGCATTACAAAACGTAAGTGGAATAACCATATGATACAATAAAATAAATGTTTTAATAATTAACGTTTTATTCAAATGGAATTAGAGTTCTATCGTAAACTACTCCGAAACTCTATTGAGCAAGAACTTTTACGGTCGCGATTGTATTTTTTGTTGTTGTGATAATAATTATCGTTTGGTTATAAATACATTCTGCATACTGCGTGTCTATGCTCAGCCCGAAGTATAGTAACAATAAAACAATCAGCCAGCATCGTAATTAATATTATAGTAAATGCTATACCTATATTTGTTTGTTTAGCTTTTAAAAGGAATTAATCGTCTTCGTGTCTTATGCTAATAGCTGAACGAAAAATTATAAAAGTATATTTATGACGGCAAATACATGTGTTAAACTAAAATTAATTATATAAAGAAACATCGTTTTATAATTTACTATACAACCGGAGTGTCTAGTGTCTAAAGAAGTATCAAAAGACCTTCAAATAAATTAAACAGGTACCGAATTAAAATAACTATTAAAACTCAATTCTATTGTCGTTAAGACTCGATCAACGTGAATAATATGCATATATATTATAACAATAGTAAGTAACAATAGAGTTTCATAGGGTTGCGGCAATATTGCGACTGGCCCTTTCACAACATGTCTGAGTTAATAACTAAACTGTAGCATTCAACGCTTCCGCGAGAGCGGTGGCTAGCCTTGCCCAAGTCGGCTGGCATTTTGCTGACCAATCGTGACTGTAAATTTGTCAAAGAAATTTATATTCTACTATTATCGTGATAAAGTTGAGATTGCACATTCATTTTGTGTAATATTTGCAACAGAAAGGAATTCAGGCTTACAAAGTTTTGATTGTATGGATAAGCAAGCTTTTGAGTAGCTTTAAATAAGTTTGCTGACGATTATAGGAGGTATGTATTATATTAGAGATTTGTTGTCAACCATTTTAAGTCGAATAACTGTCTCCTAACAGAGTAATAAACTGATGTCTGCAATAGATGCATCTTTAGAAATATCACAGAGCTTAGTTTCAAAGGCAAGTAGGGATATTTTTTGTATATAAATCTATACTAATAATAAAAAGCTGAAGAGTTTGTTTGTTTATTTGAACACGCTAATCTCAGGAACTAGTAGTTTGATTTGAAAAAATATTTTTGTGTTGGATAACCTATTTATCGAGGAAGGCTATAGGCTTATATAACTTCAGCTACGACTCACGGGGGCGGCGCGGCGCAGTAAAGATAAACGCGGGTGAAACCGCGGGCACATCTAGTACAAAGATACCTACAATTTACACAAAAGAGTTGCCTTTTTCATTATAAGAAAACATACATAAACTAAAAATCATAAGACATGGATGTTATAAATTTCGAGTGGTGATGATCTTCGTTTCTTGCGCAGACACCGCAGCCATTGCTTATTATAAGAGGCGATAATCCGCAAAAACGCTCTATAGAAGCTTCATTGATCCAGATAATTCGTGTGCTACCGTCTGATAAAAGTATGGAAAAATACTTGTGAAAGTGCCTCAAGTATGCTAAAAGATGTTTATAGCCATTGGTGGCAGACGAGCAAGTGGCCCACCTGATGAAAAGTGGTAACCGCTGCACATGGACTTCAGCTGTGTCAGGACCCAGCAAAGCCACTGCCTACCGTGAAAGAAGAACTTTCTTTGAACTTCGTTTGAAGAAGGACATATCATAGCGCGCGGGAAACACCGAAGCAGGCAGTTTATGCCAGAGCTTGCACGTACATGGGAGAAATGAACGCTGAAAGCGTACCGTCTTGGATTTGAACGCTTCGAGGTAATATGGATGAATCTTGTTTCGCTGTCGAGTGGTATGGTGATAGAAAGGGGCCGCTGGTACCAAATCAAACAGTTTTGAAACTTTGTATTAAACACGTTGTTAGTTACCAATGTTATCTATACTAATATTATTATTAAAAAAACTGTGTATATGAAGGGATCCTAATTTCTAGAACAACTGCAATAATTTGAATAACTATCTACTTCATTATTTTTTTGAGCAGCGATAGCTCAGTGCCGAGACCAATAGACTGCAATGCAGAGGGTCTCGGGTTCGAACCCACGTCGCGCACCTCTGATTTTCGGAAGTTATATGACATTTCGAAATTATGTGCGTATTGATTGACAATTATCGCCTGCTCCGTGCCTCGGAGAGCACGTTAAGCCGTCGGTCCCGGCTGCCATGAACATCTATGGCAGTCGTCATTGGGAGAGTGTGGACACAAAAGATCCCACTGGGTCGAAGTGTCGCCGGTCTGCACTGACTGGCCCCCACATAAGATAAGATACTTCACTATTTAGAAGTTATTTATTCTAGATGGATATAGGCTATATTATGTCCAATCCGAACAAAGTCGGGGCGGCCGCTAATCAGAGGGATATAAGGTTTAGGTTTAAACTCGTCACTTATGTGATAACATAACAGATAAAGAAAAAGTTAATATCCGTCGTCGCATTCACTGTATAAACTAAACAAATTCACAAACTATTTAAACAAACTCACAAACAATTCCGAAGGCAGGCCAAGCCACACTGCGCAAAACTATAGCCATAATGTTAGATTTGATTTGATTTGACCCATTTCAAGGTTTCACGTTTATAACATTACTAAGGATATTGGTAACCCCGTTATTTCAATTTGTTGCTATTAAACTGCCTAACAATATAATCACGAGATATGCTGAAATTATTTAAGTAGGATTTAGGTTAGGTAGCGGATAATCTCTGTTATTTGTTATTAAAATCAGGATGGAAGCGAGCATTTGCCAATTTCAAATCCCGTCTATTATAGTAATACTTTTTTAATTGCATATTACGATCATAAATGAGGAAGTGTTTCGAGATTATTTCGGGTGGATACGTTTCTTTTTAAAGTTTTGCCGGTGGTTGGAATGCTGAAGGTTTCGCAGATGTAGAAATCAAGATCAAGAACAATGTTTTAAAATAACTATATGAGGAACTACTTGCTATTTTTTGCATTAAGCGTACTTGTATTTGATGCATTAAGTGGCGATATAAAGCTAAATTACGTTGCCATTTATCAAAATATCTGCATAATGTGGTCAAGTAAGACCTTGGCGGTCGTAACGAGACCTTCTAAAGAAAGGTCAAGTTGAACGAGTCTTAAACCAATGAGCGGGAAATATGTGATAGTAAGATTCAAATGAAGTACAGACACTGTACAGTCAGCCAAAAATGTAGTCTACCACCCTACGGTTGAGGTTCATTTGAACGTCCTGAAACAATAAGGTCGATTTCCCCTTGCAATAATATTGTGACAATGACATTACTCTCTTTATCATGTAGCGTATTTACGTCATGCCATGTGTCAAGTTTGAATTATCATAACACACTCCGTTAGAAAAGTCAACCTTAGCGATAATTTGATCTCACAGAAACTTTTGTGAAAATTGGTAGACCACTTTTTTGGCCGACTGTACATGTTTATATAGGTAGGTATATATTTTTTCATATAAAGCATTTATATTCAGCCAGCATTTTAACCTTGACAGTAATATCGGACTTTGATTGCCTGCATTTTGAGATATTTAATTATAATTAAGTAATGCCACTTGCATTATTTATAACTAGCTTATGCCCGCGGCTTCGCTCGCGTTAATTTAAAATTTGATAATCAATTCGGGTTGTACTCTGCTTGTAACAATATAATTCAATCATGATTCCAAAGACACGTGGCGCCATCTATTATCATAAGAACGTTATTGTTGTTTTCCTCGGGAACAGTAATTTTTTTAGGGATGAAAGGTAGCCTATGTCCGTGTCTGTACACCTGACAATGTATATGCAAAATTTCAGAATGATCGGTTCTGTCGTTTAGGCGTGAAAAGGTAACAAACAAACAAACTCATTTTCACTTTTATAATATTAGTAAGGATAATTAGGTTATTTTACAAAAGAAAAATGCCTGCTCATATTACAAAATTTATTGATTCTAGGTAATCAAAAGATTCATTATGTGTGTACGTTGCAGTTAAATGTATTGTTACACGAAAGTCTTGTAACACATAGCTGAGTTAACAAATGACGGTATTCGAGCAATTTGTCATGTTGTATCAAGTGTATAGTTGTCATTGTCAAGCTTGGATTGTATATTCATATATATGACAAACGGGGAGTATCTAGTAGCAAGCCTTATATTGGAATACAGTTGTGCAAATGCGATAACTACTTTTTATAGTCAAGGAGACAAGGACACAGCGCGCGCCTAGTCTACACTAATACAATAAAGAGGAAAGATTTGATATTTTGTTTGTTTGTCTGTAAGGATTTAACTCAAAAACTACGCAATCGATTTTAAAAATTCTTTCACCGTTAGAAATCTATATTATCGCCTAGTAAAATAGGCTATACTTTATAAAAAAACTACTTTTACGCGAGCGCAGCCATGGGCAAAAGCTAGTGTTTTATACATTTGAATATAATTCTGATGTCATTACGCGCATCAGCAATCAGCATTCTCTATAGGTTTTAAACAGTCACTCACACATAGAAATATGTTTTATATGTGTGAGTGAGTCTGTTTACGCGCGTTTTTTGATCAGTCGTTCTGTAACTTTGTATTCTGTGCGATAGTGTGCCAGTTATTTATTCACTTTCTGCAATTTCAGATTATTCAAGCTAAATCAAACAATAGACACATTGACATGAACCTAGTTTTACGGATTTTATTGCGGTTTATTTATTTTTAAACTGCTAAGGCGGCAAACAAGTATTAGGCCCGCTAGTTATAAAATAATTTTATTGTTATTGACTGAATTTAATTACTGGTAGGTACTCTTATTTATATGGCCAGATGTGATGGTGGTAAGACTGAATAGAGCAATATATGAGTGCCGAGACGTCTAAATTTTAAGAACGTTTTCTTAAGTATACGGCCGCTACATCGTGCGTAAATTAAAAACAATGTTCCACCGGATTAATCACGCATTGCTAACTCAGCAAAACGAAAGAGCTTCTCTTTCAACAAAAGGTTTTTACGGTTGCAATAAACCACTGATAACGTGCACACATCCATAAACACATGATAAGGAGCAAATCGATCGCGTAGTAGATTGAAAACACATCGATACAGTGATTTTTATCGATAGAATCGATCAAACAATACTATAATTTAATAACAATAAAATAATTTATAAATTCAAATACCTAATCGTACCGTTGCAAACAAAAAATTTAAGTAGATTAAATCTTTCTCTTACGCGGTAATGTAATAAAGACGTGAGCATCTAAACAGTAAATAATTAAACAAAAATAAGTACGATAGTTATTCTCAAGAAGAATCACGTAATTACACACTAAGTTTTTAAACTATTATCATAATGCAAACACGCGATATAACGTGATAATAATAGACAGATTAATTCTCAACGAATCTTCGGAAGAGAATATGATTTAATAACAGTTCCGTGAAACGATTATGACTGTCTTGTTACTGCAGTCAGAAACGTAGGTTAATGGTTATTAAGTTATATATATGTGTTTCAGTGCTATAATATTAGGTTTGATCGAACGCTTACAGCCAATCGTATGTATGTATTAGAACGTTGTGTTTAATTCAGAAATTAATATTATAAAAAATTCCTATCCTATCTATACTAATATTAGAAAGCTGAAGAGTTTGTTTGTTTGTTTGAACGCGCTAATCTCAGGAACTACTGGTTCGATTTGAAAAATTATTTTATTGTTGGATAGCCTATTTGTCGAGGAAAGCTATAGGCTATATAACATCACGCTACGACCCACGGGGGCGGCGCAGTAACGATAAACGCGGGTGAAACCGCGGGAACATCTAGTAGTATTATAAAAGCAAATGTGAGTTTGTTTGTTACGCGTTCACGCCTTAACTACTTGACCGATCATCGTAAAATTCCGCATACACGTTGTCAGGGGAATAGAAAAGGACATTTTTCATCCAGAAAACGTACTGTTACTAATCTAATCTATAAACCTACATTTCGGTGAGCAAAGCCTTGGATAAACTCTAGTGAATAATTAATATTTAAATTAAAGAATAATAAAATTCAAAAATCGAATTATGATGTCTGCCTTATTTTATTCGAAAGAGGTATGTAACCTTTCTCTCTAAATAGCAGTCAGCTCGGCCTCCATTACCTCCGACATAAAACATAACGACAGAGAAAGAGAAATGCGATTGTTCTGTACACCTTTACTTAACCCTTCAAGAATATAAAGGTTTAATACTATGTAATAAATGGCAAAGGAATAATATTTAACAGCAGAATTCTCTTGAAAAGGAATATTATCTGACAACAAACCTCTTTCAAAAGATTATGTATGAATTTATTCAACGCAAATATAATTGTAGAGCATAATATGGAGGCACGTGCCTTTACACAGTTTAGCTTCATTACCGCGGTCAAAGCCTTAGTAAGCTCTAAGAATATGAGAATAAAATAATCCTACTATTATATTATAAACTAGCTGTTACTTGCGACTTCGTCCGCGTAGATTTTAACTAAAAAGTGTTTGTCTCTGCGGAACCCTATTTTTTTTCTAAAATCAAAGTAGCCTAAGTTACTCCTTATAACATCAACTATATGCCAGTGAAAGTCGCCCGTCAAAATCGGTTCAGCCGTTTCGGAGATTAGCCGGAACAAACAGACAGATAGACAAAAAAAAAATAAAAAAATAGATGTTTTCGTATAGGTACCTTATATACTTTCATATGCATTAGATAAAAAGCTGTTATTTTGACATTACAAACAGACACTTCAATTTTATTTATTTGTAAAGATGTGCAAGCTAGCTGCTACCCGCATTTTTTAAAAGCTTTCTAGTTACAGTACCTACAGAGCAGCGATAGCTCAGTGGGGAGACCAACAGACTGCAATGCAGAGGGTCTCGGGTTCGAACTCACGTCGCGTACCTCTGACTTTCGGAAGTTATATGACTTTTCGAAATTATGTGCGTATTTGATTGACAATTATCGCCTGCTCCGTGCCTCGGAAAGCACGTTAAGCCGTTGGTCCCGGCTGCCATGAACATTCATGGCAGTCGTTATTGGGAGAGTGTCGACACAAAAGATCCCACTGGGTCGAAGTATCGCTGGTCTGCACTGACTGGCCCCCACATAAGATAAGATACAGTACCTATGCTATGTAACTCTTACACGTTAAGGATTATTTATTTATTTATTGGACCATCTACAAAGATACACACAACTTAAAGCTAAACTTAAATACAAAAGTGTTAGGTCAATAGAATAAGTGTGCACCCTCACTTACAGTAGGCCACAGCATGCGAATTAAAAACGTACATACAGTTGGCGAAATTGGACAAAGTTACAAATAGCAAATTACTAATGATGAATTAAAAATTAATAACAAATAATGAAATAACAAATAATAATTATTATTAAATAAAAATAGGCTTAATCAATGGTATCAGTCAGGTAACAATACAGCTGTTTTTACCTGACTGATACCATTGATCAAGATAATATATTTACACATATATACATCCGAAATACATAATGTTAATGTACCTTTCAAAATATATACCTATAAATAATTAGCACTCAAGATGATAATGCCTTGTCTTCGTCAGTTTGCGCGCAAAAACCCTTGACGAAACGAGACCAATATAAATCATCATGCCTCGTCCGATCACGTGCATTCCTCGAATCTCGATTAAGAAAAATACCAAGAGATAGTCGTCACAACAAAGCGGTGAGGATGACGCAACGGCACCCGTTTGTGCGAGGTATACGACCTAACGGTGTACAGATGCGCCGGCGCCGGCGAAAAAGTGACGGTTACTGTAATGCTTTGTTTCGTTCTCCGATATGGCATTCAGAACCCTTGAATGAAGGACAAAAGGTTTTCGTATGCAAGTTGTTTTCTGTGCTTTGGTTCTTTACATCAAATAATTTAAATGAAAATTTTGAAAAAGCAGTTATGAACCTTGTTATTATACGGTACGGTATCACGAATCCATTTACTGATTCGGTTTTCAATGGCATATGGAAACAAGAAAGGTTTACACTTACTTGAAAACTGAATACACTACCTACCTTTATTCTGTGTATTGTCTCGAAATTAGCATTTAAATTGTTATTTGTGTAGAGACGCATAATTAAAAAAAACAGACACAGAAAACATGTACAGAAAAGCCTTTTGTGCAATTGAGACCTAAAACAAACAATAATTTGCATTAAGTCACAATTAGACAAAAGGCACAATAGTTTAGAAAAACAATTAGTCCATTGAAATGTTACATGAGCTTTGCATTTTTAGAGGACGCAATTTTATTTTTGGGACATGTGTGGAGGGTCAATAGAAGCTTAACCCCAAGTTTGTGGGGTTGCCGCCCTTGTCCCCCGGCCGCCATCTTGGAAAAAGGGGTGCAAACACCTTTTTCGCCATATCTCGGAAACTATGCGACCTACAAAAAATTCGTAAAGACATAATTTGTAGCAAATCGCTTTGCCTACAAATATGTTCATATAACTTTTGCTCTAAATTTAAAATTAAAGAAGTTACAAGCAAAAAGTGAGAAAATTTCTATAAAAATACTTTATTTTTATACATTTTACAAAAAATTACCTCAGACCAGTCTTGTAGATGGTCTTTTGAGGAACATTTTTCTTTATAATATTTTTAATTTTATTTATTTAAAACGCTGTTACAGCGCTCCAAAGTTGACCGGGTTCGTCAATGCTCATGAGAATCCGGTCAAAACGAAATGTTTAACTTAGTTTTACCACACATGTCCTAAAAATAAAATTGCGTCCTCTAATAAATGCAATTTTAGGTCCTTAAATTGTAACATTTCAATGGACTAAATGGCCAATATTAATGTGTGACAAATCTAAACTTTGGAAGATTTTGATATAAGCTGAAACCAATGAGCGGCCGTAGAATGGATAAAGGCATAAGTCGTGGTTTCGAACCCTACCCATTGAATTGCTAAGTGGATCTTTTCCTATAAAAAACATGTCAGCTTAGCTGAAAGAGTTAACAATAATACTAGTAATATTTAACCTGAATTACAACTAATCCTAAAATTTCATTTTCCATTTCGTACTGAAAATAAAAGAACACTTCCGCGTTGAGGTTGTTCTAATTGAATGAAATCCTTTGTAGAGTGGGAGAGCTTTTTTAGCCAGAACAGAGAAGATAAGACGTTATGCATAGTCCATAGTCTAAATCTAGACGTATATGCATAATCTCTTAATACCTACGTTATAAGTACCGTTGATTAAATTTCACTAACAGCCCCGTATCCATCAGAAATATAATAAACTTCTATCAAAATGCACTTATAGATTAAAACGCCATTCCGATATTGATTTGATTAGTTTTGCGTCATAAACTCTATCTATTATAGGTAGCCATGAACTGTGGCTATTAAGATAACAAAACCTTTATTAATGTCTATTGATGTGGAAACTGGGAGCTTTTATTACGTATTGTTTTAGTACTTTATGTTCTATCGCAAAGAACACGCGCATTTTGAAGACTACAGACTGGACTAGACTACAGAAATAAAAAGATAATAAAGTCTGGTATATTTCTGTCAAAAGCAAGCAAATTATTTGGAAAGCTTTCTTCAATATAGTTTCAATCTAGTGCTATTTAGACAAAATATTATAAATTTTGTGGCTTGTAAATGATTATACATAGTCTTACATGAAATCGGTTTATCCATCTCATTGGCAAAATTGTTGCACCTAACATGATAGCCAGATCTTTTCAAAACAATTAATTTAAATATGTGTACAGTAACACTCTTAAACCATTTTATGAACCATTTCCTGGTTACAATTTTACATTTATGATTTACTAGTTTTCACCCGCGGCTTCGCTCGCGTAAATGTAGGTTAGATTAGGTTAGGTTTGCAACAGTTTTTTTTTCTGGATGAAAGGTACCCTATGTCCTATTCTATACCCCTGATAACGTATATGCAAAATTTCATGTTGATCGGTTAAGTAGTTAAGGCGTGAAAGCGTAACAAACCAACTCACTTTCGCATTTATAATATTAGTTAGGATTATAAAATTTATAATATGTAATTCTCTAACTTTTACTACTGCAAAAATAATAAGCAATTATTATTGCTTTGAATGACAGGACTTGGATAGAACAAATGTAAATCTCGCAAATGTTTATTGACTAGGGTCTCTGACTAACACGTTCCCTTGAAAACTTACTAAAAGTCAATGCCAAACCAAAGTGCAACAAAGGTGCTAAAATAAAAGTTCGTTGTAATTAACACTTTCTGAGGAACACATCTCACTCCCAACTTTCTTGGGATTTTTACTCAGATACAAGTCAAACTCAATTTAGTGGAGCAAGAAAATCTTGGCCATACTAAAAGACGTAGAAAACATAGATTTATTATTCGAGTGGGTAAAGCGTGAGCGCTGAGCCAAATGCCACTCGTGAGATCACGAGTTCGATGTTGGAATCGAACAGTGTTAGACGGCTTTTGTTGTGAGGATATTATTTATATCATTATATCATGAGAGAATGGCAACTACCGGTAAACAACAAAATTTCTATTTCGTAATACTTAAGCTGACAACAAGCTGCACTTGTATGATTAACTTTTTTTTATGCAACTAAGGTGGCAAACAAGCATACGGCCCACTTGATGGTAAGCTTCGATCAATAATAGATATGTATTATTGATCGAAGATGGTAAGTGGTCACGGTAGCCTATGGACGCCTGCGACATAACTTGCGCGTTGCCGACCCTTTAGGAAAGGAAGTGGGAAGGAGAAGGAGCGGGAAGGGGGAAAGGGGGTGATTGGGCCTCCGGCACTGTCACTCGCCAAACGAAACAACAGTAGGAATACTGCTATTTCACGTTAATATTTTGTGAGAGGGTAGTCCTTCCCCGGTCGAGCCGGCCCATTCACGCTGAAATCAGCGAGGCTCTACTACTCAAAAACTCTACCATACCTTATACATACATACATAGATTCACGCCTGTTTCCCAGAGGGGTAGGCAGAGGCTACGGATTTCCATTTGCTACGATCCTGACACACTTCTCGGGCTATCTTATACATTACAAAATTTTGCCACCGCTTTGCTCGCGTAAATGAAAGTTAGGTTACATTAGTACCAGTACTTTTTTATGGATGGAAGGTACCCTATGTCCTATTTTGTACCCCAGACAACGTGTATCTTTAATTTTATGACGTTCGCCAATGTAGTTAAGGCGGGAAAACGTAACAAAGAAACAAATAAAGAAACAATCTCACATTCACATTTAAAATATTAATTATGCAGGTGTGGTTATAAATTACGTTAAAACTATATAATACCAACACAAAATATTTTAAAGTAATCAATCATTTAAACATACAACCTTATTTAGAGAGAGAATAATTAGTCGGAAGTATTTTGTGCATAGCTAATGATTAATTTTGTAATATATTGTGATTAGAATGCAATTTTAATTAGTGTTGATATTTAGTGAACTCTCACACTAGGAAACATAACATAACATCCTTGTATTGCGGGAGCATTACATAACATAAAATGGCTATATGTAATATGCTAGGATCAGACCAAGAGGAAATCAGAGTTTTCCTACCCCTCTTTCGGTTAGGTTGAAGTTAAACTTTTTGTTAACTATTTAAGATGGTGAAATAAATCATATTCCTATTTTGATAAGCTTAGTTTGTTTATAATTAATAGTCAATTAATCGATCAATGCGATAGAGGTGCTCAAATCGACTAAAACGTTTGATTTATTTTAACACGATGACAATTTAAAAACTCGGTCGACCATTTATAGAATGTCCTTGCCGAAGGCTGCTTTATTTATTTGTCCACATTTAATAAGTGTAACATTTTTAATAATTTTGTTGCTTTATGAACATTAACATAACCGATATTGACGCACCATAAATTCTTGTGACCATAAACTACAATAAGTCAAGTAACTTGTTTAATATTTTGCAAGTTCGAGCAACTTCTCAATCGCGTAGAGCTGGCAGAATTCCAAACGATGTTTCCTTGACCCGGGCTAAAGCTTTCTGTTCACCTCACAACGACCCTGGTCATATAACACGGTATTATGTTCTAATTTCATAACTATACGATCCCAAAACGGTTGTAAAGCAACACACCAGATAATCATCAACTACGTTTGAAACAGTTTTAAAATACGTTCTATTTAAAGAATACAAACTTTATATTTTCTCGGCAGCCAGTCATTGTCAAAGAAGGATAACAATTAAAAGATTTTGCAATTAAAAAATTGACCAGAAAAACTACAAATTTTAAATCAGACGAAACACAAAACATTTATCCTACAGATAAAGCTTACCTATTGATTTAAAATTAAATTGATCTAGATCGTACGATAACTAACCTAAAGAGTAAATTTGACAGCTCTGCTATAGAATAACTGTCAAAACGTCAAAAATTTATTTATCTGTAAAGACTTATATTGTGATTGTTAAATCGAGTGATAACTACTTAGTTGGGTCAGCATTACGTTAGTTGGTTACTAAATCGTTTTATTTTTTTATATTATTTAAGCGCACCATCCATCTAATTATAAGCCGTTTCCATTGCCTAATACGTACACTTGCAACACCGGAGGTATTACCCGCACGCTGCCGACCCTGCAAAACTTTAGTGCTAGCGCAAGGGAAAATGGCCATTAGTTCCCTTACTACTCATTTTTTAAGGATGACAATGGCATAGCAGTATATTTAGTACTGCAATAGTTTTTAGGTAAAGGTAACCGCTTACTATGATTAGAGCCTTAATGCCGGTTTACCACATGCCAACCATGCTTTTATCAGTAAGATAGTTTTAACAGTTACCATCAAATATTTAGGGTACGTCAATACCTAAACAATGTACCTATACTGAAATTCTGTGGTTTAACAAATAATTCTCAAAAAAGGTTTTTAATTGACTTTATATGTACTATAAACTAGAGGAGACATGTTAAGTGATATGTTTGTAAGGCAAGGTACAGTGCATGCTCTCTAACTCACTGAGATTATTGCAACGACACGCATGGAAAATGTTATTATTTAAAACTCGATCAAATATTTGATCGATGATTTAATACATGCCATCATGTATGTCGCTACTGCTTAATTACATATCCATTATGCATCAGTATGAATTCATTGCGTATCTATTATACATATTCTTTTCTAGTACCTATCAATAATGATAGTCATACTCATATTATTTCTATAGAAAACGATCCACAAATCATAAAAATATTGAAAACGTATTCAACTCGACGTTATAAACAGCCTTTCGAACTGCGTGTTATACAACAATAGATGAAATTCAATTGTAACGTTGAGTAATTTAATCAAGTTATCGTCACACATTACGAAAGCTATTTTAATATAAGTATTCGTTTATTGAATACTACTTTCATTGTCAAGCTATTTCATAGTGTAGAATTTCATTATAAAACAAATTGTTACCTTTGTAAAATAACACGATGCCTACTGTTCTAAATTTAAGTAGTAAGTGCTATGCCGTATTAAATTTATTTTTAACTTTTTAAATGTCATTGCGTGGGTCAGAGTTGTGAATTTTAGGTGTTTTGCAGTCTCTTCTACGGTTAGTGTTCTGAGGAACTATTTTACTTGGTTTCATCTTCCGCTTTCTGCCATACTTATAATACATTACGCCTAGAAATATGTATGTACAGGCTCTGAAACTATCGATGTTTTGGGCATTATAACTGTCCTTCTATAAACGAGGGTCAAAGTCTGTATTTTTATGACGGCAGGAACCAGACTGGTTCTGTATACCTTTAACAAAACTGATGTCCATAAGTTGCTTATAAAAATGCAAGGTTATATACATAATAAAAACTACTTAGTATAAAACAATCAGATTCCTTGTAAGACGATTTACGTGTATCCTGCCAAGTAGGATTTTGTCGACAAACATTTTGAAAGGACAATGATTGCAGCTAAGACAATAGCGGCGATGCATCAGAATGAGGCTACAAAGTATAATACTGTCTGCATCTTATAAGACCAAATACCGTTCGCTACCCTGTTTGCATACATTTTGGCCTTAAAGTTTGCAAACTTTATTCCTCTAGAATAATAAGCGTGCAGCCCAGTTTCTTATATCAATGTCTATTTATTTCGTCTTTGTTTCTGAGAGCCAAGGTTCAAGCGACAGCGAAATAGGTAAAAAATACTATTTACACAGATGGTTTCGAAATAAAAGGATCTGACGTCAACAAGGCCAACAGACTTACAATTTGAATAAAATATATTACGGGATTTTCGCGGGTCAGATAGAATGGCTGCCACTTATAATTTTACGTCGAAAATTTTGAATGCTTTTGACATGGAGAGCTGTTGTGTATACTAATGAGCTTGGAACGAAAATTTTGAGACAACTCGGGACTAACGTTTATTAATAGATACAATCGAATTATGCGTTACTTTGCGGCAATGAAATAATTGCAAAGAGAGAAACCCACCACATACTCTCGGGTTACCAACTTAACTATTGCAATAGAAAAAAGGCTGACAATACCGAAATACTCTAATGCGTAAATTCTATGTAAATTCCACGATCTACAAAATGTTTGGGTTGATTATAATATCATGACCAACTCGTCAGGTTTCCATAGAAAATAACCGGTTACTGCAACCTTAATTAGCTAGTCCATGAAACAATAACAATGACGTAGTAAACACAAGCATCCGAAGACAGAAAAAACGTCCTTCACGCATCCATTTATTGCAAAATTGACGTGACTTGTTCCATCGTGTGTCACGTTTGCCATCCATCACTACCACCGTTAAAATGCATATCAGCGTTATCTGTCTGTCTCGTTTCGTAAGAAGACGCGGGAAAGGCACTTGCGGTCACGACCTACTGTTCTATGCTCAAATTCAAAAAATAAAAAACGTAATAATATCTCATGTAGCGACCCACTGTTCCAAGTTTAAAAAATATTCGCATGTAGTACAAGAGAGTAAAAAATTGAGACGATTGGCCTCGTTCGAAATTGGAATCGGTCATCGTGTGGCTACTTTCAAGGTTATTGGCGTAATTAGATAGGAGGATGATAGTGAATGTGGTGTATTGATGTAGAATACAGAACATTTAGAAATCATTAAAAGAAACCGGTTTTATTGCTTGTCGTTAATTTTATGTGTACAGTATATGTATCATAACGTCCGTGCTTCATAGATAATGGAAGTATTTGGTATGTCATTTATTCAGCATTGTAGCTTCTTAATATAACATTTTACTTTTATAGCTCAATGATTTCATTTTCCTTAAAACCATCAAGGTTTGCATGCTTAAAATCTTATCGTACCAACAACAAACATCAAACAGATATGGTAATGTTTAACAGATACCTGATAAATATTGTTGCCTTATGCTGTTTTATTTTTAATAAAAATGTGTCACTACATAAACAAAATTTAATTATACTACAATCTTTAGCTTTGCTGTCAATGCAATCATTTATTTTATGTGTATCTACTTCATTTTCTTTGATATTTTATAGTAAATCTAGTCATTCCATCAACAAACTGAGGAATTCTAAGAAGCTTCAAATCAGGTCAGCTGGTATTCAAAAGTGGAAAATTAAAAAACAAAATTACCTTGACAAGCCCAACAGATAAAAAAAAGTATTTGTGAAAAACATATACTTTTTAGAATAAGTTAAAGTCTCATTTGACATTATTTTCTGTTTATTATAATTATATTATTGCCTTTAAAATATAAAACATGTATTTTGAAGAGCAAAAAGGAGTAATTTTCATAATTACATCGTCGGACGACGGCTGTTGCACGCACGGAGGTTAAATACTAAGAAATCGTTTCCTCATATCTGTTTTTAGTAACATTCCGATCAATTTACGTGATCTGCTTGAGAAATTCATGGAAAGCCGTGCGACTAACTTTTTTCTTGTCTAAATAGAGCAAACTTCTAAAGTAGGTAGATCTATTGCAAATCATAAAACCGAACACGAAGGTCATAAACATACCAAATGCTTCTTAAAAATATTATGCTACTAGATGTGCCCGCAGTTTCACTCGCGTTTATGGTTACTGCGTTACCGTGGATCGTAGTGTGATATATAGCCTTTTGTATATATTTTTGTTTCATACATTATAATTGTATGAAACAAACTAAAAACAAAGAAACGTAATTTTTTTAAGAATGCTGCAGAATATATTATAGTTATTTCCCATCTGAGTCTCATTTACCTTTATTTATATAATAAATACTTGTATCTTTAATCTACAAGCCACGCCATCACTCGTTTTGGAATAGAGAAAATAATTTTGCGCGCTGTTTGATAAATTAACACAGCTAAATATGGTGCGATTGATCACGGATCTCGTTTCAAATTAGTGTCAATTGATTCGTCTCCTACGCAACTTATTGATATATTCAACACCGTTAATTTGTAAGTATATCTTATCGAGAATATAACAATATAATAAAAATAAAGAAATTCGATAAAAAAAATTAAAAATCCATCGTAGTGAAAGCAAGTCCAGGTCGACATTCGAACTTGACATCTTAAATCAAAATAAAAATCATTTGATAGGATTAAAAAGCATTGCATTACTTATATGGCGTCTTAAATTTAAGTAAAGTTGGTTTAGATTATACTATTGTTAAAAAAGTCCCTATTTTAAATAGAGAAATCAATAGTCTAGAATAGACCTGGGTATTGTTGATAGAAATACATTTGTCTGACCTTTCGAAGAGATACAAATGAAACCTGGGCCTGGTTGGGCTGGTTTATTATATTTGCCTTTCCAGGCTTTGTTTTAGGCTTATACAATTATTCATATAGCGATAGCAAAGGATACATATTTCTAGTACCACTTCCTCAATAAATAAGTTATACCTAATTATTATAATGAAAATAAAAGAATTTTTTACCTGCCGCTCAATTACGCAATGCTCAAAGGTTAATTTGAGCGAAAGCCATCAAGTTGTTTTTGCACACCCATCACTATCGTGTCATTCGAAGTGAATGTAGGACCGACCTACCCAGTGTCAATTACAAATTACATAAAATTGATGACGCAATATAAAATTATTATGTGTAATTTTTATTGCACGATGGACCAAATTGGTCACACAGCACAGCGTTTAGTGTTAGGTGACTGATTAGTCACGTATATCCAATCAATGAGTTGCCTAATCCATGTGTCAGACAGTGGACATGGGACATTACTGACCCCGATCTTCGATTATTCCTATCCGCTTACGACTAGCCGTTTCGTGTATATCGTCACTGCACTCTAGGAACGAATTAATTACGAATGAAACGTGCGAATGTCGATCTAAAACATCGGGCCAAACGAAAATAACTTGCGATGAATTTTCTTCGGATTCCTTTTTTCAAAATGACATTACTCCGTTGTTCGGACTGCCTCATGAAAGGGTTAAGGACAATCAAGAAGTTACATTTCGAAATTAAGGACACATTTTGGAATTTTGTTTCACGGTTCAAAACCTCGGCATCTACGTTTTATGGTACTGGTCGCCCAACGTCCAACGCTACATATTAATTCAAGTCGTGGTATCCGTTCGAGCACTCGTATACTGCAGCAATTATGGCAGCGACGGATATGTCTAGCCCGCAGCTATTTTTCTAGCTTAGTTATGTTTAATATTAAGCGGACAAACATGGGTTCGACTGCCATTGTCGACACGCCACAAAAAAGTACATTCTATTGGTAACTCGGATAATTGTTATTAATATCTATTGCGATATTAGTATTAAAGTAGCGAACTAATATAACAAGAACATGCGATTATTAGTTAAATTAACTATTCGGACGTGTTCTACCGAATAACTTTATTATGATTATAATCTGCAAGTCGAACAGCAAGAACGTACATCTCACAGATGCTTGGAGGAAAATTGATGATCGAGTTTTCCATTAATAATAAGTCAGCTACACGCAAATCTCTCTTTAGAAAAGGCTGGCTGGTTCCCAGTGATCTATAAATTATTATCTTTTAAAATGACTGTTTGATTTTTTTATTGGAACGTCTAATTTATTTGGTGTCAGCTTAAGACTGCCCCGAGCGAAATGTGCTAAAACAAGCGGTCACAGTTAAGTGAATAAAATCAATACTTTTTGTTTAATACAAATATAAAATACATTTACTATAACAATGAATGTGTTTACAATTACTCTGTGTAAAAACTTAAAATAATTAATATTTTCGCCTACAAAATTACGTAAATTTGCACGAAAAATGCAAAAACGTAAGCTCGTGTTACGTGATTTTTAGATTATAACAGTAGAAATCTATCCTATTTTACAGCTTAAACGAAACATAAATAGATATATTACAATTTGTCCGTCCCAAATATTTAAGTTATTGGTTGACAATAAAGATACATATTTATCAAAAAAGCACTTCAAATTCTCCATACAATTTTACTATGGCGACCGCGCGCCGATTTGAATATGCGCCGAACGAGCTCTGTCATTATAATTACGCTCGGCGCAGTCTTAAATATTGTATAAAAGTTTCCAAGCAATTTATGTAGGAAGATATAACTAATTGAAAGATTCTTTTTCATAAAACTACCGGTAAGGCAAATATGTTAATGACCTGATGCTAATTAATGGAACTACTCATACTCATTAGAACTGTAATAACTACTAGCACCAGACCACCATTATAAAATGTATAATTAATAAATCAGAGAACTTCATTCATAGATAATAGGTATACAGCCTGTACCGAAGCCTAGAACTGAAACGAATCGCTTTTAGAATTTAAAAAAAGACCCAGTAATGCTAAAGTAAATAAGTAGTTTATTACCTCTATTAAAGCGAGATATAAAAATCTTCTATTTAGTAGATTTATTTTCAGGAGACCATAAACTTATTTAAACAATTATCATAACCTAACTGTCTATTGCCTGGTATTTATACTTTTTGTTATAAAAGGCGGCTATTAAAGTGTCTATGGTTCTTATAATAATTTATAGCATAATAATTATAATTTACGATACAATTAAAACTTCAAGCATTGTTTTAACTCATATTTATAAGTTTCTACGAAATAATACTTCCTTTTACGTTAGGAAACGTAGGAAATTGTAATAAACGTAATTATTTGGATCGTTGAACATCAAGTAGCTTTATTTTGAAGCGTTATATATTTGCCAACACAATATCTATTATCCACCCACCATATTTTTAAATATGTGTAACATTCCTCGCTATGGTTGTTTAGCCTTGGGACACGTATAAAAAACATGTTTATGTTACAAAACAGACGGATTTAGAACAATTATATTATCTGAAAACTACATAAATATTTTCTATGTGGGAAACGCGCCTGCTGTGTATTATACTATCCCTGCATTCAAGGCTTTACTAACTGCAACAGCTCATTAGATTTTCGGTAAATACTAATGCTTATAAATAGCACAGACCACGTTGCATCCTCGCTATATCTTATACTAGCTGACCCGCGCAGCTTCGTCTGCTTCACATAAGAGGATTTTGCCCCGTTTTTGCAAAATTTTTCATTGATGCTCCGCTCCTATTGTATGTAGCGTGATGTTATATAGCCTATAGCCTTCCTCGATAAATGGGCTATCCAACACTAAAATAATTTTTCAATTCGAACCAGTATTTCCTGATATTAGCGCGTTCAACCAAACAAACAAACTCTTCAGCTTTATAATGTTAGTATAAATAGCATGCTATCAAACAAACTGAATAATTAATATGTCAATTGTTAGGATGCCTGACATAAACTATTGTCTGGCAGTCGGTATGCCAATGCGACTCAATAGATAATGTGTTGTAACAACATTATACAGTCCATGTCATAGCCAGCGCTGTAAGATTTACTTACATGTTAAAATGACATAAGAACTCATTACCTAATTGCCGATCCGGATCAGACTAATATAGTGGGTTTTTCAATTCGGAAATTCCTAAAACGGAGTCCCGTTGATGACAATAGGCCTTCACCCTATTGTACCTTACCAATGTAGAATGGCTTAAAGATGACGAACGTCTCAATCACAACAGGTCAAGGTCAAATAAAAGTGTTCAGTTGTCAGTGCCAATAGCTTTGCACCATATTGCGTGAGGACTAAGACACAACTGGAGAAATGTGTCTACGAATACTTCAGCCTAACGCTTCAGATTGATATCTTGGGCTGATTATTCACCCTACTAAAGATCGTAATTTAGAAACCTATACTGACTATAAGAGAACCTAATACCTTAAGATCATGCTCGGTCTGCATAGCGACCTCAATTTAAAGGGGTGGCAACGCGCGTGTAATGTCTCTACTGTGGTTACAAAATTTTTGCAAGTGTCTTCAGATTACGCCAGCCGCTTACTGTCAGCCGTACTCCTAATCGCCATCTAGTTCCATAAAAAAAAAAAGCTCTATAATGAACAGTCAATTTATACTAAAACTTAGCGTATTGATATCGCAATTATAATAAATGAAAAATGTGGTCGTAGCAGACCACAACCGGCTGGAGTTAAACAGAGCACGCTGGAAAGTATGACGAAACGATTTGTTCTCACTTTTCTGATGAAACTGAATTATGCGCGAGCGTAATCACCCGCGACTATTTGATTCTCCACCATTTAATCATAAATCTTAACTAAACTGTACAATGGAATGACGTAGTGAACCTTTAAATTGTAAGATGGCGAAATCTTCAAGTGAAAGGGCTTCATATCTGGTACATCTCTAATGACATTAAAGCTTGACATTTGTAGGTTTCCCAAAGCATGTTAAATTGTGGGCTTACGCTTTTAAATTCTCGTTACAGTCTGTGAGCCAATTTTCGTAATAAAAACTGTTCAAAATGTTGAACTGATTCTAATAAACGACAATTTAAAAATGCAATAAAGTTCACATTAGACGTTTATTTTAAACTAGCTTTTGCGCGCGGCTCCGCCCGCGTGGTACCTACATCAGTAGCCTATGTCCTTCCCCAGGTCTTAAACTATATCTGTACCAAATTTCATTTAAATCGGTTGAGTGGTTTAGCCGTGAAATATTAACAGACAGACAGACAGAGTTACTTTCGAATTTATAATATTAGTAGGGATCACAACACATTTATGCAAAAGAAGGTTACGTATAAAACTAACAAAGGTCACCTATAACAAGTGAACAAGATCACAAACCAAATATCAAATTTAATCAAACGGATACAAAATCCCACGCGTACAAATAACTCGGGAAAAGATAAACCTAAAAATAGAACACCTACACGTAAAATTTACGACTGAAGTGATTTCAGATTTCATACAAGTTGTAAAGTAAAATACATAACCAGTTACGCAAACTCACATAACAATGAAATATGCGGCTTATCTGGTAGATAACCAAGATTTTCAACGCTCACACGTAAAGATGACGTGTGATAAGAAGTCAAGTGTTCCATTCAAATGTCATAGTGTTGCGAATACATTCTAGAATTGCGAGCGTCGATATTTAAAACGATTGATAATTTAGTTACAAGTGTATATTGTTTAGAAATTCTATGGTTTAAATCCATGTTGTAAGATGCAATCATATAGTCTTAACAGCAGCGTCAGACTCCGTACTGATATTGAGATGTTACCATCGCATAAATATAATGACACTTTCGCTTGACTTAGGAATTACAACCTAAGGTATCAATAGAGCGAAGGTGCAAGCTTATATTATAAAGGCGGCTGTCCACATTGGACCAAGGTTGTGGGCCAGCGTGTTGGGCCAACGTGTAGAGATCTACTCGGTATCATACCGCCAAGTAGATCTCTACAAGTTGGTCCAACACGCTGGCCCACTACCTTGGCCCAATGTGGACAGCCGCCTTTAGACCTACGAGGCAGTATTAGTTATTAGGAAAAATATCTATGACTTCAATTGTCTTAAATTTACTGCAGTAGTAAAGCGGAAACAGGGCCATTTGAGAGAAAGGAATAATAATTTATTCCAGATATTTTAGCATCCATGAAAAATCAATGACGTCATAAATAAGGCCGTAAATTACCTAGCGCTTTGCGTTAGTTCAATCATTGACATCGAGTAGTAAGAAACAAAGGATATACTTTTACGTTCTCATGGTGTTGCCGGCTCTATTAGATGTAAGTAGATCTTGATTATAGAATGCAGAATGCTAGCCTTGTGTATTACAGCAGTACTGGGAAGGAGTGTCGTAACACTTTTTCTTTGCTTAGAAATTACAGCTGCCTGTTGCGATATTACAACTAGATTAGTTCATAAACTACTGATTTATTTCGAGATACCTAATGCTTGAAGAAACATATATATATTTGATTATATAGGACGTCCTCTATTCAGATTGACGACTCAGTGAGAAGGGTAGAGTCAGAAAGGTAGCAGGTATGAGCTAAATCCGCATTCAACATAACGAATATGGCTGGGTTAAGCTGGATGTACCGCATCCTAGCGATACCGGTCTACCTGACCAGAGAGCGTGCTACGTAATCCAATATACATATGTCACTGAATCGGCAAACCAAGCTTTGTGACGCATTTTACGCGAGACTTACTTATGTACAACAGTGGTCTGCGAATGTTGTTTGATCGAGTGATACAATTGATGTATCAATATTACAATACTGATGAATCAGATATATATACATACACACACATACATACATAGATTCTCGCCTGTTTCCCAGAGGGGTAGGCAGAGACTACGGATTTCCATTTGCTACGATCCTGACACACTTTCCTGGCTCCGTTCACTTTCATCACATTCCTAAGAGCACCTTAAACCGACGAGCGTGTCCTGGCCCTTGTCCAGATGACAAAGATATCTAAGGTACCTACTGATTTCATAATTCATATTCATAATTCAATTCATTCTCTACATCATTTATAGTTCCTATAGAAAAGCTATCTATCACTCCATTTCCAAAAGCAAATTTACTAACCACAGTAGTGCAGCTGCTTCCAAATGAAATAATAAGTCCAAGTGAGTATACTGATACCGTGTGAGAATACAGATTCCGACTATTAATGCAGATTCTATATGATAAACCCAATCCTTACGCAATAGTAAAAACCTGTGAACTGATAACTCCCAAAGGTATATTGATCCAATTTGAGCAATACAAATTGATAAAGACTGGAATCCAATTTGATAAAAACAGCCTTCCACAGCAAAAGTCTTGACTATCTAACAGTAATCTACGGGCTAACTTGGCATGCTACCCAGTCACTATAAAGATATTTGCGAAAAAAAAACCGGCACAATTACGGCCAGTACCATCTTCAAGTTAATTAAATCCTCCTGACCATGCAATGCTTCAAATTAATTAGCCATACTCAGCGCTAAGCACGCCATGAAAGAAATGGTGCGGCCTCAAATGGTGCCATTAAAATGTCGAGAATTTCAAGTAATTGAAACAGGTTCAACTATGTCAACTAGTACAGCAACTGATGACTGGGTTGACTGGTTATGTGCGTGAGAAATGTCACTTGCAATAAGTTGGTGACGAATTCGGATTTTTATGACGCAGTGTAATGTCAAATTCCTACTTTTTTATAATGCTAAGTACCTAAATATTCTGACCAACTAGCGACAGAAAGTTTCTTTTTAAATTTTATTCCCTATTTTATTTAATTTTTAACGAAGGCAATAATTATTTCTTAATACATGATGACGGGAAAATATCATTAAAAAAACAAGTTAGGTATTCTTGATTGTGTTATTATTTTTATTGGTAGTGTAATATTGCTACAGAATATTTTTAAGTACGAATAACAATAACAGACTAGAACTCTATTACGTGGGACCTTGTAATAAACTAATAACTGATGAAATTCAGATGTAACATGTCTGCCTAGGCCTGTGTAGAGATATAGCGGCATGATGTTATATACTATTCTAAGAAAATATTTAAAAGAACTTACGACTGATCTCCATAGCTAACGTGCTGGTAATACACACTCCCATCTTAAAATGACACAGTAACTAATGTTATAAAAGTCACACAAAACTCCCGAATTAAATTAATCCTGATCGTAACGTATTAACGCAATATCTATTACAACAACACTGCACTCCACTGCCGTTCCTAACCTGATGTGGACTGCACTGATATAATACTAAATCCTATTAATAAGTCACCTTAGGTAAGAGTTGAAGCCGCATAGGCAGTATAATCTAATTACCACGCTCCTTCCTATTCCTACTTCAAACTATCGAATAAAAAAATATTGAACTGTCACTGTCATTCCATTTTTGAATGAATATGTATTTTTAATAAGACCGTCCACACACGTCCGCGCATCTATAAAATCCGGCACAGACTGCGGTAAGTAAGAAGCGGAGCTTGTGTGCCTTGCTTTAAGCAAGCGGTTCTCAATCTTGCTGGGTTTTCCCTAATGTAAGTAATAAACCTTTTATTAGACAATTGTTTGATTAACTAATGTTGTTTTGTATTGTTTCTAAGAAATGTAGTTTGAAAGGTTTATGACTGAGTAAGTAAGAAAATGTTTTGTTTAGATTCACTTCAATATGAATTGCTATATTATACAGAATTGATAAGAAAACTACACAATATTTATATCGTTTTCTTATGGATTCTACATAAATAAAACTGTTATCGGTTAAGTAATATCGAAACACTGTAAAATTTATGATTACATGTTTTTATTGTGTTTAAAATACTTATATCAGAAAAAGTTGTCGAACCACAGTCCAATAGAGCGACCAGTTTTGTAACTCGAGTTTTATTCATTTTGCTTTCCATCTATTGTGAGCGCACTTTTTAATTTTGAACACTTCATTGTAAACGAATAGAGAAAAAAAGAAGCTTCACAGACAAAATGATGTAAAAAAAAATATAAAAGCTTGAGAAATTCGAGCACGTTGTTTTTGTAAATCGAATGTTTGATCACTGATGACAGTTCAATACCATAAATATATGACATAGACAAATCATTTGTTCATTGAATTTTCTCGTTGCATTTTCGTGTTTTTTTTTGTTGTTTGGTATAATTGTGAATTTTATTGATATGCAATTCATTTGAAGTAAATATTCAATATGGCTTTTGCCTTTAATACCTCCATTTTGCGTCACATTTGCTATAAAATAACACGAAGTGTAAACCTAATAGGATTACAGAGCATTCGCAGCCTATAAATGACTGCGTACACACTTATATAAGTCGGGTATCTGTTACATAACATCAGTATCCAGGTCGATATTCGAGTTCCCACTGACCTAGACGTCTAGATTGTCTTACGGTAGAGACAGAAAGGCGCCGGTCTGCACTAGACCAAAATAAACCTTATACTAATAAAAATAAGATATGTTGTGCGTTGGCAAAGAAATCTTTGTATTTATGGACCAACATTTTCGAGTGCTAAGTGAGGCTGAAAAAATGCGAAGTCAGTATTTATTAGATTTCTTGGTTTGTGATTCGTGATGGAATGTTTAGAATAATAAGTAGGGTTGGAAAATGTTTCACTGTAACTTTATTTGAGAAAATTTCGTGATTTGGAAAATTTTAGTTTGAAAGTGTTTGGTAGTTTGTTACGTAAACCGTAGAATTGACTAACCAAGTTTGAAATAAGTGGATATTATTACAGGTTACCGGCGATTTGCTTACTTCGTGCTTCCATTGTAAATAAACGTACCTGTATTTATAACTATACTAGTTGTCCCGAAATACGTTGTCCTCAACACACGGAAAAAAAACAAGTCTAAACCATTCAAGAATCCACTTTAACACACACAAAAAATTTCATCAAAATCAGTCCAGCCGTTTAGGAGTTTAATTACAAACATACGCACAGAAGATTTATATATATAAAGATATACCTACAGTTGCTTCGTAAACATTCACACATCTACACTCTTATATGTCTAATCTTTTTCATAAAATGTCCCTAGGCTAAGATCCAACTTTCCTACGAAACTCTACTATTTTATAATCCTTATGAGTAAAGGAATAACTAAATAATTACTTACTTTTTGCTTTCTATAACTTCTCTCGTATGGCACAGATCCAAGCACCTGCACTGACATTTCTTCTATTATCATAATTACTTATTTTAATTTATAAACAAAGAGCACTTTTACCGCGAAATTGTGACAAGGAATAACAAATGACATTACATAAGATTTGTCTTGCATAAGGTATTATAAAATATTCTGAAAGAGTCCTCACAAATGTTGTCATTTTCGTTGTCAGCATGCGCAATGGTGCACAATATGGACATTTTATATAAACAAGTCAAATATTATTTTGATATAATATCTTGATATTTCTTTGTTAATGTTATTTAAAATTATATAGTTACCACCAATATACATATGCTCTCTAAATGTTATTTATTGATTTATGGCTAAGATAGAACATGCATTTCATATTATGTATGTATGAACCTAATGCATTTTTGGCGCCAAATATAAAGTATATGACGTTTAAGTTTGACGCGAGGTATAAATTAAAAATATTCTAGTTGAACTTTATTCAGATATATGGTATACTAAAAAATATATGAAACAAAAAGTACAAAATGATATGATTTATTTAAAAATATATAGCATACTTAAAAGGATAATTACTTCAAATTAAAAGCGACTTACTCTAAACAAGGAATTTAATGTATGTGTTAAGTAAACGACGTAAGTAAATGGGCACGTTTTATGTTTAAATGGGTTTTTGGACAGGAATGTCACATTCAGGGTCATTGACATGTCTTTCAAAATGTCATATTCGCAAATTAGAACGATACTTAGGTAGTCATTTAGTGTGACAAGGTGACAAGTTTAGTGTAATATTCGTTAGGTAATTTAAAAACAGTCTTATATTATATGCTCGAATTTGACCTCTAAGTTTAAAACTTAACCGAGATATTTATTTTTGGGCAACGTCTCCATATTTAAAAGCGTTTGAAATCCAATTCTGCATTTGAAACGGAATTTTATAGGTAACATTGAGGACTCAAACGTTTCTAAATAACAATATGCTCACGGCTAGCTTACGTATTGTTAGCATTGCATATTAATTTTAGTTTTGTGTCCAATCGAGATCTCAAATAACTTTCTAAGTGCACTGCTTGTAACTGAAAAATTCTTATCACATAAGTTCAACAACACTTTTTTATACCGCGTTATCGAACCCAGAACTGAACAATCACGAGAAACTTATGCGACGAGACCAACGAATAAGGCTACTATCATATTTATTTATATTATCGTATCCGGCACATCATTAGTATCCGAAAAAAATACCCAAAACTATGACTTTACGTTGTTTCAATGGCATATCATAAACATGTACTTATAATATTGAGAGGAATATTCATATTTGATTTTATTCCACATACGCAAATTTCCACAGGTATAAACGGGATATAAAAATATCTGTTCTATTTTTGTTCCAGACCAACATAATACGTTTTTAATCTCCTTATTGGGGAATAAGGAGATTAAAAACGTATTATGTTGGTTGAATATATTTTAGGTAACAAAATTGAATATTTTATTTTGCGCAAGAACTATTTTGATATCAGAAATAGAAAAGGTCTTCTTCGGAATCGTGTGGGAGTGCGTCAACAAATGGGCACCTACAATTATAATTAGAAACGCCTCCAAAGTCTATAGAGACATGAATTAAAATTAGAAACTAGATAAGTATCTAAGTAAAATAGATAATTTAAATAATAATAATAATAGAGCATCCAGCATTAGAACATCTAATTGCGGATCACACACATTTTTTGAACCCATGGTACTCGTCGCATTGATATTGCCAATGGTCTGCAACGATGGCACGGTCCGTGCAATAAATGATAGAAATTTACTATCAGAAACCTCCTATCTCGTTATTATAAGCAATGTGATGGCAAACCAGCATTCGATTCGCAATTATCATGATAGTAAACGATTATCATTGCCTATGACCGCCTGAAATATTTGTAGTATCACTTGCATTGTAGTGAAATGTTTCCTACAAAATGGAACTAAAATAGGATCGTTCCTATTCAGCAACAAAAGTCTGAAAGTTATTTTGTTAGTGTTAGTCTTCAAGTATACTTTAGTCGGTGTCCCATATCAGCTTCAGGTACCTACAAGCTAGGTCATTTGTACCGTCATCAATAAAATGTATTTATTTTCTTTTTTAATTAAAGAGGAGTCATGACACACCTCTAACCCATCTGGGTGACAAGCTGGATGTTATGGTTAGAAGTTTAAATAAACATTTTCTGTTCATTATTATCTAAAGAACAAACAAACAAGCTGCTATCTGCAGTAGAAACGTATAATCGGTCCATTGTGTGCTGATGCGTTACGAAACTAGAGCGCGGCACATCTCATAAATACGTGTCTCAGAACATGATGCAATGGACCACTGCGAAAGGTAAATAAACAAGTAACCAGCTCGTTGCTGTGGCATAAGGCTGCGTTCGATAGTCAGGTTATAGGTTACACACCCCGGTCGAGGAAGGTGGAATTTCCAGCTAGTAAATAGTCGCAGCAGTCTGGAAGTATGCCTATCATAAGACAATAGCCTCGCGTCCCATTTAAAACATAGTCGGCTACCTTCCTAACTGAAGTAGTTCAACTAAGAATCTTGTATTTTAAAAACAATGTAAATAATTATCGTAATGTGAGTGTGATACTTATGGCCAATCGCATAGGCATCTAAAGGCGTAATAATAATATGTCATACATAATTATAATTTATTTGTCGAGCGATAAAACAGACGATTTAAACTTGTGTTAAAGCGCCTGTGCAAAATAAACAGCAACAAGTAGCATTTGATGTGATTGCTATTATGTTTCACAAAGGCGTATAAAATTTATCTTTCCGTGAAATTGTTGTGTTTGTACCAGGTAAGCAGGCAGGGGTAAGATTTTAATAGAGCAATAAAATTTTAACCTATATTAAGATTTGATTATTACCGACTGTAAGAAACCCATGTTTAGACTTCTGAATCTTCTACTACAATCAAATCAGTTGTTGTACGGTTCATAGTGATTTAATACTTTTGTATAAATATAATTATTGTCTAAAACATTTAATACGAAACATAATATATTATAACAAAAAATATTAAATTTTTTTTTTTTTATTTTTTTTTTTTATTTTGCTCGTCATAAATTGTAATTGTAATAAATTAAATTTGGTCTTTAAAAATTTCTGATTTGGAATGGATTTTCAGGTTTGGGGGAGATCTGGAACAATAAATGGTATTAGGATTAGGGCAATGGGATAACGGATTACAAGGATAATCTTATTTTAAATAAATTTCATGGTTTTGTAATCCTGAAGATTGAACATCTGTCATCTCGAAGTTTATAACGAATAACATCTTCCATCTTGTCGCTTTCTTTTACAAAATTTAATTGGGATAATACAACCATGCAAATGCGCGTTAGTTTTGTTGTCTCTGCACTGTTTACTCTTAATACTATTTTAGTAGAAGTTTGTATCTGCGCTAACTCTTTACAATGTTCTAACTAAATGAGTAATTTAATTGCTAGCAGGTACGTCGAATTTTGCCCTGATGTTGATCCGGAAAATATTCCAAACTTGTAATAATAAACAACACACACACAGTCCGGTCCAAAGACAAAATTGCCGAACATCGTTTAAAAAAATTGGATGCTCATACATAAACATAAATAAATAGTAAGAAAGCTATATAGAGTTAGGTACTCACCTAACCGTCGAGAGTATGGCGTGGGTCGTAGCTGCCTTCCAACTTGGATGGAGGCGAGGAGCCTCTCTCTGGGGGTTACTTCACGGCGAGGCGGCGGCAACTTGCGGTCTGACGCCTGCCAACATAAGCATTATTAAGGATCTTAAGTACGAGTAGGGGTTTATGCAGTTTTTGTTGAGGTATTTCAACCCTCAATTATACACGGATGGTTAGGGTATGACTGTGACTGTTTTTGTACTTGCTTACAAGAACAGTCCTAATTCCAATTCTGCAGCGAAATTTGTTGGTCGCAAAATAAGAAATCACTGCTTTGATGAACAATTCCGATAGCTCATAATACCTACGCTGTAAAAATAAGAATTATTTCATTGAAGCGATGATGCAGTTTAATCATGATTACAAAACTATGTATCACTCTCTATCTCTATCAAAAAATAAATTAAGATTGATACATCTCAACAATCGATATGATCAGGACTATCACGTCATTTATTTATAGGACAGGTTATCGTTTCAAGGTCCAAGCAATACGAGGGCAACAAATATATTAAGATGATATACCTACTAAATATGGTTTATAAAATTGTACTAACCTTTTTAAGCGGTGGTCTACTTCTAATAAATTCGAGTATCATGGCATGAGCGTCTTTCTTTACACTGTGAACAGAAAAAAAAATTAATTGTGTTTGATCAACTTTTAGTATAGTCACTATAAATATATACCTATACTATTAGACAATTTCAGCTATTTCTTTAAAAAAATATATTGTTTTGAAGTTAAACAAATATAAACGGATTTTATCGTGTTGTTTATCTAAGTATACTAATATTATAAAGCTGAAGAGTATGTTTGTTTGTTTATTTGAACGCGCTAATCTCAGGAACTACTGGTCCGAATTAAAAAAATATTTTAGTGTTGGATAGCTCATTTATCGAGGAAGTCTATAGGCTATATAACATCACACTACGACCCACGGGGACCGCGCAGTAATCATAAACGCGGGTGAAACCGCGGGCACATCTAGTTTTTTATAAAATTCTATTATTACATAATTTTGAAACTTTAAACTATTATTGTTAAACACTTTTACTAGTTACTGTTTACTCCTATTTAAATTATACAACTATTTAGATTTAATTTTACATTTTCCCCGACGTTTGAATTGCTTTGCAGCAGCCATGATTTGCAAAAGCGGGGAGACTAAAATAATTCGGACAAGGCAAGTTTTTTACACTAGTGTAGGTATCCAGTTTTAGGATAATTCAGTTTTAAAAGTGAATTATCTTCAAAAAGTGGTATTTAAATTAATGGTGTTTTTGTTACAAGATTTAACATTTACCACCAACACCAAAAAATCTGCATTATTTAAATTACCAACACCAAGTTCTAATATATTTTGCAGTTTCCTTACCTTTGAGGTATCGCGCCGTCAACTTTCCTAAGCGTGTATCTTCTAGATCGTATATCATCCATCAGTATTTCATACGGCGTCAACTCGTATTCAATTGGCGTTCTAGAATAATTCACTTTTTTTAATTTGACACCCATTCGCAGTTCACCGATAACTTGCATCCAAAACCGCGCCTGAAAAATATTTTATAGCAATCAATTGATCTGCCATTGCTATTAAATTTATGGCAGGCGTTACAACGAAAATATACAACTAGCTGATAAAACTCATTTATCACGGGCTTTAAATTCACAACAGAATGTAATTAAACTACTTTTTATGTTTCTTATAAAAGTTTACTTTGTACGACTTTTATATACACTTAATTCAATTTTTCGGCTACATCCCGCGATGGACTATTGGAAACAAACTATAATAAAATCGTTAAAAGCAGTTCAATTTCAACGTGCAACTGTCGCGTACATATAAGGCCATACTTTACAAAGGATTTATATGCGGCAAGAACATTTACAGTTAAATAAAGTATATAGGTAATGCATTTAATTTCATACTTTTTAAAACATTTACATTGCGCCTCTGAATTATGCGTATTCTTGGTAAAGTCGCCTTGACACAATAAACAACTTTACTATACCTATCCTAGCTATACTACTATAGCAGGCATTCAAATGTGACTAATGATTAATGAATAATGATAAATTAAATGACAGCAATGCATTTCGAGAAGGGTTTCTAACTGACGTTTAATTTGCATGCACATAATCTATGGTCTTGTGAACATAGTTTACAGCTATTAAATAAATATGTTCGTGTAATGACTAAAAGCGACGATTTTAATAATTTATTCTACGTACTTGTAAAGCTCTCCAAATCCTTCGGTTAGACTATAATTGAAAACGAATTCATGTTACAGATACATAGAAATAAGTAGGTATTAATTATACTACCTACAGTACAATATCATTAAATAGACCTCAGCATAGGTAGGTACTTAAAAGGGAAGAACTAAAATAGTTCCTTAAAGTTACTCAGAATCTTGTATGTTTATTTGGAGACAATAAACATTACTCACATAAAAGGAAATTAACATATTTTTATCACAATATGAGATCGGATATTCAACAGGAACTAAGTGGCTCGACTTAGGTATTTCTTTCCTAACTAAACTAAATTATACTCTTAAAATTATTATTGCCTATGTATGTATAGTGTGTATAAATACAGAATTCAAGCACATTTTCATATTTTTTTATTACGCGCTATGGTATACTTTAGAATGTAAAGTAATTTCATAAATTTGCAGGCTTCTGACGTTTTCTAGACCTTTATCCAAAAATTTATCCAAGAATCTGTTGTAAACTAATGCCAAATTCTCAAATCGTCGAAAGAACTACATTAATTAATTGGAGCGTTTGACAGAAAGAGTTGACAGTAGAAAAGTAAATGAGCATCGCTAGTGATGCTCATTTAATGAAGTACGGTATCAATACGAAAGTCACTACTTTCATGCATAACAAAACACGAGCTACAAGGGTTCGCAATTTTTTCGATTATAATAGTTTCTGTCAATTTTGAGAGATAACAGCAGTTGCGCTTGACTTCAGTCAACATCGTTACAAAATACTAACATAAATTTCGTCAGAAACATTACTTGACCTTACTCATCAATCCATCCAGTGCAGCGGTCAAACGCTAATGCCTAGAGAGTCAACAACGCCGGTATTAAAGCCTCTATGTGAACGTAGGGTAGTCCAAGTCCAAAGGAATTCTCATTACACAGCGAGTGCCATACATATTTACACGCAGTTGGTAGCTCAATGCGAATTACTTGCGATTGTGAGACATTAATAATGCATCGGTTACATTAGGCAATGCTATCTACGTGTAGCTGAGAGACTAATGAGATTTTAACGAACTAGCTTCTGTATGTGGTGAGTAACTTGTTTAAAAATCACTAGCTTAGTGGTATGATGTCATATTCAACTTGTTAGAAATAAACGTCATCGTTTTCCATACATTCCTTGGACATTTTGTTATCATAAAAAGTTTATGCCACTTTCAAACATTTATATCAAGTTGAATAGAGTTCTATATCCTAACAAGACTTCCACTTTTTACAAATATAATTTTTGGATGAACCTAGGCAATAAGGCCTAGTGCGCACTGCCTTGCGGTGGAACGCGGAACCGCACGGTAGAATAAACGCATTTACGGGGCCGCGCACTGCAGCGAAAAAAACGTACGTTTTGTCATTCGAACTCCAGCTGTGGTGCATACACGTCATCGTTATGGACTACGATACAAGAGTTGTTATTTGTATATATTTATTATTGCGTAAAAAAAGGGTACCCAAACGGTATTGGGTTCATCCCTTGACGGCCTTAAGGCCTATGAAGGGCTTTTTTTTTCGTAAGATATAAAGATCTACGTTAGATCCAAAAAAGTTTTTCGCCATCACCGGAGAAACGCCAGGTAACCACATATCGGTGTCGCGTTCGCGTCCCAACAGCAACTGACTGAGTGTCTCAGTGCGTTTTTGTTACCGCAGTGCGCGGCACTTCTTGAGATCTCTATGCGATACAAAAATATGTGCGGCAGATTCACCGCAAATTTGCAGCGGTAGGCCAATGACGACTTTCTATGACACTATATACTTCACAGATTATGCGTTAAAAAAACGCAAGGCAGTGCGCGCTAGGCCTTAGAAATATTGATATCGCCGATTTCTTTTGAGGATAGAATAGTTATAATAGTACATTTAACCTTTTGGCGCCGTACCTGCATGCCGATTTCCTAATAGCGAGACATTTTGTAGATATTTCTTTTTTAATATATCGCTCGTTTTGGTACCTACCCAATTATAATCATAGACAACTTTCATCAATATAGGTAGGTCTAGATTATTTTCTCCAATAATTGAATAGTACCTAAGTAATTAAGTATTTTTTTAGTCTTCTTGTTCCCATCAAAAATTACATCATTTTATATTTATCCTAAAAATATCATGAGATTTGGGTGCCTAACATAATATGTACAATAATTCAGTCTGCCTCCAGTCAGTATGGCAATAGCAAATAACAAATTTGGAAAAACCAAGCCAATTCAAACACTACCATTCCTGTCAAATATTAAGGATTTTCCTACACATTCCTTGCTGAACCTATAGCACACTATTGCTTAACGTACCCAGTCAGAGAATTGCAGTGTGTCGAGGTGTGTCGCTGAGTCTTCGGCAGCTCCCATGTTCTTGGCTCCGCCAACGCGGACCCTCGCGAGGAAGGAGGCAAGCTCGAGCGCCTCTGCGACGAGCGCGCGGCACACGGCGCGATAGTGCGCAGCCGCAGCGTCGCGTGCGCAGCGACCACCGCCGCCGCAGTGCCACACGCACCGCTGGGGAAGAAGACACGATATATCAATTAATAAAAACTGTTTGATTACTTAAGATATATACATAACGGGCTGAATGTAGCTGATAGTCTCCCCGTGACCATGGCTGCTGAAAAGCAACTGAAACAGGGAAAATGTGAACCTAGATCTAAATAGTTTAATTTAAATAGCTTAAAAAGTAGTAAAATTTAACAGTACCTAGTAGTTTTATGGTTTCAAAATTATATAAGTAATAATGTATTTTTAAAATGGATATTATAAACGTCTTTGGAATTTTAATACTTTATACGGATATATAATAGTTAAATTGCAAAGACAACAGAACACAGATGGCTGGATATGGCTATATACTTGTACCAAATTTCATATTTGACAAATTCCTTTATAGTTGACCTCTTGCTACCTATGTAGGTATAATGAATATAAGCTAAGGTCGAGCCGTCTGTAGCCCGTGAGATTATGTAGGCAGTTAGAAAATATCATACCTATACTTAATTCCTAACATATGAGCAACGATAGCTCAGTGGGGAGACCAACAGACTGCAATGCAGAGGGTCTCGGGTTCGAACCCACGCCACGCACCTCTGACTTTCGGAAGTTATATGACTTTTCGAAATTATGTGCGTATTGATTGACAATTATCGCCTGCCCCATGCCTCGGAAAGCATGTTAAGCCGTTGGTCCCAGCTGCCATGAACATCTATGGCAGTCGTTATTGGGAGAGTGTCGACACAAAAGATCCCACTGGGTCGGTCTGTACTGACTGGCCCCCACATAAGATAAGATAAGATAATTCTTAACATACACCAATTACACACGTATCATTGACAGTCACAATATAAAGTCATTCAGGCACACAAACTTGTCTACTTTAGATTCTCAACCACAAAAAATAAGGATAAAGTGATTAATAAAATAAATCATTTTAATTTAAAAAAGCATGGGGTGCTTTCTAAGATATTTTGATTACCCACGCTTTTTTTCTAAATTATTGCATTGTCATCGGTCCTCGATAAATCTACAACGTTTAAATGAAATCTGACCGTTTGAAGTGGGTCAAAATCAAGTCCAAAGGAGTCTGTTACAAACAAACAGACATACAGGTGAAGCTAATAGAATCGTGTTAATAAGGCTTTTATACACCTCTGCCTGGCAGGGACATAAAGACATGATACTATATCCATTTTTTAATACTTCTGCGCTAGGAATAATTCCATCATTTCGCGAAGGTGGCAAATGCAAACATTAAAACAACAGGCACCCAAAACACACCAGAGCCCTACAATAATTAGTGGACTTAGTGAACCACACAAATTTATACCCCATATAAAAATCGAACTCACAACACTCAACACAGCGTAGGTAACTACTTAAAACATTGCGCCATCTATGCATTCTACTACGGAACACTGTATCAAACAAGCCAGTCTGTCTGAATTCCGGGAGCCTACGCGTTATTTAGCATGGCATTACCAGGTGCATTGTCAGGTAAGGTACCCGTCATGCATATGCAAGGAGTCTACAGCCGTCACTAAGACCACGGACACACGGATTTGTAAGCGATCGTGTGAACGGAACTGGCGATTGTTAAGGGTTTGTATGTGATGGCGAAATTTAAGTTTCCAACGTTATAAAGATTTTTTGAAATACATACTCACGGCTATATACGCTAATGAGTTAGGTACAGATGTGCTACACCGATATTTCATTAGCTATATTTTGAGTCCCATCACTGTTATATACATAGCTTTATGTACCTCAACTGAAGAAGATTACAACAATACGCATAATTTGCATCTGAAATCGCCAGAATCTACGTATATTAAAGTAATATAACTTAGTGATTCATAAGAACTTATTTAAGTACTCATGAATTAGCAAATATCGATTCGCATTTTCTATTCATTTGTTTAAATTATATTTTAAAGGTAGTAGAGCCTCGCTGATTTCAGCATGAATGGGCTGGCTCGACCGGGGAATGACTACCCTCTCACAGAATATCGACGTGAAATAGCAGTATTCTTACTGTTGTGTTTCATTTGGTGAGTGAGAGTGCCGGAGGCCCAATCACCCTCTTTCCCCCTTCCCGCTCCTTCTCCTTCTCACTTCCTTCCCTAAAAGGTCGGCAACGCGCAAGTGATGCCTCTGGTGTTGCAGGCGTCCATAGGCTACGGTGACCACTTACCATCAGGTGGGCCGTATGCATGTTTGCCACGTTGGTTGTAAAAAAAATGTGTTTAAAACTGTTTACAAGATGATTTTGCATTATCTCATCTCAAAACTTTAAACAAGCCAAAGTCTTCTTTTCATCCGCAAACAAATATCATTCAGATATTGCTTCCAAAAACGCAGATAGTATTCTTGAAATAGGCGGGTAGGCTCGCGCTACAGTACAGCACGGAGGCACATCAAACAATCTGTGTCTCTCCCTCTGTCATCATATATCTTCATAATATCAACGACATTTCAGAACAACAACTCGAATGTCATATATCAACCACTGCAATTATAACAGACCATTGGAAAGTCCACTCAGCTGACAACTCAATAATAATTATCATGGCAGTTTTAATGGCACCTATAAGTCAATTAAAACGGTATACTAATAGCCCATTTACGCAATTTGGCATTGCCAACGGTGTGGTTTTACACGCACTATAAAATACGCATGAAAATTATTATGGTGTTGCGAAATAACCTTAAACTTGAAATGTAGGAGCGGCAGACAACAAAAGGTGTGCCAATTTTTTTATATTTTACGTATTTGGTGACGCAAAGAAGTCGCACTTTGCAGTTTCGTTTTCCATTCCGGGTAGAACTAAGTGTTACTTTCCATGGCCGCTCGTCTTGTATAGACCGCTATAAAAACGCCTGATTGACGCTTAGCGAGATCACAGCTTTGCGCTTTTCTTGGCCCAAAGATACAGCATTGACAGGAACATTACCAGTTGACAACGATGCTGACTTATTCTACGACGCCTAAATCTGTTACGTAAGAGACTTTTAGATGACAAATAGTAAAACTTATCTCTTGCCAAATCGTCCCGCCATTTTTACCACCCATAGTCCCATTTATATTTAACGAAAACAACAAACAGCACACGTACCATATTGTACTACTAGACCGGTATTATAAAACCAGTTATGACATGTTTAATTACAGATCAATCGATTACAAAATCGGTTTTATCATTACGCAGCTATGAAAAGACATCAAGCCGTCCAAAGGCGGGCTGAATGAGCTACTGTCCTTTGTCTGGGCATGAATCAGCGTGTCAAGGCCGCGGGAGGCGGGGGCACGGGGGCACAGGCTACAGGCATTACCACTTTCGCAAGACGCCTTTGTCCGAAAGACAGTATAATAACCACCCACATACCGTAGATTATCGTCACCTACTATCTATAAATCTTGAATAAACAGTGAATTATAATTTTCGATATGAATTATTGGAGTAAACTGGATATTATAAGCTCAGTCGTTTGCTGTCATTGATGACAGGGAGACAGATATCAGTGATGCCAATATTTCTAGACATTGCGCGTCGGTTAATATTGGATAAGTCAATGGTAGAGAATAATAGAATCAAATTGTTGGAAATCGCTTTGGTACGAATAATCTGTAAGCTCCTATGAGCTTACATATTCTATAATCTGGCCTGGCAATCTTACCCTAAGGGGTAAGGGGTGGGCAGACATCTACCACTTTGTGTAGCACACCTATATTTAGCAAGATTTTGTAAGGTCGCTCGTAAATCTAAAAATAGCTAGAATGTTTTTATACAAATGTCTCAATAAATTTTTCCCCGACTTCGAAATCTAATTCAGGACAACGATCGACAGCCAACATAAGCGAAACTTTACAATCCGCGATGAACGAAGCAGACTGTAATCTGTATTGTGCTATAACTTAGTTTACTGAGTAAGTTTCAGGGTCTGGCCGTGGCTTCACTTTGCCGGTCACTTACAGTTATTTGTTATCGATGGGATTTCATACAACTTTACTGGCACCTGACCGTGACTAAAACGGTCCGCTCGTGTCCATTCGGAGTCTGGCATCTTTGTAATATGGGTATCTAGTTTAGCGCTACCCGCGATTTCTCTACAAGATGGATGGCTATTGCCGATTACCGCTTACCTATAAAGCATGGTTGTTTTGTATCGGATTTACGGAGTGGGTTTCGGATAAAGGCGTCTTTAGAATCTTTTGTCGTTTCAGTTATGGTATCGGATGGGATTTATCGCCGTTGTTTGAATGTTTTACAATCGTCGCTGTGTAAGAATTGTCTCTAATGTTAAGTCTTAATGTATCATTAATCTAATAATCTGTTGAAATATCAGACATAATTGACTTTATTTATTGTGCTATCGGCCGGCGGGGCGCTGCTCAAATCGTTGAATAAAACAAATGTAAGACAAATAATTTGCATTTCACTACACGTATAGCGTCGTGATTTAAGAGTTCGCCTCACCACTGTCAATATGCAGATAATGTGGGTTCTATAAGTCTGGGTGTTCATTGTGTCCGTTGTTTGAATGTTTCTAAGCGATGCAGGAAATGTACTAAGTGCGTCAAGTTCTATCAACTTACTCCGCGAGATCACTAAGGCAGACAAAACTGAAAGTACATATGTCTTATATTTCTTACATATATACAAATGTCTAAGAAGGTAAACAATTTATTATAGATGTATAGCACATTGCTCTCTAATTCCCCAAAAAAGCGGACATGATATTATTTCATACAATAATAAGGCAATGTAAAATGATTGACTGGTGAATGACACAATGATTACATACATTTATTTTGTAACACAATTCTGTAGGACGTCCACAAAATACATTGTTTGATATGGCTCTGTTTTTGCTCGTCATCGAGGATCAATCATATAAAAGTATTATTTATCTGACAATGCTATCCTTGATATACCTACAGATAAATATGAAAATCTTATACAAATCGATATCAGTTACTTGGAATATAAAATTGTGCTTTATTTTCGTAGCACATTGAACGCCTTACTTTGCTTCTTTCGTTAGGGAAGACTCATGAGTCTAAGTATGTATCTATATTTTTATATACTTCAATTATAAATGTAAAGGCTTGTGAACAAGTTTGCTTCTTACTCAATCACGAGTAAACCGTTGGATAAATTTGGATGAAACTTGGCACGATGGCCTGGATAGAAACGTACAGCAATAAAAAGATTCCTATGTTTTACATAGAAAACTTTGTTTGTTTGTAATCGGTAAACTCTAAAACTACTGATCCGATTTTAATAATTCTATCACATTTAGAGAGATACTTTATCCAGATGTAACCTAGGATATAAAACATCACGCTACGAGGCACGGGGATAGAGCAGTAATCAGAAACGTGGAAGAAACCGCGAAAGACAGCTGGTTTACTAAAAAACCGTTATTTAGCATTCTTATAAAGATAACTACAACATCTATCAATGTATAAGAGTGTATACATTGATAGGTAGGTTAGTAAATAATAATTATTATTTCCTAACCTAAATTAATAAACACTCATATTAAGTTTATGCAGTGCAGATATTATCTGCACTGCATAAACTTAATCCATTCTGGCAACACAACTAGCATAACCATAAAGAGAAGAGGCTCGACCATAAATTAAACACTTTAGGCCACCAATGTGCACTAAAGTGTGCTGTAAAACTTACGAAGGAACGAGTGTAAGTGCGGTGTCCCGGACATTTATTATTAATGAGCGCGGCTCTCGTGACCCACTTCACTCGATACCGTCCGCTAAGAAAACAAGGAAAATGGGAAATTGCCACAGTCACTGCTGTCCCATGCCTAGTTATCTGTTTCTCGAAGGGTGGACTGCGGCTTTGGATTTACTACCATTTTAGTTATAAAAAGACCACGCATGCAACTTCTTTGTCGTTGTTTACAAACATTGAACAATAATCCATACATAATCGTTACTAATATTATAAATTCGAAAGTAACTCTGTCTGTCTATCTGTCTGTCTGTCTGTTACCTTTTCACGGCTAAACCACTCAACCGATTTATATGAAATTTGGTACAGATATAGTTTACAACCTGGGGAAGGACATAGGCTACTTTTTATTGATGTAAGTACCACGCGGGCGGAGCCGCGCGCAAAAGCTAGTACGATATAAGTGCGATATTGCGAAGTGCAAATGGCCTTTATTACCTATCTCGATATGGTAATTTCGATAAATCCTAATTCCTTGTCTACATCAAAAAGAGATTGTCCAACTGACTCTCGACTTTTCTTTTTACAGATATTGATGTTTTTATACCATAAAGATGTCAAACAAGCTTACGGCCCGCCTGATTGTAAGCGGTTACCCTAGCTTAGTATCACTTGTAAAACCAGGAGTATCGCATGACGCCAACGTTAGGTTAAAAGGAATTTAAAATGGGATGAAAGGTAAGGAATAGGAGATGTGGGTATGTGAGCCTTTCAGTCTACGAAACTGTCAATCAGTCTAATATTTGCCCTCGTTATTGATAATAATGTCCTCCAGACCGATTTCGGTCATGGCGGCCAATCTTAACGGCGACTGGCCATCTGTGCAGGAGATATTATACTGCAGAAGCGTGTGCGCAAACACAAGTGCACTCTCTGTTACCTAACTCTCATGATCCGATAGGACGGTATACGGTACGGACGGTAATAAACACCGATTGTGGGTATTTAATTTGATTCCTTACGGATTAATGTTACATTAACGCGTGCAAGATAATGGAAAAGAGGTATTAGATAAACAATACTTGTAATTTATTTTTTATTGGAAACGTAATGATGTATATCTATGCCTTTAATATCTACATTATGCCATTTGCGGTTTGGAAGGCACTTAGTCGTATGTCCATTATGTTCATATCACGATGTTTATATATACCCATTGTTTATATGGATTAGAAAATATGGCCGCTTGCGTACTCGGATGCGTAGTAAGTAAAATACATATATATTTTCATGGCTACATGGCCATGTTAAACCTCTGGGATGTCCCCGAAGGGGTAGGCAGAGGTTTAACACATATTATAAAAGCGAAAATGAGTTTGTTTGTTTGTTACCTTTTCACGCCTAAACCACTGAACCGATCATCCTGAAATTATGCGTATACGTTGACAGGTGTACAGAAACGGACATAGGCTACCTTTCATCCCGAAAACAATTACTGTTCCCGAGGAAAACAACAATAACGTTCTTATGATAATAGATGGCGCCACGTGTCTTTCGAGTCATGATTGAATTATATTATTACAAGCAGAGTACAACCCGAATTGATTGTCACATTCTAAATTAACGCGAGCGAAGCCGCGGGTAAAAGCTAGTATTTTATAATTAATGATTATACGTCGTCCGTAATTGAAAATTTGTAACATAAAAAACTTATACACACCTATTTTTGACAAGAGAACCGAACGTAAGACTTTAACTACAGCAGTCACTTTCACAATCACTTCGCCCCCGAAGTAGTAGATAAGTATAAAATTAGTTAATAACTTAAATACAGCATCACCCATTGAATATTAGCAGCAATGTCCGAAAATTTGTTTCCGAACGCTGTTTTATAAAAAAGGCAATCCTTTAACTACCCTTTCCACTAATTTACTAGTATGAACGATTTCTATAGAAAAAGAATTACGCGTATCTATCATCTCAGGCGAAAGACGTCCACTGCTGGACATAGGCCTCCTCCAATGTTTGCCACATAAACCGGTCTTGGGCCACAAACCGCTTAGGGATATAAAAAAATATCGAGAACAACATAAAATTTGGCCATTTTTCTATACAATGAGTTCCGTATCTTGAACATCAATTTATTACAAAAAATGGCCTCGTTATTCATCGCCAAAGAACTTATTACATATTGTAATCCGCGTGAGAAATATCTATAGAGTTTGGCTGTATGCCATACACACGATCTATGTGAATACATCAATACTAAGTGTATGGACGCGCGGTTGAATACTAAACTGTCTCGTTTGAAATCCATTGCCCTTTCATTCAGATGTATTGATGACCCTTGCATCAATGAGTGCTTCGTTATTTAGTTTGCCGGAAGGATATTGTGAATGTGGGTATAAAGGGGAAGTTCAATGGTTAAGGCGGTGTACTTTCGATTAAAATTCAAATTCAATTCAAATTCAAATTCTTTATTTTCACCAAAAAAATAACCTTATAAATCAAATATAAAGATACAAATCGTGATTTATTTCCACACTTAACCAGAAATGTGAAGAGATTTATAGCAATGCCATTAAATTGTTTCACAAAAATGGTTTTTTGTTAGATTAGGTTTCTTTTTAACAATAAAGTTCGGTACCTTCTGAAATAGTTGAAACTGTATCTCAGAAGGTAACTTGTTCATCAGTGCTAATAATATACTAATTAAATAAAAAGTTAGTAGGTTCGACCTTCATAGGTTATAGTAATGACGTAAGCTATTTCTAATATAAGTTATTTGTAATCCAAATTACTGGTAATATTTTATTTTAAAAAGTTTTTGATTAATATTATTGTTGATGTCGTAACAATGGATTATGAAGGTAGATAGTACATTTAACATATCATTCAACAAATTATTAAGTACCGTAACTTCGTATGACTTTAGCCCTGGGGTGTGACATTGGCCCTTAATTGGTAATAAAAAAGTTTGAAGTGCCTACCAGACCACTATCATAATTATCATCGTTTGCCGAAAAAATACACGTGGAAATCAATAGATGATAGCACTATAAACTACCAGTAAAATAGCTTTTTCCAATTAAGGGCCAAAGTCACCCCTCAGGGCTAAAGTCATACGAAGTTACCGTACCTACAATGACTATAAAACAGACATAATATATTTTTTAAAGTTTCACTTTCCTCTGTAGCCATTATTGCAGTCTCGTGGAGTACTTTACAAAAATTCAAACAATGGACTCGGAATAGATTCGGCACAGCTATTTGTGGACCGTACATGTTTTTTGTTCCTTATGGAGATTAAACGTTCAACACACTGACAAAAATGGTGCCTACTTAATCCACTGCGCCATCCTGCACGTCTATCACATAGATTCTATACGAAGCCTATTGACTGAAATAGGTACCTACACCTTAATTTACTCTTTCAGGGATACAGGTATCTGACTATGTACGTATAGCGAAGCTTGCACCAATATTAAAGTGTGCAAAGGTTTCATATTGTAGTAATCCGAATAAAATGTCTTTGTATTTATGTCGCAGGCAATTTGTATTATTCCGCGTTTTACAAACGGCGTTTGTATGATACCGCGTTTTACAAACGGCGTCGACCGTGTAAAACGCTCGCTGATTGTTATAGTAGGGTGACCGTCGACGGAGGTCCGCTTCGCGGGGCTCCTATTTTTGGGTGGGTTTAAGAAGGAACCTACCATAACTTAACCCTTCCGAGACGGAATGCAGTGATTTGAAGCGTATAGGTGCTCGTTATGCTGTTGAATTGTCTATCAAATGTTGTGGCATATTATAAAGTGACAAGGCAATTTACATTTTGCCTTCGGCATATTTTAAAACAGTGAGCGTTTTTAAACTGACGACGCTGTTGGTAAAACACGGCTTCATACAAATTGCCTGCAACATTTATACACACTCAGCTATCTCGTCACTTTTAGCAAGATTACGTTACTAAGACGGTGATTCTGTTGTCGCCTACTAAACTTAATTTAACCACTTTGAATCTCTTTCATTTTCTTTCACATCATTCATTGCCAATGATGTATCATTGGCAACCTAGTAGGAGACCGTAAGTCAGTCACGAAAATGTCATTCTAACGCATGGCACGGACATATGACTTTTCGAAGTTATGTGTGTATCAAATAGTTAATTATCGCTCCCTTCAACTAAGAAGGATAACATCGTAAGGAAACCTGCATGTCTAAATTCTAGAAAATGGTTTCGATGATATATAAATTATGCCAACTCGCACTAGGCTAGCATGATAGACAATGACGTTCTCATTCTGATACCCTGTACCTAGCAATAAGGCAGCTTTAAACCGTCGATGTCTTACTGCAAGGCCTACCCATTCTCCTTCCATATCTCTCTACCTAAAGCCGCTAAGAACAAATCCTTTCTCCCTAACTCATCTGGCTATCTTTGTCAGGGCCTGCCGCGATGTCGCTTATAAGAAGCTTAGCTTACAAATAGCGCTTTAATATTATTTTAATTTTACGAAAACATACTACAGAATCGACACCTGTTCGTATTTCAATATCGCAATGCAACGATTGGTGTTAAATTTATCGCCCGTAAATAATGCACTTTGACTTTCCATTTTCACAACACAAATAAAACATCTTTTGCATCACCTCAAATTAATTTGTTGCGCATGTATTTAGATATAAAGATTTTCACTTAAGTGGAAATAAACTTTATGGGCAATTTCTAAATGCGTATCATTACACCAGAAGGGTAGGGCGCAATTATATTACACCTACGTTTTGACAGCTATTAAATCCTACAGAATGTTAAACGTGAGGACCTGTACAGGCTATCGAATACTTATTCAAATATTTTGTCAAACTAGGATAAGCTGTTGGACCTCTATAAATAAATAAATAGAGAGCGAAGCTATTGGCGCCTATCACATACATTTAGAAAGAAAAAAGAAGAAAGAAAACATACTTTCTTTCTAAAAATACGAAAGTTTTCACAATATTATGTAATTTTTTTAAGAAGACACAGATACATATTTAGTAAAATACTACTGAGAACTTCCCAACGGCGAACCCAATAACAATATTCAACCCGGGAGCATATCGTAGTAATATAATACTTTACAATCAGTCGCAAACATATGCCAGGAGACAAATTTAATGCGGCACATGATCTAATAAAAAATAAAGCTTTCGTAGTTCACATTACTTTCACATACTCCTTAATAAACTCATTTATTATCTTATAGAAGAAGTTATACCACAAAATAATCTCAACATTGAAACATCTAATTTCCGAGTGCCCAAACATAAAACCATGATGCAACAACCATTAAGAATTTAATGTACATTACTCTTTCTGTATCATAATACAATTTCATAATACCGATATCGGGCCCTTACCCATTATACCGTATAATTAAGGTCTAACGACTATTATATCTATGGCGACTATAAAACAAACGCATACAGAAATTGGAGATCAACACTTATCTTATTACATAAAAATTATACGCTTAAGGGTCTACGTCTACTTGAACGTAACGCTGTGGTGTCTAAATTTCATAAAATAAAAAAATACAACGGGTTGCACTCCGGGAGTGCCGGTAGAAGTGAAAACTTGAAAATTAACGTTGTGCATTTTTGATATTTTGGAATGGTTAGGGAATAATTTTGCACGAATTGCTTTAATTATCAGTATAAAAGTACTATCATTTATGTGGTAAAATACAATATTCATTTATTGCGCTATCGTACACAAACATGACAATTCTCCCTCCGTCTTACGAATTTTCGATCAGGTCACATGTCCTGACGCGAGTTTGACAATTCTCCTTCCGTCTTACAAATTTTCAATCAGGTCACGTGTCCTGACGCGAGTTTAAAATTTTTTACCCATTACAAAAAGTGCACAACGCCGCTAAAGAAGTTTTCACTTCAAAAATATATCAATTTTACTATTTTTATTTTTTAAATTTTGTTGAAATAATAAAATAACTAAAGACCTGAAAGAGATTAATGTGCTCGATTGGTCTAACTTGGCACTAAATAGGAAGGATGGCGCACTTCAATGCCGGACGCCAAGATTCACTTTGGGTGGCTGAGTCAGCGAACTAAGTAAATAAATTTGTTAAGGTTTTTATGCTTGGCAATAATCAATACGACACATACATACTACCTATAATTGTTATTTTTCTATGACCAAATCAATCAAAACGATAAAATGTTTACTAGAGATACAGTCTTCATCTTCTTCTCATAGCCAGTTACACATACTGATCGGTAAACAATTAGCGAGGTTAAGTAACGTTGGGTGCGGTCAGTCTATAGATGGGTGACCGCTTAGTGGTATTTCATCTGAGCGTTTCCGTGCTTCGGAGGGCACGTAAAAAGTCGGTCCCGGTTGTTGTCAAATTGACAGCAGTCGTTAAGTCGCGGCAGAGGCCTACGGGCGGCTTGAACAACTCTTGACAACAGGTTGGCCAATAACCACACGAAAAGAAGAAGAAAAGAAGAAGAAGAGATACAGTAAAACTAATATACTACTGTACTAGGAATAATTCGCATAAATTTTACAAACATAGGAACAGAAGACACAAATAACACCCAAGCTCGAAAATCTATTTATTGGTAATACAATTTAAACTCACGTGGAATCAATTCAACCCACATCGTTTAACTAAAGGTTGTCGTAAGCTGACCATTTTAAAGACTGTCCTCACCACACAACAAATATATTCATTATAAATACAAAAACATTATACTTTAAGATGTAATAACGAAATTATATAAAACATAAGTTCGCATTTAAATTAAACTACAATATACGGATTTTATCGCGTTGTTTATTTGACACTTTATTACAAAATTTTGAAAAACTGTTACACTACTATTACTATTAAACTTTACTAATTTTTAAGCTAATTAAATTATTTAAACTATTAAAACTATTTATACTATTACTATACTATTTATATTTATGTTTACACTTTCCCCAACGTTTCGGTTGCTTTTCAGCAGCCATGGTCACGGGGAGACTAAGATGGTAGTTGTCTCAAAGTTCAAAATTATAAGTTCGCAGTTAAAATAACTAATCAGCAACATACGAAACAACCACACACACATCGTTAACGTAATGATCTCGCATTCTATAATACGGACACACGCATTCAAGTCTCTTCCCAAACTATTCTCCCATCAACCGCACACCGTGCACCGACACCCTTACTTTATCATATTCACTTAACAAGTCCATCAGAGTCTATAAAGCGTAGGTTATCCGCTAACAACTTCCTAATACGTGCCCGGGAGAAAGCATATGACATCGCACCATTATTTGTGATGCAACACTTCATAATATGCCCTCTTATGGGTAAGGGCTCATGAGGACGGGATTTCAACATTATTGGGAGATGCGGCCCGCATTACTGCTTGTTAATACACTGTGTACCTTCTATTTATGACATGATTATGGTATTGAACTTTCTATCAAGAGGTTACGGGCTTCACAGCTATTCTTTGTCTTTTATGGGGATCCAAGTCCTAATAAAAGACTTTATTTGAGAGCAAAGTAATTATTTATCTATTGTTTATATAAATACATAGTCTTATGCCTGTATCCCAAAAGCGGTGTATTACACCTATATTTCGCCGTCCATGTTTTGGTCACGTGTCGTAGAGGACGTCTATTGCTATCAGACCCAGTTCCAGTCTCCATGATAATTTCTTAACCACAAAATCCAGTAATACTCCGCCTCGATCGTTTACTAAACCATTTACAAGACCATATTTAGTGTGATACTTATTCAGTTATTTGTAAGAGTCTCAGATCTCTATATATATTCATAGTCAACAAAGACATAAATACAATATTCAGCAACAATGCTATATGTCCTACAATAATTCTAACATAGAAACACATTTGTATACCAAGCTTATCCAACCTAGATCTAAATAACATCATTCACATAAATAGAGCAATGCCATCGGAACGACAACAAATGAACACCCAGCCTTATATCGATAACGTTCAAGAACCAAGTGAAAGTCAACAGTGTGAACTAGCGTTTTATAAAAAAAAACTAATGTCAGATACAGATGGGTTCAATGGTATTCGATTTTGGAACATTCAAACTTTATCAAAGTCAGAATCTTTCAAACTGGTTATTACCTATCGATAAAATATTTGTTTAAGACGAAAGTTCAAAATGATGTTCCAATTAAACGAGGCCTACACATTTTCAATACGTTGTCCTCATTGTAATGTTTTCTGACCAAATGGAGATATAAGCCGGTAAGACTGCAGAATGCAGCATGATTAAAGCAAGCGAACTATGCCAGGATCAGAGTGATTGGAAATACGTTGAATCTATCTATACTAATATAATAAAGCTGAAAAACACACACAAACACACACAAAAACTGTTAGTATTCTTATTTGAACGGATTAATATCCGTCGGATTTAGCATTTGGTAGTCCAATTCTTAAGACTGCCCCGAGCGTAAGACAGAATGACAGAGCTCGTGCGGCGCATATTCAAAACGGCGCGCGGCCGCCATAGTAAAATTGTATGGAGAATTTGAAGTGCTTTTTTGATAAATATGTATCTTTATTGTCAACCAATAACTTAATGATTTGGGATGGACATATTGTAATATAACTATTTATGTTTCGTTTAAGTTGTAAAATAGGATAGATTTCTACTGTTATAATCTAAAAATCACGTAACACGAGCTTACGTTTTTGCATTTTTCGTGCAAATTTACGTAATTTTGTAGGCGAAAATATTATTTTCAGTTTTTTACACGGATTAATTGTAAAGACATTAATTGTTATAGTAAATGTATATTTTATATTCGTATTAAACAAAAAGTGTTGATTTTATTCACTTAACTGTGACCGCCTGTTTTGGCACATTACGCTCGGCGCAGTCTTAATGGTATTATAACATCGCACTACGAGCCACTGGAGCGCACCAGTAATCATTAATGTAGGTAAAACCACGAGGACAGTCTGTAGTGTATATAATGAAGGTAGTCAAAACTAGAGCAAATTAATCAATCTGAAACCTCACATGGACGCCACAATTAATGACGGGAGGAGGATAGTGGCCACCTTTCTTGCCAGAGATTAATTGATGTGGTAAAATTAGCTACCAAGTAAAACTAGGATTACACATTACGGAACAACTTTAAACGTACTATGTTGTTGCTACTTTCAACATTGTATTACAACAGAGAGCTATCTATTAACAAAGGATGGAAAAGAGAAAGATGACTCAATAAGAAAGTGATTGCTAAGAAGGCCTATAGAAAGAAAGAAAGAAAGAAAGAAAGAAAGAAAATACATTTATTTGCAGCAGAATTATGAACTAAATACATCAAATATATACTATAGGAACCAATAGAAGAAAATAGGTACTGCGTTCATCAAAAAAACCTGAGGTAAGAGCAGAAACGCGATAAAAGAATGACTGCCTCGGTGGCGGCGTTGAATGAGACTGTTATGCACGAGATCATTGGTTTGATTCCCAGGTCATGCAGAATTATGCTGCAAGGGTTTTTCTGGCAAGCAATTCTAAGTAGATGTATGGAGCCTGGGACTGCGCCTGTTAGACGGCATCATGCTCGCCCATTATTTTGTGATACCTAATACTAAAGCTGGTGGAATTATGGTGTGATATACTCCTACCTATATCTGTGGGAATAAGCGAGACTATGTGGATTAGGTGCACCATTTGTTTATAACCAGCTTTATCATAAAGCCCGGCAGACGGTAAACGGGCTGGCGTTCTATTACGTTATACAAAACAAGTGAGAATCGGCAATTAATTGCCGTAAATCTTACGAGTTCGGAAAAATGGTTCAAGTAATATGCAAAGGTCACGTAATACCACGTCAAAGGTCAAAGGTCATAGTCATTTCGGGGCTATATCACCTATGCTGAGTCGAATGGCGTTGACCGCGAGTCTCTAGCTCTTATGGCTTTTGAGTTGAAAGTTGTATAACAGACAGATGGACGAACAGACGGACAAAGCTGCTGTATAAGAGTTTTTTCGAACTCCAAAACCATTGTTAGCGTAATGTAGGGGTCATAAACTTCTGCCTACCCCGATAGAAATATAAGCGTTAGACTTTATATGTGTATGAATGCTTACCTCAACAACATCCTTGAGCATAAACCGCCTGCGCCGGCGGCGTCTCCTCGGCGCCGGCTCTGAATCTCGCTCGATACCCTCATCATCCGTATCGGCACGTCCACCTTCCGACGTCTCTGAACCTTCAGATAATACGCCGCACTCTTCATCATCATCTGTTGAAACAAATAAACTAATTATAATATATAATAATATCAGCCCGGTTTAAACTCTACTACTGCTGAGCATGGGCCTCTCCTCAGTGTGAGAAAGGTTAGGCCATAGTCCACCACGCTGGCCCAGAGCGGGTTGGTAGACTTTATATATTCGAGAACATTTTAGAGAACTTTCAGACATGCAGGTTTCCTCACGATGTTTTCCTTCACCGTTAATAAAAAATTTAATATTTAAGTTTTGTGGAGGATTTAATCTATTTACTTATTTTTAAACTACCTAATCTCAATCCAGTTTTGTCAAATTTTTTTGGTGTTGAGATAGTAGTTCGGTGTTACGATAATAATTATGATGGCATATAGATTGAACGGATGTCTTGTCGATCGCACATCTAATGAGGCTTTCGCTTACTTAACGATTTATCATCAATCATTGAGTACCACACGATTACATAGATAATATGTCAATATTCTTATATAATAAATTTATATAAGACGCCACTAGACAATAAATAAAATAACTAGAAGCTTTAATAAAAGCTCATTTTATATCTTACAGTAAGTACTTTACTTTATACCAACTATGTCTCCGGATATTAAAATACTTGTCCTTTGTAAACTCCATTGTATAACAGAAGGCTTTCCAGCACAAAGGGTGATATTGGTATGGCTTTATACAACATTATGTAGCGTCAAAGGTACGAAATAGTTTCTGTAAACATTGATATAATACGCGTGTATAAATCTGAGATGTATTGTGAAGGGATTACCTATTTATTTCAAATAGAGTGAGAATGTTTGTATCTTTGTCTAATCGTACATGTTATAGAAGCACTTTTTATAAGACATACTTATCAATTTACTTGAAATGTGCTATTTTTATTACATACGTAGTCGGCATTATAAATACGACTCGTCTGATAAGCAAGTAACGGTACTCATAAATGATACCTTTGTCACATATAAACAAATAAATCTAGGAAGTGTATTGTTTGTAAGTTTTCGACTCTGGGGAATGCAAGTCATATCATAGGCTACATGAAAAATTTAATATCGACAGTATAACTTCCCCTTAAAAATTATTTGGCTACTAATCATATCTTGAGTGGGATTATTTCAGACTGTTTACTCTGAGTTAGAGCAAGAATGCTGACTGCCCTTAATGCAAGTTTAAGACTTTTGTCTAAGTAGCGATGTCCACAATTGCACAATTGGACAATAAGTGATTACGAAATTTCTGAAAATGTATAACAGCAATATTAACAATATCTATATTCGTATTTAACCTCAGCAGCCGCCACGTGTGGTCTCGTTGCGCAGCGCACGATCACGAGCCGTCACCTACTGTCACATCTATCGGCGCACTATCGACAGCGTCAGCGCGTAACGATGTTGCGCAGGCGCATATCTGCGCGCGCTTTGTGGCGCCCGCGCCGCGCCGAACTCTTGACATTGGTCACGGCGTAATGACTCAATACTCAGTTTCGAGTGTACGGAATTGAGTAGGGCTGCTTATATTGTTATTAGGGAATTATAGATAGGTTTAATGCTATTATTTAAGATTTTATCTGAACTGCTTGAGGTGGCGCAGCGGAAGTAAATGCGACTGCTGTCCATGAGATCTCGAGTTCGATTCCCGTATTGGACAAAGTGTTAAGGGATATTCATAAATAAATTTTCAGTAGCAGCACAGAGTTCAGCACCGTGGTCGATAATAATAATATAATAATATTCCATCACATACACACAACACCATCTAGTTCAAACTAAGCAAAGCTTGTACTATGAGTACTAGACAATGGATAAACATACATAATATATACTTCTTTTTGTGAATACATACATATTATACATAGAAACACCCAGACCAAGACAAACATCCATGTTCATGCACACAAATGTTTACTAAAAATAAAGTTAGCGAAATATGGGTATAGGATACCCCTCTACCCTACTCCTTTGGTGATAAAAGCGTGAGATTATGTATCTATGTGTGATAATAAATAATTAATCTAAGACAAACGGTCTTGATTAAATCTTATAGTAGTTATCCAAATGACCATAGATAGAAAGAAGTCTATGAATATAAATGACCATAGATTCCTTCAACAAGCCTCTTTATTAATGATGTCATTGTCATAAACAATAAGGCCTTCGAACACACCATAGCCAACGGCAAGCTATAAACGTTTGGCAGCTATAGATACGTCAAGATGTACTTTATTTTATAGCTGATGTTTAAGTACTAAACGTAACGATTTGATATACCGACGCAATTTGCGATTTGTACCGCCATCGGCGGATCGTTAAGGTATTGTCATTAGTATTGACATTGGTCACAGACTAATGACCGATTTAAACGTTCATTGAAATCAGTATAGCACTGCAAATAACTATAACAAATATTCCATTTTGATTTTATACATATGTACATACACTAGTTTCTGATCGTTTGAATCCCACGAGGACACATATAGAGATAAAATATAGCTTATATTTTGTAGCCTTCTATCTTGATATGGGTAAAATTTGGAGACAATTAGTTTCGCATTTATTATGTTTTTATAAATAATAATTTATTTATTAAATATTATATACATATACATTTTAAGTCATCAGTTACCGTTTCAAAATCGTATTTATATTAAATATTAGCTTTTGCGCTCGGCTCCGACCGCGTGGTACCTACATCAATAAAAAGTAGCCTATGTCCTTCCCCAAGTTTTAAACCATATCTGTACCAAGTTTCATCTGAATCGGTTGAGCGGTTTAGCCGTGAAAAGGTAACAGACAGACAGACAGACAGAGTTACTTTCGAATTTATAATATTAGTAAGGATAAGGATAAGGATTGGACGTTTTCCAAATTTCATTGTGCCATTTTAAACTTTTCAAATACTCGAAAGCTATAATTTCTGCTCTATTTATATTTAAATAGGAGACACACCTTACCTATAGATTATGAAATAAAAGTATAAGAAAAAGATTTGAGTAACAAATTGTAACATACTGCCCGTTGACAAAATTTTTAATAAGCACACAAATTGAAATTTAAATTTCGAACTAGAACTTAGCATCCATAGTCCTTTTACCGATCGATCGATTCAATCAACTTCTATAAAGCGTGTTAGCTTTTCGACAGCCCTATAACTGTTATTATATTTAGATATCACGATTATATTTATAGATAATATGATTTTAATTGAGTAGGCCGTGGGCGGCTGTAGACCTTCGTCGAGTGTCTCCGATTATTTTACAAAACGCATCGTGACATCGGAACTCCATCTAACATTTTAATAATTCATACTATCTACTCAATAATAATTTACAAATGCACAAACACACTTTCGTGTCCGTTAGTTTGTCCTTCTTTAACGCAGCAACAGATTGACATGTTTTTTGCAGACAGACAGTTTTTGGGTCGGATAATGATATTTTCCTTCTTGTAATACCGAAAATAATGCACTTTTTATAGAACAGATCTTTATAAACAAAGAAACAAAGGTGAAGGTAAAAAGGGAAAACTATCGGGTAAAAATTAGTATCTAATTCTCAGATTAAAATTTTTAGTTTAGAGCAAAATGATGGATTGGAAAGTCATCTTCGAGTTTATGATAGATGGAAAGGTAAATTTTATTATGTAGATCTTTGAATATAATAGGAGATGAAATAGTAAATAAGTATTATTTAGCGGTGACAGATACAAAATGAAGTAATTTTCTTCGTTTCAATAAAGCATGGAATCAGCCCAGTTTCAAAAATTATATTCCTAATGTTTAATAGTAAGTTTTAGGCTTTTATTACTCATAGTCTTTAGATTTCCCGACGAAAGAAAAATTTATAGTGTAGCGTAGAGAGTTTCGAGAGTTGAAAATGTTGTAATTAAAATACTCTAATATCTTTGGATATGCCTATGCGATGTCAAGAAAGATAAAACATATATGTATTTAAGTAACTTTAATATCCAAAACATTACTTCATCAAGTAAAACTCTTACTTTCGTAAACGATAAATGTAAACAGTTTTAAATTAAGTCATTACTGGCTGGACAGTAGACAAATAGAGGTCGTACGTATGTTTAAAAGTGAATAAATGAGTGGGCCAACAATCAGTAGCTAGTCGCCACATTTAACTGGTCAATAATAAGCTTTCATCAGTTATTGATGATGAAGGTTTCGGACGCACCAAAGGAGGCTACATATAGTTTTGAAAAAAGAGCAATGCACTTGGGATCGTCTTTGCTGTCTTTGGCCTCTTTTTTATTTTAGAAACAATCGCAGAGTGAGTTGGTTATACGGACATTTTTTTACCTTTTCAATCTGCTTCAATTCCGAATTTCAAATATTCAAAAATGAAATCGCTGCCAGTGTAAGGCCTAAAAATTTCCTTATTCCAAAATAAGGCTGGCAATCCCAATCATTGCAGGAATACTATAGGAATATAAGGTTGTTTATCTGTGATTTTATGTAGAGTGGATGATTTTTTAAAGAAGAACATGCTTTTTATGCTCATATCTTTCACAATAATCAGCCAAGTAGTAAATCATACCTAGTTACCTTTTCGTTTTGTAACAACTATAATATCTACTTAGTTAGTGAATATAATAGATATTATATGAAGGATAGACAATGGCTCTTATGTCCGTTAGTTAAACCATACTTATTATAACTAGTGGCTATAAAGTATTCTTCCTATACAAACACAGGTAACACTTAGGTAATAAGTAAATTGTTAGTCGTCCAGCAACAAACTTGTAGAAGTATCTCGTAAAGTACGTATACATCCCGTGAATAGCCTATTCAGTATATGAAAGCTAAGTATATGAATATCGATGTTTACTGGCATTATGTCAGCCATAGTACAATAGTTGTATTTGTCAAATTGTATTTTTTTTATTTGCCATTTCGATTGCAAACATACATAGTCTTATGCCTACACCTCCAAAGACATAGGCTAGAGGAGACTAGAGGTGTATTGCAATTATATTTTATCAATGACGAGCTATTGCCCGCGGCTTCGCTCGCGTTAATTTATAATTTGACAATCAATTCGGGTTGTACTCTGCTTGTAATAATATAATTCAATCATGATTCGAAAGAAACGTGGCGCCATCTATTATCATAAGAACGTTATTACTGTTTTCCTCGGGAACAGTATTTTTTTTCGGGATGAAAGGTAGCCTATGTCCGTTTCTGTACACCTGACAACGTATATGCAAAATTTCAGCATGATCGGTTCAGTGGTTTAGGCGTGAAAAAGTAACAAACAAACAAACTCATTTTCGCTTTTATAATATTAGTTAGGATTAGGATGGTGAAGTCCCACGTAAGGAAGATCCTATAGCCATACCAGGTACAGTTCCAGTCTGTGCTAAAACAGCAATAAGTCTCAGTAGCCTTATATGTTTTACTATTTCGCTTTTACGTATAGCTTTAGAGTAATTTTGTATTACTTCATTAGGTACTACACAATTTATAAATATAATAACTAGTATATAACATTTCTTATTTTGGATGTAGCAGCGATAGCCTAGTGAAAAACCGTTGGACTGCCACGCAGAGGTCTCGAGTTCGAATCCAAGACGCGCATCTCTGACTTTTCAAAGTTATATGCGTATTAAATATTTAATTATCGCTTGCTTTAACGGTGAAGGAAAACATCGTGAGGAAACCTGCATGTCTGAGAATTTTCCATAATGTTCTCGAAGATATGTGAAGCCTGCCAACCCGCACTAGGTCAGCGTGGTGGACTATGGCCTAACCCTTCTTATAGTGAGAAGAGGCCCGTGCCCAGCAGTGGGACAGTTTAATACAGGGCTGATATTATTATTATGTATTCTTAATTTAAAATACAATAACAGTATACAGACCGGTCAGTTAATACTATTTTGTGCATAAAGTTCTAAAATAAAATAAATAATAATTTACGAACTTTAAATATGGAACACATCTTTCCATTATACCCTCAAATACATGTAAATAATAATAACCTACATGTCTACAACAAAATCACATTACTTTTTATCCCAACCATACCTTTACACAAGAACCAAACTGCCCTACTGAATATTTTTGTTCAACGACCAATAAACGAAACAATAGCGGCTCTAAGTGGCAATCACTCAATCACTGGAGTCCCAAAATAATTTGATTGATGTGAAACATAACAAGACCGAAACATCAGGTCAAAACATTTTTTATTTGTGAGTTTTTGTTCTAACGTGGTCAGTGGACCATTATTTTGTTCGTCAAAAAAGAAAATAACGCTAGTTATTGACTGCAGCGGTTAAATGGTCATCTTGCAGCGTCATGTGTTGATGGTTCGATCCCCAAATCGATATATTAATGTCAGAAGCAAAAATAAACTTAAGCTACTCAAATAATAACGCTTTTAGCAAAAAATATGACTTCAAAAACACTGAAAAAGTAAGAAATAATATTCAATTTTTACCTCGTCCTAACCAATCTAATCTTACACTATTGCATAGACTTTCAAAATTTAGCTGGTGGGGGACTTTTTTTTTAGTAATTCCCTACCGAGGAATCTGAACGTGGATAATATGCAAGTTTCACAAGTAACAGTCGCTGAGCTTCTTGAAATATTATCTGCCTACATTGATAGGTGAAGTCAAGACAACATTTTAGTTCTTAACTATCGAAAGCAAATAAATTTTCGTGGACCCCCCCGCTTACGAATCTTGAACCCCCATTTTTTTGTCATGCCAACGTAGACTGTCGAGTCTCCCGTGGACCCCTGGGGGCCCACCTGGACCACTTTGGGAACTAAGGACTTAAACGGAGGTTGGCGCCAGATTGCAGGCTCTTTTGCTAGTGAAAAGTAATTTGTGCATAAATAAAAAAAATAACAGGCCGAATTCAAATACCTCCTTTTTAAAATCATTTAAAATTAGTATGACAAATTATTTACGTTTGTCATTGACGCTGATTAGTCGCAATTTTATCTTCTGGTGTTGAGTGCGATTGACGTGATATCACACCATATAAAGTTATTTTATAATAAGCATAAGTTCAATATGATTGTAAGCAGTTACCTTAGTCTTTGAATACTTTAATTATTGCTTTGTGAATGTACATGTTACCAACCACACACAAAGTGAGTTACAATGTTACCAACCTAAGGCACAACAACTATAGGCTGTAAGAGTAGAGCACCTTCCCTGCATGCTCTGGATAATTCATATACCATAGGTGCACAACACAATGTTATAAGACTGCGTTCTTCTACATACCTTTCACCAGACGAGAGCAAAAACAGCAAATCTTCTAATAAAAATAAATAAAGCTATCCACACCCTTCGACGACGATAACATCCAAGCCCTATACGGACCTCATTGCATAATGAGACTAATATTGTAACAAAAGCACCGTCAAAATGGCTTCCTCCTAACTAAAGTTAGCTAATACATTCTTCCTCCACTTCCTTATAAGCCATTTAAATACTATCAAACAGCTTAACTGCAACCATAATTTCTCCACTTATGTTAATAGCTTATGCAAATAAGAGAGTTCTACGTAACGGAGTACCGAGAACTCCATTGAAACTAAGCCTACTTGTTATAAAAGTCTATTTAACTTTGTATCTTACATTAAGATATTTTACAAAAGAATTGACGAATGAAAGTTCAGTTGGTTAGATTCGAATCTTTCTAGCTTTTATGTCTATTTGTTTTTGCATAAATAAGGTGAAAAAACAGATTCAATTCAGGTAAAATATTGACGAATGTATAGGCTTAATCCTGAAATTAACACTCAATTAACAACGGTCCATTTATTGAAGAGATTTTGAGATGTGAAATGCCATCGCCATCACCTACCTATAAAACAGAAAACTTACATTTATTAAAGAATGGCCATATATTATGAAACGGGATTAAATATAATGACCACCAAAAATAATAATAGCGCAGCAAAATATGCTTACTAAAACATATCATAACGAGCACTTATACGCCTCAAATCACTGCATTCCGTCTCGGAAGGGTTAGGTTATGTTAGGTTCCTTGTTAAACCCACCCAAAAATAGGAGCCCCGCTAAGCGGGGCTCCGTCGACTTAGTTTGATCTCTTTAAATATATTTTGCTGTGCAGTTTGGTGATCATTTACTATTTTTGACTGATATATTTTACTATATCTGGTGATAAGTTAAACATAAGCCTTATAAAACTGTCGCCTGAAGTTACATGTGTATTACGATTATAATGTAATACATTATTTAAAGGCTATATTTATGCTAGGCTATAAAAGCTAAGGCACGCAAATAAAATCAGCAATCTAAACAGATGATGGATGTACGTATGTTTCCATTGTAATAGTTTGTAATGAGTTATACAATTATGTTTGTACAATAATTGCCTATTATTGATTTACACTTTTGGTTTCATTGTAGGAATAATGATTTAGCACTTGGCGCTAAACTTACAATGAGGATATCGAAGTAACATTGCTATAATCAAAATATTAAGTGGGTTACATCTCTCGTATCCCAAGCTCTCAGTATACTTCAAAGATTTCACTCGACATCGGTAGGTAGGAATTAAAAGCTGAGATTTTGCCCCCATGGAAAGAACGCGAGTTATAAACATACAACTTGTTTACTATCACCATAAAATATTTAATACCCGGTATTTTAGAAGTTATGTTTGTTTGCAAATAAATAATTCGTGGTAACTAACGACGAATTACAGCTTGCTAGTCATATTACGTGTTTACTTGAACACATATTATGTAAACGAATAACTGTTAGTATCCTAACTACCTAAATAATATTATAAAAGCGAAAATGAGTTTATTTGTTTGTTACCTTTTCACGCCTAAACCACTGAACCGATCATCCTGAAATTTGCATATACGTTGTCAGGTGTACAGAAATGGACATAGGCTACCTTTCATCCCGAAAAAATTACTGTTCCCCAGGAAAACAACAATAACGTTCTTATGATAATAGATGGCGCCACGTGTCTTTTGAATCATGATTGACTTATATTATTACAAGCAGAGTACAACCCGAATTGATTGTCAAATTCTAAATTAACGCGAGCAAAGCCGCGGGCAAAAGCTAGTATGTAATAAACCTAATAATAAAATAAATAATTAGAATTAGTTACTAGTCCACTTCGTTGACACGCTAATACTAGGGTTTCATGACTGAGTCAGAATTTCACACTGTGAGCTAATATCATGTCATATAATAAATAGACGCGAACTCATTACGCAAGCCCTGCGTCTGGCGTCCTGGTACTCGCACCGTGGTAGCTCCGAACAACTATGCAGAGATTTATTCGAGAGCGCGCGGCGCCAATTATGACGACACCAGTCTCATTTTATGAGAGCCTGGTAGCCATGGCAATATGATGTACATTTATTTTCCTTGAACTAAATTAAATAAATAAATAAATTATGGTACGGAAATCTTTTCTCTGGGTCTTGGCTGTATTATATATCAAGTTTATAGGGAAGCTTATTGATTTATTAATATTATCAATATATCATTAACTGTTAATCTAGTAAGTAAGCTTAGTTAAATTATTATATGTTAATAAATTCTTCTAAGTTAATAAATCCTGGAACTAGTGTGACTAACTTGCTTGCGTAACTTACTTATTATTATTTTAAATACGAAACTGGAAGTATGTTTGTTTTTCTCTCACGCAGCAACGCAGCATTATAGCCGTAATATTCTGCAAAGTGATAGTTTATATGGCCGGAAGATGATACGATAAACTGCAAACGGTCGCTTAGGCAGCGACGATGCGATCGAGAATCATTCAAGCTTTGAAAATGAAGCCTTTACACATAATTGAAGTAATTTAATATTCCGAATACAAATTGTATCTAGAGCTCGATTATACTATATATGTATATATCGCTAAATGGAACGATTAACAATTAATCGCCGGTAAAAGCAATCAACGCTTTAAATACGAAGACGATTGTAAATACTGCGTGAAGCGATACGAAACATGTTTTCTTTGCATTCGTTTTACTTTAAAACAATTATCGAAATGTATTTTCGATGGCTCACATACCGTCATTATGTCTGCATACTAGATGCGTTAATCGGAAGTGTATCAAATCTACGTTTTCCTAACTATGCAAGGAGGGGACATCGACTACGTGGGTGCTTGGGCATAGCAGCACCCGCGAAGGGTAAATAGTGAGTGTAACTATGATATGAGAGGAGCTATGCCATAACCGCAACGGCCCGCGAACTAAAATTTTTACTAAATAATAGGTTTTCTTAAAGCTAGCACCTCTGCATATAAGTGATATACAGACTCTGGAAGCCAACCTATATCGCTGTAAATTTTTGCGCGTCTCTGGAATTGAATCCAGAATCTGACAATAGATAGCTTTACCTCCACTACTTACAAACGTATACGTACAAAAGGCATTTTTATTATAATATTCTAATTCTAAAATAAAACAAAAAATGGATATGGCTCACTCTACGTAAAACAATATCATATTTTGTAGCGGCAATTTTACCCACAGTTTTCATAATAAATCACATGTCAGTAACACGAACTCTTTTGTTGGGTAAATGGCAGTATCTAAACAATTCTAAACCACATATATTAAGCTTATAACTTTCCTCCATATACATAGTGTCACGCCTATATCTACAAAGGGACAGGCATATAAATAGCTATGGTATTAGGTCCTATATAATAATAGAGCGCGCGTGTATTACCATTCCTTTAATAAAATAAAAGTATACATATATTAGAGGCCTTAATTTTGACTGTGACAGTAACATTTTAAATTGGTGACAATTAAAAGAAAATTCTGTGTAAAAGTACTGGAAAAGACGAGCTTTCACTAATAAAGTAATGTTTTTGATTATAACAAGAGCGATACGCCACGAGCGTAGTAGATGGAAATCTGTCAATCTGCTTACCCTAGACGAAACAGGTGGTGTTTTATGTATTTTGGACAACTACTGTATACTATAACATTATAATTCGGAGAAAAGAAAATGGTATGTCATTGCATGCTGACAACATTTCACATCTCTGTAAACGATATATTTAATTAACAAATAACTTGATAAACCTATTATGCAATTTGTTATGGATATGATAAGTTATATCTATAGCAACTGTCCTTGAGAATAGAACATAGAACAGATCGCGAATTAATTGGAAAATGATAGCTAGTTGCACATAAACAAACATATTTATGTCACATTGGAAAATAAATAAATTTTCATATTTTATTTATTTTCCAATAAATAAAATATGAAAATAACATCCCTTTAACGCACATGCACGTAGAGTATGGCACTCAGCAACATCTTTATTATCCAGTGACCCGCGGCACACATGACAGATTTCAACACACGTAATTATAGTCGTAAGGAAACTCGCATTCAAATTACTTTTCCAATCGCATTACACACTATGCCATTTCCTAGTATGGCATGGAAACAGACTATTAAAACGGCTCGGGCGCACAAAAAGCTTCGAACTCGGAAACATCGCAGTATGTAATAGGTTTCTATAGAACGCGCTGTATGTAATGGCCCGTGTAACTTGAAACACTATCTGTTAACGGTTGTGTGGAGGTTTCTTTTGAAGGCGATAGGAACTACTTTGTACTGGTGGGAAACAGCAAGAGATATTTCCTAAGGCGCCAGATATATGGTCCATAATCTGATGGAGAGTGGCCATCATAGCCGATTGCCTTATTGCATGCATACATAGACTGAAGCCAATGTTCCTATGGCAAGCAGAGTGTATATGTATATCATATCATGTTTCAGTTCAGTTTCATTAGATCCCACGCAATAGGGAGCGAGCCAATTGCCGTTTACTGGGCATAGTAGATACTAAACTTCGTGCTTGACAGAAAAGCCCAATAGTACCTTGTCCGACCAGAGATTCGAACCTGAAAACATACGCACAGCATTTTCATTTACTATCGCTCCACCACGAAGGCAGTAATTATGCCGTCAAAAAAGATAATTACGCAAGATGTTGACCACGGGAATACTAATACTACGTTATTATCTGTCTGCATATTTATCATCTATACTAATATTATAAAGCTGAAGAGTTTGTTTGTTTGAACGCGCTAATCTCAGGAACTATTGGTCCGATTTGAAAAATTATTTTGGTGTTGGAGAGCCTATTTATCGAGGAAGGCTATAGGTTATATAACATCACGCTGCGACTCACGGGGGTGGCGCAGTAACGATAAACGCGGGTGAAACCGCGGGAACATCTAGAATCAGAATAAAACGAAATGTTCAGCTATTAAAAAATTGAATAGAATATTCTATTTGTTATGTTAGTACTAATGTAAAAGCATACGATTCGCTAGCGCGCTTGCTTGTAATCGGTTACCGTAGCTTATGAGTACTATCACACTCATACGTCGCCAACCGTTCAAAAAGAACAGCGGTTTCGCTTTATTGCTAATGCAAGACACAAATATCTGGTCTAGTCACCCTGCTGACAGCGCAGCCCTTCCTTAAGGAACACGGCAACCCAATACACAGCTAAAGTGTTACGTTACTCGTGTATGTCCATGATTGAACAATCACCCTTGATAGATTAGAAACTAGTCGTTGAGGAAACAAAATCGATCCAATGTTCCTTTTACGGGCGTCGTCGGTTAGATAACTGTGGTCGGCTAGATAGAAATTTACCAGATCTGCCAACGAACAACATATGAAATAAGCGGCTAACTATGTATACTCCCACGGAGTCGTTGAAACGTACCAGTTTTGTTACTATGTCACGATACAAGGCTGCGTATTGAGCAAAATTATGAGGATAATAACTGCCACAATTGTGTGGGAACTGTTTGTATATAATATTACCAATACCATGTTTAATCCTTGCACGAGTAGCTGCGAATGTTCTGGGTTTGAATCTAATAAAAAAAAATTGTGTAATCCACAATTTGTTGATCTTAATGTTCTTGACGGAGTTGTTTCTCTAGAAGTATAAGATGAAGCACGGATGACACTGCGTGCTGTGGGTTCGAACCTCTTAAAAAGTTGTGTGATCCACGAAAGGTTGTTTCGAGTTTGGATGTTTTATTGCCGTCATTTGAGAGTTTCATAAAGTCCCCCGCGACATAAGAATTATTCTTAAGCGGAAGCAGTGTTTTCTTTTTAAAGAGTATCCAATATTTTTATGTTTTCTCATACGCCCGCTGTATGAAATTCCTAATAAAACATTTTAATAGCCTAGTGGGAAACCGTTGGACTGCCACGCAGAGGTCTCGAGTTCGAACCCAAGGCGCGCATCTCTGACTTTTCGAAGTTACATGCGTATTAAATAGTTAATTATCGCTTGCTTTAACGGTGAAGAAAAACATCGTAAGGAAACCTGCATTTCTGAGAGTTCTCCATAATGTTCTCTTAGATATGTGAAGTCTGCCAACCCGCACTAGGCCAACGTGGTGGACTATAGCCTAACCCTTCTCACAGTGAGAAGAGGCCCGCGCCCAGCAGTGGGACAGTTTAATACAGGGCTGATATTATATTATAATAACACTTATGAGAATGACTCCACGATCAACAGTCATACCTGTAAGCTGCATTGAAACTTCAAGTCTAAGAGAGAGTATGCTACATCATTTTACAAGTCCCAGACATACTTATCTCAACAAAAAACATGAAAAGAACATTCTCATCGCAGCGAGACCATCATCGCAATCTATCAAATGACCAAACAAAGACGTACAAGCCGGCTATTAATAACAATCTATATTATTGTGGTCATTGCAAGCGGACTTTCTCCACCGAACATGGCTTCACGCTACGAGATGTGGGTTACCAGCGGAGGAACACCAATATAAGGACCGTAATTGGATACAAGAATCTTGAAACGTGCGAATTATTTTCTGGAATATACGAGTACGCGTTTGGAGAAAATTGGTTGGATTTTTGGGAACACTTTCAAGGTTTCGCTTTATTCAATTAATGTCGAATTCGGAGGTTGATTTATACGCGCTAATTTTCCAAACTACTTAAAACGGCATCGTGCTTTCAGTAGAAAGATACATAATCTTCATAGTTTACTAATTAAACCCTGCCACGCTCCGTTGCGTCTGACTTTTAAATTTTTAATTACCCGTTCATATAGGAACTTCGGGATAAAATGAATATTAAACACTTTTATATAGTAATGCAACGTTGAGTGAAAAAAGCAAATGAATCCGTATATTACTTTTCGAGTTTTGCGGACACTAATGCGGAAGCAGATTTTTTAATTCATTGCTCCAATTTATTTATTATAAATGTTATATTTGTTTTAATTTATATATTTATTTATACATATATGTATATATACTCATCGTTTATAATTTACATGTAGATATATCTTAGGTATATTTCTGTGTATGTGTAGCTGATGTACGTCTGAGCGTTACCAAATAATATCAGGGTTGGTTTGAGGCATAAGCCGCAAACCAACAATAATCCTAAGTGGTAACCTCATTTTCATTATATATGTGCCTACTTTTCTGTTTTTTCTGTGAACCTATTAAAATATTCGTGTAATAATGTGTACTTATGTTTTGAAAATAAATATTTACTTACTTACTTAAATAAAATACTACTTACACTATATTGAAAAACAAACCCATAAGCTGTCGTAGCTATCGTAGGACTCAACGTAACCATGGCTTCTGAGACGTCAATACAACATTTTAATTGCATAACTTAACATTCGCATAAACCTAAAGCAATTTAATTGCCTTGTATTAACGCGATTTATAACACGATAATTGAATGGCCCTATTCAGATTCCCAGTAAGTATGTAAAGACAGTTCTATATAATACAATAATAAATTATGGTGCGAGCCATTGATTTCTATAGAATAACTACCCTATTAAAAGATGGTCCCTTTCTGTCGATTACTGGCAGCCAATACCAAGGACTTCTTTAATAAAAATAAAACTCGAAAGATAATAGGTTATCCCACTCCAGTGAATGTTTGTCACCGTTGGCAAAAGACATTCAGAATTTTGAGAGTACTCTTGCTTTCCGTTCTTTATTTAGTACAAATTGGATAAGTCGGGTGAGTCCCAAAACAATTAAGTACTTTAAGGTACACCGAAATACCATTGGAGCTGTAATTGTTTTATCTCTCAGAGGAGTTCGTGATCTTTTTAGCTCTTAGCCCGGAGTAGTGGAACAAGGAAACGTAGGCTTTCGAAATGTAATTCTATTCATAAAAAAGATACTTACCTTCTAAAAAAGAAATCATATATGTATACATGGAGATACAATAATGTATAATGGTAACCGTTATATTTATGCAATTTATACAAAGCCAGAGGCTGTAAGAAACATAGTACTTAATTTAAAGAGTTTACATGTTGGGATAACGTTTATTTCTAAAGGACTGACTGAGTCCCCTGAAAAGCAATTCAGATTTTATTTTACCTGGATTTAAATCGTATTTTTTAGTCCTCATACATTTGTAATACGTACATTATTTCGCAAACATCAGTCTATTACTGGGAATTTAAACAAACAACTATCATATCTTCCTTATTCCGAGTGTCAAATCCTTGACTAGAAATCCACTTAATCTCACCCACTCCATAAAACTATCGAGATTTGTCTAAACATCACCACAAAACATACTTACAATGAAACAAAACGATTGCCAATAGTAAAGCCTCTTCGATAATAAACCTATTTGTAAGTTATAACTCATCGCTATTTATACGACACTAAGCATTTTACGAGTATCCTCAATATCATAGGGCTCAATACAATTTATGGCGATACTTCGGAATATCACATGATACATGACATAAAATAATGGGTTATTCATCAATATTAAGTTATGCCTTGACATATATCTTCGAAAAAAAATTTCAATTGAGCCGTGCGCTTTACGGAAACAATACAGATGATTTATAGGATTAAGACAGCCGTTTAATTCTTTTCAATGAAAAAGCATTTCAATATATAAAAGCATCGGATTTAAATATTAATAATCTACATACATTATTACGTACACGCGTAATATTTCAAATGAACGGACAATAATAAAGTCCTACTTGAGACCTTAGAAAGAAGGAATGGAAAAACAACCGACACAACAAATATGACGTATGACAGGTAAAAATTTTCTTCAACTATAAAGAGAAATAAGGTGAAACAAAGGTAAAGGGAAGCAAATGAAAATAGTATCAAAAAAGTCAAAACGATAACAGCTAAATTGACAACAGATAATTGAGAAAAGTGCCCATTGTACTACAGTCGAAACCCAGGCTACTAAATGTACATCGATTTTTAGATCGTTATGTTTGTAAGTCAGTTACGTGTGTGATTTAAGTACTGAGCCTTACAAGACACAGAAACAGCCAGTTCATTGTTCGATTTAGTTCCAACCAAAGACGTCACAATAAGAAGTAGTAGTTGGATGCAATCATGGATCAATGTTCAATAAATTAATAAACAAAATATATCTTACAGTAAAAGAAGTAGACTCCACCTATTGCCCTCTTTATTCTTCAATTCTGCTGAAGATACAATTTTTATTGAGATTAAAAAGAGAGAACAGTTCATGAGCTCTTTTAATGACAATGAAGGCGGGTGCTAGATTCAATATAATAAATTGTTATATATCCTGGATCGAGCATTTTTATAAGGCAAGCTGGGCTATTAGGGTTATATAAAAGTGACAGCTCGGCATTATATTCTAACCCTTCATTATATTCTAACCCTGCATCGATATTCATCGATGACCGAAAATATAGCAAGTAAACAGAGTCATTCAAAGTGCATTTATTGCAAACTTTCTTCGAATTGAGTTATAAGTCAATTGTGAGCAGTGAGCTATGTGTTACTGCTAAACTAAACTCAGTAACGGTACTGCGTAGGGTGACCGTCAAATAGCGCGCTAAAAACGGGACTCGTCAACATTTTACCTTTACGATCAATTTAAACTTGCGTTTATCGTTCAATTTTGCTGTTTGTGTTAAAATAATACATATATTGGAGTTATTTGTGTTTAGGAAAGTTGTTTGATGGATTGTATGTTAACATCCTGTTCGGTATCCCGGTGCTAAAACCAGCTGTAGAACGTTAAAGTGTAAATAAAACACATGTTTATATGTTTGTTAACGCTTTTGCTTAAGCAATAAATGTGAAAATACAGTTTCAAACAGGATCTGGTAATAATATTGTTAACTAGCTGCAAACAGACTTGTATTGTGAATGTTTTGACTACATGAATATTTGAATGTTGTTTACAAGCTAGTAAGTAGTTAAACTTGCATTAGAATATCACGCGTATATTTTAATACTTCATGAATAGTTTAACGTTTTATTGTTGTCCCTATATGCCCTTTAAATGCGACGTGCTCGAATCGAACAGTCATGAGTAATATAGAAAAGATGGAAGCGTTTCTCTCGTTGTTAGATTTTTAATACGTATCGAAACGTGAGAAGACTTCGACTATGCCTCGGCGGTCCAAAGATTTTTTTACTAAAGTATTGCGTCCCGTAGTTATTCACAATTATAGTAAAATTAAATAGCAATTATCCTAACAGAAGTGACTGTAAAATTAAATGGGATTAAATATAATGACCACCAAAAATAGTAATTTCACAGCAAAATATGCTTACTAAAATATATCACAACGAGCACCTATAGACCTCAAATCACTGCATTCCGTCTCGGAAGGGTTAGGTTATGTTAGGTTCCTTCTTAAACCCACACAAAAATAGGCTCCGTCGACTTATTTTGATCTCTTTAAATATATTTTGCTGTGCAATTTGGTGATTATTTACTATTTTTGACTGTTATATTTTACTATATCTGGTGATAAGTTAAACATAAGCCAAATTAAATAACAACCAAACTTATATACACAGTGCCTGCGCTAGTGCATTTACTCCAATTGTGAACTATATGCATTTGCGCCTATTGCTATTTTTGTAGCTAAAAGTACACAAAATCTTCTGCCGTCCAAACCTTATATTCGTAAATTTTGTTATTAATTCCACTAGAGCGCACTTGGTATAAATGACCCATGTGGATCCTTTATTAAAATTATCAGAAAATATTTTGTTCTAAAGAAACGTTAAATGAATAGCCTGATACAATATCCCTACTTATAAATAATACATGTACAAACCGATAACAGTTTCAGCTGGGGGCCAGTATAAGCTCAAAATGGACAAATAGACCCATTATGTTCGCAGGTGCGAATCCGATAGCGTTTGCGATATCGCGACGTGACAACACAAAGGCAAGGAAAATGGAAAACGTACGAGAAAGCTTAGGATATCGGTGAATAATAAATATTAAGAAAAGTCAACTATCAATGGTTCAGGTGTGTATAACTTACGCTTATGATTATCGTGAGGTATCCGATTCGATAGCCATGCCGGCCAATGTTATTTGATTTTTACGTTCCTTTTTCGTGAGAGTGTCACATAGCCATTGTTTCCTTTTTTTCTTTTGAAAGAAAAACCGCTCGCCCTAGGAATATTTCCTGTGCCGCGGGGGTCTTTTTTAAATTTTTTTTTTATTGCCAGCAATATCAGGACACAGCAAATCCGCTGCCTACCGTGAAAGAAGAACTCTCTTTAAACCTCGTTTGAAGAAGGTCATATCATAGCGCTCGGGAAACACCGAAGCAGGCAGTTAATTTTCTATGTATAATATGTATGTATTTACAAAAAAATAAGTATATATGTATGTTTATCCATTGTCTAGTACCCATAGTAAAAGCTCTGCTTAGTTTGGGCTAGATGGTGTTGTGTGTATGTGGTAGAATATTATTATTATTATTATTATAATTTCAAAGCTTGCACGTACGTGGGAGAAATGATCTCTTTACAAACATTCAAACATTGGACACAAATAACACCCAGACTCGGAACAACAAATGTGGATCACACAAATGTTGGTCCCGTGTGGGATTTGAACCCACAACACTCAGCGCAGTGGCAGCGGCGAGGCGACCACTTAAACCACTACGCCATCCGTGCAGTCACTAATTGTAAAACTCCAATATCCTCTAAACCGCTGGTCTTGTGGAACTTAACGTGAATGATGTGCATAAGGTCACGGGATGGAATACTGAGTCCGTCTATCAAAAAGATATTGGATAATCTGACAAGAAATTCGTATTAGCAGTTCGAAAGCACATAAAGCCGTTAGTCCTGCGCTTAGTCGCTTTCCCGCACATACAGGTTGCTGTCCCATCATGCCGAGTATGAAAGTCAAAAAATAGGAGTGCACTCGTATTTGAAAACACACTTGTACACTATAACATCCCCATACGGAGATGTCCAGTATTCGTTAAACAATACAATGACCAAAATTCTAAATTCGATCTGAACCGATATAGAGCAAATGAGATATAATACTGTCGCTTCACCAGTGAAAGGGAAGAAAACAAAAGTATAAGCAGAGATTGCGGATCAATTACCGCGACAGCTCTCGAACATGACACGAGAGATGACTGATGACGCATCCCGGATGTCTCGCGGTACAAAGTGATTTATGAGAAAATAGATTACACGTCACATTATGTCTCCTTTACTTTGTATGCAGCTACTGCTTGTAAAGATGATTGCACTGACACCGCAATGATGCGAGCGGTGGCGAGTGGGCTTGATTCCCATACGGGATAACACTTTGAGTGATTCATAAATAGGTGTGCTGAGTCCGGGGTTTTATTGTGACTGCTTTTAAATGTTTGCAAAGTTACTCGATATAAAATTAGGATCAGAATAATTTTGAGATCTACTGGATTGGAGCAGTTTATCAGTGTAGGCATATGATCTTAAAACTTGCGAAGTGAATTGTGTTATTACCTTCTTAAGTTTACGTACATAAGTAATAAAAGTAAATAAGTTCAATTCTAAAATAATTTATTCATAAAATAACACTTATGAATAAACGTTAAAGAATGAGTTAACTGAAGTTACGTTTAGTAAGCTATAATACATAATGTACCTATAAGAAAACATGCGGCATAAGTATTCTTCAAAGCCATCATAATATCAGTTATAGCCATCGCGTGCCTTGATTTCTATACAATTTGCAACCATAGGTAATATATTATTTTTAAATAATCATAATTATGCTCTTAAAAAAATTGTAATTAGTAATGTGTCCAATGCTTTGCTTAGTTCCTAACTAAACATGAACGAGGGCAAATATCAGATAAAAATAAATAAGCACATACACGTCAATTAGATTCCCGTTTCTGAATCCAAACGATGGGCATATAAAATGCAGATTACCCATCATACACGGTGGGCAATTAAATTATCTACCACTTCCACATATTCAATATTACTAAAACCAATATTGCCAATCAGAGCTCTATTTTTATATTAATAAAGTTTAAAATAGTTTGTCGAGAAAATTTTCGAGTAAACAAATTCTAACGGCCCATGCAGAATGTGCCGCGAAATCGTCAAAATTTTATCTCGTTCGTTCAAACACACTTGGTAACATTCTTGATGACTGAGTAACGTTGTTATGTTACCGTGGTAACCAAACTGTCGGTAACATTACGATATGGTGTTACGAATAGTTCCGGAGTTAGATTGAATACCGTAATCTTTCATTCATTTTGTTTTACAATGTGTTTGATGAGTCGGTAGCATTCACATTCGCTGGGAATTCTCACGGTTTTTTCGCTTTCGAGGTTAGATGCAGATGCACTTTTAAGAGAGGCGGGGCATAGTAAGACTCTCGCCCTAGCCTAGTACTTTGCTCTAAATGGAACAGGCCGACTAGGTAAATACATCCATCTTATTGAAGAAGACCACTGTTAGGTATACCTTTTATAACAGTGGTCTTCTGTAGAGACTTCGCAAAATCTATAAGGGTGTACAAATCTATTAAAATCTATTTATATATAGCACGTTCTATTTTCTAAAAACAGACAGTGTTGTGCACTGGTTTTCCAAAATCAAAATATACTAGGTAAGTTATCCACTCACATTCAAGATCTTAAGGATCGTAAAATTTGTACAACCCAACTGGAAAGGTAAGTAAAGTAAGGATAAACATAAAACGCGAACAAAGTTGCAAGTAGCTAGTATATAATATAAAAGACATCACAGAGGCGCCGAATGTAAATAAAACTATTACTGAAGACAGCGCTAACCATTTACGTTTAAACCGTACCGTACGAAGACCTTGTCGTGAGAAAATCGTGAAGATCGTTCCCCAGATCTGCATTATAATAAAAAAGTTGGTAACTAAATGAAAGTTTCTTTCTTTTCTCGTGTTTTTTTTGCGGCGTCCGACCTTGTGGCATAGGTATTGTGGCCAGTATTGTCAAGTAATTAGGGCTGAGTGCTTTCGGTAACCTACTGACTCGGTGAGGTATTCGTTCACGATTGTTCGGAACGTGGAGGCAATAAACATGATTATTATGTTCATATATTCCACTTTTCATTAATCGTATTTTAAGCATTTTAAAATGCGATCTGATGATATTGCTATGTAAAATATATAGCTAAGCGCCACATCTACCGCCTATAAATTCCTAACTAATATTATTGATGAGAATGTGAGTTTGTTTGTTTGTTACGCTTTCACGCCTTAACTACTCGACTGATCATCATGAAATTTCGCATACACGTCACGGGTACAAAAAAGGATATAGAGGCAAAGGCTTTTCATCCACAAAAAGGCAATGTAAAGAGATGGATTGAAATTTAACATAACCTATATAAACGAAAGCGCAGTCACGGGCAAAATCTAGTCTATTATAAACGTGTCCAAATATATGGTTTTGTGAGCGCCTAGCCCTTTCGTGACTTAAAACTTATATGTTTAATGAATGCCTGAGATCGTGACATTTTCAAAAGTTTTAACTTATTGATCGCGCATATAAATAATAAAGTTTGACACGCAATCCTAACAGTATTAATATACTGACTTTAGTATAAATAAGTTTTCGATGAATCGATTAGATTTATAAAAGAAAGAAAGAAAAGAAAGAATGAAAAATATTTATTTTGGCACACAAGGCACACGCAAAACACGAAGAAATATAAAAAAACAACAAAAAAACAAAAAGTATACAAATTACAAAATAAAAATAAAAAAATTATCGATGAGGTACTTACTAAACTTAGATACTTATAGTTTTAAATAACCATGATGCAGCTTCTAATATCTACTGAAATCCCTACGTAATTTTTGCCTGCAAGTGACAAAGCCTTTACCGAAGTTATCACATATATAAGGAAAATACTAGTTTAAAAGGAAATCTACGAAAACATCGACAAACAAATTCGATCTAACGGCAATGACCTCGAATCGATGCGAGCGTTATCGATCACAGCACGTCAGATCAATAAAGATAACGTCGTCGCCAAAGCAAATTCACCAGCTAAAAATACCCGAACACAATGGCACAGCACCCCAGCAGTCACATCCATTGTATGCTCTTATTCACCTGTCCAATGTGACCCAGTGACCGGTATTTACATCTCACATCACTCGATAGAATCGATACTTTCGTTGCGATGCGATTGGATTCGATCGCCCACTTGTAAATAAACAGTTACACGTCAAAAACAGACGTCCATGAACTCCGTGATCGAAATCGTTTGTTTAGATTTATGATGCGTTTAACAGACAAAGAGTTTGATACGAACACGATTCGAGCACGATTATTATCGATATTAGTAACAGTCCCTTTTAATATGTAAAAAAATATCGATAACTTTACTATTGTTTTGTTTTCTGGTAGTTTTGAGGGTTCCGTACCTCAAAAGGAAAAAACGGAACCCTTATAGGATCACTTTGTTGTCCGTCCGTCCGTCTTTCTGCCTGTCAAGACCCTTTGTCTTGGGAACGCGTGGAGGTATCGAGTTGAAATTAATACGATATACTCAGGTCTACAGTCTCTTGAAGCTCTGAAAAAATCAAACTTCTAAGTTAACGTAAAAAAAAGATACGGCCGTTTATGCCGCATAAAAACGTATATTTCGACACTCAAGGGAATCAAAATTTATATGGTATTTTCCGTTGACCTAGAACTATGAAATATGGCAAGTAATACCGTCTTATACTACAATTAAAGGGAAAAATCTGAAAACTATACATATGTAATTAAATCATAAAAACAGGGTATTTATGCAAGGAACGGCGGCGGTCCAAATCTTGAATTGAGTTAACCATCTCATATTTTTACGGAACCCTCGGTGGACGAGTCCGACTTGTACTTGTCCGGTTTTTAATACACCATGATGCTCAAAAGATTTAACAATCCCAAGATCAAATCACACTAATCTAACTGCTTTGTGTTCTTTTCAGCCATTGAGCTTTATCGTCTCTATGACGATTTTTCAATTATTAAAGCGTCAATTAATCACACAGTTACGGTGACCGAAATCATTATCGCATGAACACTTGCAACTCTAGGAGGGGTCCTGGCGCGTTGCCAACACCGCAAGAAAATCGCTCAACTGCCAGCGTCAGTGAAAAAGGCTAACGGTGCAAATTCAAGTCACAGTTTGAAGGAATCCGAGAATAAAAATTTTACAGGCTGGAAATTCTTAACTACGTCAAAATTCCATCGACAATCAAAATGCAAACAATGGTATGCACAAAGATTTACAAATTTTCAAAGATTACTTTACCGAATGATCTTATTAGCAATAGGAGCAGTGTCATTGCACTCCAATTTTCTGATCCATAAATAACACCGTTGATATTGAAGTCTAACCAGGTGTTTACAGTTTGATTGGCATAAAATTATGGTCCATGCAAAACGGTACACTTCTCTGCGTTAGCTATTAAAAGGCGATAAATTCATCTCCACCTGTAAACATAGGAAACTGCGACAGGAAGCCGTAAATAGATAGAGAAATTACGTGTCGATTATGAAGCGAGCTCGATGTATGCGCAAAAACTGCCACCGCTGGAGAAAAGCAGAAATATGACAAGTTAATTTAGATTGAGTGGGTCCGTGAGAGTTGGCAAGAGAGGTGAAAGACAACCGGAACGAATTGTATCATTTCATTGTGATTTAAACACGATGGGAGGTACCGGTACAAGTGCAAAGGTCTTTGATAAGACTAAATGTCATCGTGCAGACGTAAACGGCTTGTCTGCAGACAAATGCATGCTTGAGGTGGACTCAGCTGTGTTAGAAAGTGTAAACTTATAACCAATCGTGTAAAACAAGATATCTGCGTATGTAAATGAAATGGGGCGTGTGAAATGCGATACGTTTTGCATATCAAAGGATGTGTGCGGATGTGAAATGGTATTATGCATGGTAGTGCCTCGAGGCAATGGAAATTGTTTGTGAACGACACAATAATATGAAATATGATTCTTATATTTAGTGTATATATCTATCTACGACAGCATAGAACACTAAGTTAGAATTTCTCGTTTGAATCCAAAAGACACATCAAAATTTTTACAATCTTCTTACATGTAACAAGGTTCCTGCTAGTTGGCCTAATGGTGCAAGAGTGCGCACGTGCTAACTTCCGATCGTTAGCTACGATTTCAAGACCAGGCAAAAGTGCTTTAGAATTATTAAGATTCCATTAAGAAGATAGGATGGAGTTAGGAACTGCCGTACGCCTATAATCTCACGATACAAGATACATCTATTATAGCCAAACTTTTCTACAGACAGATACAGGTGTGATAGTACAAGCTCTGCTTAGTTTGGGCTAGATGGTGTTGTGTGTATATGGTAGAATATTACTATTATTAATGTGTGTGTATATAGCTATTAGTGGTTAGGTAAACAATGTAACAAAAAACTATCCAAAAAGTTGTGCCCGACCGCAATTATAGCGGGGTAATGGACTTCAACTTCGACCCTTTTATTTCCCAAGAAGGCCTTCCATTTTAAAAGTTACCCTGATGTTTGACCCGTATCTAAAAATGGGTTCAGTTTATATATAGGGTTGACATGAGGTAAATAGTATAAAACTGTTGAATTGCTTCTTGGATTAGATACAAAACTAAACTATTGAATAAATGAACAAACCGTCTAATGGACTGTCTTGTAGATTGTGAATATATTATGTCGTGTTTGCTGCTCAAATCGCGAAAGACTGTTATTAAGTTTTCTGCCGAATAAGTCAACTCTTAATAGCAGCACGAACTCAAAAGAATTCATAACACCCGCAATGAGGTTCGAATAGTGCAGTTATAAGACTGTGATAAACTGCAAATTTTAGAAGTTAGGGATACCGAAGTCTCAAGATATTTTAACGACTCGTCAGATCATTAATTCTAATCAAAGAAAGAAGCTCGAAAATCTCTGACTATAAAACTATACTAACCATACCATCGAAAAAAACTAACTGTAATTTTAATCATAGAAATATAACTCTAAAACAAAGATTAAAATCTTAATCCCTAACAGTTAATCTTAGATAAATTGGTCAGACAAAAGACATGGAAAAGGCGTGCAAAAGAAACAAATGTAGAAACTAATAACAGCAGTCACAATGCGAGTAAAAGGGAATCAGTTAAACTAATTAGTTGTGAACAGTGTCAGTATTTCTGTGGCGGGTTCAATTCGGATAAACCAACAATCAGAATAGGCGGAAGTAACACCGTTGGTGCACTGGAATGCAGTGTGAGTGCTGATAAAGATATTCATTCATTGTCATCGCGCACGAATTTTCCATATTGATCACGCGGAGTACGTATTACTCTCTCAATTCTATTCATGGTTTCACATTGAATAGAACCCTATTTGGTTGGTGGGATATTCTTTTATAGAAAATGATTTGACGTTTAATTTTATACCATCGAGGCGGTAAACAAGCCAGTGGCCTGCTTAATTGTAAGCCCGTGGTATTACAGGCTATAACTGTGGTCGCTAGCAATACCACGAGTACACATGACAAACACATAGCCGATTCTAGGAAAAATAGGTGCAGATGGGATGAAAGGAATGTAAAGGGATAGATAGGTGCAGATGGGATGAAAGGGATATGTAGGCCTCCAAACAATTATTTAGCGAAGGAAACACAGTCACAATGTTACTATTGTTTAACCCTTTTCCTGTAAGAGGCCCGTGTAATGACAAGCGAAAGCCATAATCCCAGTCGACGTGTAGTCAAACTTTTCCGTCGCTTCAACCGGCAAGACACGGTATAAGGCCCGCTTGATAGTAAGCGTCCATAGGCCACGATATCTCTCACCATTAAGCAGCCCGTATGCTTGTTTGCTACCTAGTCCATAAAACAACAAAAAGCAAAAAAAAAACAATAACATCGCGTAAACCAACAAGCAAATAACGGGCACCCAATGCAGCTACAACTCTAGCTTACGGTACATCAAATATACATCACACGCACTTTGTAAATGACAAACAAAAAGTTAATTAAACCTGACCTCCATTCACGAGACAATGAAGCAATGCGAACATTGATACTGAAGGAAGGTTCACATGACGCCACCCCACCACCACACGATGGAGAAGACGTTTCCCATGGTGAAATACATCATGAGTGATATAGTGGTTAATGGAGCATTGTTTGCATGGTAATTGGAATTAAATGGTGTGTGGAATGATGCGTTAATAGATAAAAAGAAAAGTTTATTTGGACCACCGCTAGGAAACTGTAAGAAGTGTGATGAATAGCTAATTGGTTATAGTGATGGCGCAGTACGTTATATAGTCACCTCGGCACCTTGGTCTGGGGATCAAAACTAAAATACTCGGTTCTTCAGCAGAAAGGAGTGTTGTAGTTTTGATCCCCAGGCATGACAAAAATAATAATCCGTTCAAGAAAAGTTTAAGCATGCCTTTTCAAGTCTATGTTCCAATATTTGTAAAAGTCAAAAGACAAGTTTATCTAGTGCCAGATTTGTCATGAAGTAAACAATCACAACATAAGATTTGTCTTAATAAAGGTAAATAGAAAATATGAAAATAAACTTAAACATCGCATCTCCGTCACTGGATTAGCGAAGCAATTTCACTGGTATTCAATTAAGTTGAAATACCCATGCTTCAAAACAGCAAAATAGATCAGTATACAAATTGGAAGTATTTAAATTCCAAATGTGGAGCAAAATCCCTCCCTTTTATACACATATTCCTAATCATTGGTTCACGTAACCAGCCAAGCGTCAAGTAAGTGAATATATACGCTGCTTCTATGTAATGTGCCTCTGTATAATGTTAGTATGACTAAATTATTTACTATGAGTGTAAATATGTATGTAGTATGTCTGCGTTAACTAAAGTCGAAGTTTATTGTCTGTAGTTATGGAAGTTAGTTTGAATGGACAATGTAAGTTGTCACAAAGAGAAACTATCACTAGTGATGTAGTTTTAGATCCTAAACGTAAAGATTATAATTATATTGTTATGAAACTCATATTCTAGTATTATTTTATTAGAATATGAATTTCATAACATTTTTTTTTTAATGTATTTTCTAGTAGACTGGACATTACACAGCTATGTTGGATGGTTTGTGTTTATGTTTGCTTGTGATTGTGCGGTCTCGTGTATTCGATTGTGGGTTCAATAATTCGATACTCTGATTGATCAAAACGAATGCAAGTTTTCGGTTAGATAAACTCTCTTTAAAGATTCTGCGTCAACGGACGATATGCTTAATTTACTTAATAGACATTTATTCATACGATATATCTTTTAAGGTTTACCTTTGTATGTCATGTATATTCATTTTAGCTAAACTTTTATTAATTCCAAATAAAACGACATAATACAAAACTCGATACAGTTTGTTGGACTACTTGATTACGGCCACACATACATAGCAAAACCATTAAATTCAAGGGACTAATAGAAGGGCAAAACGTGGACATCAATCATTTCTGTCAAAATTCCTGTCATTAGAGTAACGGGACGACAACGTCACGCCATTCATTTTGGTCAACAACATCTTCCGCACGCACGTCCGTAATAAACACTTTTTCAATCAAATAGAAAAGCAGTTTGATCCATTCGTTTATCCAGATCGAATTGATGATGGAAATCATGCGCTGAATATAATTTTTATGCGTTTTACGCTTGTGAAAATGTTGCGTCTTTGGAATTAGACGCATCACCGAACATTGTTGATACAGCAGGGAGCTTAACGCAAGTCGTGCGTAAAGCAAATGAATAATTGAATTTGATAGAAGCTTTACAACGTATTCCACGATCGAGTGGTTTTAATTTTTAATTCTTGGAGTTCTATAAAATCTGATAATGTTAACACGAAACACGAGTGTTATAATTGAGCACATGAGAATTTGGTATTTATTGTTATAAAATAAATAATAAACTACGAAATCTTTAAGTAATTATGTAAGGCAACAATCACTATATTCTACCACATACACATACACACAACACCATCTAGCCCACACTAAGCAGAGCTTGTACTGGTTAGGTACTAGACAATGGATAAACATACATATATACTTTTTTTTTTGTAAATACATACATATTATACATAGAAACACCCAGACCAAGACAAACATCTATGTTCATGCACACAAATGTTTGACTTGTGCGGGAATCGAACCCGCGACCTCAGGCGTGGCAGTCGGTTACACTAACCACTACGCCATCGAGGCCGACTATATTCAATATAGTCTTATTATTAAAATTCTTTCTTACACAATACTCTGCAACATGCCTGGAAATTGCCAAGAGTTAAACTATAAGAGTCTATTTTCATCATAGGAAGCCAATTTGTGGCCGTGTGTAATCAATTTCTGAACAATGGCTAATTGGTCCACGAAAAAGCTCGTACCTAGTTTATAATAGAGCATAGATCAAATAAAGTCCTATATGTTATTTTTAACTAGAACGCTACCGTTACTAATTACCTTTTCCAATGTATCTATTTTCACTTACACACTTTGGTTTAAAGTAGAATATATTGTTAGTTACCTAATAGTAACAGTGATCAAAATTATCACATTTCCAGTTTGTTCTATAGCAACTAAATCGCCATGATATCCAAGGAACCAACACAGAGCCAGCCACCAAGCGGGACGTATACCATGTCCTACCGTAACAGAGCTCCATTCAAACGATTACACAAGCCAAAGGTACGCGACTGGATGTCTAAGATTCTAACATGCATGTTAGTGAATCGCTTACTAATAAAGCAATGAATGTGCGCATGCGCTCACCGCTCACGCCACGTCCACATGCTTACTCAGAATCATGTGCACCGCCATGATTGATTCGCGACGCGAACAAAATTACTTAATTTCAAAGTCGTACGACTAACATCGTTTGAATTTCTAACTTACCTTTGAAATGTTTATTGAAGAGGACCCTATCAAAATTAATGCTGCGTATTTAATGATGTGTTTGCCTAGGTTCGTGATTCTTAATGGATTCCGAGTACATCGCTCAGAGATTATTATATTAGGTATATTTATTTTACACTGGCTGTTAATGATCAAATGACGGGTGACAGAGAAGTAAGGAAGCGAAGGACATACTGCGCCGATTCCACATAAATTAGGACCAAGGCAAGACGATGATCATGTTATCACCCCCTTACACTCATTCAGAAATAAGAGGTCGATCGTTCGAGTGGTATTTGTGTATAAATAAATCACAGACTAGCATTGATTTTACACATATGCTTTTCTAAAGAAAGTATCCCGGCACTAGGAATAATCCCCAGAACTTTAGAAGCATAAAGAAGCAGCAGCCAGGTTCTGAACAAGTTTATTTGGATGCCATATTTTTGCGCGCCTCTCAACGTGGTAAAGCGATCACTTACGCCTGAACCAGCTATGTAGACACAGTAAAAGTTAGATTATGCAAATTTTAGTCTACACCCGTCCATAATACTCCTTTTATTATCTCAGAGTATAATGAATTTGCTTACAGTCGGCATCGTCTCAATAAAACATTAAAATACTTTCGTATACTCATTATTTTTCTTGTCCACTTATAAGGAATATTATATAAGTCTTACTTTAAACAATTTCGTCCCCGGCCGACATCAAACAGAGCTATAAATAATGCAAATACGAACAGAAGCAAATAGTTATATTATCGTTTGCTCACGTACCGGTTACGTGACACCATAACAAGGTCAATAGGGTGAAAGTTCATGGAGAAAACTTCGCTGTAGCACAAGTTAGTGAGATGAATTTGCTATAACAAGGTTTTCATAGCGGCAGTAAACGGTCTATCATGCAGTAATTGTGTGTGGTCAGAAAAATGGTTGGTTGTAATGTATCGGTTGAGAAATTGAATTACAAATAGTGGATATAGTAGTAAGAAAAATAACTTTCAGAGCTAACAGACAGACAACATTTTGCTTTAAAAATATTACCGTTTATTCATTTGGGTTATATTCATTTATTCGTTCATAAACTTGTAAAAGTTAAATGTTAACTGTCACATCACATCTGTGTGTATTACGGCCTTATTACAAATATTTCAGTTTTCAGGAACCTATTGCTATTCACTGGGCACATTTCCAAACTCCTTGCAGCGCTACTGAAAACGTCGTATTCAAAAACGTATGACATGAACGAGGCAGGAAATCTACGAAAGCCTAGTGAGTTAATATTATATCTATGTACTTTAAAAGAAAGTTATTCTAACTAATATTATAATATTAGTTAGAATAACTTTTTTTAAAGTAGATATAATATTAACTCACTGGGCTTTCGTAGATTGCCAGTAAAACTTATCTACTTTAAAAGAAAGTTATTCTAACTAATATTATAATATTAGTTAGAATAAGCCCCCTAAAATCCAACCATACGTCCGAGTCGAACAGCTGACTCACGTGGGGGGCGGACACGCGACTCATTACTGGCGCGGCTAACATGGCAAAGGTAACCCATAAAACATGGAGGAAAATTCAAATGGAAAACGTATAGGGCCGCTGCCCGGGGGCGATCGCTGGGGCACGTTCGTTGCTGGTGTCGGACGTGGCAGAATGCTAGCCAGCGACTCTCGACGCACCGGCTGATCGAGAGTCGGGGACGAGGGGGTTAGGGAGTCTCCAGATCCTACAGCCGATGAAACTATCTGTGTTACTTTGCGGAGTAGAGAGGTATCTCCCGCAAGCTCTGCCGGTACACTGACGTCGACCACAAGTTCAATTAAAGATGATGCGAGGAGAACGTGGTCACAAGCAGAACTAGAAGAACTGATGTTCTGTTATTACCGGGCTAGAGTCGGAGGATCGGGTTATATAAAACGACAGTTTTTGTTAGCGGGTGCACTGAGCCACCTGTTCCCTGAGGGTCTCAGGGCGGGTACTCAGTATACCGAGCCAAAGCTCGAGAATAGGAAACACTCTAAACAATTAGTTAGAATAACTTTCTTTTAAAGTAGATATAATATTAACTCACTGGGCTTTCGTAGATTGCCTGTCTCGTTGTTCATGTCTACCTAATATTATAAATGCGAATGTGAGTTTGTTTGTTACGCTTGCACGCCTCAACTACTCAACCGATCGTCATTAAATTTCGCATACGGTACCCCTGACGGTGTAAAAGGACTGTTACCAACCTAACCTACATTTTAGCGAAGCTGCGAGCAAAATCTAGTTATTATAAATGCGTGAGTTTAGTGCTTACCAGTGATGTCACACGCCGTCATCTCCGTGATGAGTCCCTCGAGGTCGGGCGAAATGAGTCGCTCCTCGTCCTCCGCGTGGGTGTAGTCCAGCGCATGATATATCACCAGCGCGAGGTTCACCACCAACTGGAACAAAACAGATACATTTTGTTGTAGACCTTCAGTCGATTGATGTTGTCCTGGTACTTAGTAACCAGAACTGTAAAGACATTTAATAGGTAAGTCAATATTTACGGGTAAACCCAAATTTGAGTGTATGTTAAGATACTTTAATTCTTTGGGTGAATCAGGAACTCAGATAGGTGATGTCTTAGATCACACGAGAGATTGTTCATCTCGGTAATATAATAAAGATTTAATTTTTTGTTTGCTTGTTTGTTTGTAAGGATTTAACTTGGAAACTAATCAACCGATTTTAAATCTTTCATCATTAGAAAGCTATTATCACCGAGTAACATAGGCTACATTTTATTAAAAAAACAGTACTGTTATCAGCATATCTATCTAACCTTTTTTTTTGATACCCAGGAAAAATGCTTGATGCACTATCCGCCGGCTAGGGGACGGCACCGGCGGGGCGTGTGGGACTCCCCATTATGGTATACCCACTAAAAAACCTGGGGTGTTCCCTCTCTCACCGAATGGAGGGGCCTGTTGGGAGCTCTTAAAAGAATTGAGTCATCCATAGCAGGCCCCCCCGATATCTACCTAACCTAACCTACTTTTACGCGGGTGAAGTGCAGCAAAAGCTAGTAGATTAAAATTATACTTCAGCTACACTTTAGTTTTGAACTTATAGATGGCGCTGCCAAAAACGTCGCCATTTCGACACGCAGCCATTAATTTTATGCATACAGCACCTTACGAGTATGAAATACATTCAGAAGTTCGCAATGGCAGTGCTATGTGTGAAAACATAGATAATGAACCATAATCAAATTACACACGACCAAGTAACGTAAAATTAAACATTTCTGTGAAATAAGTCATTAAGCTACATTATGTACACAGCCACTGTTACCGGCGCTATTCTTGCGTAGCGTGACACACCTCTACTCACACGGACACAAACTATGAGCTGAAGCGAGTGACTGTGTCCATCAAAATAATACATTAGATAAATACAACAGTATATGAAAGCAAGACAAGGCCAAGGAAAACTGGAACAACCCAATAATCCTTCAGAAGACTGTACTCGAACGTGCCAGTAGTCAGGAGACTTCAGCAAAATTAACCGTCGCATTTCTGTTGTGAACAATAAGCAAGAATTGGAAAAAGAACGGATAGCTAATCCAAATCTATGTTCACGGAGTTCATTCAAATATAATATTAATAAAAATGATAAACGCAGACATTCTGACAGTTACATATGATATAGGCGTTACCAGAAATCAAAAGAATGGCTGGCCATTTTCTTACAAAACAAATACTTATGTACTTTAAATCCAACAAATTGAGGCTGAAAAATGTTTTTTTTATAGTCACCAGCTTTTGCGCGCGGCTGCGCCCGCGTGGTACCTACATCAATAAAAAGTAGCCTATGTCCTTCCCCAGGTTTTAAAGTATATCTGTACCAAATTTCATCTAAATCAGTTGAGTGGTTTAGCCGTGAAAAGGTAACAAACAGACAGACAGACAGATAGACAGACAGAGTTACTTTCGAATTTATAATATTAGTAAGGAAGTAAGGATAAGGATTTATGAATAGAGGCACCTTTCTACCACAACTAGCTTAAAAGAAAATATATTCACATTTTTGGATCGTAATTATGTAGACTTGAATAAATATGAAATAATGCAAATGTCTATCTCACCTAAAAGTAATACGCTTCAATCAGACTTCTAAATATTCAATATATACTTAATGTCGAAATACCCATTCAAACTACAGCAGCCTCATTATGCATAATCTTTTACCACCGACCTTTTACCGAAAAACAACAATAGAACATCCTTGCGTCCTATCAACCGTTTCATCATAAGATTCAAAGCACCATGTACCCGTAGCCCGTAACTATCGTACCCAGCCACCGTGACCAACACTATTGTGGGCTCGTGGGCTATTGCCCAACAGTGCTCCTCTCAATGCAACCACTCCTGCAACTTTACACTCCATTAAACTGGTGTAGAAACAAGATTAACGACCTAATGGGGTAACTAGAGCTCTCCCAGCCTTTCCATATTCTAATTAATTAGTTGTAACAAAGAGCAGATTGGTTCCGTCAGAAGCTATTAGTCATAATTGAGTTTATTATGAATTGCGTTTTTAATAGGTTATTTGAATAGGTTTCTGCGTGATGAAGAAAATATACAGTCATTATTCTTTGAAATGTGAATTTAAAGTTAATATACAATCCAATTTATTTCTGAGAATTGGCTTGCTCTCAGAATGGAATGGAATTAGGCTAAAGTTTACCGAACTCTAGATTTTAGGCGGTCTTACCGATTACGTAGAACTCTCAGGCATGAAGGTTTTCTAGCCAACATTGTTAAACAAAAATACGTATTCAAAAACTTTGGGGATAGACGTTACGATCGAACTGAGACTTCTTGACCTACAAGCTTTCTTACTAATTCACCCGCGCTGTTTGAGGCACTATAGTAGGATAGAAAACATAAGAAAATTGTTGCGTCTTTGGTCGCAAAGTAGTGAAGAATGAGCAATAGGTATATTCGGATTATCTAAAACGACGAATTCGCTAATACTTTTCTATGATTAGATTCTACAATAACAGGATATAATAATACAAATAATGTGACAATCTAAATCCTATATGCGATAGTTTATAATCCTACTATCACTACGTTACACAACTATCCAAAATTTGCGCATACACAAATTTACTTGAAAATAATTGTTCCAAATAAGAATCAAACATATACAAAGAACTGACGAGATTTTTTTTCGGACATGGTTTATGATGTTTATTTCTAAAATAGTTACTTGCCATGCCACCTATGACAGAGTCCGCTATTATCCTTAGTCTTTTCATAGTCAAAATCAAAGTCAGAAATCATTTATTCATTTAGGTCACAAACTAACACTTATGAACGTCAAAATAAATACATAGATCACTAAGTTTACTCAGTTACTGAAGCAACATTAAGGTTAGTTACTAGGTTCAGGAAAAGGGTTAAGCCTATGAGAAAAAACCTGTAAGGAACTAACGGCCACTTTTTCTATTGCGTCCTCTCGTAATCATAATTTTTTGGGGATCCTGTGGAAGTCATGTGTCAACACGCGCTTTGATGGGTGCTTGAAAAACCAAACAGTCGGCGAATTGCGTGACAAGATGCACTATATATGTATATCACTAGTTACGAGCATACTTATTAAATGTAAGCAAGATTATACTTCCACATATATACAATATCAGCCCTGTATTAAACTGTCCCACTGCTGGGCACGAGCTTTTCACATTGTGAAAAGGGGTAGGCGGTCTCCACCATGCTAACTTAGTGCGGGTTGGCAGACTTCACATATTTTCGAAAGGGATTAAATATAATGATCAGCAAAAATAGTAATTGGTCAGCAAATATTGCACAGCATAACGAGCATCTATACGCCTCAAATCACTGCATTCCGTCTCGGAAGTGTGAGGTTATGTAAGGTTCCTTTTTTTAAACCCACCCAAAAATAGGAGCCCCGCCAAGCGGGGCTCCGTCGACTTAGTTTGATCTCTTTAAAGTTTGCTGGCCTTGAGTTGCTGATCAATTAGCTTTTTTTGCTGCGCAATTAGTATTTTTTTGCTATGCAGTTAAATACTAACCTTTTCGAAAACATTATGGACAACTTTTCTCACGATGTTTTCCTTCACCGTGAAAGCGAGCGATAATTAACTAATTAATACGCACATACCTTCGAAAAGTCAGAGATGCGCGCATTACGATCAAACTCAAGACCTCTGCGTGGCAGTCTACTAGGCTATCGCTGCTTTATATTTTATATTTATATACTTACAAAACTATATACGTAAATCGTTGTTTATGAATCATAAAAAAACAGTTTTCTTTAGTTTATTTCACCTGATATTGTAATCATTATTTCACTTCGGTTACGGACATCGGCTAGTGGGATTGAAACAGATTGATAGCGGATCTGCTACGCATTGTATGCTAATGTAGTGCAATATGATCGCGTCTGGTTGTGCAGACGCACCGACTGTGACGGCCCGTGTGCAGAGAGGAAATAATGAAAGTAGTCACTACATATATCACCATAATGGTCTATTTGTGCTACATAGATATATAGTTTCACACCAATATCCCCCCAAGGGTCCGACAGAGGTATATTAGACCCATATTTCGTCAAGTAGCGGTTTTAGTTCCCATATATACGCGGCAAGCCGTCTACAGGAACATTACCAGACTCCGTGCTGCCACTGTGAATTTCTTGTCAGGAAAATACAATAATACCTTCTCAGACTCGGGCATCAAAACAAAGCTCTTATACCCAGCAGTCTTGACATAATAACCCAAAAACATGCTGCCTCATCCGGGAATCGAACCAGTCGCAGTCGCTACCACCAAGGCAGTAAAATAAACTCGTCCATTTCTTATTTTTCAGGTATTTTTCTAAAGGGGGTTCCCCTTTATATAAAACGCTAGCGACCCGCCCCGGCTTCGCACGGGTAGTACAAAACCATAAAAAATTATATACCTAAACCTTTTTCATGAATCACTCTGTCTATTGGTGAAAACCGCATGAAAATCCGTTCAGTAGTTTTTGAGTTTATCGCGCACAGTCAAACAGACAGCAGACAGACGCGGCGGAGGACTTTGTTTTATAATGTGTAGTGATATATAAATGGTATATAAAACCGAAAACAAAAGTAAAATTTATAAATACCTAACAATAGGTTATGTGTACATGTGAACAAATAACCAGAGCCAAACAATTACATGTATAAAGCGAACCGTACAAAATATGAAATGTCTAAAACCATACTTTTCTATATATAAAAAAAGAAATATGACATATTTATGTACAAATAATTATGTAAAGAAAGCCACAACTGGAATATCAAATAGGGTGGTTTTTTGGCTATTTAACTAAAAGGAAAATTAAACATGTGTGATCTAACTCTTTGGACTGAAACAAAACTTAAAAACGATATTTCTGAACGTAGTAAAAGTCACAAAGCTGTAGTGGAATAATCATTTCGGCGTTTCTGTCACAAGCAGTTCCGTGTTTTTCTCAAAGACTCGTGAATAATACATTTTGTGTTGTATTATAATCATTGAAAATGCCTTGATTAAAGTATAATCGTAAATTATAATAACAATGTATGGTTTTAAATAATTTTTTTTGCAGTGAAAACTTCTTTAGGCGCGTTGAGCACTTCTTGGGTGGACAAAAATCATGGAACTCGCATCATCGTCACACTTTCAAGCTATATTATTTTTTTTAGAATATTAACAATACCTCAGAAATGGTGCGTCCTACGCAAAAAATAACGAAATTTTGACCTCCTTAATAATCTCTAAGAGAGTATCAGTTTCTTTTTTTGTTTATAAAGAAGTGTTTATTATCAAGGATTAAAGTTTTCACTTCTATCGGCAGTCCCAATTTTTTTTTGTAAAGAAATGTTTAAAACATTTAATCTTCAAGAACTTCCAGATTTCGGCCTCAGATACACAACGTACGTATTTTCAAATAGCTACAGTTTCCACAGATCACATCAGCTTCATAACTGACATACAAGCATATTATGACTAACGTTGTCACTTCAAACGTAACGTTACAGCCTCACGTGTTGTATAACATTATAATTAGATAAGACGTAAAGATGAACACTGATTAGACAGCACATTCGTCATTTTGACGCGCACCGGGAAGATATAATAATCACATGAATCTCATGTCATAATCATTTCTAATGTCATACTTATTTTGATTACATAACTTACTAGATTTTGCCCGTGGTTTTGCTCGCTCAATTTGTAGCTTAGATTAGCTTAGTAAAAGCACTTTTTCTGGATGAAAGAAAGAAAGAAAAGAAAGAAAGAATTCTTTTTTATTTTGGCACACAAAAGAGCACACCCAAAACATGAAGGCATAAAAAAAATAAAAAAAATACAAAATAAAAAGCAGAACAATACGTTACTAAAAAAATAAATAAAACAAATACTAATACTAACACTATAACTATTTCATTTCATTACGTCCTTTTGTTTTGACAACGTGTATACGAGATTTCATGATGATCGGTCGAGTACTTAAGGGGTGAAAGCGTAACAAACAAACGAACAAACTCACATTCGCATTTATAATATTAGTTAGGATAAGTTGGCTATGAGTAGCTACTGCGATGTATATTTGTTTATAAAGCACTAGATGTGCCCGCGGTTTCACTCGCGTTTATAGTTACTGCGTCGCTCCCGTGGGTCGTAGCGTGATGTTATATAGCCTATAGCCTTCCTCGATAAATGGGCTATCCAACACCAAAAGAATTTTTCAATTCGAACCAGTAGTTCCTGAGATTAGCGCGTTCAAACAAACAAACAAACGAACTCTTCAGCTTTATAATATTAGTATAGATTTGTATTATACGACTATTAGTTAGTTGGCCGGCAAAACTACTAATCATCTTTTTTAATAAACTAACATCATATCCGTCTGGCTTTTAACAAAAGGCACACATATAGACGATTGACTTAAAATGCATCAAAATGTACCTATGTGTAGATTTAAATCACTACTTGTTCCACAGATTGGCGCGTTCAAACAAATAAACAAACGATCTCTGCAGCTCTATATTGTTAGTGTAAACTATAGTACTAACTATAGGTCGTAGGGTTAACTAGCACCTAAAAACTAACACCTATTACACACACAATGACACACATACATGCATGAACACACACTTTTACACTAATACACACATACACACACAAACACACACATACACACATAAACACACTTACGCATACACACACACACACGCATACACACACACACGCACTCTCACTGCTCAACGTCAACTAAAACTACTAGTTTCACTCAATACACACTCCACCTATTCAGAGCCTGGAGAGGCTGGTAATTTGTAATACAGGTCTCCTAGTACAGACACCAGTCCCTCACACAGATTGTACTATATTATGAATAATATGTAACTAGATACCTACTATTGTCTTGGTTTTGTAAAACTGTGTAAGAGAACAAATAAAGGTAAAAAAAAAAATTATTATAGACTTATGATTATTGATTATAGACCAATGCTACCATACCACTGCAGAACTTGTAGATTTACTTCCATGAATCTAGTCGGTAGTACAGTACTCAGTAACTAGTAATTTTTTGAACCAATCTTGTACTCTACAAAGCAAGAGGTGCAATGACGATCATCGGGCCCCGATAACCCCTCACTGTCTAGTTAACCGAAGTTTACTCGGTCACTGTCTTACAAGGAAACATGCGGTCTTTGTGACCCTTATACGGTACAGAGAGAAAGTCCGCATTGTGAGGGTTAAACTATTAGTTATTTATATGGGCAGGTGATGAACGATTTTATTTGTATACATTAAATATGAAAGTAGCATATAAACGAAAATCTTGTATTACAAAAAACGGTTAAGTATGAGTAATATATAGCAGTAGTACTCGTGTTCTGATGGAGATCTGTCATGGCGACTTATCTTTGATGAAATTTTGTATATTATTTTTATTCTTGTTGAAGAAAACACCCGCAATAGAAAAATTTTCAGTTGCGTAGAACTTTACAAACATACAAACTACGGACACAAAGAGCACCAAGACTCAGAATATCTGCTAAGGTCACACTTTTTTTTATTGAACTCACAACGCACGTGCATTCGGAATGGCGATCATAAACAACTATGTCATCTTTGCAGTCATAAAGAAGGAAAACCTATTTAAACTTCTAACGTTTTATTAAAAAATTACTACGCTTCTATACATAGAACAGACTAGAATAGAAAAGAAATATTATTTATTGTATATATATCATGTTCATTATTTGTTAAGTAACCTATATCTGCATGTAATCATTGGAGACGCGTCACGTGGTCTGTCCCCAATTCGGCTAATGCAATATAATCGTAAACGCGACCGTTTGACTCGATGTGGTCAATTAAACTGATTTGTCGCCTGTCTTCAGATTGCGCCTTCAAAACATTGTCTACAGGCTGTTCTAAATAATGCTGCTGATTCTTGCATTGTAACATAAATAAACAAATTTCAAACTGGTAGTTTTGTACGCACACTTATAATCGACTAGCTTTTGCGCGCGGCTCCGCCCGCGTGGTACCTACATCAATAAAAAGTAGCCTATGTACTTCTCCAAGTTTTAAACTATATCTCTACCAAATTTCATCTAAATCGGTTGAGTGGTTTAGCCGTGAAAAAGTAACAGACAGACAGTTACTTTCGAATTTATAATATTAAGTAAGGATATGAGACAACGGTTAATTAATCGCATTTTTTGTTACTAGATTTGAAGCCACAACACGCATTGTCTTGCATGACCTTTCTTTAATATTGTAGGTATCGTATTTTTCAACAAAGGCCACGAAATATATCGCTTTTTTATATACATTTTCTAGCTGGCACACGATGAAGTAAAATTAAAATATCCTAGGATAAAAATGTTAGTTAGTCGAAAACAATCTAAGTATGTATGCCAAAATGTACCTTATTTACAATATTACCTTATCTTATCTTATGTGGGGGCCAGTCAGTGCAGACCGGCGACACTTCGACCCAGTGGGATCTTCTGTGTCGACACTCTCCCAATAACGACGAGATGTTCATGGCAGCCGGGATCAACGGCTTAACGTGGTCTCCGAGGCACTGAGCAGGCGATAATTGTCAATCAATACGCATATTATTTTGAAAAATCATATAAATTTCCGAATGTCAGAGATGCGCGACGTGGGTTCGAACCCGAGACCCTCTGCGTTGCAGTCTGTTGGTCTCCCCACTGAGCTATCGCTGCTCTTGTATACAATATTACCTTACACGCATTTATAATCACCAACATAATTATCACATATAAATTATATCGTGTATATGCAATACTACAAGTTATTAATCGCTTACAATAATAATTAACATTTCATTATATTTAATCGCCTAATAAAATACAGTACAATAGCCATAACGATAAAGCACAACATCCTGTAAAACCACTTGCGTATGCAACAATTGAATGTCATTCTCCACTAATTTAATCGAATTCCCCTACACCTAAGTATCGACCGACTACGTACTGAGTAGGTGACATACTTATTAATATTTAGATTTACATATGTCTTCAGAATACTTTAGAACCCATAATTAAACATCATCTTAAAACAGAGTGTGTGGTTAGAATCTGACATACACAAAATAAAGACAGAAAAAACACAAAATCACCAAATATACAAAAAATAGAGAGCATATAAAATATATTCAACGTAAACACAAATAAAAAAATAATTTAACAAAAATATCTGCATATAATGTGTTATCTGCATGCATTCTCAGAGGTGAACATTTTTAACAACGAGGTCATACCATAGCGACGCCGCCGTCTTCGGGGTGAGCCGTGTAAACGCTGGCGCGATGATCTGGACATATTTTTGACCGACTGGCAGACCGAAGCTCTAAATACGGATCGTCGGAAAAAAGTAGGGTAGCTTTTTGCCCAACAATGATGAAATGAAGGAAAACCAAATATTATACTTAATTCTGTCCGAGTGCCTCTGTATAAATATATCGCTTCTACTTGATCAAAAGATCTATGACCATTCTTTTTAACATATACCTAACGTCTACAAATACCCTTTAAACATGTAAGACGCATATTTTGACCTAGGTGTAAATACCTGAAACCCGTGAACAGACGAAACAAACACATATATCTTTTCACCGAGCCAAACAAAACCAACTAAACAATTACATGCACTTCACACAATATTACACACACAGAAACACATAAATAGTCCTACCATACATCATTACACAACTTCAAACAGCAATTGCCATTTACAAGTTGTTCTCCGCTACCGTTTATATGAATATGTTATCAAAATTTACATCACAAAGAGTGATGAGTTATACAAGAACATTCAACATGTTTGTTTAAGTTTTTCAAGACTTTGACATTGTCTATTGGTGTTCAAAGTCGGGAGTGAATGGAAACGACAAGCAATGACGAGGTGTGGAGAAAATGACATATGATATGTGTGTTATTACTTATTAGTTAAACAAGTAACTGAGGATGCGCAAGGACGGAGCGCATAATTGCATCGTGAGTGGAAAATGGCGTTTGATTGCAACTTGTATTTACGTTATGCATTATATTAAACAGAAGATTATTAAATGGAATTTTCGTTTAAATATTCGTTTTTGTATGTAGATTAAAGTAAGGTTTGACTAACTGACTATTTAAGGTTTTGTGGTGTGGTTTATGTGATCGTCGCACTGGGCTCAGTGTTGTAGGTTTGATTTCCACACAGGACAAAACTTTGTGATCTACAAATTGTTGTACGGCGTCTGGTGTTCTTTGAGTTCGTTGTTTGAATGTTTGTAAAGTTCCATACGACACAGGAATTATGCTTGCATTAAGCATGATACAGATGTATCTTCTTTAAATCATCTTTCCATTGCAAAATCATTCCTTTAACTGAATTAAAATTGTACTTTCTAGCTACATAGTATTGCAAAAGTATTATTTTACTTCAATGAAAGAGCTAATCCACCTTACTGCTTATCTCAGCAGAATAACAAATATCATTCGGAAGTAAGCGCTTTATCGCAGGCACCCAGACTCGGAGCCACAGTCAATGGATCAAGCAAAGATTTAGTCTGGCAACGCCGTTGAAAATTGCACCATTTGCACAGACGTTGCATATAACAACAATACGAAGTAAATAGTGTAGTTCTATAGCATTTAGATGGTAAGCTTCATATTTTTTCGCAGTTTATGTACAGATTTTTTTAATCAATCAAATGTAAAATTGAATGTCAAAAGTCAAAGTGAAAGTCAAAAATCATTTATTCATTTAGGTCACAAAGTAACACTTATGAACGTCAAAGTATATAGGTTAGCGAGTTTACTAAGTTACTGAAGCTACATTTAGGTTAGTTGCTAGGTTCAGGCAAAGGGTTGAGCCTATGAGAAGAAACCTGCAAGAAACCCACGGCCACACTTTTAAATAAATTTGGTGTAGGCTGAATGTTCCAAAACAGATCTAATTAAAAACGTAACCAGCAACCGATTTATATTAAATACCGATAGCAGCAATAACACTTAAATATCAACAAACAGAACAAAAGAACCGACGAGAGTAATCCTATTTCATTTTACCTCACACAACAAAACAGTCCAATACAATTTCCGTCAACGTCTGCGACAAAAATCACAATATTGTATTAGAGAACAACCGATGCGAGTTTACAAATGGTACATATATCTATAGGGTCGTCACAAAACCTCAATATGCGAGGCCCACTGCTAAATATTCAATAGGACATAACTCACATCAGATGTCAGGCTTCCAGTTGAGTGGTGACAACCCTGAGGCTAATGTTTTATACAACAGACGAGTGATTGAAGGCGAAATTTTGTATGAACTGAAATGTACCTGTGCGTATGGGTGTGAAATATACGTGGCCTTTATGTCATAGTGTGACCTCTTTCGTCATATTCTACATACATATACTCTAACAGCTTTATTGCCCTAAAAGGATAGACAGAGAAATCTCTGGTGCGCGGGGTGCAAGCCAACTCCAAGAGCATCTTAGCCATGATTGTGGATAGGCTGGACTGTCGTATTATTAATCATTGCTCCAGAATTGCGGCAGGAATTTTGAAGCAGTGATTAATAATAATAATTTGAATTAATTTAAATTATGATACTATTATAGTTACTACGCAAATATTGTTACTAACCCATATATGAGTCCTGCAGTTACTCGAAATAAAAAAAAATATTTTATTATTATTATTCAATCACATACACACAACACCATCTAGCCCAAACTAAGCAGAGCTTGTACTATGGATACTAGACAATGGATAAACCATACATACATATATACTTTCTTTTGTAAATACATACATATTATACATTTATACACCCAGACCAAGACAAACATTCATGTTCATGCACACAAATGTTTGACTTGTGCGGGAAACGAACCCGCAACCTCAGGCGTAGCAGTCGGTTGCACTAACCACTACGCCATCGAGGCCGTATATTATTATTATTATACAGCCCCATTTTGCCAGCTATGGTTTTAGTCTTCGCTATCTAGGGGGTATATCACCAGTCAACCTGTTACCTACTACCGAGAACTACGTAACACAGGAATGTAATAACACTTTGACTGATATGAATAAAACCAGGGTCTCATGAGCGCAAACTTATGTTTGCATGTCATCGTGAGGCCCAAAACCGCTTGACTCTGAAATCAAGTCCAGACTCAAGCTGATCTTTAATATTTAGAACTTATAGATGTTTGCCCGTTTAAAATTACAAATTAACAATCTAAGTACCATTAAATTCAATAAAAAAAATATATAGCTGATAGTTCTTTTTCGTATTAGACAAATTGTCGGATGGGGATCCAATTCGCCACATGCAGTGCGACTATTAACGTTTTATTATCAAACAACTCCTTTCAAACAACGTACATACATAAGTTATGTCACTTTACTACACAGCTTACAAACCACACAATAGATCATTTGAACCCATCTCCGTCTACAGACCAGCACACATTTCACTCAAAAACGCATGCAAATTGAAAACAATAGAAATATTACTATAACCTGCGATTGTTTGAGAAAAATACAATAAGTGTAACCGGCTCGGGCCATTCAGTGCGCTTGCGCAACAGGTAAAGCGCCATCTAACGGAAATAGAAAGTGGTATGCAAATAACTGACGGCAGAAAGGACAGATCTGTGCGTAATGTCGCCTGCCTTCCTGATGGTAAACTTCAGACTTAGACCTGGTGCAAGGCATAAAAGAAAGTGTATGTTTTACATAATCTTATAAATGGTTGCCTCGGCGACGCAGCGACAGTGAATGCGGCTGCAGTACATGTAGTCTCGGACTTAATATCCGGGTCGCGCAAAGATGTTATTGTGTATTTTTACCAAGAATTTATTAGTAACATCACGGAATCTGACTCTGTGCCGGTAAAAAGCAACAAGGACCGCGCTATTACATAGGTTCTATAACTAATTGCTGGCTAAATGTAGGTTACCTATCTTATCTTATCTTATGTGTGGGAGCTAGTCAGTGCAGACCGGCGACAATTCGACCCAGTGGGATCTTTTGTGTCGGCCCCAAGATTTAACCCTTAGCTATCTCCTTATGAATGTACTGCATAATCCGCAGTGTACAACTCAGAGAGAGAAGCCTGAAGTCTTCAGGGCTTGGATATGCCACCCCCATCAGACCCGTCCTCAGTCCAGCCAACGCGTCGCATTCACACAATAGGTGCGATATGGACTCGTCCTGTTCACCACAGGCCCTGCAGATCAAATTGTGTGCCAATCTCAATCTGCACAGGAAGTCGTTGGTGCCAAAATGGCCAGTGAACGTTCCTGTGAGCAGGCGCATTTGGCTCTTGCTATATCCACAGAACTTCCGGGTGAAGCCTGTGGCTCCCTTTGCAATGAACTTCTTGGAGTGTTCCAGACCCCTAAGGGCCATCCACTCCAACCTGTGTTTGTCATTGCCATGTGCATTCAAAGCTGCATTGACGGTGCTCTCAGAGAGTCCCACGAATGGCTCGGGGCCCACAAACAGCTGCTCCGAGCCCTTTCTGACCAACTCATCAGCCTCCTCATTGCCCTGCACCCCTGCATGTCCCGGAACCCAGACCAGTCTGACTGTGTTCTTCCTGCCTAGTTTGTTGAGGATCTTAACACAGTTCAGGACCAGTCTGGAGTCCACCCTACACGAGTCCAGAGCCTTGAGAGCAGCTTGACTGTCACTGAGAATATACACAGTCTTGTCAGTGACACCACTGTTGATATTCTCCTGAGCACAGGCAATTATAGCGTAGGTTTCCGCTTGGAAGACCGTTGCATATTTGCCCATGCTTTGGCTCACCTTACAGTCACTGGCATAGATACCAGCGCCTGATCCTGTTTCCATTTTGAAACCATCGGTGTACCAGATGAGACAACCCTCGTGAGGGGATTGTAGACCTTGTCTCCATTCATCCCTCGTGGGGACCTTTATCTTAAAATTCTTTTTGAATATGTGCAATGGTTGCATTTTGTCGCATCCCATGCTCATAATCCTTTTGAGATCCTTTGAAGTCTCCAGTTTTGTGTGTCGAGTTACCGGCATGTTGACGCTCCACAGCCCATGCACAGATAGTCTATGTAGCGCCTTTACCGCCTCTGACTCCACAACATTGTGTAGCAGCGTTAGATCCAGCAGGACCTCTAACGCTGCCGTTGGCGTAGTCGGGAACGCCCCTGTTATAGCCATGCAGGCCAATCGCTGTACCTTCGACAGCGCGTTCCTGCATGCAGCTAGCTTGGTTTTTAGTCGGCCTCGGTGGCGTTGTGGTTAGTGTAACCGACTGCCACGCCTGAGGTCGCGGGTTCGATTCCCGCACAAGTCAAACATTTGTGTGCATGAACATGGATGTTTGTCTTGGTCTGGGTGTTTCTATGTATAATATGTATGTATTTACAAAAAAAAAAGTATATATATATGTTTATCCATTGTCTAGTACCCATAGTACAAGCTCTGCTTAGTTTGGGCTAGATGGTGTTGTGTGTATGTGGTAGAATATTATTATTATTATATTATTATTATTCTTGGCCACCAGACAATGCTCCCATACGTGAGTATGGGTTTTATCATCATCGTGTATAGCCACTTCATGACCTTGGGCTTTAGTCCCCAGGTCTTCCCATAAGTAGAGCGAATCATACCGAAGACCCGCTGGGCCTTCACTATGACTTTTTCTACATGAGGTTTCCACGTTAGTTTACTATCTAAGGTCATGCCTAGATACTTCACCTCCGTGGACCATTGTAACTGCGTACAATACATGGAGAGAGCTCCCAAACCTGTGAGATCCCTCTTCCTAGTAAATGGCACGACAGTAGGTTTCCCTGGGTTGATAAATAAATGATTGCTACTGCACCATTTTTCCACCATAACCAGGGCCTTCTGCATGAGACTGGATACTGTACTCGGAAACTTTCCATTGACGAGTATCACCAAGTCATCCGCATATCCGACCGTTAAGTACGGACCTTTGGTAGGTTACCTAAAACATCACTGCTTGTTCCGTCGTGGATGAACAACACCTTCTTATTCATAATTAAAATAATTAATTTTCTTTTAATTATTCTATGACATAAGAAAATTTAGCGAAATGATCCCCGCTATCTTTTATGACTTAGACCAGTTACTGTCACAACAGAGTGGGTCCTAACATGACAACATTCAACAATGCACGCGCGTGCGTTGCGCGGGCGCACTAGGAATGTCACCCGGTAATATTCGGCAAAACTCTCGATACTATTCGGTAACTCTCGGCACTATTAGTTAATACTCGGCTACGGTATAAACACGAAAACTCTATAGTAGATTATATAACGCATTGTTTAAGCATATCCGTTAGAATTAACATATTTGTATGGTGTTTGCAGTAACAGAATAGCGAATATGGTAATTGGAAAACGGCCTAACACTGGCTTGTAAATGGCTGAGAACGTTGACAGTGCGGCTTCCGTATACAATGTATTTAGATAACGCACAATGTTGTAAAGGATGAAAGACTGACTAAGAAAGTTTATAAGGCTAGTGTCAATGGAACAGTCGCAAGAGGAAACCTAGGCGAACGTTTCTCGATCAGATCGGAGGCGTTCTGGACAAAGGCCACCTTGAACCGACGGGTGTGTATGAGGAATGTGATGAAAGTGAATCAAGCCAGAGAAGTGTGTCAGGATCGTAGCAAAAGGAAATCCGTAGTCTGCCTACACCTCTGGGAAACAGGCGTGAATCTATGTATGTATGTTGTAAAGGATTAGCACAAACACTCTATCTACCCATATCTTTCCATAATCCAAATCTTTAAAACGTAATCAGTGAGTTACTTGTCGCTATGGATACCAAACGATCAATAGTCCCACTTATTAAAAAAAACACTAGCCTCAATACTACGTGGGCAAATAGTTTTATTAAACCAAAATTCTTAATTAAATATTGTGTCGAGGGAGACTACAAAATTCAAACAACGGTCACAAAAAACACCCAGACTTAGTACAACCGTTTGAGGATCACAGATTTGTTTGTCTCATTTGGGAATAGAAGCTACAACACTCGACGCAAGGGTGATGGCGTGACCATCATCTAGACTACACCTCAACTTAAAAGTTTCTTTCGTCTTTCGTTTCCTGTCTATGTAAAAGATGTTTGTAAATAATATATTTTTTTTTTATTTTGCTCTACAAAATGACCACACTGCGCCTGATGGTAAGCGACCATGTGGTCTAAGAGCAGTGGCCTGCACACCATCCTCATAGCAGCTGAGGCGATGTTAAGGTCCCTACCTTGACGGCCTAAAAAGGTGCTTTTTCACGCCCCGCTTATTATATATAGTTTTAAAGCAACTGTTCACCGCATAGAAAAGTCGTCAATGTGATATGAGTCCAATTAATTTTCATTCATAATATTAATTAAAATCTTACAACATAATATCTATACACAGTCTCACGGCTGTATATATCCAGACGAGGAAAAACTGAGGTGTATAACATTCATATTCTGTTAGCTATCATCATGGCCACGCCTACCGCCTACAAACGGGCATTTCTAAGCTCCTTACTGAACCCAAGACCATACACAAACAAGCTTACCACGTAACCAACAAGGTCTGTAATAAGTAAAAAGCTTTCATACTATCTAAAAAAGTAACAAACGATAACTGTTTTTGTCAACGTCACCAACATAAGTTACACTGCTTATTAAGTGTTTCAACACGCCGCCAGGTATGGTTATGGACAAAATCACAGCATTACCGTTAAAACCAATGTAACGCTATAACACTCTGCGACTATTTATACTAATATTATAACGCTGAAGTTTGTTTGAACGCGCTAATCTCAGGAACCACTGATTTGATTTTAAAAATTATATTGGTGTTGGATAGCCTATTTATCGAGGAAGGCTATAGGCTATATAACATCACGCTACGACCCACCGGGGCGGCGCAGTAACGATAAACGCGGTTGAAACCGCGGGAACATCTAGTTTATTAATATTTGTTTTGTTTTCTATTGTCAGACTTTTTGTTGATATTTTGACTAGTTTTTTGTGTATTAATACTTTGTATTCATTGATATGTCTATCTCTGTATTGGAATTTAGTATAATATATCCCATAATCTATAAATAAATAAATAATAATTATAAGGATGCTTGTTTGATTTTATAACGTTATGTTGTAAATTAAAATTGCGTTTTAATCCTTTTGTTGCCCGCTATAGATACGATAGACAATCTATTACACAGGGATGTGCGTCACTGCCAACTTCCTAACACCAGGCTGCAAACATTTTTATTAAAGACTACTCTCGTACTAGAATAATTTTGTCCCATGTGGTATTCGAAACCACAACACTTGGAGCAGTAGCAGTGGCCAGGCGACCAATTAATCCACCACGCCATTCGTGCAGCATTACTTTTTCTGGCTCAACCCGGGATTCAAGTCCAAGACCCAATACGTAACATTTGCAGTCACTAAACACTGGGCCACCGAAGCAGTCAAAAATATGAAACCTACTCTCCTATCCTTAAGCTAAAAGTCTTATTCGCTATTTCTATTTACTTAATAAAGAATATGATGAACAATTAAACGCCCATCTCCTTTTCTATTATTAGTTAGAATAGTTCTAATTTAAATAAACCTTGCTAATAACAGAGACAAGGGATGTAGCGAGCTTACCCTTTGTCTGTCGTTAACAGACACAATTGTATAATGTATACCGTCTAGGTCAGATTTAAATTTAGTCTAGGCCATGACGTCATTGAGTTATCTGTACAAATAATAAAGAGGTAATAATAGTTTGTTTGTATGCATCCGAGATCCATGAAACTCTTGAACGGATTCTTAAAAGACTTTCAATACTAAATAGAATAGTGAGCCATATTATACCCGAGAAACATGGGATTGTTCATATCATGCGAGCAAAGCCGCGTGAATAAAGCCTAGTGTCAATTATCCCCTTTATTTGTTAAGTATCAAGTTTTTACTATTTAGTTTGACAACGTATTACACCCAAGCGTAATACGCTTATAGCCAATAAATATCCGTAAAACAGAAATGCTTGCTTCCTACGAGAATTAAGCAACAATTTGTTCGACATTCCAAATGCCACATATGAGCAATAAAACTATGGCATTTTATAGTAACTATAGTGTGATATACTCTTAAGAAAACCTTACGATGTCATCTTTCTATGAAAAGATGGTATTGTCGGCAACATAATATTATAATACACAAATATTACAAACAGCCAATAATTTTTCTTACAGCACAGCGAACTAATCTACAAAGCCTTGCAATAGAGGAAGAACGGGCAGTCTATGACTTGTGTGTCACATATAACAGAGGCGCATGAGTTTTCATAACTCGTGACGCAATTTCACACTTTTTATCTATGGCATATCCTTATTTTCTAAAAGCACTTCTATCAGAAACCACGATTATCGAATCTAAATAAAACGCGTCAAGTTCTATCAAAAGCTTTGTAAACGTATAGCAGATCCTCTTTAATACACGCCACCCGAACGAAGTTCATGACACTTCCGTCAGCGTACTGAACATTCTACAAAGAAAGGCCTGAGGCCTCCACGTCATAGAGGCGTCGCGTCGCTCTGAGCAGCCGACCGCGCCGACGACGTTCTAGTAATTGAATACCGTCCGAGCTTTCACGTGACATGGGAACATCAACGTATTGTTTCTTATATGACGTGTACGTTCAAATTAAATTCTAATTTCAAACGTGGTATACGAAAGTTATTCTTTGTTTACTCATCAAGAGCGTTTTGAAGTGACGCCCTCTGTCGGCTAAACGTGGCAAAATTGTATAAGGTTATACGGACGTCTTACTCTGACATAGTTTATACCGATCGCTTGCAGATGAGCTAGTGCTTACGTAACAAGTATTATTTAAAGTGATGATAGAAGCATACAATTCACACGATTTACTTTTTAATTTTTTCGTTTAAACGTTTATTATTAAACGAGAGATTTTCATGAAATACAAAGCACGTCGGCGCCTTTGCCTATTACTTTAGGTTGATTCGCTCGAGGAAGGAAAAACTCATTTTCTCCAGGGTCAACAGCGCGAGTGATACCTCTGATATTGTAAGCGATCTTAGGCTACGCTTCCCATCAGGCTGGCCTTATGCCTATTTCCGCTCTTATTGTTACATAAAAAGAGATCAATACTTGTATACAGAGTATACGATTGCATTGAAATTATATTGTTACCCTTTTGTACCCCTAAATATAAAGAAAAGGCTTAGTTATTTTGTAAATCTTATAGGTATATCTTCATTACAAATAATTATAAAAAAACATTACGCAGAACGTTCAAACATTGAAAAGTGCAGGGATAATATAAATCGGTGCATTACGGCGGCAAAGTAACGAGATGACTATTTTAACCACAGCATAATCCAATGGAAAGATTACTCATTATAATGATATGTAATAATTAATTGTCTTACCACGATTGTGTGCCATGCCACATGGAGCCGTGGACGGTAGCCAACCGACTTAGTATTCAAAGAGACCATATCAGCTTCCTACTGTGCGAACCGACCCACATACTGCATTCATTATGTGACGCGTCGCATAAATAAGCCAGAGGATATTATGAGCTCACGTTATTTACAAAGCTTTTCTTCATTTCAGTAATACAAGAAATAAAATATTTATACATAACTTGCAACTTCGCTGGTGCTGTCAGAGATATAAGTCACTAAACATCTATGATATTTTGAATGATTCACCATTTCATTCGTAGTATTACGTATAGCCAATTTATTGCAATATTAGTTAGACAATGTATATAAATATTAAATAGTAATTCAATTATTTCAATTCATAAAATGTTGTTGTACATTGCTTTATTGGTCTGTTACTTAAATCGCTAAGGATACAATAAAGAAGTCATTTATTTGGTTAAAATTCTCTAAAGTTATAGTGGACACATGAAGCTTTCAACGTTAGGTAGAGTCTGAAGCGTAACCAAGTCTTATTTACAAGATATTGACAAGATATCGTGACATTCTTTGTAGAGCCAATGCTTTAAGCAAAGGCTAGGCATCGTTGTATTACCACATTTCGCTAGGTACGTCTTAGGCCTCGAGTAACTGGGCGCTAACCTATTGCCGCCTACCTATTACATTAAAAGAGTATATGCTGTCACCCAGCTATTCCTTTAGATAAAAGCCAATAACACTTTGACAACCATCTAACCCGGGAGCTGAGAGCAGCGACAGCTTAGTGGGGAGACCAACAGACTACAATGCAGAGGGTCTCGGGTTTGAACACACGTCGCGCACCTCTGACTTTCGGAAGCTGTATGAGTTTTCGAAATTATGTGCGTATTGATCGACAATTATCGACTGCTCCGTGCCTCGGAAAGCACGTTAAACCGTTGGTCCCGGCTGCCATGAACATCTATGGCAGTCGTTATTGGGAGAGTGTCGACACAAAAGATCCCACTGGGCCAAAGTGTTGCCGGTCTGCACTGACTGGCCCCCACATAAGATAAGATAAACCCGGGAGCTGGACCTCATTATTGATCTCAGGCTTTCGCGCAAACTTAAGTCAATGGACCAACGATTAATATTTTGTATTTTAATATTTTAAGCGCCCATAAGTTATATCAACAGTTTGGCTTTTTGCTGAACTTGCACCTAATTCCGTATACACTCTCAGTGTACCACTACGTAACCACGATGGCGCCACAGACGTAACAGTATCCAATTAGGTACCGTCATTTGTTATTCAATATCATATTAATAGAAAACAGTGCGTGCGTGCAATGAAACCAATACAACGTTAGCAAAGGGATTGTCATACCAAAACACTTTTATTTTTACTACTATATAGGGATTTATAATGATATGTCGTGATAGAAATAGACAGAGATACTGTTGTATAACGTATGACAAAAGGCCTTAATCAAAATGCTATTGATACCAGCATCAGATTTGATTAAATGATTTCGTTTTAAAAGAAAACGACTAACGTTGCATCAATCCTTTTGTATCATATTACGTTATTTCAATTACTAAGTGTATTGTCCGAATTATAAATGATTGGGAAATTATTTATGTCATAATCAATTACAACGTTACTTATTGAGCAATAGTTGTTTTATTAAACAACGATTGCCGCTATGGTTCAGTGGTATAAGGAACAGCTAATCACAAGATTTCTGATCGTGAGTTACTTGCTTCCGTGCTAGAATTCTGCAAACAGAATGTTATGTCTAAGCAGTGTAGACACTTATATTAACATTGGTGCTTCCTATAACACCTAACTATGCAAACTAAGTCGTCGATAGCCCAATCAAGACTTGCAAAGGAAATGGAAATTTTAAGAAAGCAGCCATACAAATGATTGCTTAGACATCCAAGGTGACAAACAAGCATACGGTCCGCGTGATGGTTAGTCATTATTGTATCTGATGGAAGCTTGCAATACCACGTAGGTAATATTAAAAACAAGTTGTTGTGCCTCTAAAAATAACTGGCCCCCTGCCAACAGAACAGTGCCTTCATAAAGAATCTGGAAATGCTATCTACCGCAAGAACACAACACAAGGCTCTACAGCCTAGATAGAATACTACTATTCTTTCGTAAAGTAGAGATATGAAGCTGAGCCGAAAAAGAAAAGAAACAATAAGTTTAAGCGGTATCGAGGTTTAAAACTCACATCGTAAAAACGTTTTCCAAATCTAGGTTTGATGGTATACTTATATCTCAAATATATTTACTTAAGTTCTTTTTGCAATAATTTCACTCGAATTAAAACATTAACAATTTTGCCAGCTTGCAATTGTCAAACATGTCTAACTTGATCTCCGATAGCTCTATAGCTTCCGTTAGTAATTAATGTTAGTACACAGAGACTAACTGAACCAGATCGCGCGAGTTCACTTCAAGCAGTCGGCGACAATGTCTCATCACCACTTGATTCTCACGGCTGTTGCATAACAATACTCGCCAAGGGAAAGGTGAAATTATAACACTAATCCGCGCCAAGTTCTTACTAAGTTATCAACTATATAAATCTCAAATCTTTTCCTTAGCCAACAGTTTTTGTGTACTGATGCAAATGCTTACGCTTTCGCGTTACACTTTCCCATAGAATTTTGTTTGTAATCGTTTAATGTATTTCGAGATAAGATTTGTTTGAAACGCTGTGTAAGCATAGGCGATTGGAAAGTGGTTGTAAACTGTTTATTTGAATTTCTGTTGGGCACCCGAGTGTCTCTAATTTTATGTAATACTAGCTGATACCTGCGACTTCGTCCGCGTAGATTTTAACTAAAAAGTGTTTGTCTCCGCGGAACTCTATTTTTTTTCTAAAATCAAAGTAGCCTAACTTATTCCTTATAACATCAGCTATCTGCCAGTGAAAGTCCCGTCAAAATCGGTTCAGCCGTTTCGGAGATTAGCCGGAACAAACAGACAGACAGACAACAATTTTGAAAATAGATGTTTTCGTATATGTACCTTATATACTTTCATATGCATTAGATAAAAAGCTGTTATTTTGACATTACAAACAGACACTTCAATTTTATTTATTTGTATAGATTAAAAATTATTATGAACATCGTCGTATGGTTAAGGCATTGGCAAAGTAACTGAAAATTTGCAGGTTGACGGCCATTGGCCAGTCAATGGCAGTGTGCCGCACTACCATTGACTGCCGATTAGTTGAGTCGTGTAAATAAAGCTACTAAAAAACTGAAACATCTGATAACCCATATTTGTCATACTGTACTAACTATTGAAACCAGGTCAAAGAGGTAAAGTGGGAGAAACAGAAAATAAATTACAGGCTGCCCGACCCAAGAACTGAAGGCGGAATTTCACGATATTCTAGATGCCTACGTATAATTTTATATTGGCGTCGATACAGTAAGAAACGGAATTAGTGCAGCTTGGAATGCTGCTTAGGCTAAGAAGGCAAGCATGACGATAAATATGTTCATACAATAGGTGCAGGTTATTTTGAGTTATGGGAGCGTAGCTTAACTAGCTGTACAACTAGGCTATTGAACTAATATAATTTTATATTAGTTTAGCGGATTTCATGATTGTTTATGGTCTTTTGAAACTTTTTATTTGCACTATGGTTAACGTTTTGATATCCGTTGTTGCAAGAATTGAGGTATTACCAACTTTATATCCTCAAATGTGAATCAACATTTTTTTATTGCTAGGAATATATACTTGATGGCAATCTATCTTTTCTAGATCTCTATATGCGAGGTTTGATGTGGCCCAAACTTATAATAATAAAAATATCTCTGTCTATACCTCTCGAGGTTATACAGGCGTGAGCCTTATGTTTTTTTAGTTAGAGCTATTGTCGTTGGAGTCTCTTCCATATATCTCTATTCTCATGACTTTCGCTTTTTCTTCACCTGACCTATGTTAATTCTGCGTGATCTACGTCTTTCTCTTCTTCCTTCTATTTTCCCTTATAAGATAGTCTTTATATAGCTGTCAAGTGTCCCAAAAATTTCCTCTTCGGTACTTATGTATGTATAAAAAATTAAAGACAGTAATAAACGCATAATTATCAGTGAATGGATAAAACTTACATAACAAAAATATCTTCAGGAAGTTGCGAAATAGATGCATATTACAACAATCATTATAAGCAAATAAAATCGGCTCAAACTGTACCAATCGCAGTAACCTGCATAAGAGATGTCATCTCGGAATGCCAATGATGCAATGCAACGGAACTGCGTGCGCAAAAGTCTCGTTGTGCAAGAAACACCGAAGCTTGTTGTTGTGCAAAATTCTGCTGTATGACTTATTACGTAACAGGTCCGGGAGTTATGCATTCTAAATTCCAATATTTATTTTAAGAATTCCATACTACATATACATATCTCTGTAATCTAATGATCATATTAATATCCGTTATCTAAAAAGAAATCTAATAGTCAGAAGCCGTATATAAAAAACGAGACATATCCTTGTAAAATCTTCCCACGATTCATGATTAATACATGGTTTCCTTCCACAGGTAAAAGCTTCTACAAAATATTAAGACACAATAATATTAGAAGAACAGATATCTATAGAATCTACTTTATGTTAAATTTTCAGGGATAAATCGCAGGTCCATAATTGATAAAATTTTGATTGCTTGTCTTGATTTAAGTTTAAAATAAGCAAAGAGCATCAAATAGCAAGATTGCCATATAATACGTTTAGTTACTAATTTCAAAAATGATATCATCCTAACTATAATATTATAAATGCGAAAATGAGTTTGTTTTTTTGTTTGTTACGCTTTCACGCCTTAACTACTCAACCGATCAACATGCAATTTTGCATACACGTTGTCAGGGGTACAGAATAGGACATAGGGTACCTTTCATCCAGAAAAAGTAACTGTTGCAAACCTAACCTAACCTAACCTACATTTACGCGAGCGAATCCGCGGGTGAAAACTAGTAATTGCATAAAATAGATCCTAAAAGATACCAAGCAGCACTAGGTCGAGGATTTTATTTACTGTCCTCATATATATAGCTAACAAGAATTTGTCTTATCATATTAAGTAATCTTTCATTTTCTCTATGATATCTTATACCTCACATATCATTACTTTTTTACGAACTTTACTATTAAACATGCAAACAATCTACACGAGTGAAACCGCGGTTCACCGCTAGCACAAAGTAAAAGCAAGTGAAATCAAAACTAAATCAACACACTCTTCCTTATAAATAAAAAAACTAACACAAGGTTAAAAATGTATGCGATACGGAAATTAGGTTTCAATCATCATTGTGTTAAAATATAGCCAACATAACAACATATCTTCTTAATTAAATGAATAGGTATTAGATACCAATTGCTTCCTCCGCGCGAACACTTTCATCACTCCATAAATTGTGAACAGCTATAAAATAATGTGGCGAACAGAAAGTCTGAATTAAGAGCCAAGTTATAAAAAAAAAACTTTATAGATACACTAGAAAAATGATTTTGGTTTGCTTGTGAAATATTATATAATAATAATAATAATATTCTACCACATACACACAACACCATCTAGCCCAAACTAAGCAGAGCTTGTACTATGGGCACTAGACAATGGATAAACATACATATATAGTTTTTTTGTAAATACATACATATTATACATAGAAACACCCAGACCAAGACAAACATCAATGTTCATGCACACAAATGTTTGACTTGTGCGGGAATCGAACTCGCGACCTCAGGCGTGGCAGTCGATTACACTACCCACTACGCCATCGAGGCCGACATTATATTAAATTTGAGATCAAAGTATGGTTGGGCCTAATTATTCGCATATACTCAGCAATGCATACATACATAGTCTATCATCTATGTATCTATAAGAAATAGGTTTTATATTATATCCGCATATCGCTAGATATGTTTTAGATTCTTTGTATCGTCCAAAGTCGATCCTCACCTACCAAGAATGGATCCAGTGGCTGCTATTGAAAATTCTTGACAGAAGAATCTAGTAACACTGCCGATGCCGTAACAGAGAATGTAACCCAAAATCCAAACGCAGTTTATAACATTTTAGCTTTAAGACTCACGTAATAGGAAAACTTATTGCCGTTTAAGGAAAAATTTAAGTTAATCTAATAACCTTACCCAACACGGGACTCAAAACCGAGAATTCAAACACAGCAGTCCCATTAGCTACCGCTTGGACACAGAAGAAGTCCAATACTAAACTAAACTAAGTTGCTTGCAAATTGTAATAGCCAAAAAAAACCACAACTCAACAGACAGACAGACCAATTAATATATATATATATATATAAAGACGCATCAAACCAAATTAACATTCGATGTAGATATATAAACTATTGTAAGTCCGACTCTAAAGATTCGTACAGTCGTTTCAATATGGTATTAATTATTCCTTTTCGATGGCGAAAGTGAACTTTTGATTTCTATGTGGATTAATAGTGGTGAAAACCGAGTTTCATTGTGGGCAAACCAGACCGATATGGCATTCGATACCCGAGAGAGTCACTTCGAGACAAGATGCTAGTGGGTTTTGTAATTGCTTTTCATGAAATAATTTATTGTATGCTAGTATGGCAGCACACATTTGCGCATGCGCTTAAGGTATTAGTTCGATTTCTATTTGACAAAATGAGATTGCATGGATGACGTAGTGTTTTAGGTGATCGTCTCGCCGCTGCCACTACACATAGTTTTGGGATTCGAACCCCACACGGGGCAAACATTTGGTGATGCACAAATAGTCTGGGTGTTATTTTGTGTCCGATGTTGGATTGATTTTTTTAAATCTCCAACAACAGAGGAATCATATATAGTGTAGGCGGCATCTTAAAAAAACAACAAAGAAAAATATTTTAACACGGGACAAAAATGTGTGTGATTAAAAAGTAGTTTTTGCGAGATGGAGTGGATATTGTGTCCGTTGTTTGAATCTTCCTAAAGTCACCACGCCATACAGGGTCCTAAGTAGTACCTACGTGAGATGTCTTTAAAAAGACAAGAAAATGTTTCGGGTTTTCCTGTTAGGAAATTCTCTGTTGCAGCATCAAGCCAGAAACTAGACCTTAACCTAGCTGACCAAATGTGGGTGCGATACACTCTTTCTCTTCGGAGATAGACAGGCATGAGAATATATTAGATATGTTAAGATCAATTATATTTTAATTACTGATAAATGATAATTGTTGTTATGTAATTGTTTAGTTATTTTTATTTATTAATAATTGTACATTTTATGTGTTTAGAAAGTTTAGGTGTAAAAATAAAAATGTTTTAATTGCTATCAATGGCTCCTAACTTTATTATATACAACTATAATTACCTTCTTCCTGGCTGGGCAGGCAGAGAATGTCAGATCGATTTCCACTTGCCACCATCGTAGTCTTTCTAACATTTATCTCTTGCTATGTTATGAAGCTTATAGCTCTTATAATATTTGTCATAATCGTAATAAAAACTTCCAAGCTAAAGAAAATGTAATGATGAATTACATAACAAAGATTTCCCTTTTCTTTATCACGGTATTATGTTCCGAGAATCAAGCAAAAAACCTAAACAGAAAAACCAACATCGTAGTTTGTCCAGGCCGAAAATCAATCGCAAATCAAATCGATCGAAAGTCTTAATTAACTTTAACATGATACGTAAAAATCTCTAGTTAAAGATTTGATAACCAATAGATATATTATAAAGAATATCTTAAAATCGTTCTTATTACTGTTGACGCAAAAGGTAGTTTCTAAAATATAATGAAACAAAATTATTTACTATTATTACAAGAGGAAATAGATGAATTAGGTAAAATATGAAACGATCGCGTGATCCACTCCTTTCTACTCTAAGTATTTATTTATATAATTATGTGACACGCGAAATTCATCTTCTACTACTGGTTCAGCTAATAATGCCTATTCCAGGCAAAAGCTGCCTCTGTGGCACTCGCTAGAGAATCTGACTGCTGTGCAAGACGTTTCGGGTTCAATTTTCTTTTTAATTTTTCAAGAAAAGCCTAATAACATTATGTTGAGAATTTTCTTTATACAGGGAAATGGTTTACGGAGTCACTTCGCCGCGAAAAATTTGTGGGATCCACAAATGGTTATTCCGAGTCTGAGTATTCTTTCTGTCAGTCTTTTGAATTTTTCTAAAGTCCCTCGAGACACAGGCATTAATCCAAGTGCTCTCGCAATCCAAGTGTCTATAAAAAAAAATATTATTTGACCAGGCTAAGTGAAGCCCGAAGCTTAACGGTAAGTATTTGATAAGTAACCAATTACTGTAAAGCATTGGGCTTGAGTTTATTAATAAAACAATAAAAGCCCAAACCAAAACCTGTATGAAAATATATTTCCATTACCAACTGAGACTAATGGAGATATACCCATACAAGATAGCGACAGTCTAGCGATAATTAAAAGCTCTCAAATCACCATCTCCGTGAATCACGTGGGAGGACGCGGACATATCAGATTGTCTTCATTCTAATGCTCTTTATGTACAATTACAATCAACACGATTAGCCGATTGCCTCTTTACAACCGGTTAATGGATGGGTGACCATTTATGTATGACATCTTTACGACTACGAACGAACCGCGAATTAATTGACCTTTATATTTTTCTTTTTGTAATCGCTCTCCATGTTTGGTTAATCGACCATTTATTTTCTTTAAATGGCTGGAAATTATTCATTTTAAAAGAAAGTTTTCCTAGTTTATTACGGTTAGATCATCTTCGCTTCTGGCTATGAAAAGTAGGTGCAGTCTTATTTTAAATAAATATTTTTTTTAAATCTAGGTAGGTAATTGCCTAGACTTTAAAATGACAAAAATACATGACCAGGCGCAGAACCAACGGCACTACGTGCTTTCAGAGGCACGGAGGTGTCTAACACCGCCAACTTCCAAGTCCGGGCTGCTATTGACATTTCTTAACAGAAAAACCCAATAACATTTTGCTGGCCCGACCCGGTATTCGAACCCGAGACCTCTAGCACAGTAGTCGCATTAACTACCGCTGCGCCATTGAGGCGGTTCAGTTAAAAATCATTAATAGCATTGTTGCAACAATAAAACGCAAGAAAGTTTCAGTTAAAAGCTCTAGTTCGCAAAAACCGCCAATATACCAACAATTTCACTTCTGAACTAAAACACGCTGTTATTTGGTCCAGAGATTTATTCTAAAAGGAACACACTTGATCTATCTGTTTATATGTGAAGAGCAGGAAATCGCAGCATCGCGCTTATGCAGCTCAAACGAAGTTTGATGGCGTACTTAGAAATGAAACCCTACATAAATGAAGAACCAATTGCAACCATCATAACGCATATCACTCTTGTATCGATACTAAAAGATCGTGACATTACCAATACCCAAACATTATCAACATTCAACACAACAAAACTTGAACTAAACTTTTGTTCCAACATGAAAGTCAAAAGTGATATTCAGTTAGCGTCCTTAGCCTGAAGGCTCACGTATATTAATTATATATCGTAATATACACAATAGTGTAGAAGAAAGTTGCACTCGCAATGTGAATTCGTAACATTACATACCTATTATGCTTTCATTGGTGTTAATAAAGGCATTCGATGACAAACATTCATTTGCGCTTGCGAAACAAAATCTCATTCGATCTTTCATTCCGATTTTTTCTGTCGAAGTGCAAAGTAAGTTTGTTTTTCGCTCTTAAGATGGGATTGGCAGTGATAATTAAAAACTTTCGAGTGTCTGCTGTAATAAGATTCAGGAACCACAATGAACGTTATCTCACTATCAAAGAGTAACGAACTTTAAAAAAAGCGCGCGTAAAAACGATTGACACTCGCTGTGGTTTATCTATCAATGGTAAATCAGTTTTAATTGTGCAGTTGGTATTTGATACTTTTCCTCATTCATTTGTCAGCTACTGGTAAACTAATGGTTTTAAATGTCAGTGTAAGAAAGTAACTTAATTAAAAACAAAATGAAAGAAAAGAGCTGATTTAAGTTGAAGAGCTGTGCGTTTTGCCTGTGGATGTCTTAAATTTTTTTCAGAATGCTTTTGTATAAAACATTTTGAATAAAAAGTTGGTATATTTCGTATAAATGTGATATATATAGAAATAATACCAAATATACTTCTGATCAAACCTTAGGATATCGTTATAAAAACTAATTTATGGCCAAATTTAGACTAGAAAACCTTAAAACTTGTTGTAGTTTACTGTATCATAATCGCCGCACAAATAAAGCGACGTTTATTACAAAGCAGTGTATACTAAATTGTTAACAACTTGTAAAAACTTCAGCAGAAACCATTACTGGACCACGACATCCATGCACTCAAATTATATAAAATACAAAGAAAGCTTTCACCCTAATAGCATAAATACTGAAAACAAGACATTACTCAAAAATGCTCAGCAATTTCCGAGACCGAAAATACTTTTAATTTAATCACCCATTTTACGTGGTGCACAAAATTATCGCGTGCATAAAGACCAAATTGGTCTATAAAATACTCGAAAACAATCGTGTGAGTGCCGGTGAAATTGTATCATTTTACTAAACGGTGAACTTTCATTTATTATATCGAGTTTGTTTATGATAAAATAACGTGGCGACCAAGTGACGGCTCACTTTCATATCATTTTCTGTTAAGGCTTCTAAATGAGCATTATTTTTGCGTCAGTGGAACCATATTTTAAAATACAATAAGTCAATGTTTTTATGTGGCTATCCAAAGAGTCATCTTTGGAATAGCCAACGAACGAAGATAAATGTTTTTAGTCTGGGCCCGCTGTAAGTAGTTGAAAATTTATTATTGATTGCACATAATAAACATTGCAATTATTGGGTAAAGGTTGTGTGTGCTTTACTACTAGATTCTCATTTCGAGAGAACGAGTGAATGGATTTACTATCCTTTCTTAAAGGACTCTCTTCAAATAAATAAAACTAATAATATTAGGAAGTAGTTCCTAATATTGATTGATTTTTGGTTATTTAATGAATTACTAGTGTTATAAAATTCGCATCTACGGTTTTAAAGATGGATGCGTGTACCATTGGTCTGAGGTCTAGTCCCATAGGTATAGCAGATTGTATTAGTACTACGTACTATATCCTGAACTTTTGACAATGAAATGGTTGCCTGGTTCCAACCAGTCTCTGAAAATGTTTACTTTAACATTACGTACTCGTATCTTAATATGGATCAACAATCTCTCAGATTTTCTTCGGTGATTGGTCATACGAATGGAGCATTTCCTAATTATCTGACCATTGTAAGTGCCACAAATGCGATCATAGTTGCATCATTTCACGAAAAAAAATATTAAACAGTTGAGAAATACGATTTAAATAGTTGATATGATTCAACATTTACAAAGTTCCCAACGGCAAAGGGAAAATCCCTTAAACGATAGTCGGTTACAAATAAAACAATCTTCTGGAGTTTCTGCTTCCGTTCGATAATTGTTAACTATGACGTTAAATTATTCACCACTGAACTGATAACAATAACTTTTTGAATAATAATAATATAATAATAATAATTTTATTGGCAACCCATCTAACAATAACTTATTAATAAAAAACAAAACCGATTCAACTGCCTATAGAAACTAAAGCAAATATAAATCCGCTATAATTACAAGTTAAGTTAGCTAAATAGCTCAAATGATCAAAACACTAACATCACAACAATTACATCCGTAATTTATTCAAAGTCTAATTCTATAATAGTAATAAACTTGAACAATAACCAATCAGATCAAATTAAGGTTATTGTTAAATTAGAGACAAAGTAAGAGGCTTCATTCACGATCGGTCCGAGTCCATAATTTCACGTATAATGTGTAATGAAACGAATGTTTTTATATACAACACTGATTAATGGACCTCGGACAGGTACAAGAGAAAACTGGTTCTGTGTTAGGATTACCGACCAGTGCACGCTATGAAATGATCTGTTGGTATAGCGTGTTATAGCAATCGATCAAATAGAATATGTATACTCACTTGGTGCTGCGCTAGTTAATGATGATAGAATTATTTTGAGGTATCGGATGCAATCGCTTGATTTTTATAAGAAAATTCTTCGTTGCATGGAATCTTAAACTATGTCTAGTACACCGCAAAAAAGCTCATCCCGTTGTCACGTTAATTCTAAAGTCTCCGGTGAAATTTCGGTATGCTATTTTACTGTGGGAATATTTAATACGTGTATAATTTTTAACTAATATACCTAATATTAAATGAGATTTTATTGCGTGTTGCTACTTAGCCGACATGGACTATGGGTAAGTAACTGTCAATATTGGTGCAAACGCACATTATAATTTTTTCATGGTTTATGTTTTAAAATTAATTTAATCGTTTTCTATAACTCTATCTCTTGCTAGCCATTATCTTATTTTGTCGAGTATCTGCGAGCGTGTCGACTTCTATCCATGTTATATATTTAGTAAAGTATACGCGGCTAGACGAAAGAATGCTATCACGTTTTTAATATTCACTATCTACAGCAACAAAACGTATTTTAACGTTGACAACATAATAGCGTACAGATTTAACAAAGCTATTACTCATCACGTATTTATATCTGAATAATATCTTATAGCTTTCTCTACACAACAATACTAACCAAAACTTTTCAAGGTGCCCAAAAATTGACAGCAAAAAAAGATGTACCACATAGATGCAAAACATCTTTTTGTATCGTTCGTTACTATACAAAACGCTGATGAAAGTGATTCGTATTCGCTTTCGTGCGATGTTCTGTCTATCTACTTATTGACACTTTGAAGAGGTTAGGATTTCACTTGTTTCAATGTCAGATTCGACGCGTCGTGTTATTATCGCTTTATGTGCTCAGTCATCCTATTATTGGGAACATCTGTGAAGGTTTGCGTTGTATTCTTTCTCTTACATACGATAGTGCCAAATGGATATAAAAAGTGTTGTATCGGACATGCCGCAATATGATCGATGTTTGAGTTTGAAGTAACATTTATTCTAAACGATGTTATGTACAGTTTTCAACCAGGAAAATAATAGTAGAATGTGGCTTTCCACATTCTACTATTATTTATACACACACTGCAAATAATCGAATAGGTCATTACTTTGAATGACCTATGCGATTATTTGCAGTGTGTATGTTCTGGAGAAAAGTTAGAATCTGTTTCTAAACCGAGGAACATTCATATAACGTGATGAGAGTGAAAAATAGGTAGCAAGTACAAATCCGTTCTTGTCTACACTGCCGAGGTACAGGTGAGCATGCATATGTGTTGTGAGTCTATAGTCACAACACATATGCATGTGTAAACATAAATAGTGTAAAGCTTGTACTTCAGAAGGTGCAAGCACAAGTTTACACAATACCATGATAGAAAGCAACCTTTTTTCGTCTACTGGCCAGGGTTCCAGGCTGGTATTAAGACTGCGCCGAGCGAAATGTGCCAAAACAGACGGTCACAGTTAAGTGAATAAAATCAACACTTTTTATTTAATACAAATATAAAATATACATTTACCATAACAATGAATGTGTTTACAATTACTCCGTGTAAAAAACTTAAAATAATTAATATTTTCGCCTACAAAATTACGTAAATTTGCACGAAAAATGCAAAAACGTAAGCTCGTATTACGTGATTTTTAGATTATAACAATAGAAATGTATCCTATTTTACAGCTTACACGAAACATAAATAGTTATATTACAATTTGTCCGTCCCAAATATTTAAGTTATTGGTTGACAATAAAGATACATATTTATCAAAAAAGCACTTCAAATCCTACATACAATTTTACTATGCCGGCCGCGCGCCGATTTGAATATGCGCCGCACGAGCTCGGTCATTATCTGTCTTATGCTCGGTGCAGTCTTAAGAATTTTTTGACAGAAAATCCAACAACAATTTTCCCGAGAATAGAACGAGACCTGGTGCACAACTGTCGCACTCACTACAGCTGTACAACGTGGACAGTCAGCATGTGCAATAACAGGAAAACCGTCACCAACATTGTACAAACGCCGTAGAAGAAGCATAAAATTCATAAATAATACTTATTACCGAATTAAGCGGCGGTAGCTCAATGGATAAGGTATTGGACTTCCGATCGAGAGGTCGCGGGCTCGAATCCCACCCATTGCACTACGTGACGTGAACCCACTCCTAATCCAAGCATTTAGCTTAGCTGGGTTTAACAAGAATACTAGTAATTTGATACCCACATTGCTGGTAATCTTTTAGGAATTATTAGGATATTATTATTAGGAAAGCTGACCCACCACCATGTGGGACTAAAGCTAGGAGGAGAGAGAGATTGCTGGTAATCTTTTAAAAAAAGAAAAGTACTGCAAGGCTTCTCTCGCCCTCAGTTTTCCAGTCCCTTCCAATAGTCAATCAATCAATCAATTAACACTTTCAGTTTTAAATGACTTTCGAACTTAATTTATTGAAAGGACAGGCGATCTCTAAACATAATTACGTCTTTCTATAACTAATTAAATGATATAAAATTAATTAACAGGATGCTACTAATTTGATTTGCATTTAATGGCTAATTATCACAGGATATTTCTTGTATACGTAGAAAGTAAGGTCGTGACCGAGTAGTCACAAGTAGAAGTCATAATTACGCATTTCTCCTGCTACTTAATCTCATAGAAACAGCTTCATATGTTAATTAGTACACTTAAATTAATATCACATTTTATGGCACTAAAATGCGGGAGAGAACGCTGAAATGATCTGGTCACTTAAATAGAAAGCCACTTGTATCTAATAACGTATTATATTATCTGTCTTCTTTATTACTAGCCCACTGCTGGAGCTTTCAGCGTGGAGATAGATAAGGTCACTCTATCACACTTTTGGCAGACGCTTTACATCCAGAAATATGTAAAAACTCTGCCAAAAGTGTGATAGTGATTGCGAAAAACCTTATGGTCCGCCTAATTGTAAGCGGTTAATGTAACCCATATATGCTTGGAAAACCAGGTCCAGCAAAAACTTTGTACCCCTTTATACGTAAATTAAAGTTCATATTGAGAAGGAATGCCGATTCCTAATATTTTTATAAAATATGCATTAGAAATACATTAAATTAATGAAAAAACATTACACGCACACAACCATGCATTTGACACACGCAGTCGAATCGTGTTCGTAGTATTGAAATTAAACTACTATATGTATACGGATTTTATTGCGTTGTTTATTTAACACTTTATTACATAATTTAGAGTCTCCCCGTGACCATGTCTGCTGAAAAGCAACCGAAACGTCAGGGAAAGTGTAAACATAAATATAAATAGTTTTAATAGTTTCAATAATTTAATTAGCTTAAACATTAGTAAAGTTTAATAGTAATAGTAGTGTAACAGTTTCTAAATTATGTAATAAAGTGTCAAATAAACAACGCAATAAAATCCGTATATAGTAGTTTAATTTCAATGAATAACATTCGCGTAAAGAGAAGACAATATTCTGTTCGTAGTATTTCAGCATTGTTCGCCTGATGTCGTAGAATTCTTGGTAACTATGGCTACATATCTTAAGTACCGTGAAATGTGATTATAAGGGTATAGTTATAGACAATATAACCTTAACAACAATCAAACCTAAAATTCAAATCAATTATGGTCGAATTTCGACCACTTGGCGAACGCTAGTTCTTAAAAATGTCCCCTTATTTTTATTCAGTGAAACCAATATCCGTAATTTAATCTTGATTTCACGACTACATAGATGGCGCATTGCACCAACCGTTGTGGTAGTTCTTCCGGGCCGTACTTTTAATGTTTAAACACCCCCACGATAAAGAAATCGCTGGTGAAGTAGACCTCTACATACTAGCTCCTTCTATAATATAATTTACAAAGACTATACTCTCGCACCTACTTAGTACGTTATCTACATGATCAGATAGCATTAATGCGTGCGTGTGCGCATAATTGCGTATGCAAAAAAGTGCAATCATTTGATGTACGCGTCGCGTGACAAAGCAGAGGAAACGCGCAAGGTCTGGGGACGCACCGAATTGTGACTGTAGCACTACTACTGGTAACAGAAACTCACATATTTATCACACAAGCGAATGACTGATTGCATCGTGCTAGTTTAACGATACCTAATGGTATTCCTTAACTAATATATTATTACAGCATATTAGTCTGTGTCTATATTTGGTTAATTAGTTTCCCTAATATAATGAAACAACGTGAGATGCAATTTTTACAGGTAGAGGACTATGAAAAAATTACGTAGATAGGTACGTTCATATCGTGCGGTAGAAAAATCAATTGTGAGATTTATAGACGACGAGTACACGGAGTATTTACTTCTCGTCCGTGACTTTAATTTCGTAAATGTTTAGTACATTTTATAATGAACGGAAACATTAAGAAACCGTTTAAAACAAAAAACCACCGTGTTGACAGTCACTTTCTTGTTAGACTAATAGATACCACTTACGATTAAAACTGATGATTATAACAAAACCAATCAAACAGTCTACGAATTGAGGTGAGAACTCATAGTTAGGTCGTATGCGTGCAGACGCATGAAGTGTATTGACATTTAGTGTGACACTGTTGTATGTCGCATGACTCATATGTATGTATGTGTGTCAATCGGATCATTATTTATCGTTAAATAACATGTGTACGGAACATATCGCGTATCATTACTATTGAATCTACTCGGTTCTATTAGTGAGTTTGTTTACTGTCTATATTTGTTTAAGGCTTATGTTTAACTTATTACCTGATATAGTAAAATATAACAGTCAAAAATAGTAAATGATCACCAAAATAAAACCGCATTTTAATACCAAAAATATTAATTGCACAGCACAGAGATCAAAATAAGTGGACGGAGCTCGGCTCCTATTTTTGGGTGGGTTTAAGAAGGAACCTAACATGACCTAAGCCTTCCGAGACGGAATGCAATGAATTGAGGCGTATAGGTGCTCGTTATGATATAATTTAGTAAGCATATTTTGGTGTGCAATGACTATTTTTGGTGGTCATTATATTTAGTCCCATTGTTTAATACGACTGTATGGATAGCGTAGTTGCTGGTCGCTACTGCGCCTGCGCCGAGTGTTGAGAGTACGATCATCACACGGTATAAACATTTGTGTGATATACAAATGAGCTGAATCTGAATGTATAATCCGTTGTTAGAATGTGTGTACCTGTCACACTATACTAAATTATACTACTAATCTTTTTTTATAAATCTATACTAATATTATTAAGCTGAAGAGTTTGTTTGTTTGTTTGTTTGAACGCGCTAATCTCAGGAACTACTGGTTGGATTTGAATAATTCTTTTAGTGTTGGATACTCTATTTATCAAGGAAGGCTATAGGCTATATAACATCACGCTACGACCCACGAGGGATGTGCAGTAACGATAAACGCGGGTGAAACCGCGGGAACATCTAGTATTAACATATTATGTCGGTATATCCAATTTTAGCTTGATGAAGTAAAAGTAGTGTTTTCAAATAGGCTTCCGAAGTCTCTAAAACAAGACGAGAATATAGTAAAATAAATTTAAAAAAATTCTGATACCTTTCTAAACCGAACCAATTGGGATTCAACTTATATTGCGTTAAGCCCATGGATGCAAAGGTCTCTGTCTAAAATATAAACGAATCATTGAAAGAGGTAAAACCATCAAGCTCGTACAGACTGTACATCGCCGAAGATTTTCACACTGACAATCCGTTAGCTACCTTTACGTAATAGAGAGCCAGCCTATTACACTGTGGATCGAAAACGCAGTCCTTATCAAGTAATAATAAGGTATGTAATAGAAATTCATTATCCAATTATCCCTAGAAAATTGAGAAATATACAGTTGCGAGAGAATTCTTGTGCCCATCTGTGGATTGAACATGAGCTTATAAGATAGGCTGATTGAGCCAAAGATATGTTATCTTTAAAGATATTCAGTAATCGAGCAATCACATCAACCGTGGTCACATACAGGAACTGTCGAGCTTAAAAGATAAAGATAAGGAAATTTTGGAAAGTGTACCTCCGATTGAAATATCGATAAGTTTTACTGTTAATTAACTTTCTTTTCATTTAGAGGCCCTATAACGATGTGATTAAAAATCGATATGTTTCATTATCGATTAGGTAACTATAGTTATTGTAGCGATCGATCAATCAGTTTATCGGGATCGATAAACTAGGGATTGTATCAGGTGTTCAAGTTACTTATTTTTATTTGATAACGTCGTGAAGTGAAATATAGATTATGGTTGATTCAGTAGGTATATAATAATATAGTTTCACCTACCCTCAGTCTTAACTCTATAAACGGATTGAGGTAAAAAAACGGGAAAGTTCTTCAAACCAATAAAACTCTATTCTTATATCAAGAAACGAGTCCGTTTTAGCCACGAAAAGTTAAATTTTAACATACCTATACTAATATTATAAAGCTGAAGAGTTTGTTTGTTTGAACGCGCTAATCTCAGGAACAGCTACTGGTCCGAATTGAAAAATTATGTTAGTGTTGGATAGCTCATTTATTGAAGAAGGCATGGCATATAACATGACGCTACGACCAATAGGACCGGAGTATCGATGAAAAATGTTGCAAAAACGGGGAAAATTCTCTTATGTGACGCAGACAAAGTTGCGCGGGTCAGCTAGTATTTCATAAAATTAACTGTCCTTAAATAAAACGACACTTTTCTCTTTAATATAGACATCAAGCCTAAGTAGACAAGCCAAAAAGACTGTGGATTAACCTATAGCACCCATTCTATCATGCCTGGATGAATTATCGGACTACTATCTTGGTAAGCATAGATTTTTTATTCATAATCATTTTAAACAACAAAGCAGTACAAGCATCAGTTATAGTGTTATATTCTATAAAAGCATTGCAAACATGGACCTAAAGTATAGGTATCCTAAATCGACATAACTATGTACCGATGCCTAATTAACTCAATTTTTCGTTCCAGGGAAAGCTATATTCGTTTTAAATTAAATAACTCACTTGAACCTAACACGCAGTCAATTAAAAACATTTCAAGCAACGACGATGGCTAATAGCTAATAGACTTTCAACCAAGAGCTCGCTTTCGTCCCACTCGTTGCACTACCGACGCAAACCCACTCCTAAACCAACAATTTTACTTAGCTGGAGGGGTTACCAAGAAAACCAATCATTTACGACTCAAACAACCAGTAATCTATAAAAAAAGAAAATAAAACACCAGTTTACATGTACTACAACTTCCTTCGCGATCTGCAAACATAAAATCATTTCACAGACAGAAAGGAATATACTTAAACATAACTACATACGTTAAGTTTATATACTTCCTCAATTAAGAGAGATAATTAGCACACACTTGTAGTTCACATCTGAACAGGCTATTATCGAATGAGCTGCACAGATTGCACAGACTGCACAGCACGGCACATTGACACACTTTGTGCAGATTCTGTCGGTGAGAGTCCGCTGAACTCACAATAAATATGGAAAGTAATTTTAACAGAAGCGTTTAATAACCAATTCGTACCTTCTCATTTGTACCAATGATTTTTTTTATTGTGAATTTAAAGACACTGTCCAGTTTTACCTTTCATTATGTACCGTTATATAATCTCAAAGACTAAAAGGTTATTTTAATAAATTTGCAATGAATAAGAGTATTTTTGCTATATTTATAAGGATGACCAATACTTAAGATCAAAGTGCAATCCACACCTATTGCTCCATTTGTGTGAATTGATGTGTGATGTGGACTCACTCCGAACGCAACCATTTAACTTAACTGAACAGATTATAAGAAATACTAGTACATACTGCTTAAATTGTAGGTAACCTTTAAAAATCTTTTTCTACCTCGTTGGTTAGGTGTTACAATACATCTAGTATTGTAACATCTAACCAACGAGGTAGAAAACGTTTATAACTTAACTGCTTATATCGAAGTCTCAGATCACACAGTATTCATTGAAATTAAACTACTATATACAGATTTTATCGCATTGTTTATTTGACACTTTATTACATAATTTAGAAACGTCGGGGAAAGTGTAAACATAAATATAAATAGTATAGTAATAGTATAAATAGTTTTAATAGTTTCAATAATTTAATTAGCTTAAAATTAGTAAAGTTTAATAGTAATAGAAGTGTAACAGTTTCTAAATTTTGTAATTAAGTGTCGAATAAACAACGCGATAAAATCCGTATATAGTAGTTTAATTTCAATGAATAACATTCTCGTAAATAGAAGACAATATTACACAGTATTATTATAATTTAGTCACGAGGATGGAAGGATATAAGTGTTTACCTTACCACTGCCAGTGCTCTAAGTGTCGTTAGTTTGGACTCCAATAAACACAGATTAAACTCATTACGCACAATCCCAACACATCTGACGCAATAGGGCGTGATATTCACCTGCCTATACATATAGGAATGTACCTTCTGGAATATACATATGTGATACTATGTTTCATTAAAACATGCAATAAAAGAGGGAACTGTGGGCGTAGCGCGTGTAACAACTGATAAAATGTGACATTCAATTAAATTTATTTTTAAACGGTCATACCTAATTAAAACAATGATATGACTTTATATGAAAATGGGAATACTCGTCTGTAATTTTAAAGGAAACTTTAAATATCGAACAGATAACATGTAGAGCAATATATTTAATTTCATTATAACGGTTGTGCACCAATTACAATAAAAAGATAAGAAAACATTAAACAGAAATACAAACATTAAAACAAATATACGAGTATAAAACAAATAAATTGTTATATGGCAACCAAGACAAACACAATCATCCCTTCTTCTCACAAAATCTCTGACACTAACAACATATTCTGCCATCCATCCGCAAACAAGTCACAGTGATTGAGAGCGTTGAGAGCAGAAAGCGAGCGCGGTATGGGTGACTTAGCGCGCGCTACGGTGCGACATGATGGCACGGCAAACAACATGTGTCTTCGGTTGCGACGGTAGTTATCAGGAATCAATTAGAATATATGAGAATATAACATTAATTCGTTGCTGTCTACGGAAATCGCTAAACTGGCTACATTATAACTGAACCCCTACACGATCACAGAAGAGACGGCATACACAGTCTTCGCATTATGTTGCCTCTTTCTTCTGTAATGATATATGTATATATCTATATCTGAATTCTTAGATCTCTATAAGATCCTTCTTTCCTACAATAGTACTTGTTTGGCTTAGCAAATAGTAGTTAAAACTTTGCTATACTTACGTTTCTAAATATTCAAGGCTTCATTTTAATCTAATGAAACCATTACCTTTATTAATAATGTTAACCTGACTAGTTACGAAAAACCATATATTATGCATAGCCTCACTATCTTGAATATACCCATTACGTAGAGGATTATTACACTCATATTACGAAGAGGGTGCGAACTTATTGGCGTTTACCGAGCTTAGTCCAGACTGTACTGCTACTAAGCGTTTCTTGACAGAAAAATCAAATTACAATTTGCCCAACTCAGAATTGAAGCCAAGATCATTTTTTATGGCTAGACCACCAAGCGAGTCTGAATACCAAAAATCTATATTTTAAATAATTTACTCCCGTGTATTGTTTTTATAATATTCAAATCTGCATAGCACAAACAACGCCGTTTAATTTAAAAAATGAACAGCTTTGTCACATACGTCATTAAAAACCGTTATCTACAGTCCCACGAGGCAGAGGCAACCATTCATTCAGCCGGGCCCACACGTGTGAATCACAAACCGTGCCTTAGTGGACAGGTTGTCACAACCGAACAACCTGTTCAACACCCGGTTGCCAGCAACCTGTATGATGACAACTGACGAAGTACGCGACGAAGACTATTGAATATGGAAAAGTTCCAAATTTTAATGAGGTCGCCAACGTGGTTATTTTTTAATATGTTTACTAAGTTTGATACGTTTCGCGCTTATGTATGTGACCGATAGCGTAGCTAGTAACATTGAGATTTTCTGACATAAAATTCTCAGTATGAACACTGAGTTCAGATATGTGCCAGACTGCCATAGATTCGCCTCATATTACATACAAGCTTCAACATAGCTAGCGAATTATGGGTATTCAGTACCTAGGCATTTCTGTATAGTCAATCGTAGATATACAGGCATGAGACTACGTACCTACATATATATGTATGTAGTAATAGTACAAGTTTAATTTAAAATCTAATAAAGATGTCTTTATACGGGAGCTTTATTTAATGTCGCAAATCCGACATGCTTATTTCAGCACTACCGAAAGGTTGACTGGTAGAAATGCCAACATGATGTTACGAATTACATGCAAATAGATTGATGACATGTTTATGTTAGATTTAAGCAAGCCGAAAATAAATACATATATTGTACCTATATATCCAACGATATCAATTTGGATGCATATTCTTCCAATGTAAAATTAGGGCCTAAATTATCACAAATGTAGCTTGTATAAAGTAATTTTATATTTAAGAAGGACATACTCCCTTGCTTTTACATATTTCTAGAAAACACAACAAAGCGGCTACTAAACGAAAAAGGGAATGAGAACGATTATTCTACCCAGACTAGAGTCTGAACGCCAATCTAATAGGCGACTCTAATGCACATAGTGGTTCGTAAGATGACCAAAAATAAAAATAAAACATTCTTCATTTAAATCGCGAAAACAAAACACAGTGATGATTCGAATCCAACACAACGTCACTTGTGTTACAATTCTAACACTATACAGGCAGACGCCTAGATCTTGGGTTATAATTGCATATTGCCAACGTTAATCGTATGTTCTAGTTAAGCTTGACAACTATATTCGCAATTGTATGTCATTATGCTAAAAACGCCAATCAACAATCGCAAGAGCGGAACGAATGTGCTGTCTCGTCTGGTACAACCACCAGTTCAAATACATTACCTGTAGAAAAATTTAGCTAGTTGGTAGTGTTATTGGATGAACATCGAATGATGGATAGATTTTTTACGCATTTTATTCTGGTGTATTTTTGTAAAAGCCAAATTCTGGTTTTTGTCAACTAAAGGTGAAGATTTACCAATGTTGACGAAGATAAAAATTAATTATATTAGATTACAGGTAACATTTATGAACGTAAAAGTTTATCTGTTAGTGAGTTTATTAAATTTATATTTATAATAGTTGCTAAGTTCAGGCAAAAGAGTGGCCGTGCATTTCGTGCACTCTTTTTACAAAATAACATAGCTTAAAATAAAGCCGTGAAGATATACAATTAGTTCATTTTTTTTTGTGATGCTTTGAATCGCGGTCATGGCTGCTCGCCAAAAAAAAGTTATTCCCACGCCTTAATTTGTATAGAATACGTATAATTTAATTTGATACAGGTAGTTTAAGAGGAATTTTACTTTTAATTTTTTTGGTCTAAATATCATACGTGTAGGTTCCGCTTAATATATGTACTATCATAATCGGTTGGAATCCTTTGTCTCGGACCTTTGGAAGCATCATCATTAATAATAACTCTGTCGTAAGCTCTTTGGCCCCATGGCATTTTTTGTGGCTGATTGTGGTGTCCTCGGTTTGATATGTCTGGGTCATGAAAAGAGTTATTGGATTTTTCTTTTTGGAAATTCTCAGTAACACAACAGAGTCTACTGTGTCTTAAACATCATAGAAGTCTGGCATAACATTAGGTTCAAAACATTGCCGGTGTAATACACTTTTTTACCCGTTCGGAGATATAGTAATTAATTTGTTATTTACTAAGTATCACAATAATTTTACGAGTAAGATGTGTGAGGTTGATTGTAGTTCAAAAACATGACAGGGGTTATTGTTTTGCTTTTCAAAACAATAAGACGTAAGAGTAAATGAATTATTTTTTACGTTTTTTGTAGAAGAAAAGTTAAAACAAAAAGATGTGTAGAGCACAACTCTTTGTTTCAGTTTCCACCATTCGTTTATTCGAATGTCACGTGACAAGTTATTACTAATGTTTGCTTAGATCGTAACTCGACCTACAAATCTATCAGGGTCAAAGATCGATTTCTAGGTTGAGCAAAGTGTTATTGAATTGTTCTGATAGAAAAGTCCTCAGTAGCTGCACGGATGGCGTATTGGTTTAAGTGGACGGCTCGTCACTACCATTGCGCCTAGGCTCTAGAGTTGTAGGTTCGATACCCACCCGGGACAAAAAATTGTGTGATCCACAAGTAGTTGTTGCTAGTCCGAGTTTTCTTTGTGTCCGTTGTTTGAGTGTTTGTAAAGTCCCCCGCGACACAGGAATTATTCATACTGTGTAAGATGTCTAAAAAAATCAAGAAAGAAATCTGGATCAGTGATCAGTAGACGCCAATAGGCTTGCTCCCTAAAAAGTAGAATTAAAAACTTAATCGGCAAAATGTAATACAGCGCTGCCATGCGCCCTTTAAGAATATACAGGTATTATTCTATCTACATAGCTCAGTAAGGAGACCAACAGACTGCAATGCAGAGGGTCTCGGGTTCGAACCCACGTCGCGCACCTCTGACTTTCGGAAGTTATATGACTTTTCGAAATTATGTGCGTATTGATTGATAATAAATATCGCCTGCTCCGTGCCTCGGAAAGCACGTTAAGCCGTTGGTCCCGGCTGCCATGAACATCTATAGCAGTCGTTATTGGGAGAGTGTCGACACAAAAGATCCCACTGGGTCGAAGTGTCGCCGGTCTGCACTGACTGGCCCCCACATAAGATAAGATAAGATTCTATCTACATAATATTTACATAACTATCAAAGCTATGCAATACAAAATCAATGAAATCGATTTCCAGTTCTGTAGACATTGCAACATTGCGAGAGCAATAGATGAGTAGTTACGAGCCTCATTATAAACGCAATTACTTTTACAAGTTCCGAGAAGATACACAGCTGATGCATTCCTAGTTTTTATTACTGTGAACAGACGGGCAACTACAATAAAATACTACAGATATGGTAAGCTATTTACACCAAGGTAATATCAGTAACAAACAATATCAGTCTTTCTTTTTACAGCTGAAAACATAAGAATTTCAAAAGGATCATTTTCACAGATGAAGGAAATAAGGATATCAAAAGGAACTTTATTACACGATGTTAACCGCATAAGTGTCATGTTTTGTGGGTTCGATGAATCGAATATTGTGTTATTCACTCTGTTGTAAGGATTTGCATATTGGATCTTTAATTGAGATCGAAGTGATATATAATTTATGGTAATACTACTGACCCGCCCCGGCTTCGCACGGGTAGGACAGGACATAAACATCTGTCTGTTATATTGTGAAACCGCATAAAAATCCGTTCAGTAGTTTTTGAGTTTATCGCAAACAGACAGACAGACGCGGTGGTAGACTCTGTTTTATAATATGTAGTGATATTAAAATCAGCCCTAAATATAAACTGTTGAACTGCTAGGCTTGGGCCTCTTCTCAATGTGAAAAGGGATAGACCATAGTCACAGGGCATTGTCCATAAATGAATAAAAACGGCTCCAAAGATGCAATGTTTCGGCAAAACATAAATCCTACTTTCTTTAATAAAAAATACTTAAGCACAATACATCTTAGCACACGTCGACTGGTTGACACACATTATACACTAAATTATGCCATAAATTCTCATCTCATGACATGCGCAAGCGCATACACCGCAGCCCCTACCACAGTAACTCACAGCGCTCACTTGACCACCGCCGCGCCGCGCCGCCGCAAGAATGTGTTGCGGTAAGATATTACAAGATCGCGTATTACGGCTTTATTGGCGATAATTATCGTTCACCGATAAAAATTGTAAAGCTCAACAACTTTAATCTTGCATAAATTAGAATAAGCCGATTACGTATAGTGTTGTAACTACAGGCAACGTATATTATGGCAGGCTTTTTTGTTCAAAATCGCCGCTTCGTGTGGAGCATACGATGTTTAATCCATTTATTGGTTTGATTTAATACTTCCAATTTTTGTTGGCAACAAAAACTGATCTCGTGGGAAATCAGTGTACCGCGTCGGAGCCCAAGTAAATAAACTATAAATAGTATTCCGCCACACGTTTCTTTATTTGGGTTATCGGATAATCGATACAACACTAGCGCCGGGATACTAGGACAAAGGCTATTATTGCTTGTTTTATTTCCTTTTATAAGAAGACAACAAAAGCTTTGTGTTACAAGAAAAAGTAGTTCAATGAATTACCTATTAGCATAAAAAGTATTGCTTACATCGAAACCATTTCTTCTTAAACCAATAAAAATAAAATGAATTCTGAAATTCAATAAGACTGTACTTAACGATTTTTAATAAAAATAAAACTGTTTTTATTAAATCTCTTTTTATTAAATGCTGCTACAATAATATCGATGTTATTGTATCGATATTTTATACTCGATATTATATCGCAAAGATTACGTTTATGTACGAAATATTCTAAAACAAATAGTAGGGGTCATAGCTACCGTCGAATAACGGTCGCTGGCCCATTGCCGAATATTGATAGCTCTGCGAACATGAATATTGTACGTAATAAAACACTGTTCCACAATAAATATTACCATTTGAACTTAATATGTGTGTCATCATAATACTCGATGCAAACAACAGCCACGTGATATTTAAATATTCACGGCTACAAAATAGACAAGTGTCGGCGGCGCAGTGGTAGTGTATGCGACTGCTGTGCATGTGGTCTGAGGTTCGAGTTCTGGGTTAAGCAAAGTGTTATTAAGACTGCGCCGAACGTAAGACGCGGTTGGACTGAATGACAGAGGTCGATATTTAAATCGGCGGCGCGCTGCCGCCATACTAAAATTGTATGGAGGATTTGAAATGCTTTTTTGATAAATATGTATCTTTATTGTCAACCAATAACTTAAATATTTGGGACGGACAAATTGTAGTATAACTATTTATGTTTCGTTTAAGCTGTAAAATAGGATAAATTTCTACTGTTATAATCTAAAAATCACGTAACTCGAGCTTACGTTTTTGCTATCCTTAGGAAAGGCAGTAGTAAGTAGAAGGAGCGCGAAGGGGGTAAGGGGGTGATTGGGCCACCGGTACTCTCACTCACCGAACGAAACACAACAGTAGGAATACTGCTATTTCACGTCGATATTCTGTGAGAGGGTAGTCCTTTCTCGGTCGAGCCGGCCCATTCCTGCTGAAATCAGCGAGGCTCTACTACTCTAATAAATATTATTTTATCTAATACACGGTGTAAGGGCTTACACCGTGCCTACTTAAATTGTTAAAACATAAATGTGCACTCAAACCATTACTCTAGAGAATTATATCTTATTCATACGAAGCACTAACAGATAGTTATTTTAACAGAAAGTAGGCGACCATGTCCGTTTATTAGTCGAAATGAGACGGCTAATATCAATAATGAAGTATGTACGTGTTTCCGAACGCGTGAAATAGTAATGTTTACTGGTTATTTGCGAACAGGGAGCACGCCCCAATCGGTTTCTAAACGATTAGCACAATTGCTAAGATTAAAACAATTTCTAGGCACCTCATTGCTGGTATTAACTGAAAACTTGATTATTAATGCGCTGGATCTAGGTTCTAGACTCAAGTTGGATCTGTGAGCATGGATTCTAGTAATCATGGTCTCAACATAACATTTATAACACAAAATTGTTTAGCTTATATCTTCAGTGGCGAGAAATAATTCGCCGCCTCCTTCTATTTTGGGTAAGGATTCCACTTTCGCCTACAATATATAAGCATGTCTGGAAATGGTAGACTGAGGCAAATTATACTAATTTTCCCAACCACGTTTCTTGTAATAAGTGTTAAGCATATTAACCTCTACCGGCCACACTCGCATGTCAGTATGACTGGACGTTGTCTAAAAGCTAAATTCGATCATTGTTTTGGGGAACCAGGCATCAAGATCTCACTAACGTAATTACGAACCTCAACCGCTACCTATCTAAATAATAAGAGGTAAGATAAGATAAGAAGTGTGGGATCTACTATTTTACATAGTTCAGCATCCACAAACAACATAACTGCCCTTTATTCAATACTAGATGATCCTGCAGTTTCACCCGCATTTATCGTTACTGCGCCGCCCCCGTGGGTCGAAGCGTGATGTTATATAGCCTATAGCCTTCCTCGATAAATAGGCTATCCAACACTAAAATAATTGGAACGAAGTTCCTTACGGCAGGCTTGGAGGGGATAGGGATTTTGCTGCGCGACCGAACTGAAAAAAATGTGATAGTAAAACCGTAAGAAAAAATCCGTGGAAAAAAGTGCGTGGAATAAAACCGTTAAATGAGACGTGCGCAGGCGCGACAGTCGCATACACAAGCGAGTAGTGTATAATACCAGGATATCAGAAATCACTAAATGACCAATATATTTAAATGTTTGGAATCATTTAAATATATTGGTATAAATGAATATTCTTTATTCTATTTAGTGAATTGAGCACGATTTTTTTTGCAATTTGTGTCGATTCTATATTAGCCGAAGGAACTTCGTTCCTACCTGGTGTCCCACGACACCACAGAATTTTTCAAATCGAACCAGTAGTTCCTGACATTAACGCGTTCAAACAAACAAACTCTTCAGCTTTATAATATTACTCTAAATAAGAAAAACGAAAATGATATATATCACTTACCATACACAGCACTAGTGTAGCCGTAAGAGATTACTAGTGAAAGAAATACAGTCGAGAATAAAAAAAATATGTTTCCTGTCTCGAGGTAATACGCTGATTACAACATTAAAGCGGCCACTTTAGGCATGTTTTCGTACTAATATCTTAAAAGGTATACATTTATAATATGTACATAACATATAATAGGATCGAGGGAACCGAGCAAAGCTCACTCTCTCAGAAAATCTTGTCAGAAATTTATGTTACCGTCAAAATTGACTGCGTTTCTGCAAGATTAAATTTCGTATCTTTAGTGATCGATTTTGTTTATCTTTTGAGTGAATGGCTGCAGTGTGAATGACGTTAAATATACATCCAATCTTGTCTGTTTGTTACATATTCATATAGCTGTATAAATGAACTGATTTTGATAAAATATTGTATAGAGACAGCTTGAACCCCTAGGGTTCAAACTAACTCCATACAATAAAAAAAATGTAAGGTTTTAAAAACGTGTGTTAAGGTTTGATAATGCAAACATTTAGTACTAGCTTTTGCCCGCGGCTTCGCTCGCGTTAATTTAGAATTTGACAATCAATTCGGGTCTTACTCTGCTTGTACATAATATAATAATATAATTCAATCATTATTCGAAATACACGTGGCGCCATCTATTATTATAATAAGAACGTTATTGTTGTTTTCCTCGGGAACAGTATTTTTTTCGGGATGAAAGGTAACCTATGTCGGTTTCTGTACACCTGATAACGTATATGCAAAATTTCAGGATGATCGGTTCAGTGGTTTAGGCGTGAAAAGGTAACAAACAAACAAACTCATTTTCGCTTTTATAATATTAGTTAGGATTATCAAACCTTAGCACACTTTTAACTTAACAGTTTTTCGGGCGTTATGAGTTAGCCCTTAGAGAAATCAAGTGCGCCTGTAAGAAACTCAGCGTGGTAAACGGGTATTCAATGAATATTATAACTATGTGTACCACGCTGAGTTTCATAATAAAGCCGGTTATAATACTACGCTATTAGGCCGGGACTCCACCAAAGTGGAGACCAGACGAGCGGAGAGATGTTTTTAAACAACCAATAGAATTGTGTTATTGACACATCTCCTCTCCGCTCAGCTTCAGTGGAGATCGCTGTGCGGAGATGTGTAATATTTGTATGGCGCGATGGAAGCGGAGATGTGAACTGTGCGCGGATGACGCGCAGTGGAGACGAGAGATCTGAGCGGCGTGCAGTGAGCGATGTCACCCTCCCCCCTCTCGCCCGCCAGCAACCCGCAGAGCCCCGCGCGCGCGCCGGCCGGCCATCTTGCTTGCTGAAAAACATCTCTTCTCGCACAGCACACAGCACACCGCACATTTCTCTGCTTTGGTGGAGTCCCGGCCTTAGACCCGGGACAGCACAATCGCCGACACTAATACCGAACCAAAGAAGCACTCCTTCAACAACAGTGTCAGTAGGAAGTAATGCTCACTCACTGCATCAGTGTTGATAAATCGGCGCCTTTTAAGATACAACTAGAAATTATGACTCGTTCCAGACATCTCTGAGTCTGTACACATTTATTGCGTGATATAACTAAAAGCAAAGACAGGAACTAGGAAGTACTCAGCGGCTTGTATACCGTTATGTGTATCGTTTAAGCGCGACTTTCCTACTTAAAAGCGTGTAATCATATGCGCGGTCGAGTAAAATGGACGATTTCTAAGTGTAATTATGTAAACTATGGCAAAAGATAAGATTCAGTTTTCTGCGTGTTCTATGTATTTAAGAGGTTGAGCAACGCGGGATGCTCGCTGAAATTTCGCTTAAATTGAAACAGCCTACTTAACTAAAATCACCCACCTCTCTTTAAGTATCTGCGATGATTTCCACGCTCTTTAAAAATGCGCTATACTATTAACAGGGATCAGAAATCTACGTCCCTTGTCTATCCCTTGTATTATCCCTTTTTGATAGGGCGACAACATGCCAGTGATACTTCAGTTACAAACGCTCATTGCTTACAGTAATCGACAATCATCAGGCAGAACATATACATATTAGCAACTCGCTGAAGGACTAGCATTTAAATTTAAAGGGAAAAATAGTAGCGATTTTGTTCAAATAAGTGAATGTAAACCTACAAACAAATAATTTTAAGATGTAGAAGAACATTCTATTGCACTCAATGACAAAGCTGAAACACACTTAATGGATTAAAGAGCTAAACCTACGCAGGCACCAAATAATCCAGTATAATAATTTGGTGACATAAGATATTCGCAAAATTGTCATCCTACGCGAGCACACTAATGAATAAAACACATCGCCGGATGCGGACACGACTGATTGTTTGAGGCAAGGTGAAATAAAAAACGCACCTGTCTTCCTACTTTAAGTTATTATTAGTAACGTTGTCAATTTGACGCATTAGATTAATCGTGGCGAAGTTATTCGTGCATAACAGGGATAAGATGTTGCAAACCCTTTTTATTAAAATAAATTTAATAAACATGATTTACACATGTATAAAAAAGAGGATATAATTACGGCTTGAGTTGAGGCGATGTATAAATCGTCAGCATCGCTGTTGACTGATAAATGATTTCAACATAATTTGCTTTATAACATGTGCTCTCTGTGCTGCTTGTAATGCTACCAGCCCACTAGGTTTATACCTAACTCATGTGACAGAGAGTCAGTATTGCTATTTGACATGTCCATTCTGATGTTATAAAGCAAATTATGTTGAAATACTCGACCGGCTCAAATACTTTATCCATATACCTACCTCAAACTTATAACCTCTAAAGTCTATGCGGCATGGAGAATAGATTTAACTGAGCATTCCATCAGATTACTGTTGTCAGTCATTTTGTCGCTTTGATTTACTAAGCTGAAAACAGCAATATAAACTGACTAAGATGTAGCCAGCGAGACGTCATTAAAAAAGACCAAGGAGTAAACGCGTAACAATCGCAAAATAACAAATTTTGCAAAACAACAAAGACAGCACTGAGCTGTCATTGAATCACGCCATTATTGAGCATGACAGATAAAATTCGATTCAATCAAGGGGATCAAGAGAGTTTGTCGCTGTCTAAGTTTAATGACCATCTAAACATCTCTAAGTTTAATGATCAACTATCGGTTTGGTCATCATTAAATTATTTACGTTGCATTAGAAGTTTCGAAGTATTTTCCACACAAAATCACGACGTGGCTGATCTTCGGAGGAGCCCTTCCACTAACGAACACAGTAAGCAAAAAGCTGTACTTTATAATGGGCATGTTGTCTACAACCAGCATCACAGTTTCCAATTAAACGAACTAATCAGCGCTATTTATAAACATCGGACGTGGCTCAGCAAATGCTCGACGCAAACCTTCGTATGGGTATTCATGAAACCTCATTATCTTTTATACTACGATTGTGGTTTGACTTTGCCTGGAAATTTATAATTACTTAAAAAAAACAGCTTTTGTTTTGGTGAAAAAATCGAACAGATTTCTTCTACCTAATAATAACTGGATTATTAGGTAGAAGAAATCTGTTCGATTCATCTACATATATTCCTTTTTTTTAATGACTATTCCCGCACTAGGTATAAATCCTGTGTCGCGGGGGACTTTACAAACATTCAAACAAAAGACACAAAGGACACCCGGACTCGGAACAATCATATGTGGATCACACAAAGTTTTGTCCCGTGTGGGACTCGAACCCAGAACACTCGGCGTAGTGTCAGTGGCGAGGCGACCACTTAAACCACCAGACCCCATACTGGATCCAATAATTTCAAAGCTGAAAGCTGGCTCTTCGAGAAATTATCGCGTACAATATGAGAAACATATCTACATACAAACACAGATGTATAAGCGTTTAACCTCGACGTGTATTACAAACAAAACAATCATACATACGCATTGATAACCGTTACAGACAAAGAGACAAACACATTCAGCTCAATAGCAGCAGATATCAGCGCGTGCTCACCGCTCGACTGTTTGTAATTGTTAATTGACATTCTTGAACCGCACGGAAGGAAAGTACTAATCCAGGGTTGCCTCCCAGCCATACAATGTCTTCAATAGAAATAGTTGCATAGTAATGTGTAGCGTAATGAGTGACTCATATTTTAAAATAGAAAAAGTGTAATGGAAAGGCAATGTTAGTCGGCGATATTATTTAATATTTTTATCAATGATATTAATTGCTGTTTCCGACATTCCAAAATTTTATTATACGCAGATGACATGAAAATAATGAAACAAATAAATTCTATGGACGACGCTATGCTACTGCAAGAGGACCTACAGAGATTTCAGATGTACTGTAGAAAAAATAAACTTGACCTTAATCCTGTCAAATGTAATGTTAGCCAAACCAAAGCCGCAAACCCAGCCCTATTGTACACACTTATAAGCTCTTAGACTCTATATGAGCAAGAGTGAGTACGATAAGGGATCTCGGGATCACTTTTGATGCTAAACTTTTGTTTGATGCGCATATAGAAAATATTATAAAAAAAGCATCCCGTTCGCTGGGTTTCGTCTTTAGAGTTTCAGCAGATTTCAATAAAATTAAAACTATAAAAGTTCTATACTGCTCCTTCGTTCGCAGTCACCTTGAATACGCCTCTCAAGTCTGGAATCCAAATTATAATATTTATATAAATCGCTTAGAGGCCATACAGAGGAAATTTCTGAGGTACATTCAATTTCGATCTAATTGCTATATACCCAATTATTATAGCAGGTGTAAAAAATTCCATCTTCTTCCACTAGAGGAAAGAAGAAAAGTTGCGGATATCTCTTTACTTTTAAGAGTCGCGAATGGGTCGATAGACGTTAGTGAACTGGTGAGCAAAATAGGGCTGCGTGTGCCATCTGCATTCCTGCGCAAATCACAGCTACTACATACACCAACAGCTAGTACAACCTACAGGCAAAATTCATTTTTAATTCGAGCGAGTCGCATGTTCAACACGGCATGCCAGAGTGTTGATATAGACTTGTTTACCTATAGTAACAGCCAAGTCAAAAAAAAATTGTGTAACTCTTTCTTTGTCTAAAAACCAGATGTGTGTCTATTTTTTGCTGTTATCTTGTTGTTTAAATGTCTTCTTCTATTATTTACACTTTATTCTGCTATCTGTGAAAACTTTTAATTGGCCTTCTTTTTTCGTATCAAATCTGTCTATGATACTAATTTAGCTGTAAGTTTTCCTAAAATTGTAAAATAAAATAAAATAAAATATCGAAGGCATCGCAGGGCATATCAGTTGTCAAAGATTTCAATGCAATGTAATTTAAACATCAAACTTGTGTCTTCTAGAACGGTTAAGAAGGTACGTCACTTATCTAGCAATGTTTGCGTTTAAGTCTCACGGGTAAATTGAAAGACAGCATCTGTTGTAGTACTTAAAGTCCGTAAACCAACAACGGCCATTACTAGTTTTGCGTAACTGCTGCAAGCTTCCAGACCAAAGACGAAATCTTCTTTAGAACATGTGGCCTATATGTATGGATGGCGTTTTGTCGGTTCGTATTTAGCATAGGTTTTCTCATAGTCAGATCGTGGCAGGGCATTGCTGCACTTAGATCAGTCCTAAACTAACTAGCCCGATCGTATGTCCTTTATTTATTACTGCCAATTCACGTATATCGTCAAGCACTTAATCTAATCGGATGCCATTTTCATTAGTGGCAATCACGTTAATAGTATCCTAACTAATAAATGCAAATGTTGAGTTTTAACTACTCGATCGATCGTCATGAAATTTCGCATACATCTTGTTAGGGATACAAAAAAGGACATAGAGTACTTTTCATCTAGAAAAAGTACTGTTCCCAAGCGAGACAAGTCGCGGAAAAAAGGGAATGAGTTATATATTCCTTTTATTTCTTACTAGCTGTTACCTGTGACTTCGTCCGCGTAGATTTTAACTAAAAAGTGTTTGTCTCCGCGGAACCCATTTTTTTTTCTAAAATCGAAGTGGCCTAATTTACTCCTTATAACATCAGCTATCTGCCAGTGAAAGTCCTGTCAAAATCGATTCAGCCGTTTCGGAGATTAGCCGGAACAAACAGACAGACAAACAAAAATTTTAAAAATAGATGTTTTCGTATAGGTACCTTATATACTTTCATATACATTAGATAAAAAGCTGTTATTTTGACATTACAAACAGACACTTCAATTTTATTTATTTGTATAGAAAATGTATAAATTTTCAGTGTGTTGGAGTTTGATTTCTAGTCTTAGGAGGTAAAACTGAATATTAGTTCTTTACACTAAACGTTGCAGCATAAAGGCATTACGATACCCAAAGATGCATCTAAATATACCTAAACCTAGGCCGTTAAATACGTTATCCTTTCTGTACATCATAGTTGACAAATACAAACGCTAACAATATTGGTGTATTGTACAATATAATATTACAACCCTGTATAGAAGTGGTCAGGGACATCCGTTAATTGGATTCTTAACACAATACAATATTGACGCTTTGGTATTTGAAATGTTGCTTTAATGAATAAGTGATGAGAATAATGGAAGTAGTACGTGTTAGAAATGCAATGTGATTATGTTTTATCAATAGTAAACTGACAACGGCTGTTATAAAATATAAAAAAAAATCATCAAAATCGGTTCACCCAGTCGAAAAACATTTAAAAAAAATGCATTCGAATTGAGAACCTCCTCCTTTTTTTGAAGTCGGTTAAATAAGAGCAAGTGTTAAAAAATAGCATGTTAGTTGTAAGCAAGAAATAGTAAATAATGATTCGATTGTTTTTTTGTTTTAGTACGTAAGATTTGAATTCAGTAAAAGCAAAAATAATAACCAAACCCAACTATTCGATAAATGCTTGATTTTTTATATACTTATTTCGCAAAATACTAATAATAAGTCTTATTTATGTCCGTATACTCTACAAGGACATAAAAAAAATTTTAATTATAAAGCTTCCGTACCAGATGCAAATGAACATCTTCCTTAAACTATAAATATTTTCTTTGTCCCCCAAAAACGTTTAAACAAAAGCTCTACAACTGCCATCTAAATATAGAGATAAAAGTACTATTTTTATCGGCGGCAGGTGCTCTGGCGCACATCGCCATTCCTCGCCATGCCTCGTCACCTGCGCGCGCGCAAAAACTGTAATCGTCATTACAACGAGGAATGCGATATTTAATTTTATGGTATGTTACAGAACTAACTTGTAGAATTACGTATCGCGAGTATTATTTAACTGTGTTCCAGGAATGTCTTGATAGGTGAAGATGTGTGGCCGTCAGCTGTTTCTCGAGAAGGTTATGCTTGTTGAAGTGGATTCTCGTGTCGCTTGAGAGCGTGTAACTTGTATATTATTGTATATTAGTGTGTGTTTTTGGTTTCGTATGAGTGACAATAAAATTATGCTGAAGCGTATGGACTTTAGAATTGATATTTAAGCGAGTAAAATGTTTAACTGGCGGTCTCATAAATATGCTAGAATTTATGATACGTATGTTAACTATGTTTAATTTTTATGATAGTTCCCAAAAGAGCATGCAAGTGTTTGGAAATGAAGGTAAGCGTCCTCTTCTATCCTTTACTATAATCACATTGAAAGCAGATCTAGACAATTGATGTACCATGTCTTTGGCTATTGTTGCCGACCACCACAGCTATATACAACAGCTTACCCAACATTGCGAAAATTCAATATATGAAAAATACTGTCAAGTGGATAAACGTTCAACAATTTTAGGATTATAAATGCCAAAGTAACTCTGTCCAAATGTTACAGCTGAAGTACTGAACCGATTTTGATAAAATGTGTTGTGTGGATCGAAATGCGTGCAAACGTGGGGATTAACCAGCTAGTATAGGAAAGGAACTTAAGTAGTCAAGCATTACTCTAAGATATACTTTACAATGATGTATACATATCTTATTTATTCTACAGTTAATCTTTTTCTTTTCGTGTGGTTAGTGGCCAACCTGTTGTCAAAAGTTGTTCAAGCCGCCCGTAGGCCTCTGACATGGCTTAACGACTGCTGTCAATTTGACAACAACCGGGGCCTACTTTTTACGTACCCTCCGAAGCACGGAGACGCTCAGATGAAATACCACTAAGCGGTCACCCATCTATAGACTGACCGCACTTAACGTTGCTTAACCTCGCTAATCGTTTACTGATCAGTAAGTGCAACTGGCTATGAGCGCCTACAGTTAATAAATTCATGCTATAATATGTACTTACAAGATCAATGTAGATCAATACTCAAGTGATTTCAGTATCCGTGCATTTATTGGTCACACGGTATTTCCCGACCTTTTGATCCCAGGGTATTTCAAGCGTATTTTATGACTCCAAAATAATATTAAAGTCAAAGAGTAACTGTCATCGTAGATAGCAGACATTTTAGAATTCTTCGAAACGTTCGATGTCTGACAATAAAATTTATAATGGCGATAAAAGGTAGATCTTAATTTGAAAGACAGGCGCTGTGAATTAATTAATCAGACAAAACTCTTTTGATTTTATAGCCATTTTAAATATATAACGTATATCGAAAACCGCGTAATTTTAAAATCTATTTATCTCCATAGTAAATTAGTTCAACCATCAAGCTTGTTAAGCAAATCATTGAAGGCAAAAATAATTGGCAGCCAATGCTTAAAACAAGAAAAACATTTATGATTTCTTTTACTATCGATCAGACTTAAAACCAGTCTGCGTCAAGCTGGCTGTCTTTCTAGAATAAATATATAGGTACAGATGACATGACATCATTATGTTCTGGAATACTTGGTAGACGCTTAGACATATTTATGGCATTCGGGGAATACGACAAGCGCTCATATCTGAAGCCGAGTCGTAAATTCGACAGTAAGAATATTAAATTTCGTCTTAAGCAATGCAAATTCCATCCTGCAATAAAAGCGTTTTAGCATATTATGTATACGTAAACCTGAACAGCTGAACCTTAAATAAAAAAATTACATATTTTCAAGCCAATGAGGCAATCTTTCACACAGACCTGTTTTTATTGTATCTAGTCATGTGGATTAAAAATTCTAGCTTTCATTTCAACCCCTTTAGCTATGCTAGAATACTTGTATTAGGAGTGGGCTCACATCGGCAATATGTGGGATTCGAACCCACAACCTTTCGACCGCAAGTCCAAAGCTATCCATTGGACTTACGCCTCAAATTTAAACGTTGTGCGATAGGCGTCATCTAAAGCATATATGTACCGAAACATAGCAGGCGAGCCCGCAGGCGAGAGCTAGCGTACTATAATTACAAAGGAAGTTAGATATTACGCCATAAATACTACTGGTGGTGATCGTAAGGCTTGTTTGTATGATAGCGATGTGTAGCAGTCGTGCAGGCTTGTAGTAGCTATCCGCCGTAATGCTAAATTATATGTTCTTAACATAATGTTGCATTATATTTTACAATTTGTTTCACTTACCGACGTAATTAAACAAATAACAGGCTCGGTTTGTTGTTAGTTACGCTGATGCGGTCGGTTCGAATTGATTTTAAATACTAACTAATTATATTAGAGAAATACTTATTAAGCCTTTATTCACAAAAGCGTAGGCAAAAGTACATTATACTATGATTATACTCTAATTTCACTACGGATTTAGTTAGATATTTTGTATAGTAATATGCATCAACTATTTAGACGGTTCTATTTAGACGGTTGTCAACCTAAAATAATAACTGTAATAGTATTTTTGTCCGTTTGTACCAATATAATGCAAGAACCACGTTATATCTAACTCCGTTAATAATTCCTGGAAACATGATGATCCCAGAAAATAACTTTGCTAGCAAAGTCACGGGAAAAGCATGTATCTATCAAAACCATTGATGATTTGGGTTTGTTTATGGTTTAAATCTAGCAGTTAGTTGAGAGGAGTCTAAAATTAGGATACAGTGTATTTTTCAGATTTTATGACGGGTGTCTTTTTTCAGCTTATATTAATTTTGTCCCTCTAACAGCTTCACAGGCTTCTGAGAATACTTTGTACATGCCGCTTGACAGGCTCTTTACACCTACAACTAAAGATTTTATATATTTAAAACAAATCAGCATAATAAAATTTAAAAAAATTATGTGGTGTCGTGGGACACCAGGTAGGAACGAAGTTCCTTCGGCTAATGTAGAATCGACACAAATTGCAAAAAAAATCGTGCTCAATTTTATGTAGGTTTTCTTGATTTTTCTCTTAAATTTTGCTGATTAGTTTTTATTTAAGTACAAGAAAGTATTTAGGAAATTCAGTATTTTAGGAAATAATAAAATTACTTAAAATAAAAAACATCGTAATTCAAATTATCAACTAAAATAACAAAATATGTCTCTTTATTTTTGTTTGACAACATAAAATTACATAGAAATAGAAAATAGAAAAATAGAAATAAAAATAATTACAAAAAAAGTTTATTATTATTATTAATATTGTTATTATAAGTAATTCTTATTAATCAGTCTCGTCAGCTTGTGTATGCGACTGTCGCGCCTGCACACGTCTCATTTAACGGTTTTATTCCACGCACTTTTTTCCACGGATTTTTTCTTACGGTTTTACTATCACATTTTTTTCAGTTCGGTCGCGCAGCAAAATCCCTATCCCCTCCAAGCCTGCCGTAAGGAACTTCGTTCCAAAAAGAACTAAACACAAAACCATACGACATCTTCGTACATCAGTCTGAAGATAGCCGTGTTCGTTTGACCCTCCCTTTCGGTATTACCGAAATAGGATATAAAGAAAGTTTGACTTATGCCTCACACAAGTATCTAAATCAACATAACCATATATTGCACCACAAAGTCCCAATTAAGTACATAGGAAACATTCCATGAGAACAATCTGATAGTTCACTTCAAATCTAAGGTCAGATCCATACATTGATCCAGCGATACTTTACAAAGGAGCGAAAATACTCGTCTAAGCGATAACATAACGATAATATCGCAAATAACAAACGCATTGGAAAGGCACAACCTTTAGAATGCAAAGTATTGGAAAGTGAACGATCGATGGATGTTAAATTTCAGTTAACCTCACTTAGGACATCCCCTTACTCTCTACGTGGGTGACATTTGAGTGGCCTTTCAATTTCTATATGCTAATCTATTGTTTGATTTGATAATTGTATGCTTTTGTACACTTTCTTCTAGCTGTCGTACTGTTAGAACACTCACAATATAATTACTAGTTCGGCAAAATAACTAACAAATACCAATCGTAGGTATTTATTTTTTGCCGAAAACCACACATCACTTAACCAATAGGTATCTGTGTCAAAAATTTGGGCTGACTGATGATTTCATTAAAGTTTAACATTCACGGATCTATTTTTTTATTAGCATTCACTTTTCGACGTCTACCTGTTATTTCTGTCACACTGTTGAACTCAATGCTAGCTCGGTACCTCGATCTGAATGTATTCTACCTAAACTTACAAATTTATTTTTGATAGTACCTACAGTAAATTTTTTACTCGGAATGAAATTACGGCAATTCACACTAAAGATAAATAAATAATGGCAAATAATTGTTTGTGCATGTGTAGGTGAGATAGACTGAAACTACTGAACCTATCCTAAAAAACATTTGACTAATATACTACAGCTACTACTAGCTACACTATGCCTATGTATATTATATACTTATATAACATAATGCCTATGTTACTTAACATAGGCAAAAGTAAATGTGTTTTATGAAATCCCACGTTAGCAAAACTGCGGGCGGAAGCTAGTTCTTTATATACATACAGAGTTTGCATTTCCGTCAACAAAAAACATTTATTGTCAATACCATACAAAACCAATATAATTGACATTAATTACTTGAAAACAGCAACAGCTAGAAAACAAGCACAAATAATCGAGTAAAATGCTCATGGTAATGCTAATATTGATCTATTATCGGCAACACGCGAAATTGATCGAACGGTTAAGACTTATCGAGCATACGTTAAAAGCTGATCAGAAAACGTTTAACGGTTGAACAAACCGGTTTTATCCATCTATCGGATATTATCCGAGTGTCATCTTAGATTATAGTGATCAGGATTAGCTAAGCTATAAATGTAAGCTCATTAATGACAGAATTAATGCAAAACATGCAAATTTTATTAACTTTATTTCACCACATCTGATTCAAGTTTATCATGAATTGAACATGGATCCTACGATACGTAAATGTAGATCAAGTTCCTGAATAACTACTAATAATTAAATACAGTATCTTAACATTTAAGCATAATGCTTATCCTGTATTTATATTATCTAAGATCGATACATCAATGGCCTAAACCGGTCCTCTAGAATCGTTATTTAAGTAAAAAACTGCGAACACATATCATAGTTGTAACGTGCTAGACGTAGTAACCGATACAAAACAAGTTTCTGATGTGGAACAAGATAGTATTTTAAATGAAGATGATACAGAAAAAAAGTCGGTTATAGTGTTAAACCAACGATTTGGGAGACAGCGGTCGAGATAAATGTGACAACTATCAGTTTGAAGAGGCTTTTGAGTAGGTGCCGTGTTGAGAAAGGTTTACTGTTGCAGGTACTCACAACCTGTCTTGTAGATTTGTAGGAGTGATACTCTAAAATATTTAGATCAAATCAAAATTATTTTTTGGAATTAGTTAAGAAATCTCATGTTCAGAACCACGTTGATAACCATTTAATGTAATGTAACACTCTTCTATGTTAACTTTTTGACAACGGCGTAGCATTATATCACGTATTTAATATCAAACAGGGATCATGACTAGCAAGCTCAGTATAGGCTTTGATACAAGATGAAAATCGACCGCATCGTCTTTATTCACTTTAGATTGTTTGACGTTCAGTAATTACTTGCTTTAGTCACAACCTTGTACAAATCTGCGTGACGGTGTTAATTCCTGCTGGTTTGATACGTCCACGTGTTATATTCAAAGAAACAGGAATAGAGCAGAATAATTTCAAGAAAGCATTGACATAACCTTTAAAATATGTTTGAAACTAATACCTATAAATTATGTATAACCTGTCATACAACCTAAAACATACGGAATGAATAAACAAAAGCTGTCATTATTAAATGAAAGGGAGAAATCTTCAAAAATGCTTAAAGAATTTTCGCAAGTGCTCATTTACGTACACCTTACAGCCTTTAACGAAAGTGACAATGTTCTCAATCCTAATTGCTCGGTACACAACGAGTTTTTTGCAAGTTTGAGCTTCAAGTACTCTTGGCGGTAAGTGGTACACCATCGGTATTCGCCCAGTACATAATTATTATGATCGTGATACTTTCGGATACAGGGTTTGATCACGACGAAATGTGATATTTTTAAATTTAACCAAGAGTAAGTTAAAAGCAGTGATATTTTACAGGTTGTGACTGTTTTTAGCGTTTCCAAAGATTTGTGCGGCAAACGTACGGACGCCAGAGCGTTTAGACATAATACTCTTACCTTTATGTCAAGTTATCGTTGAGCTAACTGATTACAAAAGATTTATTTGTAAAGGTAATCCCTATGCGATGAAGGAGACTGGACATCAACAGGTTTTCATAGCACAGGTCATCTTCGCACCGTACGATGAAATCCGAATTCAGACCATTGTATAACAATTTAGGTACAAAAATCTTCATCAAGCTAAATGTTAGGCACTTACATATGTTTAATTCGGATTAAAATTGAACAATAGATAATAATAAACTACTCAACCCACAGATTACCCCCAATTCTAATCTGTGACTCAACCGCATGCGGCGGCGCAGGCGGTCTCAATGGCGTAGTGGTTAGTGTAACTGACTGCCACACCTGAGGTCGCGGGTTCGACTCCCGCACAAGTCAAACATTTGTGTGCATGAACATTGATGTTTGTCTTGGTCTGGGTGTTTCTATGTATAATATGTATGTATTTACAAAAAGAAAGTATATATGTATGTTTATCCATTGTCTAGCACCCATAGTACAAGCTCTGCTTAGTTTGGGCTAGATGGTGTTGTCTGTATGTAGTAGAATATATTATAAGGTATATTATTATAAGGCATGGTTATAAAAAGTAGCAGTACACAACAAAGTAATACATAATCCACAAAGCAATCGATCCAGGAAGAACAGATACATGAATAAAGAGAGCTAACAAGGAAGCGTCACGTCAATGCGGTCTGGATATCATTCGATCAGTATCATTGGTGTTAATGCCGCGGTCGCGCGTCATCTTCACGAGACAGAAGCCGCAGCCGCGTGAGATGAGCCACTCGTTGAGATCACGTTAGGAACACGTGCGATTATTACTGAAGCTACTGTTACACAATCATTGAAATATCTCACTCGTTAGGAAATGATAAAACAAACAGCTTTACTAATAAAAAAAACGCTATCTTAGCAACCTTTGTACTGATTAAGTATCAAGTCATTAAACAATAATTAGTCTTTGATCAATAGCTCAATCCTGTTACTTAACTACAACTAAGGCCGGGACTCCCCCAAAGCAGAGATGTGTGCTGTGTGCTGTGCGAGAAGAGATGTTTTTCAGCTCGGGCCGGCTCGGCCGGCGTACGCGCGGGGCTCTGCGGGTTGCTGGCGGGCGAGAGGGGGGAGGGTGACATCGCTCACTGCACGCCGCTCACATCTCTCGTCTGTACTGCGCGTCGTCCGCGCACAGCTCACATCTCCGCTTCCATCGCGCCATACAAATATTACACATCTCCGCACAGCAATCTCCACTGAAGCTGAGCGGAGAGGAGATGTGTCAATAACACAATTCTATTGGTTGTTTAAAAAACATCTCCTCTCCGCTCATCTCGTCTCCGCTTTGGTGGAGTCCCGGCCTAACGCTCAACGTTGAGTAATATTTATAGTTGATTTTTCTGGTTAGACGCTACTTCTTTTCTACCTGTTAAATATCTGAGATTGGTGATTAAGGAAAGCTGTTTATGGGTAGAACGGTTCTTATAATATTCTTCATAAACGATCGTTTGCTTTACAACACAATCAACTCTTAACCTGGCCTTTCGCCAGATCGGCTCTATTCTGGTCAAATAACGATTAATTGCCCTTCTTGTTCTCAACGTACCATTCGATGAAGTATTAATTATGCTTATCTGTATATAATTTGTCTCATCGTTGTCCATACAACAAACAAAGATCCTAAACATTATCATCAAGGTTCCCTAATCCTCTAAAGGCATACAAAAGTCTAAAGTTATCTTTTATACCTCCAGTTTAAGCTAGCATAGGAGGCAGGAAATTTTTGTATTCATCATCTTATGTCAATAAAGATTTATAATCTATTAACAACATCGGCAATTAAAATAACTTACTAATTAGTTCTAAACGAGCGAAGGATTATAAATTGTATAACATGACACAACATTCACTGATTAGCTAAAACGCGTAACTTTACCGGTTCAAGCTTTATGAGGATGAACTACATAAACCAGTTAAGAAAATTTTAACAAGAAACACGAATCACTTAACATTAAAAACATCTCGTTTGTATTCCAATAGTCCAAAAAGATTTTTAGGGTTTGACGCAGTTCGTCCTATTCGCATTTGGTCCCATTCGCATTTGGTCCCATTCGCATTTGGTCCCATTCGCAGATGGTCCTATTCGCAGTTGGTCTAAATCGCAGATGGTCCCTTTCGCAAATGGTCACACTCAGATACATTCAGTAGTATTTTTATCGTTGACGAATCATTACTACGATCGCTAAACGTACAAGACTCGAACTATATCCGTGTTTTAAAGGCCCATTTAGACAAAGCAAAGTTCTTGTAGCAAAGGACATGCTTTAACTCTTTTGCCGTCATATAAAGCAAAGACAGCACTACACTTGCTTCAAGAATTTTCATCCTGACTAATATTATAAATGCGAATGTGAGTTTGTTTGTTACACTTTCACGCCTTAACTACTTGACCGATCATTATTAAATTTCGCATACACGTTATCAGGGGTACAGAAAAGGACATAGGGTACCGTTCCTCCAGAAAATACTACTGTTCCAATAGAAATTTATTGACTAAATCTATATTACGGCGAGCGAAGTCACGAGCAAAATCTAGTCATGTATATAGGACTTAAAAGTCCATAAGGTAGCGATGAACACAAACATCTTAAACAGTTGTGACATACAAATTAATTAATAGACCCGAAACTAATTTTAATTATTTTCGGCCTCACAAACGGGTACGCATAATTTTGCGTTTGACACTTTTCGTATTATTTATCGTGTTCTATGTATAAAATTATTCAAATGGCTTTACAAATAAACGACAGAACGGGTTATTTAGTAGAGCAATTATTATTCGAACCATGTTTGAATTTAAATTAGATCTTTCAGGTTCAAGGGCAATTATTATTAAAATAGTCAACAAATGTTCTAATAGTATCGGAAGGCGTAATTTGCCAACCTTTTCGAACACTATTAAGGCTTTTAATATATTATTTGGTGTCGAAGCATAATTTTGCGCTTTTTAGCGATTGTTCGTCATTTTCTATTCCTTTAAGATAATTCAGTTACAGCAATTGGTGATAAGCCCCATGACGACATTAGCCTCGGCCCCTGTTAAAGAAGCTGACTAACTGAATATATTTAATATACCACTGCCTATACCTTCAGGGCATACAAGCGCCATAATTTAGAGGCAAATACGTAAATGTATAGTTGCTAAGGCCGACATACATACATATGTTCCGACAGGGTGTGCTGTATACCGTTAACGAAGCAATCTCGCCGTCGCCAATCCGAGCAATAACCCAACGCTCTAGCCTCACTAGTTACGGTGTAAATGAACACTCATTAAATACTTAATTAGCGATATCCAAGCGATTAAATATGTAGCAAGTTATTTGGAATATAAAAGAGGTTAGACGAGAAAACGAGGGTTTGCTACGAATTTTGAGGATTAAAACTTTACGTCATGTTGAAGGGATGACGTCCCTTTCTCGACCTTGTTAATACAAAACGATGCGAATAATTTTGAAATGTATACGTATATGCAAATTGTTAAATATAACACTTTGGCGCTTCTTTCCCCCCAGAGAGACAATTAGAGATTAAATATACCCACATTTTGCCAGCTAGGCTAAAGTCCCACAAGATAGAGGATTTGAAAACTGTTTATAACATTTTCAGACAGCATGCCTTTTTTCTTCAAGGTGACCGCCACTATTGGAGGGCAGCAGCCTCACCACTACCACTGTCTAACTAAACGGACCAGTTTACCCCATGCCCTTCAAATTTCTAACAGGCAAACCCCGCAACATTCACTTCACATCAACAAAGTTTCAATTAGCAACAAAATTACATATTTCCTTCAAAGTCGGAGATGACGAATTATTTATTAGCACATAAACAGACTTTGTTATATAATAGGCAGCCATCAATATTAAAGATTTAACTATATAAGGCTTACGAAGCTTCAGATAACGGTGACACTATAATACACGCATCAAACTTCAAAATGCCGAAGAAGGCACACTAATAAAATATAAATAACGCCATGATCCGACTTAGCATTGACGTATTCAATCAAAATAATGCTCTTTCATTACGCTTTATTACGATAGTATTAGCAACAGTAAAACGTGAATAAACCTTAATTAAAGTCATATTTTATAGTGTACCATTTATATTTTATTGGTATACACTATCGCTTTTCACACGTACTTCTGCCGACCTTAAGAATCTTTACAGTTAGGCTCACGCTTTAGCGTTTGATCCCAGTGTCCCCGTCGGTACCACTTGCCCCTCTGTTCCATTTATGTACCTTGTTTTGGTGTATCCACATGTTCCTTACGAGTGGAGCGAGTGGCTACCCCTAGCCAAATAAGACAAAATCTGCAGGGTGAACAGTGCTGACAACCCAATGGTGATTTAAAAGAGTGGCCTTGAGTTTCTTGCAGGTATCTTCTCATAGGCTCAACCTTTTGCCTGAACCTTGCAACTAACATAAATGTAAATTCAGTAAATGTAACAAACTCACTAACCCCTTTGACGTTCATAAGTGTTACTTTGTGACCTAAGTGAATAAATGATTTTCGACTTTAACTTTGACTTTGACATCGCTGTCTCACGTTTTTTCGTGAAGTAAGGTTTCTAAAATATGCTTCAGTGATGCTTTGAACCAGCGATTTCAATAATGTATTTTTGTTTTGATAGCCCTGTTTTACTTTTTTTTAAAGGGTGACTGATATTAAAAGCTTCTAAAGGTTGCAATAACCAATACCGAACAGAAGAGCTCACTGTTTACTATTTTTCTATTATAAAAATGGAGGAGTGTATATTTTTTTCTTTTTAAATGGTTATGACTCTTTAAGGAAGTAAGTAATGAATATAAATTGTATCTGGTGGCATATTTGAAACGTGTAATTTGTGGCGCAGGGCTGTCACTGTTAAGTAATGTTTATTAAATACTAGCTGTGCCCGAGGTCTCACCCGCGTCATTGGTATTGGTGGTTACTGCGCCGTTCCCGTGAGCCGTAGCGTAATGTTATAAAGCGTAATGTTATATGTTCTTCCCAAGGTCTCAGGCTATCTTCATTCCAAATTTCATCTAAATCGGTGCAGCGGATTGAGCGTGAAAAGGTAACAAACAGACAGATAGACAGACAGAGTTACTTTCGCATTTATAATACTAGTAAGGATGTGTTCTCTTTAAAAAAATTACATACATGATATTGTGAAAGATTTCGTGTTTTTAGAAATAAAGTATGTTTCCTTTTCTTTCTTTTCTTTTCTTAACTATATTAGCAGGATAAATTCATTTCGATATGCTTCACTAACCGGGACAAATTATAGGCGTAGTAAGTGCCGTTACGTAAACGAGTCTGCTGTTACCTGAAACAATAAATAATTTAGATTATTAGTATGGTAGTATTATAGTTTTGATAAATAATAAGAGGTAGTAATATAGGCTTCAATCATCAGCTTACACAAACATTGACAATGTTGTTCAGTGACAGCTGGTAGTTGAGACGCTTTAATGCAATTATTAAAAACTATAAGTAATATAAGTCGCTTAACACATTGATCTTGCTAGAATTCCTAATTTTGAAATATCATGTAGATTTTGAGGTCAACAATACAAACAAAAATATCAAGTACTAAGCTGATCATATAACACCTTAAATTCTACAATGGATGTCACTGGAGGACGTGAAAACAGATTATAAAATATAGAAAAATATTGACAGTTTAGGTGAAACACTTGCCATATGAGTCAAAATACATAGAATACTCTCACTATATAATATTAGAACACTAGAGACGTTAATTCAAATTCCAAATATAGTAAACTGTATTAGGTGCAAGTCTTGCGTCTTGCGTCTAAGGTACGATCAAAATAAACCTAGAGGCAGCCACCGGCGCCTGACCCATTCTACGATTAAGTGGGTCTGTCTATGGTCACCGGGTTCACCGGGTCAGTGGCGCGAGGGAACTGCGCTCGCGCATCAAACATCGCACAAAGGTTCCACTGGATATTATGCCGATTGATAGGTGCGCGTAGATTTGTAAATTAAATTGAAGCTATTGTTTGTATGTGACTAAATATTAAAAATGTTCTTAATATTGTCTTCTGTTTACGCGAATGTTATTCATTGAAATTAAACTACTATATACGGATTTTATCGCGTTGTTTATTTGACACTGTTACAAAATTTTTTTGAAAAACTGTTACACTACTATAATCACTATTAAACTTTACAAATTTTTAAGCTATTTAAATTATTGAAACTATTAAAACTATTTATACTATTACTATACTATTATACTATTTAGATTTATTTTTACACTTTCCCCGACGTTTCGGTTGCTTTTCAGCGGCCATGGTCACGGGGAGACTAAGATGGTAGTTGTCTCAATGTTCCAGTGTAGTTATTTCAAAGTACCCGAACATAATTTAATCATGGGTGTTTCTATTTACGCAGAATGAGCTCAAAGTATCATGAAGTTTAGCTGTGGTTTGCTTTTTAAAAATTTTGTAACAGTGTCAAATAAACAACGCGATAAAATCCGTATATAGTAGTTTAATTTCAAAAAATGTTCTTTTTTATTATTTTGAGCATTGATTCTCGCTTACAGTAGTACTTTATGTATTGCACAGATAAGAACTTAAATCGTGGTCTAGTCCTTGTATTCTTTATACAAATATCACTCTTAATCTGAATCTATACTAATATTATAAAGCTGAAGAGTTTGTTTGTTTGTTTGTTTAAACGCGCTAATCTCAGGAACTACTGGTTCGAATTGAAAAATAATTTTAGTGTTGGATAGCCTATTTATGGAGGAAGGGTATAGGCTATATAACATCATGCTACGACCCACGAGGGCCGCGCAGTAACCATAAACGCGAGTGAAACCGCAGGCACATCTAGTTAAGTTATAAATATTAGACGATAAACTACTTAGCAGTAATTTATTAGCTGGTAAAGAACAGTTCCGAATGAAATCTAAGTAGGTACTATCTGTCTGAGCTTACAAAAATACTGTTTAGATCTTTTACTCTCCTTAGAGCAATCACCACCGTTCCTAGATTTAAGGTTCCAGTTCGGTATACAGAAAGGTAGATAGACAGATTAAGCCCATGTACGCAACGTAAGCAACGTTTACAACATAAATATTGATCATACGAAAAAAAACGGTTCGGGCAGTCTTTGGGGACTGACGATAGAAGTGAAAACGTTAATCCTTGATCATAAACACTTCATTTTAAACCAAAAATAATTCAAAAATGGAAAGCGTTCGGTGACGATGACGCGAGTTTCATGATTTTTGTTCACCCAAGAAGTGCTCAACGCGCCTAAAGAAGTTTTCACTTCAAAAACTCTTGAAAATACCAAGTGTAAAATACGGCAACGCTGTCACACACCTCTCACGGAATGACGATCAGCGATAGAACTATTTCTTCTCCACCATATTTCATAACATTTATATTCTTGAAATGGAACAATGGATATTGAGCGAAATTTAAAACAGGTTCCACTATTCATGTATCAAAGTTCCTATAATATTTAGCTAAGTATTTCTGTGGGTCGTTACTGTCACGCTTACGATAATACAATGGGTTTTACCGTATTTATTACATAATGCACATTATTACTGCGCACGGTATAATTTGTTAATACCATATTATGCAGCCCAGTATGCAGTTTAAAATGTTCTGATATTATCTTATTGATACTTTAGTTCTTTATTTGAAATAGATCCGGCATTCCGTTACCGGTCAGTATATGTGTTGTTTGCATACATGCGTTACATGTCAAGTCTGGTTTTAATTTGACATGTCATCAAATGATTTGATATAAGTACTGTAACTGTATATTTTGAACAAGATTTATAGTTTAGCTAATTTTGGCTATCGTACTTTGTCATACCAATACTGCCAATACACTGTCTTTTATAATGTAGCTAACTAAAAATCATAACACACATAGAAAGGAAAGTACCTTACCGAATTAAAATTACCGTTGCATAGTATAAAAAAACTTCTACACGTAAACACTAAACTTCCCAACCAATGTGCAATCAATTCTATTTGTATGATAAGAAAAATAATCTTGAAGCACAAAAAATGCAATGATGATGAATACAAATACCATTTAATCAACAAGTTTGTATCCACTCTAATCAAAATATGTTTCCTCTAAGCTTTTTACAAAGCAATCGTACAGAGAAACTGTATACAAAAAACCAATATACAGAGCGAATCAATGTTTAAATCCACAAGCTGGCAATAATTGAATCGCGTCATTGTATCGGCGCAAAGTCAACGGTCGCTCATACGAGCGTGCAAATCGTAGCGAGGACCGAGCATCGCCCGGGGTCGCACGCGCCACTCCCGTGTAATCGGTAATCAAGGGATACTGCTATCTACTAATGTGACTGACTTTCCATGTTTTATATATATCTTACTAGCTGTTACCTGCGACTTCGCCCGCGTAGATTTTAACTAAAAAGTGTTTGTCACCGCGGAACCCAACTATATTTCTCTGCCCAAGTGACTTAAATGGCGTAGTTTTTATAGTGTAAAGCTAGATAATAGCATGTCTTACTCAAAAACAACATTTAAATATGCGTCGTTAGATTACACGCTGTCACAGAATGCGTAAGAAAAATAAAGATTCACAGCTCCGCCCCCGTAGGTGATAACGTGATAATATGTAGCCTATATGTTGACCCGACCTGTTAGTAATATTCATGCAAAATTTGAAGTAAATCCATGCAGTACTTTTTGAGTTTAGCCTGGACATACATACAGACAAACAGACAAAAATTCTAAAAACTATATTTTTGACTTCGATATCGATTGTGGATCACGGCCCAGGTATTATTTTAAAAAAATATTCAATGTACAGTTTTGACTTTCCTACGACTTTATTATATGTATAGATTTATATGCATTGATTATATAAGATAAAATAGCAATGACGCTATCGATAGGACAGCTGATATCTTCACCTATCCTAATATTTTATCACTAGAATGATACTAAAGCAATTATACTTAAGAATAATTATTTAGTTAACCGGCTATATCGGTTTCTTTTAAACCCAGTATAAAAGTAGGTTTCGAATCGTAAAAATGTAATTTGAAAGCCAGTTTTGTAAACGGTCCAACACTTTTCCAGAAATATTTGACAATCAGTCAATTCTTTGCAAATGTGTTATTTATGTAATAAAACGTGCTTATCGCTTTGTTGACTTTAAATACCTCGAAAGCCTTCGTATGTTTGTGGATCAGCGAGCCTGTATACTTTATTTCACTGCCTATTTAACAATTAATGCTGATGGAGTCAGGAGAAAGCCGCAGTATAATTCCCAAAGGAATTTCGATGCAAGTGGCAACCATGTTTAATTTCAAGTGCAACAATAACGTTAGAAACTCCATTGTCCCAAGACGGGTGAAATTTAAATACTATAATATATAATACTTTTGCTGAAAGCTACTTATTTGTCCGCTGCTAATAGAAAGTGAAAACATTATGCGTCATACCTCTGATACAAATGCAGAATTAAATTTATGGAGCGGTACATTCTGTTGGTTAGTGTCGGACAGTGCCAATAACACGTCTTTTTATTATTTACTATCTACTGCCTGCAGATTTGTCTGTGCGAATTCTACAAGTACGAAGAACACGATACAAAGTACGCTATGTGTCAACCCAAGTCACATTGGGAGTGCCAAGTTGTGCCTTAATTCGATTATCGGGTTTAACCGTGATTGAGTACAAGCAAAACCTCCAAATATCTTCACATAATTTTACCTTAATAATTTTAGTAAGATATGTGTTCGATTTATTTCTAAATTTACTCCGTAACCACAACGGCGTTGTAAGCTTCCATATATTTGTTCAACTAGCTGTTACCTGCGACTTCGTCCGCGTAGATTTGAACTAAAAAGTGTTTGTCTCCGCGGAACCCTATTTTTTTTCTAAAATCAAAGTAGCCTAAGTTACTCCTAATAACATCAGCTATCTGCCAGTGAAAGTCCCGTCAAAATCGGTTCAACCGTTTCGGGGATTAGCCGGAACAAACAGACAGACAAAAATTTTAAAAATACCTAGATGTTTTTGTATAGGTACCTTATATACTTTCATATGCATTAGATCAAAAGCTGTTATTTTGACATTACAAACAGACACTTCAATTTTATTTATTTGTATAGATTAATCAATATAAAATTATTTTGTTCTTATATTATCCAGCTATGGCTACCCACTATTGGGTTAATGCGTCTACATTATCCTATTTCTTTTGGGCCTACGCCAGTTTCGTTCGGAGCCGATGCCATAAATGACTATTTCATTGTGGGTCACCCATATATGATAGCTATTATATTTATCAGAATTCAATTAAGCAAGGCCTTTTCTATACAATTTAAACTCCAGCAAAACTATTATAATTTTAAACTACTCATAATAACTTTTATACTTCTGCATCGCATAGCTTTTGTAAAAGGTAATGCGAATTAAAACGATCATAAGGCTTGTGACCACGGTCAGGTCAGTGCAACCTGGCCGAAACGTCAAGGATTCCAAAATGATATTATACGATTTTGTCATTTTCGTTACTTAAACTATCACGCATTTTTAATTTTTACCTCACAGTGTTTATCATTTGCAATGAAGGAGTTCTTAATTTTAACACGAATGAGGGAAATACGGTATATGTATTTCAAAAATCTAAATAAAATTCCTTCATCAAATATTAAAACGAATATGCACAGAGTATCGATACAGCTGTTCGGTAAATACACATAGTTCAGAGAATTTCCATATTTCCTTTGATGTTAAACCAAGAACTGCATTGAACAGTGGATATTGAAAGCTTTCCGCCCACGCGCCATCCTTTCACCCTTATCGATCTTTGCGTTCACATGCACACATCTTGCACCGTTTTTAACTTTAAAAGGTTACTGTTTCCAAAAATACGCTGAATATTGCTAAATCGCTTTTGAAACGGCAATTTGTTTTGTACAACAACCAAAATAAACATCAATGTATAGTTAATACGTTATTATCTTCGCCGTTAAATAGAATTCCTATGTTGTCATTTTATAATTTATTTCAATCTTATATCAAGCAGGGATCGAACCAGTTCAGGACATTGGCAGTTACAAGATGATCACATTAACTACCGGGCCATCCAAGCAGTCAATCAATATCGGTTTATAAATGTGTGATGTGGGCATTAGACGAGACTTCCCGACGCTAAGCGATTAGGGGCGGATATAGGTATAATCAATAGCTTATGATTGATTACTGTAGTAGGATACTAAAGATGAATAGTTCATCATCCCCAACTAGAAATGTAACATTCTATACTGTAGCGACGTTTCAACAGCCATGTTCGTGAGAAGACTCTCCGTGTGTAATAAAGGTGTTTTAAAATATACAACGCAATAAAATCCGTATGAAGTAGATTAATTTAAATAAAATAAACAGCTTTTTCAGCATATACAATTTGCTTATCTTGACAATTGCACTACGGCTTGAGACCTTAATAAGCTGCTAAGCTAAAGCCTTATTTACATGTGTAACTGCGGGTTATTAAGTTACATGATGAACCAACAGCCCTAATACGTCACGTGGCAAGCCGAAAAAGGTTTATTTAATAATCAAAAAAGGCGGTACTGGCCAATAAGTAAAAAAAAAGTAAGTCTCTTCCAACATTGAATTAAAAGTCACATCAATGTCAATAAACATTTCAATGTCTTAGATTAACTCAATAAACCTCTTATCCATCAAAAAGTTCCGTGAGAAGCAACGCACTTACGTAAGCCCTTAAGATTGATAAACATAAGAGCACGCAGATTGATTCAATAAATAACAAATTCGAATGAACGGCTAATACGTATCAATTAATTTGCATAATAAGTTCGTTGCTACGGTGTACGAAATCGTGAACGTAAGTTAGGCAACAAAGTAAGTTACTTGCAGTAGTTCCACCCAATCGCACAACAAATGTCCGCATTTAAAAATAACGTGTACTTTTGTTTATTTGAATTTTGCGCTAATAGTAAACGAAAATTCAATTTAGCAAAAATGTCTTAGTGGTGAACAAAATGATACTTGGTTTGATTTAATAAGCCGTGTGTAATTGTAACTAAATTTTCTGAAAAAATAGGTTCGGAAACCTGTCTAAAAATTTTAATACGTTTTGAAAGTTTTCTAATATTGCCTTAGGTTTACGCGAATGTTACACATTTAATTTAAAACATTTTATAGGAATATCATTACTGATTATTCTAGTTAAAACTCGATTTTTGTTTGATAATGTGACGACGACCACGATCGAGCTTTGATGTAAAACAGAAAACACACGAGCGGCGTAGACCTTCTGCGTCTTTACTCTGTAGTAACTTGGTGCGCGGGCGCAGCTCGCACGGTCAAGGCTAGCCGTTCGCTTTTTATCGGCCGCGAAAGTTCAGCGCTCTCGATGAAGAAGTGAATTAAGCGCGGCAGCCGAGGCGGTGCGTGCTTTACTACATCTTGTAATTTACGATGCGACGTCGGCAAAAACAGAGTAGAAGCTTCGTAGTTCCGATAATAGGTTTATAAGCACCGACTTGCCGTATAGAAAGTACTGATACGATTCAATAACAAGATACTATTGACGTGCCAAATACTACTAGAGTACACACACATTTACATTTTAATATTTTATAAAAAGTTGGGCAAAGATATACACACTGTTTGGGAGCTTCAACAACTTTATGACCGACCATCAACCACAAATCTAAACTTCGTGCTGTAACATAAAATGCGACAAGAAAGACCAACAACATTTTTCTCGTCCAAAATATTCAAAATAAAAATATTTCTATAACGACCTTCTGTTACAAAACAGACATTTTAATTGCCATATGAAAGCAGACAACGCTGCGTAGAAACATTAAATTAATCTGCCATTTGTATCTAAGTAATCATCTATTAAGTTATGCGTCGGCTCAGTTGTACATTTATGGAGCATCTGATACGCCAATAATGAGGTGAACGGAAGCTAACTATAAAACTATTAGATTTTAGCCATAATTTAATATTAATAGACGATTATAATTACGGAAAACATCGTAAGTTAACTGCAATGGAAACTGTTTGGTTAACGACCTACGGTAATGCCTACATAATCTGCGTTGATATGGAAAAGATTAAGCCCGTAAGTTATATCATGTTGACTTAATGTGCAATACGTAATAGCGATATTTCTCGATATCGCTGAAGCGTGCAGTATCATGGAGTATATTTGCATTTTGCTATTTCAGAATTAGATCCAAACCACATATTGCTTCAGAAATTTTTTTGGAGCAAATCTCTATAACACTTCTCCTGACAATCAACCAGAGAATTCCATTCCAGCTGTGCAGCCAATGTTGTAATAAGGCAGTCAGCAAAGGCTTTTATAGGACATTTCGTTTACTAAACCTATAGTTACAATGTTTATCCATGATGCAACACGAGAATACAAAGATAATGCGATTACAGGCAAACTTAACGCACACGCAATAAAACAGGCTCAACAACACCAAATTATGATAACAATAAACAAACCGACTCAGGTAAAGCGAATGATCTAAATCCAAATATATTACATGAAAATAATTGAGAACAAGGTCAAGAATTGTCTCAGGGGACCGAATGGACAATGATCAACGCACACCCAACCGTGGGAGTGATCTTTGAGAACATTAGACAAAATTCTAACAATACAAATACTTAGACACATCACAAATTTACTAATATCACTAAGAAAGTAAATACACACCTCAGATATGATAACATTAAAGACAAAAATCCAATAGCAACTGAACTTGAGGAAAGCAAATACAATGTTGTCGATGCAAAATTTAACGATGCTAAAATCGGTGTTCGCGTTAATAAAGTTTAGCTGGAATAAGCGGGCGTGACAGGAATGATACCAATAAGTCTTGCACGGACATTTTATGTATTACATTCATTACAGCGACCACGCTGGGAAATGCTCTATTAAGACATTGCAAGCTCGCAAACGTACATGGTTTCTAATATTTAAGATTTAATGGTCTTGTGTTGCGTTTAGAAATCGACTCAAGCCAAAATCAATGCAGCATTTTGGTGAATGTTTAGACTAAATTTGTGAATATTTATGCAAATGGTTCATTGATATAAAACAATATACATACACAAGTATCATGGTTTAGACCTAGATTCTAAATACTCGTCGACGTTTTGGCATAGTTTTGTAGCAATGGTAATAAATTAAACTTTGATTTATAACCACAATTCCATTTCAACTTATAGACGTATTGTCTAATCATTAAACTGCATATGCAAGACAAACTCCACATATAATTAACCGCAATAAATCTAACACTACCAAACTCAATCACATATTTTTCTATTATACTTTCAATTACAAGTTGTGTATAAAACCTATAATCATCTCCAGGCTATAAGTTATCTAGATTATTGAAGACCAATGATTGCCTGCAGGTGATCGTAGACCGCCATGGCTGGGGACCATCTAAGAGTAACTGTTGTTGCCTGCAAATGATTAGAAGTTTTCCTATCAACAAGTAACGGTGGTTCCAACACCGCAGTTACTGCAGACTTATCGCTATGCTACTATCGAGACTTGATAATCTATTGCTTACATACTGGTTATTACGAGTACCCGATTAGGTTCTTCTGATGTGGATAAATGAATAAATACTTTTTGCAGAGATACTATTAAAGTGTCGTTTGGTGTGTAAACTGATGGTGATAGTGACGGAAAATTTAATTTATAGCAGCGGTACTTGAGGTGTATCGTGCAAAAATGTTTATACATGCAATTTTTGTATTTTATACGATGAGCTATGTAAATTCTTGCAGTCGTGTGACATTAGCGGAAAAGTATGTGCAACTGCCGATTTTGGTTTGGATCCCGAATTGAAATTTTAACGGATACTAAATTTTCACCTCTTGCTACATGATAATTCAAATAGAAAGAAGTATAAAACAATAATATCGTTTATTAAAGAAAATCTTTGTTTATGTGATAATACAATTTGTTTATAAACATTGCGTATATACATAATTAGGTTATAAATCTAAACACAATGAGATATTTAAACATTTCGTATATTTATCTATGTAAATGATTCCAAAGTCTAACAATAGAAGGTATTACAAGTAATCCATATTGATTAATTCTCTACAATCTTATTTTGTTTCTATTTCCGCGAAAGGCAGTGAAATTATATCTACTATCAGTCGTGCAGTTACGCATTCGTATGTTCTGCGAAATGATAAATAAACATTTATGATGCCGCTCCTGACAACATTTACCTTAGCGCGTGCGAATTACTTCCTACACAGATATGTTTTATTTACTTGATACGCAACTCATTTCTCTTTTGACTTACATTTTGAGTATAATATGATCAAATTTCAGAATAAATATTTTATTATAAGTCTTCTATATTCAAACTGTAAATTAAAGTTGATTATAATATACAAAAATCTTATATCCATTATTTAAACTTTAAGTAAGCAGGCATAATTAGTGGATAAGTAATGGACTTAAAACACATAAACCTTACATAAGAAAATAGCTCACAAAAATCTGACGAACAATATATTTCAAGACGCCAGAATTAAAAAATATAACAACATTTCCATTCACATTTTACGGATAATGTTCAGACTTAGATATAATCGTATTAATTGAAACTATAAAATATCGTCCGTAGAACAGAACATGTAAAGTTCTATTTAAAGAGTCCATCAGGTGCTATTACGATGGTATCTCGCGCTAAAGCCTTCAAACTGTGTCAGGTGGAAACGTCACAGCGATTCACACCTCGCGGCGAAACGTAACAGCTAACTATGAAACTATGATAAGTGCAGACTATACGTATACATATATCTTCTACGATTTAAATGTGAAATGCGTTATTTAGAAAATTAATAAATATATTCCAAGAATTTCAATGTGGTGTTCTGTCGATAAAATTAAGAAAATAAAAAAGCGCAGTCTTTGAATTTCATATTAAATATTACGAAATTATTTGTTAGGTACCACTTAGACTTTAGAGCCTAAACTACTCAATAGATTTAAGGAAGTTAAGGGTCGGCTTTATTTAGGACAAGGGATTAAGAGTTTATATAAGTAGTAAATAATAATAAAACCATAAACAATATAAATAAATCTGTTTACAATTAAAACTTATACGATTAGACAATTAATGAATTCACTATTATAATAATATCTGACTTTTATATTATTACAATAACTTATTTAATACCAGATTTTGCCTGCGGCTTCGCTTGGGCAAATGTTATGTTAAGGTAAGGTTATTTAATTTTCAATCCCTCGGAAACAATACTTTTCTGGATAGGTATAAAGTACCCTACGTCCTTTTCTGTACCTCTGATAATGTGCTTACTACATTATCTTCTAAGTCTAGCTTCTATTAAAACAAAACTAAATAACCCGAAATAGTAACGAATAAAATCAATAACACTAAATAAGAACTCATTTGTAATCAATCTAAAACAATACAATTTTATTTTGAAACGTGTACAACTAAAGTCAGAAATAATGCTCATAAAATAGATTTCGCTTCCAAGATAAAATGCTTACTATGAAAAGCTTCTTGGCCTAGAAACCAAAAAGCGGGTAGCATAACAGGTTCGCCAGATCAATGTTTATTACCATAACTGTCCGACGAACAACTTTTGTATTTTATTGTTCATTAAACACAATTTTGTTACGTTGATTGACTCCATACGAGATGCTGTATTTCAAAATTGATATAATATAATGATTAACATTTATCTGTATAATTATGAGATTAATGGCCGTTATATACAGCGGGGAACAGGAATGTGTGGTCAAATGTGTAGATCGACATAGTGGACTCTGTGAAAACTATAGATACCAAAAATGGAAGCAAATATATCATGCTTATTAGCATATGAATATAATTATTGTATTTACTTTATTAACTAATTTAATTGTTTTATTTACCTACTGTTAAACTCAAGGAACTAGTTAAAAGTTTCATTTTTATTATTATCAAATCAAATCAAAATAAAAATAAATTTATTCAAGTTAGGTTACAAGGTAACACTTATGAATGTCAAAGTTACACAAAATTTTTCCTGTGAATCTACATTTACTGCCACGTTCAACAAAGAAAGGGTGTAGGGCTCATGAGAAGAACGGGCAAGAAACTCATGGCCACTCTTTTTAATCGCCAAGTTTACAATAAAATTTTGTTTACAAATCATAACTGTAAGGTGCTGCAACCAACTATTAGTAGTTCGTTTGTCATAATAATATCAAATAATAATATCAGCCCTGTATTAAACTGCCCCACTGCTGCGCACGGGCCTCTTCTCAGTGTGAGAAGGGTTAGGCCATAATAGTTCACCACGCTGGCCCAGTGCGAGTTGGCAGACTTCACATATTTTCGAGAACATTATAAAAAACTCTCAGACATGCAGGTTTCCTCGCGATGTTTTCCTTCACCGTTTGTCATACTAACCAATTCAATGTATTTGCAATGTGGAATTTTAATGTAGTTTGTTTATTATTTTCGAAATTGATCGTTTTGCATAATCAACAAATTTAAAGAACATTTATCCTCAAATTAACATTAATTATCTATATAACTTTCTCCCTTTTTGTATATAGCCCCCTGGTACGGATATTTATATTATTAAAAGGGCCGTTGAAATATAATTTTATTTCTATTATTGAAAGAGCCGTTGAAATATAATGTTATATTTATTTAAGTAAAGCATTATTATTACATTATTTATTAGTTAGTTACCTAAAGTACCGTTACGGATAATAAGAACAGTCTAAGCACGTATATTCTGTGACTTTGCCAGATTACGAACAACTCATGAGTAAAAAATATAACATGTTATAGTCAAATAAGGGAGCGCTCATGTCTGCGGCCGATTGTGTGCGGTCTAGGGTTTGTATCTCTCGTCTTGCGACCTATTTTGAACTCCTATCCTGGCATTGTCCATAGCAAGTATATAATCTGGAAATATTTCTGATATACGGCTAAAGCGTCGCCTATATTACGTAGGGCTAAAAACATGGTAAATTGAATCTATTTATGTATAAAATATCGATGTTCGGACACCGACACGATAAACGATAAGCCTAGTTATTTATAAAACCGTGCTGTACTAGTGTTGTGGTCGCAAGACGGTTACTAAACAAGTGCTATCCTCTAAGGAGGATGAGTTAACTACCTAGTTTGTAGAGGGCTACCACGCTTAACGCTTACTTAACAAGCCTTTAGGGTATTGTAGAACAAAAGTTTATTAGCACTTTGTTATCTTACTAAAGTACTATTAAATTTTTAAGCTGTCCCACTGCTGGGCACGAGCCTATTTGTATAAGCAAGGGTATGTGTCTTATTCTATTAAGTCCAACACGCTAGTATTTATATAACTACTAGCTTTTGCCCGCGGCTTCGCTCGCGTTAATTTAGAATTTGACAATCAATTCGGGTTGTACTCTGTTTGTAATAATATAATTCAATCATGATTCGAAAGAAACGTGGCGCCATCTATTATTATATGAACGCTTTTGTTGTTTTTCTCGGGAACAGTAATTTTTTTCGAGATGAAAGGCAGCCTATGTCCGTTTCTGTACATCTGACAACATATATGCGAAATTTCAGAATTATCGGTTCAGTGGCTTAGGCGTGAAAAGGTAACAAACTCATTTTCGCTTTTATAATATTAGTTAGGATTAGGATTAAGAATACGACATTTCTTAAACGCAAAGAAATATAGAAATTCCAGTTATTAAAAAAATAGGACTGTGTCAAATCTTACCATTACTAGAAAATAGATAAAGTTTCCAAGATTTTCCATTATTGCAACCAAACTGTAGCTTCAGCGTTTATTTTTATTCAAGTGACTGACTTAGTAATTGACAGCCCTAAGAATCTACTAGATATAATTACTTACTCTTCTAGCAAAGTTATACTTAGTCTGGACTACACAAGTCTCTTCTTTAACGAGACATTGGTCTATCAAAAATCCCGCTACATCCAAGGTATTTCATCAAACTAGTTAATAAATACTATCTGGCATACTTATGTAGTGCCATTTGTATTCTCGTTACGGAATGGATCGTAATGGTACATAACATGCGACTAACAAATTAACTAGAATAAATAATTTACAGACGGTTTATCATCATTCAGGTCATCTAAGTAAGCCGTGGGAGGTATATTACATCCAATTATATTTAAAATAATTTCTGTATTCAGGAAGAATCGCTGTTTGCTTAATGTTATCAATTGTGATGATCCAGTGGCATAAGTTTGCAGTCGATCAAACTGTCGATCGTCCAGCTGCTTTATTAGGTTTTACTGATAGGAAATTTTAAGGAGCAGCACATAGTTCTGCAATATGTCTGGATGATGGCACTATGCTAACGAACTTGTTAATTATCCCGCAAGGAAAAGGGCCTTTGTATATATATATTTTTTTATATACAATTAAGGTCGCAAACAAGCATACGGCCACCTGATGGTAAGTGGTCACCGTAGCCTATGGACGCCTGCGACGCCAGAGGCATCACTTGCGCGTTGCCGACCCTTTAGGAAATGACGTGGGAAGGAAAGGGAGCGAGATGGGGGAAAAGGGGTGATTGGGCCTCCGGTACTCTCACTCACCGAACGAAACATAACAGTAGGACTACTGCTATTCCACGTCGATACTTAGAATTAATATTGACGGTATGTTCGGTCTGATGAGGATCAGTCGAGCAAAGTGTTATTTAATTTAAATAACAGTATTTTACTTAGTAACGTCACAGAATATTGCACTATAGGCAATATATTGCTAGAGACTGACACATTATACTTAGCCCTAAACTTAAGTGACGTAACAGGTTTCGATGCGCCTTATCTACCTATTTCGTCGAGGATATGCAGGCTAGATACTATGTTTATTTAAATAATTATAACTGTGTACATGATTTCAATATTTGTCAAGTCCTACACGATATAGATATTATTACATCAATGCGAGCATCATGCTCCACGAACTAGGTATAAAAAATAAACAAGTTACACGACGTCTCGGTCCATAGAATGAAAAGTAACGAGAAAATAATGTACTAAGTTATTTACTTTTTGCAAGCTTATTGAGACATCACGTTTCTGAATCAAAATATATAAAAAATATATCAGATTTTCTTGTTTGTAAGTACCGAAAAAAAACTGGAACATATTTATCTTAAAGCTGATTTAAATAATGATCTCGTTTACGGAAACACCGAAAATATTCGAAGCAATGGAACGTTTTGATCTATGCACATTGTGAGGCCGGAAACATTGGCATCAGGAAATGTAAACATGAGCGGAAACACAACGATAATGTTAGCTCATCTGCTGTTCCATTAATCGCAATGTCAAATGAAAAAACAACCAAAATTACCATAACGTGGACATAATTGGACAAAAACAGCATTAATGCGTCACTAATGGTTCAAACAACAGCTCTACAAAAGGTCTATTAGATAATTTAGATTAAGACAATTTAGAATGGTTTTAAGTTTACCGAGTAACAACTAGAACAAGGAATTACAGTAGCTGAATAAAACTGAAATAATCTGTCGAAACAAAGAAGCTGTTTTTTGTGCAACGAGGGCTGCGAATGAATTATTCAACTATTAATCGCGACATTAAAAACGTAAGTGCTTGTCTTTATTTCTTTACGTCAAAAAGAAACTACGAGATCATAAGAATATTAGAAATAGCTTAAAGAATGAGAAGTATATAAGGCTGGTTTTTACCTACGGTATGTTTAACAAATAGTACAAGATATAATATAGGTAATATTTAAGTAGTTGATGAACGATGAAGATTATATATTTTTGAACAATGATTAACGAGACTAAAGTTATAGTAATAGTGCAGTATAAGAAATCTATCAAATTGTCGTCTCTACAATGAATATAAAAAAATCGGCACTATGTGTCATTTACCTCTCCAATTTTTTATTAGCAGATTTACTACTATCAATACAATTTACTTTTATTCTGTCTGATGTATCGGTATAGAGATTGACAATAATTGAACAAATTACAAGCTAGCCAAACCTGTAACTAATACTAACTTACACAAACATAACGATATAGAAATAAACACACCTAATATTAAATTAAACACAGTGAAAGACGCGACACCATCAAAATCGATCACTGTAATCACAAATAATCAATTTATACGAACGTTCAATAGGCCGGTAATCATTTGTGAATATAACAGTTTAAGCGTAGGTAATAAACTTGTAACAGGGGCCACATATTTATTCAGTTAAGAAGGCTTCTATGTCAAAGCTAATGCGTAAACCAGTCGCCGACAGGTTCTAAAGTAATCTACGAACTTACTCGTTCGTTTAGAGCCCAATGATCGTCAAACTAAAAGCTGCGCCGATGAATAATAACGGTTCATACGTAACGTTTATCAAACCTATTGTGGGGAGATGAGTATCAATATCTTTTATAATGAGTATTCTTTTAATAACAGTAAGTAATTTTTTGGGATGTGATTGGATTTTATTTTATTTGTCATCCGGTAAATCGGTCATCGTAGTTTAATGTCATTATTTACTTATTTTCGAGTAACTTCTTGCCATATTTTAACGAGTGTAGCAAACTTAAACAACTCAGTACTTTTCATTCCCATATTTATCTATGGGAATTATAAGTACCTACTATAAAATCGCTTCCTTTGTGATGAAGAAGAACTCACTGTCGTAATTATCATCTATACTAATATTATAAAGCTGAAGAGTTTGGTTTTTTGTTTGTTTGAACGCGCTAATCTCAGGAACGACTGGTTCGATTTGAAAAATTCTTTTCGTGTTCGAAAGCCTATTTATCGAGGCAGGCTATATGCTATATAACATCACGCTACGACCCACGGGGGCGGCGCAATGACGATAAATGCGGGTGAAACCGTGGGAACATTTAGTATTAAATATGGTAACGGAGATCTTTTGGGTATATTATATTATGGGAAAATATGTACCTATACATATTTAACTTATTTAGTGGTAGCAGTACACCGGCATCCGGACACAAAAGGGTTCCAATTAACTTTGGCATTACAACAATTGACCAGTTAATTTATACCAAGAAAATTATTTGATAATTTTTGATAGATAATAGAATTTTCTCGTTGTATACATACTTCCGCTTCGTCTTTGAATTACAATTGACGTAATACATCATTCATCTACCTTTGAATTAAAATTGACGTAATATCAAAGAAGAGCACTTATATTCTTTATGGTATAATTTTGTAAATTATTTGTGCTAATGCACTGCGTTTATGTAAATGTGAACTCTTCCATAACAGCTAAAAGACATTTGCATTCGCGTTATTTAATGCCGCATACTTGCGTATGTCTTGCATCTTGGAACGAACTGAACTATATCTTATATCAAACTCATATATTTTCTTTACATATTACAAGTTGTATCATTTATTTTTATTACATGTGTACCACAAGTTGGATGAGTGATCAAGTGTTAAGTATATATGTATAATTTTATAGATCAAAACAAATTCTGGAGTAGAACGGAAAATATTTGCTTTAATCTTAGAAACTTTCTTAAACTTAAAGCGTAGTAATTTCTTAGAATAAAATAAACAAATTTACACGCTTTTTAGAGCTTTTAACCGTCTTGTTTTGAGGAAAACATTTAATTCAAATGGACAGATATTTAAACACAGTTTAATTTTATTACTAACACAACATTTTTGTATTAGTAGTTTGGTAGCTGGCAACTTGTTCACGAACTTCCCAAAGAGGAACTATGCCCTGCAGCGGTAAGACTAAATACCTTAATGATGATTAGATATTTAATACTAAATATGTCCTTGAGACTCTTGAGAGCCTAAAATTCAGAAATTCAGACGTGCTACCGCGGATAGTATCGTCGTGCGTCATTAAGCTAAAACTAGTAGCCAATTTCGGTATTTTCAAAGTGTGAGCTCTCAACTGTTATTAAACGTAAGATTTAACAATTTTTACGAACATATTTAAGTGAATCCTCAATAATAATATGGAATTCGCACTAACACACAGCAGCTGACTCGTAGCAACTGTCAAAACATACCGTATGTAACATCTCATAATAAGGACATGCTAAGGAATGCGAATGTTGATAAATAACATCTATGCTTTAAACTAATGAAGAAACTAGTAAATTAACAACAGCTTCAGAAGTACCATCAAATTAACGTAAATGGACACGAAAAACATGATTTACGAGCAGACGCGTCCAGCCGATGAATTCATTAAGTTAACCTAATTAACGGAAACGTTGAGAGCTTTATGAAAATGCTGGTTTATTTCGTTAGTGCTGTATTGATTATAAAGTTAAACATCAACAGTGCTTGTTTGATCATCATTATACAACGTGCATGTGTTTATTTTCTAGCAAGGATTGTATCAGCTTTATGTTTGCATGTCAATGTTGTCAATGTTATCAGCGCATCTGAGCTGTTGGATTTTAGGTACTACTCAAATCACGTGGGTTACCTCTTCTACTAAATCTTACTATTTCTTATTATATCAGAGTTTTTCTAGCTATGAGCTAATGAAAATCAGTTTGTCCAAGAAGCGACTGCCAATAAGTAAAAGGCCAACAATATTATTTTAGTGACTATATTTTTTTATTACACTTATAGAACTTTGTTTACAATAGTATCGATATAAAATTGCTAAGGTTTAACACGGCTAAAGATATTTTAGTCATTTAAATTCACCTTGATCTTTCATAGATATTTAACCACAACTGACACTTGTATATGACAAAAGACGAACACATTTCTTCCCCATACTTTTCCCACAAGTACACGACAGCAAAATATTGCAGCCATAAGCCAAGATCGATATCGACAATCGGTTCACTTTCGCTTGTACCGATTCTTATCGCAAAAAGTGGTCGCAGCACTAGCCCCTGTTCCTCTCTTGGGCTCCTTAATAACTCAACTGATTTGTGGTGTAACAGAGTCAAGTTTAGAAATGTAAGAAATCACTCGCTACCAGTTATGGTCGGCTTGTATTTCATTCACCGCGAGCGAAGTGATTGAACCCAGATCGCTAGTATCCTTGAGAACTGGTCGCGATTCAATAGTGTTATATAAAACGACGTGAAATTCTTTGGCGGTGTTCATTTTGTTTTTAGAAGCAACAAATGTGTGTTCATATGCATGAGAATTTCTATTGTAGTCTTGCTGATGTTACATGCGTTTCAACGTAATAATTATGTCTGATTTGATCTTCATCGTTCGCGGGTCTAGTAACTTAGATGTCAATCCAAATCAGAGTAGTTTATCTTCATGCTTTAGCAATAGGTGCCATCTTTATTTCATTTTAATTTTGTCATTCATTTCACAATTTCGCCTACCTCTTACAGATATTAGAATTATGAAATACTTTTCGACTTCTTCATTCAAGGTACCCATATTTTACAATTTTGACTAAAATCAAATTTTGGTTATAAAAGCCTTTACCTCATTGTCATGTCATCAGGCACTTGACTTTTGCCCTTCACCTGTTGGGCAACGTGGTACTCTAACCACCGCTGTGATTCTGAGATGCAACCCAGATGGCATTATGCCCTAAACCTACTAAAATTCTACAGGCGCCATTTCTTATCAGGCTAAATTGTGAATTATTGTTAAGTAAGTGCCAAAGCTTCGTGGGACACATCCAAAACTCGACTTTACCGCCACTATTTGTCATAATTGAGTGTATCATATAAGTCACCAGTTTTCATACCAGTCAGGACACGGCGCCACATCTTTCAGACTGCGTATATCATCATAGTAACCTCCCAAGGCTGTAGGTACTAAACAATCGCACAGAATACATATGAAGAACTTCACGACTTTATATTCCAAATGTACAGGCACCTAGGCAGTTTATATATGTGTTATCAGACACGTTTCGACAGCTATATCTTTTGGGGTCCCATGTAATTAGAACCTAGCCTATTGCTATCTATGGAGTACATTTCAATACAGAGAATTTCCTATCAGAAAAACCGAATAGTCCAATCAATCGAACTGAGGGCTTCACGATAGGTCGCAAACATACGCTCGATACCAACGAGGGCAAAACAAACATTTCATAAAGTTGTCGCTCACGATCTGCCAGGGCAGTGGCGGTGTGTGACGCTGATTGATGCCGCCGCCGGCAGATGGCACTAACTCACGTCCGATACCGCTACGTCCCGCAACTTGTTACTGCCGCACACACTTTTATGAACAGGTGCAATCTATGCTGTTGTCCAGCTTACATTATTTATTATAACCTATAAATTTATGTCTAACATCATGTAGTTAGTTTGTTGCAAGCAGTGTTGAACTAAACGCGAGTGAAGAAAACATTTTCTTTTTTAAATGGATAAATAATGCGCTTGTATCGAAGGATCCATATCACGGAAGGCTTTACAAGGATAAATATCCCAGAATCTACGTATGTTTATCGAATGCAAGTGAACGATACAGTCAGAAGAGGAAGAAATACTCTCGTCATTCTGGGCAAAGACCAGCTTAGAACTAGTCTAAAGCGGCGAGCGTGCGTGTAGAATGTAATGAATGAAGCAAGAACGCAATGCCTACCTACGAGAAACAGACGGAAGTCTATATTTTATGTATATGAATAAAATTCAGACGACGCGTTTTTGACCAAATTAGAGGCAAGACTAGTTTAAGAGTACTTTCAACCGATTAGCGTGCTTGAAAATGTGATAAAGTTTAAATAACAAAAAAGATATAGCAAGCTTGTAGCAAGCAAAAATCTATAGTGTCTACCATAAACGACTATAAACAGGCGTAAGTCTGTTTGTACATAAAATACCGGCGCATTAATGGAAATAAAAACTTTGTCATCGTCATGTAAAGTGTAATATTTTAAACAATGCAATGTGTAACAACTTCAATAGTTAAAAAATCTATTCTACGAGAAAACGAACTATCCGTACATACCTAATTATCTGAACCGTTGAAAAGTCCATTGTTCTTAAGCAAAGTCAAACGGGATGTACGAATTTTATTCACTCGCGTAATACACCCTTAATACTCCGTACAGTTAAAATTACACTCGCGTAAAAAATTAACAACCCAGAAATAATTATGCAAATAATTCGGCACGTAGTGTAACGTAAAAATTGTGCGTTGGAGTTGCGTAATATACCGTATTGCTGTTTGAATTACAAATTCATTCAAGTTTACACATACACTCACTTCTTATCAGAGGTTCTATTATGTTTCGGGCAAATAATTGGAGGTTTTCTGTAAATACATTTTTGGAGCGGTTTCTAGCAAAGCGGGTAGACTGAAATAAATAACGCAGTGCATTTCGCTCGTAGCATACATTTGTGCTTATGTTTGCGCCCAATAATGAGGTGATACATAATACACTATTTGATTCCTAGAGATTCTTAGATTCGGGCTAATTGTCATTAAGTTTTCCTTTCAGGAAAATATCAGTAGCTGCACTAAGACTGGCAATACTTCGTTGACGAAGAGGCTCATTCCCTTAATATAGTTTCTACAGCACTTTAATCAACTGTGTCAATAGCGAGAGTTTCCACAAGTATAACTCATATTCTACATCTCTGCCTAGCCTTTCGGAGAGAGACATGCGTGGGGCAATGAGAACTGTAATGTAACATGCATATTTGCGCAATATCCGTTTGTATTACGATTTCATTCATACGCTACGCTTGCGCAGAGCAATTACGTTCTGAATTATGTACGACAGGCGTCCTTGAGTAACATTACAGTTTCCAAGTTTATATAAATGATATTATTAATTATAATTTTGTTAGTTAGCGTGAGAACTGTATTCGCGGGTTTCAATCATGCTGGGGAATCGATGACAATTTATACATAGTCCTCACCCTCCATACCTCGATGAACTCAAAATGCTGTCAGTTCTGGTTGTCATAAAAATCTATAACGTACATATAAATACCACATTTCGGTTATTCGCACAGTAATCGACTATATCGATTTATCTATGAGTCGTGCTACCATATCAAATCAAGTTTCGAATATTCGATTACGGTTCGAATTAATTAAAACTAACTAATCAATATTCGAATGGAATTCACACAATTTTTGTATATCGCCTTTTTATTTGGTAGCAATTGTACATAACTAACCGATTATCGCTATTCCTTCGAGTTGGTAATAGCAGATGCACCGTGGAAAATTGTTATCTGACCATTGTATAAATATGTAAAATAATAATATAAAAATAGAATAAAATATGAAGAAAGGTTTTATTATGTTTATATATTCATAGACTATTACTATATAAACACAATAAAACCTTTCAGTAGTATTTTTTATACCCCAAACAACTGACACAAGATACGCCTTATTTGGGTACCATTCATAGAAATAACTGCTGTAACCAAAAGACTGCATGGTGACCCATCCAAAAACACAACCTTACCTCGTCACTTGACATCTAGTTTATAGCAAGTTAATGAGTCAGCAAGTCCCGACGTATGATCTGATTCGGCTCGTATCTAAATCACTCAGCACCACTCGTTCAATTGAAACGTCGGGACATGAAATAGGTTAACTGTGTGTGCAACAAGTTCTCAAATGGAGCCTAAATAGTCTGAGAGCTGACTTACTACAAGCATTAGACATTATACACGGCATACATGGTCATATTGTTTTAAATAAACACACTCATATTAATTTATTTATACACTCATAGACACTCAAACATCCTTATAAACACTCACCCACACACATAAACATGCACACATACACACACACTGTACACAACAATTAATTATAAATCTCACACTTTATTAAGCAGACACATGCAGGGTCTCCAGTTTGTTATGTATTCCTTAAGCCCAAAGTTGTGTACCTAGATTAAGTGTTTTTCTTATGAAGTAATAAACTTATTATTATTAATCAATATATACTACAAAAACCATATTTTATATATAGGTATATAACTAAATAGTTGTATCATTAAGAGCCTTTTTTTTTATACACCTAAGGTGACAAACAAGCATACGGCCCACCTGATGGTAAGTGGTCACCGTAGCTTATGGACGCCTGCAACACCAGAGGAATCACTAGCGCGTTGCCGACCCTTTAGGAAAGGAAGTGGGAAGGAGAAGGAGCGGGAAAGGGGTAAGGGGTGATTGGGCCTCCGGCACTCTCACTCACCGAACGAAACACAACAGTAGGAATACTGCTATTTCACGTCGATATTCTGTGAGAGGGTAGTCCTTTCCCGGTCGAGCCGGCCCATTCATGCTGACATCAGCGAGGCTCTACTACTCTTAAAACTTAAATTAAAACTCAACAACGTGTCATCGTTAAAAATTCATAACTTCTAAAAGAAAACTCGATCCCGAAATACTACGCTTCCAAACGCACTATTATGCCACGAGAACAAGGCAAGCACTAAAACCAAATGAGTATAGAATCGTGCGTAGCAAGCTCCCCAGCTATACGCACAACAGCGACGGTCGCGTCGTGTGGGGTATCCCTACGGTGGTCTACCTGTGCCTTACACTGGGCATGCATTACAAAATCTATGTTACCAGCTAACGGCATGATCCCATGATTAGTACGATATTAGTGTATGCCTTTATTGTTTTAAGAGTTACTTATTCACCGTTGTTCTAACTGTTAATATAATCAAACATCAGCTCCGCCTCTTGCTTTCTTTTCGCTTAAGAATCTTATTCATATCATCCCACATTTCGCGTGCTATGTTTGCACCATGCTGGCCCAGTGCAGGTTGACAGACCTTACATAACTTCGAGGACTTTATGAAGAACTCTCAGACATCCAGTGTTCATCACAATATCTTCCTTCTCCGTTAACGTGAGCGATGATCAACTATTTATAACGTACATAACTTCTAAAAAATCAGGACTGCGTGACTTGGTATCGAATTAAAGACCTCTGCGTGGCAATACAAAGTCTCACTGATTATAATCTATAAAATATAGATCCAGGGAGATACTTGATGATGAGAAACAAAATAACATTATGCCCGACTCGAGAATCGAATCCGAGACCTCATGCACAGTGGTCGCCTTTACTACAAGTTATTAATTATACCAGAAACTTAAAATGCAAGTAGTTTATGATGAATTTCCAATACTGTAACTATCAAAATAAACTCAGTATGATATCGCGAGATAATAAAGGAATTGGGTTAAAGATTACAAGTGTTATACCGCCTCATTGTAAATTTAACGTTGGCTATCTAATCTACGCGTAGCACTTCACTAATTATTGTGTGACAAGTTATACATATATCTATACTAATATTATAAAGCTGAAGAGTCTGTTTGATTGTTTGAACGCTCTAATCTCAGGAACTACTGGTTCCATTTGAAAAATTACTTTAGTGTTGGATAGCCTATTTATCGAGGAAGGCTATAGGCTATATAACATCACGCTACGACCTACGGGGGCAGCGCAGTAACGATAAACGCGGGTGAAACCGAAGCTGAACCTAATATAGATCGTGTAAAGATTCAGTATGCTCAGGATTAACCATCTGTCTCAATCTCTAAGAACTACCTTAATATATTTGACACTAGTTTTGCCCGCGACTTCGCTCGCGTAAATGTAGGGCTGGGTTAGTTTAGTAAAAGTACTTTATTCTTCATGAAAAGTACCCTATGTCCTTTTCTATTGCCCTGACAACGCACGCGACAATTCATGATAATCGGTCGAGTAGCTAAGGCGTGAAACCGTGACAAACAAACAATCAATCTCACATTCGCATTTATAATATTAGCCAGACATTCACATGAACCGATTAATGCAAGCATATTCTGTTAAGAGCAAACAATAATATTAGTATTAGTGAAAGGTTAAGAGATGTCAGTATTGTGGGTGTGACCAGGTTACTGCGAACCACTCGAGATCTGTGTACTGTGACCCCAGTATCAAACACTTGCGGTTTCAAGCCGCTTGTTTATATGGCAAATAATCGACAGCTTAAACGATTTCCTTTTACAATTACTGTTGAATGTTGTGGCTTCTAAAATGATTTAGCAGGTCAAATGTAGATACCTTCTTGCGGTCTTGATCTTGAACAAATAAGTTTGTTTAGCAATGAAAAATGTATTTATTTATTTGACATAAACTTGCGGTAATTACTATTTAATCACACATCTTCTTCTACGTCGTTCCACTCTTGACAGAGTGGTCGTGGTCATCTTTAAGGTTGTGTAGCATGCTTGACAATCCGTCGCCACTCTTCACGCACCTTTGCCTTTCTGGTGCACTCATACAAGGGACCATTGTCTAATGCTGCCTTCATTTGGTTGATCCAGCGCATAGGCGATCTACCATGTGCTCGTTTGCCCTCGACGTTTCCTTGTACCACAAGGCGCTTTATGGAGACACCTCCACGTCTTGATACGTGCCCGAAGAATGTGAGAATTCGAGCTTGTACGATAGAAGATAGGCGTTGCTTGATACCTATATCTTGTAAAATGGACAAGTTGGTTCTATGCTGGGTTCCAGATATCTTAAGCATTCTTCTCCAACACCACATTTCTACATCATCACACATAATATGGCTTAAACTTAATATATGGCACTCACGCAAAAAACTTGTAATACGTAAAAATTGTGTCCGTAGACGAATTATCCTATTTATTTCTAGTCTACCAACTACTGCTTTAGTCTGTAAGACGAAGTGTCTATGCTGTATATGTAATAGCTACATAATCAGGAGGATTTAATAAATATCAGGAAACACACTTTCCCGAAAGATAGATAAACATAAAATCCGTAAAAAGTAGTACAATTTTAACATTCAATAATTAAGTAAACAAATAATTAAACTGTAATTACCTGTTGTTCTGATGAAACCTCCTCTCTGCTGCTGTCATCTGTAACAATACAAAACGAAAGTTAATAATGCGTTTAACTGTACATTAAAGATCATTGAAGTAGAATCATTATGTTTTTAACGTTATGTCATGTCATTGCTGACAAATCTAAATGTATCATCAAATTTGTCTTACAACCGTGGTAAAATTTGTCTTACAACCGTGGTAAAATTTGTCTTACAACCGTGGTAAAATTTGTCTTACAACCGTGGTAAAATTTGTCTTACAACCGTGGTAAAATTTGTCTTACAACCGTGGTAAAATTTGTCTTACAACCGTGGTAAAATTTGTCTTACAACCGTGGTAAAATTTGTCTTACAACCGTGGTAAAATTTGTCTTACAACCGTGGTAAAATTTGTCTTACAACCGTGGTAAAATTTTGCGTAACTGGAAGGCTCCAGACGCGCTACGAGCGAAAACGCTCACACAAAGACAATTTAACAACCAATTCAGGCAAATGTGCTTACATGGACGAACGTCGAGGTTCAAATGAATAGAGAAGATCTAATACAAATGTTTGAGGCAAAACATTGCGCTCAGCATATGTGCTTGAAGCATTTACTTCTTAGCTCTCGAGTTAGCGTGACAAGAAGAGCAGCGATAGCTCTGTGGGGAGACCAACAGACCGCAGTGCAGCGGGTCTCGGGTTCGAACCCACGTCGTGCACCTCTGACTTTCGGAAGTTATATGACTTTTAGAAATTATTTGCGTATCGATTAACAAATCAATCGCCTGTTCCGTGCCTCGGAAAGCACGTTAAGCCGTTGGTCCCGGCTGCCATGAACATCTATGGCAGTCGTTATTGGGAGAGTGTCAACATAAAAGATCCCACTGGGTCGAAGTGTCGCCGGTCTGCACTGACTGGCCCCCACGTAAGATAAGATAAGATAGCGTGACAAGAATAAACGTTGAACGTTCGATACAAATGTAACATGACACGTTCAGCGTTTCGCTTTGAGCGTACATTTCGTGGCCCTCAGTCAACTTTCACATGACTTCGAAAAAATTAAAGCTACTTTGAATCACGAGTGTCTACATGAGATCAGCAATGTGTGCAACGTTATGCCCTAAATATATATAAGATAGGTTCAGTCACACTGCAGACGCGTACCGTGACAAGTCTCGATCCACTCTATTAACCCGATTCGGATCTCAAATGAGGGTTAATGATATTACAAGTGCACGATGTTCTGTTATTCTACTAGTGATATACTTAGCTGATGACTGAAGAAAGTTATAAATCTTGATCTTGAAACATATGCGTATGAGATGGGTAATTATCTCCTCCAGTTTTGACTAAACTAAAGAAACCAGGCGAAATTCGTTAAGTTCTTGAATGTGTGTAAACTCTTGGCGGCTACGAACGACGTCCAAAGTCTGTCAAGCCTTAAGCGCTATCATGATCTCATTTTAGTAAAAGCCTAGATGATTCTCTTTGTGGTAACAGGGTTTACAAGCATACAAACAAAGTACAGTCAAATTTTTCAAAGTTCTGTATATATCACACATTATTTTTGTGTGCACAACTATAATATAACAATCACATCGTTTGACATAATTAAAAGTATTATTAATTGTAAACATTTTCATTACCTTCAGAGACGTAACAAAATTAAAATGAACGTAGAGAAATTAGTAATTAAGTCCATAAATGTTCTAAAGCGTTTCTAAAAGCAGACTCTATTAGCGGAACAGCACCTAGTCATTGACCTCACACGACCTAGCGACAATTTCACGGTGCACACATAACACAATCACCGCATGCAACTCTACGGCACGTCGCTAGCGAGCACACCTGACGCGGCTCGATCACTTAAAATCTGTGCACCCTAGTAGCAGTTGCCATAGCTCTTGGCTGACGTTAGTGTCTTGCCGCACATTTGAATTAGTGTATTAGTGTTTCCGCTAGATGCGCTGTTAAGAAACTTATACCATGCATACTTTTATAACTTATAGAGTCTAAGTTCCATTTAGGCTTTTTGTGTTTCAAAATAGAACTCCCATACTTAGAATAATTCCTGTGCTACGTAGAATTTTGCGAATTGAATTGCAGAACAGTGAATCACACAAATGATTGTCCCTCTCGGAGACCCTAGTAGTCCCTTACCTTTAAATAAAGGAACCAAGGCTATGTCCATGTGTATCTAAATTTCAAGACTGTTTCGAATTTGACTCCTGCTGTAACTAAGATATATAATTTCAATCTGGTCTATATCAGCTTAATAGTTTACAATCATGAAAAACAAAGACACAGACAAGCGAAATTGACTGTCTCCAAGTGCTATTGGCGCATCTAAAAGTATTTGCGCGACGTCCCACTTTACGAGTCACTGCTAACGAGAAGCACGGCTTGTTGGCTTTCTGAACGAACTCAACAGGGCAAAATATTTATTTGTTAAATATAGCTCTGTTGCTTTACTGGCGAAAGTATAACGAAGCTCGATACGAGCAAATCTTTATAGAATTTTTCTTTAAAGTAAACTCGAAATACGAAAAGGTCAGCACAAAGTTAAAGTTGAAATGCTTGTTGAATCTCTAGAAGATCACATCACATCTATTGCTCGACTTTCATAAACATCTGTAACACAAGGCCGAAGCATCAGACCTAAGGTCAGTATATGTCTTCAGTGTTTGATTTGAAACTTTGACATGAGAAAAATCAAGCGAACATGATTCAAACATTTAAAGCATTATTTATATTTTCATGATCTTTAGCTTCGGTAAAGCAAGACGATATCAGATTTGATTCGGTTACACCAAACCTAGTTTTACGAAGGTATATAAAATTCACTGCTATTCAACCACGACTAAAAAACTGTTAAGACTTTTAAAAAGTATTGATGAAGATACCAATTTACTTATTATTCACAGTTCCAAAGAAACTAAAACAAAATGTTCAGGCATGTCCGTACCAGACTGCGCAAATAAAATACTTTGTCGACTATTACTCACGCCACAATCATCTGGCTGCATACTCAAACACGAAAAAGCCTGCTTAATAATGCGCTAATTCCAAAATTGACAAAACTGTAGCTTGAAAATATAATTTTTACAAGTATCGATGCACCAATAGATTGATGAGGAGTCCATAAAGTAATTAGTATTACCGCGAAATAGTTCTTAGAAGTCCCTGGAAAGAATGAGACTGGCATGCGTTAACGAACATATTATAAAACTATATTTTACCGTTAATAAGGCAATAAACGTTTACAAGGGAAGTCATATCGTGTCGTATCATATAGGTGCCTAGTCAAACTTTGGAAATAATTTTCTTTAGCAAAATATTATTTATATCTAGTTGAACTATATGCCGACTACCCTTGAATATAAAAAGTCATTTAGTAAAAATTCAAAGTACTACATCATACATTAATTTGGCAATTTCGCATACAAACAAATAGAGTACTTAGGCACAGTACCGATGCTATTGACCTTCCATTTTGCGAAGACTGGTCACGCATCAGAATTTTACTTAAATTCGTAACGGGTCCAAATTATTCAAGAACTTATGAAATAACTAGTGCTTTAAGTACATCGTTACGGCGCGTTCACTCGATATATTTATTTTAGAAAACCGTTTTAGACGAAATTATTCACCTTTCTAATCACCTAAAAACTATAAGAAGTTACCCGAAACTTCTACTAGATTTTCAACCTCGTTTTGCTTGCCTCATAGTCAGTACTCGTAAGACAGGCCATTATATATCTCTCGGCTATTAGCCTTACATACCCAAATGGCTTTATTATAAATCGCATACTAATAATGATGTCAGGTTTAGTACCAGACCGAAACCATCAGTCGAAAAAGTCTTATTACGGTGAAAAAATAAAACATCTAACTGCAAGGATATCGTAGTGGTTTAAGTAATTGCCCCGCCACTGTGTTGGGTTTACTATTGTTATAGTTAAAAAAAATTAAAAAATATAATTCTTTATTGATTCGAAGATGGCTATTAAATTTACCCTTACGTCAATGCGCTTTTTATTTAGGAGTGTATATTTTTTAAATATAAACTTTCTTAATATTCTTAAATTCTACTTTAAAGGCTTTAAAGCCTAACATATATAAAAACATCTTAGTCCAGAACTAAACACACACACTATCCTAAATCTACGTGATTTACTATGACCAAATATTACCTGCATACATGACATACATATATATATATATTTACCATAAACTAATAAACATCTTATACTAAGTTATTTTTGTAATCGTAAATGGAACATAAGGCCCCAGCCAGTCTAATCTCGATGCGAAGTCATCCGTCGTCTGAGTATATTTATGACTTCTGAGGTTATGATCTGCGAGCGTTATCTATCGGATATAATTATTATTAAATAAACTGCCGATAAGCTTTCGATATAGACGCACCCGTCATCGATAAAGTTAATTATAATACCTATCACTGTACGTGCATCTAATATACAATACATAAAATCATGATATGTGGTTTAAACGGAATCAAATAAAAGGACTGAAAACTTATATTTGCCACATTCAGTCAATACTTCAACACTGAAGTAAGACACTTCAGTGTTAAATGTGGCATTCTAAAAATAATATAGTAAGATGGTAGAGAGAACAGCTGAAGAACGCGAAAGTATATAGGTAGGATAGTTATTTTAATACATCACATAGAGGCAAAGAAACGACGTAGTATTTGAAGTGAAAACTTCTTTAGCGGCGTTGTGCACTTTTTTGTGATGGGTAAAAAATGTTAAACTCACGTCGGGACACGTGACCTGATCGAAAATTCGTAAGATGGAGGGAGAATTGTCATGTTTGTGTACGATAGCGCAATAAATGAATATTGTATTTTACCACATAAATGATAGTACTTTTATACTGATAATTAAAGCAATTCGTGCAAAATTATTCCCTAACCATTCCAAAATATCAAAATTGCACAACGTTAATATTCAAGTTTTCACTTCTGCCGGCACTCTCGGAGTGCAACGAAACCACGTCTCGCAACTAGTATACGCATAGTTTTCTTAGACTTTCGTCATGGCAGATTTCTACGCAATAAATCATCTTTGCATATAATGTCTCTCAATCAATACATTTGAAAACAGCTCGTAATAGACTATTGATGAACTTCGATTCTCTCACAGCCTTGATAATGATCTATCGGGTCTCGCCGTAATCACCGAGGTAGGCCGCTGTGTTGTTGATTACAGTTTAATACCTTATCAGATTATAAAAAATATAATCAATACATACAGTGAAGAAAAACAATGTAAAGAAGTTGGAGAGGGATTCAATGTAGTGATGTACTTAATAATATATAATATATGCAACTGTGGGCAACGGAATGCTTACTTGGAAAGACGCTGATCGCGCGCTTTTTTGCACTACTTTCGATATATTCGAATACACCTAATTCGAATCGAAATCATCGAAAGAATCGAATGCAATAATAATTTTACACGTCGCTACTGATAATGCGCAGTCTACCAAACAGCTACAAGCAGTATGATGAATCAAACTTAATTTAAAATTTCAACAATGTTTATGATGAGCTCATAATATATTTTTATTACTTCGAAGCAGGCAGTATATGCACAAAATAAATTGAACTCCGTAGTGACGCACATACACATAACTGCATACACGCTAACTAAATATACAAGAACCAAGTAAATTAAGCACGGGGTTATTTTTCGTAGCAGCAATAGCCTAGTGGGAAACCGTTGGACTGGCACGCAGAGGTCTCGAGTTCGAACCCAAGGCGCGCATCTCTGACATTTCGAAGTTATACGCGTATTAATTAGTTGATTATCGCTTGCTTTAACGGTGAAGGAAAACATAGTGAGGAAACCTGCATGTCTAAGAGTTCTAAATCATGTTCTCAAAGATATGTCAAGTCTGCCAATACGCACTAGGCCAGCGTGGTGGTCTACGGCCTAAGCCTTCTCACAGTGAGAAGAGGCCCGTGCCCAGCAGGGCTGATATTATAATGTTTCTTTTAATTTTTCGTTGCATATCAATGATTATTAAGATCGCTGCCGCACCGGGGATGGTAGATGCGGCACGGTTTTCTTTACAGACATAAAACAAACAACACCTAGACGTAGATCTACGAGCCCACTTCTTGTGGCGCGCAAACCACACCGCCCACCGTAACAACTATGGCGCTATCTTTATATGAATTTAGTTGACATAAGAGATACGTTACTGCGTGGATGGCGCGCGAACAAAAACAAAAACTATCGCAATAATAGCAAAAACAATGATCAACAATACGGTAAAACACAACGGACTCGTCAAAGGTAAAATAATGAAACGTACAAAGATTTATTTGAACGGGCCACATATTTGCGCACAGGGCGTTCACCCTCGCCGCTCGTGACATACCCATCTCGCCATAACATTATAGCACATTACACTTTTATATAACTAACTTGTTCTGAACTTGGACAAGTTTAATGTTAATGGCAGCGAGTGTGTTTGTCATGTTGCATCTTTAACACTTTCGAGATTTACCACACGTGTGCGACTAACTTCTTTTTTTTGTGTGTAAGACCTATTTGACTGTTTGTCTTCAATGTGTGAAAATCCATATTGTTTATAATATATATTCTAACATTATTTGGAACAGTGAAAAGACAAGAACAATGTAATTGCAATTGTATAGCTTTTATATTTGGAATATTTAACTATGTACATATAACCACAATTCTTTAAAGCTAACTTATACCTAAAATATTTATTTTGCGGATAGAATAAGCATTGCCATTCAACGTGGCAATGCTGCCAGTCGTCTGGGCACACTACCGATTGACTGTGATGCGGAGGAATTTTATGACGCCTATTAGAGGGTTTTAGTTTTCTTTTTCTTTCTATTTTATAACATCCTTGAAAATTGGAAATAATGTTTTGGTATGAAATAACAAATTCACTTTTATTTTTATTATTAGACAAATCAGTACTGACATAACTTAACAAGCTAGTAAGGTTTCTATACAGTAGTTCCATACGTTTATTCAAAACACACGCCATCCAAAAACTTCACCGTATGCTTGTAAACATATTTCATCATTTTTTTTAATTATATAAGTAGATAAAATCATCGTCTTTATTAATATCCATTACCCTATTAAAAAAAGCAGACCCGTTTCCTTAATTATAAAAAACAGTACTAGGAAATTAAAAAAAAAACAAACTGCCACCTGCGACTTAAAGTTCGAAAAAGTATTTAAAACTAACTGTAGATACATAGTTATTCAAAACAAGCAGGTGGCAGAAATTGGAACTAATTGACATGTATGCATTAATATGCATGTATGTAAATAATCTTCACTATTTGAAGTAAACGCAGTGTAATAAGCGTTCGGCACACTAGCGCTCATGTGCACCCACTTACACGTTCAAACAAATAACACACACTAACGTCTTATTTTTACATATTGCATATTATTTTTACATGTTTTTAGTGAATCACCAATACCAGAATCACGAACAAAAGGATTAATTAAATACATATTTAATCAAAATAGGTCATCATTTTACGTGATGAATAATATTTATAGTTACTTATGGAAACATTGAAACGATTTTTTTTTGTTTAGGTTAAGAAACACTAGGAACTTAAATGTATGTGATAAATGAGTGTACTGAAGAAGCTGTTAACTATGTTTACTTCTCTAGGTGTCGATCCTTAGTATATAAGAGATACTTTTTGTAAATTACAAAAAAAACTATTCGGAATTTTATGAGCAACTGGCTTCACCAAACAAGCCTCATGCCGCCATGTGCTATCCTTGATTATACAAAAAATACTGGAAATTATATTACCGCTCTATAGTTCAATGGCTCGTCCAGGTTTCAATTTCGCAAGAAGAAGATAGTTAAGCAAGTGAACGAGTGGCGAATTAACGTAATCATCAGATAACCGATGAACTAAATACCGCTAAGTAATTACTGTACACACCTTATATATTATCGGTAGCAGTCAACCAAATCCGATTCACACTTAAACTGGGTAATTCTTTTTACTTATATGATGTAATATACTTGAACATAGTTTCTTCGCAGATTGCTTATCTATTTAGTTTAGTAATATTAAAAACATCACAATATTTGTCTTGAAAATGTCTATCTTCATTGTAAAATGAGTTATGAGACTTAGCCAATATATTAATACGTGAAGCAAAAACTTTGTACCTCTTTTTACGAAAATTGCGCGGACGGAGGAGTATGAAATTTGGCTCAGTTAAAGTTTATAATATGGAGAAGGATCTTAATATTTTTATAAAATATGCATTAGAAATACATTGAATTAATGAAAAAACACTACACGCACACAACCATGCATTTGACACACGCAGTCGGAGCGCGTAACTATGGTTACATATATCAATATATAATGACATAATATATCAGCAATATCTTACAGGCAAACTTTGGTCGAATTTCGAGCACTAAGCGACCGCTAGTGTATATTAATTTACAATCAATATATGTAGTTAGCGGACATTCAATTAATTACAAACAATAATATAATTGTTAACTGTATCTTCGTAACACTATATTCCTTTCTCATTTGCATAATTTATACTCAATACTCAATACATTTATTGCACTCCACAAGTTAAATAGATGTTACAATGGTATAATATAAGAAACATGTGTGGGCCTTGTCGGCACGGCAAGATGTAGGAGAGAGGAGGAAGTTTTACATATTTTATTATTTACATATTTTACTTATGATTGATATTTATTGCCTATTATAATATATAGGTAATTTTATTAAGGTGCGCTTACTATAGTTAGATAGATATATTACTATAATTATTTTTATTATATGGTATTCTATTATATAATTATTATTATATTATTTTATTTATATGATTTAATATTTTTATTAATTATATATTTTATTAATTATTTAAACATCTATCTGTCATTAATCTAAAACATTTGCAACACAACCTATCAATATTAATTAATTATCAGTTACTTATTGACATCTGTAAGTAAGTCAAATATTTCTGTGCACCACTGAAGTTGCATAGTCAATCATCAATATATTTTATAATCGACCCTTAAACACAAAAAAAAATCCCAACGTTTTGAAACCAACTCATAAGTGTCTAACATTTTGAAATAGATACTTATACTTGTAACTAGGGATAAGAAAACGTAGAATACATCAAATACACATACAATATTAACTCGAATCTAATCAAAACGATAGCCGGTGACCCATGAAAAAGCTATACGCATTATTACATTTTATTTGATATCGCGTAAAAAGCTGTATGAGGCACGTAAGTCGGCTAGGCGGCACGTCCACGTAATGATGAAGAATATAATCAATTTATACCGACGACCGATGGAAATAACTGCACGTTAGCCTCTAATGAGTTTGTGTACGTTTAGCTTGGCTTTTTGTGAACATATTGATTGACGTTTTTGTTCAGGATTCATGTAATGTGTGGCGCATCATCGTGTAACCTCCACGGCGTAATAGCCTTGTTAGGAATGGGAACACGCCAAACGTTTTACATTGCAATGGATTAAACAGTTAGAGTTTTATGACAGAGCTGGCCGTAACTAGTAGGTATTGAGAAAGGTATAAGTACTAAAGTTTGAGCTTGTATAGGGAATAAACGAAAAAAATTTAATGAATGTAAAGGGAAATTTTAATGCTGCAGTCGGAGGTGGAAAATTTCGCCAATTTTCTTGGCTTGATTCAGAAACGTTCTAAAAGTAAAAAGAAAGGATTTTCTCTTCTTCTCAAGAAGAAGAAAATGTGATGTGAATAAGCAAATGGCAATATTATGTAATCTCTACCTAAACTACCGGACAATAGGCATATGTCTGCGAAATTAAACTACTTTATACGAATTTAGTCGCTCGAGAATCGAGAAATTTTTACGTTAATGGTGCTTAATTTTAATATAAGAGGAATATCATGTTACGTTGCGTTACCTTGATAATAAAATTACATAAATATTTTGATATATGAAGTGATCGATAAACTATAAACAAAAACACCTACATGCAACACACATTGCAAATTGACAACTTATCGACCTTCGATTGTATAATGTTATAATATTATGTAAATTATATTCGGAAGCCAAATACTCGCCCACGCATCTTCAAACAAATCTATTCAGGTGTAGTCAAAGGCAGTTGCAAAGACCTTCCCCAAATATCAACATAAATTACTTAGATACAGATGGCCGTTACAATAGTATCAAAGTAACAAACGGGCTCTCATATAGACAGCAATTTGGAATCAAGTAGGTCGAATTTCGGTTAGCCCAAAAATCCAGAGAGACCCAGAATATGTTAAAATTTGTTACATTGAATTTTGCATTAACCTGCCTTCTGCGCACCAGACATTCCATATCTACAAGTGAAATGATTTCATAAGAAACTACTATAAGGCTAATCATAATAGGTTTTTCTTTTTTATACAACTGGAGTGGCAAACAAGTATACGGCCCACCTGATGGTAAGTGGTCACCGTAGCCTATAGACGCCTGCAACACCAGAGGCATTACTTGCGCGTTGGCGACCCTTTAGGAAAGGAAGTGGGAAGGAGAAGGAGCGGGAAAGGGAAAAGGGGTAATTGGGCCTCCGGCATTCTCATTCACCGAACGAAACACAACAGTAGGAACACTGCTATTTCACGTCGATATTCTGTGAGAGGGTAGTCCTTCCCCGGTCGAGCCGGCCTATTCATGCTGAAATCAGCGAGGCTCTACTACTCTGAGCTTATCAAGTGAAATATGGCTAAATACATAAGCAACGTATAAATACTCTTTTTTAGCACACGAGCAATGACAACCAAATGACGTCGGCACTACAGTTCTTCTACTCATACTGCTACGAAACTGAGTCGCACTTCTTTATTCTTTATTTATTCTGTAGTCTACTTTGGTGAGTCAACTAAAGCACGATAATGAAATGAAAGAATAAAGTGGGAGCAAAATTAATCTCACTTCATTCACTGTCTTGACGCACATATTATCTGGTTTGCCTTATTCTGAAACTCTTTCGTTTAGCGTTCGGCTGAAACGACCCGAATTCACCGTCTACGTTTGGGTGCGTCTTTTTCGTGTTTCGCACTTCTACTTAAGGGCATGACTTGCTACACTTACACTACTCACGAGACATTGACCGGTAAGTCAGAGGCAACATCGGTAGTTGAAGAGAACACTTGAAAACTTAAAATGACATTACGACCGTACACCCGCGAAGTGGTAACGAAAATTGTCCGAACACTTACACGAAGATTAATATCAATGGCAACCACTTCAAACGCTATCAAATCGACTGGTCAGCTGATTTATTTAAATAAGATTTATTTGGAATAATGGTCATTAATCCTGCAGTGTAACGCGCCTTCCCTACTAAGTAGATATCCTTACTAATATTATAAATTCGAAAGTAACTCTGTCTATCTGTCTGTCTATCTGTCTATCTATCTGTCTGTCTATTACCTTTTCACGGCTAATCCACTCAACCGATTTAGATGAAATTTGGTACAGATATAGTTTAAAACCTGGGGAAGGACATAGGCTACTTTTTATTGATGAAGGTACCACGCGGGCGGAGCCACGCGCAAAAGCTAGTATATTGTAATTATAATACATAATTGTGTTTGAGGCCTTATAGCTCTGACTTTAGACGAAATAACAACTTTTATTTCACAACCCAACGCCCAACATTGCAATCCCAATAAACCTCATTGAAGCAGTTGACATGCAAACCACCAGTTAAGTATGTATGTAGATCCCACAGAATATACGGCCAGTCCATTGTCATCTACCAAGAACCAGATGCCGCGCCGCTGCTAAGAATTTCCTGACAGATAAACTCACCCGGCTTAACTCGAATCCGGGAATCGTACTGCCGTTTAAACCAACGAGACGGTTCTCGTTGGTATAATGACTTCATAATCAAAACAACAAATTGCAGTAATACATCAATAATTTGTAAAAACGTTCATAAAATTTTGAATACGGCCGTGATCTTTGTAACTTTAGTCAGAAGCTGATAATGACATCACTTGCTGGTTTTGCAACGGTTAACATATCAACACAATTTTTATCTGAACCTCGACTATCAATTCAGCGAATCAGCCCACATGTGTGGATTTGGTCATACTTATTATATGAATGTGAAATGTATGTCTGTTACGTTTCTACGGGTAAACTGCCAAACCAATTGAGATCGAATTTGATATTATTATGATAACTTGAATACTTGCGGGAGGACATAGGAGGATAGTTACCGTTTTTATTGGCCCGGATGGCAGACGAGCATGCGATTTACCTAGTGGAAAGTGGTAAACGCCGCTCATTGCCGCTAGATTTCAGTAACGCTAAACTTTGTGTAAGGATGATCAAGTCTTAAGTCATCAAGTAACACTTCTTCTTTTCGTGTGGTTAGTGGCCAACCTGTTGTCAAAAGTTGTTCAAGCCGCCCGTAGGCCTCTGACATGGCTTAACGACTGCTGTCAATTTGACAATAACCTGGACCGACTTTTTTATATGCTATAATAATATCAAGTAACAGTGACAAGTGATAACAAAGCCTGCACATACGTAGAAGAATTAATGGCAGTAGTGTTATAATTTTACACACTTATAACCGTAGAGGAAACGCAATGGAAAAGCTATTGCATCCGACATGTTAAAAATTGCAAGCGAAGTCGCGGGTAACAGATTGTATTAGATAAACAAATACGTATTACTTTGATAATAGGTAGGTGTTCGATTTCACAATCCAATTCATATTCACCGAGCTTTATATTTCGCCCACATCGCGTCAATTTCTAGACTACCTTGCCATATAAAAATATTAACTGAAATTACAAAAGTAAAATTTGTTTGTATTGAATCACACTTCCTTGTATTTCGTCATTGTATTACCTCTTGTGGATAGATAAGCACAATTAAGAATTAATTGTCTGTAAACTTGTTAAAAACTATTTAATATTCTTACAATTAAAAGTGATTACCTTAAAAAATCAAACATCCGTGTCGTGATTTTTCGACACGGTTGTTTGACTTTTTGGAAGCCCAAAGGTCTGCTCATCATATTACCGTTGTTACCTGACTTTATCATACTTAATTTAAATTCGTGTTATTTCTTGTAACCACATAATATGTATATTGGTGATACATATATTCACACCTGTTTCCCAGAGGGGTAGGCAGAGACTACGGATTTCCATATGCTACGATCCTGGCAACCTTCTCTGGCTTCATTCACTTTCATCACATTCCTCATACACGCCCGTCGGTTCAAGGTGCTCTTAACCTGGCCTTTGTCCAGAACGCCTCCGATCTGATCGAGAAACGTTCGCCTAGGTTTTCCTCTTGCGACTGTTCCATTCACACTAGCCTTATATTGGTGATATGTCTAAATAAATGAATGAAGGAATGCGATGAAAGTGAATGTAGCCAGAGAAGTGTGTCAGGATCGTAGCAAATGGAAAGCCGTAGTCTCTGCCTACCCCTCTGGGAAACAGGCGTGAATCTATGTATGTATGTCTAAATAAACTTGTGATGTTTACAGAGGCACAAACTGATCACTAAATATATTTTAATTAAAATCAGTACCAACTTTTGGTCCGTCATGACTATTCTGCTACTCCTAACTGATAAGCAGTTCATAAAATTCTGAAGTAAAGGTCAATAAATAACAGTACGTTAATAGTAAAAAGTACATAGATATCTGAAACCATTTCAAGGCAAATACAGTTCCAATTTTGTAACATAATATTACTCAATATGAAAATCTAAGGCGTCGTCATCTCAACAATGGTTGTCACCAAAAAGAATAAACAGGTTCAAATGAATTACACGAAATCAAAACTGTATATAATTCAAGCCAATAAATGAAACCAGCCGATTGTAATCTAGTCTCTTTAGTTATAAAAGTAATTGCTCGGATCGGGTTGCTACACCTGTCAACAATTTACTACCATTGGTATCTTTGAGCCCGTTACACTGTTGCTTAAAGACAACCAGCTAGTTATTCGGAAAAGCTAAGAAATAACCTATAATTTCTTAGCTTTTTCAAATAGTATTCGAATAGGACCTCATTACAGCACAAACACCAAAACATAGACACAAAGAATATCTAAACTAATAGCAACTATTTGTTTTTTATATCGTATGGTTATTCGACTACATTCAGCACAATGACTAAGTAATTACCTATGCCATCAATGCAGTCACGGCGAACGATTTTCATATATTAATTTCCCATTCCAAAATGTTCTAGATTTCCTACATACTTTCTCTTGTGCGTCCAACATGCGCCTTTTCCGGACATGCTATCTCAATCTATAAAACATTATTAACACTCGCATCTGTGCCACTTCCTACAAGTACAGCTAATATCGAGAAATGTAAACAGTGTTGATGATACAACGACATCTTAAACTGTGTTATTTAAACATTAAACCTCTTAGGTGATATCATCGGAATATTTTTTGCATGCAATTCAGAACCATGTTTTATCAAGTATGGCGGTCTAAACCAAATAGTTGTCTTATGCATTGCATTTGTTTTTGTGATATGTTATCGCGCGTCTGTCATACGTGTTTGCATATGGGTACAGTTCTGCAATATCACAATATCTTGTTATCATTAAACTTGTGATATGAACGCCTAAATGTCAGGTTTAAAACAGTCGATTGTAGGTAGAGTTTCTGCAGTTTCTGAGTACGCGTCTCTTTGCTATGAGGATTTACAGACTGAGTGTTGCAGAAAACCAATTCAATTTTGTATTAATTTTAAGATGTTTTTGAGACAAATACGCGCTTGCAGATTAAAGACAGCAAGTTTAAGGGTTTTGTTGCTTGCTGAAGTGATATTTGCGTCTTACGGTAAGTAGTTACAAGAATTTCACGAATATAAGCTAAGGGTCTTCAAACTACCGCCTGCGGGGTACCATCGAGCCACAATCACTACTAATCCGACGCAGCTGTTGCGGTGGCTTGAAGACCCCTGTTATGGGTCACCATCCCAACAGCTACGTCCAATTATACCTAATAACTACTAAATCTAATCCCTATACTAATATTATAAAGCTGAAGAGTTTGTTGGTTTGTTTAAACGCGCTAATTTCAGGCACTACTGGTTCTAATTGAAAAATTCTTCTACTGTTGGATAGCCTATTTATCGAGGAAGGTTATAGGCTATAAAACATCACGCTACGACCCATGAGAGCGGCGCAGTAATCATTAACGCGGGTGAAACCGCGAGCACATCTAGTAAAGAATAAGCTGACAAAAGAGAACTTACGTTAGCTGGATAAATAGCTCAAGGCTTACCATAAAATGTACTCTAATTTCAAAGATCAAAGTCTAACTTTTAATCATATTTAAAATAATACAAATTTACTACAGCAGCTATAATTTATAATGAAGACTTTATCCATAAATACCTATATTACAAATTCTCTTAATTGCGTTTATTAATTAAGTTTACCAAAATTTCTATCGAAGTCAATTTCCGTTTGATCGTCCTCCATTTCGATTTCGATATTGACAGGACGTGTTTTGCTTTTCACTCTATCGTACATCGTGGACTATGACGTCACTCCGAACGGCAATTCGTTTATATTCAAATATTCCAAGTTAATAACTTTAACTACCCTATTATGAGAGTTTAAATAACTGCTTGTGTTGCATGTATATAACAGTGGTTAATTGTTTTATGAGATAAAATTATTAATCAAATATTAATTTAATAACAAAAAAATACAAAACTACGTTAACTTGTTGAAGATTAATAGCGCTGAGACAAGACAAAAACTGTTTATAATTAACGTGAGAACAGTCCTTTAAAACATAACTCAAATAGTTTATTGTTATATTATTATTAAGTGTACAAGCGTAAGACGACTGCTAACGTACATTTTTTTTAGGTATTTAAATTGTCATGTAAAACTACATACATACATAGATTCACGCCTGTTTCCCAGAGGGATAGGCAGAGACTACGGATTTCCATTTGCTACGATCCTGACACACTTCTCTGGCTTCATTCACTTTCATCACATTCCTCATACACGCCCGTCAGTTCAAGGTGCTCTTAACCTGTAGGTTAAATAACGTAATTTCTTGACGCGCCGATCAAGTTGCGGTGCAGTTGCAATTAAGTTTACGTCTTAGTGCAAAATGGTATTCTTGTAATTGTTTAGCTGCGCGTGAGCTGCACGTAAACTATGCGTAAACTGCGCGTGTGCTGCGCGTCAACTGTACGTCAGTCGTATGTAATACTTTTGACAAATGAATAGGTGAATACCTATCAAGTTGCGATCAGAAACACGCACATAAAACGCGCAGCAGTAGAATACTCTAAAGCGCTCGCGTGACGCGAACTTGACGCGAGCGTATCTGACAGTGGTTGTCAAAATTACGAGAATACGAAATGGGCTCCTTTGATCGAAACTTAAATGAAACTGCACTGCAACTGAACTTTTTTATTTACGTGAATTAGTCCACTGGCCTTTGTCTAGAACGCCTCCAATCTGATCGAGAAACGTTCGCCTAGGTTTTCCTCTTGCGACTGGTCCATTCACACTAGCCTTATAAACTTTCTTAGTCAGTCTTTCCTCGTCCATTCTTTCTACATGACCAAACCAGCTTAACATACTTTTAAAAAAAATAGAAATAATTTACCCTGTAAAAATTTGTTCATTTCATTAGCCATAGTGTTATTTCTTTCCACGTTTACGATTACTGCCCGGTTCCGTGGACCGTAGCGTGATAGTATATAAGCCTATGCTACTACAGGATAAAGTAGCTTTTTAATGGTTAAAGAATCATTAAAATCAGTCCAGTATTTTTTGCATTTATTCATAACAAACAAATATACAAACCGTTACTAATCAAAATATTAGATTAGAAAGAAAGAAATAAATATTTTATTTTAATGAAGCATTGCCACACACAATCAAAACTATTTTGTTACAAAATTAGTGTGTAAGAGTAATAAGTAAATGCATTTATAAATTGATAAAAATAAAAATAAAACTTATATACCTACATTATTATTTATATGAATTACTAAATTATAATACATTAAATAATCACACACATTATTATAAATAATATAGAATACACATAATATATACATGGAGTACTTGCTGTTCAATGTGAGTCGCAGTGTTCGTTAAAAAGAGATTTTGCTGAGCATAATGCCGCACCGCTTGCGATACAGCGCTAATTTTCAGCATTATTTTTTATTAAAATAGAATGAAATATGCAACTTCAATAAATGGTAGTGTATTTTTATACATACACGTTTTCAAACAACGACTACCTATGTATATTATCTCACTTTAGTTAAGAGTCATTTTTTATTAATTTTAAGAATAATTGTTTTCTTGTCTTTAAAGTGATTTTAGAGATATGCCTTATTCACTTAGTCTATAAGACTGTTAAATAACCGCTGTATAAAGTCTTACTCTTGATTGATTTATATTTCAAGCTACATAGGTATATCTTAATCGCAGAACCAAAATCAGTATTAAGAAAGTTACTTCAAGACTTAATAAGGAAATACATAAATCTAACCATTTAAGAAGTTTGGAGCAAATTGTACTAGCAATGCCGCATTTACGTCATTTTTCCATTTGAATGTTTCGTTCTGAAATTGCTTCCGTAGATCAATTCAAGCCATTTCTTTCACGTTATGAACAACGCATATTAAGATTTTATAAAATTTGTTGAGTGTTGCCAACATCAATCTAAACAAAATGCATCTGGTGACTAGGTAATGGCTAGATATGCTAAGAGAAATTTAAATGATTCCTAGTAGGTAATCAATTACATAGCGTCTTTTGAAATCGCCACATATATGTATTATGATATTAGATTATGAGGTTGGAAGTTACCAGGAAGTATAGCAACTATGATAATACAAAAGACAATTTAAATAAATGTACTCTCACATTTCTGACAAAACCTTCATTTTAAATACGAACGATAAATCTACTTATCTTTATTTCCTAGCACATCTGGGATTTCATTAAATCAATGAGATACGACTGAATATTATCCGCGCGATGCTGAATAAAGAGAGGAAAGTAAATACGATATGTAGCTAATGAGATTGTGCAAAAAAATCGAATAGCATGGAATGAGAATCGGATGCGACTCTCGTGATCGATATGAATTTTAAAACCATCGAACATAGAACTACCTCCCTATTATTTACTTTAAAAAAGGAACACTAGTGTTTCTTTCTTTTAATATTATTAGATACTTTTTGAAAATGGAACATTTATTTAAACTATACCATGTAATACTCTAGTCCCTATTTGTCAAAACACTTGAGAAAACAATACTCGACATTGTCAAAGTCAAAACTATAGTTCAAGAACATTTGTCCCGGTTTCGGTCAGATGTAGGCGTGAGCGTTTACCAAAACACATAGTCGCCAATTCCAAGTATAAACCAAGCCATTGTTTGGTTCGTTTATCGTCACGTGAAGCTTGGCTTGTACACTACGACTGCTCGTGATTATACTACTGTTATGTCATTACATAATACGAATATAACAGACGTTTAGGCACCTTACAGTCTGGAAACTTCTAGAACTTGAGAGTTCTGTTTCGACTTAGCTCGAACTGAGATTTATATAGTGTGTAACGAACGTGGAGACAACGGTCAGGGAACACTGATATTCAAAACATTTTATCTTTGGATAGCACTATTTATTATCGTTTGCACCATCCGACCACTTAAACGCCTGCTCATCCGTGTCCCTGCTTGGAAGCTTGGACTTTAATTTCATTCCTTTTCTTCATAAAAGGTTCTACGATATTATATTTCTTATTTACAAATCGAGGCATATTCTTAACATTAATGATTTAACAAAGAACATGAATTAGACATTCAAAAGCTTTGTTTTCTAGGTGCTCTGATATCTGTCCGATTATACTCTGACATATATCAGACATATATTCACCAGTATATATTTCAAGCATAAGTAATGCACAAGTGTCAATTAAATTCTCAAGTGATGTGGAGAAAACAATTCTAGAATACGTAATTAAGATTCTAGATTAAGTAAAGTTCCGCTTACCCCTTAAACGTGAAAACATGAATATTCAAGAGATTAATTAACCTGAGGCACGCCGATTGGGCGAATAGGCATTCCAAAGGAGATTTCACTTCTAAACTATTTGGAGCAAGTGACAAAGGTATAATCCCTTTAAAAGTAAATATGTGAATCAGTTTTAGGCTAGTCGCACTTGGCTGACTATTTGTAGCAATTCGGCAATATTTTAAAACACAAATCTACTTATTCAAAATTGCACACTGGTTTACTGTAAGCAATAATTATAATACATACTTTTAGTATAGTGTTAACAAGAACGACACATTACAATTTTTTTTATTTATGAAATAACTAGTTTTCACCCGCGGCTTCGCTCGCGTAAATGTAGGTTAGGTTAGGTTTGCAAAAGTTCTTTTTTCTGAATGAAAGGTACCTTATGTCTTATTCTGTACCCCTGACAACGTGTATGCAAAATTTCATGTTGATCGGTTGAGTAGTTAAGGCGTGAAAGCGTAACATACAAACAAACAAACTCATTTTCGCATTTATAATATTAGTTAGGATTTACCCCGTAACCACAACAGCGTTGTAAGCTTCCACATATTTGTTCAATTAATCAATATAATATTATTTTCTTCTTATATTCTACTGATCCAGCTATGGCTATCAGTTTTATTTTATTTACAACTTTGTATTTACAAATATAAGTCTCTTTAGAATTCATATCATCTTTCAAGAAATTATGAGAGTAATAATATTTTTTACTGTTAAAAATACCTTTTCTTCACTATTTCGTTACAACTCTATGTGACGTAACAGTTGTTAAACTTATTGTGGTACGATACTAAATCATCAACACATCGCATTCGTAAGCATCGATAGCGTAGTGCATACGCACTACGCTATCGATTTGTAACGTTATGTAACAAATCTGTGGCGGAGTGTATACTCCGCCACAAATCGTTCGCATAACCCGACCGTTCCGCTGCAAGAGAGGCAGTACGGAGCGGGTCATTTCATCATTTGACCTAGATGCAAGTGATGGTGATAAGCTAGATAAGATAACCATTATAGGGCGGTTGTGTTGACGCTGATTGTACGCGTGACTCAAGGTCGGCTGGTGCGACCGTGGCTTAATGGGATTTATCGATTTTTCGCCAACATCTAGTGCCTCCTCGTTACCGACTGTTTGTTTTATCAATTTTTCTGTGCCATAGTTTACATTGTACAGTTGAATAGGTCTTGGACACTGCTCAGTATATTTTACTAACGGATCACGTAAAGTAGAATCTAGGGTAAGTGCTGTCTCAGTATTATAAACTACTTATTGTATTGATTTTACATAATTCTACTAGACACCACATAAAAATGAAAGAATATTTTAGGAGTGGTTTAATGAATTTTGACGCCATATTTACTGTGGTGTTCAGTTCAAATGTCAACAAGATAAAGCTATTTTAACCAAGCTTTAATTTATTTTCCTTCTTTTCATTAGCTTTTTGGTATGTCCCACTGCAAGGTATGTCCTTTGGAAATCCATATCACTATGTAGATATACAGATATCTTCTGCCAGTCCTTTTACTTATTAACTCAATAAGGGTGACATAAGTTTGCTCTCATATTAGCAGTCGATCGCGATATCCCAAGTTCGTAAGTATTTAGGTTCGATTATAATGTTATAAAAAAATTCTGTTTATCTGTAGCAGCACAGAGTCTCGCAATGTGACCAACAAACGGCAATAGACACGCCTTCTATTATATAACACCTGAAACATAACTGGCATAATCTAATATTGACTTCTGTTTACGCGAATGTTATTCATTGAAATTAAACTACTATATACGGATTTTATCGCGTTGTTTATTTAACACTTTTGATTAAATTATGTTCGGGTACGATTACATAACTACACTGGAACATTGAGACAACTACCATCTTAGTCTCCCCGTGACCATGGCTGCTGAAAAGCAATCGAAACGTCGGGGAAAGTGTAAACACAAATATAAATAGTATAATAGTATAGTAATAGTATAAATAGTTTTAATAGTTTCAATAATTTAATTAGCTTAAAAATTAGTAAAGTTTAATAGTAATAGTAGTGTAACAGTTTTCAAAATTTTGTAATAAAGTGTCAAATAAACAACGCGATAAAATCCGTATATAGTAGTTTAATTTCAATGGCATAATCTACTTATCCTTACCGCGATACCTTAACCAACAGGCTACCGTTAACATCATTTATTACTTAATCCCCAACGCGACGTCTTAGCCAGGCTAGACTCTTATGTAACAAAAATAATAACAAGCAAACTGAAATCATAATCACCACCAACCTAAGAAACATTAGCGCAAAATCAAATATAACTAATCTCACTCAACAAATCCAGACAAGTCCGACTCGAAATTGCACACAAAGGGCTTTGTACTATGAATTTCGCCATAATGGCTTTTTTTGTTAGTTCTTTTAAAAGGCAACATCCGGATGTCCCTCAAGACTAGGAATAATTCCTGTGTCCCGGGGGATTTTTACAAACATTCAAACAACGAATACAAAGAACGCCTAGACTCGAAACAACCATTTGTGAATCACACAAAGTTTTATCCTGTGTGTGATTCGAACCCACAACACCCGCTGTGGCAGCGGCGAGCCGACCACTTAAACCACTACGTCTTCAGTTTTTTGTCAGCCTCGGTGGCGTAGTGGTTAGTGTAACCGACTGCCACGCCTGAGGTCGCGGGTTCGATTCCCGCACAAGTCAAACATTTGTGTGCATGAACATGGATATTTGTCTTGGTCTAGGTGTTTCTATGTATAATATGTATGTATTTACAAAAAAGTATATATGTATGTTTATCCATTGTCTAGTACCCATAGTACAAGCTCTGCTTAGTTTGGGCTAGATGGTGTTGTGTGTATGTGGTAGAATATTATTATTATTATTATTTGTTGTTATAGCGCCAATAGAAATACACACTCTGTGAAAAATTCAACTCTGTACCTATTACGGTTCACAAGATACAGCCCGCAGACAGACAGACAGACAGACAGACAGACAGACATACAGACAGATAGACAGATAGACAGACAGACAGACAGACGGACAGCGGAAGCTTTGTAATGGGTCCCGTTGGATCCTCTTCATCTTTCCTCCCGTTGAATTCCCTTTTCACCTCTTCTTCCTTATTTTAACCTTTTCACCTTTTTTAGGTATCAATACCCAACTGAACCCTAAAAATTCAGTAGCAGTGCGTGCCGGAAATTTAACTACATAACCGTACTTTACGCAAGTGTGACGATTTTAATGTAATTACGCGTATTACGCAATGTTACGGGCTCGGCTTTCTTTGTTAGTGTTGAGAGTGGCCGTAATAGTTCACCTTGAAGATAAGGACGGAAGGTGACTTTCGTGCCAATAGCTACTTTTACACTCGAAATACGATGCAAATTACCATTTAGTGTTGATAATAAACCCCCTTTATGATAATGGTACGTATAGAACTAGCTGTGCTTCGCGGTTTCTAATCACTCTTATGCAGATGTAGTTAAAGCTTTATTCTTTTGGATCGTAGTGTGAAATTACTTATAGTAAAACTATATAATTTCACACTACGATCGAAATGGTCTATCAAATATAATGTTTAAAAACGTTTATTAAGCACTAGATTTTGTCCACGGCTTTGCTTGCGTTAATGTAGATTTAGTCATAAATTCCTGTAAATCGGAATAGTTCTTGGGGATGTAAGGTGCCCTATGTCCATGATAAATTTCATGATGATTGGTAGAGTAGTTAAGGCAGGAAAGCGTACCAAACAAACTCACATTCGCATTTATAATATTAGAATCGACTGCCTCGTTGGCGCGGTGGTAGTTATTACAAGTGCTGTTGATAAGGTCTCGGCTTCGATTCCGTTTGAATTACTTTCAGTAAACTTGGTTAAAAACCATCAAACTTTTTTCACAAGTGTGTTGAGGTCAGCTGATGCGGCCGATTACTTGCATTTATACGGACTGATTAACATCTGACCTTCGCATAGTATTATATTATCTGTGCCTTCGCTCTTCGCTAGTGTTGATATCTGGTAAGGTCAACAAAGTTGTGGGCAATCATCAAGTGTTTCAGCCATATGAAGTGATGTTAAGATTTTGGTACAAGATACCAAGTTACCAGATCTATGTAATTTTGGCTGCGTTGAGATTTCTACAATTAATATGTAATATCTAGGTAAACAACAAAATTTTATAGTATTAGTATACTAATAGAGATCTGCATGTCTACGAGTTTAACAATCGTTAACAGTCTGTCTGTTTTTGCCGTCATCACGTAAAAACTACTAAAGGAATATTGGTAAGATATCAACAGCTACAGTTCAACTGATTCTGTAGAACCAAAGACATTGTTCATGGTGTGAGGCACGCAAATGACGTCACAAACGAGATGTAGTTCACACAAACTAAGTCGCGACCAAAGGCTAGTATAAAATAATACTTATCATTATAATATAACTGCATGCACTGCGTACCATTGTATGTTCTGTTTTACCTTTTAGTAATGGCAATTTTATTTTGCAGTGGTGCGTGATGCCTTCGCACGTAAATATAAAACGTGGTAGGATAACCTTTTGCCCGGATGGATTAGTGGTTCAAGTGGTCGCCTCGCCTGCCACGGCGCAAAGTGTTGTGGGTTCGAAAACGGATCAAGTGTGATTCACAAATAGTTGTTTCGAGTTGTGTTGTGTTGTGTGTTCCTTGTGTCCGTTGTTTGAATGTTTGTAAAGACCTCCGCGTCACAGGATTTATTCCTAGAGCGGACATGTAGGTCCCAACAATTTTTACACTCTTATACTTTATGCTCTACTATCTTTGTTCTTAATGATAATTGTGCCTACTATTAAGTACATTACCTACATACCTACTACATTACCTTTGCGACGAGTAAACATCATCATTCATCATCAGCCTTTGAGGTTGGCCTCAAAGGCATTCGAGCCTCTGAGGCTAGATACAGCAGCAATATTACAAATCATGTAACTTAACAGGTTATCTATACCTACCTATTTTTCTTACTAGAGATAGTTATTTGACATAATGCTGTTTATGGAAATTCTTGTCGGTAGATCGCTACAGATAGCGTATTAGAAACCACATTGATCGGTCCATACTATAGCCGGCAAGTTGGATATTAAATATCATACGCCTGATAATTCTTTTTATCACTATCAATTTGGGGTACAATTACTAGTAGTCTTCTAACCCCTCCAGCAAAACTAGATGCCACTAGAGCTTAGACGATAATAACAAAGGGCACTATAATCGATTTCAATCCATTTGGATAGAAATGTATACAAACCAAATTGATGTTAAATTTGTTAAATTTATCACATAATTACTTACTAAATGGAATAAATAATACATTTATCCATATTTTCAACGTTTTCACATTATACCTTAGTGTATTTTAAAGCAATTGGCGTTTAATTAATAAATAATTATTTGATTTGAAAAATCTTAGACGAAAAGTGAGGTTATTTGTCACATGAAAAAAAATATAATTTATGATTGCATAAGGTTGTACGCCAAAAAAAATCGTTTATCTCATAACATTTTTAGTAATTGATTAGTTAATCGAAATTTGAAACTGTCAAACTGTCATTTTGTTCACTTTTCTTCGCTGATTTTTATAAGATATAATATATATAGGTATATATATATATCGATATATATATTTTTTTAAGATATTATTGTAGCAGTGTTTATCTCATTTCCAAGTCTTTCGCTGCATCAAATCGAATGATTCGATTAGGTAATTAATTAATTTACAATTGATGCTACAATTGGACATCACTAAAATGTCTATGGTCATGTCAATGAACCGTTTGTATACCTTTTGATTTTGTTGTATTGAAATTGACTATAGTTCCCCAATATCAGTAGATCAATTGATTGTCAGTACCTAACACTGGATTAGATCTTCATTACCCACAATTCAATCGCAATCCATTACAAAACTGTTAGTTCCCAATACTCATTCAAAATGACTATGACATTAACCACGAACATAACGATACCATCAAGTTACACTTGACATTGACGATTAAACTCAATTTAATAACCTTTTATGTCTAACACTGAATGTACTACTGGCACTGCAAATAGATTAAAATAGTACAGTAAAGTATTATCAGATAAACACATATCGAGACAATCGGTCGTTAATTTTATTTCCATCATAACCTACACGGTTTTCTTCAATATCGTATACTCGATATCAAGATATTGCTGATTCTTATCACTTAAATTAACTATTTACTGGCGATGTACTTCAACACTCAAAGAGTCTGATTATGTAATAATACTACCTGTCTTCTTGTTCATAAACACTTGACAATGATCGTGACATTCGTCGAACACTTAATACTACACGACGACGCATAAGTTTATGTGGTTAGTTACTACGTGACGCGTTACAGGTTGCACGGAACTAACATTTAGCAGGGAGCCTCGCTGATTTCAGCATGAATGGGCTGGCTCGACCGGGGAAGGACTACCCACTCAAGTCTCACAGAATATCGACGTGAAATAGCAGTATTCCTACTATTGTGTTTCGTTCGGTAAGTGAGAGTGCCGGAGGCACAATCACCCTCTTTCCCCCTTCCCGCTCCTTCTCCTTCCTACTTCCTTTCCTAAAGGGTTGGCAACGCGCAAGTGATGCCTCTGGTGTCGCAGGCGTCCATAGGCTACGGTGACCACTTACCATCAGGCCGTATGCTTGTTTGCCACCATGGTTTATATAAAAAAAAAACTTTTGTGTACCGCGACTAGTTGTTTCAGATGTTTGTTGTTTAAATTTAAGAAAACAACACCAAAATTAGCCAAAATGCGGGTAGCTGTCTGGAAAAGTGCATCGACTTTATTACATGAAGTAGACATTGAAATTAAAAAATTCTTAGTCATAAGTCTTCGAACGAACACAACAAGGAACAATAGGTATCAGAAACGTACCTACAAGTACCTATATACATACTAGCTAAATACACATTTACATTGCTAAAACCCCACGATAAAATAGATACCTACTTAATATAATGTTTTAATATCAATTTAATTGAAAAACTACATTGGTCATATATTTATTTTAAGGACGAGCTTTCTGTGTTTATACTAATGAGCAGTGATCGGATAATCGGACGCTAATATACCTAAACTTCACTTTTATTCCCACGAAAGAATAATACGGACATGCCTTATAAGTAATATTTTTTAGTGTTCAGTTCGTATAAAAATACAATAAATTAATCAATTCGATCACTAATCTGTTAGATAGATAAATCAATTTCCACTACTTGAACACATTGTGCACATTATCATTTTTATTGATATTGAAATAAAGATACTAAATCAAAATAACCACTGCTATAATTTCATTAAGTTTGTTATAGCTTTTTTTACTACATTGTTCAATCCCGGGAACCCGGGATTACTTATTTATTCAGAAAGGAATATCTATATTCTTCTTTCGTGGGAAGAAGTTTAGGTTATAAGCGCCCGATTATCCGATCACTGCTAATGAGTCAGATTGGTGACTGATCACCGACGCTTTGCTTATGGAAATCTCCTCCCACTCTGTCTATACTGATATTATAAAGAGAAAAATTTGATTTCTTGCTTGTTTGTTTGGAAGCATTTAAATCAAAAACTACTCAATCGATTTTAAAAATTCTTTCACCATTAGAAAGCTATATTATAACCGAGTAACACGGACTATATTTAAAAGTACTGATACACCTATCCTTACCTAAACCTACTTTTACGCAAGGGAAGCCGCGAGCAAAAGCTAGTTTCGAACAAAATGATGGTAATAAATAAGAAGAGATCTAAAATATATTTTAATGTTTATTCAGTGCCGTCATTGAAGATTTCCTATATTCCTAATAAAGATAGAACATCTGCAGAATCGTCACATTAATGCAAATATGTACTTTAATTTATTGTTATTGTGCCATTTTAATATAATATTAACAAACTATTATTACATTCATACACCCCGAAGCCAGCGGTGCATTACATCCACATTTCGCTAGTTATGGTTTGAGGTTCCACGTAATAGGAGCTTATTGCCGTCTTCCAGGCACAGTTCATGGGCTGGTCTAAGTGTTCTAAGAAATGGAAGGAATAAATAAAATATTCTTAAGAGCTCAGATGACGAGTCCCGTCATCTAACATGCAATATACTGATGTCGGCGTCCGCTTATCTATCTGTATGTCACACGCAAATATTTGAGCGAAATGCGAAACGGGGCTGTCAATACGCAACTCTCTAAGTAAATAAATGTCGTAATACATAATATAACAACATGCTAGTATATCTAAGGGTAGGCAGAAGTGTATGAAAACCATTACCTATTTACTTTAATTTATGGCTGACTTAACCATAGTTACAAAGAATTGTACGACGTCAGACGAACAATGCCGAAATACTACGAACGTGATTCGACTGCGTGTGTCAAATGCATGTTTGTGTAGTGTAGTGTTTTTCCATTTATTTAATGTATTTCTAATGCATATTTTATAAAAATATTAGGATTCGCCCCTCCTTCTCCATATAAACTTTAACTGTGCCAAATATCATACTCCTCCGTCCGCGTAATTTTCGTAAAAAGGGGTACAAAGTTTTTGCTTCACGTATTAATTAATATGTAGATTACTAATATGCCATCGAATTAACTGTTTCAATTACGACGTATTCTTGGCTTGTTTTCTAACTACACACGGCAACTCTTCCCTGGAAACAGATCCATTTTAAATAGTGTTAATAAATGTACCTACATTGTAAATCTTCCTACTCTCTCACAGCTTTCTCACCGCAACTAGAAACGCAAACTTTTCATAAATTCCATACATCGCACATTTATAAATACATTTTTTCAAATATCACCATGTATTTCTGTCAACCGCAGTGGCTGACGACTTTTTCTACGTTTTCTAAGTGAAGTCAGTGAGTGAACGAGCGGTTATCAACGTCAGAGAGTGATCACACGTCGCGTCGCCCGGCGTACAATCTACGAAAGTTAATTTATAATGTGACAGATAAGTTGAATATAGGCCGCCCCGGGGCCCGTGCTTTCTCCCGATCTCTAGAAAAGCTGAACGCTTAAAATGATGCTCGATGAAAATGCGTTCGATTTCCCCGATGTGAGCTTTCGAAAGGATAAAGCGGGGCTTTACACGATTAAACAAATACAAAATAGCATGTTAATTTTAATTTTCATAGGAATAAATATAATCACACTTACATAAACAGAAACAAGATACACAAAATGAGTTAAACAATGAAGAAATTTACTAAAAGTTGTGGATTCGAGGAGCAATCACGTCGGCAGTGCAATGGGTAGGACCCGTTACACTACCGACGTGATTGCTCCTAGTCAACCTGGCGGGTTACCAAATAAACTCAATAAAAGTACTACCTAGCTTCACATTCAGGCTATATCAACCTTATTATTCTTAGTGTCAGCATAGGGAGAGCTCCCTAAACTGTCACCAGTGGCACAACTTATTATACGTCAAAAACAAACATGACCTGGCAAATTATATAACTAATTAACTACAAGAAAGATATACTTTCAAATTAATTAAATTATTTCCTACTCTCACGCGGATGTGTGGTCGAATAGTTTCATGACAGCCTAACACATTATGTCTAGCCAGTTATTATATAGTATGATAGTTACACGTATGTATGTTTATCGCAGATCTTTTGTCGTCTACTTAACGGAAACCAAGACAGTACCCTGCCACTGAGAAATAGGTACTTAATATAATATTTCTGTTGAACTGTTCATCCAACATCGAAAATATTACGAATGAGTTGAGGCATACGTTACGATGCCAAACAAGCAGTCATATTAGCAACTAGATTTTGTCCGCGGTTTTGCTCACTCGGCATTCACATTCCTTATTTTTCTGGATGAAAGGTAATCCTATACTCTTTTCTGTACCATAACAACGTGTATTCCAAATTTCATGATGATCTATCGAGTATGCATTTTAAGTAACTAAGAAACAAACAAACTAATACTCGCATTTATAATATTTGTAAGGAACTTGATCAACAGCCATAATCAAAAGTTCAGTTTTTACAAGAATATAAATCATGAAAGAAAGCATAACTTAACATGCGCAATATACGGACAAGAGTCTTGCAACATTCACAGAGCTGATTAGAAAAGTTCATTCGATACTAAAGGTTAAGTTGGTAACGTAATTTCATTTAGAGAGACAATAAGATCTGTGCAAGCGTCACGAAAAACAAACGCCCAGGGTGATCGTGCGCCGAGCTTCCGCGCTCAACGGCGCCGCGCGCCGGCGTCGGACAGCGAGAATATGGCGCCGCGCCCGATTACTCCCGCCGAAACCATTTTATATAGGCTTTCTTATTTGTTGAAATTTGAGCATGACAGATCCCTGCTTATACCTTAAAGGATATACTGCCGCGATGTAGTTGTCCTAACTAATATTATAAATGCGAATGTTTGTTTGTTTGTTTGTTTCACGCCCTCGAACGACCGTCATGAAATTTCGCATACGCGTTGTCAGGGATACAAAAGAGGACACAGGGTATATTTTATCCAAAAAACTATTGCTTACCTAACCTAGCCTACTTTCACGCGAGCGAAGCCGCGGGTAAAATGTAGTAATTTATATCAGCAAAAAATGTATTGATTTAAATTATTCAATCAGATAATAAATGCAGATGGTTCATGCGATAGAAGACACGGCTTCGAATGCATATTTTATACCAATACTTTTAAAGCTCTTCTATCATAAATGTTAAGTGCTTTAAGTCTATTTTTGGATATAATACAGAATTGGACCAGATATAATACCTGTAATTACTCAAGAAACATTTTCAAAGAGAAAATATTACGTATTTTCCTTGAGGCTATTTTCGTTAAAAAATTATTCGTGATAATTTATATACAGCCGCTGTGCCTTTATAAAGCTTTAACTAATACCGTATTAAATATTTTACATCAAATTGAAATATTATCTAACAAGTATTGGGGAATTACGTGGTGATGTAAAACAGATAAAAGAATAAAATTATCGCCAAATTATCGCCAGTGTCAAGTTTGACTAGATTAGAAGAATCATAAAAACCAATATTTGTCCGGACATGTCTGTCATTAATGCCTCCAATAGTTCAAGAACTTAATCAAAGTATTGCCATATTCACGAGGAGACCAGCCTCTCGGGTCTTCCTATGGACATGACCATAGAGTATTAAATATAAATACTTCAAAATAATACGAAATCTGTATAAATTTTTATGAAATTACACCGCCATGAAATCGTATACTTAAAATTTATTTCAATGCATACCATTTGCGTAAATGTAAGACAATATTATATCACTAAAAATGTAATTAAATTTTTGTGTAACTCTTACAACAACATTTAAGAGCCTTAATGCATTATCCTTATCATAAATTTTGTTGATAGTAAACATTAGAATCTCTGGCTTGCTGTCCGGGCTTCACAAAAGACGAAATAGGAACTCTAGTCGCGATTATATTCCACGTTTTATTTTAGCAAGATAATAATAATTAATTATCATACATTCGTAATTTCATATATATTGACAAAGACTTAAAAAGTTAAACCTTCCAAGGAATATTGTCTCTTCCTGTCTGCTAGGTTTACAATAAGAGGTATCTATAATATACATTCTGTTACGATGTTTCGTGCGTATAAATCAAGTTTTCTACTATTTCTAGCGTATCTAGTTTATATCTGGCTCTAATAGATTATGTTTGCGTGACTTTTTGGTAGACTAGAATGCCAAAGGTATTAAATTTCACCTAGACATATAATGTTAAACAATATAAAAGTATCAAACACTTCACACATCAATTGTAGGGAAGCATAAAGATATCACAAATGTGCGGCATAAAAGAATGCTAATGTACTAGAAAGAATCTCAGCGCAAAAAGTCTCTAGTCGCAAAAATAAAAAAAGACAATCGCGTGTTCAAACGAGCAGGCTTCAGTCTTAATGAGTTATGAACATTCAACCAGAACGAGGCATACCACAAACGTACGTACATAGGTACTATCTGTAACGACTCTAGCATATAATCTATGACCGAAACGCCCCGCGGCATCCGAACGAAATCGAAATTTTGAACAATATCCGACTAATAAGGACATGACGTGAAAGTGAGATTGAACGCGCAAAAACGCGCGCGTTCGCGTCACGACAACAGAACAACAAGACGCAGCCCGCCCGCCTTTACATCATTGTCCAAAACTGTGCTAAGTGACTCTTAATAACCGCTTAGAAAGTCGTAATTTTATTATTTAATACCAATAATTTCGCGCGAGGTTAAAGGTCCACGATCGGTCGCTTCCGTGCTTGCCAACCATTAGTCGAAATACAAACTGTTTCGTACACGCAACCCGACACGAGAGTACGGTTATATCGGGTTTACTGTAAGCTAGATTAGATCCTAACGTTCACTATTTTACGCTAAAACAAAATAATATGCGCAGACGCAATCCTCTCACATTCCAAATTAAAATAAATTTACTTTGAAAAAAAACCGTTCTGTGGTTATATTCGACCTGGCTGAATCGAGGCAAAATTCGGTCGAATCATTTCTTTGTATACCTACAGAGGCAAAAGGGAACACACATTGAGAATAAATAACATTAATTACCCTCCTTTTCGCTTCACCGTAATTAGGTAAAGAGAAAATCAAGTACGGAATTTTATGAAACCGATTGTCATCTTTCACTAAGCGCGCGCAAAAATCATGGCAGTAAAGAAAGTAACATAGTCAATCATAAGATGCCATACCATCTAAGAGTTTCACCTATTAAACCGTAACGAAGGTCATAATTTAAGTCGAGATGAGTCCAAATAGTGTACCTACTAACAATAGCTTGTGAATGGTTAAAAATGTAACGTAATACATTGGTCGGGAGCAACGAGGTTTTGCGGCACGAGGCAAAGTGGTGAAGCGGCAACACAAGTCGAACATCACTTTCAATAAAGTGCGGTCAAAATGACTGGTTATTGAGACGAAACTAGCGATGGAAATAAATTGTAGACAATGGTATGTCACGGAGAATATCTTGAAATAGAAAGGTGAGAAAATGATGTCGAGCATTGATGAGTTTATTTTATAAAACGGTAATCTTAACATATACGACCCATAGGCAGAAGCGAATAAATTCCATTATAGATGGCAGACGACTCAACGGGCATACTTTTCTTATAAACGCATACTTTTCCTAAAAAACAATGTTTCAATAGTAAGTAAATGTAAATATACGAACTGTTTTAATAGGCAATTTTATTACATAACCATGCGACCCAAAATTTTATTATACTAATAAAGTTAGTAGACTTTTGTGCTTTTGATCTTACATGTAGTTATTAAGATCAAAAACAGAAAATTGTGTTGAAAAGTGCAAAACGAAATGAAAATACTTACCAAAATATACTAGGGGCAAACCATTTATTCGTTTTTTGATTATTTGACATAAACAATGCTTATTAGCTACTAGACAACTGCAAAATGTCGTTATAGTTTACTATAACTCTTTTACTTATTAATTCAATCATTTTATATAGGTAACAATTTTTTTAAACAAAATGTACTCACGGAAAGTTTCAAAATCGCATAAAATACAAATTTAGCCTTCTATGATATCATAATAAAATAAGCATTTTATTAAGTCTTTTATTTAATTTATTAATTGTTGAATACAACCACAGACATTGACAGCCTGGAAGTAATTACCAATAACTTGAGTCAACAACAAATTATTTAGATCATAGATTTCCTCGGGCGTATACATAGAAAATCATTAACATAAAAGTTAGCGCCAAAGAAAAAGCATCAATAAAACCGCATTACACGCAGGTAACAAAATAAGGGAAAACGCACAAACCAAGAAATTACACTAACACGAATACCGAGTGTTAAGAAATGAGAGAAGTTAATTTTCCAGCTTACCACGCCAGTGATGTTTATGCTTTAATAACCTACATAGTTACAATGAAAGCTTTGCCAATGAAAAGGCTTTGAAATAAATACTCTATGAAAAGTAGAAGAAAGAAAGTTTTGCTCATGCCTATGACATTAACACCACCTATTTAATATGATATTAACCTCAAAAACTTACTTACAGATTATACACATATTGTTTAGAATATATTAACGGCATTTACAATTCAAAAGACTAAGACAAATAAGTAGAATACTTTTAAAAGCATGATAATTGTTCTATAAACATAAAAACGTAGCAGGTATTCCACATTCCTAACATTATTCATAATATTTTAAAAAACAACCATTTAACTTTACAAAAAAACGTAAAGCAAATAAAGATGGAGCATTTTTGGTAAAAGTAACAAAAATAAATCTTGTCTATTGAAAAAATCAAATATTATTTTGTTTCTTAACAAATTACATGTCCTAAGAAAAGAAAACTTGTTTCAAGACTTATATTCAAAACCGCTGAATGTCAATGAAAATAAAGTGCTTAACTTTTACTGCACAATTCATGGAGCTGAAGACTTACAAATCACAGGTCACGATAATTAAACAGTGGTGCCAATTCGTGAAACCTCTGTTTGACCTGTAAACTGTAAGATTCTGCACAGCGACGTGTATCGGCACCTGCTATGACATGACCTGCACTAACAATCGCTAGAGCATGAGAGTAAACAGATGGTAATCCATAAAACGTGTACTCGACGAAAACAACATGGTATTGCAAACATATTATATTCAGAGTTCATTTAAATTTGAACTGTATTCAAACGATAATAGAGTAACATTTAAATTATTGTCGATGATATAACATTGGTAGTATAAAGCGTAACGTTTATCTGCGAAGAGAGTAATTCCGCTAATTTGTTTCACTAAACATAGACACAGATACAGATATGCGATCTTAGCGTATACTTGAAAGCTTTAATTAAAGTTTAAAGTCATCGAAAGCAATGAATGCAATGAAATGGCTCGGCGATTTCCAATGTTTACAAGCTTCGGTTTCTAAGCAACAGATTATATGAAAACAAATTAATGTTATTGGTCGGATAATTACTGAACATAGTTAAAGAAATGAAAGGTGATAGTGATAAAGCATTTCGCAGAGTCATAACTGAAATTTTTAAAGCTAGAGACTTAAATTCTGATTGAATATACCTGTCCACTTTAGTATATAAATCTTCTAGGAATGTTGAACATAGTTTATTTAGCCTCGATACGTGGCCCCAAATAGAAATTTCTCCAGAAAAATAAACACGAGCCGACAAATTCAATTTGCGTGGGAATCTACGTCCTTTTGGTACATTCTTAACTCCTTGTAAGCGCATCTATATTTTAACTGCAGTGTCCCTCACATTGAAGCTAAAGGAAAATGTACAAAGGCCCTAAGTTCCACAACCTTCTAAAAAGTAATTTACAACATCATCTGACCGTAAAGGGCGAACAATGATCCCATGAATAATTCAAAAGAAGTTTATTACAATGGCACCTGAGTCCCATGGGAACATTCGCAGGACAGGGCGTCACGCACCGTGGGGCACCGTGCTAGTGGTGCTACCATTTAACAACACATTAAAACAACTAAATTGTGGGATTCGCAGCATAAAGCGGAATTGGAACATTGTTAAGAATTAAATGACGATGACGATGGTGATAATAATAATAATATTCTACCACATACACACAACACCATCTAGCCCAAACTAAGCAGAGCTTGTACTATGGGTACTAGACAATGGATAAACATACTTTTTTTTTGTAAATACATACATATAATACATAGAAACACCCAGACAAAGACACACATCCATGTTCATGCACACAAATGTTTGACTTGTGCGGGAATCGAACCCGCGACCTCAGGCGTGGCAGTCGGTTACACTAACCACTACGCCATCGAGGAACATAACATTAAGGAAAACAAAACTTTTGTTTCAATCAACATTACCTATGACTATTATGTATGTATGTCTTACTATCTCCAATGATAAGACATACCCTACATTAATACATTAAACTCGATTACTAAATGACAATACAAGCACAAGTTAAATGTGCAAGCTTGTACGAAATTTTAAAGCCTAGATAATATAAACTATATGAAGCAAAAACCAATCAATACTACCCAACAATGTATGTAACTGTTAATGCTTTAGCCTAAAGTAATTCATGAAACCAAACGTAATATAATTTACCATAAAACATTGTAGTAGAATGCCTTTTAGTATACACGTAAAAGAGGATAAAAAAATTAGATCACGCGACCGATAATTACAAAAGTAAAATTCAACCGCAGTGCGGCCGCCTTCGTGATATATTACAATTGAGCTGCAGTCGACGCTATAAATTTTACCTCATAATTGGTATTTGGGACACCGGTGGACACAGCATTGGACAACATTTATATCGGACCTCACGCAAGTCCACCACATAATACAAAAACTGCAGTATAAGACGACTAATTTAAAAACCGCCCACTTTCGAATCTATTGGAGATAGAGAAGTACTTTTAAATATGGCACATTAAAGTCTCGGCGCAAACAGTGTCAAGTGCGAATTTCACGATGACCGGAGAGCGTGAGAGCCTTATTGGCAAAATGTCGAGGCGTGGGCGTTTAACTAAATAATGTAATTAGAGATAATGTTGGTTCACTTATTGAAACAGAATTGAAATCGGAAGGTGATAACTAGTGTGAAGTAACAATTTGTTGAAATCATACACGAATGGAACTAGGTGACGATGGTCACGGAAATAATGTTAGCATCAATTATGATAAGCCACAAATAATAGTGAAAGTTGTTGCAGATTATATGCAGAATGAATCAGTACCTAGATTTAATATTAGGTCTTTATGAAATTGCTGTTTATGACCTACATCTAATTTCGTGGTTTCTGTACAAAATGCAATGGTTATTTCAAAAAGTCATTAATATTTCGCAAATAGACTATAATATACAATTATATATATATACCTACATATTATTAACACAAGTTTTTTTAATAATAAATATCAATAACCTTTTACAAAATTTGTATTAAAAGATACATCGCTTTGTGTCTGCCCGTATCCGTTGTCTTAATTCGCTATAATACATCACGGTTGAAGTTTTTATAATTTGAGACAAACCATACTAGGCCATACAAGCAACTACATATACGTAAAAACGTAGAATTCGAGGTGGTCACTAAAAAAATACTGATGAAATGGTAGTGAAAACCACAACGTCGCCGATTTCATTCATACAAATTCATATTTATTTACAATACACTGTTTTTCAAAGCTAACATAAAATTGTATAGACAAACAATAAAGCTAGTTTTGGTGCAAAAGCACAAAATGGAGACCAAAACAAGAGTGTCAGCACGCGAGCAGCCCGCGCCGTCACGAAGCGGTAAAACCAACTTGGACATTGACATTGAAAAAAGTCGGATATTATACGGCAACGGGTGTTCGGTAATTACCACCTGTCATCAGGTGGACTCAATTCGTTGACAGCTTTATAGAGACGAGATAAAGGCACACCGAGCTCCGTAGCGGTGGACCAAGACTTATATTTAGATATAAGCCAGATTATAACTTTATACTTTGTTGCGTAAGTATTGAAACAGATACCATATAAGAGTAGCTTAATAAATATTATAATAACCCGTCAACAGTCTCAAATGTTTGTCATCTTTGCGCATCATTCATTATATATACACTAACACTTGGCATTAGTTTTGCCAGACAAGTTGTCTACCACAAAAAAATGAACTAAATCACCTACCAAAACACCGGTAACGTTCAAATAAAGAATAGAAATGATGAATTAAAATCTCATCTAGACGAATCAAACCGTTACAGTTTGTTCGAACGAGCGCCGACTGCGCAAGCGCAACTCACTAAGGGCTCAGCCTCACACAGCATCACTTGAGACAAAGCTAGCAACACCGTTACTCGATGCCACTCGATGGAAAGTAACACAAGTGGAACGAGAATTACTGCTGCTGTTAATTTAGACTATTGGCTATTTGAAAGATAACGTCTTCATTATTTTATATAATGCTTTACAATAATAATCCGCGGGAGAAATTATCGAAGTTTTAAAATGGAAAAGTTAAAGTAATTAAGAAGTGATGGTCATTATTCATATTGAGATATACATTAAAAAAATATTTATTCATTTCCTATCATAAGCGATTAATCGTTTGTTGGTTATCTCATATCTTTAAATACATAGGAATTAGTGAAATTTTAACTCTGACGTCTTTATTGCATTTGCATAACGCAATATCCATTTTGTTATTTTTATCTATTACAGTAGGTAAGCATATAACAAAGACTCCACTTACAACATAAGTTATTTAAATTTCGAATCAGTAGAGCATTGTCCATCTATAGTCTACAAAAGATAGCAACACTCACGTTTACGTAAATCTTGCTTACTCCATCTAATCTGTACATCGATCAATCAATGTGAGACTAGACTTAATTATCTATTGATATTTTATAGCGTCAAAAGTCCCCAACAACAAAGATCGTTCCGCTATTTACAACTATTTAAGATGACACCATCAATTTTCACGGTCGATTTGGGACACGACAAAAAATGGTGGACAGCAACTGATATCGAATCAGCGCTACCAAGTTCAGATAAAGTTGATAATGAAACATTGATTAACACTCACACGCTTTTTTTATTACGAGGAAATTATGCAGTTGAAAAATAATCGATAAATTAAACACTTGTCATAGTACCGTAACAAACAAAATGGTCGTTAAAAGGGCTCAACATAAAGCTATGAAGCGTAAAATTTGAATCCCGTCAGGTATCATTCCAGTGTTAGTGAACATATTTTGTAGCAGCTCTGTAGGGGAGTAAAGTAAATGTTACGCAAGAGGGAGCAAGTCGGGCGGGCGACACGGGTGGCTGTCCGGCGGATTACCTTCGCGGCTTCAATGACGTAACGGTCGCCGGACGTCCATCGGTCGAAAAAAAAACAAATCATCCACGTGACATTGATTTTGAATTTTGAACTTGGAATTTTACGGAGCAATAATCAGCTGTTTGTCATGACTAACTCATCCGTAATTTAAACACTGTCTACGCGATTGATACGACCTTCATAGTAAGAAACGATACCAAGACGTGGACTTTTAATCGGTGGGTAGTCAGACAGTCGTCACCGCGAATAACTGAGCGATCACTAGAGAATAGACGATTAAACGTTTAGTAAATCGAAATCACTTTACTTCGTTAAGAAAAGACCATAAAACGGACATCGGTCCCTGACAAAAATTATACAATCAGACCGCCGATAAGGATGTGTAGGGGTCTTTAATTGTTGTTATGACAGAAATAGCCTTCATAATCTTCATTTTAAACGAGTGGACAAGTAAAACAAAGATGCATCATGTGCTGAGGAAATTGTGCAAACATCTGATAAAGGAAAAGTAGACAATATGGCGGATGACACGACGTCAACATCACGAATACAAACAAATACATGTCATAATACACTTGTTTGAAAAAGTGGCAACACAAGGCTGTTATGTTGTGCTACTCCAAACGAAGCCTCAGAGCTGAATCATAAGATAAACAATAAACAAGACAAGGAGACTTGTCTTAATTCTATTGACATTATTAAATAGGTAATACAAAGTAGTTACTGCTTTACTTTATACATAATAATGTATACATACTTATGCAAAAGCATGACAAATAATTATTGTGTTTCACTTTGCTTGATTATTGATTCAGTAGCTGGAATGAGTAGTTATAGAAGGTATTAAGTACCTTCTACTAACTACGTACTGCTATACAGCACCTTTCGTAAAATCCAATAAAATCGCCGCATCGCAAGAATCAAATCCAGAAGCTATCTCTTTTTTAGTAACCTGAATATTAACTATGGCGCATCCTCTTACATTGGACTAAGCATAGATTAATTTTGATTTTGATACAATACTACTACAATTTATGTTGTTTTATATTTTTATACAACTTCAACGTCAAGATAAAAGCTTAATAGCGATCGCCTAGTTCTCGAAATTCGACCAAAGTTTGCCTGTAAAATATTGCTGATATATTATGTCATTATATATTGACATATGTAACCATAATTACGCGCTTCGACAGCGTATGTCAAATGCATGGTTGTGTGCGTGTAGTGTTTTTTCATTAATTTAATGTATTTCTAATGCATATTTTATATAAATATTAGCATTCGCCCCTCCTTCTCCATATAAACTTTAACTGTGCCTAATTTCATACTCCTCCGTCCGCGCAATTTTCGTAAAAAGGGGTACAAAGTTTTTGCTTCACGTATTAATATATAGATACCTTTTAACTAATGGCTAAGCAACAAAGAAATCTAAATAGCTATACTATTCCATCCGAATAGCTTCAGTCGATCAAAATGAGAGGTATCGCAGACCTTACCTAACATCTACACAACTGTTTCAATTTGGTGCGCAAACTAAATTTCAGTTCTAGCGAAATGTAATCTAAAGTTAGGGCACGTTCGGATTCTGACATAGAACTAGGGAATTACAGAGCGGATTTTCAATCATTTACTTGTAATTTCAGGCTTGGGGACTATTAAGGCCCGCAATATACAAACATAGATTCACGCCTCTTGATCTCCGAAAGGGTAACCAGAGGTTTATTGCAACCAGTTTTCACCGGCCATAGTCTAAATCAAACAATCCTCGTGGCATTAACCGAACTGCAGCTGCGACGGAGAATCTCCTAACACAAAAACCTGCTGTAAGCATATAATGAATTTTTTTCATTAGCCTATTAGTATGTCCCACTGCTGCGCAAAGACCTATCCCATATTTTTCCAAATCACTGAGCATGTATTACCGTACTAAAATTTATAGAATACTAGCTGTTACCTGCGACTTCGTCCGCGTAGATTTTAACTAAAAAGTGTTTGTCTCCGCGGAATCTTATTTTTTTTTTCTAAAATCAAAGTAGCCAAGTTATTCCTTATAACATCAGCTATCTGCCAGTGAAAGTCCCGTCAAAATCGGTTCAGCCGTTTCGGAGATTAGCCGGAACAAACAGACAGACAGACAGACAAAAATTTTAAAAATAGATGTTTTCGTATTAGTAACTTATATACTTTCATATGCATTAGACAAAAAGCTGTTATTTTGACATTACAAACAGACACTTCAATTTTATTTATTTGTATTGACTAGATATTCCCGCGGATTCACCCGCGTTTACCGTTACTGCGCCGCCCCCGTGGGTTGTAGCGTGATGTTATATAGCCTGTAGCCTTCCTCGATAAATGGGCTATACAACACTAAAATAATTTTTCAAATCAAACTTGTAGTTCTTGAGACTAGCGCGTTCAAACAAACAAACAAACTCTTCAGCTTTATAATATTAATATAGATTAACCCATAAGTAGGTATGCTAAGTAGAAATTTATATGATATTACTGAGTTGCTTGCTCTGAAGTACGAAGAATTCTTGGAATGGCTCCACTTAGCTAACATAAAGCGTGTGCATCTGTACTGGCTGACTTGATTTCATTACACACGAAGATCTGTAATATTTATAAAATCTTATCTTATGTGGGGGCCAGTCAGTTCAGACCGGCGACACTTCGACCCAGTGGGATCTTTTGTGTCGACACTTTCCCAATAACGACTGCCAAAGATGTTCATGGCAGCCGGGACCAACGGCTTAACGTGCTCTCCGAGGCATGGAGCAGGCGATAATTGTCAATCAATACGCACATAATTTCGAAAAGTCATATACCTTCCGAAAGTCAGAGGTGCGCGACGTGGGTTCGAACCCGAAACCCTCTGCATTGCAGTCTGTTGGTCTCCCCACTGAGCTATCGCTGCTCATATTTATAAGATAATAATAGCACAGAGATGCGCATTTCCCTTTGTCCTTGCGGTTACTTGTATTACGTTACCAAGATGGCTAACCCGTCGGCAGCTCATGGTGGTTGTACGCGATTTAATGTTAAGTTACTTGCGATTTACCTATAACCTCGCTGAACAAAAAGAAGTTAGACTTTCCCTGTTGTCTTAATTACTCATAGTGCAAGTTGCTATGCTGACTTTTAAAATGAGAAAGATAGGTATTATAATACTATAATGGAATGTGCATGTTGTTATTACACATAAATATGTGACCTTTTTAAAAATTAAAAAGCAGATGCAATGGGATTGGTAAGAAATTAGTCATTCCAAGAATAAAAAGTGTTTTTAAGATGTTTTGTTATTCTTTTGCTGTAAATACGTTACTAAAAGAAGCGAATTATTTAGTTTGAGGTCCTTTGCCAATTTAGTGGTCTTAACCCCACAAAATAGAATTGACATTCCCACCTTCATGTCGCCAACTACATGTTACGAATTAATAAAATACATACCTCTATGCATAGCTTCTATAGATATACATATTTTTATAGATATGTATAGGAGTATAAGTCATCAATTATTAGAACATTAATAATCATGTCATTGAAACGTGTACTGTTGCCGTTGCACCAGTACACGATCGAATGACATGATTATTTTATCACACTAATTACTAGAAATATTGATAGAACATTTTTAGTATGGATGTTCATATTATAATTTAGATATTTATAGACTTTCTTGTTTACTACTAAAATCCTAATAACACTACAGTTGTTAATTTATTTATTCTCCCTTGTGATCATTACTTTTTAACTTACTTTTGTTCAAAGCGTAGCGTGATTTTCGGATTTATATTTAAGACTTAGACCCTTAAATATAACTCCAGATTAATGTTAAACTCTGTTTAACAATGTGTCAGATCTAGTAAGAATGATCGAAGATGTTCAAACACTTCCCGCCGGCCTTGCGGTCGCGGTGTCTAGTATCTAACCCGTCGGCTGCGCGCGGCGGTTGTACGGCTCATTGTGTTCGGTTAACTTTGGCCAACGACGGGCGCCAGCGCATCGGTCACGTACAAATGTTATTGATCTTTCTAAACGACCGCGACGCCATGATTTTTCTTGTTTCACATGAAATAGTTAAAAAGAAATGTCGAGTTTGTTTGTAAAAAAGACTGCGTTTGTTGGCTGTTGCCAACGCCTGTTTTAGGTTCCTACTTGAAATTAAGAAACAGAATGCTTGTCAATCAACATTTTAAACCAAAATAGCTATAGCAGACGGCAATAATTTAGGTTATTTTTAACCTCTGCAATATCCTTCTTTTAAAAAATAAGTAAATCAAGCAACTGCACGGATGGATAATTAGACGCAATGATTTAAATCTTCATTTGTCATCCTTCGTAGTACTTGTCAGTTCTCCGCAACACACAAGTCATATGTAACGCAGACGTCTTTTAAAAAACCATGAAGATGCATCATGACTTTCCGCTAGATGTTACTGCATTTCTGCTACGCACAGAACGCACACGAGCACGTGGGCAGCTAGTAGATTTCCCAATGAAGACATTAATTAGGTAAAACTGTTCAGCGTGTAAGTAATGCCTTTCATTAATCAGCCGCGAACGGATATCATTATCCCACAGCGTGATACAGCTGATTATCATGCCGACGCTATTATTTATAGCACCGAATCACGTGTTCACTGTCTTTATAAAATTCCGGTAAAATTATGTTGGAAACGGAAGAAATGTCCATTTGAAATGTTAACATTGTTTTGATCATGTCGAAGAAATGGTCAGTACGTTTCAAGCCTACTAATGCCACTAGTTATACTAACTTATAATACTTTTACGTTATTTGTATTATAAAACACTGCACTATAGATTATTTACGCAATCTGTAAATAATAAAGCTGTGAAAGCAATGAAACTATTTGTGTTCGCAGAGATTTTAATCCCGTGGGGGATTGAAATAGTATTCTGCGGTACGACGATTGAATAGACAATACTCGGAGGCTTAAAACACTGCGTCCAGACTGATAGGACGGGTCTCTAGATATCTCTACAATATATACGTTTATAAGACCTCTAAAACAGAGATTATTCTCTTCTATTTTGTAAGAGAAAAGGATTATCTAAAAAGTATCGGTGCATAATAGGGGATTTAATACGGCGAGGTTGATGTGTCGACTATTTAGTTAGTTACACGACTATGCGAATAAGAAACTGGATAATTAACATAAGAATGAAGCGTGAAAATATGGTTACGAATAGAGAAAATAAATACAGAAAACGCAACTGAATTATTATATGTATAATGGTTATTAGTAACCATAGGCTTGCATTATATTGTTATTACTATTCACTAAGGTGTCAAACAAATCCCGTGTATTGGTAAGAGGTAACTTTCGTAGAACTCACTTGCACAAACAGTAATATGGTGATCCTGCTGACAAATCAACGTCTTCTCAACAAACACACGAAATCCAACTCACATGAATACGACAGACTTACTCCAGGTCTAGCAAACTTTCTTGTGACTTGCCCTTTAGAAAAATAATTTAATTACATAAACACAGTCATATATATATAAAAATACTGCTCAATCATGTTACAACAGCCCTACATTTATTTTGTAACATTACAACAATGTCATGTTACAAAATAACGTAACACCAATAATAAAATTACAAACATAAACCGTATTACCGACATGAAAATACTTCGGAAATAAGTTCCGCGGAATTAAGTCAAGGCCGACAGCCTTCAAGCGTTGGAATTAACACAAGAGTTTTGTTCGCTACACTCCAAGCGTTCCCACGCGAAGGAAAACTCAAGTAATCGCAGTTTGTTACTTACTGAAAGAAAATCACTATTTAATTGCATCTGATCTGTCATAGCAATATTGCTGACACCCAGCAGAAATTACGTCACAGCCTTTCGTTATAATGCTAACTATTGTATTGTATAGTATTAGCTGTCATCAGCCAAGGAAGAATATTCAGTAGTGGAGTACAACAGGCTGCTTGATTCTGACAATATACACTCCTATTTCGACATATTGTAAACTAGGTTTCACCCGCGTTTATCGTGACTGCGCCGCCCCCGTGGGTTGGAGCGTGATGTTATATAGCCTATAGCCTTCCTCGATAAATAGGCTATCCAACACTAAAATAATTTTTCAAATCGAACCAGTAGTTCCTGAGATTAGCGTGTTCAAACAAACAAATTCTTCAGCTTTATAATATTAGTATAGATATCACTAAATCTCACGTAGATAATGGGGCGTGGTTGTTGACGTATCCTGGCCATAGCTTTACATTTTAATATGCTATGATTTTACCTGACATAATATTGCACCTTGACCTGGTCATTTAACTTAGTCGCACAAGATCGACAGTCCCACTTGCACCAAATTTTACCGCAATGCACCAACGGAGTTCAACATTATTCAATCAATCAGACCATTGCATTCTACTGCTGGACAGGATTCTTCCAATTTGGGCTGCAATACCCGGTCTTCATCTCCATCATCCAGACTAGACTAGACTACATCCAAGAACGTACGAGTCCACAGTGTAAGACAGGAGTAATAAAAAAGAAAATCCCAGCCTAAATCTCTGAACTCCTTCCTTTCAGTGCACACAAGCCTTGGACAATAGGGAGGCAGACCTCTCTTTTAATCTTCTATCTTATTAAATAAGTAAAAAAACTGACAGATGATTACATATTTACATTATCTAGAGGAGCAACTACGTGACGATGACTATGAGCATATCACATCATTTTAATTCATTAGTGCATCTACCCGGCGACATTCCGTCCCATCCTATATATCTATTAATATATTGCTAATCAAAGAAAGTAAATACCGTTACCCACACGAAGCCATGTGTGAGTAACGGATAAGCACAGCTATTCCTTTACAAAAGATTAAGTAACAAAAACATCCGTCCGGTGTGGGCGCGCACTAACCCGGAAAATGACGATAACCGATCCAATGTGCCCTGAAGACCATAGACTACCCAACCCAATAGACAAGGAGAAGAAAACAGGAACTATTTGCTGAAGCCACGCGAGAATACAATATGAGATTAGTCACTGACCGCTATTATTATAATAGTGTTCAAAGGAGACTCATGCAGCAAATTTATTTGCAGCATTAAATAAGGTTTTAATAAATAAAACAGTAAGAATTATCACAAAAAGCAGAATTTAAAAACTAACATTTCAATTCACGCTCGAAGATATTAATAAGAGTTATATTATGTTAAAGAAATGCTGAGGTAAACATTTCTTCTGAACGTGCCTTCATAAGCACCAATGTCTTATTGTTTTACCTACTAACTTTAGCAGTCTAACGTATTACATTCTCGCTTTCTGACCCCTTTCACAGAATTAAAAATAGTAGCCACTTCACATCTACTGGACTTGGTGGTCTGTACTGAAGACGCATCTCAATATGTTCGCGAGTGTGCAACACATCAAAATGTCAACCCGCCGCCCACCGGGTGGGGTCTCCAAGGCCGTTGGAACACCTACGCTCTAGTTAGGAGAAAGGATCCATTGTGATGGTTTGAATCATGTGTCTGCGATTAGGGGCTATTATTAGATACAATTTGCATTGTAAACGTTATTGTCGTGATTAGGTATGTTGTTGAACTCGTAACATGGCTTGTTTCGTTGAGTAACCTGTGACAGGATAAAGAAATTGCGTGTAAGTGAGATTGTTTGTCACGAATGTCAACAATTTGTGGTGAAATCAATGGAGCTGTATCTGTTTATTACGTAATAAAACTATTACGATACTATGTTGGTTGTTCAATCACACTAGGCAACCGGCGAACTGAGTGATTGAAATCTTCTACGACTAACTGGTATTCATCGATTACCTAGAAACGTACAAGTAATGTTTTTGTGGTAACAAATCTATATTTATAGCGTTACGCAATGTAAAACTACCTCTTTCTTTCTTTATAATTGGTCTAATCTGTCTTTCCTTCATTATTTTTACTGCAGTATTCCTTCCAGAAGGTGCTAAGCGTCAACGTGGTAGACCAAGACGTCGATGGCGGGACGAAAAGATAACTAAAAGATACTGGTGCAAACTAGCACATAACAGGAAGATGTGCAGTGGGACAATACAGGTTATAGTAAAAATAATCCACTCTAATACGTTTAATCCTTAAACGTGTATCACAGAATGATGCGATCACCATGAAGTGTTCTCTCAACAACAATGCACATAACTAAAGGTAGTTCGTGTCCTTGGCACAAATACATACATCATATTTCAATGACGTTTGACAGCTGGCGGCCTTGGGCCCTGTCTGGGCGTGCGACACTATTACAACACCTCTGCTTTGGATACTCCTATTACATTCGCATGTAATATTATAATCGAAATGTTATACAGTATTGATGACTAAATAAGACATACCGTTTAAATGATTAGTCACTAGATTTTGCCTGAGTCTTCGCTTGCGTAAATGTAGGTTAGGTTAGTAACAGTACTTCTTTTTGGATAAAAGGTACCCTATGTCATTTTCTGTTCCCCTGATAAAGTGTATACGAAACTTCATGATGATCGTTGAACTAGTCAAGGCGTGAAAGCGTAACAAAAAAACTCACAATCGCATTTATGATATTAGTTAGAATTATGTAGTGATGGCTGTGAGCAATGCAATCGCAGTACCCCAAAAATGGGGTCTTTAGGTGAAAATATTACCCGTGTCTACTCACTGACCCCACGCGGTTGCTAAAGGGTTAAATATCTATGGATAATGGATGCACATTATAATGATCGCTCTTTTGTATTACATGTGACGAAATAATAACCTATGCTATTAATAAAATAGATAAGCTATAAAAAACGTTTAAATGAAATGTTAATTAAGCAGTAACCTAATACACATAACAGCATGTTTAAATATTAAAATACTAGATTTTACCAGCAGCTTCGCTCGCGTAAATGTAGATAAGGTTCGGAATTTTTACTGGATGAAAGATACTGTCCTTTTCTGTACCCCTGACAACGTGTATGCGAAATTTCATGATGATTGGCCGAGTAGTTAAGGTGTGAAAGTGTAACAAACAAACAAACTCACATTCGCATTTATGATTTTATAATATTAGGTGCACTTAAATGTGTCGTTGCTATAATCGGCTAAGGGAGTTAGAGAGCATGCACTCTAGCTCAACTAGCAAACAGCAACAACAAATTTATTTGAGATATTTCCTCTACTACATATTAACTCTGACTCTTTAATAGAATTTAATACTCCATACAAAATGATATTTAAAACTTAGAATAAGCCACTTATATTTAAAAAAAAAACACTTGTTATCGTTTTTATAAATTAGGCCAATACCCCGACATTATTAACAAAATCACGGCCAAATGTTACGTGTGACTTTTATCAGCTTTTATCAGAGCGAAAAGTTAGGGTCAACTATGTTTACATAAGAAATCCCGGCCGTGGATAAGAGCAGTTTTTTTTTCGAAGCTATTACTATTCCTACGAATATTATACTATTCTTAAGAAAAGTTTTAAATAATTATGCTATCAAAAATAAACATTCTACAATAAATCCAAGTATGTGTAAACCTATCATATCTGCCTATACCTCCAGCTAACATGCGTGAATCTATGTCTGTATATCCTAACTTCCTAACTAATGTTATAAAAGCGAAAATGAGTTTGTTTGTTTGTTACCTTTTCACGGCTAAACCACTGAACCGATATATTTTGCATATACATTATCAGGTGTACAGAAACGGACATAGGCTACCTTTCACCCCGAAAAATTTACTGTTCCCGAGGAAAACCACAATAACGTTCTTATGATAATAGATGGCGCCACGTGTCTTTCGAATCATGATTGAATTATATTATTACAAGCAGAGTACAACCCGAATTGATTGTCAAATTCTAACTTAACGCGAGCGAAGCCGCGGGCGAAAGCTAATATGTAATAAACATAAATTTAATACTTTTCTGTCATAAGTGTTTATAACTTGCTGTTACCCGCGACTTCGTCCGCGTGGAATTTACCAAAGGGTTTTTTTTGTCGCAACGTAGGTAATTTTTCTGAAATAAAAGTAACCTAAGTTACTTCTTATAACATCAACTATCTACCAGAGATTTTCGAGATTAGCCGGAACAAATAGACAGATAGGCAGACAGGTAAAAATATTAAAAACTGTTTTTTTTTTTATAGATACCGTATATACTTTCATATGCATTTAGTAAAAAGCTGTTATTTTGACATTACAAACAGACACCTCAATTTTATTTATTTGTACATTTACATGTGTACAAATAAATAAAATGGAGGTCTCCGTTCACATATGTGAATTAAAAAACGAAGTTAAGAGGTATAATATCACAGATGAATATATATTTATATTAGGTATCACAGATGAATCTAGAAAATCTACATCAATAAACTTCACATGATATTGTCATTTAATCTGAGAGATTGAAATAAATCTGCCAACGATGGCGTTCAGAGATAAGCACAACGTGAAAATCAATCGTGATAGCGACATCACATTGCACTCGCACACAACACTTAAGACCTGAGTAGAGACTAAGGTAAATTGCTGTTTATGGTGTCAATACCATAAAAAACCAATTTAAAACTTTGATTAGGATTTAAATCCAAATAACAAATTATGTCAGGTTATATAATTCCATAAAACTTTTTATATTAAGTCACGTTCAGCTAATTAGGTATAATTTCGCTACATCTCTTCCTATAAAGAAGTAATATTACAGAGAGTTATTATGTCAAATGATTTCAAAACTTTTTCGAGAGTAAATAACTATACTCTATTCATTTCGTCTTGAGACAAAATAAATATAAACAAACAATAAAAAAGGTTATTTAATACGTCACGTTTGACTGTGAATATTACTTATAAAGTTAGACAAAAATCAATAAACTAGCTAAAATATAATATTTATAAATATATTGTATCGCATTTAAAAGCAGCATAGCTATATACTAAAATTAAATGTATTATTAAAATACATAACATTTTAATGTATTAAATTCTTTTAATTATTTTAAGAGAATTTTAAATACCCTAGTTTAAAAAAGTGACATAAAAAGAACCTAAAAATGTAATGATTCTGAATGTTAGAACGCATTACCGCTAAATCAAAAAGTACGGCTAGTACAAAATATTCTGTAGTGAATGTATAATTTTGTTATAAGTCGGGTTATAGCCGTCATTTCCATTCCCTGTCAACTTGTTGATACGAGAGTGCACATTTTCTAATATTATTGTTATTATCCTGTTATTTCGTTGTTAAATTTGTTGTGTTTAGTTTTTAAGTATTTGTTTGTGTTTTATTGTTCGTAAACAAGAGAAACATTGAGAAACAACATTGCTTTCTTTGTTTACCTTTTGTCTCAAGCCTATTTGAATAGAGTATACAACATTACATTAGAAAACTTATTTAAATGTTAATTTATATTTGCTTGTAGTATTTTTTTATACGTGTCTTTCGTTTGGAAGTGTTTGTCATAACCGAAATAATTAAGAAAGGAAGATACCTAATATAAAAAGATAATTAAACTGGCAAACAACACAGTATTGTTTAATGTCCAGAGATACTCGTGCCGATTCAATTTATTAAAATCCAATCTATCTTCCTATACCAGTAATATTAATTGAAAAAGACTAGATATATCTACAATTATTCTGCAAATATTTCACATTCATTTCAAATATTTGCAGAATACAATGAACTTGTCTAAACAAATACCAGAATTAAAAAAAACATATCATTTTATGAACGTTCCTTATTTAAATTACGTTGACACCAATGGTTGACACTTATTTTAGCGCGTGATATTTCAAATCCATGAGAGCAAGACAAAACGTATTCTAACCATAGAACGTAAAGCGTTCTATGTTTTGTTATGTTCGTTTCTCTTTATGAATAAGAGGGTTAAGATCATCTCAACATACTGCGCACATTTCACTATTATTTAACGACATCGGCTGCCTTTATTTATACGCACGTTGTGTCTCGCGTGTCGTAGCAACCGGGATTAAACACGTGAATGCAATAGTGACGGACTCTTTCATGATAATCACGAGCGATTCACTACGAGATACAGTCATGCTGTCGTTATACCTTGTACATCTAGGAACAGAAGGATCAATGATAATCTGTAAATGATTTTTTGTGTTATACAATTATACTGTTCTTGACTTAGAAAACACATTATTTTTCATTCTTAAGACATAGCTGCTGTGTCAGCTAGTAAACAGGTCCTAACTCTCTATGAATGTCTAAATATGACCATACCTTCTATCTATATTACACAAGGAATACCGTACAATTTGTAAAGATAACCAAAACCGATTTACATGGGAAATAATGCGAGTCAAAGAGTAGACATACCTATATTTCAATATAGCTCAACTAACTTTACTAGGCAACACGAATTTTATAATACTTTTTTGTTAGTCATTCGCAAAAAAAATGTAAATATAGTTGCCGTATCTAATTCGTCTTGAAACCGTTGAACCGTAACTCGAGTCACTGAAAAGAGTTAAAGATTGAAGTTTTATTTTTTATCTGTAGTATAAACTCTCAGGCGATCTTTTGAATGCCAACGTAAATTGAGATTCAGATCAGCATTTAACTTTATTTACAAAGGAGGCTTTACTGGAGGCTTACAAATGTAGTTTTGTAAAATAGCTATAGTCTCTGCCTACCCTTCTGGGAAACAGGCGTGAATCTATATATGTATGTATGTATAAAATAGCTAACATATTTATAAACGTAAATTTAATAAATATATTCTTTAAGTGTAGTATATAGTATATCTATTGCTAATACTTAAAATTAAAATTTTAAAATATCTATACGATTTTCGTCACGATTTTATAACCATAATAACCATAGCAACCGACTTTTTACCTTTCTTGGTCACGGTAAGCCTGAAAGTTATAGTACATAGTGTATTTAAAATTATGTGTGTTATTGGGTACGTCTGCTGTCTTCATATGTACTTGTATACAATGAAATCGAAACAAATAGACTACATCCAAAGCCATAATAAAAAGTACCTACATAATTTCAAAATTAAGAGCTGACTTTTATAATCTCGCACACAGTCCTATAAAAGTACACCTATTGTGTGAGTGTATATAGTATCATATTAAAATTAAAATTTATCTGACGTTTAAATAATAAATAAAAATCATTAAACCTAAATAGACACTTTTGAAATTGATTTTATATCCATAAACCGCACGTTGTCATATAACTAATTTTCATTGTCAAAAACGTATTTCACAACAGTAATTAAATTTTACACTAAAGGAGAATAATCAAACATAATAAATTCACTGGACGTTTAACCAGCGACACAAATTTGGACAATTTAAAATCTTTTGTCATCGCGATAGTTATCTATTTATCTGGTACAATACCGCAGTATGATAAAGGAAGTTAACCAATAAAACGGTCAAAAACCGACGCCCACTGTTGTGTCAAATTTTGTTTATGCAAAATAGTTACGTCATACATTTAGACTGAAACAACTGTTTATGGTTATTATATCCGAGACAAATTTTCGTCTAGCATATTTCCCGTCTTTTACATTAATCTAAGAGAGATCGCGCTAATCAGAAAGGCACCGCGCCCATTTAAATTCAAATAGACTATTTACATAACTCTAACACGAACTAAAAGATAAACAACTACCAATTCATTGTGACTTAACAACTAATAGCTATGTATGTGAAGTGTAATAAAACATTCTGCCAAATGACAGTACTGGCCGAATGAAGATGCCTGTGCCTCACGCAATACAAAACTTTTACAAACACATTTCACAGATCTACAAAGATTAGACCAACAAACAATGGCGCCCATTACCTTTGATCCAAAAAATCGATAACTACGAATTTGCATGCATTATATAAAACAGAATAAATAAAAGATATTGCGTAAAAGGAAACGAGACGTTATACGCTGATTTGGATCGGTGAAAAAAAAACAAAGAGCCAACTCCATTTAAGATAGTTATGTTGCACTTTTTTAGTTATCTACGATCTTTTAGATTTGCGCTGGTAGAAATTTGCACCTATCATCATGTTTCCCACGGTGAAGTGTGAACGCTCGTTACATCTATCTCGTTACATATTAAAAAAAGAAAAGGGTTATTAACCACAGACCGGCCATCGCTAGTGATGGCCACTCACTAATCGACTATCCCACTGTTACAACTAATGATTGATGAAATGAAAATAATTACCTGTAATTAAACAATTAATGTCTGTATTGTCGGCACTTTTGATACATTAAAGAAAAACAAACTAAATAGTTTTAAACATTTCAATTATTATCTTGTGTAAACAACGAAGCGTCTTATATTTTAATTAACGTTTGAGCATTCAATTTTCTTTGATACGGCGTTAATGAGAGATGAAAGTTGGATTATAAATTTATAACCAATTTAAATTCTAATAACAGCTTAAAATGTGAACTATTACGAGATAATCAGTATCAAAGAAAATGTCCCGTGAAGTTCATTATAATAAACAAGTATTACCGTTATCACTTACAAAATTATAGCTTATTATCTATGTTTAAACTCATTAAAGAACTATTTATAAACTGACAATTTTATATGATTCACAATAATAATATACCTACGGTTTCTTATTTGCATGTCGCAAATATGAACAACATAAAGTAATGAATAAAGAGTTCCTTTATATTCAGCCGGTACCTACTTGCTGAATAAGAAATACCCATTCTACGAAACTACCTAGGCTTAAATAATGTCTGCAAACTGTGTAACAGAAAATTCAGAACGGGTATTTTTCACATTTTATTTAAAGAGACAAAATTGTACTTTAGACCAAGAAAAACTTTTGACTGCAAGTAATGAAAAAATACTGCCAGTACGTTTGCGAACGATCCACCAATTCTTGTTGAGGCTGCGATATATTTTCCCACTGGGATTAACATAGTTAAGCTTACTTGCGGATTATCTATTTACGCGAAATCCACACTGAAACGAGTAAACAAGGGTAGAAGAGAGATAAAGTTGGGTCATACTCATAACAATTAGAGGCATGGTTTTCTTATGCGGAATACATAGAAAGTTAGCATCTAAGGGACTACTCCAGATACATGCGTTTAGATCACTATTAAAATGAAATGGGCGTAGTAAAACCAGCTCGATATTAACATATTTTCCTCACTAACCGAAGGTTCCCATGCCACAAATGCGAAGGGAGAACACTTAGACGGCGAACTCTTACGAAACTTACAATTTCATTAAATTATCTATCTTCGAGAGATTTATAACAGGTTCCCTTGCTTTCGAGAAACACCCGGGGGCTACCAAGGAGTTTCCCAATCATTAATATGTAAAAAAAGTTGGACAAATAAATACGTGCATGTAAATTGTAGTGTACGACAATTTAGTGGAAGTAACGGGTATCGAGCGATGGCCTTAATTCCGAGGGCCTTAATTTTACTCTAAGTTTTGGAGACGAGGCGGGCACAGATTCTTGTTTTATATTAAAATGTTCAACAAATTAAATAGTTAAAGTGACACTTTCTTTCTGCTTAAAATATTCTTGGATCTATTGCCTGCTATGGTGGTTGAATTTAGAATATAAATAAAAAAAATACGTTAATTAAAACTTATTATTGTAGTATTAGGACAACGTTTACTGCTAAGTCTTATTTAGACTTGAGTGTTATGTAACATAGATTTCGTTTATGTAATATTTTACGAAGATAATTAATTAATAAACATAAGGTTCAGCGGTTACCTTAGCCTTATAAAGCTCATAACACCAGGAACATAATTCGCATCAAGCTGACTTTAAAAAAATTAACCACTGTGTGGCCAGTGGCACTTGGCACCAGTGGCACTGAGAACAAAGAGTCCCTATACTGATAGCATAGCAACTTCTTAAACAGCCTAGAAACACACTACAAGGTTGAATAGCTACAATTTTCTGCAGTGTTGCTACAGCTGGGCTGCTCTGATTTTATCGAAATCCCAAGTTTACAGAAGCGAAGATCCCGTTAACCTTATCATTATGAATAATTAATTTAATAGGCGGGTTTTCAATAGATATAGTGTACTGTGGAATTTCATCTGCACAATGGATGCAATAAAAAGGCCTGAAATCGGATATTACACGTTATAAACGAAAATCACGATAAATTTCGTAAAAAGTATTTTAATTCTTTGATATAATTTAATGTTCTGTAAGAATAAAAAGAAATTCTTTAATTCGATACGTTCAAATATGCAATGAGAAACTCGCTCGTTACGATTTTCGTCAAAAAAAACTACAATAAATATGTCATTGTTATAATTCCGAACATCACTCATTTTAATTTGAGTTCGTATCGAGAAAGCCCGATTCATCAATTTATAAATGCCTCATTACATGGTAAACATTACCTTACGTAAGATCCGGATCGACGAACTGCATTTCTCAATCGCAGGGCATATTTTTTAATTCGATGGCATGCGAGTGCATCTTTGTATTACTTAATATATCGATGAGCATGGTGTAAAAAATAATAGGCGTTGCTTAAGACGATTAATGTTCCAATGTACTTGCATACCCGTCATAGACCAGAAGACTCCGTTTAACCAGACATGATAAATGACTGAAACCCTCTTTTATACGCAAATATCATGTGTCCAAAAGAAAATAAAAATGGAAGTTCCGTCCGAATTATTAATCGCATTGCAAATAGTTGGTCCGACAATAGATAAATATAGGTCGGTCTAGTCTAGTCTGTCTGCTTTAGACATAATATAAAATAACATGGTTTACACATCTATTTAGACAATATTACGCTTAATACATATTATTATGTATAATATATGATATCATTCCGTAGTCTACGCCGGATTTCCCTAGCGTACACCAGAAAAGGATTGGCTTGTTAAAATGTGAGAATCTATTGTTCATTCTTTAAACTAGAATGTTATCTTATTATCAGCGGGCCTGCTTTGTGGCACACCGTGGAATCCCTAAGAGGTATGCCTCATTAGAATATAAAGACAATTACGTTACGTTAATTTATAGACCTTTTACCAACGTATTGACTACTAATAAGAACAGGGAATAATTAGATTCTCACGATAACGCGCCAGGCAGCGGCTCTCGATGTAAGTCAAACATAATTTAATCAGACGTAAATTGGATAATAGGCATTAAGCAGCAATGCATCGGTAGAACGTCTGCTAATATCTCTAATATTATCTTAATCTTTGGTGGTGCATCACAGGTGCCCGCAATTTGTTAGCTGTCCAAATGGAAAGTGAAGCAAACATAACCAGTGTATGCACCGAACCGAACGCCACGAAACTAGGTGCACACTGCTCGAGTATAAATATAGTACATAATTATTAATATTTACACACAACATTTAGGCAACATTCAAGAGCCTCTCTTGTATCTTTTACTGCGCCGGTGCGTTCATAAAAGCCAAATACCCGGTTTGCTTTATTAAAAAGCTCGATGTAGAATACTTTAGTTTCTGATATATATTCAATCTAGCATATAGGTACATCCTTTCAGTGTGCTTTTGTCTACGACTCCATCCGAAAGTTGACGCATAAAGAAGAACTAGACGTATTTCACTCCTAAAATACTAGTTTGCCACAATTTAAACCTTGTTCAATTTGTTAAAAAAGTAATGATTCTGGCTGACAAACGCAACAGCTATTATTATCCGTTATTTTATCCTTATTTATAAAAGTCAATGTAATTAAAACTATCTCAAACAATACATCAAATACTTCAAACGCGGACTGCTGAACGAATACAAAAAATATCTACCTACCATACCTATTATGTAAGCGTTACTTCATCGTGACAGTTGGCCATTTTACGGACCTTGAACTTGAATTACGTACCACCCGTTAAGTTTATTGTTTGAAACCAGTCCGTCAGTCCGTCCGTCAGTCAGCCGGAAGATCGCGAGTCCATTAAAATAACCGAACAGTACAACGTGGAAATAAAACGATAGTTAATACTAGACACGCGTGAAACGATTATATCCTGTTAAACCGAACATGTGAGTCATGTGAGGGTTCATCTGGGTTCATACTGAGCGAGTGTAACTGGGCAGATCAAAAATATAGACAATAAAAGGAAGGAAGAGACCACTACCGAAAATTAAAAAAATAAAATAGAAAAAGCAAATAAAAAATATAACGTGTAACTGAGGCACACCTCAAGCGGTGCAAATACAGTAATTTAATCGGTAATTAAACTTTTTGAGCCGCTTGGGTCGGAGACGCTAGATTTATGGGGTCCGGGCGCTCGTGCCCTAGTCAGAGATCTGGCTAAACAGCTAATCGACACATCACGTAACCTGCTGGACTTTTCCTGGCTCAAAAGACAGCATTGCCATGCAAGCGAAAATGGCGATTGACGAATAAAGACGAAACAAAATGGATATCATAACATTTATTATTGTTAGACATGCCTTATTCTAAAACGTAAAAACGCGCTACTCCCACGCATATCCCCAAAAAGAAAATCCAGTAAAATTTAAACATATGTATTACAAAAGAAAAGTTTCCATACGACAACACAACAATCTAATCCAAATTTTGGTAATACCGATAAAAATATCCGCTAATATTTACTTTTAAGACATGTTTGTTACGATTCATCGAATTACATGAACAGTGTGACGCATGAGAGATAATCTATATCGTTTATCTCAATCAAAGGTCGAATCGTTATCTAGATAATAGCAGTCTTACACAAACACAACTATTACTTAGAAAGTTGATAGATCATCGTTCACAATTGATCACTTGACTTGCGTGTTCACAAAAACTCTATTACATCTACAATAATTTAGATTACGAAATAACAGAAGCATTTCCTTTATATGCGAACATATCTCACAAGGCATTATTTGAATAGAGATTATTATTTTCTACAATGTATTACAGTGGCATTTTATTTTCTATCTGCCTCATTGGAGCACTAATGAGGTCTTAATGCCTGTGGCAGACACAGTGACAATGCTATTTTTCTTTCAAGAAATTCTCGGCATTATTTCGGATTCTGGACCTATGCCTGGTAGATGGCAAAAGGCTTGTTCTTTATTACGTGTAACCTAAAATTATATCTGGCAAAATGTGGATGTCATACCACACTGCCCAGTCTTTCGGGGATTGAAGCGTAAAATTATTTTATACATTTTTAGTTTGTTTCAAACAAATTGTCCTAATTTATGTATTATCCGAGTGAAAAATGTTAAGTGTGGTTATATGCCCAGCCACATCAAAAAAAAATTTACTGTGTGAACAGCGTCATAAATAAAATTACAAGACAGTTGTACTTATAAAAAGTTTCGTTGTTGGACTTCTATATTCAAACAGATTATAATTTTACTTTTACCTCATGATTAAGGAGGTCAGCTACTATAACAGCTTAGAATTTATAGTTTTTTTATATAATTTGACCCAGAATCTATGATTAGCCTCTGGAGTTATTTAGTAAATAAAAACAACATTTAGTAAAATTACTAAGTGTGGCTAGTGCATCTCTCATTACTTAGCACCACATAATTGTACTATCATCACCAACAACTTGTTTCCCAGATGTACAGTACAAAATAGCTTTCACCACATTTTATGGGACCAATAGGAGACATTAGGTGCGAATGAGGAAGGATTCCTGACCGACGGCGTAATTGCGCCGGCGGCGGCCGGCCGCGGCGCGTCTTGCTTGAGACTGAAGAGCATTATACGATTAAATTAACATTATGCAAAAAGTCGTAATGATATCGGGAAAATAGGCTGAGTAGATGGCGAACAGCTGTACTTTAAATGGTCAACGCTGCCCCATTGGTCTTGTTGCATAAGTTAAAGCATACGTTTGCGTAAGATTGTGAACTCAAAAGTTCGAATAGCATGTCGGACAAAAGATTTAGAATAGAATTTTTGGATTCTCAGTGGCGGCACTAAGTCTGAAAAGGCCTCTAGCTACACCAAAAATGTTCAGGGATGAAAACAAATTTTGATTTAAAATAATAATTTAAAAAAAAAACAAATTCGATTGTCCATTGTTGACATTTTAGTAGCAGTAGTTTTTCGCACTATCATATATTAGAATCAGATTATATCAATCAACGGCCACATGCCTTCAAAACACAATTTTAAATCTGATCTTTTAAATGTTATCATATCAACATCGTTAAAGTCGTTAGATTTCATAGAACAGAGAGATTCTAATCTAATATATTACAATGTAAAATGTGTGAAGGAAGTAAGTAGTTTCATTTATACCGCTTAGATAATTACTTAGACATATAAATCAATACAAATATAAATCTATACATACCAAAGTTCGTAAGATAATTTAACCTAACGTTGCTTTATTAGATCCATGGATTCTAATTGCAAGTCAAAAAGTACAGACGAGTAACTATATATTTCTTACAACAAATTGAATCGGTTATATTCAACGACATTGTCATGGAGAATACTCCTATCTAGATTAATATATTAATATAATTATAGTCAACAAAACAAATAAAATAACATAGGTAAATGTGAAATTGTGAACGAAAAATAGAAAAGTAGAAAAACAAAAATGAAACTTCTATTTCTTTCTTATTCGCCACATCCAAACGACAGTTCATAGTTATATTACTTTGGTAGTCGTAGAGCTAACGGCACTGCTTCGACGACGTTTATTTTTGGCGGCAAAATAGACTAGAGACAGTGGTCTTTTAAGAACATGACAGAAGTCAGAGAAGAAATAGGATGGCTGTCATACGTGCTCAACACGGATGAGATCTAGTATATTGAGTATATTCAAAATATAATATATACATGTAATACTATTAGTGTACTACTACTGTACTAGTGTTAGCCCTGACAGTAAGTAATCCAATTTGGGGCGAAGTACCGATCACGTGACATGTAGCTAAGTGCACACACTCGATACCCGTTAGATATTCGATTGCAAATGTGAGTAAATATGCTGATAAAAGTTATGGAATTGTCTTCTGCACTTGCTGCCATCAATTCGAGAATACTGCAGACTTATGGGACTTCCTGTAGGCAATGCAAAAATAAAAAGAAATTGCCACAGTTTAGCATACTCTATGCCTCTATGGCAATGTTTTTTTATTGTGTCAGTATAATGGGTATAATATCTGTCATAAATATTACATACTGTAGTTAGGCCTGCTGAGCCTTCATAAAAATATGATGAGAGTAAATGGAAGCAAATAAGATAAGACAAGGTCGTAGCAGGTGAAAATCCGAAAACAGCCCATCCCTCCGGGAAACAGAAAACTGACTTAGTTACACAACTATATAGAGACACGGTATGTGTTAGTAATATCATTATCTCTTTTCCACACGGCAATAAGTAAAAGAGTTCAGTATATTATCTACCTCCGAAGCTACAACGTCATAATCAAAATGTTTTTTATCTCAATGCGAAAAAAAACTCTCTTAAAGCCAAACTTTATTATCATATTCTCTGAAAACCTAACTTTATCTCACTTGGGTACTAAGCCCGCACGAAATTAATCCACGTAAAAGATTTCACCGAAATAAAAACAGTAGTATTGTAGTAACATTCTGCTACGTTCCTGTGTACGGGTGGAAATTTAGTGTGTGACGTCATACAGCCACTGGCGTATCGTGACGTCACGGGGACTATCGATCGACCTTGGCAGCGCAGGGACGACACCTCCATCTTGGAAAAGCTTACAGTTACTGCGAAAGATGTATTTACAACAAAGTAGGAAGTTCGTGTGGGCAAGCATTGATAGCAGACTCATGACAGTTTCCCGAAAGGGTAAGCAAACTCGTTACGGATCACGATACCTCTTCCTTTATTCATTTTATGGTTGGCATTTTTTGGTCTTTTCATCAAGGCCTTTAACAAAAATTGATTGTAGGTATTTTATGTTTGAGGTTTCGCTTTCACACAGTTTACGTTGATTTAAAGATTTATGATCACGATTATGTTATTTCACAGCTGATCTGGCAACACATAAACATTAAAACAGTTAAAGCGCATTTTGTAATATATATTTTTTTGTATTACAGGTTCGATACCAATATGTACTTGACAAAAAACTGCAGTCCACTGATAATTATTGTTTTAAATCATTATCAATGTGTGTTGATGGTGTCCATCTTTAAATATTATGTGTATATAAAGCTCGCTGTACGTTAATAATCGCAGAGGATTTATCGCAAAGCTACAGTAAGTTAGAAACCAACCACCAAACTGAAACAAAATGAGTTTCAAAACAATCATCATTGAAGCCAACTTGTCTTTAAATAACCCTCCACTCAACTGTAATGGTATTCTTTAATAAACAAAGTTAAGCAGGTTGTAATTAAAAAATAAAATAACAGTACCAAAGTACCTGTGGCCCATTATTTGTGCTCAAACAAAAGCTTCGCTTACAATCGACCCCTCAGGCATATTTGCCATTGTTTCATTAAACTTTAAATACTATTTTAAACATCACTTTACATATAGTTTAAAAACAATATTGAGAAACGCAGATGTAAAAACAATGATACGTGCATAGACTAAAAACAATAATATTTGACAATGCATTACATTTTGACAGTAGACTTAACCCTTTAATGATACATCATTATCATAATGGACTTCAAACTGTCAATATTTTGAAAGACTAACATAACTTTGATTGATATATATTACGTGATCATTTTTAAAAACAAAGAATTTCGAATCATAATAATTTACTTAGATATTGTTGATGACACCACGGTTTCAAATGGTGTTCTTAATCTAAAATAGTTACTTTTAACATTGACCCTAACCGCAATATTCTGTAAAAACTGAAAACGCCTATATTACAAAAAGCTCAATGGAAAATACAAGAAATCGTACATCTTCTCATAATAGATGGCGCTGCGGTCGCCGTGGGTCGGGTCACGATATCGTGCGACCACGATCGCATTGTGGACACCAACAAACATGAACAATTTTATTACAATGGACTATACGCCGTTGACTTTCTACCTGTAATTATTGAGTTTTTTAATAATTGTCTACTGGTGATCCAAGCTTTGTTCATGGAAAAAGATGAGGAACTTTATAACAAAGATTCACAGTATGACCGCCAAATATAATCTGTTTTGTGTTAGTACAAACGGATTATGGTTAATCAATATAATAAATGTAACTATGACGTTCATAAGTTTTGGATTGTGACCTATGTTTAAATATGGGTTATTGATATGACATTGTAGTAATTAAGATATTATATAATTATTTGTAAACATAATACTATGAAAACAACAATATTGTTGTGGTATGACGTATCCACTAGGCGCCACCAAAGCGGTCTAGTAATAGAGTTTATAATTTCGCTTACTTTACAAAAGCAACAACGTAAATATAAGCAATGAGAACCTCATTGTTTAAACAATGTATATAAAATTCCCTTCAATAATGCCTTCGTGGAATATTTGCATATGTATCAAAAACAAACACTTCAAATATCAGCACTTGAATTGCACTGTGTGTGAAATATTTGTTCTGCGTGTGCAATTTCAGCCACTACGATTGTATAAAGTGTACTCTGAAAAAAGAACAAGCCATACATTCAAGCCGAAGGGCAAACCTACAAAGTTGCAAATATTAATATTGTTATTGTTTCTCGTGGTATAATTTAGGGATGTGTTAAAACAGGACAATTTGCCATTGTTATTTCGCTTGATTAAAACAATTTTATTCATTTCGGATCAGAAGTGTTTTTCTAAACGTTAAACCTATTTAACGTTACTTTTCGATATATCCATTAGAACTTTAAAACGTGCTTAAAATGTCAGTTTTGCCCTTTTGTACCTACCTGCAATTCTTGAATCGACTATTCTAGGAAACTAGGCAGGTAAATAAAAAATATAGCTTTTATTGAAAGGTAGTAAAGTTTACAATCGTAAATCATAGAGTTCATTCCCATTGTCACAGCTTTTTTTGTGTTCAGAAGCGATTCCAAGGAAGGTAGTATTTATTGAACTCACAAAAAGGATTCCAATGTTAATCGGTTTTTGTAACGTACCGTCAAAGAAACCGCCAAGTTTTTTGCTTAGAATGGAATGCTATAATTTATTGGCGATGAGAAATTCATTTTATGAATGAATCGTAATTATAATGTTATAATTATAATTAAAATTGTAAATATCTTTTTTCTGAACTTAAATTCTGTTCCTGGTAACATTTAAAGAGGAATTTAGATTAAGAAATATATAATTAGATATTTTAAGCTGACTTTATGGTCTAAAAAAACTGATTATAATAATACCGTTTTCAACACGCATTTAAATACCGTTTATCCGTTAGCGATAAAAATACGACTAATCAAGTACCTATATATATTTTGGGACAAGGCAGGTCAGGCCAGGTTGTAAATTAATAACCAGTTGCAGTTTAAATGTAAATATTTTGCATTACTGTACCGATATTTGTTGGCCAAAATGGTGCTGCGGGCTACAATAGCCAACTTATAATCAAGTCATATCAATAAATTGAAAGCCATGCCCACTTGTTGCTTAAAATTAATTATTATTGAACCTTAAACAATTTGTGTAATAAATTTGCCAACAGTGCATATCAATGTTACGAATGAACAAGTTCAAGTATTGTTTTGCACAAATATGAAGTTTCTAATGCATGACTTCAAATAAAGTTGACGCGCCTCTTTGCAAGCGTTTTAACGAATGACCTCTGTATTCACAGTTAGGAATCGGATGACCTAAGGTCTAATCAACTGCCAGCATTTTAAATTGTGAATAATGACTAGATATCTGACCAATACCAAAAGCTATAGTCAAGAATTTTGAAACCTTCTAACGCTGTTTAATAATATGATGTGACTAAGACCTACCAATGTTAGAGACTATTTTGAAGGTGCTGATTTCCCGTATTAAATGTCAAAAATGCACATGACAACTAATTTCTCTGCTAACTAAATAACCTATATTTTATTTAATAACGAATATATACTAAAATACATTTCTTTTTATAGGCACCGTAATATTACAAGTTGATTAACATAAAAAATCAATAACATTGCGCCTAAACCAAAGTCTCTACGATTGGTAGCCATTATAATGCTAACGCTTCCTCTAATAGAAAGATAAAGCTATGATAGATGCTTGCAACCAAGACTTGTCACGCGAGAATATATGTAAATAACGGTCACTAAAGGAACTAACAATTAGTTGCAGTTTTATCACATTCCATCGTCAAATTTGAGGCCATATTATGGTCATCTGCGTTATACCTATAAATAACGAAATAAACTGGTTATAAGCAGAAAAATGTAGTCCACACAGTACAAACTACGGCTAATAAAATAGAAAACGTTGCATTACAGTTATACGATCGTATAATACATTATTCTACTACTAATATAACAATGTTCCGGTTATTTTTGGTGTCAATCGAAGGGACTTACTAACCCACTGTCGCCATCTAAGGGTTAACTTTTGTTCATGATGTCAAATATTTCATAAATTCTATAATATGTTACTTTAGATTTTATTTAAGAGCTGTACTTTTATAGGCTTTCATTTAACTTTATACAATCATAACATTTCTTAAAAATTCATGTCAAGAATTTATGTCAGTTTGTCTAGTAAAGTTTTATTATAATTTGTTATATGATGTCTCACAAATAAATACATTAAATTTGACATTGTGAATGAGTCATCGGTGCCATCGCCGACATCGGAAGAGCGACCGTGTACTTTCAAAATATTACTTCACATTCACACCGTCCAACTTTTGTCTATAGATTTACATGGCGGAACAGGACCGACAGAACAATTACAAACTGTACTGCAAAGAAAAATTGGACACAATCACCGTCGGCAACCAGTATTAATTGCAACAGTTCAACAAACCTAACAGAACTGCGATATCTATGTAATTTCTCTGACACGCAATCTCTCGGGTGTTAGATACCTTGTACCTTCCGGGACCGAGACCCGTTTCCCACGGGGGGTGAAACCTCTCGTCTTTGACAGAACAATACCAGCGCATGAATATCGTTCAGCAAAAACTAACGACGCACGTACTCCAGACGAACAGCGGTGATCAACTATTGATGAGCAGTTATACCGTATTTTACAAACACCAACTTACATTTTTTCTGTTCTTTTTCTTAATTTATTGGTGGTATGAAGGATCAGGATTAAAATGTAGAACAAAAAACGCTATCATTTGTCGTGTTCGGATACATTGCTTCAGTCGAAACTTTGGCGCATATACACCCTGTTTAAGTCAATGATGAGTCTATAGGTATTATATTATTGTTCTGGATTTTTAAGTGTAGGTACATACCTACACTTAAAAATGCAGAACAATAATAGGACATACTTTGCATGAAGTGCTCAGCAACGATTATTTATTACAAACGAGTTTACATTGTTCATTTAGTTTTAGTTTTAAGTTAGGTGTGATAAATTAAATTCTTAAATAGTTTGAAATCAATATTGATTTGTTATAAAATATTTATCTAATGCCACATTTGTGTTGAAAGTAAACATTAAAAAGGTAAAAACCAAATAGTATCATAATCGTTTCATTTTATCGGTCGAAAGTTATAATATTAATTGTATTTATTATTACCGTTATATAATGTAAAATGTTACCTCGTTTACGTGCATCGCAGTACTCGGAATACTTAACACAATTAACATAATGACTGACCTAATTCGCAAAGTTATGTAAGTATAAACACGAATAATTCGGCGAAATTTTTATATGAAAAGTTTTGTGATTATAAGAAATCTTATTGTCGTGATGCGATACCGCATTGAAGCGTTGCGGTCAACGCAGTATTTGTGGTAAAAGTTTGAGCGCCGCTGTCCCATATTACTATGTCAATGAAATGCTACATTACTGTTTTGTATCGCATGCGTAAACGCCGCCTCGCGTCTCGATTCATGTTATTCACTTTATTGACTAAATAATTATATCCGGAAGCAGATAAACTGTAAAATATAATGTAGCTATGCATCACTTTCATAAAGTCGTTAATCATTTACTTAGAATAGATTTTATTAATAAATAATGTCTGATCTAAAAATAATCTCTCTCTATTATAGCCGGTTTTATATGTAATGAAATCATGTACTCAAATTCAAACATTATATTAACATAACATAATAATTTGTATCATTTTGTCACGTCAAAATTAAATAATAATAGAATTAAGTAGATGGGAAATAACTCATTGAAGAAGAAAGAGAGTTCAAGGAGTAATTTGTATTCAAAGTACAATTAGACACGGAACCATTTTAATATTTGTGGTAAATGTATACACTTACACAAAATTATTGTTTCGCACGGGAAGCCAGTCGTCAACATTCTAAATGTATAATTTAGAAACATCTGATATACCGAAGATCAATATTGACATATATTACTATCTCCAACTCTGCCTATCCTTTCGTAAATATACAAGCTAGATACCATGCAGTCTATACTATAATTATAAAGAGGAAAGATTTGATTTCTTGTTAGTTTGTTTCTAAGGATTTAACTCAAAAACTAGTCAACCGATTTAAAAAATTCTTTCACCATTGGAAAGCTATATTATCACCGAATAACATAGGCCATATTTTATTTACAAAAAAGTATTGTTACTAACATAACCTTACCTAACATAACATGTAGCTTTACGCGAGCGAAGCCGCGTGCAAAAGCTAGTGAAATATATTTCGTCTTTCAGTAATATTATTCTACACAAAGTATGAAGTTTGACCGCTAAACCCCTAAAATAAAAACTATTTGTTTCTATAATACGTCAGTGACAAGAGTGTAATTGAAACTGTCATCTAGTCAGCACTTAGACTCACGATATTAACTCTAACCTTGAATGTACCGTTTGTTAAGCAAAAACTATAATTTTTTTCGTCTACATTATACAACTAATCGGGTTAGTGATTCAGCTAATTTAGGCTTCTCACGTAGGAATTTGATATAAAAAGCTAGAACTGGACCTGATTTTCTTTGTACATGAACAAGCAATTTGTTCAGGTACGTAGTTTAATTAAATTAAAAATGTATATCGGTGAAGTAGTCTACCTAAAGATACCAAATACGTCACAGAGCATCAACGCTGGATATGCCGATGGGTAAAACAGAGGTGTGCCAAAAATTTTGGTGTGATGCATCTATTTGGCAAAGTAAAAAGTTACTAAAAGCATATCAATTCCTCAGTCAACACTTTTTGCAACCTATTCTTCCCACAAGATCAAATGACATCGTTATGAATGGGGTGTGGTATGCTTAAAAGTGGGTAAAAATGGACTGACGACATACAATCAGTCAAGTTAGGTCATGAAATAATATATGACGTTAAAATTCATTAACAATTGCCAATATTAAGCAAATCAAAGGCATTATGAAAGTAAATTTTAGAATAGCAAAAGCCAACGAATTTTCTACAAGGAGGAAATATGCAGTAATGAAAATGCCGCCACATTCCGTCATAATTTTCCTACTAAGTTATTCTAATGGTACCACACTCATTTAAATAAACTGCAGTGCAGAAAAACACATACGGCATGCATCAACAAAACATGTCTCAAGGCTGTTAGGAACCAAATTCAAACAATACACTACTAATAGGTACCAATTCTATACCAGAATATTCTTAAAACAACAATAATTAATACCTTAACCTACAAAGAAAATACGTCATAATTAATTTTACGTCCGAATATTGATTACCAATATTGTGCAACACTGATTAATCTTCGGTAGCCACTTAGAGAACACAGAGTTAATTCACGAAGTAACCCTCAAACGCATAATTTATTTGGAATCGCGTAAATTAGCCTTGTCACTAGTCTTTTGCGAAAATGGGTCGGTAATAAATAGTCTAATGGAGGCATATGTATGCAAAATGGTTATATTGCAAGACAATAGTTACGAGGAGCGTTGTCGCCTATGATTGGTGTCGGCTGCCTGAGTGGTCTAGATACATGGAAATTGTCACACGACACCTACCAATCACTGGAACCAACTATTTGTGTTAAAGCATATTGAAATATTAGACGCCGTACCTATATCAGATTTGTACTCGATTTCGTTTGGCTTTGATTAAGCTTTAGTATTTAATAGTTTTGGTTAGTTACTAAGGTTGATATATTAACAGCAAGTAATATATATACTGGCAATTCGTTGTTGATAGGTCGATAGCAAAATAGGTCTTTAGGCATGAAAGTCAAAAAATATCAGATTTTTCATATTATTAATTACTATCTAATTGATCTCGAAACTAATGAATGAAATTACTAAAAGTTTGACACTAAGTTACTTACAGCTTACTTCTTGCATTTAAGGAATTACTTATATTTAAGGAATCATTTCTACGATAATCTGACTTTTAATATAAGCGCAGTCTTACGCAAATTTTGATAAACTTTCTTATCTCTCTATCTAAGTATTTTACCTAAAATAATTCTTAGACAACAGTTTCAAGGATGTTAGTAACGCATATTGCAATCTAGTTATTAATTCACCCAGAATGGTCAAAGTGCATGCCGAGAACAGGTCTGAATATGAACCATCAACCTTTCAACCAGACCCCTGTCTTTTATTCCGCGAACATGACATTGTCGTGAGCGTATTTTTTTACGTTTGCCATCTAAGTTCAAAGATATGTACAGTTATTCTTATGTAGTGAGTGATGACCAACATTTCTTCCACGCTATGATGTTAGTCGGCAGAACAAAGGCGCTAGGATTACTATCTTAAACCAGTCACAAAAGTAAATGAAACAAGTTATGTTAAGACTTAGCGTAAATATTGCGGAGACTGCATATGAGTAACGACGGCAAATATAGAGATTGCAAGAACTGCATGGTGACTGCAAGAGAGTTGCGTAAGTATCTAGTTTAGTAGCTCGTCCTATGATACACGAAGGGTAGATACTGTCCTACAAATATAATTCAGAACCAGTAAGCCTACATCTACAGAGGTAGTACCTTTACTACTGGATATATTGACTTATCCAACAATAGTCATAGAGGCTCACGTCTGTAGTAATTTGTATTCAGCCTCATAATATAGGCATTTGACAAACAAAATGTAAGCACACTAATCTTCTTTAAGAATGATGAGATAAGTTCTAGTCAAGGTAAATAGGGCAAAAAACTCCAGAATTGGTAAATAAAGTAGTCATAACAACGTAGCGTAATAGGAACAGAGCAGTTCCTCCAAATAATGTGAATATAAACATGAATCGTGAGAAACGTTCATAAAAGTGAGGAATATTGTATGAGAGGACTCGAGGATCGATACAGTTGAATATTGTATGTATGTAGTAGTTACTGCCCGACTTCCTTGCGTAATTTTGTAAAAAGATATGGCATGGACACGCATACAATGTGTTCATTATGCAAACGAAAATACACATAGATGTTCTTATATTTAGAATAGAAGCAAATCGATTATGGAATTGAAAATACGAAACCATCAGCGTAAAAACGGTTAAACTGTCAGAGCCCTTCATTTTAACGGCCACCCGTCAACTGCCAGGCATAGGACATTAAGAACCCCTCGATGTGGAAAGACCTATGACTGGGCGGTTCGGCTATTGGTTATACGAAATAAAAGCGCAAGCCACATAAGCATCATATCAATGAATAACCAAAGTGAATGAATCTTCAACACAAACACAAAGATTGTTTAACTAGACAATAAACTTTGCTCATGCATGTCATACTTATTACTTAGAACAGAGTAAACAATTTCAAAATCTATATTTATTTACAAGGTAGAACACACATTGCGTTTTCTGTTCATTCACAGAGATAACAGAGGAACATTATGCTTAAGGCAACGCACCATCGTGAAACATGAATGAATTCTCCACATTTAAATAGAAATGCTACACTAAACACTGTAAGTACTTATAAATTTTCTTGTTGACTATAAAAATAGATGAATGCATCGATATGGTGAGGAATGTGCAGATATAATCTATGGCGATTTTATAGACTGTAATGGTATCTCTACTCGTCCAGAGGAATAACTATCTATTTGCATGACACAATGTAAGAAATAATACTGACTATCTGTCTGCCAGGGAAGATTAATCATTTAATTTTGATGTACCTAAAGTAAAAAATATTTTATTGTATATATATATATAACATTTGGTTATATCACATCCTTATAAAAGTGGTGATAAATCCAGCAAAAACAATGCTATTTATGTGCGATTCATATTATCACATAATGCTGTTAGTGAACTTGATGATAAGTTATTTCGCAATCATAATTAGGTACAGATTTTGTATATATTGTAGGTACTTATTAATTAATCAATTTCAGCAATTAATATCGCTGATGCAATGTTACTGATAAGACAAGGTCGTTAGCAATGTGCAAAAGATTTCCCAGGTACATTTTCGTAGCTATCAAAACGTGAATAAGTACCTAGCTGATAATATTGCCTGCTCCTATACAGGGCCATACATCAACCAGCAGTCGATGTTTTTATTACACGAATAAAATAGACTCAACAATGTTATCGCCTATTTTATTTCTGTGATAAAGCTTCTTCATTGACGAGTTCGATAACCAACTTTAGGTTGTTATGATATTAGATTTTTGCAGTTGAGCTAAACAGGATAAGACTAGTTTGTTATAGAGTCATGGATATCGGAAGTGATGACTTACCTCCTGGATGCAACAGCGTGCTGGGGTGTACGCTGCCGTCTTTATGCAGCAGCACATGGCGCGGTTCGGTCACTAAGTAACAGGTGGGCCCGTCGGTCAAGCACTTCTGGAAGCAGCGCGCGGCCTGGTAGAAGAGCGCCCACGCGTGCTCCTCGCTGATCGTAGAGTTGAACGCCTGCAGGATCTGCTGCAGCGTGATGCAGTCGGCGGCGTCCAGCGTGAAATCCGCGCCGCCGCCGCACACGCCCTCCTTGCGCATCATCGCGCCTAGTCCGGGCACCCACCATCCATCCCCTGGACCAGTTCACAACACAACCACTGCGATGGACACCGATCGATCGTACACAATTCACCAGTTGAATACCCGAATCAGAACCGTACCACTGAACATTTTAGACCAATAATATTTTTCTACATAATACGAATGCGTGTTATTGTCACCGTGCTCTCCCCCGAAACGTCACTGTCACTTTTGTTGGCAAGTGGGTGGCGTGAATATTTTTCGTAATGTTTTGGTGCGTCGCGATCGCGTTCGCGCGTGCGCGCTCGGGCTTCCAGCGACACGTGACACGTACGTTAGCGTCGACGGCTCGGCGCGAACTGGCGGCGCCGGCCGCCGGCAGCGCTCAGCCTCCTCCGCGATAACATGCGCCCTACCCCGGAACCACTTCCTACTTCCCTCGAATTTTCATCGGACCCTTTACTGTCATTTACATAATTGGACCACATATTGTGTAATAGGTCACACTAATAAAATAATTATCGCAGTTGGTAAATTAGTCCACACGTAGATAAGATAGGCGCGGGATGGTTTATCAATAAGAAACTAACTCAGCCGGTGGCCGGCAATAAAACAACAATATCTCAGTCCAATTTATTTTATTTGAGTATGCTATAAATATCAGTAGCTACACGTTATTAAATTCATCTATATTCGTTACGCGTATCTAATTAATCATAACTTTTATAATAACATTAATTAATAACTAATACACAAACAACTTTTATTAAAATGTATGAAAATGTATAAGTATCGTATGTATACAAAGACAAACATGAACAATTTAGCTGCATTTACAATTTCAATATTGACATACAGAATGGACCATTACGACATGGCTGATCATTATCACCTAGAGCAGCCGCAGCCATAACGCACAAAAGCAAACATGGAACATATCACTTTGTCGGCAGTATACAATCGCATATGAAATAAAAGTACATTTTAAAACTTATTAAATAATATTAAATAGTAGGAATGTAGCTAAATTAATATTCATATAATAGCTAAATAATTTAATGTTCTATCAGGCTATGAATAATGAGCTTGCGTTTTAATAAGTACCTATTTGCGAACAAGTGTTTGATGGTATACTTAATTTTGCAAACAGTCCTTTCTAGACAGACAAGATTCCGTGTAAAGATCTATGGGTCAGCGCCAACGGACGGAGTGGCGGCGAAGAGACTAATTCAGTAACAATTTAAATTCAACCTAAAATGCTTCAGATTACGACTGTATTTGGTAGCAACGAAATAAAATGACCGCGCTTTGAGTCGCTCGCCGTCATTTTATTTCGTTGTTCCAAATACAGTCTTATTCTGAAGCATTTTAGGTTGAATTTAAATTGTTACTGAATTAATCTCTTCGCCGCCACTCCGTCCGTCGGCGCTGACCCTATAGGTATAGAAACAACATTAAAAATTATCCTATTTTACGAATTTACTGTGATTTATTTTGTTCTACGTTTTTATTTACACTTATTTAAACGTTTGATCTCCGCGGGCTTATAAGATGGAATATTAGATATAACATCAATTAAACCACATTATAGATCCGTAAAAGTAGATTAATTTTCAATGTGTAACGAACAAATATTGTGACAAGACCAAGTTAATTGTTTAACATTAGACACTACAAAATTACATAATAAATTATTTTCATGGATATTGTTACATAGTACGGAGCAAAATGTGACATAAAATACACATAATCGTTGAATAATACTAGCAATTCAAAAAATGCAAAATCTTAAATACAAACAATTACGATAATTTTAAGTGTTGTGTTATAATTTATAATTATTATATATTTATAATACAATACATAATCAGTTCTTTATATAACTATCTAATTTTATATAATCTTTCCCAATATCATTCACTTACGATTCATCAAAAACTTTTTTAGGCCTGTTATACACTGTTCAGTAAAAACTGCACAGGTAAAACAAGGCTATATATTTTGTTGTTCATCACTCTACATAGCGTTAGTCGTCGATAGGAAAATTATAAATGTTTAGAGATGATTAAAGATTTACAATACTGTATACATGGGTTTGTTGGTAGGATGAACAGTGAGATCAACACAATTTTGATTCGTGACGTCAGAGTCTGTAGAACGTATTAGTCTCTTTCTTTGGAAAAATAGAGATTTTGATGATGACATGATTTCAAATTTAATGTGACAAGTCGCCATATGCATTGTCCTAAAAGTTATATAGAAGAAATGAAATGTTCCTTTTTCTGGGGTGTATAGGAGCAAAGTATACAAATATTTCGTTTTAGCACAAACCAAAATAAATGTAAACAAACTATTTTTGGACTTATAATTGGACTTAATAAACATTTATCAACTGAATTGTCCATGACAAAACAAGCGCGGATTGCTCACAAGCATTCCAAAAAAAGACATTGACCGAACAAAATATAAATTGTTTTTACCTACCTAATAATAATTGTCGATGCATGTCGTGATGCTACAAATATAAAAAGCATTTTTATTTCATTTATATGGAATGATGGCATATGGAAGACCAAGGCGAAAGTTTTTAACTAGATTCTCTTAATCTGTCCTTTCTCCAGAAAAATATAAACTTTCCAGAAAATTCAGGTTACAAGTACCCTCAACCGTATCGCGATAGATGTGACGTAATCGTATGCGATAACATATCAAATAAAAATCCTTTGTCCCTCTGCTTATCCTCCGTGAAGTAAGTGGGAGTCTATAAATGACTAATGTCCTTGCATAGTGACAAAATATCTTCGAGAACCATATTTAACCACTATCGGTATATCAGTATTGAGTAAAAGATTACTAAAAGATATATTTTATCTTTCACTAATCTTTTAAATCATGTTTCTTTATATTTATGGAGTGATGCGATGCAATGCAATGCAATACGCTCAATCACATTTCAGTCATGCTATCAGTAATCCAAAGATATTATAGAAAATCTTTTGATTTTGTTATCACTTATGCTTTACGATAGCGGACAAAAGATTCTAGAACAAAATGATATACATGCATATACTTAGTAAATTTTCTTACATGATTTATTTATTAAACAAATATAGCATACTCGTACCTCGCGACAATATATAGAGAGGCATATTTTTATATTGTCTTTCTTATGTTTCTCATCTCTTTTTATTAGAGAAATAATAAAATGTGAAAACAGTAACTAAATGATTTTATAATTAATAAAAAACGTATTGTGTCCGACCTCCGGTGTGACGCTGACACCCAATAGATTAATTATTTGTTCACCAAGTAAGAAAAAATATAGTATACACAATTATATTCACGTCTGATTCTTTAAAGGGCAGACTACTGCTGGACTCACTGCTGGCTTTTCACTGGCATCAATTCTAGCACCTCTCTCTTGCTTCCTTCTCCGTAATTACATTCTACATGCCCGTTCATCGGTTTAGAGTACTTTTAACCTAAATGAAAATAATGTCTATGCAAATGTATATTGAAGTGGTTATAAATGGCTACTGTGTATATTAATCGGCGTACGACCTCAAGAGCATATAGTAAGTAATTGAAGGAGATAACATTCATAATGTTCCACGTGCAGTAATATTACAGTAATTCATACATTTAGAAGTCAGGTAGCGTAGCAGTTCCTTGTAGTTGTTCTGTGTCTAGATATTGTGTTTCCAAAGAAGACTACAAAGCGGATATTGGTTATGTAAAGTCCTTAAGCTTGTATAATCTCTAATTCACTAATATCATTGTAATAAATAATCATCCTTTCATTGCTTTTATTCCTCAAGTGTCGCATATTTATTATTTACTGTATGTTTAACCTCGTACACTCGTACCTAGTACTCGTAAACTTCATAAATAATTAAATTTGTAAACAAAAATAAAAGTACGTGTATGCACATGTGAAATAAAAAATTAACTCAACATTTTAGCCAGTACCTAAATGGAGAAAGCAACTTCACCAAATCACGGCAATAAAATTAGAATGTTTTATACCTTTACAAAGCCAAGATATTAGAAAAAGAAAATATATTGGATTTAAGGTTTATTACTTAAGCAAACGTTCTCCTGTGCCCACAACTAGGTACTTAAAATATACGGTAACACTACCCATCATAGTAATTTGCGTACACAGGCCAGTGAAACATTGTCACATCACATATCTATTTGCATAAACAATAGCAATCGTCAAATAAAAACTATCACAAGACAACTTCATAATTTAGCTTACAAAAACAAAATGCGACACATCTATCGACCATCATATCTACAACCAGTGACGTCACGAACACTATGACGTCATTAAATACATTCTTAACTGGTGTAACCTCACTTTTTCTTCAAGCTCCACAGTGGGTCTAAGAAGTTGAGTGGGTCTTTCATGTCTCCACTCTTTAAGCCAGGCAGTTGTTTCATCTCCTCGAAGGATTCGCGGGAGAATTTGTTGAGTTTCTGCTGTGATTGTACTGGGGTCGGGGTTAGGTTGGATGTTGGGGTCACTGGTGGAAGGACCGCTGCCCCGGATGGCATGGAGACAGCTTCACCGTTGAACATTGTTGTACCTTTAAAAGTGAAAATATGGTCAAAAACGCGGCCAACAATAACACGATGCTTATTCTACGTATGTATATGAATATTTTATATATTATATATGTAACCGCAAACTGTTAATTACTCATCTTCGACGCGTTAGGAAGCCTGCGGTCATGATTAATAACCCTGATTAAGTTTAAAACTAGTTTGACGAGAGAGTTTAATGCTTCAACATTAGTTTATACAATAAACAAGCATGATACAAAAACCCTGTTTTGATTTTAACGAAATGCATCCACAGAATCATTATATGATATGGTCAGATACATATTAATTGCTTTAAACAAACAAAGAGACGTAGAAAAATAAACTTATAAAATTTATTCACGACTAGATTTTGCCCGCGGTTTTGTTCGCACAAATGTAGGTTAGCTTAGATTTGTAACAGTACGTTTTTCTGGATGAAAGGTACCCTATGTCCTTTTCTGTTCCCCTGACAGCGTGTATGCGACATATCATGATGGTCGGTCGAGTAGTTAAGGCGTGAAAGCGTAACAAACAAACAAACTCACATTCGCATTTATAATATTAGGTAGGATACACGTTTACGTCATATGTTGTTTTAAAGGGAATTGGAAGAGAATAATGTATTCTATAAAACGGTTGGGTTCATTTCATTATATTATTTAAACTTGTCCAACTAGTGTCAAATTTAACTGGGGTTATCTATACTAATATTATAAAGCTGAAGAGGTTATTTGTTTGTTTGTTTGAACGCGCTAATCTCTGGAACTACTGGTTCGATTTGAGAAGTTCTTTTAGTGTTGGATAGCCTATTTATCGAGGAAGGCTATAGACTATATAACATCACGCTACGACCCACGGGGGCGGCGCAGTAACGATAATCGCGGGTGAAACCGCGGGAACATCTAGTTAATTAATATGTTGCAATTTATTATCTCTAATGAACTGACTCACCGGAACAAAGTACTCCTTGCACGTAGAATAGTGCAGTTCGGTACGCGTCGGCTAAATACTTCGTATCTTCCAGCACATTACTTCTGAGTGTGTACAGGTTTACACATCCTGCGTCAAGCATATCTGCAAGAAAAGGTTCATGTTAAAATAAGCCTTGTGTACGCAGCTCGAGATTATATAAGACTCATCTTATGGAATTTCTTGCAAGATCATAGTACATTTTATTAGAGAGGAGAAATTTGTATTATTTCATTTCGAAAACTTGCAAGAAGGACTTCGTGGTATATTATATATAAATATGCTCTTATAGTCAAGTTAAGACCATCTTTATAATAATACCACATAGATCCAATCTTGTATATACCGCGAGGGGATAGGTAGAAACGTAGTACGCCCATTTTATTTTAAAATCCACGTAACAAAAGCAAGTCTATAGCAGCCTACCAGGCACATTGCAAACTCCGCGCTACTGGGAATACCCTCACAGAACAACCAAGGCTTCACTATAAACATAAGCGTATTTATGCCTCGGTACTAACGATATGTAGTTGCACTCACCACAGAGAGCCAGCTGTCCAGCACGCACTTGACACACGAGCATAGTAAGCAGCGCCAGTACAGCACTGCGCCCGCCGCCCGCGCCGCAATGTATCCACGCACCGCTCAGCTGGTTGCTCAGTTTGTTGTCATACGTCTGGCTCAGGATCTTGTCAGCTAGCAGCACCAGAGGGGAGCACACAATCCTGTTGACAGGCACATCGTTAGAGCATGGTAAAGACGGATCTTTAGATCTTTCCGCAACCCATTTAAGTCTTGGATTTATATCAAATCTTTTCTCAAAGGGTTAACAGCGCTCGCTGAGAAGGTTAACAGCGATAACTACAATATTAACAAATGACACAGATTCGCCAAAGTTACTTTTTGAGAACTTCACTTAAGTATAACCTTAAAGATATTGAAGATGTACTTTGTGTCCCTTGTATGTTTGTAAAACACCCGGCGACACAGGAATTATTCCAAGAGCTGGAGATGTCTTTAAAAGAAAGTATGTATAAAAATAATAAGTCATTGAGTGGATACTATTGGACTTCTTCTTCTCCTTAGCCTTTATTATCCCCAAGTCACTTGGGGTCGGCTTTCTAATCTAACCGGATTTGCCTGGATATCGGTTTTTACACGGAGCGACTGCCATATGAACTTCGCAACCCGAAGGCTAACGATACCCTAAAGCTAGACCAGTGTCAAGATATTAGAGGGCACTGACTTCCGAATAACGACTACCTTAGATGTTCATGGCAACCGAGACCGACGGCTTAACGTGCTCTCCGAGGCACGGATCAGGCGATAATTGGCAATCAATACGCACATAATTTCGAAAAGTCATATAACTTCCGAAAGTCAGAGGTGCGCGGGTTCGAACCCGAGAACCTCTGCATTGCAGTCTGTTGGTCTCCCCACTGAGCTACCGCTCTGTGTGAGTGGATACTATAGGACTGCCATGCAGAATTTACGGGATGCATAAGATATATTAAGGCTGTCAAACCACACAAGCCAACGGGATTGACTAGCTTAAACATCCCATACGAGGTAAAAAAAGGTCCGCGCCTAGCATTTGTAGAGTTACTAAACCGAAATATAGATGAGCAATGCGTATAATAGCATTCGAAAGCTTTTCGAATATAATCGTACGCAACGCGATACTTGTCCGTATAGTCAAGGACGACACACATTGTTATGAGTTATGTCGTCAACACATCCTAGTAATAATTTAAACCATGGGGTTAATGAGTAATGACCAAAAAAAGACATAGATAAGTTACGTCTCTATAGATGGATTGGCTACTGATACAGCACCCATTCTCAACACCGACTTCCACTCCAAAAACTCATACATAAGTAAACAAAGTTTCTCCTATCAAGAACGAGAAAAAGGGCGTACAAATTAACATTGCGTGTGAAAACTAAAGATAGAAAGCATACAAAAACTGACATACAAAACGTTACCATAAAACAAAATAATTGTAACTAATCAATAACCATACAATTTTGCATGATAGTATGAACGCTTGGTATAAGCAATTACAGTAGCAGCTAATAAAAGTGCAATTTACTCGTAGCAAGGGCTTCTGCACACGCAATGTCAGCACACAGGTCAATCGTTGGCTATTATAGTTTTATGTAAAGCCAGTAAGGTTCAAAATAGCACGCCATTTAAGTAATAAGCCCTCACCACATAGATAGCGGAGGCGGAGCGGTAGCGGTGGCGGATTTTTGTATTGTTCGAATTAGTAAGATTACACACATGATGGCTCCGTATCGTGTGTATAATCCCTACTTCCTTACTAATATTATAAATGCGAATGTGAGCTTGTCTGTTTGTTACGCTTTTATGATTCAACTACTCGACCACTGAATCTGAAATTTCGCATACACCTTGTCAGGGATACAGAAAAGTACAACGGATTTTAATAATTCTTTCACTATTAGAAAGCTATATTATCATCACCAAGTAACATTTTTTTTAAAGTACTGCTCATACCACAACCTTTCCAACTTTTACGCGAGCGAAACCGCGGGCAAAAGCTAGTGTTTTATAAAAATGCCACCAGTACCGCTACGCCACTGGTTCCGCTACGCCACCGGTACCGCTACGTCTCCGCCGTCTGTGTGTGATGGACTTTAAGGTGGTAGATTTATAGTTAGTTGATGGCAAATGAAGGCTCATCGATCGAACTTGATTGTTTTCTACGAATTGGTGTCATGAAGGTCGTCGGTACTTCTGATTAAATTACAGGCTGTTAGTGACACTCCTCAGCATGGCGTCATACTTTCATTTACAATGAGTTAAATATAACATGGTGTGACGGTTTTAAATTAATTTGTGTAGTGTATGTTATTCCCAAAGGCTTGCGATTTTGTGAGTTTTAGGTACTGTGTACTAGAGTCAAAGTTATTGCGATATTAGCGATACGTGCAAAGGATTTTGCTCAAACTAAGGCAGCTAAACAGAGTAACTACATCAGCTCTATAGATGATGGAATGCAAAGAAATTTATTTCAGCGGTGAAGTATTCAGACTCCTTAAAAAAAACGCTGTACTGTCAGCAGTGGGTACAGTAAAGGTTCGACAAGAACAGGTCTCTCACCATCTCCAAGAATATTGGAATCCTTGGCCTCGAAATCTCAAGTGATGTACAGTACCGCAGTCATTTAGAGAGCAAGGTCAAGCTGGCTTCCAAAAAGCTTGGTGTGCTCAATAGAGCTAAGCGGTACTCTACTGCGGGGCAAAGACTGCTTCAATATAAGTCGCAAGTCCGAGCTCACATGGAGTACTGCAGTCATCTTTGGGCAGGAGCACCAAAATACCAGCTTGCTCCTTTTGACACGGCACAGAGACGAGGCTTGAGAATTGTCGATGAGCCCAAACTCACAGACGGTATTAAACCACTAAGTCTTAGAAGGGACTTTGCCTCCCTTTGTGTGTTCTACCGCTTATATAATGGATAGTGTTCTTTGAGTTGAATGAGATGATGCCCTCAGCTACTTTCTATCATCGCACCGCTCGCCATCGGATTTTATCCTCACACCTTACAACCTAATTGGTGCCCCAAGCGGTTCCAAAGGAATTATCTCCCGCGGACTCTCAAAAAGGGCGTTCAAAGGTTTTTATAAGGTCGGCAACGCGCAAGTGATATCTCTGGTGTTGCAGGCGTCCATAGGCTACGGTGAACACTGACCATCAGGTGGGTAGTATGATTGTTTGCCACTTTAGAAATATAAAAAAATCATGCGAGCACTACCTCTGGTGTTGCAATGCTAGGTTAACGATTACCATTATACATATTCCTAGTTATGTGGTGTTTACAAATTAGCCTATAATATCATTGGCTGTAATTTAGCACTCTAAAGAAAATAAGAATTGATCGTGGTGTATACGTAGAACATTAAGACGTTATTTACATGGCTTATTTTAGATTGACCATCATGCTAACAAATTGTGATAATCGTTTCAACCGTTTTATCCGTTAAATGGCATTTTACCGAACAAACAAAGAGCTAACGAAAAATTCCAAGGACATTTTAGGTTCAAACACTTCTTAATAGTCGACCCCAATCCATTTACAGGAATATTTTTAACGTACACACACTACCTCGTTATTTTTATAATAATATAGATAATATCAGCTAGGAGATTATAATATCATTGCACCAATGATTGTAATTATTGAACTTTGTGTACCTTAATTTTTTTGCCTAAACATACAAACAAAATATACTCACTTAGCAGGGAAAACGTTAATCTGATAATGCGTCACGTTGACCACTGTCTTCCCATGGGCCACGGTCAGCTGACGTTCCGTCCAGTGCACAGTACAAGTCACCTCGTCTAAGAACACCTTCAGGCCGTCAGAGAATTCTAGCGACGTGCCTTTGGCTGTTGGCCAGTATGTCTTGCCTTGCATCTATATGGGATTGAAGAGTAAAACATTTTAATATCGTAGGGATTTGCTGATTATCGTAACAAGTTCAAATTCAAATTATATATAAGTATATTTAAACAACGTTTTATATTATGTTCAATGCCAACCTAAGGTTACATTTTCGATTCCCAGGACAGTAAAATTACGAATGTAGTTTATTACATGCTTTAATATGTACAAATACTATAATTGTTGGTTTGAACGCGCCTCTTTGGCACTACTAGTCATATTTAAAAAATATTTTTTAATTATATTGATGATTTATAGGCTACTTGACATCACGCTACGATTCTCAAGGACGGAGCGAACTAGCGGGGCACAACTAGTGGTTCTCTTGCGAAATGTAATTTCGATTAAAAAAAGTTATAACTTACCTCTATATCACTTAAGAGACATACGATACAACTAATTTTATTTTCTAATATCGCTTTCCAGAATATGCTGTATTCATGTTCGCTTGGATTCTTAGATAGTACTAATGGAATGCACCACGATGCTAATTGCTTAAACAAAAACATCACACAATAATTTTTTTATCTTATATAAAAATGATTTATAGCTATTACTTGCAGTATAATAGGCTAAACTAATCCATACAGTCTGCTAACGAAAATTGACGATGACATAGGTACCGACTAATTAAGCAGAGAGCCGGTACATATCTCATCCGTCACGTAGCACAAACCATCACAAGATTTATTTAGTCCATTCGTCAGCAGACCGTATGAACTAGCATTAGTAACACTGCTATTATTTTTAACATTAATAATAACTTAAAATTTAATTGTGTTTTCTCCTGCCAAACATTGCAAGGCATATTGTTTTTCATTTGTACGTAATATATACCTTATAATACGAGGCGTTGATATACGCATCAGGATCGGACTTGAGCTTTAGTCTGGAGTCATCGAAAGGCACAATTTCGCTAGCTATATTCCCCGGCGTATGCAACATCGCGATAGTCTTCGTACGAGTCATGTTTTCTTTGGTCTACAACATACAATAAGGTGTATTATTGGCAGTAGCCGACAAGAAAATCTAATACATTTATTATTGCCAGACAGACATTTTAAATACTTACTTGCAAGTCTTGAAAGCTTTTCCATTTAGCATCTAACACAGTCAGTCCACTGGGCGTTTTGTTAGTCAAAGAATCTGTCATTTTCTGCAGATTTTTCACCTCCTGCGTAAACTGGTTGAGTAAACTAGGATCTGAAAACACATCCCTCTTCGCGGGCCTCTCGATCACCTCCTCTTTAGGAGGTAATTTCATCACAGGCTCTACTTTAGGTAATGAGACGACCTTCTTGATAGCACTCTCAGATATCTGTGGCACTTTTATTTCGGGCATTAAAGGAGTTTGTTCTACAGAAAAGTCAATGTCTGACAGTAAGTCGAACGCACTCACTTCTGTTTCAACCTTCACCTCAGCTTTAGACTCTACCGGCTTTATATCAGATTTAGTAGGCTCAACATTAGTTGACACCGTATTATGCTGACTCACTACACTAGAATCGTTTTCGAATTTTGGCTCTTTAACGTTCTCTGTCGGTGACGACACTGAAATAAAAAACCATTTTACTTTAAATTCATTTATTTTATATTTTACAATATTTTTGGTACAAATTATTTATGATTTCTTACCTTGGTTGCTAACAAATGTGACGCTGGTGTCGTAACCGTGGCCCGATTGCATGTAAGTCGACTGATTTACGTCAGCACCGTAATTTGTTGAGACAGGCTGAGAATTTGGTACAAACTCTTCTTGTTTCGTGGTCTGATACCCGTAAGGAGCCGCGTAATAATTTTGGTTACCGGCCGCTTGTTCAGATGGCGTCTGCTCCAGTACTTGCGGGTTCTCAGTAGGCGACTTTACCGTCTCACAGTTGCCCACCTTCCCAGCACTCGTGTAAATACCTTGCGGCTGCCAATTCGGGTCTTTACTCGCTTCCTGCGAGTTTATATTTCCTGGAACTGTATTGTCATACCCAGAAAACGCATTCTGCGACCCATAATTATATTCATAGTTGCCTGAAGATGTGTTGAAGTTGTAACCCGGATGATTTTGGTATGTCTGTCCGTAACTAGTGTTAGATTCGTCGTTATAACCGTAATTACTGGTTGTATTATAGTCGGTTTGGCTGGAGTAGTTCGGTACTTCAGCAGCGCTGTAATTCTGGTAGGCAGGCTGATAGTTCACGTTGGACAACGCCTCGCCAGTCACGTGGGACTTTATAGGTTTATCGTATGCATCTAACTGGGCTAAGGCCGCGTTGTAATTCGTATCGATTTCTGAAGGGTAAGAGTATGGTGTTGAGTTCGTATTGTCCATGTTTGACACGGAAGTGACGGCATTCGTGTACGTATGGCCTTGAGAGGTTGAGGCGAAGCTTGAGTCATAGCTGTATGGCTGTTCAGCGGTATTGTAAGGGGTGTTGGGTGGCACGACTTGTGTGTATTGGTTCACCTCACTATACGGGTAATTCAAGGAGCTGTAATCCGAAGGAACTTGTGACGGAGCCATGCTTGTGCTCGTATTTTGCGTCGCATTCGTGTACGTATTAGGATTAGGCGTGGAAACATTAGGGTACTGAATACTATAGTACGTCTGAGAATAGACGCCCGAGTAAGCCGGATCCGGTTTCGGCCCAGTAACATGCATCTGAGCGAAGTTTGTGTTTAATTCCGTTTGGTTGGCAGCACTGTAAGTCGACATGGAGCCGACAGAAGTCTCCGGTACTGGCCCCATTTGGTTGGTATACGTATCGTAGTATTGGTTCGGAGGGGTCATGTTCACTGGAGTGGTATTTACTTGTCCAACATTTGAGAAGTTCTGCGAATCAGTCATTATAGAACTGGAGTTGTTTGGTGTGGATGAGTAGTATGGGTTTGAGTATATATTTTGTTGTTCTGCTGAGTTGGATGAAAACTGCGACGGGGTGTATGTAGAGTATCCATAGTTTATGTCTTCGTGGGAGGGTTTCTCGTAAGGTTTGCTGGTGGCAGGGAAGGCGTAGTTTGAATGCATGGAGGGAACGTTGTATTGCTCCGGTTCAGGGGCGTACGGGTACCGCGGGTAGGGATTGGGAACTCCTTGGACAGGCGGCATCACGCCGTCCGGTAGCTGCATTTGGGTAACGTCTGTTGCTGAAACAATCCAATTATTGATTTTCTACACCACCATGTTAACTACTTTCAAGCTTATTTAATTATACTTAAGCCAAATTCGTGCAGAATCTTTGTAAATAAACGACTGTCCGTATTCTTTATGGCTTATGTTTAACTTATCACTAGATATAGTAAAATATAACAGTCAAAAATAGTAAATGATCACCAAATTGCACAGCAAAATATATTAAAGAGATCAAAATAAGTAGACGGAGCCCCGATTGGCGAGACTCCTATTTTTGGGTGGGCTTAAGAAGGAATCTAACATAACCTAACCCTTCCGAGATGGAATGCAGTGATTTGAGGCGTATAGGTGCTCGTTATGATATATTTTAGTAAGCATAATTTGCTGCGCAATTACTATTTTTGATGGTCATTATATTTAATCCCATTCTTTATTATATTATATACAAAATGATCTACTTTATTGTATTGTATATTGAATTCAATACAAGAGTATTGAATTCAATGGCATTGATAGCCCTGAAAAAAATTATGAAATGTTTTATTTAAATGCAACTGCATAAACAAAAAGAGTCATAAAGACACTCACACACACATATATACATGGCACATCTTAGCAGTAGTGTTTTAAATTACTGTCGTTATTTGCTGAAGCTAACGTAACAATATTAGAAATAGCAATGAGCAAACTTGCATTCGAATAATTATATGATCGTGCATTGGGATCAAGACAGTATTTCAATACTAAACCCATTAATTTTAATTGTAGTTAGTAAATATATTATATTACATGTAACAGAATCATACCTTCAGATCCAACAGGCGCTGGTCTGACGGATGTAGGGTACACATTTTCAGGATAGTACGCATCATGGGGCAAAGCCTCCATTGCACCTGGAAATAAATAAAAGTAAACTCAATAAAAATAAGTAGCCCTAGCACAGAGATCATATCCTACCTATCGCCGCCTATCGTCTTTAACTAAAACTTTGAATGCTTTGTGATAAAGTATTTTATTTTTAAATAGTTCATTACATAGCGTACTTAGAATCACACTTGCGTATGGCCGAAAGTTCAGCCGTTTATTTCTTAAATTTTCATCTACTGCCAAAAATCAACATTGTTTAATATATAAGTAAAACAATATTGTTTAGATTGCGAAACAGTTTTTTTTTCAAAACCGAATCTTGAAATCATATACAGTTAACATAATTTTGTAATTTTTTATAAGTCCATTTTTTACCCACTGCAAGGTAAATGCCTCCTCAATCTCCTTCCATCTAAAGTGGCTAAGTACCAATCTTTGTATAGGAGTCTAGCGCACCTCGTCATCTGCGTCTATGACATTAAACAAAAAAGAAATAAGTACTTTGTGGGGTAGCACTTCTGGAGCTCCTGTTCTTCATGTAAGGCAGATAGTCCTTCAGTTTCCTGGAGCCCCCCGCAGCCGCTACAGCAGCACTCAGCGTGTTGGATGAGATACTGATGTCTGGCGTCATAGCCAGGGGCGGAGTCGCCGACTGCGTGGGAGTGGGGGCTGGCGCTGTAGCAGTTGAAATCAGTAATGATAAATAAAAACCGACACTGTAATTAGCTTTACTTTTAAATAATCATCGCTAACATGTGTTTACCTCTGATCTGAATAGCTCTTAAACTATTGATCAATAATTAACCTTCGATCAACGGCCCACCGTTTTTTATAAATCTCAATTCTGAGTAATACTTAGCTACCTGAATGATGTGCTTGGGATAACTATATTCTATGGTTAGACTAGTTGATACTTATCAACCTCGTAGAGATTTATGGCAATTCGGACCGGAAAAGCCTTACATATCTTTTTGCTACAATTGAAATGTTACAAAGTAATAACAAAGCTTAGTTTTTATATTTGAGGTATTTTTGAAAACTATTTGATGTAGGCAGCTGAGCTCCAACGGTATACAATTTATTTATATTTACGTAAAACCCTTGGACAAATTTTGGTGCGATTTAGTAATTTAAAAATTTGTTACTTTTAATAGAACTAATACAAATATGGGGCGTAGCGTTTGGTCATTATCTAATAGAACTAATAATTTTATGACCACACGCCATATTTTTGTTATAACTTATTAATAATAATAAGGCGTTTGCCCATTACATTGATGCAATTAGAGTATTCAGGGCAGACGCCGTTTTTCTTCCATAGTTAACAATATACCGGTCCACCAAACACCCATACCCATACCCCATATATTAGAATCCATACGTAGCAATAATCCTACGCCTGCTGCGGCTAGTGCCGCAGTAGGTGTTCCATCCCTCCTTTGATTAAAATTCTCGAAGGACCTCTTCACGTTGGACCCATGTCTCCGTGTAAGCCTCCCAAAAGGCCAGGTATTTTTCTAATATAATATGTTAGAAAATACCTGTGATGAGAGAAACATAAGGCGTATAGTTGTGTGCACACACGAAGAAGTTCAGTCTACATCCAACAGATGGCGCTATATACAATAAGCGCTTAAAATGACGTCTTAAAAAGCTGAATCGCACAAGTGGAGTTTACAAAGCGATTAACTATATATTGTATAAGTTACCGACATCAACCGTCGGGCTGCGGCCCACAGGGCACGATCACCGAGCCTGGTAAGAAGATTCTCCCTTTGTGTTGGATCATCTGACCACTTTCCTCCACAGTTGTACACCGCATACATGACATCAGAAGCGAATTGTACGAATGCCGCAGTATAAATGAAGCGGATGCGTAAATGTATGAGGTGTGTACCTTTGGCGGAGTTCTTAGCAAGCAGCTGTGCTCTCTCCTCGGCCTGCACCTGGCACGTGCTGCGCAGGCGCGCGAGGAGCGCCGCCACGTTGTGCGCGAGCTTCTTGTAGAACTCCTGCCCCTTCGTCGACTTGCCCAGCAACTCCTCGTACGTGTCGTACGACGTGATCAGCGCTGCATAAACACATACATTAGAGGGTACAATGACATGGTAAATCATTGAGTTCAGGTTAAGAGCACTTTGAACCAACGGGCGTGTATGAGGAATGTGATGAAAGTGAAGGAAGTCAGAGAAGTGTGTCAGGATCGTAGGAAATGGAAATCCGTAGTCTCTGCCTACCCCTCTGGGAAACAGGCGTGAATCTATGTATGTATGTATGTAATGAGTTCAGTTTAGTGTAATCAGATGAATACTGATAGCAAATTCAAAATGCGATTTGTTTCTTATTGGAGCTGTAGGCTATATCGGAGGAGACCGCTTGCAACACTCGAAAACATACTCACTCGCACGATATCGGGTCCAGTCCATCAAATGATTACTATCGATCGATTCTCCCTCACTACGTTTCCGCGTTTTATATTAAACTGCTCATATGTACGCATCTATTCTCTGATAATGATTTTTTGTGTGAAATTAAGTATACATAATATTTACCATTGATAAGTCCTTCTCTTTTCCTCAACACGTCTGACAGTAAACGCCGCGAGTCTCCGTAAGACGCGTACACTGACGTCAACTTGTTGATTATGTTCTCTTGAGCAGCTAGATTCTGTTCTATTATCTTCACCTGTTAATAAAAAATATATTAGTAAGACGCAAAATACTTGGGCATCACGAATCTTTATTACTAATATACAACAAAAGAAAACCTGTAAAGAGTTTTCTTCCTTTGCTATCCCCGGAGATGAGGTTGTGCCATCAATCTTGTCGTTACGACGCTCGGTTTGATTCGTTGCGAAACTATTATTATTTTTTAAGAATTTATAGATTTTATTGATGTACAATAAATACGAAATACGAAAATAGAAGTACTAGCAGATAGATGCATTTATAGTGATTTTAGCAAACGTCAGTTTAATATCAATTATTACTTTTGACGTATTCAAGGTTGCTGTACGCATGTATGCATCTATCTTTGTGTGAGTACGTTTGTTCTTTTTTTTTTTTATTTTGCTCGTCAAAATGACCACACTCCACCTGATGGTAAGCAGTCGTGTGGTCTAAGAGCAGTGACCTCCACATCGCCCCCACAGTAGCCGAGGCGATGTTGAGGTCTCTACTTTGACGGCCTGAGAAGATGCTTTTTCACGCCCCGCTTAAAGAACCCAGGATTGAAGGAAGAAGGAAACACGTGCCTTGGCAGAGAATTCCATGCCTTGGTCGTTCGGCAGAGGTATGACGACCCAAACTTTTTGGTACGCGCTGTAATTGACTCTACCGTGTAAGGATGGCATCTGAGCCCAGCACGCGTTATTCTGGATAGGAAAGGGGAGTGATGGGGGGAAATGGTATATTCTGTAGAAACATGCCAATGAGGCAATGTCCCTACGGAGTTGCAGAGGTTCCAGTGAACTCGTTACTAGTTCTATTAAGTCGGTCTTCTAAAATAAAGTATTCTGTACTAGTAATCTACAATTACTATGAATTAACTTCTACTGGGGCTTTAATCCGTGTCTGAGAGGAACGTATATTGGTTTAAAAAATAACCTACATATTAATTCAGGACATTATATATCTGTGTACGAAGGTTTATCCAAATCTAATCAACGATTTATGCGTAATTAAGTTAAAAATATATTCAAAAACCTTTATATTTTATGTCAAGACTAGTTGACCCGCGCAACTTCGTTTACTTCACATGAGAGAATTTTATCCGTTTTGTGCAACATTTTTTATTGATGCTCCGTGATGTTATATAGTCTATAGCCTTCCTCGATAAATGGGCTATCAAACTTAAAGATTTTTTTTAGAGATTCAATTCGAAACTGTAGTTTCTGAGATTAGCGCGTTCAACCAAACAAACTCTTGAGCTTTATAATATTAGTATAGATCATATAAAACATGTCCCATGTACTTATGACACTTCTATTTGCGGTTTGTGTTAGCTGTTGCAAGAAATGCCGTGCTGCAATAGGGCTACATAGCCGCTGTTGATAGCTATGTAGCCTCAATAGCCCACAAGTGCTTCAAGAAACATCTACAACAGATGTGGCCAATGATGATTCCGGATAAGCGATCTATTGTGATTCACATGGATCTTCACCCGTGTGAAGAAACGAATACTAGTAGAATTTAACTGGTTATATAAATATAAGGAACCATAAGTGTGTGCTTGTCGAGCTCCTGTTTAAAGATGTCCTCGGTGGGTTCACTGGCGCGCGCCAGGAGTTGTGCCGTGATGTCATCGCTCGTGACAGCCTCTCGCAGCTGCTGGACCAGCGTATCTCGTTGCGTCTGCATCTCGCGCACCTTGCCCACCACGCGGCGCATATTCGCCATCGTCTCCAGGTCTAGTCCCGCTGTTGGCATAAAAAGAACAGAATACATCTTCGGTAATTTAAGTTTTTAAAGCTGACAAATCGAAATGCCAACATTCATGATTGTAGGATATTAGGAGATATACTGCAAACCCTGGGCCACCTAAATTGAGTAGTGACCAAAATTATTAATTTATCTGAATTAGTGTAATTCTCCATATGAGAAATTAAATTTTGCTGTCGGTTGTATAAAACTTACCATACATTATCTAAAAGCCTGTATGGTAAGGAACTTGACATATCTGACAGTACTCTATAATATTTTAGAATAATATATAAAGTGCCCCAACCCTCATTCGCACAAACGGCTGATATATTGTAATATGATCTAGTTAATGTTAGAAAGATAAAAAAGAACAATTATATTTATTTACATAGATATATAGGGCGTGTATGAGGAATGTGATGAAAGTGAATGAACCCAGAGAAGTGTGTCAGGATCGTAGCAAATGGAAATCCGTAGTCTCTGCCTACCCTTCTGGGAAACAGCGTCAATCTATGTATGTATGTACATAGATATATATATATATACATATATATGTTATATATTGCATACTAGCACTCACATATACAAATCACATATAAAAAAATATATATTAATCAATGCTTCAACGTTCATATTACCTATTACTCTTTCGAGTATAAGTACATCATACATATGTACATACATATACCTCCTGCCTTCATTGCCATGATAGCCACAACTAGCTGTATTTGTATTTTGTTACTTTAGATCCGTGTTTGCTTGGTTGGTTGACAGTGATACGTACGTTTAACATAAAATTATAAGTTTACCCACTTTATGTTTATATACTATTCAAAACAAAATAAGGGCCACTAAGATTTTTTGCTGTACCATGAAAACAATAAAGATATTATATTGTTTAACTTATGTAACTACAAAATAATGTTATTGGTTATAATATAGGCTAACAATTGTTTAAAATAATGATCATGAATTGTTTTTTTTAAAGTTCGTAATGAACTTGGCCATTTTGAATGAAAAACATGAACAAAAGAAATCACCGGAAAAAGACAATACTGTTCTTGTAACTTTTGTTTCTTCTTTTTAGTAACGAGTATGTCCTCCTCTCTTAGCAATACACTCCTGAAGCCTCGTATGCATACTCTGGATCAAATTCCTCACGTTTTCATCTGGAATCTCCTCCCAGGCACGTTTTAAAGCGTCAATCAGCTGCTGTTGGTTGTAGACCCCTTGCTCATTCTCTTTAACCCTTCGTTTCAATTGGTCCCACAATTGCTCGATTGGATATAAATCCGGACTGTTAGCTGGTCATGGTAATACCTCAATATGAGACCCTTCTAGGACAGTTTGGGTCGATCGAGCTGTGTGTGCACGGGAATTGTCTTGCATCAGGATGAATCCAGGCCCCACATTAAAAAAATTTACTTTGCACTCGTCTGTAAAAAGCTCCTTGCCCCACTGATTAATCCCCCAGTTCAAATACTGACGGGAGAATCTTAAACGGTTTGCACGTTGAACCCTCGTCAGAGGAATTCGAACAACTCGTCGTCTTGACATTTGCTGGTCTTCGTGCAATCGATTACGTATAGTTTGATCACTGACACGGGTACCCGTTGTCAGCCGTAGGTGGTGTTGTAACTTACGGGCCGTTACTGTACGATCACGACGAGCACTTAGTTGGACGTACCGATCCTCGTGCGCCGTTGTTACACGAACTCTACCTGAACCGGGTCTCCTGGCAACACTGCCGGTCTCTTGGAAGCGATTCCATTCATTTTGGACAGCTCTTCGACGTAACGACTCTTCACGTAACGTTGAGAACGTCCTTCTTGAATCATAGTTATGGCTCTGGTTGCTGTAATTGTATCCATGTGCCTTCGTACTGTGTCATGATTAACGCGAGATGATAAATGAATCAATTAAAATTGAAAAAGTAAAACTTTTTCCTAAAATAACCGAAACAAGTTAAGAAGACAATCGAAGAAAAACATAAGAATAACATCAAATTTTTTTTTTTCTTAAAATGATGGTCAATACTTTTCAAATTAGGAACACAAACACCAGCATAAAAGAGATCAAACACCAAAGAGTTCGTAATATCAATATAATGCTACTTATCAGTTACTTTCAGTTTACTAAAGTGCACTTAAATGTAAATAAACTAGTGGCCCTTATTTTGTTTTGAGTAGTATATTATTTATTTTCGTCTATTTTTCTGAACACTCATTTATTGTAAATATGGATTCTCAGTAAGTGAATTATTGTGATTCTTATGAGAATAAGGTTCTTAAACCAGAGAAGATAATTATTAGCATCTACATAGCTTAGAATTAAACACAAAATAGAAGAAAATATAAATCACATACCAATGTTATCAATGCTGGGTATCTTGCTCTCTAACACATCCAAAGGTTGCGAGAGCAACCGCAGATTTGCGATATGTAGCGTCATGGCCTTGTGTAGCACTTGGTTGCTCTCGTTGGTCCTCGAGTGAGCCTCCTGGTACTTGTGGTACTCGCGAGACAATTCCGTTTGGACGATAGACGGTGGCCGGGGTCCCATCACCTTCTGGTATTCTTTTTCTTTTAGAGTTTCTTCCTAAAAGGTAAAGTAATATATTTACTAGTTAAATTAAAATCTCATTATGCTGACACAAATTCTAATAGACAACACTAAATTAGAAATATTTATAATTATACTTCTAAAAGTACACACGAAAAGAAGAACAATTAATCTAAATTAATTGTTCTTCTTTTCGTGTGGTTAGTGGCCAACCTATTGTCAAGAGTTGTTCAAGCCGCCCGTAGGCCTCTGACATGGCTTAACGACTGCTGTCAATTTGGCAACAACCGGGACCGACTTTTTACGTGACCTCCGAAGCACGGAGACGCTCAGATAAGATACCACTAAGCGGTCACCCATCTATAGACTGATCACACCCAACGTTGCTTAACCTCGCTAATCGTTTACCGATCAGTGAGTGCAACTGGCTGTTAGAAGGTACAAAATGAATTGCAAGTGCATTCTTTATTGACTTAATAAGAAATAAATGGATCTGGAAGAAGTTTTATTACCGTACTGTTTGTAATTGTAATTGTACCGTACAGTTTAACGGTAAAATAAAAATTACTGGGCTGTTACAATAACGTAAACACATTCTTCAGACTTTTATAGACTTTTTTTTTTATTATTGTGCTCGTCAAAATGACCACACTCCACCTGATGGTAAGCAGACGTGTGGTCTAAGAGCAGTAGCCTCCACACCGCCCTCATAGCAGCCGAGGCGATGTTGAGGTCTCTACTTTGACGGCCTGAGAAGGTGCTTTTTCACGCCCCGCTTGAAGAACCCAGGATTGAAGGAAGAAGGAAACACGTGCCTTGGCAGAGAATTCCATGCCTTGGTCGTTCGGCAGAGGTATGAGGACCCAACCTTGTTGGTACGCGCTCTAGTCGACTCTACTGTGTAAGGATGGCATCTGAGCCCAGCACGCGTTGTTCTGTATAGGAAAGAGGAGGGCGGGATAAGGTGCCCTTGTTAACGTGAAGCTGTGCTTAGAATCCCTTTTCACCAGTAGCACGCTAACGAGAAGCGATTCTACAATGTATTAGACTTTTTTACCATATCTTATTGTGTATCGTACCTGAATAAGATTTTTGATTTCGGCCAGCGAGTGTTCCACATCACTGATAATCTCAGCGAGATTGTTCATAGAGTCCACCAACGTCTGTATTATTTCTGATTTGGCGTTCATCGCCGCACATCTATCCACTATCTCTTGAGGTACTCTAAAAATACATGCACACATATTTAGGCGACGTTATCATTATCTTTTACTTGACATATTCAAAAAAAGGCAAGTTAGTTTGAGCCAATTAAAAAGGAAATTATTTAAATAATTATTGTGAAATATTTATTTCGAGAAGCATGGCATCAATATAATCCTTACTCCTTACTAATATTATAAATTCGAAAGTAACTCTATCTGTCTATCTGTCTGACTGTTACCTTTTCACGGCTAAACCACTCAACCGATTTAGATGAAATTTGGTACAGATATAGTTTAAAACCTGGGGAAGGATATAGGCTACTTTTTATTGATGTAGGTACCACGCGGGCGCAGCCGCGCGCCAAAGCTAGTAAGGCATAAAGGCAAGGCAAAGCATAAGAATCTTATTGGATGGTGTACTATTAGTACGGGGAAGGAAGGTTTGAAGGCTGGTTTGATCTTTGCGTCTTGCGCTCAGCACAATAACCTAAAGGGTTGGCAATAGATAAGTTATTACTTTGATATTGTAAGCGCCCTTTACACCTTATCACTAGGTGAGTATGCTTACTTACCAACTTGGTGGCATAAAATTGGAAATACGAGACATAGAGGTTGTAACTTGTCTTTATTTTGTGTCTGACTGAAACAATGTCTACTAGGTACTCCAAGTCACTCTCGTTTATATTATTTACTAGCTGTTACCTGCGACTTCGTCCGCGTAGATTTTATCTAAAAAAGTGTTTGTCACCGAGGAACCCTATTTTTTTTCTAAAATCTAAGTAGCTTAAGTTACTCCTTATAACATCAGCTATCTGCCAGTGAAAGTCCCGTCAAAATAGGTTCAGTCGTTTCGGAGATTAGCCGGAACAAACAGACAGACAGACAGACAAAAATTTAAAAAATAGATGTTTTCGTATATGTACCTTATATACTTTCATAAGCATTAGATAAAAAGCTGTTATTTTGACATTACAAACAGACACTTCAATTTTATTTATTTATATCATTGATGTATAAAAACCCTAGATACACAATCAGCGTCAAAAAACGTCCTCACCAAATGAGCACCCACTTGAACATTTGGGTGCTCATTTAATTTAGTACCGTTCGATCGCTCCGAGAGTAAACATGTCGCAGAGCTCGTTTAAAACTTGTAAAATCACACTTCCAGGACACTAAAAAAGGACGGTGTTTCATATTTTCGGTAACTAATAATATTATTATAATTATATTATAATACTGATTATTGCGTCAAGGAATCAACGTAAAATATTTTTTTTCTGTTTATTTCGTAACAAAGAGCGACCATATAACACGGCTCACTTAAATGAACACTTACTAAACGCATTAATCATACTATTGTATTTCTACTTGATTAGTCCGGGTTATACGTTGACTCTGTTCTAATATTAATAGAGACGCTGTTACTTTTTTAAAATAAATATGTTTTATTTGATTTAAAATGATAATGCGATTGTATATATTATTAATTAACGGTATCCTTATAGTGGGATATTTATAAAATGTATCTACATACTTATGTTGGATTTCAGCTTTCTTTGGAATCCCGTGCGATGTGCAAAATGGATATCGTTCATAGCACAGCAACGATCACAAGCAAGCACAGCAACAACAACACTTATCATAATTTTTGGGAGTAAGCTTATATTCTTCAAAGTGCCATATTAACAAACAACAATCATGTAAATAATACTACTAAATCTATTATCGAGAGATATATCAAGATAAGATTGCATTATAATATAACAAAGCAAGATACGAAAAAAATTTAAATCCGTCAAAAAGAAAATTATACAATAAACTCAATTTATTTCAAGGAAATTAAAAATCTTATTATGTCGTATTTTTGCAAGTTTGAAATCTTAATTGTCTCTCTCGTTTTATCGTTTTATATTACTTTAATTTGTATGTACAATCATTCGCGTAATGTTCAAACACGTATAATTTCAAAGTCGGGGAACCAAATATATGAACAGCAATGAAACATACTCGTAATATAATTTATGTGCGTATTAATTATCTATTACTGTTATATATTAAGGTAAAAGTAAAAACAAATATGTGTTTAAAACACACATTCACGTGCATTTTATAAACTCAGATCATAATTACGTCAAAATATTAACTTACATTAATTTTTTTTTATTATACCTAGTTGTGTTGAAGAAAGAACAAATTAATATTGCACAGAATTTGTAAAAACAGTATTCGACTCCATTCATTCGTGCAAACTCTGCTCGTAAAATTTTATTACCTTTTTTAGATAGCCTTGTATATTCAACTTAAAATTAAGGCGGTAAGGTTTAATTTGCATTAATGAAACTTTATATAGTTAATATAACTACCTATAAGCAACTGAGGACAGTTTTAAGTGTAAGTTTTGTATGGGATTGTGTATCTAGGGTTTTTATATATCAATGATTTATATAGATTAATCTCATTTGTCACCTTTAAACGTATTTGATTGATAAGTTAGGCTGCCCCTCTCCCTTCTATCAACGCATAGTGCTTTAATTTGCGTTCTGCAGAAGACGCTACAAGTCTTAAGAGATTATATGCCACTTACTTATGATCAGAATCCAACACATCCAACTGGTCCAGTTGCAGTGAAGACATGAACTCTGTCAGCTCTGTGTTCTTGGCTTCCACCTGGCCTGTGATGTGACGTAACAACTTGGCCTTCTCCTCAGAGTACATGGAGGATGCCTCGTGAGCCCCCATTGGGACTAGCCGGGAGAATATGTCGGGGCCGGAGACCTACATAACAAAATACGAAGAATTTTCGATAATTTATAAAGTAGCTTTAAGATCTTATGTTATGCGATTTCCTAATTGTGGAGATTACATTTGGTATATATTATAACATAAGCATTGGCCAAGCTATTCTTTTAAGTGCCGTGGGACAAGCCCTGGGTTTACGTGTAATAGCATGCTTCTATGAACCTTCATCTTTTTCAGTCTTTGTTCATCCTGTTATCCTAACATTTAAAACCACTCACCTCAGGATCATTAAAGTTGATTGGCAGCGCCTTCACCAGGCACACAGGCTTCATATCAACCAGAAGATCCTTCTCAGGCACTTCTTCGTGATAGATGAATTCGTTCTCATTCTTGGCCGCCTTCCGTTTGCCTTCCACCACATCATTGGTGAAGGTCAAAGCCTCCTGAGTCATTTGCACCGGTTCTATGTACTTGGCAAGCTTGCGAGCTTCCAAAAGTTTCTCTACCGCGTATTGGTAGAAGCCTACGCGCTCACCCATCTTCTGTTGTTCTTCTGCGTGCATACCTGTGTGAGAAGAAAGTGAATTTAAGTATGTTTTCTATTTATAAAAGACTAGTTTTTGCCCGCGGCTTCGTTTTAATGTAGATTTTGTCAATATATTTTTATCCATCGGGAGCAGTACTTTTTCCTGAATAAAAGGTACCAATGTTGTTTCCTGACAACATGCATGCGAAATTTCATGGAAATTGGTCGATTAGTTAAGGCGTAAAAACAAATAGACAAACAAACTCATTCACATTTATAATATTAGTTTTAACGAAATCTTTCCTGTGTTGCAAGAAATTTTATAAAAAATGGTTGCAAACAACACAAAACACAAATGCGACACAACTATTTGTGGACACATATTTTTTTGATCAGTGTGGGGTTCGAACCCACAACACTCGGCGCACCGGCAGCGGCAAGGCGGCCACTTAAACCACTACGCCATCTGTTCAAACTACTTTTTGCTTGTTATCAAATGACTTGAATGTATCTGATTAGATCGGTATATCGTTAAGAATTGTGCCTATTTAATAAATAAACAAATCCCCACCAGGCTTAATATCAAATCATGAATTGAATTGGTTGTAATTGTAACCATTCTAATTTAAAAAATAAATGACTCTTACTCTGAAATACAAGGATATTAGATTAGAGGCAATAAATCAATTTACATACCTTGATACAAACACACAATGCAACCAATATAGGCGGTTTTGAACGACAGATATCTGTGCCAGTAGTTGTACAGCTTTGTGCCAATTATTTCGTGAATGTTGTCCGTGCCCACCGAGGGACCGAGGTGAGCAAGTGAGTTCTTGTAGAAAAACATCACTTGAGTTGCTACTGCACCTGTGGGCGTGTTAATACAGCTTTCAGTACAGCAATTAATCATATTTAGTTAGCATATTATGTTACTTTTTAATGTATAGTGTATACCTTTTCTGAAATTGAGTTATATGTTATTGTGAAATCCAATAAACATGTTCAAAATAGTTCTGTATTATAAATGGCAAATGTGAACTTCATTTTAATTTAGGAGAATTCCATTTGTGGTATTTATGATACTGAGACTAGCTTGGAACTCTATTTAGAATAGCTTTATTATGAGAATCTGTCTTCTGTGTGGAAATTGACTTGCAAGCAGTTAATCAAAATCAAAGACAGTACAACTAGAAAAAAGAAATCTTATCAATATAGGTATAGCAATTTTATACTATATTACTTGAAGGGCTACTCAGGAAAATTAGTAATCACTGTAATAAATAACGAGATGGGTGTAAAAACCCAGGATTCAACCTCTTCGTCTTAAATGTAAAAGTAATGAAAAGAAAAATGACATCTATATCTCGGGGGTCTTTTGACCCACAGGGCCCATATTCAAACTCGACCGAGGTATGATTCCAAGGTGTTTGCACACTAAGTTACAAGTCAATATTTTGCCATTTAAAATACATATGACCTTGTGACCCCTATATCGCGGGGGCCATATTCAAACTCGACTGAGGTATGACCCCAAGGTATCTGCACACCAAGTTACAAGTCAATCGGTCCAGTGGTTCCGGAGTTATGCCTGTCACTAACATCAATCTGTCACTAGCAGACAGACCGTCACAAAGTGTTTTCATTAACCTCTTCGAAGAAGACTCAGAGGTTAAGACTGCGCCGAGCGTAAGACGCGGTTGGACTGAATGACAGAGCTTAATATTCAAAACGGCGCACGGCCGCCATAGTAAAATTGTATGGAGGATTTGAAGTGCTTTTTTGATAAATATGTATCTTTATTGTCAACCAATAACTTAAATATTTAGGACGGACAAATTGTAATATAACTATGTATGTTTCGTTTAAGCTGTAAAATAGGATAGATTTCTACTGTTATAATCTAAAAAATCACTTAATAGCTTACGTTTTTGCATTTTTTGTGCAAGTTTGCGTAATTTTGTAGCCGAAAATATTAATTATTTAAAGTTTAAACATGGATCAATTGTAAACACATTCATTGTTATTGTAAATGTATATTTTATATTTTTATTAAACAAAAAGTGTTGAATTTTATCAACTTAACTGTGACCGTCTGTTTTGGCACATTTCTCTCAGCGCAGTCTTATATAATTAGTAATAGAATTAAAAGAGCCATCATACTAACCAACAACACTAGGCTTTCTGGTATCCTGTATACTTTTTTCTAGAATACACTCCTGTGCCTGGGCAAAACATATTTCTTGTAGCAGTCTCATTATCTCTGTAGACACATCAACACCTGTTGGCTGCGGATAATGTTCTCTCAAGTACTGAAATGCCCATGCGGCCTGCTGGAAATGGGTACAAGCAGCTTTGAGACTGTCCGCTGTGGTCCGAGGCTCTGATGATCCAAGTTGAGTATGCAAGGCTCCAATGTTGTACAGAATGCATGCCATTTCAAACCTTAAGTCTGGCAGAGAACAGCTCATACTTGCATATAAATCTTTCCTGAAATTAAAAGGATTTATTGTTAAATATTTGCTTAAATAACTAGTGGTTTGGGTAATATACATGCCTATATTATATACATAAAAATTATATGATCCATGTGAACATCTTTGTCACATTTTATTTATTTAATGGAAGAGGCTAATTATAAAATGTATAATGTAGTAAATGAATAACATTTACTACATTATACATTTTATAAATATTAGTCTCCTCCACATTAAGCTCGAGGCTAGTATCCGTAAAACTGATTATCTATTAAAACTCCTTGTTAGCTTATATAGCTAGTTCTATAATATAGTTAATGATAACATTTGCACAATATTTTCAACATAAATATAATACTTATAACTATTTGTTTTCTCAAAGTACATGTGTAAATAATTTGTTTTGTTTATAACTTTTTCTGAGCAAGAATTGCATACCCATTATATATTAGGCAGTATATTACAACTAAGTGGCAGCAAATAAAGTGCTGCCGGCTTGAGAGTGAATATTGTACAGTCATGCCATTATTTAATGTTACAACATTCTGATTTACAGAAGGTTACCAACATTTGTTTTATATTGTTTTGAAAGGAAACTTAAAACAACAAATATAAAGAACATCCTCAAACAGGTATTTGTCAAGCAGATATTTGAACCATATTCTCCATAAAATCCATATATAACAATAAAACCAAATAAACATTGCCAGTAGCTCACAATTTTAGTTAACTTTAACATCCAAGTGGTTATATTTCACTATCTGAAAGGAAGTTGAATACCACAGTTCAGAAGATAATAGATTTGCAATAGAACTTCAAAATTCTTATAATAAGAATTTTAAACTTCTGAGCAGCAGCAGTCACAATAGTTTATCAATTACTTGTTACAACAGCAATCGACCATTATAGCATTATTCAAAACTCTGATTAATAATTTAGTCAAACTAAAAATGTTTTATATATATTTAAGCATATCAAGATTACAAATGTTTTATTGTGATAAAGAAAGATTCAAAACAAAAGAACTTTTCAGACAGACGCCTTTATCAGACATTGATCGCATCAACGTCATGTGTAAACAAGTCATCTGATACCATGATTCACAAATACTCAGTATGCTAAGAAAGTATTAGAAACTTAATTAGATTTACCAGCTGAAGGAACACGCAGCCGGTTGACCTTTAGCCATTGGGAATCGGCTTTGCATCGCACGCAATTGGCAAAAATATCTATTTAGAGCGTTTAGCCCACTTGAATCAATTGTAGGTCGCACTGCAGCCGACCGCAACCCTTCCAACTGATGCATTTCATTGCTATAGCTGTCTGGATCCTCTCTGTAAGCTTCCGCAATGTACTGAAAAAACATTACAGCATAAAAACATGACAAAGAAATGCTGAAATCAACTTTATCAGGGATTACAAGACCTACTTACCTGTTTCAATTTTGGTCCAAAATGCGTATTCTCTGTGCTCGCCTTCAACTCAAAACTTAACAAGGGTAATTTTGGAACCGCTTCCATGTTTTCCAAAGCTGTTATTACCCGTTTCAACTATATTTCACTCGGTAAAACAATTTCATCACAAATTGGATATTTGTTCCATTGACATTTTTTTGTGTTATAATTTACTAGAGCAACACCGTACTTTACCGTAGTAACATAATATCGATAAATGCCGGTTATTGTCATACCGATATTCTCACAAAAACTGCTTGAGGATATTATAAGGAAACCGTTTACTTTCACATTCCTGTATGTTAATCATACAGGAAGAGGAAAATTAAATCTTTAAGGGCCGTTTAAATATAAAAAATATATACTGGTGATGAAAGCTGATTTTCAAAATCCGAAACTCTTAGCCGTTCGCTTAGTCTATGATTCTCAATCACCGTGGATCAACTCGGCAAGATTCTACTCCCTTATAATATTTGGCACACCCGAAAATTTTTAAAAAAAGATTCATTTTACTTGCAAACCAAAGATAAAGTAATAAAATAATGTTCCTTTGTAAGACACCTAGTTTTATAAAAAGCTTTTAGTATTTATCTTTCTTTTTTTTTTTATTTTGCTCGTCAAAATGACCACACTCCACCTGATGGTAAGCAGTCGTGTGGTCTAAGAGCAGTGGCCTCCACACCGCCCCCACAGTAGCCGAGGCGATGTTGAGGTCTCTACTTTGACGGCCTGAGAAGATGCTTTTTCACGCCCCGCTTAAAGGACCCAGGATTGAAGGAAGAAGGAAACACGTGCCTTGGCAGAGAATTCCATGCCTTGGTCGTTGGGCAGAGGTATGAGGACCCAAACTTTTTGGTACGCGCTCTAATCGACTCTACCGTGTAAGGATGGCAACTGTAAAATTAATAAATAAGCCGCACCAGGAATGACGATAGTAGCCTGGGAATTATTTTTGAAGTGCAAGGAATGATCCTTTTGCACCAGTAATGATTTTATGTTCAAAAGATTTAAAAAAAACTGCATAAAATCCTAATTTAATAATTATTTATTAAATAAAAAAAGGAAATCCATATTTTCAATCAGTCTTCACAAATGCTTTGAACTGTTTCTTTGCCAGGCCCACATTTAAAACAACTTAGTTTTCTAAAAGTCAGTTTATCCAAATCCTTTGCCCAAAGTACTTGATGCACAGCGAGGGTACCATTAAACGGTTTTAAATTTGTGGGCATTTGGTTAGCTTTGTCTTGAATCTCTTGCTCTTTAACTTAACTCATGATATGTGAGTGTTTTAATTTTACATAAGTCACAATCACGTTTCAAACAATTTTCTTTACGACGGGAACAACATAGGGCTGCAATATCTTTTGAATTCTTTGCCGTGGTTATGGATTCCTTGTGTAAGCACTTTAAAAGTAAATCAATATTGCAATGGATTGCACATGCACAGGTTTCTTTATCTTTACTTTTTGGAAATAAAACCCAAAAAGGTCTTTGAAATATGAATAACTGAATACAACATTATTATGCGAAGCCAAAAACTTTCTATAAAGATCTTTAATAGGATTGCATAAATAACGTTTTTGACGTTTTTCTATATTTTTCGTTAAAATTCTTTCTTATCTGCCTTGATAGTGCTGTGCTATTCAGTCATCCGTGTAAAAATTTTTGATCAATTTCTTAATTGTACCACAGTCTTTAAGTTTCTTTATGCACCTTGTTTTAGCTGTCTTCAACTGGGTTCTTTCTTTGTTTAATTCTGTATAATCTTCATTTGGCACTTGTTTCTTTAACTTTGCTTTTTGCCAACTTATTATTTTTCTTAACAATGCATATCCCTTCTTTAAGTTTTGAATTTCTGTAAGAAGCATAATTATTACGTTTCCTCGGTTCACGATAGCGGATTCATCTTATTTTAATATTAGCTTCGCGTGACTGTAGTAGAGAATTTGTTTCTCTTTAACATTTTTTATTTTATTAATTGTATTGGTTTCCGTACACGGAATAAGAACTGGTTGCGGAACTGTTCGTCTTTCAATTTCTCCTCTATCTTCTTTTGTCTGTATTTTCATGATGCCTCTTTCCATTTCTTTTTTTGCTGTTTTATATCTCGCGGCGTTTTTTCATTGATACTAACGGTCTGACCCTTTGCCTTCTTCCTTCTATACTGTGGCGTATGTATATACACACAATCAACATATAAGTTTATTAGGAACCTGGAATCGAACGGAGTATCATACGTCTAGCCGCGACGAAGCCAACTGACGAACTAGTGACGCGTGAAGAGGCCATCTGTTTTTATAGTGGCAGTATTTATGCGCACGCATACACGCTCAAGAACTCCTCGTAAATGTTAGAATTTTGTTTACTTGTCGCTGATTGGTGTGCTAGCGTAACTTGTATTAACAATAAACGGGATATAAGAAGGCGTAAAAAGTGAAAATATATTCTCAGTTGAATCAGTCTATGTGTTTCAATACAACCCTAACGGTTACTAGCTACGGACATGGCTTATGCCCGCCGGCTGGTCGTCTGGATATTTTCGTCGTTATGCTAACTTTTGTTCTTGAGAAAGATTGAATTTAGTATGTTTTTATTTATTCTGTGACCTATAACTAATGCGCGTTTCATAAAGTAGGTAACACGGGTATATCGTACAGGTAGCGAGTGTATTATTTGATTAATTTAGAAATTTAATCGCTGACTATATAAGCAATAGCTGTAAATAACAATAGTACCCATTGCAAACCTAAAGATCTAATTATTATGAAACCTAATATATTAAACAAAGCATTTTCGTCATTCCAGTTTTAATTCAAAAACTGGTAATGACGTGACCAAAAATGACGATTCTATAAAATGTTATCGATATTTCTAGAAACTTTGCTCGTAAGTTAGGATTATTATTAGTAGGTAATCGTGGCTATGAATTCCCACAACAAGCAACAATAGGTTAACCGTATATTTTATAGGATTAAACAGGAATGATAAATATTTTGACAATGTAATAATTACGAACTATTTAAATTAATTTCTTCGAATCCGTAATGTTAATCACAGACGTACGTTCCTTCTAACCGACTACAGCAGAGTACGGGGCCCGTGCGGGATGCAACGGACACGTAGTATTATCCGTACAAATTAAATTAAGCTAAATTATGTGCAAAACCAGGAATGATAGAAAACTCGTGACGTAATGTTTTTGGTGATCTTAATAAATCATTTAAGCTTTCTTACTTTGTCAACTGAATTCAACCGAGGCTAAATGATGTAAACTAGTAAAAGAAATGCTTAAAAATCGATTCCGCAATGTGTACTCAGTATGGCTTAAAAGTTAAGTACGCATGGTCACTTTGTGACCGAACTAGTAATGACGTTTTGCAATGTTTTGTTTAAATTTAAAATATATATTTAATGTTTTTTTATTATAACATTTATAACTAATAGCATCATGTATGAAAACAAATAAAAAAGGATATCCAATTTGGTATTTAACAATTAAGATAATATTTAAATTTCTATTGAAATGGACACTGATGAGAACAAAATTAGTAGATTCACCCCTGAATCAACAATTCTACCCATAGACACAAGTACAGATTGTGTTTGGCGTTCCTATATTTATTGCTGATTTACGTTTTTTAGCTGAAATCAGAAGAATACCTTCTTTCGGGAAATAATTTTGCATGTGAACATATTATGAAAGGCTATCATTATGAAGCTGAAAAAGCCTAAATCTGATGCTGAGGTAAAATTTGCGTAGAAAATGTCTATTGTTTACATGTTCTTATAGGAAACTTACTCATTAGATTTGGGCCAAAATCAAATTGTTTTATATATATTTAAATAACATTTCTACGAATGATTTATTCATATTATTTGTAATTTGTGAATTTATAAAAGCCGATGCCAAACAATACAATTTGTATACATTATAGGTGACCTTCCTTGATGTGTCAAATTTTTGCTGCAAGTTCAAAATGATGTGTTGAAAATCAACAGAGAATGCATTAGCCCTAACATTAAAATAAGATACAGCTAGCACCAGTCTGGTCCACTGTGGACTCGTTATTTATACAGACTCAAATGCCTTCAAAAGAAAACTTCATTATTATTATCTTAAGAAACAGAACCTGGAACTCAAGCTATAAATATAATCTAAGAATCATATGTATAATAAATAATTCTTAGTTGTTTTAACATGAAAATAAACAACATTGTAAAACAAACCAAATATTTATATTATAGGAGGTAGTGCCCCCTCAAGCTGAGATCATAGAAGCAGATCTCTACAAGCGTTCCTACTTTGGTCCTGATGTGCCAACACTCGAGCTGGAGTGCTGGGAGGAGGAGCTTTCGGAGTTCCAACTCAAAGCATACAAGAATGCTGATGATGAATATAAGAACATTCAAAACAAGCTAGATGATATGGTCAAAGATACAGGTGGTCAAATTGTGTATAACGGTGATCAATTTACGGCATACCAGCTGCTTGGAAAGTAAGTTCCAGTTATATTAATATATATTTATATGTATGAACATAATAATCTCTGGGTTTACTAGTTAGATTTCAAATTTCCTTTTGTTAGATTAGTTAACAAATTGGCGAAGGGTATAACAACACACTAAATGCTAATTTAGTCTCCGCTCTATTTATTGTTTACCTGTCATTTGTTGGAATGCTAGATATAATTGAAACCTGTTGTGTCTGGCTGCTAGTGTGCCAATGAGACAGCTCCAAATAATGTCTTTTTTTATTCTTTTTTTTAAGGGATTTCAGTACACATGAGTGACTATGTTCATGTACAAAATATCTTACTCCTAAATACTATATCAACTAAGTGATTTACCTAATAAAAAAGAATATAAAACTTTAGCATCATCACATGCAGGATTGGCTAAAATGCCATGAAATAGACCTATACTACATACATACATCTTTATGGCATCTATAAGTTATGCCCTTACAACATTATAGTATACACATTCTTCCAAAACATGTTGAACATCCTCAACAACACCACAGTCATGTTTCACAGTTAAGAGAATCCTTTTTACCCATTAGGTAAGCAAACTCATTACGAGGTATATGACCTGATCTTAATCTATGTGCAGCAATGATTTGCCCTCGTATATCATATTAATGGCATTTTAGCCAATCCTGCATGTGATGATGCTAAAGTTTTATATTCTTTTTATTAGGTTAATATATAATAATAACGTAGTTGATATAATATTTATATTTTGTACATGAACGACGGGATTGGTGTAGTCACTTCTGTGTACCAACATCCCTAAAAAAAAAGAATTAAAAGTAAATATGATATACATATTTATTCAGGTTATTATATCAAAGGTTTAATCTCAAACTGAGCAGGACACCTTTTGCAGGTGTTACTAAAAATGGATTCTTATAAATTGGTTAACAAGGCTGTCTTAAGATAATATTTCTATGCTAATATTAAATCTTATATCAGAATATCTATACTAATATTATAAAGCTGAAGAGTTTGTTTGTTTGAATGCAATAATCGCAGGAACTACTGGTTCAATTTGAAAAATTATTTTAGTGTTGGATAGCCTATTTACCGAGGAAGGTTATAGGCTACATAACATCACGCTACGACCCACGGAGGCGGCTCAGTAACCATAAACGCGGGTGAAACCGCGGGCACAGTTTATAGATATTAGCTAAAGCACTGAGGGATGTGATTCTGTTCAAGCATGATAGTGTCAAAATTGGGCCTGGGACATCAATAAATATATTGAATTACTATATTTAATTTATAGGCAACATGTGTTGAAGGATTTGGAAAGGCAAAGTGCTGACATCATCAGGTCTAGGTCTCGATCACTGTCTATATCTAAAGAGAAAGAGAAAGAGAAGCCTGGCAAGAGAGGTAAGTTATGTAACTTATTTTTATGCCTTACTATAAAATTATAAATCCAATAATGTATTATTTATTGGTTTATCTACCATATTGCAATTGCAATGGAACAGTGTTTTTTTGCATAAGGATAGTTTTTAGGTTGAAAAGTTACAAAAAGCATGAATTCTATTATGTTTTAAGAACTAAGGGTATGCAACTGCTTCGAGGCTTGTAGTGGGTGGTATCCCAATAGATAAGGTATCAATCAAGACATGGCAGGTTCCAACTACAACAGTTCACTACCAATGTGAAGCCACTCCTAAAACAAGCATTAGCTTATTAGTTTTGCTGGAGAGATTTTATAAAACAAACATTAATTTCTAATAGGCATCTATGCATGTTAACACTTCAAGAAAAGAGTGTACTCCTTTTTAAAAGGCCGGCAACGCACTTGTAACTCCTCTGGTGTTGCAGGTGTCCATGGGTGGCGGTAATCGCTTACCATCAGGCGATCCGACTGCTCGTTTGCTAGGCGGCATGCATAAAAAAAAATGTTATTTCATGTTGTTTATCAAAAGAAGGTACACAGGTGTCCATTGTCTCCAAGAAGGCTACTATCTTATCTTATCTTATATGGGGGCCAGTCAGTGCAGACCGGCGACACTTCGACCCAGTGGGATCTTTTGTGTTGACACTCTCCCAATAACGACTGCTATAGATGTTCATGGCAGTCGGGACCAACGGCTTAACGTGCTTTCCGAGGCACGGAGCAGGCGATAATTGTCAACCAATACGCACATAATTTCGAAAAGTCTTATAACTTCCGAAAGTCAGAGGTGCGCGACGTGGGTTCGAACTCGAGACCCTCTGCATTGCAGTCTGTTGGTCTCCCCACTGAGCTATCGCTGCTCTTAAGTAGGCTATTAAACTCAAGTGTTTATATAGCCTATAGACAGAATTACCCTTAGGTCTGAAGTTACCTTTGCATAAGAAGATAACTAAAGATTTTAATACACCTAAAAGCTGGACCTCGACCTAATCTAATCTGTTACAACAAATAAATCCCTACTTTTTTATAAAGGTCGTCCAAAGCGAATCACTACTACGCGTGACGAGGACCGCGATTATTCGCCATCACCCATCAGGGAGAAATCGCCTGAAGTTAAGAAGAAGAAAAAGAAAGACAAAGAGAAGAACAAGGAGAAAGAAAAGGAAAAGGAGAAAGAGAAGGAAAAAGACAAAGACAAAGACAACACTAAAACTAAGGATAAGACTTTGGCTCCTTCTAGTAAGTACTACTTTTAATAATTCTCCATGTCAGTTGTACTAACTCTAAACTTGTAGGTGGTTTGTTAGTATTAGTTTGAACATACTGACTGACTTAAAAAAGTTTTAATTCATTAATACCTTCTTTTTCTGTGGCATGTTACTAACGGCGGTGGCGGTAAAGCGAAAGAGCACCGCTCGACCGCGCGGTCGGGCGGTGTACTTGTGTTAGGCATCAACGGATTTAGTAGAGGCCAATTCGACATGAGATCCGCTTCACCGCCTACCGCCTACCGCCTATCACCTTATTGGGTTTTAATTTAGTAAATTATCAATATTAAGGGTATGTTAAGCTGGTTTGGACATGTAGAAAGAATGGACGAGGAAAGACTGACTAAGAAAGTTTATAAGGCTAGTGTGAATGGAACAGTCGCAAGAGGAAAACCTAGGCGAACGTTTCTCGATTAGATCGGAGACGTTCTGGACAAAGGCCAGGTTAAGAGCTCCTTGAACCGACGGGCGTGTATGATGAATGTGATGAAAGTGAATGAAGCCAGAGAAGTGTGTCAGGATCGTAGCAAATGGAAATTCGTAGTCTCTGCCTACCCCTCTGGGAAACAGGCGTGAATCTATGTATGTATGTATGTAAATTATCAGTAGCAACATTTAGCCTGAAAATCTGGAAATGTGCTTGATAGCAATAGGCTAAAACATAATAGAATATAATGTATACTGTTGTGTGTAAACCTCTATTCTTCTATATTCTTGTAAAAATATCTTTCTTGTACGACAGATGTCCATAGCGTGGTCACAAACGTGCGGCCTTCCGAGGCAACAGCCATCGGTGGTTTACTCACCGGCAGCGCGACTAAGACCACTGCTATCGTTGATCTCACTAAAGATGATAGCAACAAGAATGTGGCGGATTCCAGAGAGGTCTCCTTTAACAAATTACAAGGTAAGATATGCTATGATTGCTATTATATGTATAAGAAATATATAAATTCAGCAGAATCTTTACAGAATTGGTTGTTTATAATATAATGTATTGTCAAGTCCATAAAAAGTTGACATAAATAGATGCAAATTAGCTCTTTTCTTGCCCTTTTCTAAAGATCGTGATGAAACAGATGTAGTACTTAAGATTTAATTTGATGGAACAGTTTAAATTTTAACTACAGAACAATTTCATGTTCAGAATATGTTCTACAGGATACATGAACAAAGAAAAGTAAATGTGTGGTTGCCTTGAAACAAGTGTACTCTAGCTTAACATATGACTTGTCAAAAGAACTTAATATTTGTTAAATATTATTGTCACGATTAAAATAAACTTGACTATACATATTGATTGTAGCACAATTAGTAAATAAGCACATGTTCAAACATTTTATTATAGTAAAAATACACAGGCGTCAAACGTTATTGAGTTATACTACTACTAAGTTTCTAAAACTTGTATTCCACAGGCAAGACCTTCCCATCCCTGGTCGTGGTCGCGCGACCATATCTCCGCGCTAAAGACCAAGCGCCGCCTTCTGACCGTTCAGCTCTGGACAGCAAGGTCAAATCTGTCCTCATGCATACACCCATGAAGTTCACTGAATGGCTCATACAGCAGGGCCTGGTCAGATCAGAACAGTGGTGTGTTATACATCCAGGAAACAAACTAAAATTAGGTAAGGCTACTTAAAAACTATACTTAAACCTATAATTTATTTAGTTCAAACAGGTAACTACACTCGCAGTACCTGCGGTCTATGTAAGTTCGCAGTCAAACAATCATGTGTTGTCTTCCTGTGGTAAATAGGTTTTCCAGAAATCATAGGCAGGTTTGTGTTTGCCGCACTTAACCTCGCAATAGAGTCATTATGATGGCCTCGATGGCGTAGTGGTTAGTGTAACCGACTGCCACGCCTTAGATCGCGGGTTCCCGCACAAGTCAAACATTTGTGTGCATGAACATTGATGTTTGTCTTGCTCTGGGAGCTTCTATGTATAATATGTACGTATTTACAAAAAAGCAAGTATATATGTGTGTATATCCATTGTCTAGTACCCACAGTACAAGCTCTGCTTAGTTTGGGCTAGACGGTGTGTGTATGTGATAGAATATTATTATGTGTAAATAACTGAAATGATGTTTGTCGGTTATAAAGAGTCTGAAAAAGAGTTATGTCAGAGAACAAGATGATCTTTACCACATACGTTGGCAGCAAAACGACTCCATGAATGGTAAAGTCGGTAACGCTCGTGTCCCATTTGATAAGCAGTGTAGTTGCTTGTCATGTTAATCCTAACTAATATTATAAATGCGAAAATGAGTTTGTTTGTTTGTTATGCTTTCACGCCTTAACTACTCAACCGATCAACATGAAATTTTGCATACACGTTGTCAGGGGTACAGAATAGGACATAGGGTATCTTTCATCCAGAAAAAATAACTGTTGCAAACATAACCCAACCTAACCTACATTTACGCGAGCGAAGCCGCGGGTGAAAACTAGTAATTTAAATAAAACCCTAACTTAATATTATTAATGCGAACTCTTTCACGCCTTAATTACTCTACTGATGATCATGAAACTTCGCTTACACGTTTTCAGGCTTACAGAATGGGACAGTGGCTACCATTTATCCAGAAAAAAGTACTGTTCATAATCCAACTTTACATCTTATCTTATCTTATGTGGGAGACAGTCAGTGCAGACTGGCGACACTTCGACCCAGTGGGATTTTATGCGTCGACTCTCTCCCAATAACGACTGCCATAGATGTTCATGGCAGCCGGGGCCGACGGCTTAACGTTCTCTCCGAGGTACGGAGCAGGCGATAATTGTCAATCAATACGAACATAATTTCGAAAAGTCATAACTTGCGAAAGTCAGAGGGGCGCGACGTGGGTTCGAACCTGAGACCCTCTGCATTGCAGTCTGTTGGTCTCCCCACTGAGCTATCGCTACTCCAACCTAACATTTACGCAAAATCGAGTGTACCTATATCATATAATAAAAACGATAATCACATACTTTCTTACGGTTTCACATCTGCTAAAGTGATATTGATGGCATTAGATAAATTATAAACTCACTGTTATTACAGGCATGTACTCCGACGTATCAAAATTCCCTTACTCCGGCGGCTACGTATGGATATCTGAATGCTGTCCCACCAGATTCGTCTCAGTCTACTCCAGTTCCATCTTCGAAGGCGCCACCTTCCCTCCAAGCGTTATTCTAAAGCTTATCTACCACTGGGCTTGTCAGACAAACGTGCAGAATGTGGTACAATGGGTTAAAGTGGACAATTTGTATGTAAAAGGACTGTTCACTTGGCTAAGAGCGGTTTGTACGTCGGCTATTCACCAGCATATGGGCCTGTTGGGAGGGGCAGGCAAGAAAGTCGAGGTTGGAGTCATATCATTGGGTACGACTAGTCATGATGGCACTCAAAGACAGGTGAAGGTGGAGGTGCTGGGTGTACTGGATCCAGTTGAGAAAATGGTGAGTGTATTTTATTATTGGAAATATTAGCCTATATTAATAACATTACATAAATAGTGCCATTACTTGCTTAACCTGACAATTGTTGGAATGCCAGAAGATTGGAAACCTATTGTGACTGGGCGCCGGTGTGCCGTTGCAACTCAATTGGTCAGAGCGCATAAACACATATAACACTATCTAGCCGTCTAATATAAACTACTAAGTCTTATAACGTTTGCATTAAAGATAGTGGCGAGAATACAATAGATACGGCAAACGGACTTGCGATGCGATCTGGGACCTATCCTGATAAGCTTAAACCTACTATCATTAAACCTTTATTTAAAAAAGATGATACGAAAGACATTAAAAATTACAGGCCCATAGCTCTTATTCCAATAATATCCAAGATATTCGAAAAATGGATCTATAGATCCATAGATGGATACCTGAACAAAAATAATATACTTGTAAAAGAACAAAAAGGATTTAGGAAAGGTCATTCGATAAATATGGCAATATACGACTTCCTTAATGACATCATAGCTAACATGAATGATAGAATCCCAATATCAGCAATATACATGGATATGACCAAGGCATTTGACTTGGTCAACCATAACTTACTACTGAACAAATTAAATGCATACGGTATAAGGGGTAATGTGTTGGCACTCATAAATTCTTATTTAAAAAATAGAACACAATGTACAGAGATAAGTCGAATATCTAAATTTAATAAAACCGTTATAAAATATGTATCTAGTGAGCGAATAATAACTTGTGGAGTCCCTCAAGGCAGTGTGCTTGGTCCTTTATTATTTCTAATATATATAAATGACTTTCCCCGAAATATACCCTATCCTATGACATTGTTTGCTGACGATAGTACTTTAATTGTTAAACATGACATTAATAATATGGACTTTGAGACTAACATAATCAATGCATTGGACCAAGCCATTAACTGGTTAGAACAAAATAACTTAATTATAAATTTAAATAAAACAAAACTTATGAATTTCCGTCAAAGAGTAGCTAATTCGAAACTAAATGTAATATTTAAGAATGAAAATATAGAAGAAGTTGCAAATATTAAATTTTTAGGCTTAACAATCGACAATCAACTTAATTGGAAGCAACACACTTCATTATTGGTTAAAAGGGTCAGTAAATTTGCTTTTGCTTTGTACAAATTAAAAAAAGTTGTGAATAAAGCAGCGGCAGTCACTGCATATTACGGATATGTCGATTCTATATTACGCTATGGAGTTATGTTCTGGGGCAACTCCTGCAATAAAGAAACGGTGTTTAAATCGCAAAAAAGATGCATTAGGGCTATTACCGGTATAGACGTAACTGATAGCTGTAAACCTTATTTTGTATTGTTAAAAATATTGACTTTACCTTGTTTATACATTTTTGAAACAGCTTTATTTGTAAAAAAGAATATGCATTTATTTAGAAAAGCATCTGAACAGCGATACAAAATGATAAGAAAAGAATACAGACATGAGTTATGTGTTCGTCCTTCAAAGACCGCCTTAATTCACAAAAGTATACTTTGTATGGCCCCAAAAATATTTAATAAATTACCAAATGCAATTAAAGATTTATCCATAATTCAATTTAAGAAAAAATTACGATATTTATTACAAGAAAAATGTTATTATACCATTGACGAATTCCTTAATGATAAATTCTAAGTTGACATTTCTATTTATTTAATTTTACCATTGACGAATTCCTAATGATAAGAATTAATTATTTGATATTGTGATCCATAATTTTACTTTATTTCTATATAATTTTCTTTAATTTATCATTACTTATTATTTCCATTAATGATTGTAAATATTTTTTTATTGTTGTGTTTCCAAATTATGTTATATTGCAATTATTTTATTTTTATATTTCTGGACATGTGATTATTATGTGAAGCAATGTACACCATTAAGGTAGATTTTTTTTGAGACACTTTCAATTATATTAAGACCACATGTAACATGTAACCAAAAAATCACACTAATAAATGAATTTGAATTTGAATTTGAATTTGATGGGCAAGTCCTCGGTCATGGGTTTCATACCCACATGTGAAACCACAAAAAAAAAAAGATAAATATATTGTTTCGAGTCTACCGTATTACGTATCGATGTGTTTTTTTTGTGGTCATATTAAGAAACAGGAAGTACACCGATTTTAGGGAACGAGATAAAACTGCTTGACCTCGCATCTCACAGATATTAAAGAACAAGATAAAATTACTTGACATCTCTTTTGGTTTGTCTTTACAGATACGTCTCCGCGCAGTAGAACCTTTAGCGGAACACGAAAAGAATTACAAGAAGCGTTTCCAGAAAATTCTAGAACCTTTGACCAACTGGGTGCACCCTGCCTCCGCCATTCTGACAGACTTGACCGTCGACAAAGGCACCTTGGTTTCTATGGGCTTCAAGAACGTACACCAATCGTCTTCCCATTCCGACCAGCCTGGACGGAATTCTAATGCTAACATTATGGAGTATTTAAGAAGAATCGTTCCGAGAATGTTCCAGAATACGCTCTCGCTGCTGTCAAGGCAGATCATACAGCAGTTCTTAGATGAACTGGTTTGGAGAGAAATGTATGTGATTTTATTAATAATTTTTATAATATTAAAAAAGGCACATCACTCGCTATGAAGGCGACTACTGAAACAACTACGCCATCTGTGCTGCCGACATCCTAACTTCCTAACTAATATTATAAAAGCGAAAATAAGTTTGTTTATTTGTTTGTTTGTTACCTTTTCACGCCTAAACCACTGAACCGATCATCCTGAAATTTTACGTATTATACGTTGTCAGGGTACAAAAACGGACATAGGCTACCTATCATCCCGAAAAATATTACTGTTCCCGAGGAAAACCATAATAACGTTCTTATGATAGTAGATGGCGCCACGTGTCTTTCGAATCATGATTGAATTATATTATTACAAGCAGAGTACAACCCGAATTGATTGTCAAATTCCAAATTAACGCGAGCGAAGCCGCGGGCAAAAGCTAGTATAATAATATTTTGTAGTACCTAGCACATTTAGAGATTTAGATAATTACATACATTGACATTGTTTCTAAAAGGATAATGGATGTGTTTATTTATTAGAAACTCAACAGCTTGTTTTCTTAACACATGGATAAGAAAGTAGATAGCACTAGCAATATTGAACAACGCCATAAGAGCGTTAACGCCAAATCCACGGCGCCTAGTTTAGGTTAATGCAATGTTTTCTCATTGAAACTGACGCACGTGCAACTGTGTGCGTAGAATTGGCGTGTTGTTTGGCAGTATAGTCAAGCTAAACCATTTTGATCCGTTCAACTCACAAGCGACGTTAGTTAGGCATCCTGTTGGATGGTAATATAAAAAAATGTACGTAATCAAAATAAATGATTATTATGTGTAATATTGTCTTCTGTTTACGCGAATGTTATTCATTAAAATTAAACTACTATATACGGATTTTATCGCGTTGTTTATTTGACACTTTATTACAAAATTTACTTTATTATAAAATCCGTATACAGTAGTTTAATTTCAATGATTATTATGTGTTTTTACGTTAATATTATTTGCATGGGCTGAGCCGAAAACTGTTATTTACGAAAAATCTTTTCCCTTTTTTTAATAGTATAGCATCGGTTATAACCACCTGTATCACCTTCGTTTTTAGGAGCTTTCCTTCCCAATGTGTAGTTATAATAAAGTTGTATATAAAATAAAGTAGCTATTTGGGGCACTTATCAAATGAAAATCAGAACAGACAATCTATAGATTCATGTTCATTACTCTTTTGCGTAAAAAATAATAAAACAAGTTATTCATCGTTAGTCCAGTAAGTTAAGAAAATAGAACACATAAATATCAAATATATTTTTTTAAATTAAATTTCGAGTTGTAAGGTAAAGATATCACGGTCGCACTATAACTGCACTCAACGCTAAAGTTCACTAGAGGTCACACGCGGAGCTCCAAGCGATACGTCCACTCCTTGAAGGGCCTCGCGGCGTACTGATTTGCAACGTTTTACGCGCGCGGTTTTATAGTTATTTTAAAATACATGTCTTGAATAAAATTAAACTAAAAAAAACCTAATGATGTGAAGGTTTTTGTTACAGAATATATTCTTCTTATACAAAATCTTTATTTTGAAAAAACAAGCAAGATTTATTGTAAAAATAATGATTTTAGCAGCAGCTTTTTGTCGTAAATTTCACTTTGATTATAGTATGATTGTTTACGTTTGGGTCTAAATTTTAAAAAATACTTTCTAGTTATTTTTGCTAAGGATCTGTACAATCATATAAAATAGTTTGTTTATAAAATTTACAATTAATTTCGAATATGTGACGCTTTAAAAATAGCTCGGTCAGGAAAAAATTTAAAGCACTGTTTGTTTATATGGCCATATGTCACAAATACTTTCATAATATACAAAATCCTCACTTATAAGTATAGAAAAAAATATTTCCTATAATAATATGTAATTCACAGTTTCGTAAGATATATTGTTACAGAGATGGCATGCTTTGAAAAGTACGCATTTTGTGTCAAGAGGCCAAAATCGGCGTTAACGCTCTTAAACACTAGGATTATCGTAGACTCTATTGCTAGTACTACCTATAACAAAAGGTTTTACTTAAGCCAATTACAGAGTTTCCTGGCATGTTTAGCGGTCAGAAGTGAAACACAGAGACAAACAATCAATCAATAGTAATTACTAGACCCAAGCAATACCACAATGATATGACATGACATGATGTGATGTGACATGCTGCGTGGACTTATGCTATAAGTTAACAACCAACAACAGATTGTAGGATATGCACACGGTAGCTACTTTTAGATATTGGAGAAGCTAGTATTATAAGTTCGTGGCAACCTCGTCATAACCGCATTTCTTCCATAATTGGTACGACGAAATGGGACATCAAATAATTTGGTGTTACGAGTGTGCTTACTAGGAATGTTAAAGTAAATTTTTGAAACTAAGTCGATACAGTCTATATTACAATGCAAGATGTCATAGAGTAAAAACATATCTAACATTGTACGCCTATTATTAAATGAAAGCAATGTTATAGTGTTTACAGTCATCGAAATAAGATTTATGGCGCTTTTTAAATTTATATTTAAGGAACTTTACAAAACGTTTCTGGATGCTCTCCAGTCTATAAGTGTATGTCTTATATTGAGAAAATCAGATGAGACAGTAATACTCCTAAATGCTCCGAACATAGGCATAATAAACCATTTTTATGTCTTGAAATCAAACTCACGTCAAGTAATTTGATTGGTTATATAAATTTCTGAATTGATATAACTAACTCTCTTATATTTTTGTGTTTATATGTCTTTTAAAAACTGGGTATTTTTGCTATATTCTACCTGAATCATTGCTATGTAAGAATCTCCTAAAGTTAAGAGTAGAGGTTTCCAGAGAAATTTGAAGTCATTTACTTACCCCGTGGAAAAGCAAGCGTAATTACTAATTACACTATATTTTTCTCTTTTAGCTACGGCATATCACCAGGTCTAGCATTCGATAATATAGTGATACATATCGCTCAACAAAGCAAAATGGAGTGCAAAGACCCCATCACAGTTCGGCTGAACAAGATTGCAGCTAACCCCTTCAAGAACTGGAAGTATCCTACTGTTAAGGTAAGGAGCAGTGCGAACAGCCAATACGTTCACGACGTGTACCGTAGCGAAGTAGGTCAAGCAAATCAAGTCAAAAATCTTTATTACTACATAAATGTGTAAACATATTAGACGATAAGGTGAAAGGAAATCGTTTGGCTTGGTATGGACATGTTATGCGAAGAGATGATACGTACGTAGGTAAGCAAATGATGAATATGAGGGTAATGGGACAAAAAGGGAGAGGAAGGCCAAGGAAAAGATGGATGGACTGTGTGAGGATGAATATAAAAGGGAAAGGGGGTAAATGATCAGATGACGGGTGACAGAGAAGTATGGAAGCGAAGGACATACTGCGCCGACCCCAAATTAATTGGGATCTGGGCAAGAGGATGATGAACTGTGTAAACACTGCCTGGACACGTCAATTAACTATTATATTAATAAAATAATACAATATCAAAAATAAATAGGAAATAAAACTTTTGCATTAAAAAGCCTGTTCGAGGAGTAGAGCTCATATGAGAAGAAGCACCCAAGAAACTAGTAAGACTCTTTTTTCGATGCGTATCCACAAATCGAACGTGTGAGCGTCGATACAACTCAACCGCTGCACGTGGCGTTAGTTTCAGATTACGCTTCGGTAATAATTCTTTATTGAGAAACATTCTCTACTCCGATAATAAGTCTTGCTTGATCCTGCCATATATACTAGTTAGTATATGTTTTATCTAGCGCAAATATGACTTCAATACGCTATGGTTAGCGCAGTCATAAACATTGAAAGAAAAAGCCTTTGAAAGAGGACTAGGCATAGTGTACCTATGCATCGAAAACCTACGTTAATTTTGAATTGTTCATGATTTGTCCTGTAGGTAGGTAGTTTTAAGTTCTAAAAGATTTACGATTTTATTTGAAACGATTCATAGGATTTTATTATAACTTCACAACTGTTTTTGAAACAGTTCTGAAGGGCTATCAGGGTTACCAGCAATAAAAAACATCGTTATTTAAATATCCCACTCACAAATATTAAAAACGTATTATAATTGCAAAAAATATATTTAAGTATTCTTTTTAATATCAACTATTGTCTAGTTAATTTTTGAAAAACAATAATTTACAGTTAATATATATTTTTCTAAAATCGATATACATAACCGCTTATTCAGTCGGCCTGTATGCTTGTTTCCCATCTTACTTACATAAAAACCTCTTATCAATAAAATATTATTCTTACAGACGAATAAAAAAGAGAAAGTGGATGAACCAGAGGTACCGGACACGGCTCGATCGAAGCGCGGCCGAAAGAAGAAGGAGCCGTCGCCGTCTCCCCCTCCCAAGAAGAGAAAGAAGGAGAAGACTACTTACATCGAAGAAGATGATGAGGAGGTAGCTAGTACCTTATACACCGTAATTTAAAGAATATATTTTGATCACGTTAAAATGATTAGGTTAGTTAGTTCTTCGCCGGAAGGCGCGAGATGACCTCCAGCCATCTTGAGGTTTTACCTGGGGGTGGTGGGCTTCCTGGGCCTGCCCGCCACCCGATCACCACCAGGTCTGAGAAGCGGCGTGCGTGTTCCCACACGCGTCTCTGTGTCGTGTGTCCGTCCCCCCTCAAAGGGACAGTAGGTTTTAAATTAGTGGTACCCAAAGGGTAGATCTATTTGTGTAGTGACCTCGGCGGGTTCGCGATTGCATGTGAAAGTGAATCGCGCGGCCCTGCCGATTGCGGGTATGTGGAGGAACACCGTGGTGGGTTTAGTCGGTATTACAGGGATACCTACCGGCGTCCTACATAACATCTCCATCGCCCCGCGGAGAGGTATACGTAAATGCATTCCCCAAAGAAAAAGAGAAAAAGCTTAGTAATAATTTATTTTCTTTTATGGCTATCTATTTATGTATTATTTATTTCTTTATTTTGAGTGCACTATTGGCGGACCAAACGTCAATAATTGTGGTGTTCGCTGAAAATCAGCGCTGTGTAGTGCTTGCAGCAATGCAAGTGCCACAGCATTAAGCTGAACGCATCACCGTTGTTTTTGTGCCATCAGGTGGGACGTGCATCTGCACATATAATACATTTTAATTGCTTTAAAAAAAATATTTTATCTCACATATTTTTATTTACTTTTTTGTTATACCCGCATTCTATAATAATAATTTGATGATGCATGTCATGATGGTAAAAAAATAAAAATCTTTTCATATAGACAGAACTAAGAAATGAAATAATGAAATGTCATTATTTCATTTCTTAGTTCTGTCTAATGAATGAAAATTATGAATTTACTGACTAAGTTCTTTGTGTCTGTTATTTGACTGATTATAAAGGTCGCAGCGACACAGGAATAATTAATTATGCCTAGTGCGGAATTTAGAGTTCCGTAAGACACGGCGGGTTCACTACTTTTATAGTCTTTTGTTTATTATTTTGATTTATCTTGACGTTGGTCTGCCATGATCCTGGGTTGGAATATCAGGTCTGGTAAAACCTTATTTATATTTTCCGTTAGGAAATTCTCAGCAGTAGCGCGTAGTCTGAAAATGCATTCTATGACGCTCATGGACTTGCCAGGCGTGCCATATCGTAGAAGTCAAGAGTGTTATGTCTTCTTCTCTTCTCCCTAGCCTTTATTATTCCCAAGTTACTTGGGGTCGGCTTTCTAGTCGAACCGGATTTGACTGGATATCAGTTTTTACACAGAGCGACTGCCATCTGAATGCCTCCGCAACCCGAAGGCTAACGATACCCTAAGGCTAGACCAGTGTCAGGATATTAGAGGACACTGACTTCTCAATAACGACTGCTATAGATGTTTATGGCAGCCGGGACCGACGGCTTAACGTGCTCTGCGAGGCACGGAGCAGGCGATAATTGTCAACCAATACGAACATTTCGAAAACTCATAACTTCCGAAAGTCAGAGGTCCGTGACGTGCGTGGATTCGAACCAGAGACGCTCTTCCGAGTGTTATGTACCAGTATAATAATAATATCAGCCCTGTATTTAACTGTCCTACTGCTTGGTACGGGCCTCTTCTCAGTGTCCACCTCGCTGGCCCAGTGCGGGTTGGCAAATTTCATATATCTTCAATAAATTATATACCTACTACTTTATCATCATCATCTCAGCCGAAAGACGTCCACTGCTGGACATAGGCCTTCCCCAAGATTTTCCACACAAACCGGTCTTGGGCCACCCGCATCCAACCGCTTCCCGCGACCGTTACCAGGTCGTCGATCCAACTTGTGGGGACACGCCTGCTGCGTGTTCCGGTGCGTGGCTGCCACTCCAGAACCTTTCTGCTCCAACGGCTATCGGTTCTGCGCGCAAAGTGCCCTGCCCACTACCACTTCATCTTGGCTATCCGGAGAGCTATGTCGGCAACTTTAGTTTTCCTGCGGATCTCCTCATTTCTGATTCGATCCCGCAGGGAAACCCCGAGCATAGCTCTCTCCATCGCCCTTTGAGTGACCTTGAGCCTTCTGATAAGGCCCATAGTGAGCGACCTTACGTACTACTTACTTGTATATAATTACTAGATGTGCCCGCGGTTTCACCCGCGTTTATGATGACTGCGCCGTCCCCGTGGGTCGTAGCGTGATGTTATGTAGCCTATAACCTTCCTCGGTAAATAGGCTATCCAACAAATTTTTAAATCGAACCGGTAGTTCTTGAGATTAGCGCTTTCAAACAAACAAACAAACTCTTCAGCTTTATAATATTAGTATAGATTCTAATATTGTGTCTTAAAAATATGTAGTGTTGGCACTAAGATCGTAGTACTGTGTGTTCGGGATATTGTGTACAAGAGATAAATGAGAGGTCAATGTCCACCAAATATAAAGATTATCATTTCAGAGAAATTACAATGGTCACGTCTTTAGGTAACAAGGTCTATACAACGATTTATTGTACATGACTTCAGCGTGAGAATCAATGCGACATGAAGTAGCACTTACAATTCTATATCAGCATTGCCACTACATATCCTGACTTAACTGCACGTGTCAGTGGTTTAAGTGGTCGCCTCGCCGAGTGCCGACTGCGCCGAGTGTTGTGGGTTCGAATTCCACACGGGACAAAAAGAACAATGGTCAAATCGTACCTGACGGCGACCCAACATGTATTGTATATGAAAAAAATCCGTTATTATTTAAGATTTTAGGAAAGATAAGAAATATCTGTTTATGAAGCCAGGATAAAAAGATATACTTAAATTTTTTTGATATTGTATTTTCTTTGACTTACATCATTTTAGAACGCATCTTTTCATTTCACTTACGATGTGATTTGTTTCTTTTCGCATACTAAAAAGTTCAATACTCAATACTTGCAATTATTTTCATATTTTCGAAGAGTTATTAACAGTAGTACAAATAAATAAATACGTAGAGATCAGACCAGTTACTATTATTTTTTATATGCGTATTATGTAGGTACAAAGTAGCACAGCGTTTTGTTCACGATATTAAAATATTTAGGCTTCTTACCTTCGATCAAATATACCATAGATGCACATTCTCATACAAAAACCGCGTCAATATGTGGCACTGACCAGTACTACTTACTTATAAGTGTCTGCATTTATTATGCAATCCAGGAAATAAACCGGAATAAGCATTGAACGCCCACTGAGAAACATTTTGTAATAGTTTAGTTAAAACGCGTCAATGTAAAGCGTCATAAGTGTGTTACTCGCGATACGCAAGCGTACTAAGTATATAGTACGGTCTCCACCTTAGTAGTGGTGTCGATTCGCTCTCGCTTACGGGCAGCGCACGCAAGAGTGAGTGAGACAGGTGCATAATATAGCGCATGCGACTGATTTATGCACAGTTTTGTTGGGGCCGTTTTTCGAGCGACGATCGTGCATCTATGGTATATTCGATTGATGCTTCTTACACATTATTTTCATATAGGATGGTATTAAATACATGAAAATAAACCAATCCCACTCCAGTTTGTTTCTGGACATGGCAAATAAAAACCAGGTACAGCTCCTATAGAAATTTGGCCATTGTTCTTTGTGTGATCCACAAATGGTTTTTCCGAGTCTGGGTGTGGTTAGTGTCCGTTCTTTGAATGTTTGTAAAGACCGCCGCGACACAGCAACTATTCCTAGTCCTAGTTGTCTTTTTTTAGTGAAAAATAAAGGTATATCCATCTTATTCTGCTTTTAGCGCCAAACAAGTCGTCGAAAGAAACGATTTTGACAAATATATACCACACTAATTATCCAACATTTTATAGATACCATTGGCCCAAAGCCGCAAAACTACGAAGGTAAAAGAAGAAAAAGACAAGACTAAAGACAAGAAGGAACCAGTGGTAGAAGCGCCTCCTCCCACTACAGGCCGAGGTCGGCGCAAGCAAGTGCGGTCCTACGTCGATGATGACTTGGATGATATTCCTCTGAAGAACATTAAAAAAGAGGTGACGCCTCAAGAGACTGTGTCCATGGAGAGGTATTACTTTGGACAGACCGGAGGGACTGTAGTTAGTGAAAAGATGGCGATAGCTGTCGAGGTAAGCAGTTGTTAAATAGGTTTTATAATATATTTCTCACAGTTTTAGTGTACTATTTAAACGCTCCATCATATTCGCTATACTAAAAGTCAAAACTTTTTCCATGTTGAGCAATAGAAGCATACAATTTAAGTTTTAGCAAGACTAGAAAGCCGACTGTAAAGATTTTCATTTCAATCTTTGTCGTCACGGGCATCGGATACCGGGAACTTATCAATAATGGAAATAACAGATTCGATTAACATCTAGCCTGAGAATAATTACTTCTATTAATAGATAGAGAATTTATAAAATAATTATTATTTTCAAAATCTTAAGCTTAGCGGCAATGGCGAGATGAGCACCCAAATCACTGCGCTATCCGTAGAGCCATTTTAATATGCAAAATAGACTGAACTATCTACCTAGTTGAAAAATTAAGACATTAGATTTTTTTAAATTTTTTTTTATTGCCATTGTGCCAGACGAGCAAGTGGCCCACCTGATGGAAAGTGGTAAGCGCTGCTCATGGACTTCAGCAATGTCAGGACACAGCAAAGCCGCTGCCTACCGTGAAAGAAGAATTCTATTTAAACCTACTATTAATTATTATTCAGTATTCAGCATAATCAGTATCACTAATTTATTAGGCATTAATAAGTCGGCACAGCATATAAACCTGGTCAAACCAATCAGACCTTAAATAACAAACAAAACACCTTCAAAAATCTTTCTACCCTCTTTAACAGTGTCCGGTTTGCCACGAGGAATTCAACAACAACTATCTGCTGATGACGCACTTGTACAACCACGCGGTCGCCTCTGCTGACGGCTCAGCATCTCCGCAGTGTACCTACTGCCTCACGCGGTTCACTACCGAGGAGGAACTCGCTACACATCTCAAACACACGCATCCGGCTGATACAAAGTCACCTAACCTGTTTACTTATGCCTGTCTTATTTGTGAGGTGAGTATTATGGAAATACTATTTTATGTGCATTCACTTAAGAATTTTAAGACAAAAACTTGGTAATAAAGTTTTGTCGTCCAGATATGCCGAAAGAAAATATTTTATTAAGAGCCTGCGCAGACGAGGGACAATGGCGGAGTAATAAATTATCCGCTCATGTACCTCGTCTGCGCAGGCTCTTAATAACATATTTTAGTAATTATACTTGTTACATTACGTATTTAATATTAATCAATGATTGACTTTACTTTATTTAATTACTCTACTTTATTTAAGAAGTTTCTCACGTAAAGTTTCTTACGTGAAGAATATTTCATAAAAAAAATTTATGTAACATAATTTAAAACATTTTATGTCAATATTCAATAAAACACTTTTATATCGCGTGATGGCGGCTCGTCACACTACTGTAAATCGGGCCGATTTACAGTAGTGTGTGCGTGTATCTAGATGTGATTCCCTAGTTTGGATGGTGGCGTTTCTGAATTCCTACACCTACATAAATATTATTTTTGAAAATGCGTGGAAGGGTCTCTCTTCGCTCCTTCGGTTTTTTTTCTCTCCACTTACACACAACCCCATCTAGCCCCAACTAAGCAGAGCTTGTAATATCGGTACTAGACAATGGATAAACATACATATACTTATACTTTTTTTGTAAATACCTGAATATTATACATAGAAACACCCAGACCAAGACAAACGTCAATGTTCATGCACACAAATATTTGACTTGTGCCGGAATCGAACCCGCGACCTCAGGCGTGGCAGTCGGTTACACTCACCACTACGCCATCGAGGCCGTGCCCAACTATTGCAATAAAAAAGGATGACAAAACCGAACTGTCATGTATTCTAAATATGTAATTTACGATAGAATTTTGTGTAGCTTATAATTATTATTATTGTTTCATTTTAACAAATCTTTTCAACACAATCTGTATTGTTATGAAATAAATTACTTATGACTTATGATGGTGGTGGGCCGTGACATGACAAAATTCTGCATCTAACAAACTTCGAATAAATGTTTGACTATACGTATTTCGCCACTGCGCGAGGCATCTTTGAGACAGTTTGATACTGCTAAGATGGTTACTGTAGCCTACAGCTGTGTGTATTCATCAAGGGTATCCTCATGATTTGCTTAAACATCCCTGGCTTTGTGTAAGGCGCGACCTCCAACATTCAGTGCATTTTCACATGAAATTAAAATTTTCGTCAGTTTGAGCAAATATCAGACTAAAATCAATGCTGCCAGCACATTTCCAATTCAAGCTGTAAATATAAATAATGCGGTGAGTTCCTAGTAAACCGTAAACTGTTTTCTAAGTACCTTCTATTACGGGGAGCCTAGCAATTTCTATCGCGTATCGCGATCTTACAATGTTGTTTAGCTGTGAGTCATTGTAGAGCGAAAGTAATTCTCTAGTTAGGCTAGCTCAGGGTACTTTCTATAACATTTACAATATACTTTGTTCTCGTTACAATTATATAACGACTCGTTGTCTGATGCCACAGCACCGTAGCATCAGGACGTCAACTTAAGACTTACGTTCTAAAACATTACAGATTACACGGTTGGCAAAGTGTAACGAAGTTACGATACACGACAAAAGATGGCGTTGTACTCAATTACACACAACTCGTACAAACCTGACTCACGCAAAGGTTGTTTGCAGTACGAGTTATAAAATATGCGATTTTTTTTATATATATATTTTCGGTACTTGTGTATGTCACTAAACTCCATCTAAACAGCAGCACCGATTTTTATGTAATTTCTCGTGTCAGTGTCTATCTATCATAAGTGGGTCACTGGGTAGTTGGGATTAACGGTCTGCAAGCCTACTTTCGGACAGGACAACGTCTGTCGGGTCCGCTAGTAGGTATACAAGTTTCCGACATAAACCGTCGAGCCACGGCCTGCTAGGCACGATTACACAGCCTAATCACAGGATCCTGCATTTGTGTTGGAAGAACATTACTACACGTTCCTTCAAAGGAGATACGCAGCCATGATATTGCTCAATTAATATATTTATATACACTGTATTTGTTTAGGCTTTTTTGCAGCAGGCATGGTCATAAGAAAGCTAGAATACAAGCGTTATATTATGTGTGTGTGTTTAGGTCCGATTTGCGGCAGTGCTGACGTTGGCGTCCCACATGCAGAAGACTCACGCTCCCCTAGAATTGCCGTACCTGTGCGGCGCGTGCGACTTCCGCGTGTCGTCGCACCGCGCCATCGTCGACCACTACCGCACCGCGCATCATTCCTCCAACACCGTCTTCTGCCCCTACTGTCTCAAGGTAACGTGTCACGATTTACTCTTCTTGAATGCTACAACGGATCAACATGTTTCTTCATCTCAGCCAAAAGACGTCCAGTGCTGGATATAGGCCTCCCCCAAGGTTTTCCACACAAACCGGTTTCGGGTCACCCGCATCCAACCGATTCTCACGACCTTTACCCGGTTGTTGGTCCATTTTGTGGAGGCCTACTACAGAATTTTTTTCCACCAACGGGCAACGGCCATCGGTTCTGCTCGCTATGTGCTCTGGCCACTGACCCTTCAACTTGGCTATCCGAAGAGCTATGTCGACAACTTAAGTTTGCCTGCGGATCTCCTCATTTCTGATCCGATTCCGCATAAAAACTCTGAGCATAAATTTCTTCATTGCCCTCTGAGTGACCTTTCCTTGACTCTTCTGATAATAGCCATATTGAGCGACCACGTCTTAGATCCGTATCTTATCACTGGCAACACACACTGGTCAAAGACATTCTTGAGATACTGCGGTATATTGGACGCGAAGATATGTCGTAGCTTCCCGACCGCTACCCAGTCGAGTTGGATTCGACGAATGACCTCTTTCTCGAAGTTGGACCCACCAAACTGGTTCATGTATCCCAAGTATACATACATGTCGTATGTATATAAATATAATTTATAAGCTAAGACATTATAAATTATAAGTTGAGTATTGAATTATTTGTGTAGGTCATTAAAGTGTACGCGGATGGACACGAGCTGACTGCTAACGTAGCGTTGTATTTGGAACACTTGAAGGACCACCAGGACAAAGAGTTGGAAGTGCGCTGTAACCGATGTGTGCTGAGATTTGTACATCTTGGTAAGTCTTAAAATTTTGCTATTCTTTATTATTAACTAGATTTAGCCTGCAGCTTTGCTCGCGTAAAAGTAGAATAGGTTAGATTGATAACAGTGCTTGTTTCTGTTTTCTTTCTGACAAGGTACCCTATGTCCTTTACTATTCCTCTGACAACACGTATACGAAATTTCATGATTGGTTGAGTAGTTAAGGCGTGAAAGCGTAATACATCGCATTTATTGGATTAAATTGGATATTAAAATGTCGGCCTCGATGGCGTAGTGGTTAGTGTAACCGACTGCCACACCTGAGGTCGCGGGTTCGATTCCCGCACAAGTCAAACATTTGTGTGCATGAACATGGATGTTTGTCTTGGTCTGGGTGTTTCTATGTATAATATGTATGTATTTACAAAAAAAAAAAGTATTTAATATGTATGTTTATCCATTGTCTAGTACCCATAGCACAAGCTCTGCTTAGTTTGGGCTAGATGGTGTTGTGTGTATGTGATAGAATATTATAGAATATTATTATAAATATTATTATTAATCACTACTTAAACTCTCTTAGAAGGATTCTTAAATGTATTCTCTATGAAAGGCTATCTAAATTCTTAATTGCCCTTCACTGCAAACTATCCAGAAAGCTTATACTGACTAGATATTATCAAGATTGATTTATTTTAATTTTGTTACTGTTACAACTATTTAAAAAATGTTCCTGGTTTAACTATGGTTGATATTATCTATATCTATACTAACATTATAAAGAGGACAAATTAGATATTTTGTTTCTTTGTTTGTAATGATTTAACTCAAAAAATTCTCAACTGATTCTTTCATAATTAGAAGCTATATTATCACTGGGTAACATAGACTATATTTCTTTTAAAGTATGGTTAGTAACATAACCTAACCTACTTTTAAGCGAGCAAAGCCGCGAGCAAAAGCTTGTAGTTCATAGTGTTTTACTCAGATACTTTAACTAGGCTAACTAGTATATTGATAGTAAAATGTTTCTAAGGAGTCAATCAAGTAATCATTAAATGTCTCTGAGCAGCAATTAGACTTCAAAATTAGTTCTTCAAATTGATAATATTGGTTAATTAGTACATTTTATTTATTCTAGGCCAACTAAAAGAGCATCAAGTGCGTGACCATATAACTGTGGAGGGTGCTTCTCCATTATGTTCCGAGGAACATCTGATCACTAAACCACGGGTGAGTTTTCAATCAGTACATGTAGAGTGCAAAGTTTGTGCCCTTACTATAGCATTGAACCAACAAATGCTCATTAGATCTGAGAATATCTTATCTTATCTTATGTGGGGGTCGGTCAGTGTAGACCGGCAACACTTCGACCCAATGGGATCTTTTGTGTCGACACTCTCCCAATAAAGACTGCCATAGATGTTCATGGCAGCCGGGACCAACGGCTTAACGTGCTTTCCGAGGCACAGAGCAGGCGATAATTACATATAATTTCGAAAAGTCATATAACCCCCGAAAGTCAGAGGTGCGCGACGTGGGTTCGAACCCGAGATCCTCTGTATTGCAGTCTGTTGGTCTCCCCACTGAGCTATCGCTGCTTCAGATCTGAGAATAAATAAACTCACTATTAATTTGTTACTAGACCCTTATGTCATGTTCTGATTGGTAGTAAATTCTTAACAAAATCCGCGTGCATACTAAATGGGGTGCAATTTAAATACCAGTCACAAACCGATCAATAATAAATGAATTATAGTTTGATTGCACGGATGGCGTAGTAAATAACGTGGCTGACTCGCCATTGCCACTGTTGTGGGTTCGATCTCCACACGAGACAAAAATTTGTGTGAATTGTTATTCAGAGTCTGGCTCTTCTTTGTATTCAATCTTTGAATGTATAAGGTCTCCACAACATAGAAATTATCTCAAGTGTCGGTGGGGTCCTAAAATTTTCTTCGCTTATATTGGCCAAATAAAAATTACTGGGAAACCAAAGATATGACACTTATACATCTACAAGTATATAAAAATATTGAAATTAAACTACTATATACGGATTTTATCGCGTTGTTTATTTGACACTATTACAAATTTTTTAAAAACTGTTACACTACTATAATCACTATTAAACTTTACAAATTTTTAAGCTAATTAAATTATTGAAACTATTAAAATTATTTATACTATTACTATACTATTATACTATTTAGATTTATATTTATTTTTACACTTTCCCCGACGTTTCGGTTGCTTTTCAGCAGCCATGGTCACGGGGAGACTAAGATGGTAGTTGTCTCGATGTTCCAGTGTAGTTATTTCAAAGTACCCGAACATAATTTAATCATGGGTGTTTCTATTTACGCAGAATGAACTCAAAGTATCATGAAGTCTAGCTGTGGTTTTCTTCTTCTTGGGTTTGACTAGTTGAATTACTGGATCCCAAGCTGGTGGTACATTCCAACCATCTTCTCTATTGAAATTAGGATGTTTCTTGATTTCAATAGCCTCGCGAAGCATCCTTGGTAGGAATCGGTGTTCTTTAGCGAGCATCTGTGGTTTGTCAAATCTCAGGTAGTGGTTGGTCCCCTGTTGCACATGTTCACACACAGCAGACTTCAACGAGCGTTGGTGTTTTACATCAGCTATGTGTTCTTTTATGCGGGTGCCTATGCTTCTCTTGGTTTGACCAATGTATGAGAGTCCGCAGTCACAATCTATTTTATAGACCCCTGCATCTTGTAAAGGTAGTTGGCACTTGACGGATGGTAAAAATTGACTTATCTTCGTTGGCGGCTTGAAGTATGTATTGATTGAAGCTCGCTTCAAGATGTAGCCAATCTTGTCAGTGACACCCTTTACGTAAGGTAGTATAGCAGGCTGGCGCTCGACTGTGGCTGGCTTTTCTCGGGATCTGTGACAGCGGCGCGGCTGTTGGAGCTTGTTGTCTTGCAGTACTTGCTTGACATGTTGAAGCTCGGCGTCCAGGTGTTTCTTGTCACAGATCCCGTGGGCTCTCTGAAACAAAGACATCTGTCAAAGACAAACCACAGATGCTCGCTAAAGAACACCGATTCCTACCAAGGATGCTTCGCGAGGCTATTGAAATCAAGAAACATCCTAATTTCAATAGAGAAGATGGTTGGAATGTACCACCAGCTTGGGATCCAGTAATTCAACTAGTCAAACCCAAGAAGAAGAAAACCACAGCTAGACTTCATGATACTTTGAGTTCATTCTGCGTAAATAGAAACACCCATGATTAAATTATGTTCGGGTACTTTGAAATAACTACACTGGAACATCGAGACAACTACCATCTTAGTCTCCCGTGACCATGGCTGCTGAAAAGCAACCGAAACGTCGGGGAAAGTGTAAAAATAAATATAAATCTAAATAGTATAATAGTATAGTAATAGTATAAATAGTTTTAATAGTTTCAATAATTTAATTAGCTTAAGACAATATTATATATAAAAATAATTCTTTAAAATTATTTCCTTGTATTTTAGAACAAGGCTCGTCCGCCTGTGAAGGATACGGCATGTCACACAATCAGCGAGACGTTCGAAGGATTGACACTAGTGTTGCCCGACGGCATGCTCTGCAGAGAGTGCGACACACCACTCGAGAGAGATAAGCATTTCTTGTAAGTATACAATAATATGTAGGTACATATAAAAAAATAGTAGTTGATCGAAGTCTGAACATCAAAAATAGTTTTAAAAATTATGTAAAGGTTTTTATAAGGGCTATAGAAGCCAAGACATTTTTTAGAATTTCCGTCCGATATGTTTGTACCCATAATATGCGAAAACTACAGCACGAAATTTAATGCGATTTTTACGTTTGTGTTGCTGGAGGTCGATCATAATATCTGGTGCATTAATCTTAATACGCCGCACAACCTAGAAGTAGACTATTAATAATGAGAATTTTTTGATACTCCACCTAGAAGCTGTAACAAAAAGAAACAATTGGTGGGTTTGAGGGAGAGATTTAAACTAATTTTACTTTATACCTTCTAGAAAATCTATAAATATGTAAATTAAGTTAGGGTTTTGAAGGACATTGGTTTAGATTCGATACGATGGCGACTGGCATGGCAAATGTTTGAATGGAATATTTTAATTTCATTCAAACATTTGTATCGATGAGTTGGAGTTTTAATGTTGTTACAGGGGTACAACGAAGTGCACAAAGTGTTCGTACGTGACGATGTGCTACCGCGCCATGCTGCGGCACAGCTCGTACTGCGCCGGCCCGCACTCGCTCGAGGACGCGCCGCGACCTGCTCCCTACCGCACTCACTGCGTGTGTGGATACACTACCACTGTCGGTCAGTACTGCCACAATACTGCTAGTATATGATGTACTACTACGTCATAATGTATTATGCACGTAATGCTAGGGGCAAGGTTCCAGCCCATAAAACTCTGACAGCGGAGGCGAAGCGGTACCGGTGGGCAATTTTTTGTATTGTTCGAATTAATATGAAACTTGTATGTTCTATTATATTGTGGCTATCGCCTCACCACTTTCGCCACGCCGAATGTTGTGGATTCGAATCCCACACGAGACAAAAAAATGTGTAATCCATTGTGGAGGAACAGGGTGTGATGTCCTCCAACATAAAGGGAGGATCCTCCGACCAGGCTGGGTGATCGTGCCTGGCGAGCCGCGGCCCGACTGTTGATGTCGGGAACTTTTATATATACTTAGTCGCTATGTAAACGTTATCTTTGCGATTCAGGACTCTATGACGTCATTTTAAGCGCTTATTGTTGATAGCTCCATCTGTTAGATGTGAGCGGCACTTCTTCATCTGTGTGGAGTCGCCACACAACAATTGGTTGTTCAGAGTCTAGGTGTTCTTTGCATCTGTTGTTTGAATGTTTGTAAAAGTCCCCCGCGACACAGTAATTATTCCTAATGCATTTTTTAATACTAATAAATGCAACACCCAGAAGTTGATATTTTTGCGGATGATTGGAAGGTATTATTATTATTAGAATATATGAGGTATTGTGAGGAGAACGCGTTAATGATATATTTTATGTTTATGGCATGTTATGTGTGATTAAATACCGTATTGGCGCAAGTCGTTCTATGTATAATGCAAAATAAATAAATTATGCTTGTAATGCTAGGGACAAGTTCCCAGCCCAGCACACACACCCACAAATAGCTCAGCGACACAGAAATAATGTGGTGTAATTTAAAGAAAATAAAAAGCTCATGAAAGTTATTTTATATTTAATTATTCAAAACTATACTTATTTTACAGGCACTGATATGCTAACTCACTTGCTTATATGTGAACACAAGAGCGCATATAGCTCTGAGGAGGAAGCTCGTGCGAACACCGTGCGGTCTGGCGAGGATCCACCCGCCTTTACTTCTAAACCAGCCGTCGAAGAAACGCCACCAGCTGCCGACCCGGTGAGCCTGATGTTTATTTTTGCACCTTTAACCTGTCAAATCTTGGAATGCCGGACATCATTAAAAACCTATTATACCTGGCCGCCGGTATATCGCTGCAACTCAAGAATTTAATCGGATACAAGCGTATCAAATATTTTTGAACTTTCTTGTTGTCAATATTATAAGTAAACTTAATACAATAAAGCTAAACCCAGTTTCTGTTGTGACTCAGTCTGATATTTTTAACTTCTCGTTGCCATGGGAACTTCAGGATAAAAAGTACAGCCAGCAACATAAGTAGCTACAAATTGAATTAACTTTTAACCTTAGATTTTAACTCATTTATTAACTATCATTAACTATGTTTAAAGTATTACTGTTGTTAACATACGAGAACGACGGTTATTTTGAAAGATAGAAGAATTCAAAATCTGTTATGTCAATGGCTGACTTTGTCAAGATGATCCATCGAATATATTTAAGTTTTACTGACACCATATGTTAAATAAATTTTACCGAAAATGGTCATGAATAATAATTTATTTTATTAGACATAAAATGATCGCTGTTTCTTATGATACTAGGCAGTGGATACGGTGACCGCGATATCGGACTACGCGCCACCTTCGGTGCTCAATACGCAGCTATCGCTCGACGACCTCGCACCACCGTCTGTGCTCCAACCTGATCAGGTAACTAATAACACTCAAATGTACTTGCGCTCATCACTTGTAGAACATATTAGTGTGAACCAGGGCAGTATAATACCCAAATGCAATAATTTTGAATTTGGTGGCGCAACGGTTTTGAATACAACTGCTGTGCATAAGATCTCGAGTTTGATTCCCGAGTTGGGCAGTGTTATGAATATCTAAGTAGCAGCCCAGAGTTCAGATTCTGCTGCTAGTGAATACGGTATTCACTAGCAGCAGAATCTGAACTCTGAGCTGATCGTATGTTAGTAGTAGTTCTAGACCGCGCACGGTAGACGGCAATAGGCCTAGTCTCTATTACATCAGACTTTAAATATCTGCCTACCACTTCAGGAATAAAGGCATGAGGTACGTATGTATACGTACACACTTTCTAAGTCCATCAAGTTCTTCATGATAGTATTTATGTATTATCCAGCATGATCAGGAGCTACTGAAAGACGCGTACGACCGACCGCTAGCGACCCCGCGACACGAGGAGCCGCACTACAGTCTCGGTGACTTCGAGCCGCTGCCGCAGGAGCCGCCGCCGCAGCCCGACTTCGAACAACTTTAGGCAAAGTTACAACATGCAATGAGAGTATATTCAAACTTTTCACGGCAAACCTTCCCATTAGCCGAAATATAAATTGTAAACATAATATGTGTTAGTGGTTCAAAATATTTCAAAAAGCAATATTATTTCAAAATAGACTGAAACCAAACTCAAACTTTAAATTTAAGACAAATCATGAAAATTGTTACCATCTAATTATTTTTGGTATTTAGCAATTTCCCGGTTAATAGTAAAATTTAAATGCATTGGATATCACTTAATTTCCTCCATTTCTATTCACATTGGAACGCAAATAGTGACAGATTATTTCAAGATTTTTTTTGTTAGCTTCACTATAATAATTATGTTTATGTGTCCATACATTTAAATAATCAAGACACTAAAACATGACTAGGGTACCAATAACTTAGCCAGTTTCTTTCTGTAATACCATTTCCAATGAATGACCAATTGCAATTTCTTTCTTGTATTACTTCTCAATAAAACGACGATGTATCTATGTAGTATCCCTTAAGTAGTTTATAGATATATATGCTACAGATTGCCCTAGATATCTTATATGCTTCCATTTACATAAATATGGTGTTGGGATTGCGCTTCAATATGAAGGAGCCGTGATGAAATAAAGCAACAGATTCACAGTTTTACTACATTTTATTATGAGAACTTTATTTGAAGTGTGACAGATATATTTGAATTTATTATTGTATATTTTCAAGGAATGATTAATTAAAATTTACTTTATTTATAATATTAATACAAAGTATAAAAAACGTATTACATAAAAGCATTGTTTACAAAAATTTACACTTCTACTTCATTTTCGTCATTTATGATAATTTCTGTATTAATCTCAGCAAAATTACATAAATAAAAATAAATAGCAATTTTACAAATAAACTAAGAACAATGTCAAAAGACTATTATTATTATTTAAATAAAGAATACTGCTTCTGGAACTAAATTTAGGATTACTAGATACTATTGTTATTTTAAAACATTTAAATTACAAAAAATTAATAGGTGCAAATATATGTTTTGTAAACCTAATGTTTGTAAAATATTATAGAAGTGATATTGTCTTGTTAATAAATGTCATAGCTTACTTGATGCAGTGTAGTAAACCTTGAGTCTGGAAGATGAATGTATAAGCTACATTAAAAATTTGTTAGAATTATGTTAACATTTACTGTAACAATAAATATACAATAGTACATTAAATTTAATAGTTGGTATAAGTAGATATTTTATGTTTATACTTAACAATTAAGACTACAAATAAATAATTGCTTCAATTCATATTGTTCTTCATTTTCTGGCGCTTCTTTTTTTTAAATGTTAGGAATACTTTGTTGGTGACTCCATACTCCTGGATGCAAGCATCATTGTTGTCAAGTACTATGCTGTCATAGTGCAAGTTAAATGTATTCCAGATGTATTTCCAAGTGATTTTCACCTTGATACCATTTCTTCTTTGAAAGTGTTCAAATTGCTTTGCAATCGCGTTTTTGAGACACCTTACTGTAGCATCTTGTGGAATCTGTGCAAAATAAGAAAATAATATTGTTGTTAATAGGTTTTAATATTAAATGATAACATAGTGAGAAATATTCTACAATTTAATAGGTTTAATATTTTAATATATTCTCAGCAGCAATAGCTCAGTGGGGAGAGAAACAGACTGCAATGCAGAGGGTCTCGGGTTAGAACTTCGAACCCACGTCGCGCACCTCTGACTTTCGGAAGTTATATGACATTTCGAAATTATGTGCATATTTGATTGACAATTATCGCCTGCTCCATGCCTCGGAAAGCACGTTAAGCCGTCTCGGTCCTGGCTGCCATGAACATCTATGGGAAAATTCAGTACCCTCTAATATCCTGACACTGGTCTAGCTTAGGGTATTGTTAGCCTTCGGGTTGCAGAGGTCAGATGGCAGCCGCTCTGTGTAAAAACTGATATCTAGTCAAATACAGTTAGACTAAAAAAAGCCGACCCCAAGTGAGTTGGGAATAATAAAGGCCACAGGCAGTCGGAATATTTCTCACTGTATTCTTCTCTCTAGAGAAGAAGACAGTGAGAAATATTCTGACTGCCTGTGGCTCAGACTTATCTTTATTATTAATAGGAGTGCATGTGAATTGTAGGTATCTTACATGCACCACTGAAAGGATTTGGACAATCACATAGGATCATATCCTGATAAGGTCTACGGGTAATTACAACAATAAAGTAATTAATAAGTAACTTACAACTATTTTAATAACTTTTTTATCGTCTCTGTTTATGTAAACCGTAATTAGTTGGCCTTGTTCCACAGCAATCTGGAAAATAAAATAATAATTAAGTAAATATTTTTTATTTTATGTTATAATGTATCAGTTCAACAATGGTCTTGTCAGACATGCAAATTTGTTAAGAACTTCCTGATATCATTATTTTTAACTGTGGAATGAGAGCAGCTGAGTTCGAGACAACTTCCTAAGAGTTTCCTTCAATGACCAGCTCATCCTTCTGTTTGGGAGAGTTGACAACAGTTACTCCAGATGCCATTTTTACCCTCCAGATTAATTAAAAGTTATTAACAATGCAAGCTATAATGAAGTTATTAAAAGTCAGTATGAATTAAAATTTACTTGAGATTGAATTTCTTCTGTGGTGATGTCATCTGGGAGATCTTTGAGTAAAGAATCACTGATCAAAAGTGCGCTAAGCGAGGATTCTGTGAGCTCCAAAAGTTCATCGTGCGATAAACTGCTATCAGCTGTTGTATCCTTTACAGCATCCATTTTTAATTAAACTCTTAAAATTTCTTCACTTTGCAATGTAAAAATAACATTATCGCATGTTATTACAAACATGTAATCCAAAAATCCGTTCAACAGTAGGTAGTGAAGATATTCAGTGTCATGCGATCAATAGATATTAATATTTTTGTTTACACATCCAATCCATTTCATTGTCTAGTCATTGACAGTAATGACAGTTGACACGCTTAATGCTTATGTAACAGGTAAATAAAAAATCAATCTAAAATATTCTCGTACGTTCCATAGATAGTACTTTAAAAAAAACTATCGATATAATTACGGTTTTAGGGAGACTCTAAATTCACGAACAATAATTTGACTTGAATGCGGGATAAAAGTATGCACTTTATAATTATAATATTGTCTTATGTTTACGCCAATTGAAAAACATACTTTATACGGATTTCATCGCGTTGTTTATTTTTTATAAAACACTATTATTACATCATTTTGAAACTTAAAACTAGTATTGTTAAACACTTTTACTAGTTACTGTGTACTTCTATTTAGGCTATTAAATGATACCATCGATGGAACTGTCTAATGGTACCACGGTGAATAAATGGATACAACTATTTAGATTAAATTTTACACTTTCCCCGACGTTTCGGTTGCTTTTCAGCAACCATGGTCACGGGGAGACTAAGATGGTAGTTGTCTCAATGTTCCAGTGTAGTTATTTCAAAGTACCCGGACATAATTTATTCATTTCTATTTTTTTTTTATATTTGTTATCAGGCATTACTCAACCAATATGGATAAATATTATTTTAAGTATAATCTTTCAATGTTCTCATTCCTTGTGTATTTGAAGACAGATTTTAATTTCTTGTTAAACATTGCATCGTCATCTCCTGCAGGATCGATGCAGTTTTGGCAATAAATATTCAACTAAAAATATATAATTTATACGATTTCAGGATCCATTTTCAGCATAGTCGACAATAAAATTGCTTTACCACCCTTAGAGTAAATGTCGTTTGCATATCACAAAACAATAATGCAAAGAGTAAAGTAATACATAGGGAAAAGAGAGCCCTCTTATGGCCAATTTCAGTCAACCCTATTTGAAACAGTGACATCTGAACTTTTGGCCCCGAACTAATCCTTCTATACATAGCTATAGCTATTCCGTATTCTGTGCCTATAGCTATTTATATTATGTATTTTATAATCCAGAATTCGTATTTAAATTGTTTTGTATCAATCGTATTTTTGTAACATAAAAATTGCAAATAGAACAAGTAGAATGTTACAAAAATAGATCCAAACAAAACAATTTAAATACAATAAGTATAAGGTGCATATCGTAGTATAAGAATAAAACAACAACAAATAACATTTTATTATGTTTATGTTTATTAAAATATAACTATGCAGCCTACTCTAGGTTCACAGTGAAATGCGCAGCGTCTCGGCATTTTTGTAGTTGGAAAAACCGCACCACATTAAACACTAAAAGCGTCACTATCGCACACTGATAACAACAGTTTTCGATGGGAAGATTAATTGACACAAGGTGGAGGAACACAGAGCTCGACTCAACGCACTTACATAAGACCTTCACAGCCGAAAAATACACAATATAGGACGAAAAACTACAAACGTGCGCACGGGCAAGATGCAGGCGCCATATTGTGACTGTCTTACAAATCCAATGTTTGAATCATAGTCTTTAATCGACATATTTACTAATTTGTATTTTATGACATTTTTATGATAAAATAATTAAAATGAGAATAAAATATGATTCTAAATAAATTAAAAATATAAAAGTACTAGATGTTCCCGCGGTTTCACCCGCGTCCATCGTTACTGCGCCGCCCCCGTGGGTCGTAGCGTGATGTTATATAGCCTATAGCCTTCCTCGATAAATAGGCTATCCAACACTAAGGGCCACTTGCACAACAACTCACTAAATACGTTTAGCACTAAATAGATTTAAAACATCGTTGCATCTCAGTCACCTTCACACGGATAACTGCGACAGCACGATGTTTTAAATCTATTTAGTGCTAAACGTATTTAGTGAGTTGTTGTGCAAGTGGCCCTAAAAGATTTTTTCAAATCGAACCAGTAGTAATCACGCAGAATAAACCAGGAGAAACATCGTTTGTACTATGTCTGTAATGGGTAATTATTTTGCTGCAATGTTATTTTAAAACTGCGATATCTCCTAAGATATTCATTGAAATCTAATGATGTAAAGGGCAATTTTGTTTTAAATTAAATACTTGTGATGAATAACGTATTTATTTGGATAAGGATTAATATCATGTTTATAATAATACCTTCGCAAATAATGCATTATTTTAGAACAAATTTGGTTAGCATAAAAATGGTTATAGTGAGCCACCCTTAAAAGATAGACATATGCTGTCGCGGACTTTTTTTTAGAACTTTTAAAGGGGAACAGTTCTGTCATACATGATTTTTGCGAAACTTTAACTGTTTACGCAGCGCACGCAGCGGAAGCTCTCAAAAGGGAAAAATACCCTCCGATTTTGAAACATTCTTCATTGGTGCTCAGCTCCTATTGATTTTAGCGTGATGATATGTAGCCTATAGCCTTCCTCGATAAATGGCCTATCTAACACTGAGAGAATTTTTCAAATCAGACTAGTAGTTCCTGAGATTAGCGCGTTCAAGCAAACAAACAAACAAACTCTTCAGCTTTATAATATTAGTATAGATTTGGCATGCCTTTCTTCTATGCAAGTAGATAGAAATGTGATTTGTGTTTCTTTAAGACTAAAAAGAACTACTTAGGTACTTATATAACCTAGGTACATAAATACACCGCAGTACACATTATATTTTCTACTAGATGTTCCCGCGGTTTCACCCGCGTTTATCGTTACTGCGCCGCCCCCGTGGGTCGTAGCGTGATGTTATATAGCCTATAGCCTTCCTCGATAAATAGGCTATCCAACACTAAAAGAATTTTTCAAATCGAACCAGTAGTAATCACGCAGAATAAACCAGGAGAAACATCGTTTGTACTATGTCTGTAATGGGTAATTATTTTGCTGCGATGTTATTTTAAAACTGCTATATCTCCTAAGATATTCATTGAAATCTAATGATGTTAAGGGCAATTTTGTTTTAAATTAAATACTTGTGATGAATAACGTATTTATTTGGATAAGGATTAATATCATGTTTATAAAAATACCTTCGCAAATAATGCATTATTTTAGAACAAATTTCGTTAGCATAAAAATGGTTATAGTGAGCCAACCTTAAAAGATAGACATATGCTGTCGCGAACTTTTTTTAGAACTTTTAAAGGGGAACAATTCTGTCATACATGATTTTTGCGAAACTTTAACTGTTTACGCAGCGCACGCAGCGGAAGCTCTCAAAAGGAAAAAATACTCTCCGATTTTGAAACATTCTTCATTGGTGCTCCGCTCCTATTGATCCTAGCGTGATGATATATAGCCTATAGCCTTCCTCGATAAATGGGCTATCTATCACTGAAAGAATTTTTCTAATCGGGCCAGTAGTTCCTGAGATTAGCGCGTTCAAGTAAACAAACAAACAAACTCTTCAGCTTTATAATATTAGTATAGATTGATAGGTAAGCGCCATCTCTTGCGATTGATTTACAACACAAGTACGGGGCCAAAAACACAGATGTCGTCCTATCTTTGAATATAGGAAAGATATTGGGCAGTGTCCCCCCCTGCAATAATGTCTATTTTTGCTTGCAAATAAGATCTCGCTCGCCATATCATCATGTTTATAGCATATCAGATGCCTCGCTGGAGCGCGTCACACTTGTGCGTGACTTGGGTCTGACTGTGGATTCGGGCCTAACTTTTAACATGCACATCACAAGCATCTGCAGTCAAAGCTTGAAAGCATTGGGCTTTGTAATGAGGCAATCCGCACCATTTCAGAGCAGGAGTGCTGTCGTTGTGCTGTACTTTTCTTTTGTGCGGAGTATCTTAGAGTATAACTCAATAGTCTGGGACCCGCACGAGGCTAAGTACAGCATAATGATAGAACGCGTTCAGCGCAAATTCGCTCGTTATTTGTACAAGAAGCTTTATGGATTTTATCCTTATCTTTATCCGTCTCTTTTCGTATCTGGAATGGTAGGCATCGACACGCTTGAAACACGCCGCAAATGTGCATTAGTATTGCACTATTATTTACTGATGAACAATAAAATCGACAACCCGTGTTGTTTGTCTCGGTGCTCATTATCAGTGCCTAACCAGTATACGCGATTACGCTCGCGCCGTCTTCTGGCCGCACCGCCAGTACGAACGTGCACCGCCCAATATGCACCGACTAATCGAGCGATTGCACTGCTCAACGCCCTGATAGCTCAGTATCCGGTACTTGATCTGTTTTTTACAAAAAAAGCTACTATTACCAAAATTTGTGAATGTTTCTGTACAAATACATAATCAAATGTAATGGCTCACTGCACGTGTTGGGAAACTGTGAGTGTAGTGAGTAATTGAATGTAAATAAATAAATAAATAAATAAATCGGTACTGTGACAGTTGTCATCAATGCGCGACGTCAGAGACATAGAACTATTTATCAATTAAAATAAAGTATATCACTACTTCACTACATATTATAAAACAAAGTCCTGCGCCGCATCTGTTTGTCTGTCTTTTTTCACGATAAACTCCAAAACTACGAATTGATTTGAATGCGATTTTCACCAATAAACATAATTATTCACGATAATTGGTGAAAATGTCGGAAATGGTCAAGCTGCCTAGAAGCTTCATACCTAATAAGCTCTACTACCTTTTTGGATAGTCCATTTTATTTATTTCTTATTTATTTATTTCTCTATTTACTACATTACACATTTTTATAATTGGCAGCGGCTTCCGCACTAAGCTGGAGGCTTGTATCGCTTGTATTAATCGATATATAACACAGCGCTATAATCCATGAGAGCGGAGTAGGGACAACTAGTTAGAAATAGGTGGTGTGCAAAAAAAGGACGATGAATAAGAATTTAATAACAATTTATTAACAAACCATATTTATGAAATTAAAATAAATAAATTAAAAAATCCTCTTAGTAGATATTAACATCGTCATCATCATCATCATGTCAGCCAAAAGACGTCCACTGCTGGACATAGGCCTCCCCCAAGGTTTTCCACACAGACCGGTCTTGGGCCACCCGCATCCAACCGCTTCCCGCGACCTTTACCAGGTCGTCGGTCCACCTTGTGTGTTCCGGTGCGTGGCCGCCACTCTAGAACCTTTTTGCCCCAACAACATAAAACATAAAATGTGATATTAATATAAAATGTGATAAATAATAAAGTTATCACGTTTAATAATACGTCAATTAGTAACTTGTATTTCCGCCATTTGATTTAATTACTGCCAACAATCGGCTTCTCGTTGATCCCACAAGTCGCTCACATATCTGTATGTACCCCGCGTAGCCTCCCAAATCTCTCTGCAATGACTCTCAATTGCTTCTTTACTTCTCTCATCGCGATGTGTCCATTTTTGCACCAAAGTCCCTAAACATTTTCGATCGGGTTTAAGTCTGGAGATTTTGAAGGCCATGGTATCAGTCGAAACCATTGGTGTTGACGAAACCACTGGCGAATAACAGCAGCAGTGTGTAACCGACAGTTGTCTTGTAAGTGAAGTTCGGCGATGTCCGGTACTATATGATTTTCATCATATCTTGTATTATCAATAGCGTATCGTCTATAGTGCAACCCCATGCTATGCAGATGGCGACTAACAGTCTCAGTGCTCACGTCGAATTCTTCGGGAAAATGAGATGTTGATGTAAAACCATTTAATACACGTCTCATTTCTTCCCTTTGCGCTGTCGTTTCTGTAGGCCGTCGACCTCTACGCCTGTAACTTTGGAGACTGCCCTCTTCACCTTCTCGATTAATCCAGAACCTTACAGTAGCGTGATATATTCAAATCTCAGGAAATTTGACGGGTTGGCTTTAGAAACGGGCCGATTGAAACGGGGGTTGGTACTGGTTGAAATATGTTGGGGGTGGGTTTTCCAACCCCCCGGAATGATCCCCAACCGGCGCACTCGCGTAGTTTATTTTTTAGGAATTTTTATAAACACGTAAAATGGAACGTCTTTTTGATGACACCAACATAGTTTGTTTCGTCTTTCTTTAATAAAATGTGTTACAAAAACCTATTTTTAATTATTTAAATATGTAACAAAACATTTATTTTCAAATGATAATTTTAATTCACCAAAGGAGATATGCAACAAACCCGTAATACGGGTTTGTTGCATATCTATATAACCTACCCCGACTCTCCCTAGTACTTTATGCCCTACCCCTAGAGTGGTTATAAAAAACCGGAGGCGCGGAGGGAGGGCAGCCTCCGCCAGCTGTAACAAAGCGCAAGCGCCGTACGAGCCGTAGCGGCTGAGGCTGGTCGCCAAAAGCCGAAGCTGCGTAGGCGAGTGCGGATGCTTGCGCTTTGTTACGCAATGGCGTAGAGGCTGCACTTCCCGCAGCGCCGGAGACGTCCCAGTTGTAAGTTGCTTCCAAAACAACAGATTTTATGCAAGACAGAATATAAAATGTCACAATTTTGAGGTTAAGTTTGAACAACTTTAAATTTTTTTTTCTCAGGATCTAGACATTTGCGCGCGATGGGGGTAATAGGGGGGGTTCAGCACTCCCTCCCCCTTCCCCCTCAAACACCCTCAACCCTTAATTAAATCGGCCCGTTTCTAAAGCACAATTTGACTTATGTTGTATCCTGCTCTGTGTAATGTAATAATTTCTGCCCTTTCGACAATATTTAAATTACTTGATATTTTCAGTTTTTCTGATATGACAAGTTAGTAATGTCACAAGTAACAAGTTAGTATAGCTTTTTATAATTTTTGTGGTTTTTCCGGGTTTTTCACATACAAACTCCACAGTGCAATATAACATTTGTATAGTGTTAGTAGAAATTATTATTTATTGTTTTGATAAGAAAGGTTAAAATAGATTGCACTTTTAATTTAAGCATTGATTGGATTACGGTCAACCAATTACGTCAATATCACATATGAACATTAATAATGAGTCTTATTGAATTTTAATTCTGATGGAAATTTTTGTTAAAAGTGGTAAAGCAAATATATGGTCGACTATACATAAAGCGCCACAGTCATAGCCAATATTTTCTTAATCTAACTGAATAGTCATCATCAGCGGGACACTATAATATGTAAAGGAGGAAAATCAACATAAGCTAGCAACATTACTTTAGTACTTATTCTTATCTATGATTACTTTGCTCCCTACGTCCCTACTGATTTCGCTCAAATCTTTCAGTCTTTCTGTCAAATAAAATTTGAGGTTATACTGTCATTTCCACAAAATTCTTTAAATTGTATCATCTATAAAAGTCTCACTAAATTAATAAAAAGATACACTAAAAATGGATACTCTCTCTACGGGTTCGCTCTCTGGAGCACAGAAAGAAGAATTGATGGATCAAGTAAAACAGCAGATCGCGATCGCGAACGCTCAGGAACTTCTGACGAAGATGTCAGAGAAGTGTTTCAAGAAATGCATTTATAAACCCGGCACGGCCTTAGACAATTCTGAACAGAAATGCATAGCCATGTGTATGGACAGGTATATGGACGCGTGGAACCTGGTATCGCGGACGTACGGCAGTCGTATTCAGCGTGAGAGGAACAACATGTGAAAGCGAAGATCTAAGGGCTGCAAGCCATCGCGTCATTGTAAATATAGACGACTTAGTAGATACAAAGCATTTCAGACTGTGAGTTACGGCTGCCGGTTATGTTAATGTGTTCAATAAAAATGTTTTAGGTTGTTACTATTTGTTTTCATTGATAAGTAGTCAATCCTTATGTAGCTGTCTAATTAGAAATTTATTGTAGAATTTATTTATAGCCTCACTATCAAGTCTCAATTCAATTTTGATTTGAAATATATAATATTCTATAAACTGAGTTTGCAAATATTTATGATGTAATATTAAGCTCCAAGGTAACCAACTATGAATAAAAGAAGCTGCCCTGTTAAAGTTTTACTGTATTATTATACGAGTTACAATAAACAAATTGTTCATTAAGTGTAATTTTTGTTATCAGCACATTTTGAACTTATTCTTCTGATGTCTATATTCTTATATTTCACCTTTTACCATCTTCTTCCTGTAGTGGTAAAGCTTTTGTATCCACATCTCTTTTAATTCCTCTTCACTTGGTATCTCCTGAAAATTTGTATATTTAAGTTTTGATAAAATTCTTAAAATAAGATGTTTTCCCAATAGACTAATTCAGTCAGCTTTGAAGATTTAATTTGGTAAATAGATTATCAGAGCATATTATGAGGGGAGTAGAGTGCACTTATGTTTGCAATATTGAGCTTTTAGACATATGTGAAATTATTATTAATCAGTCAGCTGTTAAAAATGTTACAAGTTGTTATACATAAAAAACTTCATCTAGATCGATTCATATTGATTTAGACAAATATACCCATAGAATAATGTGAAAATTCTTATAGGTTACAAGTAAACTACTAGGTTCACAGTTTATTAAAAAAATTATATGCTTCAAATAAAATATTTTTAATATAGTTGAAACATAGTTTTTTAAAATAAACCATGATAAAATCCATATACAGTAGTTTAATGTTATATAGCATTCCATAACCATAAGACGTTATTTAAAGATTTATATCTAAAGTTAACCTGACAAATCTTGGAACATCAGACATAATGCCTATATGTGCTGCTACATATGCATAGTATATATCTATTCTGTATCCAAACACTGTGATTATATTTTAATCTCAGAGATTTTTATTTAAACTATAATTTTTTTTTTAATGATTGTAATAGTGAATTGACGAGTCCAAGAATTATTTGCACATTTTTATGCAAATATAGATTTTCGAATTTGCAGTGGCGTACAGTGGCAACCAGTCACAATAGGCTTTTTGTTGTCATTCCAAGATTTGAAAAAGTATTGTTTAATGTTTATTGTTCAAGGTAAGTTTAATAAATGGAGTGCAAATTTTCTAGTATGGGCTGTGAACAGTTAAGTGCTGGTGGGAAAACTGGAAAAATAGTGCAGAAAATAAAAAAGCACTTTACCACCAAGTATTCCATAACTTACATCAAAATTGATAATAGAATCATCATTAGTCACTTTAATCTCCGAATCAGGTAGTTTAACAGTCTGAGAATTCAAATCAATCACAATGTTCTGTGACTGCTTCTTATTCCTCGATGATGTAAAGGTTCTCTGTACAAAAGAATCACTATTCAATTCTGCTAGTAAGTTTCTATCATGTATTGTAGGCATATCCTCTTTGATTTCAACTTCCTTGTACTCATAGGTAGGTATTTTTGTCATAGTCAACCCTGCTGCCTCTGCTGCTTTGATAGCTCTTTCCACTTTAGTTTCTGTATCATCTAGATTTATCTTCTTGGAGTGCGCTGCTAATTTTTGGTCTGAAAATTAATTTATATTAAAATGTGACATTTAAAATAAAAAAAAATTATGCATATGAGTTTGAATGATAAAACCTTAAGAATAATATATTTATAAACTAGGTACTATATTGGAATCCCAGCAACAGACTGATTAAAACGGAATAGGTAATCCTATGCATATCAACAATATGAACTTAATTAAAACTACGAAATTTAATAGCATACCTATCTCAGAGGAGCTAGACCGACTGCTGGATGAACGCGATCTCTTTGACTTCTTTTTATTATATCTCGATCTACTTTTAGAACTCGACAAAGATCGGGATCGATCTCGTTTCGAACGGGACCTCGAAGTCGAACGCCTCCTAGACTTCGACTCGTATCTGTCCCTCTCTCTAGATACACTTCTTGAATAACTTCTTCTTTTATGTTTGGTACGAGAGCTACGTGAAGTAGACCGCCGTCTTCTATGATTGCTTGACTCCGATCGATCCCGAGACCTTGATCTACGTTTGTGTTTGCTTTTTGACTTCTTGCGTTCGTATGATGACTCGGAGCTATATGATGAGCTTCGTTTGTCTCGATAGCGAGCTTTGTCTCGATCTCGAGGCATGATGGAATTACATATAAACTACTTTTGCCGGTATTATAGAGTACCTACTCGGTGACTTTTGCTTTGTACTAACTGTACTAAGTCAAATTAACCCCAAAATAAATAGAATAAAATGTCAAATAAATAATCAAATGTGACATTTATAGTTACATTACATTACACTCATTGTCATAATACACTTCTCTACAGTTTGTTCTCTACAATAGGTACATACTACATACCATAGGTTACGTTTTATTTACAGCATAGATTAATATTCCAGGGTTGCCAACCGTAGAACTTTATTCCTCGTACAGAAGCAGGCAAAACCTCGTATTTTGGATATCAATACATTCATTTTAATGCATCTAAAGTGAGATAAAACTAAAAAATAGGCATATCAAACAATTGAATTTAGAACGATTAACATTATGAAATAATTCAATTGCAAGTTTCTACTTAAAAAAACATCATGTTGTATTAAAAATAATCTTTATTATGGATGCGTATTATTGCCTCCCATTAATGCTACAAAATGTTGCCTGCAATGTGAAATCATGTTATTATTTTCACTATATCAAAATCTCGTACATAACTGTACGAGGCTGACAGTGTCCTCGTACCGCGTACGGGATACCGCAAATTTCATATTTGGACGAGAAACCTCGTATTGTTGGCAACCTTGAAATATTCTTTACAGGACCTACTTAGCACTGCATTGGCTATCGCATTTATTATGCCATCAATTGACAGCGCAGAACTAACGTGATTTGAAAGTAATATTAAAGTTGAACTATTATGCCATGGGAACGCAGTTTCTAACTGCGTGTCCAGTTTTATCCATATCCGATCAACAGTTTGAGTACTTGTTACTCAAACAGTTGAATCAGATATTTTCATATTTATAATAGTACTAGCTGACCCGCGCAACTTCGTCTGCTTCATATAAGATGAGAGAAATTTCCCCGTTTTTGCAACATTTTTCATTGCAGCTTCGCTCCTATTGGTCGTAGCGTGATGTTATATAGCTTATAGCCTTCCTCGATAAGTGGGCTATCCAACACAAAAATAGTTTTACAATTCGAACCATTAGTTCCTGAGATTAGCGCGTTCAACCAAACAAACAAACTCTTCAGCTTTATAATCTACTAGATGTGCCCGCGGTTTCACCCGCGTTTATCGTTACTGCGCCGCCCCCGTGGGTCGTAGCGTGATGTTATATAGCCTATAGCCTTCCTCGATAAATAGGCTATCCAAAACTATAAGAATTTTTCAAATCGAACCTGTAGTTCCTGAAATTAGCACGTTCTAACAAACAAACAAACTCTTGAGCTTTATAATATTGGTATAGATAAACGTGAAAATATCTGACGGTTCAACTGTTTGAGTAACAAGTATGAGTGAAGTACTTAAATCCTATCCTATGATAGGATTGCACTAAACAATAAAATAATTGCTGACCTTTGTAGTTTTTGGTCGTATTTATTTCACTTTTAGTGACTGCAGTGTTTAGTCTCTAGTCGGGACTCACCGCAACTTAAAGGAATTGCAAATCTTGATTTGCAGACGTTTGGACTCCGCTCATTATAAATCCGTAAAATTAAATGTTTGTTTTATTAAAAGTAGTATAAATACATATTATTCAGTCTTATTTGTGAGGAAATGGGACTTATGAATACAAGGTATTATTTTTTTTTCCATCTCTTTGTTACTATAGTTCACCAATCAATTGCATAGACAGCTAAGCTAAGCTTGTCACAACGGCATGCCATTCAGTTCGTCACAAACATGTCTTTCTGTGATTGTGATCTAAGCTATTAATTTACATATTGCTGCATAGGAAAGCTTTTATTATTCATCTGTTAACAATATGTTTTTGGCAAAGTCGTGCCTGTTCTCCCAGGCTACTGAGTGATTTTCTCATAACTTGGAATATTCTTTCCTATGATACCACAGCCAGAAATGGAACTCTGCAATAGTTAATATTTTGGAGATATGGAATAAATGTTAGACTAAAAGTATTTAGCAATTTGAGAAGTAACCTTCCCAAAATCAAAAGTGCCATTATTTGTACATTCGAGATCAGCTACCTACGAGTATATTAATTTCGTAACAAAAACGTTTATAATCCAAATTATACAGTGTTGTGAAATGATTATGTGCCGGCTCAGGTCACACATTAATAATTGTTCGTGTGAGCTGAGCTTGGTGTCTACCCGGTCTCTTCAATCAATCAATCAGCCCACCGCAGTCCACTGCTGGACATAGCCTCTTAATATGATAATATTACAAAAGACTGTAAGAGACTTTAATTTTGTGGGAACTCCCCCTGTATCAGTCGGGTAACAGCAGCAGCTAAACGCAAATGTTACTGCGCCTCAAAGATATTGTAGAACTCTGCGCCTAATTGATACTACATAGGTACTTTTTGTGAGATTTCTACCTTAATTTATACTTTTCTACTAGTTAGAGACAGATGAGCTGGTCACACTGTACCGGTATTTTCAAAATTCAAATTATTTATCAAGTATATGAAAAACTCAATAGATGGCAGTATAATCTATATGTTAAGCGTTTAGTTTTACGGAATTTTTAGATTTTACTAGGTAGTAAGACTGTTCGATTCCAAGTGATAAATTATAACATATTATATATTTCTTTTGAATAAAATTATTTTTGAAATACTGTTCATTTTTGAAGAAACTATACAAATTATTCATATTTATAATTTTTGACTATTTTATTATTTTCTTGACGTTTAAGTTTTTGTATGCGTATATTGGACAGTTGTAGGGCAGCGACCGTCAGTCGGCCTCGATGACGGAATGTGTGAAAATTTTAAGATGGTGATCAACTGTATTTTTCGTATTATTAGTAAAAAAACTCAAGTCTGAAGCATTATTGTTATGTTGTAATGTTTAAAATGTGTTTAAATAAGTGACTGCGTTTAAAAAATCTTTTCTAAATTGGCGTAACGGACCTGTAGTGCAGTACGTGTTAAGTGCAATCGCTGACATTGTTTCGTTAAAAATTGTTGAGCCCATCGCGATTGTTATGTTTAGTATTCTATTGTGTGCTTTTATAACGCCTTGTAAATGGTATAAGAGATTCTGATGTTTCCTAAGTCATGGAGCGGCAGGAGAGATCACATGCCAACATGGAGGCCACTGACTGTGTGGACACAAAACAGGTGAGCCCTACACGGCTAATTGCCGGTTTTTAATAATTTCACCTTTGGCTTATTCATATCGCCTTGGTGCTTGTGAGATTTGCATTGGAATGTGCCAACTATAGGGCTGTATATAATAAAACATGTACTTTGTGAGGACATATTTTGAAATTGTAGAAACTTTCTGAATATTTTTTACGTAAATAACTGTTCAAAGCGATATTAAATGAGTTAGGCGAGTGAGAAATGTATAAAACCATATGTTGTATGGGCATAAAAACAAATCAAGGTTTGAGGTGGGCGCAGGAGCTGTCAGCCCACACCGACTGAATAAATTATTGGTATTAGAACATTGTTATGTGCCTTATATGTCCTATCACACACTTTTATGTATGTCTGTCTTTGTCTTGCTCCTTATATATTTGTCATAGTAACATTCATAATGGTCTTGGTCTATTGTAATAAGTTGAAAGTCAATGTTAATTGCGGTGGAAAGTATTATCAAGGTGCATTTTATACAATAAACTTCATTTAAAAATACAATAAGTTTTAACAAAATATAAATGTATGAATACCTTTTTTATACCATCTAGTAAAGTCTGGCTTCTGTTTTTGATAGCGGGATTTTGAGTCTAGATGTGGACACTTATAAATGTTGATGTTCGATGATTGTTATCAGTTGACTATGCTTCTTAATTAATTATTATAATACTCTTCATTTTTTATAGGTACTAAATATAAATCTTTGACTTCCACTTGTAAAGTCAACCTAATCCTATTTATTGTAAATAAACAAATGTGTCTGATTTCCCAATATATGATTATTACTATATAAAACTCATTTCTGCACCATTAAAATTACATTGTTTTATTTTTTTTACAATTGCAAGATCTCATATTTCTCATTATATATAAGTTACATTCATGTAATTATTCAGTAAGAAAAAGAAAATTAAACTTTCCTCTAAATTTATTTAATTGTCAAGCACATTAGCGTTAGCTTGAGTCATTTATGTTATTTACATAATAACTCAAACCTGTTTACTATAGCTATTATGCTAAATATTTATATTGACAATTTATGATGTCATTTGCCTTAATAAAACACATAATCAATACACATTAGTCAAATGTGTAACTTTGGTTCCAGATTTGCACTTAGTTCTCGATTTCTATTATCAGTGACAAGGCATAGCATAATCCCTTGCTGACATCTTACCTTCTATACCTTCACTGTAAAGATGATGGCTGCTAATTATTCCTGTCTTGTTCTCTTCCAATATATGGGTTCTTGAATCGCTACCAAATTTCAAATGTGGTGTTAGGTGGACATTTATATGCTTAAATATATGTTAACCTTTCAATTGCTAGTGTGCTAGACATAATTGAAAAACAATTGTGTCTGGCCGTTGATAGGTAAATGTGTCCAAGGGATCTAACACAATTTTAGTAAATATCAATAAAATTATTAAATCATGTCCATAATAATAAGCCCTATGTCATCCCCTAATAATGTATCCTACATCATTACAATGTAAGTACATAATTTTACATTTTCTAGTTTGTCAAAGTTTGATCATTAGTAGAGCTATTAAAGGAGATATGCAACAAACCCATACAACTTCGGCCTCGCATGGACAAAAATAAAACTGTATGTTTTACGAAGAACTATTAGTATTCTATAACCTTGTGTAATTTCAACATGGTATCTAGCTGGGTTTTAGATATATAAGGCATCCAAAATGAACAGATTTGCTCCGCTGATACTTTGGAACAAAGCAATTTTTTCAAAATGAATGTATTAATTATACTTTTTGTCTAAAAACCTAGAATAAGTTTATATAGCTGGTTTACAGACCTCACTAGGCCAAAACTAATTACTTTACTGAACTCAGGTAGCCAGTGCTCACTCTGCAAAGCAAGCGCCCATCAAATAACTACAGTTACTATTAATTTATTTTATTTTTCACCTAGCATAGGGCACAGGTAACCTTTTACACTAACAAAACAAAACAAATTGTAAGTAATATTAGTGTACATTTCAATAGTGGAAAAATAATTGTAACCTGTTTTTTTTTTTAACCCAATAAAGTTTATTATTATTATTATTTATTATTAAAGCTAATTAATAGTCAAAGAAACAAAGGCTTAAACAATAGTATATTTTGGTATTAGTTTATTAGTCTCCAACCACTACATTACCTTCATTATGACTAAACATACTATCGAGGTGTGGTGCAGGAGGTGCTACTTTAATTTGAAACCTTGCCCAACATAAATACCATATGATGGACATTATATAATTATGTGCACAGCAGCCTAGTGTTCTTCTGCCTACTATGCAGTTACAGTAATGCTGTTATCAATTAAAATGTACACATAGTATACTTTACGGCTTACATGTCTGGATTGTATTTTGCCTCTTAAAATCCAGGCATTTGTACTTTATAGCTCTCTCATAACATTGTCACATCACGAATGATAAATGACAATGAGGATCGAGTGCCCAACGAAAAGTGTTGCCACTACCACATATTGAATAATGCCATTACATTGAATTGGTCAATCTATTGATTAGTAAAATAAATGACAACATTAATAAATTGATACTATTACATCCCTGTTTAATCTACATAATATTTTTTACTAACACAAGTAATAATATTACTTGTGTTAGTAAAAACTTAATTTAATATAAATAATAATGTTTCGTAATAATTTCACTTCTTATAAAAAATACCTTTTGTTCAACACTGGCAATGTTGTCCCAAGCCACAATGGTTTACTGAATCAATAAAATGTAAAAAAATCCTTTTTCCCGCTAGGTTCGGTTAAAAGAAAACGATGACGACATATAAAATATTATGAGATATTTTTACAATAAATTATATTCCTGTCCACTAAGGCCGTAATTTGCATACCTCCTTTTTATATTCAAATTGATTTGTACCAAAGGCAAACCTTTGTTACTACATATAATGTGTATATTCATTAAAGAATATCAATTAAATTAAATGTAGACATCGACATATAATTATGAGTAAATTTATTTTTATGTTGAGCATGGAAATACACTTAACCTTTGAAGTCTACAGTGTGCTACGGGGTTGATACAATGGTGTAAAAATATCACAATTTATGAGAGACAACTGAATAAAGGAACATACTTTATACTACCAATAATGCACATATCTAAATTATTAGCTTCACACTGTTTACAAAAATGTTGAGGTAAAAAGCATGTTAATAATAAAATCACCTCAACTTAACCAACAACATACAATTGTACATTCATAGACTGACATCTGTGTCCCATCCCACTGCTAGGCATGGGCCTTGTCTCTCTATCAGCAAGATTATGCAAAATATATGTAACTCTGAATACTTCTAATAAATCTTTTAAGTTATGCATAAAGTTATGTTCATGTGAATGAAATTTATTTATTTATTTTTGAAATAAAATCAATTTCATAAGCACTACTTATAAATATTTTAAAACCTAAATGTTACTTATGTCGTCTGCACTTTAAGCAAGCATACTTTATACATGTATTTGCAAGTCACTTGTATTGACTTAAATTATGTTGGTGATCAAAGTTAATGACACTCTCTCCTCAGTTTTAACAAAACTAATTATTTTTTAAGACAGCCTGTGCTATTTGTAAACATGACAAAATTTTAAACCATCCAAAAAAATATATATTTCATATTGCATGCTAAATAAAGAGTCTGTGTACATATTGGCAAATCTTTTACAAGTATGGTATGCAATCCATAATATGTGTATATTCTTTGTTTGTGTTATTAAATATGTGAAGAAAACTGACTGATTTTGACAATATCTTATTTACCTATAGAAGGATTGGAATGCTTAATATCTGCAGATTAATCAAATAATAATTTATATTCTGTGTGTTATGTCAACTAATTCAATTACTTCACTTTGATAAGATAAATGTAAAGCATAAAACCTTAATAGTGACTTAACCTACCTTAAATATGATACCACGAACTTTCGGGTAAATATATTATCTAATATAATATGTACAACTGAAATAGAAAAAGGGTATGCCCAAATATAAGGAACTCTTTCATAAAATGAAAAGAGTCGCGACGGAAGTGCAAACAAAACTAACGCGCTTATCTAAGTTCGTCGGCGGACTACCGGTGTACCAGTCGGGTATCGTGGTAGGGGGCTCGTGCTCGGCGCTGGCGGTGCGGCGCGGGCGGCGCGCGCGCAGTTGAAACGCGACGGGCGCGCAGCACGCCGTGCGCGCGAACCGCGAACATTTACCGAACACGCCCGCGCGAGTGATGTCACCAGGAGAACCAGTGGTTACTGTGTTGTGATTGTGCATTAACTATAATGGTAGCTATGGTAGCATCAGCGTCTGGATACGGCACCTTGCGCCGCTTTCTTAGCGTGCCGGAGGGACAGCGCAGCGTGGCCGAGACTGGGGTCGGCCCCAGCAACTCTGTAGCCGTCTCGGTAAGATCTCACTTGCCTGTTGTTAGAAACAGTTAAGCATGACGATGGATGATAATGTTATGCGTGTGGAATGTATCCGATGATAAGTCGTCGATGCTGTGCGATAGTAGTTGTAGGTGTGATTGTTATGTACCACAATCCGCGTAATGAATTGACTCGATTGATAAGTTCGTTTGCGATCAGATATCACTTATGTATTGCATTTATTACTACTGATTACTACATCGTGTAGTTAGTAGTCTTTGTGCAAGGTTTTTCATTGAATATATTACTATGTAATACGCAAGATTTCTTCGAACTTGATTTTAATACAGCGCTGTTTAGAATAAATTATGATGGATATGTAATAATGCGCAGAAAATGTATGAAGTGGACGGAATTTCAAACAAAAAATGATTCTGTAGAAAGTGTGGCACTGCAACTTCCATTAGATCGTATACGTGCGTATTTAAATTTGCGACTGGCGCAAAAAATACTCTCGTGAGTAGATAACGAAATAAATAATTTTTATAGACCGTTTCTCGTGTGACCAGTATTGCTTTATTTCGTCGGTGCATACAATATTACCAAAATCTCTGAAACTAGTTCGGCACACCGCGTTATGGACAGCTAAAAAAAGAATCCGGACAAATCCATCAGTCTACTGAGTGTAACCGTCCACATTGGGGTCGTCAACCTTACTTTCCTTTTTATTATTGTGCTGTGTAATATTAGCATCGATCGAAATTCCGGCCTTGGCCTCACACGATGTATTAGAACAATACTTTTCGTTGATGATGTCACCCTCATCTGGTAGGGAATACGCGGGATGGATGCGGCCAAGGTTAGGCCAACAGACCGTGGCTGTATCTCTAGCGGATCACGGCTCGTTGGCCACCATCCGCGAAAGGAGCGCATCACCGTGTGCTTACCGACCCAGATCAGCGCCAGCGCTTACTCGCTTTTTACCTTATCCGAATTTATAAGAGTCGTGTCCATTCTTAATATGGCAAATTGAAATTGGAGTTCTAGTTACCTAACGTTTCGACGACAATTGGTCACATGCATATCGCTGGAAAAGTAGTCAGCTCGTTGGCAAGAGGATTTCATACTCCATTAGATACGATAATAAGGTCAGTTCGTCCTACGATTCTTGCATTTCCCGTATTACCAAAGTAATCTTATGGGCTATAAATTTTAATACCCCGGACGGTGCGTAGAGAAATTGCCACGGATCCAATACGATCAGCACGATAATAACACGCTGCCAATGAAAACGGAGAGTAGTAATTCACCGCGATTGTTCTCACTGGTTTCCTTTCCCACCCGCTAGTTTTTTAAAATCCGATAAAACAAATTTGAATAAGCTATTGATGTGGTTGTCAGACTTTCGCGTTACATTTTTAAGAGAAACGTAACGTAAAATTGTAATGTAACTGATTTTTACAAACGATCCGAAACGAAAATTTTATCAATAAGATTTATTTCACGCCCAAGTGATGAATAAATCGGTTTGATGTTGCACGTAAACTGGTCAAACCACATCATAGTAGTATTGGAATGCTCATTCGAACGTAAACAGAGTCGACAAGTTTGCCTCTAGAATCTAATTAAAGTTATCGGAATTGACGAAATGGGTCTCAAAGTCGTCATACAACTCTTGAGAAATATGTAATTTACATAAAAATGAGGATATTTTTTAATCACAGGTACTGCTTTATCCAATATTAATTGTATGTTTTGTAATGTGATTATTACATAGCGTAAGCAAGGTGTATGATACAGTTGCTTCAAGTCGCGCTTGCTGGATACGCTTGCGACACGGCGGTGTGCCGTGGTGCCACCTCTGGTGCATGCTTCCGCCCACGAGACTCTTATAAGGCAAGAACCTTGTTACGATTACCTTACGTAGGCATATCCACACGACAGGATTTTGCAATGTGTCGCCTTGTCGGAAGGTTATAAGCTGTTAAAATTCCATCATCTCCAGTTTGTAACATTCTCATCTTAATTGTTTGATTGAATGGTCCTTGCCTCTTTGTTATTTCTTGTTTTCATTATAAGTGCAGTATTGAAAATGAGCACAGCCTGTTATTTTCCGATGCAAATGCAATATAATATCAACAATACTTTATAGTTGTTCGGCTTTAGATTTAAAGCTGGTGTAGCAATACTGGCTTATAGCAAACATTACGTAAGGTGGAAGCTATACAAATAAAAGTTATTACTCACGCTTTTAATGAACCTAAGGCTTTCAAATTGATCAAAGTGAAATGAATGGACGAAATAAATCATAAGCAGTCGCAATCGAAGGCGGTCGATCAAAGATTAGAAACGCTCTTAGAGCAAGTGCACGGTCGCTGTGAAGATCGTTCCCAGATTAGTCTGCTGGAGAATTTCTTCGTAATTATAGCACGTATGCAACGACTAACAATCGCGGTGTCAAAGAAAATATTAATTAATCTCGTCACACTCGCTACTTAAGTGTTATATCTGAGGGGAAATTTTAATTTAGTCGAGAAATCTCTCATTTCTTTAGTAAAATATGCTTTACTAATTTTGAAGTTAGTTTTACTTATTCTTAGCACTTTCGCAACGTTTCGTTTGTCTGGTTGTACTGACGTTTTTGATGTTCAGTTTTATGTAACAATGTGTCAAAGCACTAATTGTTGCTTCTCGATATAATAGTGAATACAAACATTATTCATCGTCGTGAAATAAACATTGAAACACTATTTTCGCGTGCGACGGCTCGGCATCCTTGACATGCGCCATCTGCCGCGTCATTTTGTCCATATTTGTAATTTATATATTTGTGAATTTGTTTCTGTGGCTGATAAATTATCATGTATGCTTAAAGAACTTCTATTGGGCATCAAAATAAATAATTCCAACTATTATTCAATCATCTCTTTTTAATTTTACTTTTTTTAAGTAAAGTATCCTATATTTAGATCTCTTTTCAAAAGAAATTATTGATTGGAAGTCGTATTGACATAGTGTTCCGTATTCGTAAATCGTAAGAAACAAGTTGCCAGGCTGCGCTAAGTTTCCCTTTTAATTAAATGTTGACGCATGCCGCGATATGAGCCATTATTTTCGCCTCGTAACGAGGCGGTGTATGCAGTTGCTCAGCACTGGCTTTTTGTGTATCTCTCGAGGGCTAAGCAGCTCATGGGCATCTATCCTGTTATGGACAACTTATACTCACAATTCAGTAAGTACTAACAATCAATATTACAAATCATATACAGTAAATTGAATAATTTCGTACCAATTTTAATTATACAGAATGTCCCTTAAATAATGGATAACCTTGAAATGTCTTACAGTAAAACAGATGGCCGATCAAAAAATAAGAAAAAAATATTAAAAAGGTGCAATTGCTAGTCATACTTTTGACTGTCTATCTATTAGCATAATTAGTGTTTAATAATAAAACAACAAAAAACAACGGTGGAATTCATTAATTTATGGTCGTAGTGTAGGTACTCTTCTTCTCCCTAGCCTTTATTATTCCCAAGTCACTTGGGGTCGGCTTTCTAGTCTAACCAGATTTGACTGGATATCAGTTTTTACACGGAGCGGCTGCCACCTGACCTCCGCAACCCGAAGGCTAACGATACCCTAATGCTAGACCAGTGTCAGGATATTAGAGGGCACTGACTTCCCAATAACAACTGCCATAGAATCCGTATATAGTAGTTTAATTTCAATGAATAACATTCGCGTAAACAGAAGACAATATTATACCATAGATGTACATGGCAGCGGGGACCGATGACTTAACGTGCTCTCCGAAGCACGGAACAGGCAATAATTGTCAATCAATACGCACATAATTTCGAAAAGTCATATAACTTCCGAAAGTCAGAGGTGCGCGACGTGGGTTCGAACCCGAGACCCTCTGCATTGCAGTCTGTTGGTCTCCCCACTGAGCTATCGCTGCTTATTATTATTATTTAGTATTATTATGGTCGTAGTGTACAAGAATATTCGTAGTGTATAAGATACAAAAAATCATATCTCAGGTAGATTTTTCTTTTCATTTTTTTCTAAGCGTTCATCAGTTCTACTATAAGACATTTCTAGGTTATCCATTAATTACCGGACAACCTGTATAATAAATACCTTTTGTTAAACAGTTGGGCGTGCGAATATTTAATTGTTTAATTTTCCAAACTGGATTTTGTCGTTACGTATTAAATATAATTACTTAATTCGGAATGCGGTTACGTGTACAATAATAACACGGCTATATCAGAGCACAATACATTCACCGACTCAGAGAAAGCTATGCAATGTTCGCGGTCGCTTTCATGTGGTCGAGTCGGCTAAGCTTTATATTACTCGTCGAAGAAATTGCCTGTCCGATTCAATATGTCTGTGTACGACTTTAATATTTGTAACTCACATGTGGTTAGGGTTACCGTTTGTCCGTTCCTGAAGTTGCCACCTGAATATACTGGTTCTGGCTCATGCCACCTTGTATGGTCCTTCATCCAACCTAAGATTGTTTGTCATGTTGGACACGGTCCGATTATTTTTATGGCTTATGTTTAACTTATCACCAGATATAGTAAAATATAACAGTCAAAAATAGTAAATGATCACCAAATTGCACAGCAAAATATATTTAAGGAGATCAAAATAAGTCGACGGAGTTTTGGGTGGGCTTAAGAAGGAACTTAACATAACCTAATCCTTCCGAGACGGAATGCAGTGATTTGAGGCGTATAGGTTCTCGTTATGATATATTTTAGTAAGCATATTTTGCTGCGTAGTTACTATTTTTGGTGGGCATTATATTTAATCCCATTTTTATTGCATAGAAGATAAATAATGCCCTGTTGTGTTATATATTGTCAAAATGGCACGGAATTACTCTCAGATTAAGATTCCTAAAGTGTACCTATAACGCGGTTTGAATGACTTCACTTCTTATTTGAGCAGGCCAGTATAATATAATAATATATAATATAATATTCTATCACATACACACAACACCATCTAGCCCAAACTAAGCAGAGCTTGTACTATGGGTACTAGACAATGGATAAACATACATATTATACATAGAAACACCCAGACCAAGACAAACATCCATGTTCATGCACACAAATGTTTGACTTGTGCGGGAATCGCACCCGCGACCTCAGGCGTGGCAGTTGGTTACACTAACCACTACGCCATCAAGTATGTGTTGCTGCAGTCTTTTTTCTGCCAAGGCATTATCTGGAAAGAAAAAGATTAAGGACTAAAGAACAAAGCTAATTAGCCTTTTTATGAAAGCACTTATTTAAATATGTAAATAATACTGAAATTCATTTGACCAATAGTTTTAGTCTGCATAATTTACTTTGAAGTGACTAATACTTGTACTAGGTAACAATCTAACAGAGTTATGACCACTATAGTCCACAGTTACGTAACCTTACTTATGGTGCCAATAGTAATAAATTAATATTTCGTCTGTAATAGTCTCGTAGCTTCAATATTGCACATTGAACGATTAAAGCCGTTCTATTAATTTAATAGCTCGTTGGAAAGTGCCACAATTATTTATTTTTAGCGTTCGCTGAGCAATATTGGCTGCTATTATTTAATAAATGGACGATGGATTTATTTCGAGTATATAATTATAGTGCAATGCAGAGATTGGTGCTTAGCAATGTAATAAAAGTAATTTGGTACTCTTACCGAGAAAGTATTGCTGGGATAGACGTTGATCTAGCTCCCTGTTATTAGTTATGCATTATTCCAATCTCTAGTTGCTAGGCTAGGCTTTCAGTTCTAAAGTAGATTTGCAATTTCGCTATTCGCAAGCACAGCCAGCTTCTATCCCGCGGGATACCAAAGAATATGTAGCACGTAACTGAAATAAATTCTTAAAGAATGCTTCATTTTCATGATATATTGCTTCGATACTTAAACTTAATAGATTGTACTAGTCCCGTAAGTTATATATATATATTTGCCCTTGAAGGATACAATTTATACAGCTAGCACGACACACCGATGAATGGTTAAACAAAAAAATATAACCCAACTTTATTTTCGATCACGTTTTATCGAAAGAGCGGCACAAAAAATGTACATCTTAATTATTGTAGAATATTCGGCATAATATTGGTACTTACCTAATTCAAACATTGTAGGCTTTTACGTAATGACTAAATAACAATTTTCCGAGTAAGCTTTACCTTACCCAATGAACTCTTACACCCATATTCTAAGAAGTAACCTCAAACCTTCCTCAACCTCGACTCAACCGAGGATACCTTAAGGATCACCTCAAGGAATCCTCGAAATCGGTATTCTTAGTCATGTCTTTCTCTTGACTTGAGGTAATCTTGAGGATCCTCCAATGAGGTTGAGTCGAGGTAAAACGTCATTACATACGTCACAAAATCATAGATTTAACATACTTTTAATGTTTTTGTCTATGATCACCTCAAAATTGACAGATGTTTGTTTTTTAACCGCCTTATCTATGTCGCATCGCGTCATTCCGAGTTGTTTATGTTTGATTTGTTTGTTGTGTTGTGATCCAAGTTTTATCCTTTAGCTTTATTTGTTCCACACATATATGTCTGGAAGACAAATATTCAGTGATGCGGAGAAGTTGCGTCTCGCAAATAACGCCTTTCGGGATAATCGTACGGATTATTAAATAGTTTAAAAACAAAACAATTTTGATACATAAATAAGTAGTTTAAGTATTTTGTTAATAAACAGTTGTATATTACTCTGATATAAAGTTAGTATTATATAATATTAGTTTTAAGCTACCATAATTACGTGCACGCTGTGACACCTTAATATGTTGTGCATTATGTCTTAAAATATGTAACCTTATTTAGATGTATGACCAACTAATGTAACAACAACTGGTAGTCCTAAATAAATAAATAAATAAATAAATTATCATATAAATAATTCAAAAATCGTTTAAAATCCATTACAAAACACTTTAAAAATCTTCAAATAGAATTATCAGTCGTATTTAGAAGCGTAGGTGAATAGGTAACAATGGCGTAGATCTTCCTCGAGTATTCCTTATGATTGGTCGCGACGTACCTTGAGTTTGACAGTTGTTTCCTCACCTCGAGTGACGAAAGATGTCGAGGGACGCCGAGTGGAGGAGATTTTTTGCAACTGTGAATACTGATTTCCTCGAGTGAGGTTGAGTGGAGTCGAGGAACGTTTGAGGAAACGTCTTAGAATATGGGTGTTAGAGTGAGGCAGCCTCACTTTGTCAAGGATTTTTCTAAAGTACCGCATAGGTAGGCCGTATGACTGCCGTGATACTAAGCGGATAACATAGTCTATAAGACTTATTGTATACAAAATACTGTTTGTTACCGCCTTGGCTAGTGGAAAGAGATCCTAGAGGATTCAAGTTAGAGTACTTCTACATAATTTTACCGAGCGTCGTCGCAAAACGACATCGGGAAGCGTGGAGACATATGTAAGTAAATCTCTATTCTTAAATGCCTATAATAATCCGTCTATAAATATTTTATTAAACTTAGCCTTTACTAAGGTTCGATGTCACAGAAATGCACTTTCTTCGTAATTTTAATGTTTTCCTACTTTGTATCCGATTGTCGTGACTCACGCTTCTTAAAGTTTGGTATTTGAATTAGTTTCCGTTTCGTTACATAATTGTTCGCCCTAGCCATTTTGTTTCTAAGCATCTAGCAAAATTTATAGTCGGTAACATCAGTTTTCTTCTTACTAAATAAATTTACAGACATATAGCTAGATTTATTGTCAAAACATTAAAATCTATATTATTAATGCGAATGTGAGTTTGTTTGTTTGTTTGTTATTGTTACGCTTTCACTCCTTAACTACTTAATTAGTAATCATAAAATTTCGCATACACATTGTCGCGGTGTACTTGTGATAGTGTGTATGTGAAAAGGAGATAATTATCCTTTTATCCAGATAAAAAGTACGTTTCCTGAGCGAGCCAAACCGCGGGTAAAAGTTAGTTACACATATTTTTTTAATAGCTCGGTTATTCACCGATACAACCTCTGCTTATTGCAATCGATCATAAGCTACAGTAACCGCTTACCGTCACTGAAGCTGTAAAGATATATTATCTGTTTGAACCTTAGACTAAAATCGATGTTTTTGACAGCTAGCAATAACACTGTAAGTGTTCTACGAGACACCGAGAATCCGTCACATAGTCACATAATTGCGACACCTAATCATATCTATCTTATAAGTATTATTTTCGGTACAATTGTCCAGTCAGCCGTGTCGATATTAGCCAACGTTATTAACACTAATATGATGTCATTGCGAAAAGTGAAATTGACTCCCGGAAGCCAAAAGTGTGTGTTTGTACAAATCACATGCAAACAATCGACTGTTCGAGAGAATGGCGGCACTGAATAGACCCGCCGCCATTGACGAACAAAGCTCTTTAATACCCAATCGCTTATTCAAATTCTAAACATACAAAAACAAAAACTTGTGAATACACACTGCGTTGTGTTAATGAAGAAATATTATGTTTAGTTGTAAACGCGAGACGAGAGAAATGAGGAACTGTCTGTATTATTAATGGTTGAACGATTTGTCATTTTGTAGTGCAATTCGAACGATGTCTCGGTAATTTCCGTTTGTTTTCGGATGTCAATCGTTTTTGTAAACAATAGATTTTCTCGCCTGCTAAAACGCTTGTATTTATATAATTTGTAATGGTTATTTATACTATCGTTTTTGTATGATTTACTAATTAGTATACATATATGTAAACTAAAAAAAACGCACCAAGGTTATTCCTAAAATATAACCATGACATAAACAGTCATCATCTTTAGGTTGTTATTTTGAGTATTATCAAATCATTTGACAGCCGTTATCTGCTGTTCGCAGCACTGTAGGTTCTGTTATAAAACTTATTGCTCAGAAAACATGTTTTAATAATCAATAACTAAAGTAGAATCAGACTTAAGGTCGCATGTTTTGCATCTCAAACTCGTTTAAAAAGAAAATCCAGATCATTTTTAAAACATTTCACTAGTAATGTTGTATAGTTAAACTGACCATCTCCAACGACTTTAAAATTGCCTGATAATAATATTTTGAATATAAATACACTAATTATTATAATTAACTCCATCTTAAACTAGAAGAGGAAAACTTATTTATATGTTACAAAGTCGTTGTTGCAAAATTATACGTGCATCACTTTCTTCAAAACTAAATAAATCTCATGTCGAGATGCGTTATCGTGTTTCACTGTCTCTTTTTATCTCGTTATCGTGATCGTATGACGTTTTGCATATGTTCTCTTGTTATTCGCAATTCATGCATTATTGTGTGCAGTACCTACTTGTATTCTTTGTAATCGTATTCGCGAGCCGTTCGCTCGAGAGATTTGCGAAATGTTGGATTAATAACTAATGTGAGATAAGGGTACCGATTCTGTTGCTTACGTACAATTTTTCCTATTATAGACTTTTAGAAAAGCATATTGACTTTCTTAAAATTATCAAGTAAATCTAGTTGGTTGTTGAATTAAGATTTTGTCCGCAACTTTAGTTAATTTTTTAGAATCCTGATCATCCACAAAACGTATAATAATATGTTTATTTTGAAACAATAAAATTGATGGTAACCAATTGCATTTTGCAATAGTGCTGTTGCCTTAATTTCTTCTTGATTCACAACTTGTATAATACTTTTACCCACATATTATTTCTGATACAGTGTCAATGGAGATTGACAGCTCACCAATGTTATGAAACTTTTCACGCGAAACCACAAAAGTAAGTAATTGAAGAATAATGTAATGACTGACAGTTTCGTAACAAAAAAAGTTTATCTTCTGATAATTTATTTCTCTGATGTCTCTAGATAAATGGTGAAAAGTCTTGTTTTATTTTGATTCCTTTGCAAAAGCCGCGAAAGTTACACTACTTAATGTATTTTCTTTTTACGTCTACATCTTTTCTGATATCTTTTTTATTGCTAATCTGTTACACTAAAATATATTAGTAACCGTTTTATAATAGTTTAGCAAGATACTTTTGCTTCTATTTGAATGGGAAGTCTTACGGTTGCTGTCCATCAACAAATACACTTTTTTCCGGTTTCAAGATCAAGGCAGAGGTAAATGTTCAATCTATTCTTCGTTTCTGATTCTAATGTATTTATAATAGCATTGAATGATTAGCAATTATATCTAGTGGAGTGTAACGCGGTACATTGTAAGGGTCAGTTCACTCTATTGTTTACTGTATTTATAGAGTTTAGAGTCTATTTTGGCATGTTCCAAAAGAAAGATTTATAAATGTCTTGTTATCAGCATCATAGACGGTCAATATACATATAGTTTGGCCTCACTAAACAGGTTATACTGCTGTTTATTTTCGGCTAATAACATTTATTTTAAAGTTTGTTATATATTAACTTCCTTTAAATGTATTTATATTATTAACCGACTTCAAAAAAAAAAAGAATATATTATTAACCGACTTCAAAAAAAGAAGAAGGTTCTCAATTCGACTGTATGTTTTTTTTCATGTGTGTTACCTCATAACTTTTTTTTAGGTTAACCGATTTTGATGTTTTTTTTTTTGAAAGCTGGTGCTTTCCGTTTGGTTCCATTTACTTAATTTTGATCAAGATCTGACCATTAGTTTTCGAGTTATCCTTAATAAAGCGTATTTGGTTGACTTTGGCTACATTGATGATGTTCTCAGTTTTGTCCGATGTAAAATAAACAAAATAAACAACTGTGTAGGATGATTAATAACAATAATTTAATTATTTACAAGGATCCGCAATTATTTTTTTACTATTTAGTGCATTTTGTGTTTTAGAATACCTATTCTATTTATAGTCGGTTTACTTTATTGTTAAAATTTTTGTGTATATATTGCAAGTACAAAATTAATTTGTACCTTATTGATATTCCCGAAGCAATAAATATTGTCGCCGGGATCTCGGTGCTCAGAATACATACCCAAAAGTCTGTATACGTTCTAGGTCTTATAGTATTCTGAGAAAGCGCGTTTCACGCATCCTAGTTGGAAATGCGAGGGATTCTTGTGCAATTCCCTCGACGACCAGATTCCATGGCGAGTGGTAATGTCGTGCAAACTGCCAGTATTGTGCGCCGCAACATCCGTGGGAAATCTTGAAAACGGGCCGTGCATGCATAAGTAACCGGCTCCGTGTATCACTACTAGTTGTGTCATTCCTCAGTTATGAAAGTTATGGATGGGATTCTCAGGTTGTTAAGTGAAACACCTATTTTATACTAGGTTCTAGGTATCATTGCTTAAGAACCTAGGCTCATGTTGTTTTACAATAATCGGGCTCCGACTTTAACGGAAGAAGTTTTCTATTTGATGATCTGTACGCGTCGACTTGTTACTTGGCAAAAACTGGTAATAAACACGTTTTAATGGTGTACCAAATCGAATTGTACTTGTTTAAGATGGTATTTGGAATCGCTTAATTGGCTATTAACTTTCATCGTATATTCTGTTAGTATTTATTGTGATTATTGCTATTGTTTATCTTTGGAGTTTAAGACACATCAGACATGCAGCAAAAGTTATTAATCGGTACATGGCGGTATGGTGCGGCTTACCGGTTGTTTCGATTAAGTTGATTCTTTGTCCCAAGTAGCAAAGATTATCTTGTTGAATATCTGTCAAAGTGCGTGTGAACTCAAGTCAACCTTTAACTTATCGTAATGCAAACATGAGCCTATTAGAAATTTATGAATGGTTGTATTAAAGGTGAAGACAAATAATGTAACGAAAATTTTATGAAATGTTCTATAATGTGAAGTTGACTGAACAGTACTTTGAGATCTTGTGTTATTAAGTATTTATTCTTGTGACTTTGGAGAGGAGTACAACGAGATTAAAGAGGATATATTTATTTCGTACTAGTGTAGGGTTTTATTTTCCTTCATAGGTTTAAGTGATTTCAGCAGTTGCGAAAGTCGACTAATCCTTTATGCCCATCTGCCCATTAGCATAGCGCTAACGTTCCTACTATCCTTTTATACTTGTGATAACTATTTTCGATTCTTAAGGAAAACATTATCGCCGTACTTTATAGCCATATATTGCGGTACGATTTTGCGCAGGGTCCCTATTCTCATCGTCTGCAGTGAAAAGAGGTTTATCTACGGAACTTTATATGCGAATCCGATACCTAGCAGCGCTCGAATATCATTTATATATTGATCTCTTTATCCTTCCACGCTCGGTATTCTAATGAGGCCATCCAAATTGTCGCATTTGGTCATGAAACCTTGACAAGCTAATGTTTGTTTACACATTAGGTTAGCAAATTTACAACGCCTACTTTGTATTTTTGAGCCAACATTGACTTTGTTGGTTTTGTGGCGTAAGCCTATTGCCGACTGTCTTAACTATACACCGAGTAAAGTATTATTGGATTCTACTAAGAAACATTTAGAAGTACCAGACCCTGGAAGGAGTACATTTTTCATCCAATTACTGGAAAAGCACCGTCTGTGAGTTGTGACAGTCGTGATCATCTATAAAGCGACATGGGCGGTCAATACTTTCGAAACATATTGAAGACGTGACAAGACAAGTGCATTCGGGCTGTATGCTACCTAACATGATCAACGTATGAAAAAGAAGGTGTTACTATTCATTGTTTGCTTTAAATTGTTAATGGACTCTAGTTTCTATCTGCAGGATACGCACTTTAATATTTATAAGGAATCAATGAGTTGGAAATTACTTATGCAGGTCTAGGCCGTGTTGTGTTTATACGATGTCGCACTACGTTACGAAGACATTATTCAGGAGATGGGAAGCCTGAACAAAGTTGCGTGTTTTATAAATTAGAACGATTTCAAAGCTTGTTTAAATGCGTAATGATTCTTACACAGATTTTACCGGTGCAAGCTAGACTAACTTCACCTTAAAAGACTGTGTTTTAGCGGAATGTGGTGACGAATTATTATGAAATATCGTGTCGTTGAGTAAGGAAGCTTGGTTCGATATCTATGCTAGGCTACGTATTAAACAGCCATTTATCCCTCGTGATTATAGTTTACGTAAACACACTGAAGAAGTGGCCGGATCCGACATGTCTTAGGATAGTATTTCAAAATGATCTCGACTGTGTTATGAAATGTACCAAACTGTACTCGGGTCTGACTGTAACTCGAGAGCCGATTTTTTCGACAGTGAAACAACTTATAAACGACTGAAATGACTACAAATTGGTCTCTTAGGGAACATCGCTAATACATAACAATGAAATTTTCAGGAATGAACGTCCGAAATTGTTACCGTATAAATGAGAACGTTACGAATGTGTTCTGAAGCTTAACACGCCCTAAAGTCGCGTGTAAAAAATTCAATTTTAGGGCACACGTTTGCGTCGCGTGTGGCGAAGCTATGCGGCAAAGCTCTGGGCCAGATGTCGGCTACAGAGACGACGCCTACCATTGTTACTATACACATATTTGTTTAATATTCGTGTGCTCTAACTGTGATCAAAGACTTCGTGCTTGGAATGTCGATACAGCCTTATTTATCATTTACTTTACCATGAAACGCGTAGACGCATAGTTGGAGACTTCTCTATCGATTTCGCAACACATTTCCTGTACTCGTTAAAACAACTTTCGACTCAAGTAATCATTTTATCAATATTTTGGTCGAGTTCTGACGTAATGAGCTGTATAGGATGTTTACAAATGAAGTTCGCGCATACTTTGGGAATTGTTTCGCCTGTGGGTTGGGTCAAGGGTATACCTAATATTCGATGTAGGATGCGGGTATAAGGCTGGTGGAACAACTTGACTTTGTATATTCCTGTGGATAGACAGCGCTATTAGCTGCATGTCTGTTTGCTTATCTGTGGCACAATATCTTCTTGGCTTCTTTAGTCACATGAATTTAAATAATCATGAATTTCAGTTCATCTAACTAAATATATATTTAAGTAATAGCCCGTTGCACTCACTGATCGGTAAACGATTAGTGAGGTTAAGCAACGTTGGGTGCGGGTCAGTCTATAGATGGGTGACCGCTTAGTGGTATTTCATCTGAGTGTCTCCGTGCTTCGGAGGGCACGTTAAAAGTCGGGCCCTGTTGCTGTCAAATTGGCAGCAGTCGTTAAGCCATGTCAGAGGCCTGCGGGCGGCTTGAACAACTTTTGACAACAGGTTGGCCACTAACCACACGAAAAGAAAGAAAGAATCTAAATTAGTTATTTATTTATTTATTTAAATAACATGGAAGACTTAAATAATTTGTTTGTGGTTGATTTGATTTGTATTTCTATTGTATGGTAATTTTAATACCAACAGAGACTTATTTAGTCTTATACATTTTACTATAATATGTATAAGACATATCTATGCTAATATTATAATGCTGAAGAGTGTGTTTGTTTATTTGTTTGAACGCGCTAATCTCAGGAACTACTGGTTCGATTTGAAAAACCGCGGGAACATCTAGTATACATATATAATACTAGATGTTCCCGCGGTTTCACCCGCGTTTATCGTTACTGCGACGCCCCCGTGGGCCGTAGCGTAATGTTATATAGCCTATAGCCTACCTCGATAAATAGGCTATCCAACACTAAAATAATTTTTCAAATCGAACCAGTAGTTCCTGAGATTAGCGCGTTCAAACAAACAAACTCTTCAGCTTTATAATATTAGTGTAGATGAGACTTAAGTTCGCCTTGATATGTTTTTTTTTGTAATGGTTTAGGAGGCACATGTTCAGACGGATCGCCTGATGGTAAGCGATTACCACCGCCCATAGACACCCGCAATACCAGAGGAATCACTAGTGCGGTGCCAGCCTTTTAAATTTGCCCGCTCTTTTGAGGGGGGTTTGACCTCCGGTACCCTCACTCACTCGACGAAACACAACGTAAGCGTTATTTCACGCCGGTTTTCTGTAAGACCATGGTATGAGGTATCACTCCGGTCGAGCCGGCCTATTTGTGCCGAAGCGTGGCTCTCTCACGGTAAAAAGAGATTAGATCAGATGTTTAAAAAAGAGGTTTTTGGCGAACAGACAGATTGTGTAATGTGATCTTATAAAGTGCAGCGGCGATCAAAACGATCATTTCGCGTGGAGAGATAGCATCTGTGTTGATGATCAGATACCTACGTTACAATTGTTTTGTACGCAAACAGATGCGATCAGCCGCTAATGAGACAACTAATGATCATACACGCTGCGCGCATCATAATCGCTTCAATTTGTGCTCGGGTAAGGTTGTAAACATCGTCCGTAACGGGAAACATATAGTCCTCTTCAAACAAAAAATCCTTGAATAAATGATCATTTCTGCTCTGTATGTAGCTGCCCCATTGCTGGACACGGGCCTTCTGTCAATGGGAAGCCTAGTTTCACTTGACAGTGTAACGTTAAGCTATTTTCACTGTACGGTTGGGTATTGGTTTAAGTGGTCATTACTGCCAGTGCTCGGAATGTTGTGGTTTAGATTCCCAAACGAGGCAAAATTTGTGAGATCCACAAATAGTTGCTCAGAGTGTGGGTGTACTTTTTGTCTATAGTTTCAATGTTTGTAAAGTCCCTCGCCACACAGGATTTAAACTTAGTCATAGAGCTGTCTTTTAAAAACAAATAAAAAAGCACCTGTTCAGAATCATACTCTAAAGTGTGCTCATGTTATTTGGAAACATCCTATAGACTGTAATATCTAATAAACAGTCGAGTGCCGGCAGCTGTATCTATCGATCGTCCGCAGTTTTGTACTTATAATCGTTACGAAATGTTTATATTAGATGTCTGCTCGTTCCCTTAGTTGCAGGCGCCGCATATTTGACTTTCACCAAGATATCGCGATGCTCGCCACCTGCTAACCGTGTCACACATTGGGCGGCTCATAATCTCACGATTTGTTGGCTTCAATCATAAACCTAAATAGCACATATTTCTGATATCATGGTAGGCATACTTTGTGGTATTCTTCCTATACTCCTAATGTCTGGGTATTTAGACAAGATCGGCTATCTGTCTGATCTACGAATTCTTGTTCCGGTCTGGATCTTTCTATGCTTACGTACAGTCTAGAGTACTCTTTGTATGTTTTTATAAAAGCGGCAAGCAATCAATCAGCTCAACTGATGGTATGCTGGTTACTGTAGCTGATATTCGTTTGTAACACTAGGGGTGTTCTTCCTAAGTTGGCGATCGTGCAAAAACCTGCTAATGATCTTTGCAAAGTATTACGTGCAATTTTTATAAGATACAAAGACGGTTTCCTATTGCGGGAGTTCCTAGTGTTATAATATGAACACACCTCAGCTATGAAGGCGTCGAAAATAGCTGTGAACTAAAGTCTTAGTAATCTGTATTAATAGGTTTAATCCCGAATTAACTATATTATTTGTTCAATGTATACAATATTTGTGCATCTGAAAGTCTCTAGAATACAAATATTATAAAATTATTTAACGAAAACAGAGTTGTTATCTGTAGCAATAAAAAAAGAACATCTGAAGAATGTACTGGATGCACAGTTCAGATACGTTATCGTACGAGACGAATTCGATTTAACATCCTTATCTACGACAGTGACGCATACGCAAATATTTTGTGATAAGCTTTTAAAAATAATTGCTTTCATTTGAATGTTTCCTCGTTCAGACTGTCAAGTATGGGGCTTTTCTAATGACGGTAGAAAGAAAACTATTGAATGTGACGCCTGCCGAATAGGTCGAATCACTAGTGCGTAGACTTGTCAAGAAGTTGTTAGTCTTTTTGTTTAGTTACTACGAATTATGTAGGGTAGAATTACTGTCTCAGCCTGCTGCTCCAAGTTCAGTGATTTTACAGCAAACAGACCGGTTTCTCATATCATGCAGGCTGTTAGTAACATTCAGCGATTACTAATTCTCGATATATATGGTCTTAGTGACAAAACCAGAGCCCTTAGTCCTAATCTCAAAATCTTTGTCTTAACTGTCTCCCACTACGCTATAACCAGTTTATTACTCATTTATTTCAATTTCTTTTATGAAGATTATTTTGTTTTAAATCAGCATGAACGGTAACTTCCGCCCACTGACGTTTACAGCGAGCCTTGACAATGCTTCGGTAATACCAGCGTAGGCTCTGAGGCCACTATAATTTTCATTAACTAGCGTTCGTGTGTCAGTGATCGTGATCACACTAAATTTCATCCGAACAGAGACAGTCATCTATATAATGGACTATAAAAAATAGATGCCTTTGTTTCAAAAGTCCTTACTCTTGAACTGTAATCACTGAATTCGTCATCAATTCAATATCGTTTTATAGAATGACTCCATGTTTGGTGCATTAATAAAATGATTACTTGGCCAGCTACCAAATAGATGTCTGTATAATATAAAGTGTTAGTTCCGATCAGATAAAGTATTTTGCGATATAGGGATCATACCCAAATACGAGGGTGTATATGTTTTATTTCTGTTTGTTACCAACAGCCTACAGCCAAGTTGCAATAAAGGTAATCTTTAATCGAGGCTGCGTGGGCGTGATATATTTATAGTTCTCGCTAGTTATGACTTCACCGCATCAGCGATCTGTTGACATTTTTGTCGCTAGCGGTCATAGCTGTCCTCGGTACGCTACACAAATAAATACAGTCAATCATCATTTCGACAATTTCACTATTTGTAATTCCAATGCCAAGGCTATCATTATCTCTTACTGTTTTTTTCGTCTAAATTACCATTTTAAGCAGAAATAGTCTGAGTAACCATCGCTCAGTTGAATTGATATGACTCAGTAGGATAAATAATTTTTACCTGAACCGCAAAACTAATTGTGTGTTCCATTAGTTCCGCTAGACACTAAAACTTAGTAATTTGACTATAGCTCTGATAGTGTGACAAACCCGTATGTGTGCTGTAGAAAGAACGGACACAAATGAAATTAAATACTTACAGATTCTTGTAACTTCCTGCTTCCTGTCACTTGAGGGCTTTATGAATTTTAAAAACATCAGCGTTTGGTCTATCTGAACGTAAATGCAGGTCACGTTTCTATTGGCTATTGTATTCGACGATGTTAAAGTTCTTTAGTGCCGGGTTCATCTTAACCTCAACATAGACGTCGTGATCCCAGCTATTTGTTTCCTACACACCAATTATGGTAAAGTAACCGTGTATAATGGAAACCTTGCAAAATTCCATTCAACGATGGTTAGAATTAACTCGATCGTTTGACCATGTTAGTAGATTTCAATGAATTATGTATATATAAGTAAGGAGCATGTATTCTTTTTCTCCTCGCCGCTCGTTCGAGTTGGTCTTCCATATTTGGTCACCAGTGAATCACATGTTGTCAAACTTGTCGAGTATAACCAACATGTATTATTTGCTGTAGATATCGTGAGGTTTACTTTTTAGGTCGCGAGTTTGGTTTTCCTCGCCTTGGTTTCTGACCTTATTTTATTCATCCTTTGTGTTGCACAGCTGTTCCTAGGAAGCTGGCCTACAGGTGGCTATTTATGAACGTAAAAAGTCAGACTATGTTTATAAAAGAAAAGCACGAACGTTGAAGTACAGCCGGTGCCAGCAGATGTTATGTTAGTCTACGATATCGTGTCTCGAGACTGTATGACCTATTAAAATGCCAAAACGTGTGCATTAAAGAATGCATCGGCCGGTGTTTGTAATACTAGTTGATGTAATTAACCAGCCACGCGATGTAAATATTTATTCATTATTCAATAAGAATGTTTTCAATTTCTTGTCCTCTTTACTACGCTAGTTATAAATTAATTTCCTTTTCGTGATATCGTTACGGAAATGCGGGTGACGCACCATAAAATTCTATTTCTATATCATTTCCGGAAAATAATTAGCAAAGACTTGTTATACAAGTTTATTGTACACTAATTATAAAGAAACAGTTCGTTAGATAACTGTTTTCCAATTTGGAGAGTCTGGATTTTCGGTTCGATTGCTGAATGTTTGCACAAACAATATCAGCTAACAGCCTAAATACATATTGGGTGTTAGCTAGTTAGATCCATCATTTATGTGTCAAAATTTAAATCGCTTCGCTATCTCATTCGCACTCTTAGTTTAAGATATCGGGACTTGAGAGCCATAAGTTAATGTATTGGCGAGGTTGTGGGGGCGACGCAGCGTGGGCGCTCGACCTCAGGCTCTCGCGTGGGCTGCAGGTGCCAACGCACCTTTCCAGTTTCCACGCATCGAGTGCTCTGACTCTCCGATCTGAATCGACTTTAATCGACTCGGCTAACTGTGTACGATTGTCTTGCAACAACCGAACCTTCACCCCATTTAGTAGATTATATCTGGTTATTTGGCCATTTGTTATCAATGTTAGCGCTTAAGCAATTTCCTTAAATTCAGTTGTTTTATTTTTTAGCTTTGCATGTTGCATAGTAGCAGCAATTGTTTTGCTGGAGAAGACTTATTACCTAGGTATTTGCGTGTTTCAGCCGTATTTATTATTAAGTCGTTATTATTCACATGTACTCTTGCAAGTAGTTTTGGTGGGATGTATTACGAATGAGTTGCATGCCCTTTGTTCTACGGGTCGGGCGAGTGCACTGCAGGTTTAGTCGGCTCAGCAAGCGCACTATGAATAAAACAATTTTATTCGCGTGAAAGAAAAAGGCATCACAGACAGAGTGCAAAATTAGGGTCGTTTTAAATTAATGTTTGTCGTCGATGTAATCATGTAATAATAATTTATGAAGCACAACATCTGCTCGTGAAAGCATGGTGCAGCGTCGACTAGTCTTAAAGTTCCGCTTGAGCTGAGCTGCTTTGATGCAAAACTGCGATGGTTACACTTGACGATTACTCAGGAAGTGCATTTTTCCTTTAGCGATGTCGATGGCACCGCCTAACCTCTATCACCTTTCTCGCATGGAATCAAGAGAGAGTGAAATGTTAGTTCGCTAATTGCTCCCCAATTAACTAGCAAGAATTGAGTGTAGAGAGTGGCCTGCCCGCTCCACTTGCTATATGTTATAGCGTGGTGTATGAAAGTAGTAAGCCGACGACTCTTACGAGCGAAACGCTCCTTAACATTGCCAATTGAATGAGTTTATTCAGACTGTTTATATATTAACGTGTGAATTTGTATATGAGTGAGTTCTATTTATTTGTATTTAAATATCTACCATTACCAGTAAATATTGAAGTATTCGAAGTAAAAAGAAAGTGTCATGTGCAACGTTAATGCCATAGGTCAAACTCAACAGTGACAACGACACCTTCATATCATTTTTACGTGAAAGTGAAATGTACACTTTATTTTTACTTTCTTTGTTTGTATTTGTAATTACTGATAGACAAAGAGAAAAGTTTAAAAGTTATAAGAAAATCTTCCATTATGTAACTACAGACGTGTAATATTTTAACTTAATATTATCCAGCCAACTGTGGCTATAGGACTGAATAAATAATATATTATGGGCCATACGAAATACGTGTTTTGAAAACTAATGAGTTAAGTTCTAAGTATACGTTTCAAAGCAGTTAGCAGCTGCACGTTCAACGTGCCGCCATTGGCCAGATTTTATACGTAAAAATATATTATATATAGTATACACCAACGGGATTTCAAGTAAGCAGCCAATGTTAATGAATACCTTACTGTTTTATATTTGCATATAAATATTCTTAATGGAAGCTTTATATCTAATTGACATCAAAATATTTACGTTTACGCCCGTGCCGAGTTTTCTTATATCCGCATAGCTGTAAACATCCGCACACGCCTAAAGATAAATAGGCTCGAAAATGTATATAATTTTACACGTATTTGTATATAGAAACTAAGATAGTTACCTAATATATTCTGTAAAGAATTTAAACTACCTTTTTTTGTAATCGAACGACCGAGGTGTGGGTTGTTTCCGTTTGAGCTCACCCGTACACACAACGGTTAGGTTTTGAAGACTAGTGCTCAAGTAATAGGCTAGCGTATCACCGAGCATCATTAAGTATACCGTTTCATGCAGTGGAAATATACAATTGATGTGTAATAACAGGCCTTCTACCTCGTGTCTGGCTTCTGCTCACGGTTCCGCTTGCATGGAGCTTGATCCATACTCATGGAGATTCGACATGTGCCGTCGCCATCGCTTGTTGCTATTATGAGTAACTAGATGTTCCCGCGGTTTCACCCGCGTTTATCGTTACTGCGCCGCCTCTGTGGGAAGTAGCGTGATGTTATATAGCCTATAGCCTTCCTCGATATCTATCCTATCTATCTAGCTATCCAACACTAAAATAGTTTTTCAAACCGAACCAGTAGTTCCTAAGATTAGTGTGTTAAAACAAACAAACAAACTCTTCAGCTTTATAATATTAGTTTATTTAAAAGTCTACATGTTATTGATGTTGATGGTCTTTTTAGCTATTAGAAAACGAATTCTGTATATCTGCTAGCATTTGGTGATATACAAAACGTGCATCTAAAACTAAATATTAAATAAATATAAATATATTTCTTCTGTTTACGCGAATGTTATTCATTGAAATTAAACTACTATATACGGATTTTATCGCGTTGTCTATTTGACACTTTATTACAAAATTTTGAAAACTGTAAACGTCGGGGAAAGTGTAAACATAAATATAAATAGTGTAGTAATAGTATAAATAGTTTTAATCGTTTCAATAATATAATTAGCTTAAAAAATAGTAAAGTTTAGTAGTAATAGTAGTGTAACAGTTTTCAAAATTTTGTAATAAAGAGTCAAATAAACAACGCGATAAAATCCGTATATAGTAGGTTAATTTCACTAAATATTAAAGTTTAATCATAATAATTGTTCCTATGCGACATCTTCGCAATATTTGCTAACATGGCTTTACAGTTCCTTTTACTATTCGCACAAGCTCTATCACACGCAATACCCTATCTAATGTTCCATAAACATTTGACAAGTTCAATGTGTTGATTGAACATCATGGCATTTTGTCTCTCTTTCGACTCTTCTATGTAGATTTATATTATGCCACATATTCTCGCACACTGTATTAATACATTAGGCTTGGTTGAGTAATACTTCTATTTAACTATCTCAGTTACTTTTAATAATATTAATATTATCTAGAATATATAATATCACATTTATTACGTAAGGTAACGAATTCAAGATATAAAGTTTCAGCTTTAGGCAAGTTCTCAAAATTGTAAACTAAATTATATTAAAACCTTTCTTGTTGATATATTACTTACGTTTAATATTTCGGTAGAACAAGATTAACGAGTTAGCCTTGCGTATTGCAGGTCTCGCTGTCTCGCTGTTAGCTTAAATTTAGGTGGCCTGTATGCCTGCTTTTTTAATACGGACATTGTAAATAAATAATTTTACATGACGATATACCATGCTATGAAAGCGCGCGTTAAACTACTTTTCGATGACTGTTCTCTTTCGGGAATAACATTGTAATGTTACGACACCCAGAAAGACTCGGAAGAGCAATCGCAATAATATTTGTATTGTCCGACAATCATTTTGTATGTCATTGATTGATGTGGTGATTATTACAAACTACATCGCTTTGTGGCCAGTATACTGTAGGTATGTTTCCTTTGGCTACAAACTGTTCGTTGATATGGATTTTACTTAGGTCAAAAGTTGATTAAACCCATTAAGATGTAAATGGATGGTGTTTTGTTAGTGAGCCGTATTTAGTTACTACTTTGACGAAGTCGTGTTTAGTTACAACTCGGACTGGTTAGTTGCCGTTTACTGGTAATAGCTAATCAATACATAGTATCAAAGAAAGTCCTCTGAGACCGTCTGTTGGTTTGAGATACTACGCTAATCTTTATACGTATCGATTGATGTTTTCACTCCTATATAAGGCGATTGCAAATTTGTTTTGATATGTGGAACATAAGTAATATAATATATGTATTAAATTAGATACATAGTTAAATGTAAGCAGAAAAGTCAACTTAACCTCTCAACCAATAGCCAAAGGATGCAAAAATGAATGCCCGGGTCCAATATTCAACATGGCCAAAGCCAGCAAATTGAAACCATTGCCTAAGTAAGATACTTTATATTCTGCAATACCTATTTTGGCTCGTAATCCTAGTTGATTTAACTCTTCATTAGTTGCCATTGTTATCATTAACTCTTTCGCATCAGCATAAACTTATTCGCAGAATACATCCTAAATTGTACACCAACGCATGTCATCCAAAAAGATTGATTGATTACGACATCTGACTTCCGAATGAGATTTTAAAGTTGAATGAACGTCTTCTTGTATAGGCGATAAGTCTTCGTTTCATTCTAGCGTGTTCTACTTTCTTCCATCTAGCTAATTACATTATTGGCTGCTTACGACAAGACAGCATCGTCTTGACATTAACGATAGAATAAACTGCTATTTAAAAGCACTAAAACATTATTGAACAGAAGTTCCTTACGTGTGTTGTGTTTGGCATACAATGCAGCGCAATAAGCAAACTGTTTACAAGACGCGTCTTCTACATTTTTCGGATCTTGTGCCAAGTAAGATTATTAATTGTGGATGGTTCCACGGAATACATGACACTGCTATCATACATTTATTTATGTGTTAGTACGTGGTAACTTATCTCTGTGATAGATTTGCTTCGAAAACAAACAACATGGTTTAACACGTGTTACGTTGCCGTAACGCTATATACCCTAAGGACGACGTGTTGTATAGGCAAGCGAAATATTGCAGATAGAATACACGCCGCGCTTTAATAACATACAATAGTAGTTAATTTTCTTTGATAATGGTTGTAATATGAAGTCTAGTCTTCACTCTATAATCACTACTAATTATTTAAACTACTTCTTCGAAGAGAACAGTTAAAGCTAACACAAGGCTCTCCATATGACACTGCAGACGTCCATATCAAACGAATCCAGCAACAAATCTTAATCATGTAACGTTAAGCCGTGATCTTCGATATAGCAGTTGTTGACTGTGACGTTTCTATGTTGATCGTCCAAGTGGCTTCCTATTTGGGAGTGTCTCCGTGCATGTACTATTTTTATCCTCGGCGGCATGCGGCGGCACGCATCACGACCTTTCAGCCTTATGATTTGTCGACATTCTGATACTGTTATTGATAGTTCAGCTCATTTTGTTCATTTTTGTTTCGTTCCTCTCTCTCGTGTTCGTATCTTTCAGACACATTTTCTAACAACGCTTCCGCTGTGAACGTAAATATATTTTCGTTGTGTAACGGTGTCCATAAAGGTTTTAATGCATTTCTTTGATCGTAAATGTTAAAATGTCATATTGTCGAGTGATATTTGAGATGTTTTATATTTACATATTGTAAATATAAAACATCGGCTATAATTAAAGTAATATTTTTATTTATGTATTTTAGTGGAAGTAGTTCTGTTTTCAATAACGTGTCTTATTGTGTCCTTTCATTACTGTCATGGAATTCAGGATAACCAGAAAGATACGTATCACATAAATACAACCCTTAAAAAAATAATGGAATACAACATTTAGTATTGTTATAGTTTATAATTAATTATGTTGTACATAAAACCTTACAATATTGTATAATACTAAAATTATGCATACAATATTTTGGCATATTCCCATGTAGGCTGGTAAAAGTCATATAGCAACAATTCAATTGATTAATTCTTCACATTATTTTTTGCCTTACCCTTTAAATAAGGATCTTGTAATGTCAGTCTCGGATTCAAACCAGAGCCATGCGCCTTGTCTGCCACACGATACCCAGCTTGACAATAACTGTTATTCAATATCTTAAAATCTAAAGAATGTCCAATTATTCGTGTGCAGCAGTACATGTTATTAAAATTCTAAAGTCACAATCACAACGGATTTCTCATCGTGATGCGTTTGCATGTTTAACTATTAGTTTACAGTAAATTAATAACAGAGAGTGATTGGTCGCGTGCGTGCTTTCACACTAGCATGTCTAATGGGATGTTACAGCAACGAGAGCCTCGTCGTCTTAAAGTGCTGTGAAACGACCCATAGCAATTGTCAATACCTACCAGATTGTCTCACTGGCTTCTCGGTACTCGTGTATAAGTGTATACGCGTCTATTATCTGTGAGGTCCTTATAGATTCCGATGACACTTATAAAAACTAATAATAATATCAGCCCTGTATTAAACTGTCCCACTGCTGGGCACAGGCCTCTTCTCAGTATAAGAAGGGTTCGCCGCCCGCGCCGCGTGCTGCGTCTATGTGTGTAATTCATGCACAATAATGTTATGTTATGATTATAGTAAGACATCTCATGTTAATTAATTACAAACCTACATTGGCCGACACCGACTCCATTAATAACAATAATTTAATTATTAAAAGAATATGCAATTATTTATTAACTTTTTAGTGCATTTTAAGTTTTAGAATATTCTTTTATGAAGTCGGTTTTCTTTTTTGTTAAAGTTTTGTTTATTTCGTGTACAATAAATGTTACTGCGCTTACCATCGTCTCTTGAATAGCACGCAAAACTGTCTGCAGCCGTTTTGAGTTTTTACTTTACCGATGACGTATTTACGGTATGTAATTTTCCAAGGCTGACGACAACATTCATTAGATAAAAGTTATAACCACGGACAAAATGTGTGATCCGCAAATAGGTCGTTCCGTTATTGCTGTCCGTTGTTCCATCCAATGTTGTCAACACTGAAATTAAATTTAGTGCAAATATTTTACTTGCTTTTGCACTCCTGCAGCTTTTTATTGTCAATTACAATTGTCGTATCTTTATGCAGTTACTCTTCATCAAGTTAAAGGCTCCATCGGTTCAATAGCGTCTTGCATTGACATTGTACTTTAATATACACTTTATTACTCTGCAGAGTGTATTTTATGACATCATCATCTGATGTAAGTGTTATTATAAACCATTCGCAAATTATACTTTACGGCTTAAAGCGTATCAGTGACAACTTATTCATGCGATACGAACCGTATAAAATACACTTTATATACCCTGTCATAAGTTTATCTGAACTTATTGAGCAATAATCAATACAGGGATATAGTTTAACAGCTGAACGTTTCAAAATGTTTTCATCTGTACAAACTAGAAATCGATTTCAATTTTCTTCAAATAATGTTTGCGCTCACTAATGCCAATATCTGGCTTACTCTTTTGATTCATTATTTACTATTGAGAAGGATTGAAGTTTAAGAGTTGAAAAATTGGTTGACATTTAAGTGATTCATTCGCTATATGTATTCAAATCAAATAAATAATATTACGTATTGTGCCTCTGTTACATTTAAATAAATACTAATCTGTTACATTATATATGAAATTATAATAAATATACGAATTTGACTTTTTTGGGCATGTGGCAAGTAAATGTGCTCAATTTGACTTAAATGTTGTGTTCCAACAAAACACGTCATTCGTGTTAAGGTTTAATACGTAGTATATAATAGCCTAATAATGCAGTAGCGATAGCCTAATATGGGGAGAGAATGAGTGATGACCTGCAGACGTAGAAATTTTATGTCATGGCATGATGGCACGCGCCTCGAACATTTGCTCAAGCAGATTATCTTGTACAAATTAATAGATTGTGTACTTTTATCTGTGTCTTTTTGCATGAATCTACTTCTGATGGTCCTAACTAATATTAGTGATTTGTTTGTTACGCTTTCACGCCTTAACTACTCGACCAATCAGCATAAAATTTCGCATACACGTTGTCAGGGGTAAAGAAAAGAACATAGGTTATCATTTAGAATAAAAGTACTATACCCGAGGGATATTCATATAAAGTTTTCATGAGTATTCAATTCACCTTACTTTTATTTAGCCATCAAGATAGTCTATAGCTTAAACATTGGCTTATCGAAGGCTTTTTCCAGGTACGCCCCGGCCCCTAAACAGCGATGATCTACATACAATTCTAGAATTTTGAGTTGAAACCTAATATCCTGGGATTTCCCAGAATTGCACAGCCCACCTGACCTGGTTGAGAAATAAGAGGTGACCCAACAATGAGAATGAGGCACCAGCTGTGGGACATTAAGCAAACAGAACAAATATTTGAATTGGATAAAACTATAAATTATAATTTGTACAAGATCGTATTTGTATATTTCAAGTTGTGGCGTAGTACCTAATGGTACAAAAAAATCTTTTAGCTTGATATTATGCGACATGACACCATCTGTCCGCATAATTTAGTTTATGACGCACTACCATTACTCATCAAATTCAATCATCTTTAAACTCCATCCAATAAAACTATCACAGTAAACACCAGTGAGTGATGATAGTGCAGTGTTCGAATTGGGACAAGGACCAGTTTGGTTCCACTTATTGATCAACTCGATCACAATAAGCGGACGTTGCCATAACGCGGTTGACAGTTGACAATAATTGTGACAATCGACAGCATACAACTGGCTCAATGGCTGCTCAACGCTGTCCGCAATTATTACATCGTTAACCGTTTGTTGATGACCCGTTGATATACCCATAATATATCATCGTTCAATGTCACTTTGTTATTTCTTGTCTATGGCCGTGATTAATAAAACCTACTTTGACTATGACTCCATAGATTTATATGCACTATGTGTGTCTAGCTAGGACCTCGCACGGGAGAATGTATCATTCGCCAACTATTTTCTATTGAGTTAATGTTTGTAAAGTCTTGTCGCACAGGAATGATTCTTATCCTTTTTATACAAGTAGCACACATCAAATAGAATCGGAGTGGTTGTTGAAAGTTCATATGCTGTACTACTGTACCTTTGTCCCGAACTTATGGCTCTCAATTATTTTATTTTATATATTTATTTGAAATTACTTACAGTAACATATTATATATAACGAAATTATATGATAATAATACATATATATAACGTCCACGAATGTATAGCAAAAAATCATCTTAAATTTTACATTTACAGTCATAATTATGCTGGCCATTCCAATTTCACAGCTTCGCATGCTGGATCTATGTTCACAGTTTCTTATCATGCATAAAAAACGGGCACTTATATTTGTCATTAATAAGACTGTTAATTATTATATAATAATCAGCTACCATGCTACTATGCTGTAACCATAATATCATTGTAATTGAAACTATAGAACGTACTTATTTTATTTTGTTTGTGAAGCTGATCGATAAAATAGTAAATGGGTCAAGTTTCAACGTTAATAAGCAAATGTTTTATTTGTTACAGTCGAAACAACGGGCGTCAATTAAATGGCTGTTATCGAAGGCGTTCAACAACAGGGTCCCGGATAACCTTCAGGAGCCGTACTATAGGGATCATGAGGTAAGATACACTCACCTACAAAATGACACTAGGTTACAAAGAGGGCCTAGTAAGAAAGACTAGGCGCTTGTCGGATTGATCAAGCCAGGCAACTAGTTTTCAACTGCAATGTAACTGACAACTATTGTTAAATTTCGATACTGTTTTGTGTTATTCGGCTATGCCGCTTACATGTGCATTGCATTAAAAAGCAGTGTAGTTCTAGATAGACTGCGTCAAGTTTAAGGATTTGCATATCTAGTTAAAAGTTTAGAGTGGAAACAAGGTTTTAACCTGCATGCATTTGTGTATTATTTCGTACTAGCTTTTGCGCGCGGCTCCGCCCGTGTGGTACCTACATCAATAAAAAGTAGCCTATGTCCTTCCCCAGGTTTTAAATTATATCTGTACCAAATTGCCTCCAAATCGGTTGAGTGGTTTAGTCGTGAAAAGGTAACAGACAGACAGGCAGAGTTACTTTCGAATTTATAATATTAGTAAGGAAGTAAGGATATAGATTACGTCATGACGTGTACCAATTTACGAAAAGCCACTATACTATGTCAAAGCTATTTACATATCCGATATATAATCAATTCCTGATATAGGTAAATAACATTGATAAATCACTCATAAATATGTATATTTACAATAATATATTTCCCTTCATTGTGTACTGACAGACTGCCTCGCTAGTGCAGTACCATAAACATTAGCAAATGTGTTACTACCAGACGTGAGAATTTAAAAGCGGTTCGTGGACAATTTGTTGTATCTACTTTCAAGTATGCAAGTATAATCGCAGCAAAACTACTGATACTGAAGAAAATAGACGAATAAGGGTTTTTCTTCTATTACGTTTGTCTCACAAAGCTTGGCATACATTGTATCGTGCTTCTACCAGAGGCGAATAAAATCCTATCCCAATCCTAACTAATATTATAAAAGCGAAAATGAGTTTCTCTGTTTGTTACCTTTTCACGCCTAAACCGCTGAACTGATCATCCTGAAATTTTGCATATACGTTGACAGGTGTACAGAAACGGACATAGGCTACCTTTCATCCCGAAAAAAATTACTGTTCCCGAGGAAAACAATAATAACGTTCTTATGATAATAGATGGCGCCACGTGTCTTTCGAATCATGATTGAATTAAATTATTACAGAGTACAACCCAAATTGATTGTCAAATTCTAAATTAATGCGAGCGAAGCCGCGGGCAAAAGCTAGTAATACTATAATATTGCTTAGTATTGAGTGAAAACGACGCCGAGCGCAGGCAGAACCTTTAGTTTAAGTAAATAAGGGTCATATTCGTGTAGTTTATTTTGTCACTGACACGCTTGGATTTAGAATATGACTAACTAGACATTTTTAGTAATAAGTTAGTGGTATGTGATTAATGTAATTGTAGAAAAGTGGATGTGACGCAAACTTAATGCTATTTGTATGATTTTATTTATACTTTACCTGGTCATTTGAAATAATAAAGGCTGATTGTACCTATACTAGAATAACATAAACTCGTTTGTATTAGTTACGTATTGTTATAATATATTCAGATTACTACTACTGATTTTATTTATTATGTTCTGTATATGTAAATTCAAAACAATCCGTGACAATATACAACCAATCCCATGTCATGGATTCATACATTTTTATGTAATATCAACAATTACGAAGAACCTCAAACATGGAAACAAAAATAATGGTTACAAACGTAAAAATAATTATTATAATATTTGGCTTATACTGGTGTTTATGTTAACGTCAAAGTCAAAAATCTTTATTTCCATAAAAATGTGCAAACAATTCTTGGACACGTCAATTCACTATTATATTAATTTTAAAAAATTATAAAAATAAATAGGAAATAAAAATTTTGCATTGAAAAAAAGCCTGTTCGAGGAGTAGAGCTTTCATGAGAAGAAGCAGGCAAGAAACTCATGGTCACTCTTTTCAATCGCCAAATTTAAACTTTAAACCAGCTAGCATATTGGGTAAGGATACCAATCTAACTAGGTAGATCTGAATATCAGTAGTTGACCAGCAAAAACTGAGGATACATTGCAAGTAGGTATCCTAATGTTAGACTAAATATCAGGACACTTCTCAGGTATCAAAGGTACATGCGACATGCAAATGGTCAACCGTCTTGACCGCACCAACAGTACTTAACCTCGCCGATTAATCAATGTACTCGTTCGCCCCTTCATCTCGGATCTCTTTTATATCCTACTCTTAATACCAAGTAGTGCAATTGTATTGGTAAGCCGCCATTATTGGCCTTGGCTTGGCCTTGCAGTATCAATAATAGCAATCTATATTTCATTTTAAAAGGGTTCCAATCTGGACAATAGTACCTGTATAGATTTAGTAACTACTTTTTTTACATAAAGGTGTTTTAGACATCATGATCATCATCAAGCTATAATAGTCCACTGCTGGACATAGCCTTCCCCTAAAGAGCGCCATAGCCAATAATTTAGACATACAACACACATAATGTAAATGACATTTGACTGCACGGATAACGTAGTAGTTTAAGTGGTCACATCGCGACTGCCGCCGCGCCAAGTATTGTGGGTTCGATCCCCACACGGGACAAAAATTTGTGTGGTTGACTATTGTATTTTTTTATATTTTTTTACACAACTGAGGTGGCAAACAAGCATACGGGCCACCTGATGGTAAGTGGTCACCGTAGCCTATGGACGCCTGCAACACCAGAGGCATCACTTGCGCGTTGCCGATCCTTTAGGAAAGGACGTAGGAAGGAAACAGAGCGGGATAGGGAAAAGGGGGTGATTGGGCCTCCGGTACTCTCACTCACCGAACGAAACACAACAGTAGGACTACTGGTATTCCACGTCGATATTCTGTGAGAGGGTAGTCCTTCCCCGGTCGAGCCGGCCCATTCATGCTGACATCAGCGAGGCTCTACTACTCTGAAACTTTTCAGAGATTGGGTGTTCTTTGTGTCCGTTGTTTAAATGTTTGTAAAGTCCTCTGCGACACAGGAATTATTCTTAGTGCGGGAGTTGTCGTTTTAAAGAGAATGACATTGGCCCTATTTTATAGTGAGATCATGTGATGCAATAAGTCTTTAATCCAAATAGCGTACGCATACTTAAGCCAGCTATTGTAAATCTCTTTATCGGTAGTATCGCTATAAATTATAACGTAATCATAGTTTTAATTCTGCTGAGGATACTAAAGTCATGTAACGTACACGTATGATATAACTACCAGTACACACAATTAGAATTTCAACTCGTTTCGAGTACTAAAAAGGAAATGTGAAAGGTGCCCGTCTGCCGCAGTCTTTAGAGTAGCCGATATGTCACAATATTCAGAAATAAAACGAACTCATACTGTAACTTGAAATATCGTTTACAAATCTGTTATTTGGATTAGTGACGGATATTATATTTTGTAACAGTCAAACGTAACGTCCAGATTTGTATTTGTTAACTTCTCTATTGCCTGGTATTTTCGAGTCACTCGATACGGACTATTTATTCCATCTGAGTATAATATAAATGGTTTTTGTATTCTGTAAACAGCATACACAATATTTAGACATATAAATTCCCGTCTGTTTCTTGCAGAGATAGGCTGTAATTACATTTCTTCATTTGCGTCCATCGTGATCTCTCCACTTTTGCTTCATTCACTCTTATTACTGTTCATGCATGCTTATAGGTATAGACCTATAAAGGGCATAGGCCCTTTCTCTAGAACGGCTCTGTTTTGGTCAAAGCACGTTCGCCGAGGTCTTCGCCTTTCAAATGTCTTGTTTACTTTATCATCTTATGTACTTGATTTAACGTTTATCCATCCTTTCAATACCCTCAAACCATTACTTTTTATTTGGTATACACAGTAACGTATCCTAACTAATATTAAAAATGCGAATGTGAGGTTGTTTACTACGCTGTCACGCCTGAATTACTTGACCGATCATCATGAAATTTCGTATTCACGTTGTCAGGGTAGGGCATTGGGTACCTTTCATCCAGAAAAAAGTACTGTTACTAACCTACATCTGTGCAAGTAAAGCCGCAGGCAAAATCTAGTTTTTTGTACAACAGAGGTAGTAGGTACACAAACATGTTTCATGGTAAGCAGCAGCCGTACATCAGCCTAAATAGCTTAAATAGTCTTCTTCTCCCTAGCCTTTATTATTCCCAAGTCACTTGGGGTCGGCTTTCTAGTCTAACCGGATTTGACTGGATATAAATTTTTACACGGACAGACTGCCATCTGACCTACGCAACCCGAAGACTAACGACACCCTAAGGCTAGACCAGTCAGGATATTATAGGGCACTGATTTCCCAATAACGACTGCCATAGATGTTCATGGCAGCCGGGACCGACGGCTTAACGTGCTCGCCGAGGTACGGAGCAGGGAATAATTATTATTATTGTCAATCAATACGCACATAAGTCATATAACTTCCGAAAGTTAGAGGTGCGCGACGTGGGTTCGAACCCGAGACCCTCTGCATTGCAGTCTGTTGGTCTCCCCACTGAGCTATCACTGTAAATAGCTTAAATAGTAGAAAAGTTTAATAGTAGTAGTTTATTAGTTTCAAAATTATGTAAAAGTATTGTTTTCCAAATAAACAACGTAATATAATTCGTATAAAGTGATTTAATTTTAACGTATAACATTCGCGTAAATTATAATAATAATTATATAATAATAAATTTTTATTCAATAAATAAATAAAAGTCTTTACAAAACACATTACAGGCTACTTATTGTATTAAATTCACATTAAAACTATATTTAATCTAAAGGAAAACATTTTACAATTTAAAAATTGGACACAAAAAGTCTCGTTTATAGTCTGTTTTTACATTTTATTACCTGAACTAGGTCAGAGACCTGTGTTTCAGGCTGTTTCTAATATTACATTGTTATTCTATTGTTAATAAAGTAAGGGTCTACAAAAAACATTTAACATTTATACATGTACTGCAAACATATATAGGTAGTTAAGTATAACTACAATTAAAATATTTATAAACAATAACAATTATAAATAAAAATTGCTTAAACAAAAATAAATTATTTTACAACTTCTAGCAAAGGTATATACCTCCTGCATAATTGTTCGCTTGCAATATCCCTCAGGAGTACCTGTCGCGTTGCCAATCTCAAAAGATAAGGAATATATAGCGGACATAAGTAAAGAAGTGAAAGAGGCAGATATGTCTGTTCCGGAACTTTTTCGGGCAAAACGTAGGTACATTAAGTATAAGAGAATGGTACTTGCCGATCCGGCTCGTTTGTATTGTCACCAAATAATTGGTACGCACAGTGTGTCATTTTGTCTAAGTATCGGACATTCTCATTTTATTCTTTATTTTGATAGATTTAGTTATAATAAGTTATATTAAAAAACACCTGGTTCGCTATTTCACTTAATTTTAAAGATAATATTATAATAATTTCTTTCGTAAGATCATTGAACTCCAAGTAACATGATTTTATCTTTATTTCTCGAAATAGGTGAAAATCGCTTTTGCAAATAAATTGATTTTGATTATCGATTAAAAATATACAATAATTATGAATGTCGAGGCTCTAACTAAACGAGAAACAGAAAAATTAATGAAAGGTAAATTAAAAAAAAATATTTGTATGTAATTTGCAACTGTTATACATAAAATACAATGTTTATTGTAGAAATAGTATCTTCTAACTACACATCTGTGATTGTTATTTTACGATCCAATTTCCTGGTGTGATGCTCTCGATCATACCGCCAGTACTTGTTACTGGATTCGCCTGCTTTTCACTAATAATTGTGTATAAAGTCTGCCTGCGATAATAGATGTTGAAAACAGTAATGTTTTCGAGTGCGATATTTTTTCGAGTAAGTAGGTTAGTGAAAACCCTAACCTAAAACTTTACAACTATATATTTCTGTATTCCTATGTTTGTTGCGCCTGATTTTTTTTATGGTAGTAGTTGTTACCCTATTTAACAAATACGTCTTGGAAAAAAATGCTAATCTGAGGAGATTCTCAGAAAAAGTTTTTTTCGAAATAATAGAAAATATTTTATTGTCATCTAGAAGTGCTTGATTATTTGAATTTCTGTCGATATATCGATGCGTTTAGCGGGTTTCGATCATACCATACTTTTTTTAACAAAATAACAATTACTGGGAAGAAGAATATGCGTTTCTATGGGATCTATGGACACTTCTTGATTTTCTAAATAACTTTAAAAATATAATAGATAACGCCGGGAAAGTTTTAATAGAAGCTTTAGTAGGATTATATCTATCCAATACACACATAAACACAACATGTCCGCAACTATGATCAAATAACACACTGTGGTACGGTAGCCTCATCTAAACTGTCATTATTTAATCTCATGTTACCATTATTATCGCTCTCTGTCGTTCAAAGAAACACAACACACTTCTCAGAGCTCGTGTCTCTACTTCTTTTATTCTATTATCACGTTTCGTGTGCCGTAAAAAAGTGAGATTATCAATCAAATTGACGCGCATGTCATAACAGTCGTCCATTATAGATATAGATAACTTTATGAATACAAAGAAAAGTGGACTGCAATTCATAAATTTGGCCAGTGAATGATGGTAAGTTATTGCTATTTAGCTACTTAACCTCTTGGTACAAGTAGTTGTTTAAATCTTTTAGAAACAGCACATAGAATTACCAGGAGATATCTATTAAACTGGTCAGGAGACAATTCCGCCCCGAGGTCTTGTCTATAAGAAAAATAAGTGATCGGTGATGTATATTTAAATACGCACAATAAGAATAGTGAAGTTTCGTATCAAACTCAAAAACATAAATTTTATACTCTTTTAAGGAAATGTTGAAATTATTATACCGTTAAAATATCTACTTATATCTAAAGGAATTCGTGTTAATTTCATTGTAAATTCAAATTCAAAGCACGTTATTATCATTACAGATTTTAATTAAAATTATACTTTATACGGACTTAATACTGCTAGTTTAATAATAAACTACTGATGGCCAAATCATCAAAAGAATTATGCAGAACAAATTACACCCAACAACATTACATCCAAGAAAGCATCAATTCATATGATGCTTAACCGTTATGCATTCTTTACACGATAAAATACGACAGTACGTATTGTTTAAAGTAAATCTTCGACTCAAAAGTGCTATACGTTTAGCCGTGTTATCTTTTAAAATGTATTTGCTGCAACCACTACAAAGATCTTTAGATGTTGATAAAAGTACGTTGCTCCTATACGCGGTCAATGTTTACCCATTTCTTCAGTTGATTTTCTTGAGTACGTTTGTATTCAACTATAAAACGCTTTTAATAGACGCTTCCCTCAGACGTAAACAGTTCATATTCCTTTTGCTTGTGTTTACTCGTTGAATGTTCTTGAACGATAATAAACACATTGGAAGTTTGTGTATTTAAACAATTTTATAGTCATTACATTAGTTATACTGCCTCGTTCTCATTGTAATTATACTATATACTAGTCATGTGTGGAAATATTAATATTATGTTAATTACGTTTACAACTAACATTATACTATGTGAAGTAGAACACATTTTCCCCTGGTTTGCCTATGCTTGTTTGCGGCCTTGGTTATATAAAATTGTGTTTAACCACACCAATGACAATGAGTCGACACAATTTTACTGTAAAAGCAAATCACTCATATTAGTGTTATGTGTTATTGCATTCGAATAATATTCTAATACGATTGTGCTCAACGCGATACATACTTAGCATATTCAAAGATATAGCGCTCGTAGGTATATATCTTATTTTATCGATATATTTAAATATAATTCTAGTGCAGCCACACTTGATGTAAAATAGTTCATACTTTAATTGACTTTTGGCTTTTTGACACGTTTGGCTGTTCATAGAGGACTATTAGTGCCCACACTTATGTATGGAAGTGAAAGTTGAGTATGGCAAAAGAAGCATGCGAGCAGAATAAATGCTGTAGAAATGAGAGCGCTGAGAAGCATATGTGGTGTGACTCTGAAAGATAGAATAAGAAATAGTGTGACTAGAGAGAGATGCGGCATGAAAGTGGATATAGTGACAAGAATAGAAACGGGTATGTTAAGCTGGTTTGGGCATGTAGAAAGAATGGACGAGGAAAGATTGACTAAGAAAGTTTATAAGGCTAGTGTGAATGGAACAGTCGCAAGAGGAAAACCTAGGCAAACGTTTCTCGATTAGATCGGAGGCGTTCTGGACAAAGGCCAGGTTAAAAGCACCTTGAACCGACGGGCGTGTATGAGGAATGTGATGAAAGTGAATGAAGCCAGAGAAGTGTGTCAGGATCGTAGCAAATGGAAATCCGTAGTCTCTGCCTACACCTCTGGGAAACAGGCGTGAATCTATGTATGTATGTATTAATTGACTGGTCTAAGCCCGGTAGTAGGTAGAAGTTTGTCATCAATTGCATAACATCTAAACATAACCAAGAAAATGTGGGTGTAAATTGTAATGGGTCTTATCCTTCTAAGAGATATAGGTATCTACATGAGTTTATGTCATGTACATCGTACGTTACTCACGCTGAACAAACTGTAGTCTTGTTATTAGATCACGGATTGAATACCAAATATACACTCAGATTGTGTTTCAAAACTGTTATGGATAACAGAGTGTCTTGTTACATAATCGTTTGAATTCTGCCACTGTTTACCTTTAAGTGGGCATGATATTATTTGTTTTAGAACGATCACCTACAGCTTTACATTAAATTGCTTTTAATAAAAGTGCAATCTCGCCGATAGAGACCAAAATAGCCGTGCTTACATAACGGCACTTTTACATCCGTTATGCCCGTCCGTATAGTTACAGTGACCTAATTAAAAAATATTGTTTCTGGCATGGTTACATAAATAAGATAATATCGTGGCAATATTGCTAATCTATACTAATATTATAAATTTAAAGAGTTTGTTTGTTTGAACGCGCTAATCTCAGGAACTACTGGTTCGAATTGAAAAATTATTTTAGTGTTGGATAGCCCATTTATCGAGGAAGGTTATAAGCTATATAACATCACGCTACGACCAACAGGAGCATCAATGAAAAGTGTTGAGAATACGAGGAAAATGATTTTATGTGATGCAGGCGAACTTGCCCGGGTCACCTAGTTTTAATATAAAACAGGCTTAGAGAGGACTAATTCAGACTAATACGATGATTAAGCTTAGAAGAATTACTAGCAGGTAATGTAGTAACCTCTGATAGTATTTGAAAGCATTAGCTTTTGACTAGAATTCCTATTAAAACTAAATGTTTTAATAACATATATATGCTGATTACTTTCCACCTTGTTATTTTTTTTTTTAAATTTCTGTTATATTCCATAAGTAAACATTAGCCAATGTCGTATCAATCATCATATAGAAAATACATGATATAAGACGTTCCTTTGCCTTAATGTAAATAAGTATGAATTCATACGACCTTTCGACCGCTAACCCAACAATGCTCTACGCAGCTTATAAACAGAATATTCAGTTAAAGTTAATCCAGTCGCCGCATTCGGTCACCGACCTAATGTAAACGCGCCATAAGGTAGATTAGTTTCCCTACGGAGGCCTGGGCTAGTCAGACAGTACAAAAGATATTGCCTACTGCGGTAGTTCGACCGACCGCCTGCAGGATTGACCTTTCAGTGAAAAAGGGTTGGGCCTTTTTTGTTTTTCCCGTAACGTGTTGTTCTTGCATTATTACGTTTTTATTCCTCGTCTATGTGATAACGTGTCATGAGGGTAGTTGTAGATTATTTTAAAGCAAGAGCCGTTAATAAACAAAAGCTTACTAATTACAATGCGTGATTGAAGTGGTTCGTTACTTTAATCACTATATCGTGTATGGGGCTGTTAATAAGCTACTATTATGTTTTTCTTGTTTAATATTACCTAGTAATAGCACAAGGTCTGGGGTTAGACCGATACTGCCGATAGATAAATTGTAAGTTCCAGCACCACTAATTGTTTAATTGCAAAGAATTAGCTCACAAGCTGCAACTGTTGACCAGGATCAACGGATGCCGTTGCACGTAGACCACTAGGCCAACGAAGCAGCTGATAGCATCTGACCTGTCTTCAAATGATAAAATCTGTAGGTATTATGACAACTTTCCTTTAAAATTTCGATATTTAAATGTCAAACAGGCTGTTCAGGTTTAAATTACTCGTTACCGGAATAACATAAGTTTCGTTTCCTTATATGGAGTCAACCAGAGCAATATTGCATAAATACAGAATATATACTTTTTATTCAGGTCCAAAATAAGACAGGTTTATCAGTTTACGTAAGATTTACGTAATGGTACAAGTATCGCTTTGCCACAATCACATCTGAGCGTGAAGCGTTGGATATTTATTTAGGGCTCATAGTAAACTTTATACCTACAAAGGTGCGGTTTTAAACGCACCGAGGTGTACCATGTTTATATGGCTTACACATATACTTGCAAAGTTGATGCATTTTATCAACGCAAGTCATTGACGGCATGGCCAATGTCTGATAGTCAACAGACTGACTTGTATCCAAAAGCAGCACAGCTAAAATTCTGTGCAACTTTTAGGCGCAAGCGACCGAAAATACAGCTTAACCTAATGTATTTTAATAGCGATTTACTTTTTTTAGTTGTTTAATGAATAAACTTGAGATGTAACTTAACTTTAACTTAGAACATTAATTATTTTTAAATTATATCTGTTTGTTTCCCAAATAAAATAAAATAATAAATAAATAAATGTAAGTATTAGTTGTACATTTTAGCTTTAAGTTTCATTGATACTAGTGGCTCGTGTCTGTCCATTTTGTGTACACCACGCCGTATAAACGTGGTCTGCTAGTAAAAAAATGGCACCCTTTATAGTCTGACTCTCGTCCGGTCCAGACGTTCCATATCACGCTTTAGTTTGATAGCTACACAATTAGATCTAAGAAACTGAACTTTCCTTATAGCTATGAGTCCTAAAGTTATATGTTACATGGCACTATCCAGTTCCCAATGAAATGAAAAGGTTTGTACCTACTCTGGGTTCCAATATATTTTGTCAATTGGTAAACTGACCAAATTTCTACTAATACGATGTGACTTGATGACGCATGTGCGTGTTTTATATTTTAACTTTACATTTCAATCTAAGAAAAGGTGTAAAGTATTTATTTTTTATTATAATAAATTATGTGCTATGTTTTTTTTTCGATTTGCGAAAGACTGCAGGCAGTTGCTGGATGCGGCAAGCTGAAGACAGGGCGCTATGGCGCTCTTTGGGGGAGGGCTATGTCCAGCAGTGGACTATTATAGCCTGATGATGTTGATGATGATGAATTTGGAGTTTTAAACTAATCAAATCAAAAGAGTCATAAGTGAATACATTGAAATTAGCATACGGAGTAGATAGCTATCCTATAAATACAAGTTTAATCTTGCGTATCATATGTCTACAATTGTTAATCGATGTTGTTACCGACCAAACCCCTTCATAACCCATTTGAATCAGCTGTCAGCGTTTGGTGAGGCCGCCCTTGAAATAAAAGTTCACTTGGAGCATGGTATTATATTGATCCGCACCATCCCGCCACAGTCGCTTGGGGTTGGTTACTAGTGTCACGCGAGCTTTCGGTATCGAAGAATTGTGATGGGAGTGTCCCTAGTAATTACGTCTATATGAGTCAGTTTGACCCAGTGATAGTGTATTTGTGGACACAATGGCCGTTACGAGAAAAAAAACGAAAATATGAAAACGTAAGCCATAATCCAGTTCTTCAATTTCAATTAAAAACGTTCATGAAGGAAATGTGTGTCAAGATTTCAGAAAGGATTTAACTTAACCATTTGAATTTAGAACGGTTCAAATTATCATAATTATTGTTGTTGACGTTTCGTGTCAATATTTAACGACCACAACGTTCGAAATTTGAAGGTCGATCTTGAATCCGGAACTATTGATCAGTTTCTGATTTCTTCACATCCTTTCCTGTCAGGTCAGGAGGTTCAGTCCTGGAGGTGGGCCTTAGTATCTATTCAATTGCGTAGTTAAAGTACTTAAATATGTAGTACCATAAATTCCTCATAGAATTTTAGAACACTAACAACTACAGTAGAGAATTTTTTTATATAAAAATGGCTGTGGTAGTATTTTCCACGAACAATTGCGGCCTGACCTCTTTGCCCCAAATTATAGTGGCAACTTTAGATTACACCAGCTGGTCCAGTTTTTCAGGCATACTACGGCTCGTAACTGTTGTCCTACATAACTAACAACAGCAATCCATCCAAGATCTGATAAAACTTTTTCACATCGATCTATCTGCATAATGGTTGTTTAGTAACGAAGCGGTTATTACTTGTCGCAATACCCGACGAATCATTTGGTAACAATGTGACACTTATCGTCGTAACGAGGCTATGAACTATATTAGGCAATTATAGCTACACATACGTCTTCTAAAGAGAATTAAATGGACATAATATCATGATTTGTTTCGTCCGACCGCCTTTCTCCGATGATTTCTAAGAAACTGTTCATTTATCACTGATGGTGGTACGACGGATGTGCATTAACGATTGTTGTTGCAAACGAGTTCAAGGACCACTATGTTTGGATCTGGTATATCCGTGCTATGCGAACACTGAACTGTACAGTTCTCTTCAATATTCTCGCAGTTCAAGTTCTTGGCGTTAAACTTCAACCCTTTGTCAGTATCGAAGACAAGTGAATAAATACACTCGATAGTATCACTAGTTTTCATTATAAATAATGCCAACCCATGTTATGCATTATGTAACCCTTTAACGTGTCAATGGAGACTGAACCCTTTATATATACATATGTACATATAATATACATGGGTTTAAAATAAAGACTGTTTTTTATAAAGCTTTATCTTAGATTTTTATAGACAACAACCGTACCATATAAATACTTCTTGAGGCGCGATAGATTTTTATAAACCGAGAAACACAAATAATAACCAGAGTCAACTATTTAGGAGTCACAAATTTTTGTCACGTGTTAGAATTTAACGCTAAGTTTGTACTTGGCTAGGCTACTTTTTAAACAACAGCGCTGCGCTGCCCGTGCAGTGAGTAAAAAAAATAATTAACGATAAAATAAAAATATTTTCATGAGATAATTGACATAAGTAATTAAGTTTCTTCTCATTAAATTAACAATGTTAATTGAATGGTATCTGTATCTACAAAATGAATAAGTATTGAATATTGAAGATAATTTTTGGCTAACAATTAATTTCATATCACCGTTTTTCACTCACGTCTACAACTATTATCCACAATGGAAGCTTTGTTCATTCTATTTTTACAATGTTGCTGAAACTAGGTGATATTATGCAAATAAACATGAATGAATATTAGATTAGTCACGCATTGGTTCCAACACAATACACGTCTAATAGCCTACAGAAAAACCTTAGAACATTTGAAAGTAGTAATAGATGCAGAATAATAAATAGACTAAAGATAAGTAATGTAATCTCTGAAGTAATAAGTTTGTTCGATAATAAAAGACTTAAAGTAAGCAGTATGAAGTGGAATAATATGAGATTACCATCTTGCCTTTTCAATACAGTTCACGGTTCATTTGAGTAACGTGTAATAGCAATAATTTAATTCTATCGTTGGTATTAACTATTGTTTGCTAATATGTACTTTAGATAACTGTTTATTGAATGCGTGAGCGAATCGCCGAATGAAGTAGCTTTAGCGTTTTGGTTCAGGCGACACAGATGACGGGTAGGGCTCAGTTAAATCTGTGCAGACTTGGAGCCGCCTCTTAAGAACCTCCATTTTTTTAAAGATTTGAGCTAAATACCCTTGGTTGGCAGGGAATGAACGAGTGAAAGCTATGAAACGAAAATGTCTTATTCTACCGCATGCGATGTGAATGCTTTAAAAGACAGTAGTAACGTTTCTGATCACCTTAAAAATCTCTACGGTGTCAGCTGGTAGTACCTTTTGTGCTGACAGGGCAGTTTATAACTTAGTTTAAGTTATGCTAGTGATATAACGCGTTCTTCAGCTACTGTTACTTAACAGTAACAGTAGTTTACGAACTATCACACATTGCTGTCTACCAGCCAGAGAGAGTGACAGTCTATGTGTAATTTGTTGTCGCTTTAGTGGTATAAAATGCCTTTAAATTGCGATGATCCTAACGCTCTAGTATTACACATTTAAAACCGATTTGTTTATATAAAAGCATATCTGTAAAGTTATTCTGCCTTTTAGACTAATACGATCTGCAAGCTTTTTATATGTAGATTACAATTTATAGGAAAAATCTTACCACCTGTAACGAAGAAAATAAAAAGAAATTATTCATGTTCTATATAAATTTTGTATTTTGGACCATACCTCGCATGTTATATTATGTGTACAAGTTTCATTGCGCCCGTTTCACCTACAACCATACCAAACATTAGACACAGACAAAAAAGGTAGATAATGGTTGTTGATGTTTTGTGGCATGCCAATAACGGCCTCAGCTTGAACGGTATTCTCATCTTGATATTACAAACAGCCACAGTAAATGTATTTACGTGAAGATTTAGATAAACTGTCGGTATTGATTTACGCATTTACGCATTAGTCTCCGTTACTAAATTGATTAATTTTATATATAGACACCAGACAAGTTGATTGAACTCTAACTTAAGGTTATTCCAGACGATATTGCTTTGTTCCAAAGGTCGGCAGACAGTCGTTGGTAAAAAAAGGTGTCCGTTTACCGAGGCCTACGTTTCTTATCGATGTGTTAACACGGCCTTACAGCGAGTGTGATTTCCTGGCTGTTTCCTGTACACATAAAGTAGTTGATGTAATAATAATAAATCACTGTGTATGAACTTGGATTATTTCCTCTTGTACTTATAGCATACTAGCTTTTGCGCGCGGCTCGGCCCGCCTGGTACCTACATGAATAAAAAGTAGCCTATATCCTTCCCCAGGTTTTAAACTATATATGTACCAAATTTCATCTAAATCGGTTGAGTGGTTTAGCCGTAAAAAGGTAACAGACAGACAGACAGATAGACAGACAGTTACTTTCGAATTTATAATATTAGTAAGGAAGTAAGGATATAGTATATATATATTTTATAACGTTTCTATAGGTATTCTTGGAAGCTGTGGTGGTCGGGTTTGTTTTACTAAGGTTTTTCAAATCGGACTGATTTGGTCAGAGTTGACAGATCGTTTACTTGAGAGTACCGTGTTCTAAAGTGACAGTACCAGAAGCAGCATTCGAACACATGTGTGCTTACCAGTTTTCTGTATTACTTTATGAATACATCCCTTTGAAATCTTATAATACGCGGCGTTCAGCCTCATCTAAATTGTTTCAAACCGATTTCCACTTCGAAAATATTCCCTAATGAGCACACATTCATCTGGATGTTGAGCCAACGCAATTCGGCATTCAGGAAAATAGTGTATGAATACAAAAAATCTCGGATTGTCAAGGACATAAGGTACAAATTGGAATGTACTCTCATCCAAAAAGAGAGCAAACCGTAAAATTGTCGCGTCGCTTTAAAAATAGTCATCGTCGTTTCCGCCTTTAGGAAACTGGTGATCTTTTGTTCTTTTCACCGGTGACTAGTGACTCAGCTGGTTTTATTATACATGGATAATGTTTTTCCGGATTTATTTTAGTATTCATTTTATTTATGTTACAGCTTGTTCGAGAGTAAAAAAATATGGGCGCATGTAACAGTAGTAGCACAGTGCATTAAAGAACAACCGATGTGTTGTACTACTATATGGTAACTGTGTTAGTAAAATCAAAATGAGAATAAGGTGTAACAAGGTTCCTATCTCTTAATCATAAGATAACGATTTAGTGGGCATACCGGTTTACACAGACAGAACAATATTCCAAATAGTTTCAACACTAAGCTGAGAAAATTAAAGCGAGCTTGAAATTTACTTACAATTGAGTGAATTCTAAGCTGGTTTGACTTTTTGCACATTTACGACATAAAAAACATGAGACTAACATTCGAGACGTCTATCCCAGACTTTGATTATTACGGGCTGTCGATGCATCAATCTATTATTTTAGATCAAAGCTTGCTTTTCAGTCATTCGTCCTTAAATTATTTAACATTAGAGTGTATAAGGGCGTAAATATTTTCTTGTAAAAACACTGTCTTTTAAAGGTTTTGTCGTCACGTCTTTATGTAAAAGGGTCTGACTACATTTGTATAGCGTGGCAGGCTAAAATCTTTTTCATATATACTAGCTCTGATTTATATTTCGGACAAGTCTTTCATTTCCTTGCTGACAATACTACGTGCGAACTTTGAATACAAAATATTGTCTTTCAATAGTTATTGTTTGTGTCGACATGTCGACGACCTTTTTGAGACTGTATGTGTTTGTTAAACGGCGGACTAGGTTTTTATTTCCAGGTTGACACGCTTCACTCGTTTGTAAGGATGTTCATCAAAGCGAAGAGAATATCTGTGTCAAATTTTACTAATGCTATTTGAAGAGAATGACTTAGTAGTCTGTTTAAGGAGTCATATTTGTCCAACCAACTGCTTAGATTAGTGCAGCTCAGGTGACCCTAAGTTGCAGCAAATGCAATTTTTTTTTTAAATTTAATAATTATTATTTTTTGTTTCTCTTGCACAAAGGTAACTTAAAATATAATTAAAATACTTAAATAAAAACAAAAGACCCTTGTGGGAGACTGGTATCTGCACTAGGCAACCCTTTCACACAGGTTACCAGGCCCCCTAAAACAATGTAAGTATTATTAAAATATTATTTGCAAGGTGGAATATCATATAATTTATCAGTAACTAAATGTAGGCTGTGGAGTGTGCGTGTGTGTGTGTGTGTGCGTGTGTGTGCGCGCGCGTATGTGTGTGTGTGTGTGTGTGTGTGTGTGTGTGTGTGTGTGTGTGTGTGTGTGTGTGTGTGTGTGTGTGTGTGTGTGTGTGTGTGTGTGTGTGTGTGTGTGTGTGTGTGAGAGGGCGTGTTTGTGTGTGTTAGTGCGCATGCGTGCATGTGAAAGTGTGCGCGCGAGAGCCTGTGAATGTGTATGTGCAGGTGATGAGATATGCCATATTCTTACGATGGACGATTAAGAGGTTTTCTGTATTATTTTTAGTAATTTATTGTATGGGACCTTTAAGTCTAACTGTGTCCTTTTATATAAACAACACGTATTATTAGATAGTTTTAGACTTCTCTTTATGAATAGGATTACGATTTTCTCAGGCTATATTTCAAGGCTGAATGAGGCGTAAGTCACTGTCATATTGTGAGAAAAATACATTCACTATTATATAAATTGGAGTTTAGTGACACCAATAGTGGCGGTTCATTTTGTCACCTAAACTCACATATGCTAGGAAAAGCATAATATACCGTCTAAATAGGTAAAGCTATCCGATTAATCTTTGTTCTATCTCAGACGAGGAATAGTGACGTCAGCGTTTCTTAGTCCTGCCGTGGTGGCGCGATGTCGACCGTCCTCAAGCGCCCACAGCGGTCACACGTACCCGTTTCGCCGGATGCCTACAAAACTTATCCCGTTAAATATTAATGAGTTTTAAATATAGAAACCTTAAATAAGGTACTGCAATAAACGAAACAAATATATTATTCTAGTTTCCCACATGTTAATTTGTGTACAAATTATTCGTATAAATCATTTTGATTTACATACCTGGCTGCTTCGTTTATCTTATAGTTTACGAGCTTCATAGCTTGTTGAGATAACAATAAGTAATTTGTATTAATCCCATATCTGTTCGTATTCTGAACAGCGACTAGGTACTTTCTAGACTCTAAAGCTAGAAGACTCGCAAGCAAGTACAATGAATGTACAAGATGGTTAGTTTTAACGATGAAGGAAATATGGGGGCGTGTTTGTGTAATGTATAATGTAGTTATGTATAATGTTTTTAAAGGTCTACTCTGACTAACTCGGTTACCTTGTTTAGGTAACCTGTGAATCTGACAGGAGGCCGACTTACCTTGCGTAATTCATTGCCTACAGTCAAGATTTAATTTGTTATTGCGACCAATCCTTCGATAAATGTTGGCCAGTTTATTACCACGTACTTAGCGGCATAAGCAAGTTATGTATATGCCGCGACCCACATCAGTGAGTTTGTTCTTTGTCGGATAACCCCATTCCGCCGTTTGCCCTTGAAAGACATAGCAAGCATCTCTATGAAGTTCGCTGCGTAACTTCTTACTGCTGCCCGGGGATCAGCACAGTACATAGAACGCTCTTATTAGCCTGATAGTAATATTGCATTCAAGTATATCTAGGATTTAGCGCGAAGTAATATAATAATTGTTCTGAAAATGAGTGTATTCTTATATGAATTGTGACGTTGTTATCCTTAGCGAGTAATTGTTATGAGTGTTCAATGAATGAATGAGTCAGTGCTATTACTGGTCAATATCTGTTTTGATTCAGCGTGTGTACCGGCCTTCATCGCAACATATTGCGATTTTATGATTCATTCACAGGTATAAACGATCTTCTCGTGTCATTATCTGTATGTTCAGTAGCGAATAAAATTGTCTGAACTACTTAAGTAATAAATAATCTTAATTTTTACTCCACATTTATGATTTTATTTGCTTCGTTAAAGGTTAGATCTGCGTGGACGTAATAAACGGATTTGATCATATTTAGCGATCGGAATATCAGTACAATGATATTTATGGATGATTGAGTATTGTCCATAAATAAAGCACATAATATCAATAAGGTCTTAATATCGTCTTATAACTTTGTCAATACGAATATAACCATTCAACTTGTTTGACATTAATTAATTGTAATAAACTCTGAGGAGGTTGATGGAGAGGCCAGATATGCCCGGGCACGTCAATATAAAGTAATATTGTACAGTGTTTGAACATTCAAAATAATCTTTGAAAATGTAGAAATACTAAATATACCGTTACTACTTGTGTAGATATAACCATACCTTTCGCGTTGTACCTATATGTTCTATACAGTTCATGTAGCAAAACAAATTAGATTTTTATTACAACGAAGATAATGCTTCGTTGCACTCCATGTAAGTGCTATTATAAAAGAATTTCTTCTTAGATTTTGATCGCTAGAGGCATTTGGTATCACGCCACGCCCACTCGACACCGCAGAGATATGAGTGAATTGAACAAAATGTCACAATTACACATTAAATAATGGTATTTTGTCGCCGGCTGCCGGCGCCTTTCTCCTTGACCTGTGCGCTGCCAGACACAGTCGTGCGACTGCCGACTTGTCGCTGTCTCGTGCGTCTTTTTGTCGTGCCGTGTTAATTATGGGTACGTCAGGTTAGAATGTTGCGAGTTGCTCAGCTGCCTCATCGGAATTGTTAATGAGGGTTTTATGATTGTATTTCATTAAGTACGTCTTAAGTTAATTGAGATACTGCGGATGATCTTTGTAATCCCGCGTCGAGATTCCGTTTAGCTGTGGGACATGTGTTCTACCACCAGTGGTACTCCGATCGTAAGATCGGAATGCTGGATTTTGCATTTTGCTTCAAGGTAAAGATCTCGCTCGAAAATGATTTACTTGAAACAATTGTTTAATCTAATTAATATTACAATTCGCCGCAGCTTCTGCCAAGTTCGTATTGTTCAATTATAAAAGTTTCTGTCGAAGCAAAAACATCACAAGATTGTGTGTTTAATTCTTATTATGACACAAAATTTCATCGTATTTTGCATAATAATACAAACCTTTTTCATACCTCGAGTAAATATCCAGAGACTAAAGAACTAAACAATTGGAACCTTGCTAGATGGCGCCGATTTTATAACACGGCCTATCTATAAAGCTGTTCTTAAGTCTAAGTTTTAATTAGAATTATCCCCGCTCTTAAACAGTTAAATGTTGAAACTAAATAAGTAGCTCTCAGTTTGAAGCTAACAGTATTTCAGGCAGATTCATTAGACGGGTCAAAGAGGTCGATTCGGATCCACGATTCTACTATCGAGAAATCGCAACATACATTTCGGTAACTGTTGCTTCTAAAACTGATCGTAAATTCTGATTTAAGTCTAGAGAAAACGTTCTCAACAACGCCGTTTATTTACGCCTAAGAAAATTTCTTAGTAAAGATTATATTACGAGGTTCTAACTATGTCTGCTTCGTTTGTCTAATTGTGTAAGTGTCAATATATACCCGGCTGCCGATTACTGCACGATTCCCAGTCCTGGCTAGTGTTATTGAGGTTACTCAATCAAGTAAATCCCAGTAGCGGCATATTATGTGAAATGAGGCGCGGAAAGCGCATCATATCGATACGATGCATATAACAACACACCTGTTCTGAGGTTACACTTCTGCCTAAACCTTGTGCTTACTACAAGCGTGAAGTTATGTGTAACTTGCATGTGTACGAAGATTTGTAGGTACCGATTCCATTCGTTCATAGTTTTGTTATGTCAGTCAGTTCTTCGTGCGAAACTATTATTCAAGATCTCAATACGTTTACACACAAAGTAAAAAGTCCTCGTTTAGTTTCTTTTCGATGGCACATTGCCCAGAGTTTCTCACGAGCGTGTGAATCATACAATTCGAACATAACTGAAGAGTTAATTAATTAGAAGCGCTTCTCATAATATTGTATCAGTGCCAATGTTTGTTCTGATGATAATAATACTAGTTTGGGCAATCATTGGAAATGATTCTTTAGAGGTCTGGGAATGTCTCAGAGAAGATGTGATTTTTGCAGCAATCATATTTTAATTTGTTTATACATACGTTGACCGACATAAGGGCTTAAAATAATTGTTATATTCCATTACATTATAAATTTAACGTCTAACGCTCAAATATTTAAATAAATTGTTAACTTTCATAATAATTGTGAACTGCCCGCGGGACAGGCTCAGCCTAGTGCGGGTAGTTATGGTAATTGCTAATCATAACTATTTATAAAAACCTGTAATGAGTGGAACTGTATAATGTGAACTATTGTAAAATACCTTTATGTTAATAAATTATTATAATTATTATTTATCTGCGGTTGCTGACATCTGTGTTATGCTGTTATTTGCTTATGAACCATGTCTTTGACGTTTTTTATTCATCGTCTTTTCTTGCTTTCCTGCAAAGCAACGGGAGCTTTGATACTCTGAAAGGCATTAATTAAATACGTATTAGATATAATTAATATATATATAAACTTTTACATCTTAATGAATAAATAAGTAACCTCTAATACATATTTGCGGGGGCTGAGATAATATCTATATTCCCTCAGAAAGCCTCAAGACCTTTAAGATATTTATGTTAGAAACTATTCTACGTATAAATCAAATAACTTGTCTAGAGACTCACAAAATTCTAGGAAGAACCCGCCCACGGGCCTCCTTAGTAGAAAATCTTCTAATATTGCGTCATACTTGCTCCGTTTAATTGAATAGCCATAACAAAGCTAAGACACTTTATTATAGTAATTTTAGGTGCGTACCCCAAACTATCGATTGCCAGTGTTTTGCGATTAATTAACTTTAAAATCAGGTATCGTTGATTTGAATTTGATATCTAGTTATAACTTTTTCTTTTAGCATCTGTTAGAGGCCTATTTGTTTTAATTCGTGCATATTGTCAGTGGTTCTGCTGTTTCCTTCATGTTAGTTATTAACTTTAATAGCTAACCATCAGGCGATCCGTGTGTTCGTTTGCCTCCAATCCCATAAAAAAAAAAACAATATCTGACGCTTCTTACGAATTTCCAGAACTCAAATGATTACAAGATTTCCTTCAAAAGGGTTTTTAGAATCGACTAAGTAGGCTGGAGATTACCCGTTATATTATATACCTACACTCGAACAAATATTACCTCTTTATAAAATTAGTATAGCTACTTGGTCTGTTGGTATTTGATATTACTTACTATGAGCGCATTATCATAGGGGTAGGCAGTAAAATGGTCCGCAAAACAGTGTTATCGTTTTCCAATATAGCAAACAAAAATATGGCGGCAAAACAAATCGGGCGCGAGAAAATGAATAAGTGGTTATACAAGAACTATGGATTAGTATTATTTTGAAATAAACTTCTAACAGCACTATTAATTCGAATACTAGACATATAGTTTTAAAAACGTCGCCGTTGAAAGCGACACTCATACCTAAGCAGACTATAAATTGGCCACTAATAAACTTCAAATAATCTTTTATGAGAACTAGATTTATTGAAATACAATATTTTTGAGGATCCTAAATTTACTTTTTAGTTTATCTATTTTAAAGCTCTTGACGTTGTTAGATATACTTTTTAAACGGTTCAAAGTGCCAATGCATTCGACGAGCGTCTTCCGATACGCCGTCGATGCTTTTAACGTAATATGTTTACGGTAATTTGACCGATCGACAACCCGCTACTATAACATGACATTCTTTGATGAAATTCTATAATAAAACATGTTATGCCAATTTCTTTCGCGAATATTCCCTTTTGTGTTTAGTTGTTTCCTTTTGACGTGTAGTTGAAGTATTGTGAAAAAAAAGAAAGAAATGGATATGTACGTATGGATGGATATGTATGCGTTTTCGTCGTACCCCGGATTGCGGGACTCCACAAGCGTGAACAGCCTTTGGATTAGAGTGAGGTCATTTCAAACGGTACTCTACAGTACCTACAAACTACTTATAATATGAGCTTTTAGACAGCTGAAAGAATTGAGAAAGGTATTATTTCTTACTTGACTCAAGGAATACTACGTTAAACTAATTCACCGTTGTAAGATTAAATTTAAATCCCGTGTCGCACATGCAGCCGTTAGATTTTCGACAAAGAATAATTGAGCAGTGTGTAATTATTGCGTTGGCCCGATGGCTGGCGATGCACCTGGTATTGACAGCTATCGGGACAACGTCCAACTCTCCAAACTTCTTATTACGTGATAAGAAGAGTGTAAGATTTCTCAAAGTTAATATTTTAGCAAATTATGCGTGTAAATGATTGATGGACCTCTGTGTCATTAGGCCGTTGACTACAATCTATACGGCTGATAATTGTATTCAGTTGGGTCATGACCTGAATCGCTACCACCACGAGTCTAAGATTGAAGGTCGATTATTCCTTGATTAGATTGGGTGTCACTAAATAATTATTCATCTCTTTTCGCCAGAATCTCAGACGTAACTAAAAAAAGTATTGACTTGCGTAGATGTGCGTTTCGAGGGTATCAGAGAAGATATGTGAATAGACGATTCGAGAAGTGCCTTGATATAAGAGTTGAAGCCATTCAGTTCTTAAGATAATATTTTATTTGAATGTAACCCTCTTTAGAAATTACCAATGATACCAGTTTATTGATGTTTAACCTGTTATTTAAATTCAGTGTGAAACAAAGTGATAAAGACACACCCTCGTTCCTATCGTGGTTACCAGTAATTTAATCGGGTTAGCCATTGCGATTCCAACTATCTCTTAACTTAAGTTTTTAGTTTCATCGGAATTGTTTACATTCAGCATTATAAAGTCTGTTATATTTTAGAAAATATTACTAATACATAGTGGACCGTTTGGAACAGCCATGTCATGTATGATTTATTTCTTCAAAGTGTTCATGGACAGGGGACACCCTAGCATAAAGATTTTGATCATTTCTCCTAGCTAAAAGACAAAGAATAATTTGCATTACTGCGAGTGAGTTTATTATTTATATACTAGCACACCTTTTCTCAGAACCGGCTAAAAATATACTTAACGTGTTGACAGATGCAGTCTATAATTACTCTCAGCCTATATCCGTCATGTTTCATACACGAAAGCTCTTGCAGGTGAAAGTTATTACTACATAGTCAGGCTAAGTGATGTTTTTAAATATTATTTCAAATTCACTTCATTGCGTATACGCTTAATGTTGAGTGAAAAACTCGAGACCAATTCTTGTCTGTCTGAATAATTAACATTTCTCCGAATATAGTATCGGTAGGGGTGCCGACATTTTAGAATCTCCTGTGTTTAAATTAAATTATAATTCCAGCTCGTTCATTAAAATTGTATTCTGCTGAAAGTTACTCCGTAAATTCATAAACGTAAGTCTTAATATAACAATAGAAATAACACTTAGCTTGCTTGTAAATGTTTCTAGTGCCTAGTTACGGGCCTCCACTCAGACCAAAAGAGGTTACGCAATAGTTCATCACCCCCCATCAAGTTTAGGTCAACAATCTTCTGACCTTCAAACATACAGACATATTTCGATATTTTTCTTGGCTCTTAACCCGAGATCTAAAAATGATGTATATTTTTTCTGAATGCATTTTTTTGTTTGTTGCGAGATTATTAGCGATGTAGGTTACAAATTACTACTATTTTTGTTAACTCGGAGCGGGCTCATATCCATGTTGCAATGGGTGCAATTAAAATCCACGATCTATTAATCGCAAGTCCGATGTCTTATCCATTCTGCTACCGCTGCTTATATAAAATTCATCACTAAGTATCTTCTATTTAGCATCCTACCTAGACTGTCATAGTTACACCACCATAAATCGATATGTAACCATATTAACATTACATTGACCTGAGAACCTTTTCTTTTTCTGGCTCAAGTACTGTTATTTACAAATCTGCAAGAACATAAAGTTAAACATGATATAAAATTTTTGACGCAAGTTGCACAACGCCAATAGCCAAACTGTCAAATGTCCGTCATAAAACCAAGACCGCGGCCATTAAGGAAACCCATTCACGGCATGAAATTGCATTGAATTCGTATGAATCGATACGAGATTAAAAGTGAGAGCTATCGAGGTCAGTACTGGTCACCGGGTCCGAGCTGCCATATTTCACACGTTGTTCACTCAACGCTTCATGGTCAATGAGATGGTAATTTATGTTGTAATACTACGATTTTGCAACAAAACCGGTCTTTTCTATTGTCGTTTGCTTAATCTGTTGACTCAAAATTCTAGGATCGATGATTACTATTCGATATTCTAATACTCTGATGTAATAATAATAACATTTGGTTATCAAATAAATCAATTTGAAGCGTGTGTGTTGATTTTAATATTCATTAGTCGGAATGTTATTTACATCGAATATATAATACTCGATGTAAATAACATACAACATAAGCTTAGTTCTTCTTATACAACTTTGTCTGCATCTAGATGTTTGTAAAAAGTATATTTTGTAATTGCGTAAATAGCTTTGAATAAATTTTCAGATACCTTGGCGTATATTTGTATTTACTATCTAATGCGTATTTCGTCTAGATATCTAAAAAGGTTTAAGGAGTTAGAGTGTGGTACGAAACACGATATCGCAGTAGGCTGAGGATCGGACGGTGAGTGGACCAGTAAAACTCGTAGATGTAGAGTGTCCATGTAAATTGTCTTTCAACATTTTATAAGTTTTACGACTATATCCCCGAAAGGGTAGACAGAAGTGTCATCGTCATTTTGCCAAATATATTTAGGTTCCACAAAATCTTATTGCCGCCTACTGTGCATTTTATCAGACTACGTGTCGCTACTCAGAATTTCTTAATAAAAACACTTCAAATTTCTTGATAAAAAAGCTGATCCGGCAATCGAATTTGAGACCTTATGGACAGCAGTCGCATTCGCTACAGCTGCCTTTAATAAATGATTAGGTAAACCAATGAAAAAGTAACCAATAGGTACTTGAATGGGTAAAACAATCACATGGGGAAATATCCTAATGATTAATATCTAAATTGAGATTATTGTAAAGAAGTTCGTATATCGAAGACTTTCTACGACCGATTTTAAATATAGAAAACAAATGTCGAACCCTCGTATTCCGTCAGCGCCCTGGCATTCATTATAGTTGGTTATTTACAAAGATGGCATGACAGCGTCTAGTCTAGCCGCACCTGTCCAACCAAAGTTAACGCGTTCACCCCATTTTGTGACGCAATCAACAGGGTGGGTTCGAACGACCAGTGCTTTAGATTAATAATATATTTATATGAAGGTTATGAACCAAAGCTAATGTTATTAAAATATTCTATCCACTGATTAAAGTTGGAAGCCATGTTTGTCCATTACACCTTAACAACTAAAACTATAAGGACTAAAATATCGCATTTGCATTTAATAGATTTCGAAATTCAAACATCACACATCGCACTGTTGTAATAGCGAGAGTCAATGGATACTATACATATCCAGCTAAACTACTAGTCGTCCCAACTTAGATGAATGAGTTACTATGAATAACAAATATTGCGCAACCATTAAAACGAAGTGATTTTTATTGCAGATAGTTGGACGAAAAGAAAATGTTTTAAATACACAAAGCAGGGTAAAATACATGAAAAGAAAGGAGATGAATGATGAAATGGCTAATCACTATTTGTAAAAATATTTATCTTGGTGTCACAGTTATGAAATATAATTTGGACTACATATTATTAATCGATGCTGTCTGACGCGCCTTGAAATAAGATTTAGAAAATAAGTAGCGCTATTTCGTTCTTTCTTTTTAACATAAGATTTTCCAAAGGAAGAACTTTGTCTGTTAGACTAAATTCGTTCAGCCTTCTTTATTTCTTGTAAGAAACAAGCTGAAACCTGCTTTTTTGATAGATTTTTCTTACGGCGCGTGTAATTTGTACTGACTGTGATAAAACGCATGAGAAATGCTCCTGGGATTATAAGAATCTTCAGGTTACCACTTACCACTAGGCCGGTTGTATGCTTGTTCGCCATCTAAGCAGCATAAAAAACATGATTTTACCCGTATTAAAAAATCTATTATAATGAGCCGAAGCTCCCCAGACAGTTTTAAAACAGTAATCCCGTTATAATATATTATGTTGATAATTAATATCCGTGGTATCGTTAGCTCTCATTTGAAACATGCGAAAAAACAACTACGTGATATGATGAAACCCACAGTTCAACTACCATTTTGGTTAGTTTTATTGAGGGCACTAATTAATATTCAGTGTGGGTTGTAGCTAATATTGTATACAGAGCGCATTAGTAAAAATATTAAATTAATAATGTTTACATTCTTAGTCCCTAGGCCATACATGTATACATGATCAACTGCCAATCGTCATCTCCCGATCTTGATTGCTTGCTCAATCCGTATTGGTTGATTATTCTGTCAGAAATTCGTAAGAAGCAGAATGGAATCAGAAGCCGGAAAACTTTCTAGATAGACCGCAGATTCAACCCCAATGTGAAAGCCTAACATAGCTATTGAAATGTACTTAAGGTACACATATCCTCGCTCAATACGGCTCCGGTGCTATGATACGTATGCAGTAAATATTTAAAGACAATATGATACATATATGTATCAACTATTTATCACAATATCCATTATGCAAATCAAAAAGCAATTTCAAACGCCATATTAATTAAGACGAGTCCATACAAAGCCTTTATATTATCGAGACGGTACAAGAGCTCTTTAGTTCGCTCCATTTAAAAATAGGACGTGACCTAACATTGATCTAGATTCTGGTCACATGCCGAACGTAGAGCTGCTTCAACCGTGGACACTTATTAGAACATTAGCTGCTGCCCACGGCTTCTTCCGCAAAGTATAAGACATACTGTGGCTTTAAGATATGCAGCACCATCTAGTGAGCGACATGGTTAATTAATTTTGTTTGACTCTGTCGCGAAAACTTATATTATAAACAAAAACGTGTCTGTTGGTTTGTCTTGAATTAAATTTAACAATTTCTTTTAAAAAAATACGTTTTGTCATATCGGTCTATGTATAAGTATATTGAAAATTGGGAAATAATTATTAAACCATATTTTTCAGTTAATCTTAGATAAGGGTCTCCTTTTAAGTATAAGATATACCTGTGTTAGAAGACCCCGTTCTTTTAACTATATATGTGGTAATAATTTCGAAAAATGATTCCAGTTCCTACATTCGTTCGTATCGTGCAGGCAGGCCAAAAAAGCACACCTTTGCATTTATACCTCACTTTATTTAAGATTATCAAGAGGAAACTCCCTCGTCAAATATGACGTGGAATGTGAACAGAAATTTCTCATCATTAAACGGTCTACGTAAAGTGTCAGACTCGAGGGAAATTCGCACTTCATCCGAATTTGTGTTTACTAAATCTATTAGAACACAAATTTCACCCCTGGTGTGAAAGGCGCTCGAAACATTTAAACTTGCTAAAACATAATAATTCAGGTGTTTTTGTAGAACAACATTTCTTTTTAAAAATAAATACTAACTTGCTTAGAAATGTTAATCGTTACAAGTCTTTTAATTGAAGTATTAAGAAGAACCTCTTAGTCTCTTTTGGATTACCGTGACTCATTCCAGTCTGTAGCAGGCGTCGCGGTCAGCCGATTGCATTCAAACATAGGTTGATTATATCAATCTCTCATTACCAATGCCGAGTTAGTCATTGACAACTTTTTCTATTTCATACCTTAATTTTGTCATGGTTATTTTATCATTTAACATGTTTCTCGTATCATAGGTATTTTTCTAACCTAAAACCCCTTTGGGAGTTTATCGTTAGGTCCACCGTGCAAAGAGATGGTACTCTCACAGAAATACTGGCCGGGCGAAGTATATACTTAGCCATAGTCATATAACTATTGTTGCGAACAAAACATAATGAATCAGGGCTATGGCGATGTGTGTTTGTTATACTGAAATCTTTCATGCCGTAGTTTTTGTAAAAGTCGGAATAAGACTAGAACTAGTTTGTAACTGTTAATGTTTGTTTTCGTTAGAAATAAATGCTATCCAAGTTATGCAGTTAGTTGCGTCCTCATGGCCTAGTTTTAAACAGACTTTGAAACTAACTTGAATGGCAAAGTTTTAGACTTCCCATTGCAAAGTTACTCTGAAGAGCCTAGATTTCACTCTCGGAGACGTTCCATTTTGTTTGATTATATAACTTACATTGCACCAATTCTATATGTATATCCTGAAGAGTTGCGCAGAAACCATCTACACATCGCTAGCCTGGTTTGCTCACATCTAACAAAGCCTTACCACTCAAATGGAGCATTTGCATTTACGGCGCAAGTTTAACGAGGCAGGCTAATTCTTGTCTGTTATTAGATTGGTAAACTAACTAGGAAATCAATGGTTTCACTAGTTAGTTCGTGCTGGGCTCAGATGCCATTTTTACACAGTGGAGTCGACTATAGCGCGTACCAACAAGTTGGGGTCCTCATACCTCTGCCGAACGACCAAGGCATGGAATTCTCTGCCAAGGCACGTGTTTCCTTCTTCCTTCAATCCTGGGTCCTTTAAGCGGGGCGTGAAAAAGCACCTTCTCAGGCCGTCAAAGTAGAGACCTCAACATCGCCTCGGCTGCTATGAGGGCGGTGTGGAAGCCACTGCTCTTAGACCACACGACTGCTTACCATCAGGTGGAGTGAGGTCATTTTGAAGAGCAAAAAAAAAAGTTGTTGCTTTGATATCATTTATTTAATATTTTGAAATAAGGCTACCAACATCAGACATGCTGTATATTTTCCTCTCTCACTAACATTTAGGCTGAACATTCCAAAATTGTATGATTTTGGAATGTTACGTATTAGAAAATAATGACATTCCATACCATATATTTTATGTTGATTGGCTTGTGGACTTATTAATTTTCGAATAATTTTTATGTTGGGATGAATTTTACAAACATTGAAATGGCGGATATAATGTACTCAGTCACTATTTTATGATCATAATTATGTTTGTTACTAGATGATGAAGGTTGCGATGATGTAACCATTTAATCCATTGTGCTATTTATACAGATAAAAGGATAACCTAGAAAATAGATAGCATTAAAATACTACATATCATAACTTTGAATGTTATGGTCCAAAGCTATAAAATACTGCTAATGACATGTACATTTCCTTTAACATTTCGTAGCTGCAGCACTGACATTCTCATTAAATGCAATTATACATAAAACACGAGGTTACAAAGTAATATGTCGGTAAACAAAACCTTTGACATGAATGACCAATTCGCTACAAATATTAACAATGTATTTGTTTTATTTTTCAGGACCAAGAACACCTTAAACCGCCCATAGTTGGGGGCCTAGCGAACGCCGAGCTGTATTGCCTGGCGCTCGCGAACATGTACTCGGACCCCAACTACCACAGCCTGAACCACTGGAACATTCTGCAGACGTTCGCGAGGAAGGGCGTGCATGTACCCGACCCACCTGACTGCGCGCTCACCGAAACGGTGCTCATACAAACCAATCCGCTCAAAGTGGTATGTAACCGACAATTTTATCCGTCCGCGCCTTTTGTGTTTTTTTTTGTTAGGGGGACACGTTCAAAAGACATCCGATTGCTTGGCGGAGTAATCGAGTTATTCCAGTTCTTTTTTACCGGTTAAAACAGATGGTCACTATGGAGTAATGAAACATGTATCATCAATGGTATTACCACTTAAATACCCACAAATATCAAGTAGGTACTAGCTGTCCCCGCGGTTTCACCCATAGATATATATATTCCTCCCGCGACTCGTAGCATCATGATAAAATATTTTTTTAAATAGGTCCTGTATTTTTATTACATTCATTACAAACAATAATACAAATACTTTCCCTTTATAATATTCGTTAGATGTAGGTATGTAATTAACATTAATGTAACAATTTTCATACTTTAAGATAGTTGCTGCGAATCCAAAATTAAAATGATATTACCTACGCAGACGTTTTAGGAAATTGCGGTCGAACCGATTTATTTAAAGTCGCTTGTGTTAAATTAATCTTATTATCATACGACTAGATGTTCCCGCGGTTTCACCCGCGTTTATGATTACTGCGCCGCCCCCGTGGGTCGTAGCGTGATGGTATATAGCCTATAGCCTTCCTCGATAAATAGGCTATCCAACACTATAATAATTTTTCAAATCGAACTAGTATATCCTGAGTTTAGCGCGTTCAAACAAACAAACTCTTAAGCTTTATAATATTAGTTTGGATGAGATCTTTCACGTATAGCCTGATAAAACATTTCTTAAATTCTTTCGTATTAATAAAATAAGTCAGAACGCCTGGGTAAAACATTAATCCAAAAACTACAAGATCGGTCTAAATAAAAAATTTCTTAAAGCTTGTGTTTTACACTATAAGCATTGTTCTGTCTTTATTTATCTCTATGCTACTTTACTTACCAACAATATATAAACTACTTACATTAGTCGCGTGGTATCATTCGATTGACACTGTCTTATTATTCGAATGCCAATCGAAATAGCAGTCAACGAGTTCCTGGCTGGCCTGAGATCCGTTGGATGCCGCTAATCAACTGACAGGGTGAAAAGCAACGTTCATGATGTGAACCGAATGACTTGCGTTTGAATTGTGGGTATATCGGTGACCCCTATCTGAAATAGACAGTACCTAATGATACATTATTTTTTGTTTTATGTGATATTCAATGCGAAACTAAAGTGAGATCATATTTAGAATCTTTAAAATAAATCGATCGAAATTACGAATGTATATGTTTTTCAATAAGCAAAGCGTGATATCATTTCAACGTTAAGCTTAGCTCTAAGGATCATCTCTTTAGATTTTTTAATTACATCATATTATAATAAAATAGTAAACAGGTTCTTATCTGTGCATTTGTGCGCGCAAATATCCCGAATAGCTGAACCAAATTAAATGTGGTTTTCAGTGATTTACTAAGATAAGCTTGGTTTAATTAATGTTTTTCTTACGAGAGTAAATAAATTATCATTACTGACAGTAAACACGTAACAATAATGTTACTTTTGCTTTGTTATTCAAACTGAGTGAATCGTCTAAACTGCGTAATAGTCTATCAGATAACATCAGCCATTAAAATAGATCCTACGCGTTTTCCTCTTTTGGCGTCAATAGAAACAGAATTCCAATGTCATTGGCGCCTAACACATATGGTATTATGATTGCGTTGATCCAGTAGCCTAGGAATAAACGATAGTGCAACTTACGATCGTGATGTCGGTAGGTTCGATTTACAGCCAGATACAGAAAATGCACTTTTACACATCTTACAGTACACACCCTTGACCGCCCTTGTCACATGTCGAAAAACTGTAAGAAAAAAGAGAAATTCACTAAACAGATCACCAATTTATTTTATGTGTCAGTAATTTTCCCCAGTCTTGAAGAAGGGGTCGCTTTTAACATCAGTAGTTATAATCCCCTGACAAATCTGACGATGCTGATAAAGCCAGAATTGTAAGGTGTTTATACGGATTGACTAGAAATCCTTCGATATTATGACGAAGTACAGTAAAAATCAACACTTGTAATTATCCATGTTAATTTATCAACGAAAGGAAAACACAGCTCAGCTGATTGACATTCCGCACGTGTTCTAGTGACAGGCTTACTTGTTTGTTCGTAACGGACAGGCGACCTGCCATTATTTATGCATTATTGCGGTATTTACATGCCGTTGGCGCTTCACTACACACCTTGAAGACACGATTGTTTAAATTGGAGCTGGGGTTGTATGGCTCTATTCATTAGTATACTGTTTGAAAGGTGTGGTTCCAAACGATTGATCAGTTTGCCTCGTTGGCTGAAGATTGAGATTATTTTTACGTTTTTATGTAAGATTCCTTAGTAGGGCAATTTTTTTAGGCTTTCTCGGTATCTGCACGGTGTTTAGGCTACCAGGCGTAGACGGCAATTTGCTCGCGTTATATTACGTGGGAACTAACAACATAGCTAGCGAAATACTGTGTGATGTCCTTCTACTTACTCTCCCGGTATATGAAGGTATGAGTCTATCTCATATCGTAGTTTATTCTATAAGTCTATCTAAGATACCTTCAGTTGACCGTATATATCTTTGCTATCGTTAGATATCATATTATATTTGTCCTAAATTACCTCATAGGAGACTTATCCGTACATGCGTTGGATTCATACGGGTGCAGCTGCTTGTAGAAGTTGGTTGTTTGACGTCCAACAATGTCAGATGCTCATCTGATAGAGATTAATAGTAAAGGTAGTTTCTAAAATTATGATTTGCCTTTCGTGGTTGGACTGTCACACAGAGGTCTCGATTCGATCCAAACGCTCGCATCTCTGACATTTAAAACTTTGTGCGTATAAAATAGTTACTTATCGCTCGCGTTGACGGTGAAGGTCTAAATCTTAAGACGTGCAAGTCTGTGTGTTCTCCATAATGTTCTGAAAGATATGTGAAGTCTGCCTACCAGGTTGGTTGACTACGACCTCACCCTTCTCACACTGAGAAGATGCCGATGCCCAGCAGTGATACAGTTTATATAAATGGCTGACCTTATTATTTCGTGGTTTACTTATACATTGTAAAAATTATCCTTAAACATGACCACACCTTTATGATACACGACACTATGACACGATACCTCATTTGTATTGCCCCTTAACTCATGAACGATAACACTTCCAGATATCTTATCAATGTAAACAGTATTGAAATACCTACAAATAGATAAGTGCTAAACATGGTTTTAAAAACGTTAGTTATTTTGACGAATGCAGTTTTCCTGTATTATTATATCGATAGCGAGTTTTTTTTGTTTAGTGTTTTACTAGGTATCAAGCGCGATTTCGTTCGCGTTTCTTTGAAAATTAGTCTGTCCTTTCCATTGGTTATATTTTAACAAACCCTGTATAATGTAGTAAATAGATAGAGTTACTTTTGCAATATTAGTATGGGTGTCAAAAGTAATATGCATAATTATGTGTACTTATAGGTATGTAATAAATTATGCGTATTGTTGTCTGTTCTAGAATGGGCTTATGTTTACAGCATATGCTTTTTGTGTTTGATGTCCAATACATTCCTCAAATAGTTTAATTACCTTTCGTGTTGTAATTGTATGGAATGTTATTATTTGCCTAGCATTGCTCTGCTGAACACCTCATTTATAAGATCAAAACAATGCCACAATATAAACATAATATCATTTGAAAAATACATCAAATAGTTTAAAGGAAGGAAATATCTATTAATGTTTACTGTATAGTAACATAAAATAGAACCATTAAACTAAAAAATAAATACTTTTTTTGTATCTATTAGATGAGATAAAAAAATCCTAATTAATATTATTAATGCGAATGTGAGTTTGTTTGATACACTTTCATGCATTAACTACTTGACCGATCATCATGAAATTCGTATATATTATAACGTATATATCGTATATACGTTGTCAAGGATACGGAAAAGGAAATAGGATACCTTTCACCCAGAAGAAATACTGTCACTAAGCTAACTTAACCTAACTATGGCGGCCATGTTTATTTGTATGGAAGCCATGTCTTTTTTGGCCCTCCCTAAAACTTGCCAGGGTTTTAGGAAGATTTTGTTCGAGAACAACTCCCGTAGACATCACCGTTTCGGAGATCCGATGGGGTACCACCACCAAGAGCTGACCTTCCGAAGGTCAGGCATTTTTCCCGGGCCCCTATATTTATGCAAGCGAAGTCGCGGGCAAACAGTCTAGTAGCTAACATTTATTTATTTATTGACCATAAAACTTACATCTATCTTTACAGGCAAGCCTAATGCGATAGAGTAGCTGAATTAGACTATCTTATATCTATAGTATACATACACTTACTATACAGTATACTATACGCTTAAATTAAGCTAGTTACTGCAGTGGAAATAAGCAGCATTTGTGAATACATTCAGTGGACATGTGAACAAATCTATCTGGTCAGACAGTTTGATGAGCACACGCAGCGCCCGCACGAGCGGCGCGCGCTGCAGCAGCTTAACATTATTAACAATAACTAACCAGCCTTCCAGTCTAGGCTGTAAGTGTATTTCTCCTTTCAATTCATACGGTACTATAATGTAAATGATACACGGTATTTACCTGTGACAGTGAGGAATGCTAATACAACAGATATCACCATCGCACTATTGAACAGAATGACAAACAGTGGCCAGAATTAAATACGTTACGTCACTTATTATCCTGCATGTATATGTCGTAGGATAAATGGAAAACAGTATCTTTGCTAAAATCCTAGGAAATGTTGCTAAAGACCGGATTTTCTAAATCCAAGATAGACGTTCGCAATCATTCGACATATTATCGTGATTATTGCAAAAATACGGTTCATGTAACGTAAATTGCAAATAACCGTTCATGTTATTATATACTGACAGATGCGTTGATTGGCTAACATCCTTTCTCTTTTTTTTAAGTTTACGAATCGATCTTAGGTCAACCAATCAGTGTCCGAGTTTCCAATAGTAAACAAACTAGGATTTTTGTCATGGTCCTGATTAACCTGATTAACTCGTGTGATTGCGAAAAATCTATTCTAAATGCGAAATTTTTGGTATTTTGCGATCTGCCTAGTATTTTTGCAAAGATTTAATATTTTTATTATCCTTCGACGCGACGTACACTTCATCTATTAACTTCACTTTGTAATGTACGGATATCCACTACGTTACTAATTCAAGCTCAATAAAATTATGTTAGATAAACAATTAATGTATGCATACCTTAAGCGAGGTTACTTTATATAATTAAATGTAAACAATATTTATATTAGTCAATCGATAAACGGCTCGTTGAGGGTGACTCGCTTTGAACACGTTAGGAATAACGTGCTTATAACACGCTACTGGCTGATATTTGTGTACTATGTATATAGTCTATAGATTTCGCTTGTCAAGGGATGTGAGTTCGGTTACCGGCTAGGGCAAAGTAGGTTTTTCGGTCGTAATACTCTTTCAGCGATATATGCGTGAGACTGTAACCGTTATCGGCATATTCGAATGTCGGTTTTCGAATAGATTATAACGTTATAGTAACGTTGTCGTAGTAAATCACTTAGGATCATATCGTCGTTCTAGATGTAACTCAACGAAACTAATTTTTTTTGGTAAAATGACATTTTTATGCAGAAAGATCCGAAAAGTATTTCTAGTGTTACCTTGTAAATGCCTCCTGCATTATAATTCATTTTATTTTCAGTTCAATTATGTAAAAAATTAAAAGATATTATATTATATACTTTGTTAACAAAGCAGTTTTTGTCTCTCCTGGAAAGTTGCTTAGTTTGCTTATACGAGGGGTCACATCTAGAACGACGATATACAAAATGGATTTGTATTTTATTCTATACCTAAAGTAAAATCGCATCCAAACCTAAATATAAGCTGTAAGAAATATGAGGAGACAAGTAGTTCTATTGTAATAAAATCCTTGACCGGTTGTTTGGTACAGTCATTTTATGACGCCTACTCGTTTGCGCACCCTGCGCACATTTTGCATGTATCCATTATGTATCTAGCTGTATATTCTCGACTCAGCTAATAAATTCATAGGCAACTTACTTTAGAACAATTTGGATGAAGCCAACATTTGTTGGGAAAGGTATCTAAGAAAGAAGGAGACAGAATACAGTCTAGATTCGAAATAATTATCTTTAGACCACAGTAGTTTTGTCCAGATTAAGCATCGAACTCATAGCACATTGGCAAAGCCAAGGGGACCACCAAAACCATTGCAACATCTGTGTAACCCAGAGGTACCCAGACTTTTCTCATAGACCACTTTCTTTATGTATCAAATCTCTACACGGACTGTCCGTTTTTTGTTTTTAGAAATTCTTGGAACTGAACCTACCTACTTTTTTTAGTAATTCTCTACCGAAAAATCGAAAAACCACTGGTACTCAATATGGAATATGCAAGTTTTTACAAATAATAGTCGCTGAGCTTGTCGAACAGTCGGTAAAGTCAAGCCAACATTTTAGTTCTTCAATATCGAAAGCAAATAAATTTTCGTGGACCCCCGCTTACGAATTGTCACGCCAACGTAAACCCCCGTGGACCACTTTGGGAACTAATGGTGTAGCCGAACTACATACGGCTGAATTTAAAAGGTTTTTATTCGCTCATACTTTTTAAGTCATCCGCTGCTTTAATAATCATAATCTGTATCGCGAACACTTTTGAAATATACGATCGAAGGACACCTACACTCGGAATAATTGTTATTTGTGGATCACACAATAATTTGCGAGTGTTGTCGGTTAACAACACTCGGCGCGATAGCAGCGGCGAGACAACCGTTACGCCATCCATGTCATCAATTAAACTCCATTTTAATAGAACGTTGTAAACTGTTTCAGAGCGCCCACATGTCTGTGATAGAAGCACTAATGGTGTTATACGCGCGGGAGGTGGTGACGTCAGACCGGGTGGCTGCGGCAACACAGCGGTTTGGCGGTTCAGTATCTCAAATACAACACCACGAGGACGGGGTCCTGTGTTGGATCAACGCCGCCTGCTCAGCGCTTAATAAGGCCGAGGTATATACTTTATCATGGCTTATTCATAAGTAGTAAGTCTAGTGGGATTTCGTTGGATTGCCTCGCTGAGGTTTTGAGTTGGGTCCTAACGCACGATTCTCTAACTTTCCGACGTTATGTGCGTATTCAGTAGTTACTTATTGTTTGCTTTGACGGTGAAGAAAAACATCGTGAAGAAACATACATGTCTGAGAGTTCTCCACAGTGTTCTCGAAGACAAAAAAAGGTCGTGCCCTGCAGTGGTGTAGTTTATTCACAGCGCTAACATTACTAATATACAAAATTTGAAAAGCTTTTTCTAGAAACCAAAAATTGTGACTATGGCCTAACCTTTTCATTCTGATAAGAAGCCCGTGTAAGTAGCACAGTTTTTAAACATAGCAATTAATATTACTATTCAAATAATGAGGGATACATTATGAAAACTATTGTAATATTTACGCATCAATTGTAATGGGATTCCATTACAATTGATGCGTTTGCTGGATTTAGCGACTGTCTTAGGGCAAAGTTCATATCCATCGATCAGCAATTTTTTCGGATTTTTAATTCAAACGAATCTTTACGAATTCATTTTCATAAAGGATAAATGCCACATAGTAAAATCACAGAAGATTGAAATACATTTAAATTGTAGGATTTAATCTGTACTGTTTGTTTGGGTAATGATTTCCAGGAGGACACATCATCGCACGTTCCGATGCTGAAGAACCTCCAGGAAGTGTGCGACGGCACCGCGCTGGCGGCGTTGATCTCGTTTTACTGCCCCGACGCACTGCCTCGCACGGCCGTTCGCGTGGGCCGCATGGCGTCCATCCAGGACTGTCTGCACAACCTCATGCTCGTGCATGACTTCTGTCGCACCGCTCTGCCGCACAACGTGTTTCATATGCTGCCGGAAGATGTAACTTATATGCGGGGGTCGGTACTTTCTTAACGTCTTTCCTTTGTCTCTCCAAAATATTGCTGGAATGTCCATGAATGTCCAAGAGTAGTCTGTATGAAAAAAAAGTATCGGCGTTTATGTCATTTATATTGTTCGTTAATTTGTAACTGTTGTGTTTCCAGGTCAATGCGACAGAATTTAGTAGCAATGCTCGCCGATCTCTTCAATATGCTAGAAGTCCATCCTGTCAAATCTGTTAAATATCCAGGCAGTGGTGAGTTCGCAATACTTAACTTTCATCCCATCCAACCAATTAATTAAACCCTCCGTATTGCATGCTAATTAGTACTGGGAGTATGTGGTCATAATATCAAAGATTCTTTGCCTACTAATACTAGAATAATAAAAGAAATAATCCTTCACGGATACGGTCGAATAATGCTTTAATTTTATTTACTGGCATTACTAAATTTTAGGCACATTTTGGGGTCCATATTTTATTGAACAACAAAATTGTCAACACATATATATTTTTTTGATTATAATTATTATATTTACGTGTAAAATACACTATATTTTATTATTCTATGATATGTGAGTGTGAGAGGTAAGTTTGAACCAGTCGTAATGAAATCGAATGAGCGCTTCGCTGAATGAAACTCTGTTCCTTATGTTTGTCACCCTGTCTTGCTTTGCAAACGGGGCGTTCTGCCCGGCCCCGTGCATTTCAATATAATGGGATGCGTATCACAATATGTCGAGCACAAATTTATTTACATCAAGATATATGTGTATGTGAAAATTGGGTATGTTCACACTCATAAGCACACGAGTAGGGTGAGTGTAGTCAAGACAGGGTGATGTGGCGTGCGTGCGTGCGTGCGCGTGCGTGCACGCACGTCGCTGAGCGGTGGTGGTGGCTGGGTGTCCGCAGAGGAGCGGGCGTGCAACTCGTTCGGCGTGCGGCACAAGCGCTGCCTGCCGCCGCCGCCGCCCGCGCCCATCCCTGACCTGCGCGGCGCCGCCGCAGAGCGCGGGGACTCCGCGCTGCCGCCCTTCGCAGGTACCGCGCACACCCCTCACCGTCTCCCACCACTACGGACCCAGCTTCTTACCTTATTACACAGGGGAAGGCAGACTCGCTACACTATAGTATTTCCATCACTACTATAAACATAGATGTGTCACTATACACAGTATTTCTTTTCGTAGCTGTCTTGTAAAACCTAGTAGATTTATGTTCTAACATTATAATTATAATACTTTGCTTTCCTTGGTCTTTTGGACCTTTTCACATTTAAGCTCAACACAAACTAGTAGATCTCAAAATAAGACTTATAATATGTAATCCCTTTTTTAGTTTTATTATTGTTGGAAGATTTTGTTTTCATATTTGATAATAATATCATTAAAAACGTATTAGGAAAGTAATTTGAATAAATATATGCATTGTATAAATGACTTCTTGTTCACACAATTAGTGTCACAAAGCTATCTAGTAATCTCTAGTGTGCACTTGCCTTCCCCGATGAATACTTACTGTGTTTTGTTTCGTTCCTTTTTGTTTCGTTTGCGTGTGTGTGTGAGTGTCTATTCAAGTGTCTGTGTTGTCCGTAATACATGTATTACATTGGAATGTCTTGTTATGTTTTAGGTTATACCTCTAAATGTAAGTTTACACATTTATTCATTCACATAATGCGCTTTATATTAACTGGTATAAAGTTTATAATGGTTTGACGGCCTCACGAGCTTTCTATTGCGCTTTGCATGGGATGAAAAGCTTTTATGGGCACTGTTTGGAGCTTCTAAAGGCACTTGGAGTCAATGACGTTATGTCCTCAGGACTCCCATAATGTGACGTCATAATGCTAGCACAGTAGACTTAAGCGTGGGCTACTGGATATTTTATTACGCTTTGGTAAGATTTGAGCCTGATGCTTGGTCGGTAGTTTGGCTTGTAACTGTGTGCTTTATGATGATATAGTAATAATGTATTATTATTATTTATTTTTGTGAACAGTTGTACTGTCATGTAAGTTATGTTTTGATACGTTTTCTCCTTTTAGAGCTAGTTTTATAGTAGTCATATTTTTATAAAATTTTGACGTACTTGGTAATGGGTATCTTTTAGAGACCCCAAGCTATTCATAATACATATAAGAGAACAAGTTTGTAAGTTTGTGTATCCCCAGTTCCGCGGTCACCGTCGTCGCTGAGCAACCGCGGTCGTGCCGCGTGTCGGTCCGCCAGTTCTACTCCCGAGCGACGCAGCGCCAGCCCCGCGCGAGACGATTTCGTCGTGCATCGACCGAAGCATATAACTACACTCGCTGCGATGGCCAGAAGAGATGATGATCATGGTAAAGAATTTTTCAATAGTATTGAACTAGTTTTCTATATAAGTAGCACAAATTGAATAGATACAACCGACTGATTTAGTACAAGAATAAAAAATAGATGTGTTATTGCGTCTGTTTTTGGCTCTTGTGGTTATTCGTATTCATTTAATTTGTGTTTGTAGTGACATATAGTGTGGAGCATTCTTAGTATGACTTAGTTATAGTGGATGTAAAGATTTGGAACTATTTTAGAGACTGCCATCTAGCGTCTGCCCTTTACGTAATATTTTAAATTCATACTAGATCGTCTTTCACAGGTTTTTATGATATTCGGGACTGATGGTCTTACGTTTATTGTTGTCAATCCTTCAAAAGCTTACTGTCTTTGTAGCGCAAGGGAGAAACGTCACGCTTTTGTAAACTATAGTATGTTGTCGAAATGACAATGAGTTATTATTAAGGAGTCTAGATAACCTCAACGCAGGCACATAATATGGTTGTTTGGCTGTGATCTCCAGTAACGTGGAGTTTCTTCCCGAGTCTGGTTGTCATAGTTTGAGGGAAAATCCCAGTTTGATTGTGGAATTTGCGTCCCTACTCAGAGATAGGTACACACGGCTACACATTAAGTTAGACATCCTATATACGCATAACTACGCTACATACAAAATAGAGAATAGTAAGGATAGAGCGTAACAAAAATGTAACGCACTCTCTCACACGATTCGCAGCGTTCAACTTCTAATAGTTCAAAGTTCAAACAGTCTAGGTTGATGTGTCGCTGTGTGTAGGTACAATCTATGAGTGAGAATTTACATAATACTATCTGACCCGATAAATGTTTATGGGCTGTCAAACTCGCTAGGTTAACTCGTTAAGTTTTCAGAAAGTATTTAATTTTCTGCGCAATTTTCTTAATTATTCGTTCCGTACCTTTACGTAACCTTCTATAAAGTATAAAGAAACTTAAAAAAAAGACGAATGAAATCGGTAAAGTTGTTCTCAAGTTATGGCGTGACCAAGGCAAACAGGGATTCATTAAATTATATATAATATAAAAAAACCCAATAAGTTTTTGTTACACATCAATATGATCTAATTAATTGGGTTTTTCTGTCAAGAAATTTCAATAGCAGCCCGAAGTTAAGAAGTTGATGGTATTAGACACCCCTGTGGAAAGCACGTAAAGTCGTTGGTTCTGTGCTTGATCACTCTCCGGTCGAGTCGGATTACCGTTCCACCTGATAATGAGAGTGAGGGAACAGAAAATGCTCTTGTGTTTGCGCACACGCTTGTGCACTATAATATCTCTTGCGCAGATGGCCAGTCTCCGTTAAGATGGCCAATCTAATCAGTAGTAACTGAAATTCGGTCTGGAGGACATTATTGATGTGTTCAGTTGTGTTGTGCGCAGAGCTGAACAAGACAGCGGCGGGTCGCCCGTCCAACTGGGCGGAGTCGCGCGACGCGTCGTTCGCGGGGCGGCGCTCGCGGCGCTCGTCCATCTCCGACGACAGCCAGCTCACCGTCGAAAACTTCGGCGGCTCGCAGGACCGTCTGCACTTCTTCGGCAGGAACCCCGAGAAGGAGCTCGCTACTGTCGCCAATGTTCGGAAGATTTCTGCGCCCGCTGGTGAGTTCACAATGCCGTTGAGGAGTACATACAACATGTGGCGTTTTTCGATACTGTTGTTTACTGTATAATTGTAGTTCTAGACTGCTAGTATACTTGGCATATTTTTGTTCCTCTTAAAGTTACTTGTATTATGTGAATGTTAGGGGCGGGAGGGAGAGCGCAAACTATAGCAACTTCAGAGCAAACTAGAACTGTAACGCAGAGTATACCAGCTATAAAGAACACCCTTACCATGTGACGACTTCACGATAATATTACAATATACTCTCAATTTGGATTTAGATCAAATACCTCAACGCTGTACACTCACTTATTGATCACATTGTTTATAAACTTGACTCTAAAAAAAAGTAATAGCAATATTCTTAGACATAAAAAAAGCGTTTGACACCGTCTCTGTCCTGCTACTACTAGCCAAATTAGAAAGCCTAGGGATTCGCAACAACCAGCTGGAATTGTTCAGAAACTACCTATCGAATAGAACACAAAGGGTAAAGGTTGGTAGTGTTGTCAGTGATGATTTATCCATATTATACGGCGTACCCCAAGGTAGTGTGCTCAGTCCTACGCTTTTCCTCACATTTATTAACGACCTATGCAATTTACAGCTGCAAAATGGAAAAATTGTAACTTTCGCTGATGACACAGCTCTAATTTTTCATGGTGATACCTGGGATTCGGTCTTCAATTTGGCCCAAAATGGTTTTAACACTGTAGCTTCTTGGCTCAGAGGATATTGTCTTACGCTAAATGTAGATAAAAGCAGATACATACCCCTCTCTATCAAATGCAACCCGCAGTCTATACATGAAAATTTATCTATCATAGCCCATTAATGTTCTACTGGCCACTCTTGTTCGTGCGATCATCCATAAGAGTTCCCAACATAAAATACCTTGGTATCATTATAGATAGTAGGCTTAGTTTTAATCAACATCTGGACCTTTTATCATCTAGGATTCACAAGTTAACAGTAATCTTTAGAAATCTGCGCATTGTTGCTGACAAATCGGTCATTAGAATGGTTTATATGGCTTTATGCCAGTCTATCTTATCATACTGTATTACAGTATGGGGTTGTGCGTGTAAGACTAATTTGATTAAATTAGAAAGAGCACAAAGTACAGTTCTAAAGGTTAGTCTCTCATTGCCCTTCCTGCACCCCACTAAAAACTTATATGAGCTTTCTGATGTGTTGACAGTGAGACAGCTGTATGTTTTAAACCTTATTCTTAAACAACGCACTACAATTAAATACAATCCAGAATGTAACCTAAACAAGTGTCTCAAACATAAAGTATGTTTCTCTGAAAAACATTGAACAACAGGGTTCTCCAACAATTTCTTTGGATTTATGGGAGGATACCTATACAATAAAATCAATAAGGCATTTGAAATCTACCCCCTAACAAAACTTAAATGCAAATAAGTTCTCACAACGTGGCTAAGGTCCTGAGCTACGACGATACAGAAAAATTACTTCATGTAGGTCCCTAATTACACTTATGAATACACATAAAACCTCGCACACTCACACACACACATGCACACACGCGCACACACACGCACCACACACGCACACACACACACACACACACACACACACACACACAAAAACACACACACACACAATTTTAACTTTTAACTTTTTGATTGATAAAATAAAAATTAAAAAAAAAAACAAATCATTTACCTACTTTAAAAAATATTTTATGTAGACAGATAATGAGTGTATGCCGATACACGTAACTATCTTCAATATAATAAAAATATGTATTTTTCTAGTATCTTATGCTTACGGCACTTGCTCACAGGTCCACTCGACTACAACCCTCCCTTGCGCTCATCGCGACAAGACATCCGCGGCTCAATACAATTCTTCCACGGAGACTTTCAAAATGGCTCCGAAAACGAGAAACAGAAAGTTGAGCGACAACACTCACAGCCCGACAACGAACCTTACTTCCCCATCAGACGACAAATCAGCAACGACACGCTAACACTAAGCGAAAGATCACAAAACTTCGGGTTCAGTGCAAAAGGCGGTGGGGATGGATTCTTCCTCAATGACAAAGATTCGACTGACGGTGATGTGACCAAGACTTCCTTCGCCGATCTTAACAAAATCAGGAGTAACGGTGACCAGTCAGGTTTGTTTTTGCGCCGCGCACCTTCTGAGGGAACACCCTTGTTATTACATACAAAACTTTGTACAAATAATAACAAAAGTGTTCTCTTATGCCTTAGCCTGTGATAAGCTTTCTTGTATTCGGCGGCACATCCAAATTTCGGCCATTATATGTAAGCTTTGAATGTTCGCATTGATAACGCTTAACTTTTATAACACACTATGATTGGCTAAACGTATGCATATGAAACTAACCTCTTTTGATACTTACCTCTTTGTATCTGCGTTTCGTCCATTATAGTCTGTGTACATAAGACCACATATTCCCATGTTCCAAATTCAAAATTGACACACACTAACATGTAGCAACAGTTCTTTGAATCGTTGCCGTCATAAGTCATTTGTGACGTCATACATTGTTGTGATTGATCTGTAGGTATACAGTCAGCGTTGAGTCAGGAGGAGCCGACGGAGAGGCGGAAAAGCACAACGTTCGTGACGCCGCCACCGAACACGACCACGTGGCAACAACAGTTCATGCAACAAGAACATCACCCCAGTTAGTATATGCAACTGCGACAAATCTCTCTGTACAGAATGAAGTTTTTATAATGCAAGATTGTTGCATCTATATATAAACTTCAAATTAGAGATCAGAGCAATAATTAAGACAAATTGCAAAGCTCTAATATCGGCTGACAGACATACCTACAGAATATTACAAACTTCCTAATATTCAGGGGACCAGAGTACTAATCATTATTCATTTGAAGCATTCATTTTTTGTGGTTATGGGATCCGAACTCAAGATTATCACTAATCTTCATAAGGGAAACTGGTATCAAATTGGGCATAATCGTTTTCAGAAGCCAACAACAAAATCAACCTATAGTGGTGGAATCATCATCAGTAAATGTCTACATTGACCAAAGAGAAGTTTGCACTCAGCACAATGCAAATACATTTTGCTGAGTGCATACTTAAGGATTTTCTAGTTACAAATTCTTGGTACAGTTTGCGGTACGCTAACCTTTCTATTATGAACCGAAACAGCTGCAGAAATATATCTGTAGTAAACTACTGCCTAATACTTTGAGCTTATACAGGCGTTACACTACTTTATTAATGAGTATATTTATTATAATTCCAGATGGCGAAGACCTAACAGACGAATCGACGACATCGCCAAGCGGCGGACAGATGGCCGCGCAATTAAACAACATACGACTGAAACTTGAAGAGAAACGGCGACGCATCGAACAGGAGAAGCGACGCATGGAGATGGCCGTCAACCGACAGCGGCAGCAGCTCGGACAGCAGGCCTTCCTACAGGCTGTCACCCGGGTGAGTTCTTAATGCACGTGGATGTTCGGGGCATGTTGGGTTCTCGTTGATTTAACAAGGATTTAGACTCGTGGTTAGAAGATATGTCTAGCATTGTGAGCGGGGCCATGGTAGAAATCTTCAGGTTAAAATATGTTTATAACTTTTAAGACCAGATCTGGTGGGTTCTCTTAATCAAATTCGGCAAGAGATCTTTAAGAGTTCCCTACTCTTAAAGATCTCTTGTCAAATTTGATTAAGATATTATTAATGCCTATTAGAATTTCAAACAAATTCTGGCTATACAATTATTTTTTAAATATTTATATAAAAGACAATTGAAAATGAATTATATTTACCTAAAATAGTCATTAGGCAGAAAAACATTTTTTAGGAATGATTAAACTATGAAATTTAGTTATGCTATGCATGCATAAATATTTTTTTTGTACTTATGCAATCTGCTGCGTTACTAAATTGACGAGAACCCAATGGGAAATTGTGACTTAGATCGTGTTGTAAATCACTGTGATGCGTCACTCATGGGATACTTGTGATACTTATAAATAAAGAGAGGTAATACATATGATGTACATGTACAAATGTTGGCCATATTTGATCAACACAATGTCAACTCTATGTATAAGACACAGAGTTGGTTTTGCTTTGGCCATATATCGCAAATGTTTGGACAAATACATCATGTGAAGTACTACTGGGATACAATGGGGCAATGTTTGTGGTGTCTATGCCAGTGACGTCATAGTAGAGTTTGAGAGTGCGATTGGATAGATTTTTGGTAGTTTAGAAGATTTTAACTGACTTAAATTGAGTTATAATCAGAGTAGTATTTATGAATTGATTAATTAGTTCGAAATTAAAATCTATAAAATTTATAATAATGTGCACTAATTTAAATGTCTTATGTTATTATAACTAGATGACTAAGGTAATATTGTCACTGGTACTTTAATGTTTGTTTATAACAGACTACACACACTTTGCGTTCGCATTTTATAAATAAAATAATAATTATTCAAATTACAAATAAATATGCTACGGTATTTTTAAAGGTATAATTGTTTTTGCTTTTGTGAAATTTCGCGCCACAAAAAAAAATTATAACTTTTTCAATGAAGATAGTATATAAAATGCGTTCGTAAACAGCACAAAGTTACTAATGTTATGTTCCTCTTGTGTCAGTTTGTTTTCTAATACTTCCGGACGGATATATAAAATTTAATTTTTCTTTCTATTTCATTAGGATGCATATTTGCAATACCAGTTGGCCTCTTTGGTGAGTGGCCGGTTTCGGAGAGCCCTTTCCGTTTAGTTTAGACTTTTTTGATAATTACTATTTTTTTATTATCACTTCGTTACCATTCGTTCTTTTATCGTTTTGTGATAAAGTTTTTAGTTTCGTACACGCTTACACGGCTTATTCGATACATAACATTGAACCATTTAAATTTAGACTCCTAAAAGTACTTAAAGTTAATATTTTCGTTGATTTCCATTCACTATACGCATTATAAATTCGTAATTTGAACGATATACGCTTAAAATTAAACGGTAGTTACTAGCTGAGCCTAGTCAACTTTCTAATAGACGCAGCTTTTTCTATAAGACCATTGTATCAAATTCATGAATATTTTGCGGCGCAATCATTATTTTCAATACTCAATGCTTAGAATAATACTGGAAATTGTAAAATTGGTTCCTTATAATAAGATCAACATCCCAAGTCCACATCACAATACGTCGACTCACATTCGATATGAGATAAGCACAAGTTTATTTGTAGGAACAATACTCATACATTAATTACACTATTTGTAAGCATGTGTCTGTTGGTTGGCGTATATTCATATACCTGTCCATTTCATCTACCATTTTGTTGTTAAGGGCCTATAACACTAAACCATGCTAGTACTCGGTCGCGCAGTACTGAATGCGACTGTCTAGGGTCGCTTACCGGGTCGGAATAAGAATGAGAAGTCATTATCTATACATCTATACAAATCTATACAAATAAATAAAATTGAAGTGTCTGTTTGTAATGTCAAAATAACAGCTTTTTATCTAATGCATATGAAAGTATATAAGGTACATATACGAAATCTATTTTTTAAATTTTTGTCTGTCTGTCTGTTTGTTCCGGCTAATCTCCGAAACGGCTGAACCGATTTTGACGGGATTTTCACTTGCAGATAGCTGATGTTATAAGGAGTAATTAAAGTACTTTGATTTTAGAAAAAGAAATTGTGTTCCGTGGAGACAAACACTTTTTAGTTAAAATCTACGCGGACGAAGTCGCAGATAACAGCTAGTTTGCTATAAACAGGGTAGGAAAAATGGTCATTGGGATTTTCTGTTAAGAGATTCTTGTAGTACTACGGTGTACCTATAATTATATATACTAGTGGAGCTGTGCCCAGTAGTCGGTAATATGCTTACCCTAATATGTGGCATCTTAAATCATAGTTAGCGAATTACATGTGTAATTCATCTTTGCCTAACCCATAGGCGATAAAAGCGTGAGAGTATGTGATACATTATGTATGGATATAGTCATCTTTTACTATTTATTAAAAAATACTGAGTCAAAAATAATATACGCGTCCTGGCTTTAATCTATGTTAAGCTTTACCTGTTGCCAGTTGTTGTGCTGAATGCTTCGTTACGTAATCCATTTTCGCATTTTATTTACACAGTTTTATAACAAATGTGTAATCTAGAGAACCTTTCGTTCAGGTTGCACTGGCCGTGGTTATAAACTGTTTGATGTCTCCATTCAAACTGGTTACATTTCTTGTCGACTCCTTATTGACGTAAGACATGCTGTATGAGATTTTTGATTATACGGCGTGGATAAAATGGTGTTCTGATAAAAAGCATCTTAGATTAAACGATTTATTGTCCAATTCAGGCCCAAAATTATTAAGTACAAACAAATCAATATATTAATATCTATCATCATAATTTTCATCTCGCTACATTTTAAATATCACAATATACACCAACCAACCTTTAGCATGCACCAGCATGTTTCGCGTAACATGCGACGCAACGTTTGTGTTACGGTGGCGGTTGCACGCGCGTGTTGCAGGGCAAAGGTGCGCGGACGCCGGCTGACGACGAACCGAAACAGGAGCAGCCACCGCAGCAGGTAATGTGTTACGGGTGTGGTTACAGCAACGATACGTGGGGTGCTACAGTAACAGAACATTGTATAAGTTGTGGCTCGTTACAGCAACGTGTTAGTTTAGTTTTTGTATTGGGGCATTTATATAGTGATTTTTTGTGTGGTATATTTATTTGCTGGTTTATATGGTATGTTAGTAAATATTTGATGCGGTCATAATCGATCATTGTGATGTGAAATTTCAATAATCGCTTTTATACATATAATAAATCTATATATTTTACAGTCCACACGCTTAATTCTATAATATCGATAATATTGAAGCCCTTGATCCCATAATAATTTTAATAATACTGTTCTTTATACACAAATGTGTAGACCAGAGTTTTAGATGGAAAACGTCATTTACTGTGGTAAATATAAGAGTATTTATTATAAAAATCACTAAAGAATATTTCTGCGATCATGAGAAACGTTCCTTTGTATTGTTGCAGTAACTACAATTTATTTAAACATTAACATAAATCGTAGAATCAATTATTTTAGACAGCAATGGTTGAGGGGTATTCCAAATTATACTAATTAAATAGCCTAATTTGTTAATTGGCATGAGTATGACGTGATAAAATGCATGCGTAATCGTACAACTAAATTATATTTTGTACACGAAATGCAAATTACAATAATATGTTTTATTCATTATGTAATGAGGTTAAAATTCTATACAAAATAGATGTCGTATAAAATACCGTGTTGTATACCGATGATAGTACTAAACTGTAATGTCATGTTTAGGAAATGGTGGTGGAACCTCCAAGTCAAAGGGACTCAGTGGACAATGCAGTTTTAGAACAATATCAACAATCTATAGCCAAGTGAGTAATCTTATAGATATATTATTTTCTCTCCTATATTTATAGATTTACTCAAATATGAAGCCTATGTAAATCGATAAATAGCTGAAGGTGAAGAAAGCTGGTCTAGTATAGGTGGTCACACCGTGAGGCACACGGTTGGACCAACCTGTAGAAGTGGCGGGGAGCCATTGGCCTTATATATACTAGATAAATATAGGAGTCACTAGTGTAAAGCTTCTGACAAAATCATAATCTATTTGTAAAGTAATAAGAATGGTATCCTAATTAATCAAAGACGGTCGTACGGAATTCTCGTTCCTGAGCCGCTTAAAAGATAACAGGACTGAACGAGCACATGCAAGCAGTATGGCAAAGATTAAATAGGAGTCTTTAAACAGTTTTGAATGTGATGAGGAAGTACATACACAGCATTAGTGCCGTAGACTGTCAGATATAAATTTAATATTAGATATAGTATATTTCAACGTATTACAAACCAATTTACAGAATGAATTCTAGTTTACAAGATATACAAAGCGACATCGCGCGGCTTGCCAGCCAACAAACACAAATTCAGCAACAGCAACAACAACAACAGCAAGCGAAACAACTTTTTCAACAACCAGCGCCGGTGCAGCAACCTTTGCAGCAACCGTTGCAACAACCGTTGCAACAACCATTGCAGCAACCGCTGCAGCAATCGCTGCAGCAACCGCTGCAGCAACCGCTGCAGCAACCGTTGCAACAACCGTTGCAACAACAGCTGCAGCAACAAATGCAACCTCCGCAACCGCCGCAGTCGCCTTATCAACAACAACAACAACACTATCAACCGAACATTCCACAATTGGTGAGTTGTTGCTAAATACTTATGGTTTATGAGCATTGGTGTTAATAGTTCGACGCTAGATAAATGTAACTAGATGAATATGTATATATCTAACAAAATTTATAGGATAACAGCCAACAGCATTGACGACAATTTTAGCAAAGAGCAAATTGACGGGAACTGGTAAAGAGTCGACGAGTAACGAAGAGTCCAGTGTGTATTTAAGATGCATTTGTCGCCGAGGCATGAGTACGAGTACGATTGCGTCTTGTACTTAATATTTCTGGCAATGAATTCCCAAACACTTGTTTGCGTATTGTATCAAGCTACTTTTGGCGCTAATTATCAATCCTCTAAGTTTGTCAGTGACAATTATGTAATGAATATGATACTTACATATAACGAAGCATCGTCACAATAATAGTGAGGCGTCCGCCATCAGCCACAAATATTGATAGTACTAGAAGCAGCGACGCACAGTGTCTTGTGATCCCAGCGAATGCAGTGAACCTTAACGAAGCGTCTTTTAATTAATTTTATCTTCCATTCCCTTTCCCTATAAAAAAACTAGCACAGAAAGAGGTACAACCAATGGCTAAAATAAAAATACAAGTATTTAAATAAGCATCGGAGAACAGTTTGGCAATAATATTGCATTTATCTAGCATCGAACTGATTCATATAGTCAAATGCTTGGTTTGAAAATAGCTGCATATTCAATAATAATAAAAGCTAATAACTATGCGCCCTACCTGTGTTTGAGGTGTGAACTTTAATATCATGTATAAATGTGTCATGAATGCACAGCTAACTAAATAACTGTGTGAAAGTAAACTTGTTTGAATTGTAATTAATGAATTAATTAAAGGAACATACGCGCTTCATTCCACCACATATAATATACACACACTCACATGCATCATATAAATAAAATGAGGGAAACATTTCACAATTATACAAGTTGGGAACAAGAAAATTATAGTTACCAATAAACAACCGGTAATTTCCCAAGTAGTTTTAAAATAACTTAGATATCTTTCTCAGCACAGTTTCTATATTTTATGAAGACTGATCAGTACTTATGCTGGGGATCTAAGATTTAATTACCACATGGTTCGAATTTGTATATTTATTAATTAATATCAACTGTGTTGAACAACAGTTCTACTGTTGGGCACGGCACACCAAGATCAATTAGGTCATTACCTATACGCTATATGGTATATTCGCAGGAGTAATATAAATAAATATTATGTTAATAAAAATTGTGAAACGTTCCCCCTCCCCCACAACGCTGACCCGCGCATAACATTGCAGCACAGCCAATTCAGCTCTCAGCACAATGTTTCCCGCCCGGGGCTGACCAGCTTCGGTTCCACCCCGCACATACCGCAGCAACACCATCAACAACAACAACAGTATTACAACTACGAACAACAGCAACAACAGCAACAGCAGCAGCAGTACCAGCAGCAGTATCAGTATAGGGACATTGAGGATTATGGTCGGCAACAGTTCTATCTCCACGACTCCGCCCCTCCGCCGAGAAGAACGTGGGCACAGCACGCTCAGCACCAGCAAATGCAGCAGGATAATGAATTGAGAGGCTGGCAGGTCGGTTGCACGCATACAGACTTATCTATTATACATTTCTTTTTCTAGGATTTTTAAACAGGCGCTGTGTCGCATCAGGATCTAATTTGGTTAGTTAATGAAAGGGATTTAAGACAGATAAGATAAGACAGGTTTTACAAACTCTTACTTAAAAATTATAACGATGGCGTATAATAATATTAATTAAACTTTAAAATTTGATATAAATATATATATCAAATTTTAAAGTATCTTCATCCCGTGTCAATATATGAGCGCGTATTATATCAGTTAATAAAGTTAGTTCGTAAAAGACTAAGATGTTCTTTACGAATAAACAACATTGTTAAATTTATAATATATTATATAATTTTGTAATGTATAAGTAAAGTTACTTAATTTAAATGTTGGTCCTGCTAAAACATGTTTTCTATTGTGTAAAAAATGTAAGCACAAGCTTCTACGAAGCTTAAAACAAACTGGTCACAATGCACGTCAGGTGTGGGTTATAAATTTGTATAAACCATTTCAATACTATCCGTACTATTACGTCTAATTATTACATTTGTACGATTCCAGCTGCACCAACAAAACCACCAACAGTACGTCCAACCAGTGCCAGAACCACAGCCTCAACGCACGTGGAAGTCGCCTTCGCCACAACCGCCTCCCGAAAGAAACTGGCAACCGCAAGGCTTCGTACTCCACGACAGAAACACTCCCAACACACAACCCTTCCAAGTGCACTATAACAACGACCGGTACCAGAACGGCAACGAGACGAGAGAACCGCAAAACCATTTAAGCTACACTGTGATAAACCCCAACCAATACGTTTCTGCATCACCGCCTTTAGCCGCCAGTCCGCAAAGACGAGCGAACACCCCTCAAAGACAAGGCTCTCTCCCCGAGGTGTCGCGGCGGCCGGAGCCGGTGAGCTTGCAGCAGCTGCACGCCGCGCAGCATGCGCCCACACACACGCCCTCCCACACGCCCACACACACACCCAGCCACGCGCCCACACACACACCCAGCCACGCGCCCACACACGCTCCGCCGCCCGACGACATGGAGCCACAAAACATCTCCTTTATCGGTAACGCCGAAGACGACGCTTTGCGACAAGGCATCAATAGACTGAATATTTCCTCTGGCACTAGAACTTATCGCATTCCTTCGCCTACGAGACCGTCTTTGAATAGGAACTCCTTCCAGCAATTGGACCAGGAGGAAGTTAGTGAACAAAATGAGAAAGGATTTTATATATCGTTCGATAACGACCAACCTAAACGGCCTAAACCTCCCTTGCGAGTGAAAAAGATGTCTCCGAGGAAGGAGCGGTCGACGGAGTACCAGAGTCCGGAGAGAAGTCCGGAAAGTACGTGGAATGAGAGACTTCCACAGCCTGTTGAAGAAGAGTTCGTGGTACACAGGAGTACGGGGCTCGAACAAACGATGAGATCTAATGACGTTTCTGAGCGCAGAGAAACGCCACCTAGAGAAAGACCCCAACGTTTCAATAACGCCGAGCCCGCGGCGTTGGTTATTGGTGAACTGAATCCTGACCCGGTAAGTCTCCTTTTAAACGTTGTAAATTATTTTTTCAGTTTGTCGCTAATTACGCAAATTCTGTTTAGTAGAAATAAATGCTCTCTGATATTAAAACCATAACAGATGCTCTACTGTTACCTATAGGTAACAGTAGAGCAACAACTCACTGGCCTTATAGGTATTAATACAGGGTTGACAATGTGTAAAAGTGGTAGTAAACGCCAATAAGATACTATAATAGAACTGGACAAATTAGGTGGTGCGTGCATCAAGGTGCAAAGCAGAGGGTCCAAAACACTTCCTTGTGAAACACATTTTAACTTATCTGGAAATCTATGTAATATTTTTTGATATGATGACCAGTTATTTTGACACATTCAACAACACAATCCAGTTGTTTGCTATGCTATGTCTCCTATTTCATAAAAGTAAAGCTTTGAAGTTAAAATCTTGTGACACACAAAATCAAAGGCCTTGGTAATGTCGAGAAGCCAATATTAAAACAGAGTAGCATTGTTTAGATTTTCTATTACAATTTTATAAGTTATGCACACAATGATGTGTCTAATCTATCTCCATATTTTATAAACCATTCTTACGTCTCGCTCTATTCACCCATCTACCCAATCGTCCCGATTCGAACATCCCGTCATTAGACGACTTATTCAACTGTTTACTAGTCATACTCTAGTCTACCTTTCTATCTATCCGCCTAATTAACTTTCAATTCGCCATCCTGTTCCCAGACCAACTCGTCCACGCGTTTACTATTTAACACACTCGGCCAGCTGTCTACCAGAAAACTCACCGACCCTTCCATTTGTCCACTTTCAACCGACCGCATATCCATCCAATAACTTTTCCAACCATTCATCCATCCATCCAGCCATGCATCCATTCATCCATTTATTTCTTCCTTTATTGACAACAAATCCTTGTTGGATTATTGTTATTGCTTATGCAGTAAGGTTTACCAATGACTAGTATTTATTTTTGTTCGCACTGCGCACCTGCAAAGAGGCACAATCCAGTAAAGAGCGATAAACTCAGGATGTTGTACTTATAACATTGCAGAACTCAGCGGAAGAGATGGAGAGGAAGAAGGAACGAATAATGTTGCTGTCGCTACAGCGGCGGCAGCGTGCAGACGAGGCTCGTGCACGCGCGGACGCGGCAGCCGCCGCCCGGCGCGCGCGGGACGAGCGCGCTAATGAACTCAAGCAGGCGCGCAAGGAGGAGCAGGCGCGCCGCCGCGAGCTCATCCTGCACCAGTACAAGCTCAAGAAGGCCATCGAGGAGGCCGAGAGGGAGGTACGTGCTACTTACACTTTACACGCTCGTGCACGAGCGCTAATAAACTCAAGCAGGCGCGCCGCCGTGAGCTCATCCTGCACCAGTACAAGCTCAAGAAGGCCATCGAGAAGTCCGAGAGGGAGGTATGTGCTACTTAGACTTTACACGCTCGTGCCCGAGCGCGCCAACGACCTCAAGTGAGCAAAAACTCTGCTAACCGTTTCTGTTCTGCGTCTACGTGTCAATGTCTGCTTCGTACTCGTTCAATCTCTAACGTTGATTGCCGATCAATTCTAGGGCAAAGTACTGGACAAATCCGAGTTCCTCGACACCCTGAGGGGCGGCAGCACGACGACGCCGGCGCCGACGCCGACCACGAACACCGCGCGCCTCCGCGGGAAGGCGGGCGGCGGCCGCGCCCGGCCGAAGACTATACACGTCGATAGTACCGTGCTGCACGCCGCCGAAGGCATGCTCGCTACCAAACAGCCGTCCTCCACTAACCTCACAGGTATGCGCTTCTGTGTTTGCAAGGCTTTCAACAATTAGGTGTGATATTATACATAAATATAGCCGCTAGCAAAGTTTATTCGTAGTTGTTATAAAATAAATTATATTGCAATTTAAGTAATTCAGAGGGTAAATATAAAATTGAAAGTTAATAAAAATACGAACACTCTAAATTAATTCATATTTTCTTTGTTCAGTCGGCCAAGAAAGTGGTCTACTAGTTTTGATAAAAGTTTCCGTGAGATCCAATTATCGCTAAAGTTGACTTATCTAGCTTGACACATGGCATGACATGAATATGATAAAGAGAGCAATGGTCGCTGTCAAAATATTATTGCAAGTGGAAATCAACCTTATTGTTTCATGACGTTCAAATGAATCTCATCCGTAGGGTGGTAGACCACATTTTTGGCCGACTGTACTAGTCGTCTTATAACGAAGTAATGTACCTTATAATAATATTAAACCCACATTGACATTTCTGTGTATATAATATCATACCTAGTTTAACTGTATTGAGTGCACGCTATGTTTTTAGATGTTCGCGCTGCATTGCAAAAGTAACGCACACTCGCAGTACGAACACTTTCACGTTTTTATTTCTTTTAAATTACACTCTTCAAGATTGTTAAAAAATACGTATGTATATTCAAAGTAAGAACAACAGCCACTTTGGTACGAATTTCGCGAGCATCGGATCACGTTCTAAAATCAAAGTTATTTTAATTTTGGAACACGGTCTGAGTCGTGTGAAAATCCACCAAAGGGCATTTCTATATTTTTATATTTTTCTTTATTTGAATACAGAAACACTAAACCGTACACTTTTATTACAGTTTTTGTTTGCTAATTTCCCTTTAACTTTGTGAAGACGCACTACGTGTCGCTTGTCCCTGTTTAAAAGTTTATTTGCCTACTGGCATGCTGCCATTTTAATTACCTACCTCAAACTAGATATGTTATGCTAACCGATTGTCTTGCGTCAAATAAATAATCTTATTGAATGTTGTGATGTAGTCTCGTAAAAATTATTTTAATTATTTCTATGTAATTTAAAATTAAAATAATGATTTTAAAAGGCATCCTTTAAATCTTTCTCTTAGGTGCATAACTTCGGAGACGAAGATAAAACTTATCAACAGTAATCATAAAATTATATTTTATGTGGAGAGAACGAAATGTCTTTTTTTTTCCCGTCGACTATTATAATAATAATAATCCAGTAATTGATTATATTGTTAGTATGGCTCTCAACGCCACAAATGTTGTCGCTATATTTAAGTATCTCATCAAATGATTGACGGTACAAATACCGTCAGTCCGAAAATGTCGTACAATACTGTTAAGAGACTACATAACAATGAGTTGTTGTATAAGCAAAGGTCAAGGTCAGCATAGCATATATAGGTTGTGTTGGCGGGCTTGACGTTGTGTTGTGCGTGTGTAGCGGGCGGCGGCGGCACCATGCGCCGCGACTACTACCGCGGCTCGCAGGACAGCCTGGCCGAGCGCGCCGGCCTCTACCGGGGTACGTAGCGCACGAACAATACTATACTCCTTCACACTACACCTTATTAAAGACTCAAGATACACATACGAAATTTGAAAAGTATGCATTAAAAAAGTTTTTACATTGCCAATGAATAAAATATATGACATTTAATTTTAAAAGAAATATGACCCGTTTTAATTTTGTATTTAATTACAATTGTTGTTGAATACGAAATTGGAATTGCTTGTCATTGATTATAAATGATCACATGTCTATCGTAAAAGGTGCAACCTTAGAAAATAAACATAATATGCACTTTTTTATTGATGAGAGTGAGACTTCGTACTATGTTGAAAAACAGTGAGAAAAGCTCTGCTCTCGAAATTGACCAATCGGATCAGAGAAGTACTGTTAATTGTGTATTATTAATTATTTATATAAAAAATTGTGTGCCTTGGGTTCTTAATTTATTTGTGTTCGGTCCACATGACAATTATTTTATACTATTGATCAGAAATGTATAATTATCTGTGTCTTATAGATATACCTAAATGAATTTCTGGTAAGCGACCTAGCAGGCAAATATCTTATTTGTATTAATAAATATAAAACCTGTATTATGTGGACTGAACTCTACAAAATATGATATATCTTCCTACCTAACATGTTACTGCAACCGGCACGACAGTGTTCACACAGAACATTGATAGTTGCAGCAACATGTTAAGCGCTTAACGCTTTCACCAAAGTTTGTTTCATTTTAAAGCATGACTTATAAAGCAAGCTTACTTTTATTTCCAGATAAAACGAAACATATAATATATAAAAACTACCGATTTTGAAATCCATTCTAATATATGAATATGGGTAATATTTCCAGAGTCTCCAGTAGAAGACCGCGGTGGTATGTCTCCTGGAAGCGCGTCGAGCGGGCCTCTTGGCCGCCGCGGCTCCTGCAAAACCTCCAGAGGTACGTGCTCCCGCTCGCACTCGCCTCGCTCGCAGCTACAGGCTGTTGCCATCTCGCTCGCTCGACAACTAACAACTTGCCGTTCGCTTTGCATTTAACCAAACTTGTTTACAAGTAGCGATGACTAGCGATTGCTGCTAGCGTCGACACTTGTCAACAATTTTGGTTGTTTTAGTGTGTGATTTATTTTGATGCTCAATTTGTCTTCTACAGCTCAGTATATTTAATTTATAGCAACTATAAATGTATGACACTATAAAAATCTCAAAATAAGTCACAAAATACTGTCAATGTGTATTGTGTTGAGGACTTGTATTGAAAATCTTCTTTATTGGATCGTTATAAGATTGTGCTAAGACTCTGTTCTCTTTTAAAGTCCTCAATACAAAGCTGTTAGCAGTTATCCTCTTAAGTTGTATCACAAACAACAGAATCCCTACTTTAAACATACATACAAACAGACAACTCTATCGAGTGATCCACAACTTGATTACTCATAGTGTACGATGATGCTTTTTCCGATTTGGTTTTAGTAGTCGCTTCGATTTCAGTATTTATATTTAATGTAATCGATTTATTTTATATGTGTATGATTTCAGCATCGCATAGATATAGTCACCACTCCAAATCTGCAAAAGATTATGCTTGATACCTTGTTTTGGCCATATAGTATTATGTAGTTTGAATCTGAGTGGTACAATTTTCATAAAAGCTTATAATTATTTTTCCAAATTTTTCGATACGCCCTAGACCTTCCGCGCATTTACTAAATTGGTTCCCGAATGTAAATAAATAAATATGTGATACAATTTTTTATATCGCGGTTTATAGCATTAATTTTGTTTGCTATTGTATTGAAGAGTTGATCGAAGCTCGCTTGTGTGACGATGCATGCTTTGAACGACACGTCGAACGCTGCATACGACGTAACAGAATGGAGTTGAGCTTGCATGAGAGTGTCGTTGTGACATGTATAGGAAACATTTCAGAGCGCGTGAATGAGGAACCTCAGTCGTCACGTGGAAGGTCTAAATATTCCACTTACGGGAGTAACTTTAAGGCGGGACGGAAGTCAAGCTCTCTTATGAATTTGTGCGGTAAGAGCAGTTTGATCAACACGAGATAAAGCTTGACTCACGTTGGTATACGGGCTACCGTCGCTTGTGGTGCGTTGGGTTACTTTCTGTTGCTCCGGGCCCGCCGCGCCGCGGTCTCTGCGCCCGCCTGTGTCTGTACATCACTACTCTCAACCATACACTAAAATAAAATCTGTTTAAATGTGCTCTCTCATATTACAGTCAAGTGAATAATCGATTATAAAACGATTAATTTGTGAGAGAAATCATTATGGTTTGCAACCCGAACTTTGGCAACAGAAACTGGTTGACACGATTTTAATTAATCTAGCAATATAATAAGCCGAACACTTCGAATACAAATTATAATTATTTTAAAAGGTCATTGCATGTCAGAATCGTTACAACGAAGATTAATTTAAATTAGTTCATTCAAGTTTACATATAAGTAGTAAAGTATTTAGAATATCTGGTACTCTTGTAATCGACAATTATTAGTATTCATGTGCGTGCGCTTTGTGACGTCATCCATGAATGTTACCTATTATATATAATTTTAAGTAGACGTGATCACACATACGTAAGCATACTAAATCCAGATGAGATTTAAACGTAGTTGCAAACGGCTTATGTTTAATGAATGTTTTGTTCACCAGATATAGTAAAATATAACAATCAAAAATAGTAAATGATCACCAAATTGCACAGCAAAATACATTTAAAGAGATCAAAATAAGTAGACGGAGTTTTGGGTGGGCTTAAGAAGGAACTTAACATAACCTAACCCTTCCGAGACGGAATGCATTGATTTGAGGCGTATATGTGCTCGTTATGATATATTTTACTATGCGTATTTTGCTGCGCAATTACTATTTTTGGTGGTCATTATATTTAATCCCGTTGCAAACACAGTTTGTGACGTCATTCGGTTATACTATACAGGTGGTTACCGACACAGCTAACAGTGGCGCAGTACCGCAGCGCCGCGTGGCTCGCGTTCTTTCGTCTTGTGCACTTTTATTTCATTTGTTATTGGGTCATCGGCGTATATAAGTACATGCATATTATATCGGATATATATTAATATATCATTTACTCTTATTGTATTTGTATCGGTACGGGCATTAGAGCATGTTTATATCAATATATTTTATATGTACTCTCTTGGTGTTGGTGTGACATCGTTTTATGTTCTATTAAACACTTTACAACCTTCTTCAACTGAAGTTAATAACTTTTAGGGTCGGTCATTTATCAATATGAATAATATCTCCCTTGGACTGTACCTAATAATGGCCCTTGTAAGCTCCTCCTTTAATACTGTTCTTGTGTCTAAAGTTTGTTGGCACTTATGATTTCTGACTGATGACTTTTCTAATATAATGTTGCTAACATTTATTACTTTCAGAGGTTAATTAAGTTTTTAAAAAAGAAAATGAATTGAATTACATTAATTAATTTAATAATAATTAATTTAATTTAATTATAATAATAAAATTAGTTTAAAACTATCATACAGATACTTGTAAAGTACAATAACATTGTAGCTAAATGAGTGAACAGCTCGCTATTATTAAAATGCAGTATTGTGGGTACATACAGGACAAAACATGTGATCCAACAGACAGTTTGTACAACCTATACATACAGGGATTATATGTTTTTGGCGCGAAGATAGTATGTTTATATAATATAAGCTAGACTGAAATTCAGTCAATGTCAAAGTAGGTACGCCATGTTATAGCGAATATTACGAAAACTGTAAGAAAGTTTTCATTATGCACTTCGGCAATTTGCTTATATATTGAATCACTATTAAGACAAAATAAAGATACCCAAGTATTAAAATTCTTATATAATAGGTATATACAGAATTTTGTTTAAATTTTGGATTTATAATATTAAAGTTTCGTGAGAATTGAAACCAATCAGGACTTTCTTCCTAAAGAGACAAATTGCTTGTATAATTTTTGATCATTTATTGGGTACCTTTAGATTTAGCTGCTTATCAATGTTTTCGGTATTCCACAACGTGCTTAGTTCATGCTCATATACAAGCAAATTACATGTAAATGTTAACGTCAAAGCTTTCATGTTTTGGTTACATATTTATGGCTTACATTTAGTTCGCGTCCACGAATATATATGAAGATTGCCGAAGCGCATATGTTAGAAATATAGAATCTACATCTTAATAGCCGTGCCGTACATACATCCATTTTCGATCATTCGAAAGTGGTTCGAGTGATTCCAAAGCGTATATGGCGTATACGCATAGTCGTCAAGTTCCAATAAGCGACTATGAAGAGACTTGAAGTTAAGTCGAAGGAGACTAAAATTTACTTTACTTAATATATTAAAATATTGGTTGTAAAAGTGTTTACATATTTAAACCACAATGTATACATACATAAACTCATAGTTATATAATTTTAAACAGATATACATACATATTTATCATGTTGTTACGCGTAAAATACAAAATGTTGACGCTTCTTATGTTGAGTTTTGCCTTTTTAGTTTCGCTTAGCGGCCGTAGACAACACCTATATACGTAGTTATATATGTACATACATTTAGTATTTTACGCTTTATATTATGTAAAAGTTACAAGGTATATATGATAGTCGAATAGATATTGATTGAATAATTTTCTATACTAATTCTAATATATGCTAGTCAATAAAATAATAACTAAATTATGGGACTAACTGGTGATATAATTATAATTAGTAGATTCTCTGATATAGATTGTAGGGCAATAATAGTTAGACATTCTCTCTATACCTACTTAGTGCCTAATATGAATAGTGTTTTATTAATTAGTAATTTGATAATTAAATAATTCATAACTTAAATAAAATTTAATTAGTTTACTACTTTACATTAGGTGAATAGATGGGTATTCAAAATGTAGGAGAAATATCTTCGTTTAAAATTAAATTTTGTAATTTTTGTTCTAGGCAACAATATAAATGTTGTCTCTGGTTAAGGTTCTAAGTTCAATTTAAGTTAATCTTCTTCAAGTAGTGTGCGGTTTTAAATGAGATCTCTTTGACAGCTGCTATAACCGTTTAGGGTGGGAACATATTATCATCTTTGAAATAGATATACATATGTATAGGTATTTTTGATACATTTATAAACACGTTTTTTTTTTTGGAGTTACGTATACTGATTTAAGGTAAGAAAGAGTTGTCTCAAAAAAAAGGAAAATTATATGCATTCGTCTAATTACTCGTAAGGGTCTTACTCTCATATTTCGAAAGTCTACTCACATATTAAGATTCCTTGTTCATTGTTCGTTGCCACATGAACGAACTTAGTTTTGCATAAAATTATGAATTAGAGTGGCAAGGAAAGTGATTAGTTAGGCTTTCGTTGTGATGAGTTTGCAAAGTACTATGTTTATGACTTGATTGACTTTATATTAGCTCGGTCAATTAGATAATTAATAACTAAATAATAATAATAATATATATACTTAATAATCCAAAGCTAGGCAAAATATTATTATTTTATGTTATTTATATTTACATGTTATTTATATGAAGCCATGAATAGTTGTTGCGAGTCTGAGTGTACTTTGTGTCCGTTGTTTAAATGTTTGTAAAAATTGCCGCAACAGAAGACATAGCGGTAAATGTCATAAAAACACAATATAAAAAGACAAAAAAATGCGACAGTTGTGACGCTCTTACAAAAAAATATATACCGGCGATTCAAAGAGTGCTTACATGTAGATTATTTTTTTTATTTTAATTGGTTTCAAAGCAGCTTGTCAAAGGGTTTGTTATTTTTATTAATATGAATAGATTACTATTTAATCGTAGTGGGTCGAGGTTAGACTATATATTATATAGATAGACTAGATGTATAATGAGGGTAGTAGGCGTTAGTTCATCGCGCCCGTGACTGCGGTGGGTGGGTAGGCGCGTGACGGGCGCGATGCGCGCTAGAGTGTATGTGTGGGTGGCGCAGACTCGGGGCTGGGCCGCGCCACGCCCCCGCGCCGCGCCATGTCGCCCGGCGTGCGCACGCTGGGCTCGCCCGCCGCGCACTCGGGGCCCGCCTCGGGGCCCGGCTCGCTGCCCGGCGCCATCGGCAAGCGCCGCCACCACCCGCCCGACGACACCTCCGACGTCTCCTCCACGCACTCCTCCATCATGGACTACTCCGGTGAGTACCGCCCACATACACACACATGTCGTAAGACAATCGACGACGGTGCTATAAAACACTATACTGTATAACATTAAATTTATTTTGATGACATGTTATTTATATCAGTGTTACCTCTTATGTTTATTTGGGAACAAAAATATATTTAAAAACTACGTTTATATATCTATAAAAATACTTTTGCGTTGCATGATTGCTATCAGAAATTCAATTTTACAATTCCGTATTAAAATTCTGAATTGTTGTTCCGTATTTCAACTATACAAATTTATTCGTATAGTTGAAATACGGCATCCCAAATATTTGAATAATTTGATATTTTTGCTAACAATCGCGCAACGCTAAATTAAACAATTTGATTTCTAAGCCGGCGTTTGGGCGCTAGTTTCCAAATACAATGCCGTTCATTTTTCTAGATAAAATTATATTGACTCAACACTCATCAATATTATTTAAACTGTAAATTATTACTTCATAATAATGGTTCTTTTTTTGATCATATATTTTTGATTGCATCATGTTAAATTACAATGTACACTTTAATTACCGTAATCACACTGAAAACCCCTAACCTAACACACCAATCAACTGAGCACCTATAAAATAATTACTAGCGAAATAAAACAAAGTTAAAATGCAATACCAAAACCCATCACAAAATAATCCGTGAACAGCACTTATTACAGTAATCCGTTTGTCCGTCTAGGGAGCTCCGACCGAAGCCGACGCAAAGGTCCTAATATATTTACTAGGTAGCTAGAGCCCCACCGACACGTACTATAGCTCGCCGACACGTGCCCACGAGTTGCGCCACAGTAATGAACCGATGTCATGCCAACAACGAACCATTTGTAATCTTAAGGCATGGTGTTGACCAGCATTTTGATCTAACGACGCATTTGACGCTTGGACTACGCTTTCTCACAAAACTGACGATTAACACAATAATCACGCATTACCTATTGTGCATTCACGTGCATTATTTACATTGTTTTGTAATACTAATTTAGTTGTAAATAAACATTCAGACAGCCGTGTGAAGTTTTCAGTCATTCTTATACATACTTAGGTTAAGAAATATATTTACATTAGTCTGTATTTTAAAAATAAGACACCATGCAGTCTGACATATTTATAGACCTCACTTGTGGCAGTTCTTCGCACTGCAAATAATATAAATTTTAAGGCAACTTGGGTTACAAATTCGGTATTTTGTCCACAGCTTTTATCACTTAGTTTAGTTAAATATGAAGTCTTAGAATTGTATTTGATTTTTCGGCGTTGATTTATTTATATTTTGCGCACTACACTTAAGACAACAATCATGGTTACCTACGTATTATGTACGTTTTCATTGATAGTGGTGTTGATTCTGTTGTGCATTTCATTGAAGTAATTTTAATTTTGCTACATCTTATTACTATGACGAAAATGTAACTTTTAGAAAATGTTGATAAATAAAAACATTCAATATGAATAATACCTATACGACGCTAATATTTGTACTAATCACTTCAACATTATTATTCCGTTATACTTAAAAATATGTCTACTTGAAGAATGATATTTAAAACTCTCAAGTCAATCTTTCTGTTTGAAACAGCATGATACAGGTTTCGATTTTATATATACCATTCAACAGCCTATCATTTCATTCTTACCTTTAAGTCGACATTAGCAATTAATGATATAATTTATATTCAATACATATTTAATTTTTGAAACAGAGTCAACACCCGTTTATATTTATTTCAATTCCACGGCATATCACTAATGATGCGTCTCACTGCAGGTCCTAGACTGTACAAGCAGCCAGCGACGAAGTCGAACCGCGGTATAATGTTAAACGCGGTGGAGTACTGCGTGTTCCCGGGCGCCGTGAACGCGGAGGCGAAGCGCCGCGTGCTGGAAGAGATCGCGCGCTCCGAGAGCAAGCACTTCCTGGTGCTGTTCAGGGACGCGGGCTGCCAGTTCCGCGCCTTGTACTCCTACTGTCCCGACACGGAACAGGTCACCAAGCTCTACGGGACCGGACCCAAACATGTCAATGATAGGATGTTTGATAAGTTCTTTAAGTGAGTATACATTGTTCCCTTATAAGTATAATAATATCCTTTGTTCCCGTTGGGTAACACCAGTTTGTGTCATACTGTTACTCAATTGTAAAAATATTTCCGAAAAGTAACACTGTCATTTATTGCAACGTTTTTTTCCCTGTAGGTAACACTGTAACATAACATAATCTTGTATTCTCGTTAAGTAGCACCTCTTTGTAATAAAATCATTGTTGAAATACGCCTTCAACAAAATGTAACGATTAACTAATATTGTGATTATCCCGATAATTCCGATATTAGTTATTTTGCACAACGAGGATGAAATAAATTTATTTATGCAAAATAAAATATTCTTTATCAAAAGCTTATTCCATCCGTACGATTCGGAATCGGTAGGTTGTGTTAGGTTCTCTTTTGTAAACCCACCCAGAAATATGAGCCCCGCGAAGCGGGGCTCCGTCCAAAACTCCCATTAGTTCTACCATAGAACTGAGGAATAGAACAATGTGTAGAATTCGCCTAACCCATAAACAATTTTATTAAAAGATGTTGATTTTGGATTAGAATGATTTTATTTAATTTTGCTCCTAAACAATAAAGTTCTGGAACTTTTTGGGATATTTCGTCCAGATATGTAACCCTGTTACATACAAAGATTATAGTGTTAATTATTGAGAAAAAAACGTTGCAATGATTTACAGTGTTACTTTTCGGGATTTTTTTTCCAATCGAGTAACAGTGTGACACAAACTGGTGTTACCCAACGGGAACAAAGGATAATATCAGCCCTTTAGATCAGGGTTGCCAACTGTACGAGGTTCCCCGTACAAATACGAGATTTGCGGTATCCCGTACGAGGTACGAGGACACTGGCAGTCTTGTACAATTATGTACGAGATTTTGATATAGTGAAAATAATAACATGATTTCACATTGTAGGAAACATTTTGTAGCATAAATGGGAGGCAATAATACTCAGACAATTATAAAATTTATCAAACCTCTACGAGGCGACCTTTGTTTTTGTATGTACGAGGTTTGAGATCCAAATTACAAGGTTTTTGCCTGCTTCTGTACGAGAAATAAAGTTCTAAGATTGACAACCCTGCTTTACAGCTAATCAATGCTAATCAGCCATGCTGCTAGGCACGGGCCTCTTCTCAAACTGAGAAGTGTATACATTACATTATTCTTGTTATTTTCTGTGTCTGACTGTCTTTAAGGCCGAAGTCTTTATGTTGTGATATCATCATAGCAAAATAAACTGTAATACGAGATAAGAAGAATACTTAAGCAACGGTGTCGACTACTAACGCGTCATAAAATCTTTACCAGCAATATTCTTAGTGTTCAATATTTAGCATTCGCTTCGATCTATTACGGAATAGTTGACGTTGACTACCTTAATAATCCGCAATCGTCATCGTAATTATATTGAAAATTTAGTAATAATGATCTTTAAAAGAATGACAGGTTCTTAATTTCCAATGCTTCTACTTAGTAAAAAATCTATAGCGATTATGACTAGTTTTAAGAATATTCGAATATTTTATGGAATACTGATGAGTTAATTTGTTTGATTGCAGATACAACTCGGGCAGTAAATGCTTCTCCCAGGTGCACACGAAGCATTTAACAGTGACCATCGACGCGTTCACGATACACAACTCGCTGTGGCAGGGCAAGAAGGTTCAACTGCCCAGCAAGAAGGACATGGCCCTCGTCATATAAACAACTCAATTTTAAACAATCATTATCTAGTCGCCGGCGGCAGTCGAGTCAAGCCTTTTACTCTTCAGTTAAACGCTACGGTAGGGCAATAGTGCCAGTGTCCAATACATTGTATTTTAAAATGTCGGTTAGTGCGTTTCTACGGAAGCCGTTTTATTGAAAATGAAAATTATGTTAATTTCGTGCTTGTGTAAGGTGTGTTCGACCGATGGGGGTACATCGCGCTCGCCTGGATCGTTCGCGAGTCATGTATCGCGTCAGCTGTGTTTGTGTTGTAATTTATTTCTTGTGTCGAGCTTGTAGCTCCGTCACATCCGTCACGTCATCGGATCGCTTCGTTTAACGTATGTATACGTTGATTAATGCTGCGTTAGGTCCAAATGTGTTACTCAGTGTATAATCGCAATGTTTGCCATATGTATTAGTGAGATCGTCGATACGTTCCAAATTGATAGAAAATTGTCTCAAAAACGTTACAGCCAAAAGTCGGTTTACGGTCGATACGTTAGATACGTTAATTTTGTTTAGTAGAACTGTCTCCTCACACATAAAGTAACAAGTTCACAAACTAATAATATCGCTTATTCGTTATAATATTTAACTCGTTAGTGATTATGTTGTATTTGACTGGAGCTAAGATTTGTTTAACTGACCCATACGTTATTTCAATTTCCATTTTTTTTACTGCTTGTATAGCTAAAAGTAAGAGAAGGCACATTTTACGTGGTAATTGTACTGCCTTATCCTGTAAATAATTGTTTTTTTGTATACAGCTATTTATTAAACGAATGTTAAAGGAGAATTGATGAATATCATTTTTCATTGTTTAATGATTGGTCATCAATAATATACTACCGATAGTATATGGTATGCAAATATATTGTATTACTTAAAACCATAACGAAATAATATTGAATTTCATATTACTCTGTTGTTTTATTTCCTTGCATATATTATTTGTCAGATAGCTTACCTGAGTTATACAGATGGGAAGATATCAATAATTCATTTAAGGTTTATCCGATGATCACAAACTTCGATCAACAATACAACTAGATATCGGGGTCACGTACAAAATCAAAGCTAAATGCTGTCCGCGTGACAATACGTATACACAGCTACATTTGTTTAATAACAAACGGAGAGAAAAGTTTTAAAACAGTTCAACTTAATTAGAACCATGGCAACTAGTTCACACATCTTCAAAATATTATCTAATACTTACGATCATTCGTCACATACAACAACATTTAGTGTGAAATCAACCTTAAGCGGTAACAAATAAAGTACTTTTTCCCGTTATTGCCTTGAGAGCTACGTTTTGTTTCGTTTATTTTTGTTATAAAAGTTTATGCGTGTGTTGGCGAGCCTTGGCCAAACATTTGTAGCGGTGGTTTAAAATCGGTAATTTTGTTCAAAATTTGTTATTATTTGTTAGTTTAAAGCTTAAAATATAACTTATTCTTCATGTACTTACCGAAAGTAAGATACTCCGGCCGTTAAATTGCTTTTTAAGGCATTATTTTTGCCACTTTTAAATACTGCGGCATTGTGAGACGTGTTTACATTGGCTGTGTTTCAAGCGAACTAAACAAAATAAGAGCTCACATCTCAAGTGCGCTGTTATTTACCGAGACGTATTTTTTGCGCCGACCCGATATCTAGTTGTATTGTTGATCGAAGATCGCAAACAAGAACAAAGTATAGAGCACGAATCACAATAGCTCGCCATCACATTGCTATCTCAATGTAACTTTCTACTACTGACGCCCTTTGCCCTATTCTGTCCATGCGACATGAGCTTAAGTGTGTATAGTGTGATTTTGTACCGTGTTCCTAGACGTAGAAATTCACAGAGAACTACCAAACTGGAAAATATCTCCGCTTATATCAGGCGCACCGTTTGTACCTACACAGTAACAATATGTCTATCTATACGCAATAGGACGGCATAATACTAAGTCCGAAATAATTACGCGTAAATCCGGATAACGTAACTTCTGCAAGTGACCTTGTTTGAACGCGGTATACGTCAACAAGTTAATGTGCTTAGGTAGAACTGTAACTGTCGATTTCTAATATAAATAACAGCAGAGTGACAAATATTAATATTAAAAATTATCGATCATTATTTCGATATTAATATTTAAATAAGGTACAGTAATACCCCAAAACTTACGTGATAGGTGGGACTGAGCGATAGCCGCGTAAGTCGGGATATAATTTTGTATATAGAGTTGTGTGGCGCTAAAACAAAAGATGAATCAACAAGATTTGAAAATAGGATTAAATATAATGACCACCAAAAATACTAATTGCACAGCTAAATATGCTTACTAAAATATTTTAAAGAGATCAAACTAAGTCGACGTATACAAGACAGTAACACATACAAGACAGGTTAATTCAGATGATTGGGCGATCAAAACTGCTATAATGGGTCCTGACATCTTGAGGATCGCATAATCCGAGCATCATGGATGTGCCATTAGCCCCGAATTCTGGTAGCCTACCAGAATCCGGGGCTAATGGCACATCCATGATGCTCGGTGGTAGGTCTGGTAGCGTTCTACTCGTGTTGGTTTTGCAATGCACACGAATTGGCGGACATAGATACTATGTAAGTATCGATATTGTACCAATATCCATGTATATATCTTGAATAGATATAAACATGCAATTTAATGGTTGTACCTGTAGATACTGTGTAGCCGACTACAACACAGTATGTAGTAATGTAATCCCTTGTTTTAATTATTCACCATTGTCGTATGTCACCATAGCTCAGCTATATAGATACCTACCTAAATAGTTTCTGATGGTTTGTCAGCCACGTGAGGTCATGAATTCAAATCCACGGCATTCTTCCTTTACGAATTATGTACATATTAATTAAATAGTTAATTATAATTCAGAAAGGGGGCAGTGAAATCGTCATGAATAAACCTGTATATAAGAATTCCATAATATTTTCGCATTGTGTGAAAATTGAAATCCTAGATGGTAGAAGGCAGTGGAACAGTATGCATGATGGAAGTGAAACCTTTTTAATGCCTATACCGATTCGTTTTTTAAATCATATGCACAGGCACTCGGTGTGATCAGGAACGTTGCTATGTTATGTAAAATATAAAAAAGTCGAATTGCGTTATAAAAATTAACTTTTATTGGTTATTTACATAACACTTATATTAATAAAATTCAAATACTGGCTAAATTATTTGCCGCTGTGACTAATTATTGTACTAAAATTACATTCGACGGTATTGCAATTAACTAAAATGTGTAATTTCCAATAATTAAAATTACGTATATTAATTATAATCAATAATTTATAATAAGAGATCAATTAAAATTGCAACGAAACATAGCTACAGTAAGTAATAACTTAATCATAAATGTTTTCAAGTCGATACAGTATATATAAGTCATATAGTCAGTCGTAAACCATATGCTTCCAAAGATGAACACATTGTGTTCATACTAATTCGAACAATACAAAAAATCGTGACCGGTTCTACTCCGCCTCTGCTGTCTGTGTTGTACCTTACCATGTTATTCGTCAGTATATATTTTAAAAAAAATTAATAAATACACGCCCTATAGCGGTAAACTAGTAAAATTCTATAGAAAAGCGCTTCCGAGTAAAAGTATTGAGTCGCGTTGAGAACTATGTGAATGACTGCTGTTTACTAGTAATCTACATAGTTGACAACGCACATACACAATACATATTGCCTTGAGGGTTTCTTCAAGTCAATATGTATTTTTCTATGTAACAGGAAGACGTGGTATAACGACGGGCAATAAGCAACCTGAATCTATCCTTATTTAGTGATGTTCCGGGAGAAAAAGATCCGTATTCGTATCTGCAGATCTACATTTTTAATTATCCGGCACATCACTATACATTATTATTATTATTATACTTATTCTATAATAAATATTTAATTGTTAGGAACCGTGAAAGGCGTGAGTGAATATCTTCTATATTTGACATACATATATGGATATTGCCCATTGTACGCCGGTCTTAGTGTTAAATATGTATGAATGATCTGTAAATATTCTTAGGTATTTATATTACATTAGGGTTGCCAACCCCAAATTTAAAAACCAGGATTTCATGTTGAAATTCTAGGACAATTCAGTTTAAAAACAGGACGCATTAAGTTGTAATAGTTCAATTAATATGTAGTGAAAATAGATGAAATAAAATTCCACTGTGAATTTATGCGGGAATAGAGGCGTGCGAATTTTAAAATGTAAAAACCCAGGACGCTGCTTATACGCTATTCAGGACGTCCCAGGACACCATAAAAACTAGGACATGTCCTGGGAAAACAGGACGGTTGGCAACTCTATATTACATACATATATACTGTTATTAAAATTCCTCTTACTTGTAACATATAATCGGTAGTTCGTTCGTTTAAATGGAAACTAATCAATCATTTTCAATCCTCTTTTGAGCTAATGGGAATGTACTGCATCGAATTGAACACTGCTAGTATAGATACGTTAGTAACACTTGTCTCTACGCTAATCAATAAATAATTTAAACGATAGTGAAATAATGAGTGACCGGCGCCGACACGTCGTTGTCGACGCTCTTCTGTAAGTTTAGCTGATGAACGATGGTGTCTGGGTTGTCTACTTCCTGCAAATAAGACAATTTTAGTAATATTAAGCCAATGCCTAAAATCTACCTTATACATAAATGTTCCCTATGATCTATCGGGAATTGCCTGCAACAGGTGCTTATTAGAGAGGCGTCCTATATTTCAAAATCTCACAACTGGGTTTCTACAGTACTCTAATCTGCATCAGCCTGATATGAGAAGTACCACATATTTCGTAATTTTGTGTTGTGGTCCTGCGGTGATTATGTACGAACATGGGACATTGTTATTCGGCGATAACAGAGCTCCATAGGCATCTGTTATCAGCAGAATTATGAATCTTTATTATTTGTATTAGGGGCGGCACGACACGTGCATGAAGACCCTAGCATAAAAAACAGTAATTCTTCTTTTTGGCTGTACCTTTTTTATTATATAGCCCACTTCACACTGACAACAACAATGCTTTATACCCCACGTGCCAACATAGAAATTAATTATCAGTAAATTATTATTTTGGCTCTATACTACACATAAAACTCACACAGACATAGGAAACTTGCCATAGTCAGGTAAAGCAAGCATGTCCCAATAATAAATAAAACCATTTAAATGATTTTACAAGTATACAGGAGAGTTCAAATATTTAGTTTTAAGGTTAAGCATTATGAATGAATGTTACCTCTTCATTAGCATATCCATTGATCTCCACAGGAATGGTTTGGCCATCTTCGGTGATTACCTGAAATCAGCATAGTCGAATTTAGATTTACAATTTAAGTTAGAATTACATACAAGTTGGGTCGAGTATGGTAAGAGACTAAGATTTAAATACCAACCACCTTTATTCCAACATTTAAAACTCCGATTACTAGGGGCGCCAACACGAAACTGATTACCATGGTATTGCAGACTGACTATCAAGTGGAATAGCGTCCTTAGGTTACGATACAAAAATAAGTGTAGTTCAATTACGTACCTGTAGAGATTTTCCGTCCGCAGAGGTAATAGCGAGACGCGTGCCATCCTGCATCGTAAAATGCAGTGGATTGCCTTGCTCATCAGTCACCTAAAGACATCAATACAAAATGTTTTAATCCAACTATACACATTTATACTCACGCACGCACACACTGCATATGCATGCTCAGGCTTACCTGAGCTGAGAGATTCATAAACATATACCTGAGAGATTCATAAACATATTGGGTTTTTCTGTTAAGAAATCTCAATACGAGCCCGGAGTTAGGGAGTTGGCGGTGTTAGACACCCCCGTGCCTCGGAAAGCACGTAATGCCGTTGGTCTTGCACCTGATCTCTCTCCGGTCGTGTCGGATTATCCGTCCCATCGGGTCATAAGAGTTAAGGAACAGAGAGTGCACTTGTGTTTGCGCACACACTTGTGCACTATAATATCTCTTGCGCAGAGGGCCAGTCTCCGTTAAGATTGGCCGCCGTGACCGAAAATCGGTCTGGAGGACATTATTATTCGTAAGCTATATTTTTAAATCTGACAGTCGGCCTCCGTCTTGCTACTCAGAAATTACTAACAGCCAAACCCAATGTAAGGGTATGTGGTTATGTACATGTGTGTAAATCTAATACGATCTCGTTGTTTCAATGTCTCTCCCAACATAACACCTGTTAGCAATGACTATGATTTTAGATTGGAGCGAAATGTTCTCCGGGAACTTAGGATACTGGATACCTATAAATAGTTATATCATGAAACCGATTAGATAATGAATAACATGAAAGTCTACTAACAGGCATATGTTCACTTCCGTCCAACACCAGTTGTTCTTGTAGATGTTCCAGTTGATCTTGGTCCAGCTGTTCGGTCTCCAGCTCTAGTTGTTCCAGCTCCGGCTGCGGCACCAGCAGTGATGGCCCGGTGTACAGCTCGCATGTTGTCATCACCTTGCTCTCGTCTAGACCTGCCGCCTGGAATTTAGTATGCAGTGTTTACAGTCTAAAAGTATTAAAATAAAATAAGTGTACAGTATGCCTGGCAATTGGTAAGTGGCAATAGAAGCTTTGGTTGTTTGGTAATATTAAAAACTACGATTCAGTTTACTTTAATTCAGTGAGAGAAAATAGAGTACAAATAGAGTCGAGTGAGAGAAAATAGAGAGTCGTTTCGATACTATTTGACACTGAATAGTTATTATACAAATATTATTATTGAGAAATGTACAGGTACAATTAACCTGTCGTATATTAATATTTTCGTAATTCCTTATGATAATTATGTCCTTTACCAAAACCAAATCCGTTCGTAGCCAATAAACAATCAGTTTTAAGCGTTAAAGTTAGTAAAATAAGGTTTAAAGTGGCGCGCACTTGGTGGCTCGTATTCGAGCCGGTAACAAATACACGGTACAAATGTATCGGCTCGTATGCGACCCTCTGTCAAAAGGCAGGTAAAAAGTTGTTTCAAGTCTTGATTGTTCATTGTTGAATTTTTGTAAAGTCAACCACAGACCACCTCTATCTTCCTCTTGTATAAGAATCTGTCCCACTGTAATCTGGAACTACTTCAGTCCATGCAAATAGTGTAGCGGTAACAACTCACCTGTTCCGGCGACAGTATATGGAAGGCAGGCGAGTCGGGCTCGTCCACATCGTATGTGACGTAGATGACGCGCTCCTCTAACGTTTCCTCCTGCGACTCTTCTTCTATCAGCTTGACGTCGACGGGCGACGTCTTCGGGATCAGCACCGGCGGTGGCGTCGGCTGCTGTTGCGGCTGAGAGGTGGCTAGCAGGCTTATCTGTTTGTGGACTTGCTGTAAGAGACAATGGAATTAGAGTTTAGTATAAGTCGGATCGTTTTAACATGAGTAAGTGAGTAACTGAGTTCTAGAATCATGATGTAAGAAAATGTTTACCTGAGAAGTAAAAATTTTAGATTCGTTTGTTGATAAAAATGTTGAGATATATTTTTTACACATGCTACATGGTACAAAAATATGTCATCCACAAAAAGATGTTCTCGAGTTCGAGTCACTTTGTGTTTGTTGTATAAATTGTATGTATGTTTGTGAATTTTGACGCGACACAGGAGTTATTCCTAGACCAAGAGTTAGCTTTTAAATAAATAACTTGTCCACTTTTATCAACACAATTACAGAAGTGATTTCATATTTTCGTAAATATGTATATGAAATATCGAATATATAAAACGTGTTTCAAACCTTTTAACGAAGCAGATATCCACGTGTTCTACTTATCGGTAGAATTATTTATTCTTAAGGAACTATACCTGGGAATCGACTGGTTATGAATATATTGAAGGTCAAAGCCAGAATTTTATTTTACCATTTCTTACAAAAACTGTTTTAAAATTTAGAAACAAATCTTAATTCTAAATAAACAATGAAAATTATTAATATTTCTGCATAAAAAGCCTTTTAAAATGCAATAAGCGCGATGTACAACACGCACTTCGACTCGAAGGAAGCACCCAAACGTTACATACGTTGCGTGTTATCAGCTGTAGAGTGCAATGACTGACTACGTCACCACAACGAGCTGCGAAGCGTGAGCACGATCGCGCATTTTGTACCACTAGTGTATTTAAAATACCTTCCAGAAATATTTAGGATACGTCTTATCCTAAATATTTTATGACAATATCCATCTTTAATGCATCACATTTATCTAAAATGTATTACGTATCTGTGTATGAAATTATTTATGATTGTGTTTTTAGAAAAACTGTGCATGTGTGTGTGTGGTGCAGTAGTGCGTACCTTCTTGTGCTTGTTGAGGTTGGAGCAGTCGGCGAAGGCGCGCGGGCAGTGCGGGCAGCGGAAGGGGCGCTCGCCCGAGTGCGTGCGCATGTGCTTGAGCAGTGGCCAGCGCTCCGCGAACGTGCGCCCGCACGTCGCGCAGCGGTGCGCGCGCAGGGCGCCCTCGCGCCGCACGTGCGCCGCCCACGCGCCGCGCGACACGAACCTGACGACACGGACCCCACGTGTAAGTCACATACACAAGAACAACCTGTTATGTAGAATCCGAAAAATCCGGAATACTTTAAAACATACGAAAAACGTTTCTAAACCGAAACCGACAATCATTACCGCCAAATACGGCTTTTAGCAACATCTGTGACAAGATTGATATGACCTTACTCGCTAGTCTTACTTACACGTCATCCGATAAACAAAAAAACGGTTGCCCTCATTTATTAAGAAAGTAAGTAGAAGCTTCCTAAAGAATTAAGGACATATAAAATAGATAATTATTATTTTAGTCAGAAGGCTTGTGTGGAGCTTGCTGATCACGCCACAGCGCGTATTGGAACGTGTGACAACATACCGTTTCCCGCAATGCGCGCAGGCGTACGGGCGGTCAGCGGCGTGGCGGCGCGCGTGCAGGCGGTGCTGGCTGGACGTGGTGAAGCGGCGCGGGCATAGCGCGCACTGGAACGGCTTCTCACCGGTGTGGATGCGCTCGTGCTCCGACAGGTTGCCTTTCTGGCTGAAGCTCTTGCCACACGTGCCGCACGAGTACGGCTTCTGACCTGAACGACATGGTGCTTCTTACATTGCAATCTCAAAGAATAATCCAACCTGACAGCTAAATTATAAGATTGGATCCATCTTCGAGATAATCTCTACCAAAATCTACTACATCTTTAAAGCCTTCTTCCTTGATTTATCAAAAAGATGGAAATAGAGACAAGTAAATAATTGTGCATTTTGCCAGAGCAAGGAGTGTGTTAATGTAAAGGAGAAAATGTTTGGGACTGAGTACACTGCCCTGGGGGACCCCTTATTTAACATCAGCCAAAATACACTGATACACTCATACAAACAAATAATATCATAGATCAAATACAGAAGTGCCTGGCCCTGTGGGATACGAAGTAAATCAGTCTCGTACAATACCAGTTACACACATAGAAAATAGAGTATTTTCGTGGTATTTTCAATAAGATGAATGGAGAAACAGTCTAAAAGGTCTTGCTTAGTTCACTAGTATTACTAGAAAAAGATAAATCTACATAAATATTTGTCAACTTACCTGTATGCCATCTCATATGCAGTGTGAGACTAGTCTTGTGCGCAAACTTATGCTTGCATATCTCACAGGAGAACTTCTTGACACCCGTGTGTAACAGTTGATGGTTGAGTAAATTCGCCTTAGTTTTGAAGGATGCGTTGCATGTCTAAAACATTGATATTTGAGATGTCATAATATTGTGTCACTTTTACGCGAATGGGCGCTGTTCTAACGTAGATACCATGAAACGCACAATTTTTCGTCGCGCAACTAGCCATATTGGTACATGTCACAAACTAGAAAAAAATTGAGCTTAAAGTCAAGGGTTTAATAAAAAGACTTTTAAAAAAATATTTTATGTATGTAAAATAGAATCACAGTAAAAAAATCACGAAAAAGAGCCAGAAAATAATTTTTCGTCTCACTGTTTGCAATATTTTGATCGTAAACTATCATATTTTATTTATTGATAATAAAGGAAACCTAATGAACTAAAGAATTACCTATTTATGTTCCTATTAAAACATGTATATTTTCTTAAATTAAATAAAATCTGCCAAACGTCTCTGAATTTGACGCTCGGTAGATCACATTAAAATCAAACGCATCGGCAATTTGAACCTTATTGGTTTACACGGTGCACTGAGTGTCGGTTGTTAGTTTGCACCCCGCTCAGTCGGCGATCAGCCCTGAGAAAGATAGGTCATGCTGCTCTAATTACGCATTCGCTACACGCATTTTACGTAAACTTGTTCATTATTGTAATACGCCTATTTGTATAAATTGAGTTCGTACTTTCAGATTTCATATAAACTTCTCATTAGTTTTATATTTCAATCAAATAGAATTTTTGTGTGACTATGGATGCATATTATTAGGACTTATTAGATATTTTTGTTGTGTTTATTTTTTTGTGATAGGTACGTGTTTCTGTGCTTGTAATATATACCTAGGTAGTTAGAAGGATACAAAAATGGGCAATAAGAGAAACAAAGTACTACGAAGAATTTGTACAAGAAAACGACGCAATAAAAACAGAAATTCATCTGTGGTCAAGTGAGTATGAAAATTGTTACATTTTTGTAGGTACACACTTTCTTATGAATGATTGTATTATAGATACACGAAATAGTACCTATCGATCATGCATATGTATCAATTATCATCACAACAGTTTTCAATATTTGAAATAGTAGGTATTTGCATGAACTCGAACCGAGCGGCTGGAGCGCTAAGATTCCGCCACGGCGAACAACAAACAGCGCTAATATGGCGCACACAAGCGATAATGAATGTTGTGTTATTGATTTGTAAAACATATAATATACAGTCATAGTACATCGGATAAAACTTTGATTAATTTATAAACTATTATGTCTCAGTATACCTAATATCTTTATTTCTAAAATTAATAATTCATAGGTACTTCACGCATTTTGCTGTCACAAAAGTAATTTTGGTATGCATTTCAATAAAGTAATTATTTTTATTACAGCGAAGCCAATTCTGCAACCTCTTACACACATTTGATTGCAGTAAATCCTAACACGATTTATTCAAGAACTAACCAAGAACCAGATTATGAGTAAGTATAATTATATAATATACTATACTACTTATTATATTATTGACTTAGGAAACACGCCTATTGTTAAATTCACTAATAATATAATGTAATATTTCTACCACTGTTTACGCGTAGTGACCTTAGAGTATACATAAACAATACAGCGAGAATACGGCATTTGGTACCTTCTGCAATTGTGCTGAATGCTTTAAATTTGGTCCCTTGTGAAAACTATAGTAATATGTTAACTAAAGGAATTTCGAAAGAAAACCGTTGAAGTATAATTGCAGATCAAATCGTCCATTTGTAGAATGTGGCGAGTTCATTTAGCGTAGACTGTGCCTATGTTCATTTATTGTAGACCGTGGCGAAGGTCCGTCATTTAAAATTTAATTCAACTTGTTTACGTTATTCTAGTGTCTTTGAAAAATATTGATGCGTAATATAAATATAGTGATTATATTACGCATCAATATTTATATAGGTACACTAACTCGTAATTTTTTTTCAGACAAAATATCGTAAGCGAGCCGTACCATATCGAAACCCAAGAAGATATACCACATGAACCAATACAAGGCCGAAGAGGCGTAAACGTGGCATACTTTATCCAGCAGCTTAAAAATATATCTAGGCATAGTTCTTTATTTAGCTGTAATTTTAAAGACATGTCTTTGATAGGAGAAACCAGAAATAATTTGATCTCTAAATATAAATTTAAATGTAATATGTGTGAGAATGAATTTGTAATCAGTACTTCGGGTGGCCTGCGCGTTCACCCGATCTGACACCCCTTGATTACTTTCTATGAGGGACAATGAAGCAGAGAATTTATAACTCTTCCATCTGAGGCAGAACTGCAGGAGAAGATTTTAAACTGCGCCAGTGCCATAAAGGAAGATCCAACAATGATAAGACGAGCAACGCAACAGATTTTGCTGCAAAATACTATGTGTTTACAACAACGTGGTAGTCATTTTGAAAACTTGCTACGTTAAAAGTTTTATTGTAGGTTGATGAAACTAAATAAACGTGCTGATTTCTACTTGATATTTTTTATTTATTACTTATACCTTTCGTACCTTTACAGAAAAATAAGTGGCACTTGCAGCCCAAGTGTATGTTTAGTAATTTATGGCAAAGGATTAGACAAGACCTAATTTTTTACCTGAGATAGATAATGCAATTTTCGAAAAAAGATGCACGTAGTGGCGGCAAGGTCTTTGTTTAGCCCTTCATAAAAACTGTTTTGTTTGGGATACAGGTGTGGTTTTATGTTTTTTTAAAGCTTATTATATACAGATTAATGTCAACTAATAAAAACTACGGGCAATGGGGACGTTTTCTTGAGTTTTTTAACAATGTTTAAAAAACATTGTACGAAACTCAGTTTTGGTCTAAAATGTTCCTTATTTTTATGCCACCGGTATTTTTTTGGATGTGAATATTATACTGTCGTTATTGTCTACACATTGCGTATTATTACTGTTTTTGTTTCAACACGATTAATCACCTGGTTCAAAGTTACAAGGTTTTCTTGGTACAAGGTCCATAACTACTAAAGAAAAAATATAAATAGGTATAAATCGAAGAATATTATTTTAACTTTTTTTATTATTTTTCCTAGCGATAAAATGATGTCTAGTTTCACTCATTTTCATATGTGTAGTTTATGAAAATTCACACTGTATAGGTACATCTGTCAGGTAACTAAATGAAATAAGTTGTTTACGGCACGCAGTTATATTTGTCTACAATTTAACCTACTAAGTATACCATCTAATGTAGAGTAGTTTTTGCTCATGGCTTCACTCAGTTATATATTTATTGAAAACAAAAAATATAGCGGTTTCTATCTATGCCTACATATATTATACCTATACGTAATGTATCTTCTTCTCCACAAGCAAGTATGACAAACAAATTGATTTTCGTTAAAACAGTTCAGGTATCGTAAAGAAGTGATGTAAATTTAGATACAATTATCTCAATTCAAGAAGTTCAGACATTTTTGCTTGCATATTTTAATTATTAGAATACGGATGTCGCCAGAATACGACCGCGCGTGACGAGAGTGCGACGGGGCGCCCCGCAGTGGGCGGAGCTAAATGCGCTTCCCCTCTGCTTCACCCCCTCAATTACCTAAGCATACGCTTATTACAGCGCCTTAAACAACTTTATAGGGATTTTATCGCATTGTTTATTTTTTATAAAACACTATTATTACATAATATTAACCGAAACGCCGAGGAAAGTGTAAAATTTAAATTAAATCTAAATAGTTTTTATAATTTAAATAGCTTAAGTAAACAGTAACTAGTAAAAGTGTTTAACATTAGTAGTTTAAAGGTTCAAAACTATGTAATAATCCTTACTAATATTATAAATTCGAAAGTAACTCTGTCTGTCTGTCTATTATTTTCACGGCTAAACCACTCAACCGATTTAGATGAAATTTGATACAGATATAGTTTAAAACCTGGAGAAGGACATAGGCTACTTTTTATTGATGTAGGTACCACGCGGGCAGAGCCGCGCGCAAAAGCTAGTACTGTATGAAAAAAAACAACGCGATAAAATCCGTATAAAGTTGTTTAATTGCAATAAATAAGATGTCGTCAGAATTTTATTGATATTAACCAAAAGTAAACATCAAAATAGTTGCAAGAGAATACAACTAAATAATAAGAATTAGAAGCTATACCAAATCTCTGAAAGCAGTATTATTGTAACAAGACAAAGCTACACTGCGTAACGTCTCGTTCTTGCGCGTATAGAATAACGATGATTTAGGGAGATGAGAAAATTAACCTTAAAGAAGAACTTTAAAGAAATGAAATCATTTGGTTTTTAGTTCTGACAAAGCTGTCAAGCCCGGCGGATGCTATTTTAAACATTATTTGTATAATATTGTCTTCTGTTTATGCGAATGTTATTCATTGAAATTAAACTACTATATACGGATTTTATTTGTAACAAATTTAGTGGTTAATTTCGCATACTCTTGCTGGAACTAATGATCCCAGCAGAGAGTGACGGTATGGGGTGCTGGAACCAATTGGTTCCAACCGTCCTTTAGCGAGAACATATTATTCTGGAGTACAGTGGCTTGCAAAAGAAGCTAAAATATGAGATTAGGTTTGTACAACCACTTACCTTGCAAGTGAAAGGTCTAACTTGAGAATGAACAAGTTGATGTCGCTGCAGCAACTGTTTATGTTTGAACGACTTGCCGCACTTGTTGCAAACGTATCGTTGTCCTGCGTGTTCCGCTTCCTTGTGGTACACCACCGATGACGGATGGTTTAGGACCTGTAATATGAATAATAGTCTGCTTTATCTGAAATTGAAAATAGACGTATTGTGTAATGTTTCAGAAGCAATCAAGGTGGCCAGCGGTTTGCTCAGTAGAATGTGGTTACAGTAGCAACTAGTAGTCTGGTGCATCCATAGACACTTGCAACCTTCCTTGAACTATTGACAAAGGTCGACTAGTACTCCTGTCGACCTTTGTTGATAGTTCAAGGAATGTTTGTGCTGCCAGCGCAAAAAACAAAGATTATCGTAACTCTGCTAACAGCACAGCGCCGTCTTAAGTCTTGGAAACTACCACAGGAATAATTCACAAGCCATTTTACGTGTTGTTTGTGTTTATTTGTTCCACACTACATATAATCGATGACTTTATTTATTTATTTTTTATTCATAACAAAAACAAAAACTTTTGGATCGGGATGTGTTTTAGACTCAATGAGCATTAAATTAGTACACCAGTGTGCATTCAAGATAATTTAAATTTAGAAGAGGGTATCGTTACGTTTCTTTTTTACTTTGCAAACTTACCTCTCTTATCATAATTGAAATAGGAATAGTAAAGTTACCTATTTTCAAAGAAATTTAATTATTTAATTTTGATGAATGGTTAACTCACTAAGTCTACTAGGAGTTCTAGTGTAAATATAGGTAAATAAAAATCTCAGTTACCTTCCCGCACAGGTCGCAAGCGAATTCCTTGGCGTTGTTGGCGCGGTGTCGGCGGTGCGACACGGCGTGCAACGACAGCGAGCGCGGGTAGGCGAAGCGCGCGCCGCACTCCGCGCACGCGTACGGACGCTCGCCTTGGTGCGCCGCCTGACACACACACACTCTCAACACCCACAACTACTACATCATTTTTTTACCATGTTGTGTCAACTGGTTGCCTTGAATGGTGGATGGGCCGGCTGGGACTGAAAATACACCCAGCAGTGCCCAATGCAGGCAAGAAATTACTGCGGGCGACAACTCACGACAGAGGGCGTCATTCCGACTCAATAGCAGACGGGCAAGAGAACGGGGATCTTCCACCCGCCAACTATTGAGTCAGAGATCCCGTTCTTGCGCTGCGTCGCCCGATTTGCCGACGGCGGCTCACATCCGCAAGGATACTTTCCTCACGAATCTGCTCCGCCGCTAATTCTGCACAACTACTACATCTAACTACGCCACCTACTCACTGTTCATTTACACTCAACACTTAACTAATTATTTATAGAGCAAGACTAAACACAAATATAATCTATTTTACAGTGGTACTGATTAGAAATAATAACTGATATTATAAATAAACTTCTAAATTTACTTTTGATTCCGGGTGTTATAGGATGATAAACACTAAACTAACATATAATAAGTACATATGCTATACCTTAATATGTAGAGACTTGCTCTGTTTATTGCTAAATGTTTTATCACAGTGGTTGCACTTCAATCTTGCTTTGCCCGCCGGCGCAGTCTCTTTGGCCCCTTCATCAGACTTCGGAGTTACTTCTACCACATCAGAGGATGTATCTAAAGAAAAGTATTTTTTTATTCTTTTTCTGGTGACAGTCAGAGCTGATAGGCTAGTGGAACGAAGAACTCGCAAGTCATATATTTTATTAAAATGCCTGTTTAATTATATTTCTTTATACATGTCGGGTTTATTAATTCCATTTATTTTTAAGTATATTTTTTTACTTTTCCGTCAGTTTAATTCATATTGTAATGTGTTAGTATGGTATCTTAGATTATGTCAGTTTCGATGAAATTATTCTACAAGTAATTCAACTTTTTAAAATTAATTAAGTTATACTACATCAAATTACAGGAAGATTACAAATTAACACTTACACCTGAATTCTGAAAAGCAGAATGACACCAAAATTCCTTAACAGAATGTTAAATGCATTTCAGTTGCTGAGATCCTTGATTACCTTGCCTTTCAGAAGCCAAGTTTGTGACACCAGTGAAACATTAATTAATATTCTCATAAGCTTTATTGTACTTACGAGAAATTTTCACAGCACCATCAATACTAGGACTAGAAGTAATCTCAATAGTGGGACTTTCAGGTTTCACCAACATATTCAGATCCTGGCTGGTGACAGGCTGCGCGCTCAGGTCTGGCAGTGACGTCATCACATTGTCTATCAGCATGTTCACTCCTACGTCAGGCGTTTCAGTTATTGACTGATGGCTATTATCTGACTGTGCTTCAATCTTCAATGTTTCTGTTACATTCTGAAATAGATACTCTAACTAATATTATAAATGCGAATGTGAGTTTGTTTGTTACACTTTCACATCTGAACTATTTGATGCACCATTATGAAATTTTGCATACATGTTGTCAGGGGAACAGAAAAGGGCATATTTTATTTTTACTGTTGTCTCTGTCGTAGCAGTGACTGGAGAGAGAACGTTCAATATAATCGAAGTAGGGACATACATGCATAAACAGAAGTACTTCAAAAAGCGTGATGTAAAATCAATTTTACTATGTATGGTAGTCATGTTAGGAATTAAAACTTACAATGATCTGATTCTTTTGCGCATTTTTCTTGCTGATTGGTATAACGATTTTACCAGTATGGGATTGCTGCTTCTGATGATTAGTGAAGTTGAGCTGCGTGTCAAAAGATTCATTGCACTGACTACACTGGTATATGACAGGACCGTGCTGCGCGACGTGCGACATGTAGCGGCCAGCGCATGAGAACTTCATGTCACAGATAGCACACTCTTTGCGAGTCAGACACATTGGGCCTGAAATTAAAAGTAATATAATTTGAAAATTTTACTACTTACATACCAAGGCATGTCGGCTCCCTGCTGCCACTATTTCAGCACAGTGCCTTTACAAACACACATTTAAGATAAATAGTACACCAAGAATCAAAATAATTATTTGTCAGTCACAATATTTTTAACTATGTACTTTGATCATAAAAATTAAATAAATGTTGTAAAATGTTAAATTGTTTACATAGTAAGACAATGGTGCCAATTCTGTTGTCACAAAATTCTCTAAACTTAACAAAAAATCACTACATTTTTTTTAGTCCTGTCACTTTTAACAATTTCAGAATACGAAATGTCATCTGAGAGGACTAAACTAAATTTTAGTGATTTTTAGTTAAGCTTAGAGAATTTTGTGACAACAGCATTGGCACCAATTTATACTTAAATCAAAATAAATAATTACCTTAAAACTACACTACTACAAGTCCTGGCACTATAAATTTTACTGACATATGGTTAGGTAATACTCCTTTCTATCAGCCAAGCCCCCTTGAGCTAGTAATTAAGGGACATTTGTATATTTATTTCCCAAAATGAAAGTAAAATTTGAAGGCAGTAAAAGTACAACATAGCTTACCTTTTGGTCTACCGCGTCCCTTACCCTTAACAAAGACCACCAGTTCACCAGAGTTTTCCATATGTCCAATAATTTCAGGCTCTTTTGGCGCAGTAACTTTAACATTTATTTCTTGGTGTGGTTTTATATCACGGTCACTTTCATCTCCATCGATCACACCTTCTTCTTTAAATATTCTTTCAAGCTCTTTACCCTTGGTTAAGAAGGAACATTAGTAACTTTAAATAATAATGTTATATTTATTTAAAATCATAGATCTTATACTGTCACCAGGTAACAATTTTTTTACATCTTTGTATATTTTAGGAAGTGGCTGAATGAGATTATTTTCTTTCGATCTTTTGCATATAAACTAAAATTATACAAGTTTATTCTGAAGTATTCAAAATTTAAATTTAGTTCTAAAATGAACAGCATAGCAAACTGCAAAAACTAGTTGAAATATCTCTATACCTGCACAGCTTCTCTGAATCTTGTTGGAGTTTTTCTTCTCCTTTTGCCAGTGGGTTCATATTCCCTCTCACTTTTTTTTGAAGCCATCAGTTCTTTTTCTTTTGCAACTGCCTCCTGAGCCAATTCTTCAGCAGTTTTGAGCTTTTTAGGAGGTCTCCCTCTCTTACGTTTTGGTTTCTCAAGTCCAGCTACTTGTAAAGCTATTGGATGTTCTACTTGGTATACGCCATTACTAGTGTTCACTGAAATTTTCACACAGGTAATATGTGACTATCATTAAGTGAATTGTTAATTAGTTTATTTATTATTTCAGAACAAACAAATTAATACTAGATCTGAGGTCTATATTAAATTTGATGAAAATATCTTTATAACACACACACAGGCCACATTATCAGCAGAGAATGACATATTTGAGCAGCAGCATGATTTGCATAGATATTGGTTACAGGCTGGAGAGTGCATATTGTGCACAAACCATACATTTATTTAAAATAAAACATTTAGACCAAATGCTGCTACTGCAGTGAAAGTACACCATGAGTAGTCTTAACATCAAATGAATGGAACTTTTGCTCGGACTCTAGGAGACCATTATTTGTCAGAAGACATGCAAACTGTTATATAATACTATTAAAATACTATCATTCAAGGTAAGTAGGGAAATAATATAATTAATAAATATTACACATCTGCCTTCCCCTTAAGGGATACAGGCGTGAGACTATGTATGTGTGTATGTAAATAATACATAATTTTGCCGGCTAGACTAGCGTTTGACGACAATCCTGTCTGATTGTCTACATGAGTTTAGTGGTTTGAAAAAACTCTACATCAATGATCATCAATGACGTTTAACCACAATAATCGAAATATAATATAATCGAAAGATGACATAATGTTGAAAGATAAATATCTTACCTTCGTATACAATTTTTTCTGTAATAACATCTTGTTCAGGGGCAGGATTTAGGATTGTTTTCTTATATTCTCTTTCTCTTAGATGCAGTTCACGGATTACTTTCTGGAGGATAATGATTATTACAGATTCGAAGACCATGTTATTTTAATTGTAATTTATTTACTTTTAACGTACCTGTCCATTGATTATCAATGTTAAAAACTCTACGGTGGCTTCCAGTTGAATGGTGCACCCTGGACAAATGGTTCGAGGTAGTTGGCCATCATCGTATACCTAGAAATATACTTGCAAGATGGTCACATAGTTCAATATAAATGTATTATGATGATTTTTCCGCGAAAGTTTCTGCTAATCTGCTCTTATCAAATTGTGGCGCGAGCTGGGCTGATAGAAAATTGTTGACATTCAACATAACGAAGACTATTACTACTACACGATTCCGTTACAATATTAATAGTAACTTGATGTATCCTGTTATGAATATTAACAATATGATTAAATAATACTATTAATGTTTGTTATTATTGATGAATAAATATATTACGGAATAAGATGTGAAAATGTTATATTGTGCAAAAAGTCAGCCATCTTATTTTCTCACCCTGAAGTCAATACAAATCACAATAATAAAATAGAAGTACCTTGATTGGTAAATACGTATTTATAACTTCACTTAAGTTTGGATTATTTTCTTCACCAGAATACAATAAAGTTCCATTGTCGTTTTCTTCTCCACATAATCTACAAACAGTAGAATTGTAAAGGTATACTTCCATCTTTGTAAGAAGAAACAGCGCCACCTATTTCCTGAATCTGTCTGTCAGATATATTTATTTCTATCATTTCTATACACTTGTTTAGTTCTCTAGCAACATTAAATCGATGCGTAAGAAATAAGCATAGCAAACAATAAAAAAAATGTAAATAAAACATTACAATTTTAAAGTATTTTGGCATTAATCAGAGATTTAAATATATTTTCATTTTAATATAATTATGTCGAATATTATTTAATGTGGGTTGTCGCGTAATAATGATATAATGGATGGCAACACTAGCTACTTCCTTCTTTTTCTTTTTAAAGCCCTTTCCGGTTTAGTTCTTGGGGCAAGAAGCCGTTGTTTCGGATTTTATTATTTTTAATCGCCTCTAATCCAACAAAATGAAAATCTATAAGGATATTATTACTGGTAATTATGTTTATTGCGTTATATTAATAAATTTTATGACAATATTTCATTTAATATGTCTATTTTTGATATCAGCGATTTTGACATTTCATCGGGCAGTGATGCTGATGTGATGATGTCCTATCTCGATTTTTGCAAAGTTCATTGCCACATCGGCACTTTGGGACATCGTGAATGCCATGAATTACAATACGATATGTTCTATTATTTTCAGGTGATGAGATGTTCTCGGACACATACAGAGTCAAACTGGTCGACGAAGTAATTTACGAAGTGACCGGTAAATTGGTGACGAGAGGACAAGGGGATATCAGAATCGAGGGTTTCAACCCCTCGGCTGAGGAGGCAGACGAGGGCACAGATGATGCAGTTGAAAGTGGTGTTGACATAGTCCTGAACCACAGGCTTGTCGAAACATACGCTTTCGGTGACAAGAAATCCTACACATTATACCTCAAAGACTACATGAAGAAGTGAGTGTAACAGTGTTTATCAGTTTTACTGTGATAAAAGTTCATGCAATAGTGCCACATTGCAAGTCATGTGCATTGTTATGCCTTTTGGTACATCTAAAGGCAAACCAATAACTGTAGTTAATAAAATATTGCTCTATTTGAGTCATATGGGTAAGTACCTACATAGCATACTTTTCAAGTGCGTGGCAAAGTTGCGAATATTAGTTCAAGCATACTGCAGTGTCAAATCAAAACAGGGTTCAAGGAACTTCAAGATGTTACTAGATTTTGTTTCAAATTCGAATTTATAAACTGCCAGCCAGCAAGTAAAGTAAACTGCTTATTGGACTATTTATTGGAGCAAATAGCTTAGTCATGGCTATTTTTACCAAGAAAGCACTTTCATTATACTGCAGTGTGAGATGAGATGACTCATCTGTGCAATTATAGTGCACATCTTTGTTGTACATGTATTGATAGACCAGTGACAAATTGACTAAAGGAGTCTACCCACCAGTACTTATATTATTCATGTAAAGGTGTTCTTTGTACACAAATTGTTTTAATTGTTTCAATATTTAATTAATCTAAGCTCTTATCAGTATTTAGGGTGTTTTGATAACTGCTTATCTACTTTATATAGGTTAAGTTCAAGAAGATTTCAAGGTTATTGTGATCCCAGATTGCACACTAGAAATGATTGACTAAATCTAACTTTCACAAAAATATTCCCTGTTAAATTTTTCAGTTTCATATTTGCATATTTTGCTTGGCAAGATGATTCTAAAGGTTCGACTATCTTCTAATGGAATGCTATTCTACATTATTGAATAAAAGTTTAATAAATCCTATATTACTTTATTAGAACATACTATTCTTATGTAAAGAAGATGAATACTATCTTTTGTTGTCTTGTGAATTTAATTCTGTTTCATTTGATAGACTAAAAGCTTAAGCTTTGTATTTTTCTTATTCTTACCATTACTCATTTATTCTTCATTTTGCCATGTACCCATAATCCATACTGCATTATGTGAAACATTAATTATTATTGTTAATGTGTCCTAATGATGACTCATGTAATTATTTATCATATTTTGTCATCTGTTAACAATGGGTTCAAACTATTAATCCTAAGCCTTAAATATGTTTTAAGCTTAAGATTAATATGTTGCATGGAAAGAAAATCTAGCCAGCCTAAAGGCAGCTAAAGTATTGATTTATGATATAACCCTGAGTAGTAGACAGGAGCATTGACCTGGATATTGAATCAAACTACCTTAATGCCTGTACAACAGTTATCTAACTCTTGCTTTTAATATTATTTCTATATTGATGATTGAATTAATATTATTTAAAATTTGCCTGCTAATTAAGATAAATGTTAACAATATAGATTTGAAAATAATTTGTTGCTTCTGAATTTGAGCTTATTATACTGTTATTAACATAATGGTTACTATTTATGCAGTGATTTGCTTGTAGCTTTAAGCCACGCTAACATAATCATATTATATCATACCCCTGAAGTAATAATCAAGTAATATGTGACATTTTAATTGGATGTTTCCTTGAATGTTATCCAGTCGTACAGCTTATATATGTTGATACTGCCTCGAAACTTGTATGGATAACAAAGATTGTCCATATTGTATTTAACTGCTTTGTCTAATACTATCCTAGCATGTAGCCTGTGTATGTAGTTTGATAGTAGAGTACATTAACAAACTAACAATATTTTGCATCGTCTAATACCATTGGTTGATCATTAATATCAATCTGTGGAGCTATTGATGCTAAAACAAGAAACTCTAGTGAAAAAACATACATTATTATAATGTTTGTCCATGAAATGGAGATGACAGATGTTTACTAATGTTTGTCTTCTTCTAACTGAATTATCTATCAAAACTATTAAGCAGGAGGTATTAAGCAAATTATAAAATTACAATAGATTAAATATTATGTGATTGTTTTCAGTCTTTGCACATAATGACTTTTGCAATCTGTGTCAACACATGATTACCTATAATATATAAGGTCTCATAGCTGAATTACAATGCATATTATATATAACCTATAAGTGATCATGTTTGTGATTTTCTTTTTTGCCCATAACTAATGAACAAGTTTCTGCAATTTCAGACTAGTCGCCAAATTGGAAGAGAAGGCGCCCGACCAAATCGACGTATTCAAGAGCAACATGAACAAAGTAATGAAGGATATTCTAGGTAGGTTTAAGGAACTCCAGTTTTTCACTGGCGAGTCCATGGATTGTGATGGCATGGTCGCCATGTGCGAGTACAGAGATATCGACGGTGTCTCCACTCCCATCATGATGTTCTTCAAACATGGTCTTGAAGAAGAAAAGTTCTAAGTGAAGCATAAGTGAAAGTTACTCATAAATATTCCACTTCTAACACTGGCGCCTAAAACTCATATCTTTTTTATTTATTTACAAAATCATGTCAATCTGCGCATCGGCTGAAACCGGCTTCTCCCATCACAAGGCTGAACAATTTTGTAATGTTAATAAATAAATGTTGCATACTATAAATAAATTAAAGAACAATTATTTGTGGTTTCATTTTATCTAAGGGACCCATAGACAAATGACTCACTTAGCAAAGTACACGTCATTATTTATGCTGTCTGCCGCCGAAAGTTCATTCGCCTAGACCTCGGTCGTCGACTCGCTATATTTTTTTTATTCTTAGCATTATTATGTTGAGATCAATAGGTAAGCGTCGAGAGACATGCTAATTAAGACCAGTAGCCTTAATTCTAAAAAATGCTTGTTTAGGAGTAATGTGTGAGTATAATAAATAAATGCATATTGCGTTTCTGATTACATTTAACCAATTCAGATTATACAGGTCATGGGCGTAGTCAAGTTAAATCAAACCAGACAGGCGGCATTTCGTGTATTTATTTCACAACTTTTACTCTCATACATAACTGGATTACCATATTCCCGAAGGAATTTGCGGGCCGGGTAGGAGACATGTAGGTATCTCAACTCCCATTTTAGCCAACTGTCTTGAATCTCACGTCATCACTCGTCAGGAGGCGAACCTATTTTAATTGTCGCCTATCGAGTCTGAGAATAGACGACTGTTATGCACTGAGAATTTCTTATACGGCAAACTCAAAAACCAGTTGGGAATTAGATCTTGAGGTAGTCAACCAATAGGGTTTTATACTTGCGATAAAAACATTTTTATCTAGTCTAGAGACTGCATAATTACTTCGTTTGTAAGTAGGTATCTAGTGACATTGGTTTGTGCTAGTTCAATGTACCTATATAACAGTACATATCGTGTATCGTGTAAATGTTTACTGTAGATTCCAACCTATGTTGAAAGTTCAATGCAACACGTGCAAGGCAAAACCTTGACTTGTTTAAAGTTCATTTTCGCACTGAATGTTAAACGAGCTCTATTAGTACAGCAGTACATTCATAGATGGCGCGTTTACAAATTTTCTTTTGTATAATAATTGACCTACCTACAAAGCAAAAACCACGTAGAAACGGTTTGTATTTTATTATAAAATCATTATTATATTATATTATTTTAGTCAGTTTTAGCTCTGGATTCACCGCTCTGTGCCCCAATCGTGTAATTTTTGAGGTCGCGGGTTCGATTCCCGCACAAGTCAAACATTTGTGTGCATGAACATGGATGTTTGTCTTGGTCTGGGTGTTTCTATGTATAATATGTATGTATTTACAAAAAAAAAAGGTATATATGTATGTTTATCCATTGTCTAGTACCCATAGTACAAGCTCTGCTTAGTTTGGGCTAGATGGTGTTGTGTGTATGTGATGGAATATTATATTATTATTATTTATTATAGGTAATAAAAAGGTCTCTACTTGTACAGCACCTTGCGATAGGTACATAGTTGACCATCTTACGATAGTCAACGTGTCATAACTGTGTTCCCATTGAGGGATCACGTTTACATTTGGGGTTAGTAAAAATTCTTAAGTAATGCAGTGGAGCCCAGTTTAGGTATGTGTACCTACTAAATAGTGTACTTATAAGTTTACGGTCGTAACTTAGAGACTGTACATACGTAAACTAGAGACTGTACATATAGAATATTTCTAAATACAGTCTCTAATTTGTAAAATTAGCAACTCATAAGTTGCACTCGACCATAAACTTAACTCATAAGTGCCCTACACATACCGAAACTGGGCTCCACTGCATTACTTGAGAAATTTTCTTGTATGTATTTTTACTTGTTCAGTCCTTTCTGCTAATCTCTTGTTGGTACTCCTGTGGCTCGAAAATGCAAAGTACTATCAGAGATACATTTTTTGATGACAATGCCGACATAAGCTTTCAATATCTAACTAGGAATATGTAAGTTTCCTTATTGTTATGTAACTTAGTTAATCTGTCAAGTCTTAATATACATGATTAATTAAAATTCTATTGCCTGGCCACCGTTGTGCCGCTGCGACTTATTAAGATAAGATGTTAAGTTTGATTTAAGCAAATTTCTTACATGATTTATGCGTTTAAGGTACCTACTTGTTTTCTGTCAGGTCTCATTAAATAAATCGGTTTAATGAAGTCCACTGCTTGTCATAGCCGCGGGGCAGTCCAGCTTCAGGATAGTGATGCACTTAATTGCATCCGAAGGATATTTGAATGAAGTTGTGCACGTTACCTACTTGTATATAGTCATGGATACAACACAAGTACTTATGTGCAGCGTTGGCAATACATTCCGGTTTTAAGTTTATTTCTCAAAAATAACATTACATATAACATTCGACTATAAATTCGTATACCAATTTGCACATTGCTATAGGTCCCGTCACGTAAATAGAACGCTGAGCGACAGTGGAGGGGATGTGTCTGCGCATGCTCAACTGAGGAACCAATAGCGTGCGCGCATAGACATTACTGCCGGACAGTGGTGCCAACTCTTGTAAAGTCGAGTCGCTAGATTCAATATCAAAAGTCGCCAGAAAGTCACTAAAACTGATTCTGGTTTGATTTTTTGACTTTCAGGTAGTGGATTACTAAAAAAAAGGTCATCCCACCTACCTGTGGAGTGTCCACAGTAGGCGGGTTGACCTTTTTTTTTTAGTCGTTCTGTACCGAAAACCTGTAGATTTTTTTATAATTATTCCATATATATCTCTTCGCATTGTATAATTCTGTGTCCAATTAACAAAAAATGTATTTATTACATGCCCTAAAATTGTTTTCATTTGTATTCCAAAAGTCGCCAGATAAGTCCCTAAAAAATTTTTAGCGACAAATTTAATTTTTTGTTGCTAAGACATACACGAAAGTCGTCATTTCTAGCGACAAAGTCGCTAAATTGGCAACAGTGCTGCCGGATCGTCCCCCCGTCCCGCGCCTTCATACCGCCAATTTCATCGATAAATCGCTCAGTGCGCAGGTAAACGGCCAGCGTTCTTTTTACGTGACGGTCACTATATCTTTGGTTGTATAGCGGATCATAAGCCGAGATGACAGAGTTGTTCATATACCTCCTTAGACCCCAATCCTCATAATTGTTGTTGTTGTATGATTGACAACATTGATTATTTATGCATTAATTACGAGCCTCATACTCGTAGATATCGTTTCAGTTAGCATATAGGCTTGTTTTGTTCTTCCTTTAACAACTCATCCTCCATATTGCCGATATAAAATCTCTAAATAAGTACTAAATAAAACACTCATCCCGAACCTGGAACAACTATTTGTAGATCATAAAGATTTGTCTCAAGTGGGGGTTGAACCTATTACATTACTCGTAGTTATTTACTGACATAGATGTGCTGTAGAACTTTATTAAATACTGTCTCAATACTTACCATCGTAATTATAAATTGGGCAGAGCTATAGGCCTTGATGGTGTAGTGATTAGTGTAACCGACTGCCACGCCTGAGGTCGCGGATTCGATTCCCGCACAAGTCAAACATTTGTGTGCATGAACATGGATGTTTGACTTGGTCTGGGTACTTGTATGTATAATATGTATGTATTTACAAAAAGGAAAGTATACATATATGTATGTTTATCCATTGTCTAGTACGTACTCATAGTACAAGCTCTGCTTAGTTTGGGCTAGATGGTGTTGTATGTGTAGAATATTATTATTATTATATCTAAACCATATGACTATCGGTTAAGCAGGTTACGACATCAGTGTAGTTCCACAAGGATGTCTGTTTAACTCTGACCGCTACATAAAAAAAAGCAAAAGTGTGCTCTCGGCATCAAGCTACGATTTCATCCTTTAACCTTTTAACCGCTTACGTCGGATTAATCCGACAAATATTTTCGTGTCCATTTCGCCAGCGTCGTATATTTCCGACCAGATACCACAGCTCGTTTAATCTGCTTTTTTATTTAATTACGGTGTTTTCTATCAAAAAAATGTTTATATTGTGTAAATGGATAATTAAGTAATCATTTACAATTTAATACACTTTAGTGTCATCATTAGAAGTCCTAAAATAAGTATTTATTTTTGTAAGTATTTATTTTCGATTCACTGTGCCGGGCGCTGGGGGCACGACAACTGTAATGAAGTGGGGCAGTTAAAAGGTTAATTTGTCATGTAGTCGTGATAGTGGCGTGCTGGAAACATTTTGCTTTGTCATGTATACTGTGGTGGTCAAAAGGGAATCAATGCACCTTCTGAGTATCTCAGTGGCGCAATGCGAGTGTATGCGATTGCCATGTATAAGCTCTCGAGATCGATTGTCACGTATAAGCTCTCGAGATCGATTGTCATGTATAAGCTGTCGAGATCGATTGTCATGTATAAGCTCTCGAGAGCGATTGCCATGTATAAGCTCTCGAGATCGATTGTCATGTATAAGCTCTCGAGAGCGATTGCCATGTATAAGCTCTCGAGATCGATTGTCATGTATAAGCTCTCGAGAGCGATTGCCATGTATAAGCTGTCGAGATCGATTGTCATGTATAAGCTCTCGAGAGCGATTGCCATGTATAAGCTCTCGAGATCGATTGTCATGTATAAACTGTCGAGATCGATTGTCATGTATAAGCTCTCGAGAGCGATTGCCATGTATAAGCTCTCGAGATCGATTGTCATGTATAAGCTCTCGAGATCGATTGCCATGTATAAGCTCTCGAGAGCGATTGCCATGTATAAGCTCTCGAGAGCGATTGCCATGTATAAGCTCTCGAGAGCGATTCATTGGTTATGTGCTTTTCTATCAAGGAATTCTCAGTAACAGCACGAAATCTGGAACTGCCTGCTTAACGGCAATAGGAGCGTCCCCTATTAATTTAATTGGGACCTAAAACCTAAACTGGCGAAACCTGGATGGAACATTCGAGGTTATACAAACATAATATACGCTATTAGAAAAGTAGCTAGCTGAACACATTCTTGACTCCGCGCTGCTACTATTTTCTAAAAGACAAACTCAATACTTTTCTTGATCCGGGAATCGAACCCAGGAGATCACGATCGGCCGCAAACATTGTATAAAAATTATATAATGGGTCAACAAAGCAACTCTGTTTTGAGGTTCATTGCCAACAAAGCAACTCTGCTTTGAGGCTCATTGCCAACAAAGCAACTCTGCTTTGTGGCTCATTGCCAACAAAGCAACTCTGCTTAGAGGCTCATAGCCATTCGATTTGGAATATTTTAAAATCTGTCATTAATATAGGAATGGAATGGTAGGAATTAGGAATGACGCATAAAATAAATAAAACTCATATAATTTTTGAGGTATGTTATATTTATCGAGTTTGTATGTAGGTAATAACTACAATAAAGTACAGAAATGACCGATGACTTCTATTACAATGTCGTGAGTACTCTAATCACAATTTTCTCATATGTATCATCATTTTTCTTGTATACTTTTTTAGGCATTCACTAGGCACTAACACATGCCTTAATTGCTTAGTCTTTAATTTCTCCATATTTACATAAACTTAATAAACACCAAAGTAATCAGGTATGATGTGTAGGTTATTATAAAACTGGAGTAAAAAACGTCCATAATCCAAGAAGACAAATAATGGCACCAAGGAAGGTATCTAGCGATTAATACTTGTTTATTTATTACAAAAGCTGCTCTTCATATCACAAACTATATAGCCTTGTAAAGATGCGACGCAGTCCTTTGACGCAAGTCTGATCAAATTCAATAAACGCTAACTCTTTAGTATCTACGCATATTAAAGTTGGTAAGTCTGTACTAGGCATAATAGTATGTCGCCTTTGCATACTCGGCACTTTTATAATATTATCATACTTTACTTATGAGGTACATTTTTCTACAAAGTAAAAATTATTATCAAATACCTATTTTTAAAATACCATTGTGCCTTATTGGAGTATGGCAAGAACAATTTTAAGTAAAACAATAAAGTAAGATAATTACAATGAGAAGAAATTAAGAAATACAGATAGGTAACTGTGATAGTTCAGTAGTAACATCGACGAAGCGTTCGTCTGAGGCACATTATTGCTAACTGTATGATCTATTTAAAAAAGTAATCATGTAACTCCAAACAAAGAAAATGGTACGTAAATCGTGTTGCTGTAGAACAAAGCCTCCTAATATGAGACTGGATATTAAAAATAAAGTATTTATCTATTACAAACTTCGTAATTTAAAATTGAATGTTTCTGTTTTTAAAATCATGTATTCTAACCTGTGTTTAGGTAGACGATAAAGTTCTTGTATGTAAGTGTGATACTCCTCCGCCTACTTGGTTTTGCGAGGATAGAAAGGCTCGATCTTAAGTTAACTATTCGTATTTATATTATGTTGCTAAACTTGTATATGTACTACGTAGCTTAGACTTGCGGATGTACCTTCCGTGTGCAACTTGCGTCAAGTAAAAGCACTTTTGTCTCAAATTCTAAAGACAAATGCGCACGTGCGTCGCTCATTTGAAAATTGTGATAAGTGGTTTAAATTTAGAATAACATTATTCCTTTGGGTTTCTGTGGTTAGGAACATGAGTTTATCAGTTCAGCTCCGCGGTAAAACTGATATTCAGCCGTATCTAGTTAGAATAAAACCTCCTCCTTTTTTGAAGTCAGTTAAAAAGCGGATCTCAAAACGCTAGGTTGTAATGTGGAGCCTTGAATCCTTTGAAAATAATATTAGTCGAATTTGTACTTAACCTATCGATGTAGACAATTTAATTTAAACGGGAACGCGATAATCGAGCTTCGCTATATGTAGTTAATTGCAATTATACCTACTAATTAATACCCAGCTCTAAGTTAACCCGTGAACAACATGGCGCTCTAATTGAGAACTGAAGTTATCGCTTGATTACGCACATAGTCTTTTCCAAATAGATCATACGCACATTTTAACTAAGTGAGGGACTTCAACTTAAAAAATATAAAGTAAAAACAAATACTTTTTACAATATTAAGACATTGTTTTCTCCTTTAAACATCAATCTTAATAAAATATTACAATATTAGGATTGAGCATAAATGTGTTCGAAGTTGTGTTGTTATTAGAAATAATGGGTGCGTTCGTACCTACACAGTAAAAAGTTTAGTGTAAGTAGGTACTTAATTATAGGTAGGTAGTGACAGACATAAGAAATACCATAATATAGGATATCAGTCATTATAGCAAACAATACAATATCCCGAAATAATTTTATGATAATTTTAGAAGAACAAGATCGTATTAAATTTTATAAATATCTCAATATAGTATAAATATATTTACATTCATTAATTCTAATATGTTTCATATTGGTGTCTTATTTAACGCACACTTACTTTATTCATTTATAAATAAAATATTAGACATTAAAAGATATCATATGGAATGGTTTTTTGTACAAAATCAAATACAAAATCCACCGTACTGGTAGAAACAATTACAAATCACAATGTTATGTGGCACGACGGTGGGGCTCCGCGCCCGGCCCCGAGGAGCCTGCGCCGGCGCCCCGCGCGCCCACGCTGCCTCCGCGACTAGTCTGTACATTGTACTGTTGCCTCGCGTGAAAGTCTCACTTTCATTCGCCCCGAGCCCCGAGCGTCCCATCGAAAAATAGATCCATCACTACTTAAATTTATAATTTACAAATAAGGTACTCTTTTAAAACGAATACAATACAGGATAGTCCTCACTGGTCGTACGTACACCGGACCCGAAATACTAATGTCACTAACCGCTCTAGAGCACTAAGTCCGTCACCACTGACTCCGTCCATAGAAAACTTAATGGAATGAAGATTTATTGCTAGAATTACAAGATCACAAATGATTGAGATAGTTCACGGCGCTCACTCAACAGTTGAACGTGTTGGAGTGGGTGCAGGAGCGCGGGTAGTCGTCCACTGTCCGCCCGTAGCCGTTCTCCGGGATGATGGAGTACTCGGGTTCGCTGTAGTCCGTGTGCTCGCGCTCATATTCCCTGTCGTTGCGCGGGAACCCGATGATGGTCTCGGAGTTGCGCATGTAGCCGTTCTCCTGTTTCCTGGAGTAGCGTGTGTCGAGGTTGCGCTGGAAGTTTTCCGGGTGGCACACGACACCGTTGCGGTTGTTCTTTTTATCCGGCAGGGATCGCAGGGAGCCATTGTTGAGGTGATGAGCTGGTGCGCCGTTGTTGAGCGTGAGCGGTTGGTGCGGCCGCGCCTCGCCGCCGATGTACGTGAAGCCGTTAGCGGGCAGCGTGCCGCCGCCGCCGCCCCCCGAGCGCTGCGGCCGGCGCGCGGAGCCCTGGCCGCCTGACATGAAGAAAACGCTCGGCGAGGCGTAAAGCTCTAGCTACAGTTCCGTCACTGGAATTGGCCTGAGGCCGGGGGTGTGCGGGGGCGGAGCAGGGTACTGCGACGGGTGGATGCCGCGCACTATGCAGTCCTCCTCCGTCGAGATAGGTTTGTGGTACTCGAGGTTCTTCCTTCCCTTGTTCCATTTGTAGTCCTTCAGCTTTTCCTGCATGCTTTTACGGTATCTGTACAATATTAATACTAATGTTGCAATCGTGGCGACGCACGCCACTACCACGACGCAGATGATGGTTTGTTGTCGCGTGTCGTGGAGGACACAGCCCAGGTCATCAGCGTTCAAGTTTCTCAAGGGTTTGTCTTTCAGATGTTCGGGACTGGCACAATGTATCTGTGTGAAGTTGCTCTTGTCGTTAAGTAATTCCTGTAGCCACAACAGTTGGCAGTCACAGAATATTGGGTTGTCCGTCAAATCTAGTTGTTTTAGTTCTTTGCCGATAAATACGGTTTCGCTTAGCGTCACGATGGCGTTGTCTCGCAGAGAAACGTGCTTCAGTTTCGGTAGGCCCAATAATGTACTTTCTTCTAAGATTGACAACTTCTTATTGTTAGCCAGGACAATTGTTTCCAAGTTGATGTTGTCTTCAAAAGCTCCCTTCTCAACCCTCTCTAGTTGAGTAGCGCCAGTAATGTCCAAAAACTTGAGGTTTTTCAATCCTCTGAAGGAGTGGCTTTCGAGTGTCAGGAAATCATTCTGACCAATATATAGATCCTCTAATCTAGTCAGGCTTGACAGCTGTTGGGTGGGCACTGTGAACAATCTATTCCCAAAAAGATTGAGACTTCTTAGTCCTGGAAGCCCTCTGAACGCAAATTCACTTATATTTGAGAGACCAGCTCCATTTAAATCTAATACGGTCAGTCTATTGAGACCCGCAAATGCATCATCTGGCAAAAATGAAAACGCATTCAAGCCTACGTGCAGTTCGGCGAGGCTACCTAAGAGGCTAAACGATGTTGTTGGCACAGAACTCAGTTGATTATCATCTAAATATAAGATTCTTAATGCAGACAAGCCAGCGAACGCCCTGGGCTCGATCCTTGATATTCTATTTTGCCCCAAGTTCAGTTCTTCTAATCTCGGCAGAGTTGTGAAAACTCCGTTTGTTAGTTCCTCCAAAAAGTTACGTTTCAAATTCAACACAGTCAATGAGTTGAGACCTTGAAAAGTTGTGTTCGTTACTGAGGATATTTTGTTATGGTTTAAATGTAGCTCCTGTAGCTTGCGTTGGTACGCAAAGCTTTTCGTGGGAATGTTAACTAGGTGGTTTTGCGAAAGGTCCAGGTGTTGCAGCTCCGCGTAGAACTGCATAGAACTGTCGATCGTCTTAATTTTATTGTTACGAATTATTAGCCGTTGTATGGATGGGTTCAAGGCGATAGGAAGGACGTCGAGACGGCTCTCTTCACAGACCACCACGAGGGTTTCATCGTTGCAATTGCAGCCTGTAGGGCAGTTCGCCAGCGCAGATGCTCCGCTGCGCCACGCGAGCAGCTCCAACGCTATCAACACGACCTGGAAAACACAGAATAAACACGTAAATTTACGATTTGAATACAGTTTACGCAACAAAGTTGGGGTTCTAATCGATTCAGTCTCAATTCTCGAAACTGTACGAGAAACCAATATCGCCAGCATTCCAGCCATACCGATTCATCGATAGACACTAAACAGAAACTGAATATGCATTCGGTCTTAAAGCTAGGTTCGAATGAATATACATATTTCGTTAAAAGCATACCCGCATCTCGAGTACGGTAAGCCAGCACATAGTTAGCGGGACATATGTATGTATGTATACGGTCTAAACATACGTTCGCTATCTCAATTTCGCCGGCAACATTTCGTTAAGCATGAACTGGACCGCAAACGTTAGGTTGGCCGTTTGTCCACTGGAAACGTGTAAGTGAATCCGAATGATTTCAATTACTAAAGTAGGTACGCTCCTTTGAAAATAAACGGGATGTTTTTAATACGCAGGAGTAGGTAGGTAGATTGATGGTCTTTCAGTAAAATGGTATCAATGTAAGGCGAGCGAGCTCTGCGAAAGGACGCAGAAGGCAAAATAAAATGATATTGGAATGGGAATTTTGCGCAGTTTTAATTTATTAAAATGCGATCCTCGGAGGCGCTCAGGGCCAGCTTCTTTGCTTCAAAGACTAGCACTTTTATTACGTTTCCTCTTTCCAACAATTAGCAGCGAGATCCCAGTCTAGTCGAGATTCGACTTTACAATTACAAAGTCGAGTTTAATTTTGTTACAGCGAGATTGCTGATAGATGCAATGCCGACAATCTTCTTACTTTAAAGACAAAGCTATCAGTAGTTTGTCGGGTAAGTGGGTTTATTAGCATTCTATGGAGGAGCGGCGCAGGATGAAAACTCAATTGGACATCCGAGATAGCATCGGGCAAGTTTCGAGTGTTTGCGTGGCTCTCTTGAGGATCGGTTATTGCAATAAGACAGTGGGAGCGGACTTTATTTCTAAGATTAACTATTCAACTTTTTCCTGCGGAGGTTTACACAGCTTTTTTACGAGAAATAACAAACAATTCTGGTGAATACGGCCAACGGAAATGGCTATTGTGTTGCAGTAAGTTTTTTGTTGTGCGAGGGCCATATGTAGTCCGTTTTATGCATACACAGCGGATTTGGCCGTGTCCGGCACATCCGTAGTTTTGCATTCCATTTGCGCATTTCGCGCGTTTCCCTATTTATAGGGCTGATGGTTGTTCCGATACAAATCAGGCATCAAAATTCGATATGCGGGGTGATTCACAAACAGCGGTGGTGTTTTGCTCGTTTCGTCCCGTGTGCGAGTGAAATTTCCGCTAAAATCCAATAAACTCGGCCTCGAACGCGTTGTGTTTGGACCATTTTGCTACTATTACGTCGATATTTGATTTTTTGAAAGCCAGGTTAATATGATATCATCTTTGTATGATATTGTTATGTTTAAATGCGTAAATAACGTGTATGAAAGTACGTGTGCGGTAGTGCAAATATGATGTGGTTGTTATCTCAGTTTTTCGCCAATGTATTACAAAAAATAGTAGGTAAAAGAGCAAGAAAGACGGACGTAGTTTCTGTTCTGACATTTTTAAGTCTTATTCTTTGAATTCTATTTAAGTTTCTACATACTTTGAAACACAGGTAAACAACTATACGTGGGACATACAAATCTCCGAGTAAAGACCAAATCCATAGCTATTGGCACAAGCACGTAAATTCTCCATGCAGGACTTGAACTCAAAATCTCTTAAGCATGGGTAAGATTTTTGAGTAAAATAGCATGCCGATGTCAATTATTTGGTGACAGTATAAATTTACTACCTCGGCTAGAGGAACACAACCGGCGTAAGAGTAGTGACGCTGTTACTTGCGTTTAGTCCAGAAAAAGAGAGAGGCTAATATATCTGCTCCGCCCACGCCTTTTTTGCATTTTGTAGTCTAATCTTCAATTTATTTACTTAGTATCAAAATATTACACACGCAACGCTTGATATCCTCAGCTTTGCGAGCAATCATAGGCTACGCTAACCGCATACTATTAGGCACCTCTATTACCGTTATATACGTAACGGTGAACTTAGTTTAATTGACAGTGTTCATAATTATTATTGTAAATAGAATAATGGCTATTCAAATAAACGTTAATCTATACAAATAAATAAAATTAAAGTGTCTGTTTGTAATGTCAAAATAACAGCTTTTTACCTAATGCATATGAAAGTATATAAGGTACCTATACCAAAACATGTATTTTTAAATTTTTTGTCTATATGTCTGTTTGTGCTGGCTAATCTCCGAAACGGCTGAACCGATTTTGATGGGACTTTGACTGGCAGATAGCTCATTTTCTAAGGAGTAACTTAGGCTTTGATTTTTCTCCGCTGATTCTTTACTTTTTGTGAACAATTTCACTATTGTGAACAATTTCCGATATAAATAAGGAAATGTTTATTAAATAATAATATGTAATTTTAATATATGTATATACATCCAATATAAAAAAAATCGAGGCAAAGTAGCATAGGTATTTCTATACGCGGAATACAGAAATATTAAGTATTCGTAACCTATGCGAACTGAACAAACAGTTTTTAGTTAAAATCTACGCGGACGAAGTCACGGGTAACAGTTAGTTATTATTATAAAGAGGCAAGGCATTGCACCAGTCCAATCCATTGATCAAAAACACACAAAACTCTTTATAATTTTTAACCCTACAGCAGTCATATTAACACGAAAAAGCGTCATGTAGTTACAAATTACTTCGGTCGGTGAAACACCGAAAGGGCGTAGTTGAGTAAAAACGCGTCGCGCCGCCACAGCGCAGCGCCGCGAGATAGCTATGCAAATGCTATAATTACGGCCTCCACTGATGGAAAAATTGCCGTCAAGTGTGTACCGAGCCGGAATAAAGGGCCAGTACTATTTTTAATTATAAAGCTTTGTAGAGAGCTTACGATGTTAAAACGGTCGGTTTGTAAAGGAATAGTTGGATATAAAATACTAGCTGTTACCTGCGACTTCGTCCGCGTAGATTTTAACTAAAAAGTGTTTGTCTCCGCGGAACCCTATTTTTTTTCTAAAATCATAGTAGCCTAAGTTACTCCTTATAATATCAGCTATCTGCCAGTGAAAGTCCCGTCAAAATCGGTTCAGCCGTTTCGGAGATTAACCGGAACAGACAGACGGACAAAAATTTTAAAAATAGATGTTTTCGTATAAGTACCTTATATACTTTCATATGCATTAGATAAAAAGCTGTTATTTAGACATTACAAACAGACACTTCAATGTTATTTATTTGTATGTATGTATAGAAAAGATTGGTGCTTATTTGTTTGTGAGAAATGCTGATGGTGCACAGCTCCAACGAAGCAATCATCGTTGGAGCTGTCTAGGGTTCGACGAGGAAAGTGTTCGAAATCGAATCGAATTTTAATAGGCAAATTTTTAGTTGCTGTACGTAGTTCATAATACAGGCGGAAGTCTGTTTGTACAGACATGCGTCTGTATATCCTCAAGGGCGTAAGCAGACATTTATAATACACATATTTCGCTAACGATGTTTAAGTCCCACGCAAAATATGTCACTAAGAATTGACTGACAGAAAGCCTAATCATTTTTTTGTCTTATCCAGGACATGACGATCGACCGTAAATATAGGAACAAACTTATGAGTCGGTGTTGGCAACATCATTTTAACTCTATGGTTATAGTTGGCAACCCTATTTCCGGTCTATCTTACAACAACTTAATTTACTGTCACATGTATGTCCTGATAAATATTATTAAATAAACGAAATAAGTATAACTCTGCAAATATAATTGTTTAACTTGAAACAGTCGGACGAGAACAAAAAAGAACTAAAAGGAGCTTTCTATATAAAGAATTAAAAACGAAAACATGCTTTACACATTTATTCGTATTTAGTCTACATTAGCTTCTGACCGCGGCTTTTCCTACGTGAATCCCTGTCATGTCTGAATCTAGTTTATCTGTATGTCAAGTTTCAAATATGTTCAACGGTTTACGTAACAAAAATGCAAACGTATTTACAAACATACATTATAATAGTTTAAAACGTAAGTAAGCTGCTAAAAATGAACTAACTGTACAATCTAAATGACTTATTCAACTCTAAACGCAACACCTTAACCCTGCCAAAAGCTGTAACCCACATCGTCGCAAAAGACCCATATTTGTACTTAAAACTTAACCCGCTAATGGTTGTACGTAAACATTGTAACCATAAAAGTAACAATGGGGTTAATAGGCCTACATGCCGCGGTTCTTAGTGCTATTAGATAAACAGCTTAATCCCCACATCCGTGGACGATCCGCTAATAGATCCGCAGCAATTTGAGCGCAATAACACATGCCGTTTAAAATGCAAATGCCCCAGTTAGCCGTGCCTTAGTGGTGTGGGGTTAGGTATTCAGTTTTAGTGCTTTAGTCGTTTTGTTCAGGCTTCTAGTGGCGATCGTGGCTTTCTGGTACATATGTAGGTAGGTGAAAAATACAGTACCTAGCTTTGTTACCGGTGATCCTAATGTATGTATGTGTAAATTTTTAACAGTGTTCTATAATGGAGGACTTTTTATGTTCGTCGCGTATGTTTCAATATAGGTATCTGTTTTAAAATTGCCTGCACCGTGTTCCAGAAAAATCAAATTCGTATTCGAGCAATCTTTGAGTGCAGAAATACTGCTATAGAAATACAAGTTGAATCATATATTCAATTTTTATAAGCTGAATGATATGTAATTGTATAATGTAGGTATTCTTTGGCGGTGCAGGTTTGATATTTAAATCTAGCAAGTCACATTTATGTAGAATATTCTGCTTCTGTAGTACCTAAAGTTACAATAGACAGTCAAATTTAGAAAACTAAAACAGCATCACATTAAATTTTCCACAGCCACCCGAAACCGTTAATCAAAACAACCCAAATCAAAGCGTTCATACAAAATTTCCTCCGAGATATCGGTACCAATACCGACACCAATTCGGACGCCCATCCTTATTCGAAACCATTAACACAACCGTCCCCATTGATTAGTGCGGTACCCTAAAACAACCCTTGCGTAGTCCGTTATTCAAATTAGCGCGATCCAAGGGCCTGTTGATTAAAAATGCGAGTTACGAAGACGTACCGGTTGAATGGCAAACCGCAGAATTGGGTCGCCGACGGACGTCTCTCCCTTGTGATAACATTCAAATCTAAAGCGACACTTGGTTAGTTTTTAAAAGCTTTATGTGGAAGTGAGAATTGGTTTTTTAGTGGTCCTATGATGCTTGTATCCGACGCAAGTAGTGGTTATGCGCGAATAAATCATATGTAATGCTTTGGGTTAACGTAGCATGTAACCTGCGAAAGAGCCTAAAGTTGCGTATGCCTCTTGCGTCGTGTGCAAAAGTCTTTAGTATAACTTTTATACATATATCAATATGCTTCAAAACCCGTTGAAACATCATTAAAACAACGCAGACGAATAAATGAATGAAAGGAAGAATATTTTGACTATAATAGTAACACCTACAACAAAATCTTTAGATCAGATTATTAAAGTAATACTTATCCCTGAAAAGTAAAACAACGTTATTCTAACAATCAAGACACCGCCTATCGAAATAGCTAGCAGAGGCATCAACGCTTCGCCTCTTTTTTTAAATTACGTAATACGAAGAGCGCCTATTGTCGTCATATTTCCAAACTATGTTTGGCCACTGAAAGTTTCTTAGCAGTCCGTCATCCATCTATTGTCCGCAGACCTGCGTCCCGATTTTAGCTTTAAAGACGTGCATTTTATGGTCGACAGTTCCTACAATAAGAAAATAACATGTTATTGTTTCATCTTTAATGAAAACTAATCTCCAAACTCAATTACAGCGCCGATACGTGAACATATGCATACGTAACTTATGTCGGAGACGTACATCATCCGCTCCATAGATAACTAAACCAATCACCAATTAATTAATTCTGCGTGTAGTCTATTGCAGACGTGCGTAATTATATAGCGGGACACGTTAATGTTCTATGATACACCTGCGTGATATATAACCAACTTTATTATATAGGTACTGTTTATGTGAGACAGAATAATATGCTATATATCAGCCCTGTATTAAACTGTCTCACTGCTGGGCACGGCCTCTCCTGAGTGTGACAAGCGTAAGGCCGTAGTCCACTACGGAGGCCCAATGCGTATTGACAGACTTCACATATCTTCGAGAACATTACGGAAAACTCTCGGAAATGCAGGCTCCCTCACGATGTTTTCCTTCACCGTTAAAGCGAAAACTTCAAAAAGTCAGAGATGCGCGCCTTGGGATCGAACTCTAGACCTCTGCGGGGCAGTGCAAAGGTCTCCCACTAGGCTATCGCTATAATATTATGTAAGTAATATTAAAAATTAATGTGGAAACTAAGTTTTAAAGCGTGGTCACATTTCTGGATCGTTAAGTTGTCATCCGACACATAATTTCAAAATTACATCTGAGTTATGAATATAATACTATCACGCTCACTCGTATTAAAAATTGTACTCTATCTTTTCTGTCATGTTAATGTGAGCTCACACTTTTTAGTGTGTCACTCAGCAACGGTTCGACTAGAATTGCATAGTTATAATTTACGGGCCAAAGAGTGACATAGGCTATATTTTCTTTTACATTATTTATCAAGATTTCATCACCTCTGAACGCCCTTCATTGTATACAGTTTATAGATAAATAACTGGTTATGTAATTGAGTGTCAACACGCAATGACACATGCGGCAATTTTAACTGTCACAATTCTGACAGCTGTCATAATATTGCCAGCTGTGTAACTAGTCGTTGGAATATTTTTCATATAGCATTGCATTTTTTTTGTTGCATAGATATGTATATAAGCTTATTTTATGTATAACCACAGTGAAGTCTACATCAGTAGATAAATTATGCCGCTATGCAAAAGTTTTCAATTTTACAGTTTGTATTAGAAAAGGACATGTTTTTTATAAATGTGTAATTTGCTTCCTTATTGTAAATTAAACTAGTGCCAGACTGAATCAATTCACGATCAAATCTCTGATTTAACGAGCTAATTAATTGCTAATATATTATGGGATATGTGGTATTACGTCATATCGACTGAGTGCGCAGTACATTATTTTTAGGACCGATGGATTAACGTGTTTAATAAATGCTACTATTCAGAATTGTCTGACAGATAAAACAAAAACACCTTTTTACGGACTGCGGTCCAAGATTTTCCAGTTGTGCAAGTTCTTTAAAAGCCTAGACCAATATGCAGAAAATAAAATATTGTTTTCTTAAAGATTTATTTTACACCCATATTACTTTTATCTGATTCCAAACCACAACAAACATTGAATATTATTTTACTATAATAAAAAACGCTGCTGCTTCAGCTTTCCATACAATTTAGGTATATTGTTTGTAAGTTTCAACAGTAGAAATGGGATATTCGCAATTCCGTGTCTAGTTGTTAGATACTGCAATATATGGGCTACATACATTTAGAGTTTCGAAAAAATATTTTTACTGTATATTGGACTATTGTTTTAACGGCATAGTGGATAGGGCGTCATTTAATTTTGTTGAACATCGTGATGTTTAAATCCAATATGTGGTTATATGTCCGTTCGTGTTTCAACCGGTTTGCGAACACTTAGCGTGATTATCTCTTTCAAAATAAAATGCTTTTGTGAGTTTAGCGTTGATGTGAGAATTACTAGAAAATACATACATTGTTATTAAACGGCTTGCAGCAGAAATTATTTTAAGTATCGTGAGGTGTATAGAAAATAGTTTAAATGTGTCTATTTCTGTTTAAAAATGCGTTTAAAGAATGTTCTGACTAAGTCTGAGGTGTTCTGGAGAAAAGCTATAAAGGGACGTAGTCACTGAATAAAGCAAAAGTAAGCGTTGTAAGTGAATTAGTTTCAATCTACTTTTCCAGGAGACACACAATTTCTGTATACTTATAAAACATTTTCTTTTTTATACAACTGGGTTGGCAAACAATCATACGGCCCACCTGATGGTAAGTAATCACGGTAGCCTATGGACGCCTGCTACACCAGAGGTATTACTTGCGCGTTGCCGATCCTTTGGGAAAGGAAGAAGAGAAAAATGGGTGTGGGAAAGTGGGAAGGAGAAGGAGCGGGAAGGGGGTAAGAGGGTGATTGGACCTGCGGCACTCTCACTCACCGAATGAAACAACAGTAGGAATACTGCTATTTCACGTCGATATTCTATGAGTGGGTAGTCCTTCCCCAGTCGAGCCGGCCCATTCATGCTGAAATCGGCGAGGCTTTGACATGGCATTAACCTTAATTTGATTTTCAGGGTTTACTTTAGTCTATAAGATTTTTCAATAAGCTCTTATTTTTGTATAAACGTGTTTCATACAATACAATTTAATTTGCAGACGACCAACGGATTTAAAATTGGAATAAATGTCGAAATCGTTCCATCATATGAAATTTGAATATGTTCCAGAAGGAGTCCGTCGATTCGTAAAATAAAATGGCCGCTGTAGTTGGGGAACAATCACAGGGTTCACGCGCTATTAGACATCCCGCGAATATTTGCGTTTCGGCCGGTACATTGTCCATTCACTATTGACATCGCGCTTGAAACATTAACTGGGAAGACAGAGGTCCAGTTATAGTGGACGTTTTAAACATTTTCAGTAGTGTTCGCTTCATTTGTCGTTCACAAACGGTTGGTAAATGAGTGTCGTATTATGCAGATTGCAACGACGGCGACGCACTGGGGCGACAGAAGCTTGGTGGAGTCTGAATTTTAAACTGTTTGGACTAATAGATAAATATCATTTGAAATATGTTTCAGGGCTAACGGGGATTTGAGAAAATAGTTTAATATTTCTTTATTATGACGCACAAATGTCCTAATAGTAGTTAAGTAGGTATTCACAATTAAAATCTGTGATTCATAGACAGGTGTTCTGAGCCTTGCGATTTGTATTTCTATATAAATATATGCTCACGGTACAGAGAGTGCTCTTTATAATATACTAGCTTTTGCCCGCGGCTTCGCTCGCGTTAATTTAGAATTTGACAATCAATTCGGGTTGTACTCTGCTTGTAATAATATAATTCAATCATGGTTCGAAAGACACGTGGCGCCATCTATTATCATAAGAACGTTATTATTGTTTCCCTAGAGAACAGTGACCTTTCATCCCGAAAAAAACGGGCATAGGCTACCGCCTATGTCCGTTTCTGTACACCTGACAACGTATATGCAAAATTTCAGTATGATCGGTTCAGTGGTTTAGGCGTGAAAAGGTAACAAACAAAAAAACTCATTTTCATTTTTATAATATTAGTTAGGATTAGGATTTTTAGTAAATAAAATAAAAACTAAATATAAAAAAGGCTATGATGTATAAAATAGATTACTTTAAAAAGTTTTTGGCACCAATACGTACCTACTTATTTTCAAGACACGATTTTGAAATTCGAATCAACGCGATTAAAAGTCACTATGCTATGCAGTAAACCCCAGAATAACAACAATTTACTATTGTCATAAAATCTTGGTACTTGGAAGTCCGCCTCCAAATTCCCAACAATATCGGTCCTGATTCGATTGTCACCTTAACCCTGTGATCTCGTCGACCGCACGCTTGATGCCGGTCACAGTGTAACACCAACTCAGTGATTTAATTACGAAAACGTTGCGGGTATAAATTACCCCGACGGTCGTTGTTTACGGAGGTAATTCATTGTACGTTCTACATCACAGCGTTATCAATATTTTCATCGAGATTTATTGGTAACCCGTAATTGGTTTGCTATAGTTTGCACGCGTATTCCAATAGTTTTGACGTAACGGAGTATCACGTCTGTATTTGCCTGAAGGGATAGGCAGAGGTTTATCGCAGTCAAGTTTGCTCTGTTGTCTCGATCCCGCAACAAAGGGAGAACTGATTGCGCTGAGCAAACTCTCTACTGAGGAGAACCATGATTTAACAATATTTTCGGAGAAGCTAAATCAGGATTCAGAATCATTTATTGTATAACTAGCTTTTTCCCGCGGCTACGCTCGCGTTAATTTAGAATTTGACAATCAATTCGGGTTGTACTCTGCTTGTAATAATATAATTCAATCATGATTCGAAAGACACGTGGCGCCATCTATGGCGGGAACAGTAACTTTTTTCGGGATGAAAGGTAGCCTATGTCTGCTTCTGTACACCTGTCATCGTATATGCAAAATTTCAGGATGATCGGTTCAGTGGTTTAGGCGTGAAAAGGTAACAAACAAACAAACTCATTTTCGCTTTTATAATATTAGTTAGGATTAGGATAAATAATATTTTTTCCTAATTTACGTTTTGATATCTATTAGAAAACCAGTCATAATTAAAAACCTATTGTGTCTGCAGTTTGGTATGTCGCTGCGACTCAAAAGGTTAAGTCTCCTTCGCGTTAAAAAAGAAAATAACCTCTTTTTGGTTAGCATGATTATTTTCACGTAATAATAAATAATAATAATAATAATGTCCTCCAGACCGAATTTCGGCCACGTCAGCCAATCTTATAGGAGACTGGCCATCTGCGCAGGAGATATTAAAGTGCACAAGTATGTGCGCAAACACATGTACACTCTCTGTTCCCTATCCCACATGATCCGATGGGACGGTAATCCGATACGACCGGAGAGAGATCAGGCGCAGGACCAACGGCTTTACGTGCTTTCCGAGGCACGGAGGTGTCTAACACCGCCAACTACCTAACTCCGGGCTCGTATTGAGATTTCTAAACAGAAAAATCCAATATCTTTTTGTTGGCCCGACCCGGGATTCGAACCCGGGACCCCATGCACAGCAATCCCATTCACTACCGCTGCGCCACGGAGGCAGTTAAAAGTCACGTAATATAGGGGCTACAACTCTTATAAAATAACAATATTTTTGTGATCAAACCCCACTTTATTTAAAGGGAAGTGAACTAGACCCGCCTGCTTGCGACTATTAGAACACTGTTTCTTTTTTCTCATAGAATTACTCCCCACTAAAGTGATTAATACTAGTCAATGCCACGTGGCTAGACAGCCTAAATTAATCGTTTCTCTTAAGGATTGTGAACCATTAATTATAATTATAATGGAGCGTACTAAAATGGACCGGTAGGCGGTTTATTAGCACAGAATGGATGTTTAAGTACTTATAGTATTTAAAGGCGTTGAGACCGGATTTCAGATTCAAATGTAATGAAAATTGTTTTATCTGCCGAATTTGAGGGTAGCTTGTGTTCTTTGCTATACCAATTGGCTGCTATTTATTCTATTAAAATAGTATACAGTCCACTTTACGATGCAATTAGAGGCTCTATGACTTTAGTGGTTTTTTTTACCTATACTTTGTGCTAGAGTTTTGTACGTGTTAAGCTCCTGGTATATCTCCAAGAATAGATCAGAAATGTGCAGAAATTAGTACTCAAAGATTAAATAGATATTTACCAAGAAAGCATTGGATGTGAGGAGTGCTGCGAATCGTCGTCCGAAGCGTAGAGGCGACATCTGGAAACAAACGGAGAGACATAATTTAATAAGTTATAACTTATAACATTATTTATTTGATGAAAACAAACGGATAGATGGAAGTACTTTCTTGATGTTTTAATGTGTGAAAATAGTTAAGTCATTGGGATTTTTACTTTAATACCGTGTTTATTTATTATAGCTACGAAATAAAGCAATAATTCTTATTATTTCAATAACTCTTCATAAATTATTTACGTATGTTAGACGTTATAAGATCTTACGGCAGCTATCGCCCTCTGGCGGTGTTAGTTAGTACCTATAGGTTTTGTTGTAAAGTTTAATAATTGACAGTTTTGATGAAATGCATGACTTAATACTGTACTTAGTAGTTTTAACACCGTTCTGGCTAACTAGGTAAATTTTACTTAGTTACTTGGATATATCCTTTTGTTTTTGAGGTCACCTTGCGACATACTAATACTACAGAGTATATAATAGTTTCTGGTCAATATGGCGCATGTTGCGGGCTCGATACCGGCGCAGGACAAACATAAACGTTCTCCGTAGACGGTCGTTGTACAGTTCTGCACAATCCTGATTGTTATTTGTGTCCGTTGTTGTCAATGTTTGTAAAGCCACGCGACATAGGGATTAGCACTAGCGTAGTTGCGTTTTTAAAAACAAACAAAAAAGAACAATTGCAATGTCACTATTTGAACCGTGAAGAATTCTATTTTCGATTTTTAATTTTATAGTACCTACCTACGATAGGTCGAACGGTAACTCCGGGCGGTAGCGGTATAACGCACGGTTAATTATCGTATTAATTTTGCAAACGGACAGGTTGAGTACCAGTCAGTTCGCGGAAGTAATTCGAGGGTGTGTAGAACGTGGCATGTTTAAATGGACACACGACACACCTTGGTAAAAGGTAATTATTTATTTTGTACTAATTAGTAAATACGTCCTCCGGGACCAATTGTTCCTATACTAATTTTGAAAGAGTATGACATTCTAGAACAGTCATTTAAATATATTATCTGTAGTCGTTTAACCTATGTATATTATTAATACTATAAACACAAAACTAACTCGATCTATTTGCGTCTGTGGTTTGTCAGAGTAATTTCTAGAAAGACAGCACTTAAAAAAATGAGCAGAAATAAAAATGATTGCCATATGTATTTAATTCAAATGTAAAAAACATACTGGCTGTAAACATTTTGGTCACAAAAGCAATATTTTTTTATTGATTCTATTTTTAAATATACGGAAATATATGAAACATACATTATGGTTTATTATATATGTTTATTTTACTAAAATATTTCGTCAAAGGATCTGTGTTTCACCACAGATAATAGTAGAACGGCAAACGCGGTTGGTTAGAATCAAATCTGTGGACATGACACTATAATTTCAATGTGCAAATTACCCCGGTGTGTTTGAGTAGCAAATACGGGGGATTCGTTGTGGCTATCGGTACAATGGCACGGTGGAATGGAAACGGCTTATTGTGGTTTAGATATTAGGAATGCCGAATAGATTGTAAATATTTGATATGTTGTTTTAAACTACGAAACTCTTGGTAGTAATTTTTCGCAGTCTACGGATCTTAAAAACGTTGCCAGCTATCACAAGCTGAGAAGCTTTATTTTAAAAATCACTTAGTATGTTTTCGAAAAACGAATACCTAGTAGTCCTAAAAGTAGATCGCAATACTTGGTTGATAATGGATCACAACTTTCAGTAAATAATTTCGGTTTTCGAACGAAATGTTTAAATGTCATCAAATATGTTTTGCGCCAAAGCAAGTTACAGTGCACGATAGCAACAAAAAAAGTATGACGTTATTAATTCGTTTTATATAGAGCTGGAAATAAAAAGTATTAAACAATTTAATAGCTATTAAACCTGCCTTTTATATTGAACTCTTCAACGCGCATTATCTAGTAACCACATGTTGGTTCCCAACGAACCTACGATTATGCCCTTAGACTATGTTTATGACCATTTATAACTATTCCATTAAGCCAGGTACAATTTCCTGTAATCGTAGCAGACGTTTGTCAACCGATCGGCGGCCATTATTCGATTTAACCGCCAGTTGGAAAGAAGGTAATTGTGCAAATTGTTAGGTGTAGTTGTGAATGCTATTGTACCTTCGTGAGGAGCTTCAGTAAGCGCGGTTATTCATAGCTGCTTTGTGCTACAAAGTAAAGAATAATCTAGAATCATTTCTTTTAAAGTCCGTATTGATTAAGTGGTTTCGAAATTATTAGTAGGCACTTCTTTGTTCAACGTTTGAAATTGATGCGTCTTTTTAGTACTTAGTAATACTTATACAATAAGGATATTTCATATTGTTATAAAGTAAACTTAAGATTGTTGATAGTAATTTGATGAGGAAGGGTAAATTATTAGTCGTAAGAATCGTTTGACTTTTTAATTCTATATTTATAAAGGCTTTCCACAGGTCTGAACAAAACCCAGTTATTATTTTACTTGTTGAAGCAGGACTTTAATTTACTATAATAAAATAGACGCTTAGCCAATCTGAATAGATAATTGTCAATGAAACGACATAATTGGGTAACGTTGATATCTCAGTTCAAATCCATTGGAAACAATAGTGTGTTGGTTATTCCGTGCGCATTACTATGCGGTCGACATTCAGGCGGTTATTGCGCCCTCATTAGTTAACGTGCGGCGCCTACGGATGACGCAGGCTGTAGCCACCAGGCCACGGTTCAACTACGCAACGCCGACCAAGTTGGCAAGCTAAAACTTTAGTTGGTTTGTTTGTTTGCGGTCGCCAACGCCCAGCTCGTTACAACAGTGAGTGCGCGAAATTTCCTCTAAAAAGTAATTTGCTGTGTCACTCCAGCTCCAATTTAACAGCCAGTATTTGTGAAATGCGAAACAAAATGGCGGTAATGACTGCGCTAGTTTAAAAATGTTTAAGCAAAGCCTTTTGTGGCGGCATTAGGAAAGCCGTTTGGCTAGTGTTGAAAGAGGTTTTTAAAAAACATTGTTCTGTGTTATGGCATCTGTAATCTGTGGTTATAGTCGTTAAGGCTCTGTGGTTGGAAATAATAAGACAAGACTTTTTATCAGATGTAAGGATTATTTTACGAGCAATGTGTTCTGTATGTATAAGTTCGCTTCATAAATAATAATGCTTAAATATTTCTATAATATGAGGTTATTTGTATACGAATAGTACTCCTAGTACCATAGAGCCCATATTCTTTGCATACATATTTTTTTACTGATATTATTAATTAATAACTAAATAAGTCTTCTCTCTATTTACTGTCTTTCTTATTTTTGTCATTGCTATTTAATTGAAACAAGTGTTATCTGAAAGCAATAACTAAATGATTTTGTATTGATTTTGTTTGTTAACCATGTACGACAAGTAAGGAAAAATAGAGTATATAATGTATATATTGTTATCAAGACAAATACCGAAAATGGAATGGACGCTATAGAATTGTGGCCCTTCTAGACCGCCATGTCTGCCTGACAAAGTTGCAAGTATAAACCACTGTTACCATGTTCACAACGATGCTAGAATTATTGTCTTTCTAAATGTTAAAATATTAATATAATAATAATAATAATAATAAACTTTATTTCTCTCATCACAAAGGTTCACGTACATGTGCGTCTTACAGTAGATAAACTAAATAGGTGGTAACAATGATCCAATATATACATATTATTGCTATACATAATATTGCTTTACTATATACTTTTAAATCACGTTTTAGAAAGGTAGTATTGCCGCAAAATTAGCAAATGCCCAGCATTGCAAGTAAGTAAGTGACACACTTGTATGCAGATGCTTCATATCGTCGTTGCGCGTGCAAAACCGCGGACGAGCAGTTTTTAAATACCGCGTATCTACATATTTAGAATTTTACAGGAGGAAGAAAAACTGAATAACCTGGTAATTCATAACTATATTTCATACTGAACTTTATAGCAGCTTCTATGCTACTTATTTTATAAAAAAATTAAGTAATCCTACTCAGAACTTGTTTAGATGTCGTGTGAAGTTACTTACGCGGTTTTGTACTAGCATATACATTAAAACTACTATACTTTCAGCAGATACGTGGTCTTGAAATAAAAAGAGTTTTATTAGTTATATTATTTATTTCAATTTATTATGATAAATTATATAACTAAAAATAACTCTTCATTTTCTTTGTCTTCCATCATATTCGGTTAAATATAATATATTCAAAAATTTAGTATAATGCAATACCGCGTAAATGACAAACACATCTATTATAATTTAATATCAATACCGCGTAACTATGCGTTACAGGTTATTATTACTCACAATCTTAAAAATATTAAGGCATTGTACTTATTTATTCTATTCAAGCATAAACATATTAGAAACTAAACACCATACATAATAAAAACGTACTTATGTGATTGTTATTCATTACAAAATAATTATTTTCGAGAGAACGCACTAATCGTGTAGCAACTTGCTCGCTCATCCCGTAAATACGCGGAGTCGCGTACTTGCCGCTAACGACAAACATAGCCAGTATACTATAGTAGTCTTTGGACAAACACTAGAAGTGTTCCGCGGTATTGTTTTAATTGAGATATGAGGTTCCTTATTGGCTAATTTAAATTGTGTGAGAAGTAGTATAAGCGAATCAGCGCTAAGTATCTGTAGCCGCGAAATTTCAATTTTGCACTTTTTGTTGTTACGCGGTATTTACAAACTGCTGTTACGCGGGTTTGCACACGCAACGACGATATGTTGTCCGCAGATGTGCGAGGATCACAATTTAACGGTGTCCTTCAGTCGGCCACCATTATTTCGCAGTACGATCAGCTCGCATAAACGAAGCAATACACAATATTCTTTTATCTCCACATCGTATTAGAAATTGTACAGAATAGAAAGATAAGGTTATTTCGAAAACCCGTATCTCTCACATTCCGTCTCGATTCTTTTCGCAAATAAAAGTGTACGACACGTCTGTATACATTTAAAGTAGTGATTTCTGCAAAAAGAAGGGTGGTTTACCCCTTTCTAAGAAGATATTGTTAGATAAAGTAAACGCGTTTTCTATCGGAAAGGAGACAGTGTTTACAAAAACCCTTTTAGAGGAGGTATGTGACCTCTGAGGGCCTTTGTGGAGGGTGTCCATTGCTCGGCGACCCTTCCGGCTACTTTCAGAACAGTTCCTTACCGAAAAAGGGATTTTGTGTCTCCGATTTACGAAAGCGTTAGTGAATTCAGAATGAAGGGTCGAAATTGATTTCATTAATGCTAATAGTGACGAGAAAAAAAGACTTTGGTTTGACATTCAACTCAAAATTAGTTCTAGAGTCGAACGAGCTGGCTTAATGAAAATTTTCTTCATTTGAATATGACATTTATTTGATTAACACAAAGTTTTGCTTTTGGCATTCATCCAGGAGCAGTGCTAATACCGATTGGGACCCTCGTATTATATTAATATGATGACTAGTGGTATTCAATATTATAATAATCCGATTTACTTCATAAACGATTCCCTGTTTTATTACCATAACCATAAACAACCAGATAAATATAATAATGCGTGCAATGTGTGCATCAATTTTGCTTTATGAACATTTTGAATACGACGTTATTATGAATTAATTATTACTAGTAATGGAAATGTAAACCACTGATATACATATATACACAGTATTGCTATATAAAAAATGTTTTGCGAAATTTACAGCGGCTTTTGACGTTTATTATTTTGTAAATACGAGACAAGGACAATAAAAACAAGCTTTGGTTTGTGTACAAATTGTTTATATCTCTTTTAAAGTACCTCGATAGAAAGCTTTACTTTAGTTTTCTTCAAAGCGAAGCAAATCAAATATTGACATCGGCTTTTGTATCTACAAGCTATAAAATGGTTGGTTTTTAAATAGTTTATTTAAGTAATGACTATTATCGATGGTTTGTGAGAATATAAGTTTATTTTTTGTTATTCAGACGTTATTATCTATATTACAAATCTATCTTGTAAATAGATTTCGTTTGCAACTCAATTTTAGATTAAATAGCTCGATTTTTTGTAATTCTAGAACGAAATCGATTCTAAATCTAGTTAACATAGTTTGAATCGATTTCATTCTAAATTGGTTAATCTATTTCGGGTTCTGTTGACGTAGATATTTATCGGCGCTGTGAAATTTTATGATTATGTGTGTACTATATAAAGATAATAATTTTCGTTGGCGTAAAATGGCGAGTACACAAGCGAATTTTCTTAATTAATAGAAGTTACATAACGGAAGCTGTAATGCCCGACAAGATAAGTTCTGGAACAATACGCAAGTTTTGTAAATAACTTAAGTAGGCAAGTTTTGTCGGGCTTCAGAAGTCGACGGTATTTAAATATACCTTTAAAATGTTATTTACAGTTTTATATGAATTTCACTAGACACTTCGATATCCACTATAGGCAGCAGCTGCTTGCAAACTGATCGACATAGAAAATACTGTAAAATATAAATCTGTAGTCGAATAATAAATATTTGACAGTGCACTTCATCACGCGCCTTCGGATTGCCCATCCCAACTATTGTTATAGAAAAAGTTTGCCTATATCAACCTGCTCTGAAGGTAGAAACAGTTTGGCAACTATTGAGCACCTATTTCTTGCCAACTGTTTTGAGAATGCGTCGCGCAGAGGCGAAATATGTATCAAAGCATATTTTGAAATCGAAGCGGAACGCAGCTAGAGTACGTCGGGTTTCCATGTTGTTATTGACCAATCTTTAGAGGAGTTCGGTATTTACAACGTTTTCTATTGTAACAGTTGGGTTGGACAACCTGAGGGTGCGTGGTCGATTTCCTATTCATTGTTTTACTAGAAATAGTTGTTGTGTTAAACAACTAACTGTATCTGTAGTAAAAGTTTTAGTAAACTACGAACTCGCTTCACCAAAGGAATTAACGCAAAGTGGAATTTCGTTAAGAAATGATATTTCATGATTCCATGATTTTTGTTACCAATACAGTTGTAGACTATCTAAGAGACCGTCACAATAAAGATCCCAAAGGAGTGATGTTATATTCAAACAAACATTGATGCATCTGCGTCTTATAGATACTATAAATACTTAATGATACTTTCAGCGGCACATGGGCTCTTACCGTACCAATACGCTCATATATATGTATGCTTCCTCTATGCTTGTAATTTATGGCTTACTACTAAACTCAAATATTAAAGAGGCAGCTAAGTATTATCTAGCGACTAATCAGAAATATAATGACCTATAAACATTACTCAACGTTGAGTGCTATTTAGGTAACAGTGATGGTCTGTTGATCAAAGGTTAATCATTGATCAAGGACTTGAGAGGTGTCAAAGATATTTTTTGTCTAAGGCTGTACTGAGTCTAGCTATTTTATTAAATAACATTATGCTAAACTGATGACATGAAGAATTGCCTTCGACTTACACTGTGATAGCATTTAATGTCTGATAGAGTTTGGTAGATGAGTTGCTATCTTTTATTTGATCAGTTCATCTAGTTGGCTTTCGGACACGTTCTCTTGCATGTCGTATTGAGTCTTTGAATTAACTCTATCTATCCATTCATCAGAAGGCCGCACTCGCAACTGTATACATTAAGCCGTTTTTGCCGATCATGTACTAGTCTCATCTCACCTAAAAGCGTTCTACCGATTTAACGTCATGTACTTATCAAGTTGCATTAACAAGATGTTGTAAAATAAATTTGCACTCAAAGTTTGTTTTTATTTTTACTTAAGAGACACTTCTTTTGCATACATTTTTGTTGACACATGCAGATTTGTTTACACCACAGAACGGCATGGGTTCGTGTAATTCTGCTGCTGTATTTTGAACCCGTTGGTTTGAGTAAAGAGAGTTTAAAATAAATAAAGAATGTCTCTTAATTTTCTAGTAGTAAGTAGAAACTAAGGTAATCTTGACACGTCTCAAGGACACTCAAATTCACATTCAAAATTGAAAATCCCTCACGACGAAGCCTCAAAGGTTTCGAAAGGCGTACACAGTTTCTCCTCACGTCTCGTTGATGGAATAGAGATGTACCTATCGATTATGTTACGTCTCGAGTTAGTCGATGCTAGATTAAATTTAGTAAATATGTACTTATTTTTTTCATTTGCTTGTTCATTGTTCGTAGCGTTGGATGTCAAATTAATAAAAAGATGTTTAATGTATGATTTGGTTTAATATTGCTATATAAAATGTTATTTTCAATTTACTATCTTATATATTTATATGAGAAATAACTAATTTGGAAACATCATTACCTACCTTAACGAAGTGAGTAGATAATTTATTCATAATAACTAAAAAGTTGTACCATGTGACAAAATGACTTAGCAATACCAAAATCAGGTACTTTTGGACATCACGAGCCGTGCTCTATAAATTGTTACTATAAATTTAATAGAAAATAATCATAATTAGTCTTAAAATAATTATATGTATTTAAGGCTTATAATATATATTAGTTAAGCTGTGTGAAGTGTCAGGATTAGTCGCAGCGCCAGTGTGATTTGTTAATTTCGCAACAAAACGATCTAACTAAAATGACACATGTTATACCTAATTAATGCTAATTTATTATTCGCAATTTAAATACGTTATTTTAAGCCTACGTCGTTTACAATGTACTTATTTGTTCAATATTACGAATGTAATTCTATTTTAACATATTTACGCGTCCATTTTGGATATTTATAGAACTAATGTTGATTGGTCGACAGCAAATATTGTTCTAATAGAGGTAGTATTTACTAAACTGCTATGAAAATTAATGACTGTTATATTAGCTTTATAAATAATATTATGTGTTAAATTTTCACTGTCTCATCGTCAATGTGGTAAATTAAAGTGGTGTTGGCAGGACACTAGCCACAGGAGAATACGGAAAGTGGACTAAAGCAATTAATGAGTGCCGGTCTAAGGATAGACTAAGATTATTACAGTTGTAACTCAATCTTAGAACTACAAAGTAATGTAACCTAAAAGACGCAGTGTATACGCAGACAAGAACCAACAATTGTTGATTAAATATATCCTTACTAATATTATAAATGCGAATGTGAGTTTGTTTGCTACGCTTGCGCGCCTTAACTACTCGACCGATCATAATGAAATTACGCATAGACGCGGTTGTCAGGTGCAGACAAGAACATAGGGTACATTTCACCTATAAACAATATTGTATTGAGGCACAGGAAATTGGTACCATCTACATTTACGCAACCAAAGTTGTGTGCATAATTTAATATTATAATAAAAAATAATATTGTTATTTGACTATCGATGAAATCGATTGTTTTTGTCAATCACTATAAAAGAACTCTTTGTCTCATTTCGGTGCGTGTACATTAAAGAAAGATCGGTGGACCTAAACACACGAAAAAGTGTTCTAAAACGCCCATTCCCTGGAATGGATATGTTATAGTGTATTGAGGGAAGGGAAACCGTCAATGGTACTATTTGAAGAGGTTAATGCCAAGTTTAACTGCCTACAGCCAGACGAATTGGAAATGTTATGTATTCTCTGACGATGTGAAGTCAAGAGTGGAGGAATATCTACATACAGCTATTTGTCACGCAGGATTTAAATAATCTGCAGGGAGCGCAGAGGGTTTCAAAACGTACTTTTGAGTAATCTTTTCTATTACGGAATGAAAAGATATCAACAATAAGGAACCGTCGAGATAATATCAAATTCGTAAAGAAAATAAATAAGCTGAAATAAAGTAGGTACCAATTTTTGAATACATACAATCCTTACTTCCTTATTAATATTATAAATTCGAAAGTAACTCTGTCTGTCTGTTACCTTTTCACGGCTAAACCACTCACCGATTTAGATGAAATTTGGTACAGATGTAGTTTAATACCTGGGGAAGGACATAGGCTACTTTCTATTGATGTAGGTACCACGCGGGCGGAGCCGCGCGCAAAAGCTAGTATTAAAATAAATTAGATATCAACTTAACAGAAGACAGATACTACAAAGCAGTTTAGTGACAAATTTTGTATACATCACAAAACAGGTATCACAAATAAGTACTTGTAGACTTAAGTTACGCGCTGTTTCGCCTGTTCTTCATCGGTAAATACGCGGTAAATTACGGGCACATTTGGAATATAAATAATTTTTGTTTAAGACTTTCACGGCTTAGTTACATACAAGTAATATCAAGAAAAATCCTTAGCACATACAGTCTAACAAAAAAAATAAACGAACAGATAATCTAGACAAGTCATCTCGCAATCACTGTCAGTATATCAGCATCATGGTCGTTACGTGGTATTACATCGACGGTGCAGCGTCACAACACCGCTACTCTTGAATCCCGCAAATTAACCAGCGCGCGCGGGGATCCTTAGATGTGATCCCTAATTTTCAGATACATCTCGAGGAATAAATAGGGGATTAGGCGCGGCGCCTGGCGCGTAAATAACCTCGCGTCACGCGCTGCTAAGGGAACTTGCAGACATTCGCGTTTCCAGAACAGATTTATCAAAACCGGATACGTATCAATCCGGGTTTTGTTAGAAACTGTTTAAAGCAAGTGATTTTTGGTAATACTAAGTAAAGCACAAATTTTATACATTTATTGCTACTAGCGGTCGCTCAGTGCTCGAAATTCGACCAATATTTTCCTGTAAGATATTGCTGATATGTCATTATAATTATATTGATATATGTAACCATAGTTACGCGCTTCCACTGCGTGTGTCAAATGCATGGTTGTGTGCGTGTAGTGTTTTTTCATTAATTTAATGTATTTCTAATGCATATTTTATATAAATATTAGGATTTGCCCCTCCTTCTCCATATAAACTTTAACTGTGCCAAATTTCATACTCTTCCGTCCGCGCAATTTTCATAAAAATATGAGATTTCATATAAAATAAACGCTAAGAAAGTATTTTTGCCTGCTTAGTTCAGCGAAAGATTTCAATATTTACCAAGAAGTGTATCATTGGCTATACGACTGATATAATGTTTAAGCAGTCTACCATTCATTTACAATATTGTACGGGAACTACTCTAAAAATTGGCCTGGAGATAGAAGCTTGGCTATGTGCAACTAATAACCTTTTGTGGATAGGTATATAAAACGAGGAGATAAGTATACCTGTGTAGACCGGTGCACTGGAGCCTTAGTTACGTTTTCCTTTCAATTCCAGGCACACGATAGGTAACGTGTTCAACGATCGTGTAGTTAGCGACTAGTTTAAATTTCATGGGTCTGTAAGTGTGAGAAAACTTCGAAATTTCTTAAGTAGTCGCCCCGGAGGAACCGGACCGCATCGGATTCTGAAGTGTAAAGTCGTCCTAAGGTTACCGAGATAAGGGGTGAAATTGGTAGCAGAGGCGCAAGTGACGAGCGATCTAATAATATGCTGATGCCGAACTATTTCGCCAAATTTGATGGTATGATCTCGGTAGTTCTATTTAGGAGAATGGTTGGTACGGCTTATTGTGCTATTTGGCATATCTTGGGTATACATTCTTACTGTTGAGAAGTGCCACTTTATATTCGGAGTAAATAGTTCAATGACTTAGAATTATTCTTCAAATAAATAACAGTGAAAATAACTGTAAAATTTATGAAAAAGAACGGGTATTTCAGCACGTTTCAGCGACTTCTAGCAAGTCAAAGCAAGCGATGAAGCCTATCTTGACATTAAGTCAATCAAAATTTTGTCATATGTTTATGTAATAGACAGTTCCTTTATATAAGTTTTTCAATTTGTGGTTTGAAATAGTACTTACGATACTTTGTACGATACATTGTGAAACGTATGGAGATGCCAAATAATGGAAAAAAAGACAGACATTGTTGTTGCACTGAATTCGCAAACAGTAATGAAATATTTTGAAACATTCTCGATACACGATTCATCAACGCTGGATCAAATTTCCAGGTACAGCATCCAATTGAGATTTCACTCAACGTACATTTTCATAGCTTTGAATTGGATCTGTGCCATACAAGTGGAACAGTACACATGAATACATATCAAGCTGAGATCAAACAAATCGACGACAATAGAGAGATCACTGCCGAATTCAGTTTAAGTTTCTGGCCTAAAATAAGAGTTTTATAAAAATCAAGAAGTATTATTAGTTTGTGCTAAGAAATTGGAAGAAAAGAAGGCATGATTGATATTATTCATTATTCTACTATCGCGACACAGATAAAAATCAAAACATCATTTTGATTGGATTAAAATGTGACTATGAGCTAAATCGTTGACTCTGACTTAATGACTGCTAAGTGGAGAGCTTGAAAGCGAAAATAATAATTAGGCTAGCTCCTCTAAATACTTCGAAAGCTGATTATTATGTTCTTAATAATATTAAATATAATAATATATTTAAGATGAACATACTAACTTAATATTATAAATACGAATGTGAGTTTGTTTGTTTGTTTGTTACGCTTTCACGCCTTAACTACTTCACCGATGATCATGAAATTTCGCATATACGTTGTCAGAGGAACAGAAAAGGACATAGAGTACCTTTCATCCAGAAAAAAGTATTCTTTCTAACCTAATCTAAATTTATGCAAGCGAAGTTATGAGCAAAAACTACTTATTTATATTTATAATATCAAATCTCAGGAGAGGCAGACTTCTATTAGGGGAACGAACGAATTAATGCCGATTTTCGTATTCTTGTACCAATCAAAATCTCAAGTGTTACTGCATGAGTTAAAGGGGCTTTTTGTTAAGAACAAAAGCCTTTTAGCGGGTGAATAGTAGAAAGTTTGGTGCGTGAACACTGACTATTGTTTTGGAAGTGTACACGCTGAAGATATGGCGATACAGAATTGTACAAGTCGAGGCGGCAACTTGCGAGTTTTCCATGTTTCGTATGAAGCTTGTTATTTAGTTGGAAGTTTTAGATAAGGCGCTTGTTTATTGGTGTGTTTCTGCCAGAATATGGTAGGAGTTATAAATGCTACGTAGATAGATAGTATCCGTCTTCAGACTTACACGATACCACTTGAGTTGGTTGGTGCTAGGAGTATTTAGAGGGAAGGATTTATTGTTGATGTTGCTTCGTAATATTTAAATATTTGGTCGTATGTGTTTAGGTATAAACATTCGAAATTATGTATATATGAGAATTTTCTTTTAAGTAGGAAATATCATCAAATTAATAATAGTACTATTATGACAGATTTAATATGTATGATGCAACTTGTGTATAAACACATTTGCCGTCTTTGATGAGTCGTACCGTTGTAAGATATATCATAAAGCTTTCCTTTATAAGTTTGCTATCTGTTCCGGATAATATATTACAAAACACTTCAGTTTCGCCGCGTGTTTAAACATATACATAATATAACACTCTTGAACGTTATCTATTAATATTATTATATACATTGCATAGCATGCTCCTTCTTGATTTGTATGAGTCATATATGCTTCATACAAATCTAGAGGGCTTCTAAATGATACGCATTTAGTTGACGAATTCACGAGTTGTATGATCAATACATTGGAGAGAACAAGTAAATGAAGCACGTTCATTGAATTAGTAGTATTAGTACTGTTAGGAATATGTAGGCATGTCTAACTTTAATTTAGATTACAGTAATACCTCGACTTACGCGAACTCGGAGTTACGCGATTTTAAAATCTCGTCGATACGTCTTTTGTTTGATCACACAAGTCTTGATTGTCGATTTTAGACTATTGTTCGCTATTGTTCAGGAATGGAGTGAATATTGCAGGAGAAAGAGTCTTTGAGTCGTCAAACTATGTAGTTTCTTAGATTTTATGAAGCCTTTTACATCACAATAACGACAGTTGGCGATTTTATATTTGTAAAATCCAATATGTAGGTATTTATTTGCTAAACTAGGTATACCCCGAATTTCGCGAATTCGACTTACGCGGTTATCGCTCAGTCCCACCTATCGCGTAAGTTCGGGGTATTAATGTATATAATATTATGTAGGCACATGTAGCTCACACAGTATTCTATAATGTAATTAGTTACTGAAACTGTATCCCATAAATAATATAATTATTGAAATTTCAAGCGAAAGTACATATACTAGAGATTTGGTGAGTTCAATATCTGACAGTTTCGGGGACGCAGCGGTAGTATGCGATTGTTGTAGAGGAGTTATTTAGTGGGCAGTTTTGATATCCGGGTCCGCGTCGCGTAGGTAATGTGATATTAAGGTTTTGGGATATGTGATAATATGCCCGGTATTTCGTACTTGCCCCTTATTTCGTGAAACAAAAGCTGGCGAAATGTGGGTGTTATACATCACTGCAACATACGAAGCAGTCGGATTCACTGCCGCTGCACCGCCGCTGCAGTATTGTCATTCCAAATAATACTAGCATACATCTGTCAGAAGAAAATACAACGCTTACGAGCCAAGGCCTCACAAGTGGAGAATCCCACCTGTTCCAAAAGAAACTTAACATTGTGCTCGCCAACTAATAAAGAAGTACTTAAATCGAAATCACCTAGACGCGTTCCATCTAGTTAAGAAGAAATAACTAGATAGCTAAGTTTATTTTAATAAAGAAAGTTTTAATGTGATTTATCAGTCGGGCGCCGGCGCCGCCAGAAAGTACGCACGCCATCTATTGTTGGAGTTGTACAACTCGCGGGTACGGGAATGTATTATTATCTATTCTGCCCTACAGATTTTATAGATCTAAGTAATGTACAGGATGGGCATTTTACAAGCATTATTTAAATCTGTCAAGTCTTATAATGCCAGACATAATTAAAAATCTATTGTATTTAGCTACCGGTGTGCCACTTCGAGTCAATAAATTAAATACAACCAATAAAAATAATAAAATTACAGTCTTTTAAAGTGTTGTTTTTCTTCGTTACGAGTAGCGGCTTATTTTCGTCTATTTAGTAGAAAATCGGTAATTAGTACAGTTTACGTCATATATGAGTAAGTTACTTGGCTTCTTATTCATGTAGTTTTAGGTTCCTCGTAAAAAATGGCGAGCCCTATGCCCGAAATATTTTCTTGCTGGCATTAAGAATGATCAAACAAATAAGTACAAAAGGCGTGACAATCAAACCTGGGACCACAATATCGTACGCAAGCATAAACACAAATTGAATCCGTGGAACGAACATCATAGTCTATATATCTAAATATTTTTCTCGTATCAGAATTTCATACAGATATTTGTATTTATACGATCTATCAGAAAACAAAAGATCGCCCGTTCTTTATAGCTACGCGTAAGTACTTCAAAGTCATTTGATCGCTTTTTTATCGACCAATCATTCTTTCAATAGAACTCAATTACTTTGAAGAAATAAGGTCATCTACGGAATAAAACAATTTATCTATCAGATACTCCTCGGTACTGTTTTGATACTTATTTTGCGCTTCAAGTGTCAAAGATTTTCTTTGTTATCTGTTTTCTGTGTCGCACAGTCTACTGAAAAGATTTCGTGAAACCGAATGTATCTTTTGTTTGTCATTTAAAGTTTTCAACACAGGATCTTGTTGATGGTTTGAAACAAAGATATTGTTTGAAAGGACTGACAAGGTTAACAATGACTATGGGGTTATGAGGCTCTCAAATCCTGATTACCGGTTTTAGTATTAAGCTGTCAAGTCTTAGAATAAAATTTTCATGGTATCTTGCCACCGGTGTGCCGCAGCGGCTCAATAGTATAAGATGCTTAGTCGCGGTGAAATAATTGATTAAAACTTAAGTTATAAACTGCTGTAGTTTTAGGAGACTCGCCTAATAAAATGAGTTTTGTTGACATCTACAAAAATTCTCTTAATGGCGCAGCGCTAGTGTATGCTGTATGTTGTGCATAAGACTTCAGGTCGGAAAAGTCTTTAAAGGAATTTTGAGTAACGAGCATGGAGTCTCGAAATATGTCCCGTAGACAATAGGCTCGATATTACGTGGGACCAAAAAATCATAACTTCGGCTCTTTTCTTTAGTATTTTACCAACTAGTAGAATTACTTACTATACGTAGAATTTTGATAAATTATAATAAGAATATCAAATAATAAAAATATATTCAACAAACGAGTCGTTTTAGCTACGGACAGGTTTTTTTATAGAATATGTGTCAAAAATTAGCTCTACGTAGATAAATCGTCTTGTTTTAAGTAAATCTATCCGAATATAGCTAAACTAAAAAAAGAAATGTATTTATAACTTTCTTTCTATAGAAGGTAAATAGTCGACAGTCGACAACAATATTTTATCATATAAATTAAACAATAAACAATTAGGTATTCTATTTTAAGTTTGAAACTAAGTTACAAAAAGTGGTTTATGGCAAAGTTGTACCTACTTTAAAACATGCTAGAGCCTTGATTGTCAACTTACGATCTGAAGTAACAAACTTGGATTTGATAGGTTTCTTTTGAAGCCTACATTCAACCCACTTAGGGAGGAGAGGGAGAGGGAATAGATGAAAGGAGACTCGTAGGTACCTAACGAAACTGACTTGAATATGAATTTTCGAAGCTTTGACGGATCTAACAGAAATAATTGAGTAAAATATCGTGTGGTTCGGTTGAGAATTGATGAAGTAACTTTAGGAATATTATAAAGGGGCGTAGAAAGGGCTAGGTTACCTGGAAAATTCTGGTGTGCGTATAATTTTACTGTGAAATTTTGCCGTCAAACAAGTGTGTGGAGAAATAGTTGTTACAAATTGAGTACTCACTTTATAATATACATAATTAGTACTTACATTCTAATAAGACATACTATAAGTTATTTAATACACCAATATTCGTTGTCAGAGGTATAGAGAAGGACATAGAGTACTTTTGATCAAATAAGTACTGTTCCCAAGGTATAGAAATTTATTAACATAACCTAGATTAACGCGAGCGATACCGCCGGCAAAATTTATTCTACATATAATTTTTCAAACTGTCCCTCACGATTTCTCCCATGTTTATGCTTACTGCTCTGCTCCTGTGGCTTGAGGCGTTATATTATATAACCAATAACCTTAAAAAAAATGCGTTACCTAATAAAAAAATATTTTCTAAATCGGACTTGTAGTTGAAGAGATTAGCGCGTTCAATGTAAACTAAAAACATTTATTTTCATAATATTATTTTTGATTTGTTTATCTACGTGAATTTTGGATTTGCGTAGCTATATAAATAAAAACTAATATTAGGTTTCTTACTTTGAGAATAGACAATACAAGTAACATTAAAATAAATCGTTCAAAAATTCAAGTTATTATAAACATCATACACGTAAGAAGTTTATCTATAACAATCCCTTTTCAGTGTCGGACGAGCTCTTAAGTGATTGCGAACTAAGGGCGAGAGGCACGTATCTTTGACCCTTGATAAAAAGTAACCCAAAATACTCCGTGCGAAAATGAATAAAAAGTATTTTTACGCATCGCTTTAGTTGCTTGTTGCGTGAGTTAACTATTTAGCTATAGACATAAGAAATACTTTTTTAAGAACAGATTAAAACGGCAAAAATACATGGTTTAATAGCTTAGTACTTGTACTTGTAATTGTCTAGAAACTATAGTGTATTAGACAGGTGGTGATAGCTTCACTCGCTATTATTTGGGACTTCAACGGGTCATTGTAGCGTCTCAGTTCCAAGGAATATCCTCCGTGTTACTAAGAGTATTAAGATTCTCGGTATCAGTATATGAAGCAGATCCATTATCCTATATGGCTCTGCATGATTTGACTTATGCGTCTGGAAATAGCTTCTAGATATGACGTAACGGTAATGAAAAATATTTGAGATGGCACAGATATTACAATTTTTTAAATTTAATAGTATCAATATCTACTTTAGGCAAAATACGAAAGAAAATTTACGATAGGAAAGAATGGCGAACTTTAATGTCGGAGGCCAAGATCCACTTTGGATCGCTGAGCCAGCGGAGTAAGTAAGTACTTAAGGCATAATTCAGGGGTCGCAGATAACTTTACAAACATTCAAACCATGGACACATAGAACACCCAGAGTCGGAGCAATATTTGTGTATCACACAATTTTTTGTCTCGTATGGGCATCGAACCTACAGCACTCGGCGTAGAGGCAGTGGTGAGACGACCACTTAAACCACTACGCCATCCGTGTCTCCTATATCTACACAGCTCATATATTGAGTTATAAAACAATGCAATCTTTTAAAACTACGTATATCGTAGGTTATAGAATCTTATTATTTATGTTCATTTTGGTCTCTGAAGCTGTATCTCGAAAATCAATATAACCAAATACAGTTAACCCGATAAGTAGTATGTTACGTGAGTTACGCACGCTCATATTTCGGGGTCCCGTAGGACCGCTCGGCCGGTGGGACGGTGCGAAATCCCTATAATTGTGATAAATCACCCTATATCCCGGTCGAGACTAGCGCCAGACTGCGCTAATGGCCGAATTTGGACCAGGGGGCATTAATAAAGAACCTTTTGGGGTCGAAAAGTCACGGAAGTAAGTTCTAGAAACAGTCTGTTTTCGTTAAGTAGTTGGGCGTTTTAAGGGTTATGTAGTGCGTAGGTTTCTAATACAATTTGATAGAAGCCTTATAAGAAGCCATGCGGAATGTGATACGCTTATTTTGGTTGGTGAATTTATAGACGATCTCATTCGTTAATGCTAATTAGTGAGGTGTCGTTGGACATAGTGTTAGTTTTCTCAGGATATTATTGTTTCGAACCCACGTCGCGCACCTCTGACTTTCGGAAGTTATATGACTTTTCAAATTATGTGCGTATTGATTGACAATTATTATCGTGTGCTCCGTGCCTCGGAGAGCACGTTAAGCCATCGATCCCGGCTGCCATGAACATCTATAGCAGTCGTTATAGGGAAGTCAGTGCCTTCTAATATCCTGACACTAGTCTAGCCTTAGGGTATCGTTAGCCTTCGAGTTGTGGAGGTCAGATGGCAGTCGCTCCGTGTAAAAACTGATATCTAGTCAAATCCTGTTAGACTATAAAGCCGCCCCCAAGTGACTTGGGTATAACAAAGGCTAGGGAGAAGAATTATCCTGGACCGCTATAACTGACAAAATATAGATATGCACCTTGCTCTTCGGATCTAAATCGTCCGCCCATTGAAATTTTTGGATAAATTTGACATTTCTGACAACTACGATCGAGGTTTGTTACAGCAGCAGTATTTTCTGAATAGTCGCATTACTAATACACCGAGAGCAGTGGGCACGAATCCGAGGATGAACAATTATTATTTGTGTGATCCACAAATAATTCATAGAATGATGATGTTTGTAACATACCTCGTGAAACATAAAACCGAAGATGACTGTAAAAAATAAAATGAGAGAATATTACAATCCGTTGCAATTTGCGTTCCAAGTAAAAATACTAAAACATAGTCTTACCTAATTGTTCGATTTTTTGCTTCCTCAACCATGACCATAACTTTCAGTTACACGCTTTACAAGAGGTTACACAATACACTCGTTAGCCGTTTGTTTATCGCTGAAGCTAAAATTTTAATGAACCGTACTGCAGTAGGTTCTATAACGATCAGCAATAATTCCCCGGGTTAATTTTGCGTAAGCTATAAATTATATCTTTGACAAGGATATATAGGAATATTGTTTGTAAAATATGAACAATTGGGCGGGGTAATGGCTGGTTTTGTTTGTACTTTAAGCGTGTTTCTTTTGTACTGGAATAGCGGGCAATTAGTATACCGGTTGTCTAAAGGTCAGTGGTTAAAGTAGCGCATGGGAGCTTGCAACACTATAGGTGGCATTTATGTTGCCAACACTGAAAAAGGAGTGGTTGTGTTGCCAGCGCAAATAATACAGACAAGTGATGCCTCTGCTGATAGCACTTCCTAAACTTTGGAAACTCTATTCACCATAGACACACAAGACAAATTATTTTAATGAAATATTGCGTGGGTTGAAACTTCTTTTCGGTTTAGCCCAGTTAATTATTACGTTTGTAGGACTCATATTCTTAACAGCTAGACTATTCCCAGTGATAACAATAATAAAAAATTGTGTTATCTACAGTCAATATCAGTAAATCATTATAATTTCGGGTATATAATTTTTATGCACGTGTAAACATACGTAAGTTCCAGATCACAATGTCGACAATTCCAACTATTGCAACAATCGGTTTAGTAGTTTAGACACTAAACCGACAAACATATAACAAACATACATACAAAGCCTGCAAGCATCCTAACCCTTCCTTTTGTTTCAGTCACGTGAAATATCCTTTTAGCATTAGCGTGGAACTGTGAATATACATTAATTCTTTAGTGCAGCGTGCACTGGGTTAATCAAATTTTATGAGGCCAGTTATTGCGTTCGACACGGTACCGTTTTCCAACACGACACACTGTGTTTATAGTGCATATACTTTGCGCTGCGACTTCATTGCTCAGTTTCTCTTTACGACACTGTAATTCACTTTTACGATTTGTGTTTAAACACAAACCCGATACCTACTATCACGTTTGTATAGTTAAATTCCGGATCTACTTTTGGTAAACGCAAATGGAATTATAATGTTTGAATACTGACATATTTTGTATTAATAAAATGTTACTTCCTAGTATAGGAACTTGTGTTACAAATTACAAAGGCAGGGCTTCGGCACGTGTATAGCCGCTCTTCTAAATTTAATTTTCCCGCTATTTAACGTATCTGTAAACATGGTTCTGATCACGTGTTTTCAAATGTATATAAGAATTCCATGAAAACGTGTCCTGCCACAAACTTCTGTCGTGTAAATTACACGTGACAAAGTTACCCAAAACCATTTCTTCCATTCCATTTTTACTTTTTATAATTTATTTGCTGTTTTACTCATAAACTTATATGAAACTCACAAGGCTTCATAAGTCTTATTCTAATGTTCAATTGAATGTATTATTATGTATACACATTAAATATACGACATATTGATTGGTATATACTAAAACGAATATATGCTTGTTTGTTACCTATGCAGAAAGTTATAGACCATTTAACAGATTGCAATGAAAATTTATTCAGTTGTTCAGAGATTTCTGACGAAAAGTAAAATCTATAGAATCACTAGCTTTTGCCCGCGGCTTCGCTCGCGTTAATTTAGAATTTGACAATCAATTCGAGTTGTACTCTGCTTGTAATAATATAATTCAATCATGATCGAAAGACACGTGGCGCCATCTATTATCATAAGAACGTTATTGCTGTTTTCCTCGGGAACAGTAATTTTTTCGGGATGAAAGGTAGCCTATGTCCATTTTTGTACACCTGTCAACGTAAATGCAAAATTTCAGGATGATGGGTTCAATGGTTTAGGCGTGAAAAGGTAATAAACAAACAAACAAACAAACTCATTTTCGCATTTATAATATTAGTTAGGATTATAACACAATATCTCGAGCATTTGCTAGTTAATGTATACAAAAACAAGTTTAATCTGTGTTAGTTACAAACTTAAAGACGCCTTGAAAAGGTTTAAAAAATGGTTAAACATATTTTAATGATACCTACACTATATCGGGTTTAACAATCAGTTATTAATAAGGTATCACAATTTAGCTAGTTTTGTAACATCGCTGCCGCAGTGGTATTCGATTCGCGGTTCGGGGAATGACATTGGGATTTTCTGTCACGGTCTGTTAGTATGCCTGGTACATGCTGGTTTCGTCTATTATGTGGAACCAAAACCATAGTTTGCGAAATGTGGATATTATAAGCTTCTGCCTATTCATCTATATAATAATAATGATAATGTTTTTATTTACGAAATAATTATTGTAGTACAGAATGAAAATAACATTCTACCACAATATTCTACCACATACACACAACACCATCTAGCCCAAACTAAGCAGAGCTTGTACTATGGGTACTAGACAATGGATAAACATACATATATACTTTTTTTTTGTAAATGCATTCATATTATACATAGAAACACCCAGACCAAGACAAACATCCATGTTCAAGCACACAAATGTTTGACTTGTGCGGGAATCGAACCCGTGATCTTAGGCGTAGCAGTCGGTTACACTAACCACTACGCCATAGAGGTCGTCAAACCAACAAAATTATACATGTTAGGTCTTAGAACAGTTTTACGTACAATCCTGTGGGTGAAGTATAGTATATGTACTAGTATGTATACTACCTACTCGTATGTTTTTAACGTCCGTCAAGGACGGCTCTAAAACCATTTATCGAAAACAAACTGCTATTATTTAACCTGATCTATACAAATAAATAAAATTGAAGTGTCTGTGTGTAATGTCAAAATAACAGCTTTTTATCTAATGCATATGAAAGTATATAAGGTAGCTACACGAAAAAATCTATTTTTGTCTGTCTGTCTGTCTGTTTGTTCCGGCTAATCTCCAAAACGGCTGAACCGATTTTGACGGGACTTTCACTGACAGATAGCTGATGTTATAAGGAGTAACTTAGGCTACTTTGATATTCGAAAAAAATTTGGGTTCTGCGGAGACAAACACTTTTTAGTTCAAATCTACGCGGACGAAGTCGCAGGTAACAGCTAGTAGAAAATATAATCCTAACTAATATTATAAAAGCGAAAATGTTTGTTTGTTTGTTACCTTTTCACGCCTAAACCACTGAACCGATCATCCTGAAATTTTGCTTATACGTTGTCAGGTGTACAGTAACGAACATAGGCTACCTTTCATCCCGACAAAATTACTGTTCCCGAGGAAAACAATAATAACGTTCTTATGATAATAGATGGCGCCAGGTGTCTTTCGAATTATGATTGAATTATATTATTACAAGCAGAGTACAACCCGAATTGATAGTCAAATTAGAATTTGACTTTTACGCGAACGAAGCCGCGGGCAAAAGCTAGTATATAATACTTATATTTCTTGGATCAATTCCCAAACAGACCAAAGTATCCAGGGCGTTCACACCACTGGTTACCATGATAACAAGGAGAATACACGTGTAACAGTCTTAATTGATTTACGAGTCGTTCTCAATAACTTTTGTTGAACAATAGTCTTTATAATTACAAGATGTCTTCCTTGTTCCGGGTGCTTTCTTTGTGTACGAACCAATGAAAATATGTTAATTTTATACGTTCGCAGCTTAGAAATTTCCATTGTAATGGTTAGTGTAAATCGGTGTATATTGTATAGCGTACGATTGCTGTTTTAGGTGCCATATTGTCTGCAGAAGAAAGAATAAGTTTGGGCAAACTGAGAAAGGACTTAAGTGGTATCCGGCTACTAGCACGTGCCGATTACTGCGGTTTCAATATCTTGACCCGCAATTGTGCCGGATATTCTGTATATATAGGACAGAATAGCCAGAACAGTTGTAAAAATCCGCATTTGAAACACCTCGCGCAACACAATGATTTGGTAATCATTGTGTTGCGCGAGGTGGAGGACCACCTAAGAAAATTGGTTCTATATACATTTCTTTTTTACATTGGTAACTTAGATCTACCACAGTTTTGTACTTGCAAAACGTAATTGTTTATAATCAGCCCTAGCTAGCTTTTACCTACAGTTTCCTGCCGATAGTTGTAAGGAAAAAATAATTCACTACTATTCCATTGAAATCGCCGGGTAAATCGGTCCAAAATATTTATGTGAAATTGTATTAATTCGTTACTCCTTTTTTGTGTAAAAGGAGAAAAATTGTTTTTAACACGTTCAATATTTCATTCATTTCATAGTAAGGTTTAAGATATTTTTGTGGTACAACTGACAGACAGACAGCAACCGTAAGCTTTGTAGTAATAGGGTCCCGTTGCCATTCTTTAGATACGGAACCTTAAAAAGTAGGCAACTTAGAACTTTTAAAGCGTGAAGTATTTTACCTGCCAACAAATTGCAGCAAACAACTTTAAACGTTGTACTAGAACGTTATTACCCTCATACATACCACAATAGTTGCTTGAAAACGACAAAGTAGGCCAATATAGTTTTGCATGTTTGTCTGTTTTACGCTCAATTTCGTATACATATAGCCTGCATTATGCAATGTTAGTGTTTTATTCAGTAACCCAGTTCTAGTATACATTGTTAGAAGGAGATAAATAGAACATTCCGAGGCTTTAATTGAGTATGTGTCTCTGTTTTATGGTTGTCATGTTTATACATTTACACAACTTAGTTGCGTCTGTTATGACGGGGATATACATTAGTGAAGTGTTACACTGGAGTGTATAACACTTATTGCATCAGCTCTTTAAGTTATAGATCCTTAGATCTATTTAGTAGTTCTAGGCAGGACGTGCAAAGCGCTGTGTGTGAATGAAACTCATTGGTTTCGAACGCACGGAAGTATAAAAACTGTTTAATTGTACCTTTTTATTATTTCAAGTGTTTTAGATGATAAGTTTTCTAATTTGTTAAGCGCTGTAAAAACATTTTTCATTTTTTACATTTTATAAATAGAAAGTACATAGGTTATTATAGTCCAGGGTTTGGTTAGTGTATCACATTTGTAAGTTTAGGTCTTATCTAATAAAGACAGCGATTATATTTGCCCTACTTTCTTACTTAAAATACCCCTAATGAAAATGATTTCATTACATCTATGCATCGTCCCCAAAGACTCAGTCAATAGTAGCATTTGCTGTTGCTGGAGGAACAATGTAGGTTTGTAGTATTTCAATATATTGTAGCGTCATTAAACTCCTCAAATAACTTCAGTCAAAAGCTTTCGAAGGCTCCGCGAAACTAGTCACCCTTGTTTGCTTAACCCTCCGTCAACCCTTACTGATTAGGCGGCCACCCCACATGTCTACAAGTTTCTAGTGCTCTGAACCCCAAGGGCTCACATTAACGATCTCTCGGCGACGAAAAATCAAGAAAACGCCACAGAGAAACAAGAAAGTTGGATTCAAAATTCACAAGTACAATATTTTTACCTTTTTAACGTCGCGGTGGATTTTAAAAATAAAGCCCTTTGGGAAATCAGAGGTGGTCGGAACAACTGGCGAAGGTGGAAATAAGAAGACAAGGGAATATCTTCTTTATTTTTATTGGATTAAGGTCGGATAGATGTAGTCGGCTCGGGGCGACTCGCTGAAACTTTGTTCCCATTTCGCAGATGCAATCTTGTTGCGATTTCGTTTAGACGTTTGGGTAAACAATTAGTTTGTGTTGCTCTTCATATGCAATTTACTTCAACAGCTTAGGTTGTATTAAGCGTGTTGGAATGTTGAGAAACAATAATGTTTCTCATATATAAATTCATATATTAATACGTCATGGGTATGTGTACTAGTAGGCAATGAGACTTGTGGTTTAAACAAAACTGCATCAAGTTGGAGAATATAATAGAGCTCGGTAGCAAATCTCTGCTAAACTACTACAAACTGCTACAGAATACCTATATTATTTTAAATTAAAAATTGTGTTTATTGCTAGTTACAACTAGTTTGTCATAGGTATAAACAATTTTATTATACTTAAGTTAACTACCTATAGCCACGAATTACGTTCCACTATTCAAAGATCGATACGTTTCGTGGTTTTATAAAAATAGTATCTGCTATAATATTACTCGTCCACTAATGATAAATCCTAATCCTAACTAATATTATAAAAGCGAAAATGAGTTTGTTTGTTTGTTTGTTACCTTTTCACGCCTAAACCACTGAACCGATCATCCTGAAATTTTGCATATACGTTGACAGGTGTACAGAAACGGACATAGCTACCTTTCATCCCGAAAAAAGTACTGTTCCCGAGAAAAACAATAATAAAGTTCTTATGAGAATAGATGGCGCCACGTGTCTTTAGAATCATGATGAATTATATTATTACATGCAGAGTAATACCCGAATTGATTGTCAAATTCTAAATTAACGCGAGCGAAGCCGCGGGCAAAAGCTAGTATTTGATATTTCAATCTCTTTTTTAAATACTCATAATAGAAAAAGTTTTATCGCTGATAAAATATTAAAATGGAATATTAAATATTAAAAGCAACTTGACCAATTTTTGACTATGCTGTGAACTTCCAATCGCAACGCCGATACTGTATCCATATCTGTCGTACACCAAAAAAGTTTTTAAGATATCTACCAACAAGACTTATGACATTGTACGTTAATAGTACGCTCTGACAATAGTGGGTAACCAAAGAAAGAATATGCTTCAATATTTTTCTAGCCGTGTTCTAGACGGCAAAGTGTATTCTTTCCCGAGTCAGTGTAGTGCATTGCGATTAAATCTTTTCCACGTCAGCTGATTTAATACATCCTCGATAGTGGTGTCAGGCTTTGTGCGAGCGAGGCCTCCCGGGGCTTGTTCCTGTTTTGTGTAATGTACAATGTTGTTCAACCGACATCAATGTGTTTTACACCGTTGTGTAGTACCAACTTTACCATTGCGGATCTTGTTTGAAGTACCTCTAAGAAAATGTGCAGTTTTAAAGTTGTTAGCATTGGAATTTTAGAATAGTGGTACAGTTGGTTCTTGGGATAGATTGTTTATATGCAGCCTATAAATAAAACGTCATAACTTAGATTTCTCTTCATAAAGTTAAATATGGCGTTACCCGAGTTGTAGAACTATTCACATACTGCGCGGTAGGTATATACTAAAAACATACACTAAATACGTATAAATAAAAACATAAACAACTAGATCAACAATATAATTTAATTAATTGTTTCACCAACATTGTTTGTCATTTGTCAGAGTTACTTAAGCTATTCCGATTACATATAATTGTCTAATTTTAGTAATTAGTTTCATAGAGACCAAAGACTCATTTTTAACCGACTTCAAAAAAAGGAGGAGGTTATCAATTCGTCTGTATTTTTTTTTGTTTGTTACCTCATAACTTTCGACTGGGTGAACCGATTTTGATGATTATTTTTTATTTGAAAGCTGGTGCTTCCCGTGTGGTCCGACGGCACGACACCGACTCCATTAATAACAATAATTTAATTATTCACAAGAATATGCAATTATTTATTAACCTTTTAGTGCATTTTGCAAGTTTTAGAATATTATTCATTGAAGTCAGTTTCCTTTTTTGTTAAAATTGTGTTTATTTAAATTGATTGTTTTATAGAAATTAACAAACATATTCGTACCCTGATTAACTATATGTGGCTAAGATTAGCTGAACCGTTTCCGAAAGAACTCAACTGCAAGCGGCACGTTGCTGTCGTTGTTTGATAACAACGACGTTAAAACCGAAACTTATTTTCTAACCATACATTTTAGAAAAGAAATATATATGTTATAAAATAAGTTCTGAATTAATATCAAGAAAGAAAATAATTTAGATGAAACATTTTTAAATTAAATTGGTGTTGGAATTGTCGTGTTGTTGGCAATGCATCATCGTCATCAGCGAACCGTAGTGTCGTGAATAAAGGCGCGAATAGGCACCGCGGGCCGCGTTACCAGCGCGCGACGCAATGAAATCACAAGTTCGCGTCCCACGGCGCCGCCTTTTTAAATTATTGCGTCTTCAAGGAGACAATTTGGGAAATGTATTGTTGCGAATGTGTACCCCAATCCTTGGGATTACGCTGAGCGCCCGGCGTTTGAGGGAAATGTGCAAAATAACATTTTCTTACGTCGCCATGTGTAGAACCTCCACTTTTTATTTCGGAGGCTTTATTAAATGTGCCGAGATGGGCCCCCGACGCCTTCTCACAATTAGGTCAACGCCCCCTGCATACGTGTGACGGCACATGATATCGTTGTATAAAATGTTGATTAGCATTGCAGTATGTAATCAAAATGTTCGGGCTTTTCATTCGTTTTCTTATTAAAAGAACGAGACGAAACTCATTGTTGAAACTATCGCTTTACTTCGTCTTCTTAATTTTATTATTCCCTAGTATTCGTTTTGTAATACCACGCGAATTGGACTCGTATCTCGCAACGTTTTATAAAAATCTTATATTTTTTGCGTTGGCATATAATGCGTTCAACGCAATCTATTTTTAATATGTATATTGCTTTCTTAGAATCCTAAGGAATATTAACGAAGTTAATAATGTTCGAAAGATATCCAATTTAAACCGTAAAAATACGTAGCCCCTGGCATTTTCCGGAATAAAAAGTAGCCTCTACTAATGATAAAAAATCAAACGGCCCATTTCTTTCTTGCTGCGAGAAAAACAAACCGACAAACTAACTTATGCATTAGGTATATATTATTAGTAGTGATCATTTTCATTTTAGTTTCAGTTTTACATAGTTTTATTCTAAGAAGCGACACAACTAATTAATAGTCATAATTAAACCAAATCGTCTAATACTTATGAATAATTACTTGAAAGTACACTAAGAGACCGATGCTATATACTTATACTCTAAGTACATTAAGGCGTTGAGTGGCGCTATTGAATTCAGTTCAATATTTGTATTACCCTGATTAAGTCTTTGAGCAAAGTTCTTACAGTCAATAGCCTCGGCCTATGAGTTAAGAGATCATTTGTGGACGATAAATACATTCACACCACTTATAATTACGAAATATTAACTTATAAATCTATATTAATATTATACAGAGGAGAGATTTGATTTTTGTTTATTTATTTGTAAGAATTTAATTCAAAAACTACTTAACCGATTTTAAGAATTATTTCACCATTGAAAAGCTATATTATCAACGAGTAACATAGGCTATTCATTATTTAAAAAAAGTTATGTTACATAACCTAACCTACTATACGCGATCGAAGCCGCGGGCTTGAGCTAGTACATACATATACATATAGTCTCGTACTTTTAGTCCGCAAAGGGATAAGCAGAGGTGTTATAAATTCTCATTTCGTCAGCTGGTTTTTAATTGCCACGAAATAGGGAGCGAGATTACATCCGTCTAGCGGCCATTTCCAAGTCTTCGTGTTGCTACTTAGAAATGCATAATATGAAAGACAGGCCTCAAAAAAAAAATGCTTTAAATCGGGACTTCCATCCTAGGTGGAGAAGTATCTCCTATCCCTACAGACGATCGCAAATAAAAACTTGTGTTTGTTCAGTGAGTAGTTTTGAGGCTCTTTAGAGGGCACTGTGGTTCGACAAAGCATGAGCTGACCTTGCAAGCATCCAAAATCATCCAAAACTACGTTCAATAGGAATCAGTAGGCAGATAAGATACCAAAATTCTTAACAATGGCGATTTTAATTGACTGCCTTTAATTTATTGCATGTATGTTCTCTTATGTCTTAATTCGCTAGCCACTACACTTTTACGTTCATAAATGTTACTTTATGACTTTAACGAATAAATGTGTTTTGACATTGACTATGGCAAGCGCAAAATCATTTCGCTCATGAGTAGTGTTGTACCAAATCTTAAGCATAATTAATGAGCGTTCACAGACAATTTCATTAGAGGTGGGTAAGATAACAGATGGACCGCCGTTCAATTACCCAGCCGTTGGGATACCGCTTTGTTAATGTTATTAATGGCTTAATACCGCAAAGACAAAGCCGGTATTGTCCACGGTATTTGACGCTCAAATTTTGGATATTTTGCCGGTACGCTTTTTAATTATTATTGATGTTAGCTTCTGTTCTCCTTGGCAGTTAGTTGGTAAGTTATTAAGACTGCAAAGGTATGCCAGTTAAGAGTATTCTACCAACGAACGAACGTGTTTGAAGAATGGTATGAATGAATTCATTAATCTGACAAGTCTTAGAATACCAGACATAATTAAAGTTATATTGAATCTGGCCACCGGTGTGTCGCTGCGGCTCTATAGGATATAGTTTCTAATAACCTTTGTTCGGGAAACAGATGATTTTTTCAACTGTCATCGTCAGTTCGCATTCTAAATGCCATGTTCAAAACATAAAATTATTGCATGGAACGAACACGGCAGCTCATCGACAATATCTCTATAAAGACATTGTATAAAAATATGTTGGACGAATAATTTTTCCCTGAGGCAACACCGCGACCACCATAAGTAAGAATATTGTTTTTTATTCGTCCCATTGCTTACCCTCGTTATGGGTTAATAATATGTGCGCGATATAAATAAGGCTTTATTTGTTAATCTCTTTTTATTTTAATGCGCAGAGCAATTGCAATTGGAATTTTATTTTCTCGTTTCTTGTTGAGTTTATTTGCTTACTTATGTCATTATTTATAAAAAAACAAGGAGTGTACATAAGTTAGTGTAAATAAAAGAGTAGATATGTTAGTTTAATGCTTATGATTATTATCTGTAACTATATGTTTGTTGTCTTCGTAGTTTCTAAAGTATGGATTGACTTCAATGCAATTAATTAAATTAAAAACTATTTAAATTATGATGGTTCTTAGCCGTAGGTATTTGATGAAATTTTGTGAGTAGTAAAGCCTCGCCGACTTCAGCATGAATGAGTCGCCGACTTGACCGGGGAAGGACTACTCTCTCACAAAATATCTACGTAAAATAGCAGTATTCCTACTATTGTGTTTCGTTCGGTGGTGAGTGTGCCGGAGGTCCAATCACCCTCGTTCCCCCTTCCTGCTCCTTCTCCTTTCCACTTCCTTTCCTAAAGGGTCGGCAATGGGCAAGTGATGCTTCTGGTGTTGCAGGCGTCCATACATACCATCCTACGGTGACCACTTACCATCAGGTGGGCCGTATGTTTGTTTGCCACTTTAGTCGTATAAAAAAAAATTAAAACATTTTCAGTTGTTAAAAACCATTTATACAATAAACATAGCCAAATTGATAAATCAATAGACTCGTATTTCAGAGGTTGTGGCTTCATGTCCTATTCATTGCATAGCCAGTTGCATTCACTGATCGGTAAACGATTAGCGAGGTTAAGCAAAGTAGGGAGCGGTCAGTCTATAGATGGGTGACCGCTTAGTGGTGTTTCATCTGAGCGTCTCCGTGCTTCGGAGGGCACGTAAAAAGTCGGTCCCGGTTGTTGTCAAATTGACAACAGTCGTTAAGCCATGTCAGAGGCCTACGGCCGGCTTGATCAACTCTTGACAACAGCTTGGCCACTAACCACACGAAAAGAAGAAAGAAGACTGACGAAAAGCTAAAAGCTACTTCTTACGTAAGCATTCTGGCTTAGCTAGAAGCGTTAAATTAACATGAATACAAGTAATTTGTATTCCAAATTTCAAGAAATACCTTGGAAAAGAATTTGTCATCTTCTATACCTATTAACTACTAACAATACTGTAATTTTTGCTTAGCTCGGAGAGTAAGTTAATAAGTATGACAGCTTCTTCGTTAAGTGTTTTCTATATAGTAAGTAAGTAAGTTAATCGTAATGAAGTCACTGACATCGTACAATTCTGTCTGTACTTAAGTTTTAAAAGCTTTGACTCAGTTCATTAGTTAAATTGAGAGATTAGTCTGATCAGCTCTCGATGGCGCGGGATTAATGTTGGGCCATTACACTAAGTGACTTACATGAAACTTACATAGAAAGTTATTACAAAAACATGGTTTAAATTCATATATGACGCCTTCATAACCCCAACAAGGTAGGCACAAGAGTATCATACCCAGATTATGCTATCAATGTTTTTAAGACTTATTAGATGACTAGATGTGCCTGCGGTTTCAACCGCGTTTATGATTACTGCGCCGCCTCCGTGGGTCGTAGCGTGACGTAATATACCCTATAAACTTCCTCGGTAAATAAGCTATCCAACAATAAAAAAAATTTTCAATTCGAACCAGTAGTTCCTGAGATTAGCGCGTTCAACCAAACAAACAAACTTTTCAGCTTTATAATATTAGTATAGATTTGCTGTAGACCACACATTTTCAGACCACGTGTTGCTGAGAATTATCTAACAAAAAACTTGATAACACGTTGCTCAATTTAGGAATCCATTTCAAAACCACATACCTATTCCATGGTACCAATGAAGCAGTTGACTTTAACCAATTCTCTTTTTTGTCGTCTATTTTATCATCAACCATGCACGCCGCTACGATTACGTCCTAATATGTAGTTGTATTGTTGCGAAAAATAGTATTTTATTGCCGTCCAACCGTATGACATTTAAAAGCTATAAACACTATCGCAATAAAGCATACATTGGACAATAAAAATCATATAAACCTATGCAACAGCTGCGAACACAACGTAAATCCTAGCTTATCTGTGTATCATAGGTGTTATCTGTCCTCTAACTCAGAGTGGGATAAATGCGAATGCACACGGCATTTGCATTTTATCTCTTAGTACATTTCATATTCATACTACAGACGCATAGTTGAGAGCGGAATTAATTACAACCTTGTGTGTGTACAGCCTTATAATATTCTTGCCTTTTACGTGGCTGTAAACTAATTTAACTCAGTTCCAAATATAAATTAAATTCAAATCCGTGACGTCATTAAAAAGCTTTCACAATTTTAAACCAAAAAGATTTACTCTTCACAAAAAAGTAGTAGGTATTCCTATTTTAAATCGGAACAGTTTAAATGGATTTCGGTATAATTTGGACGACAGACACAAAGTTCGTTATTAATAATTACCATTTAAATTCATTCGAACATTAACTGAACTGTCACGGATATGACGTCATATATAGATGCTACAACATATTGTATAAGTTTTAACGAGTAGCAAGTCACACAGTGAATATATATTCGTGAACTCACATTACGGGTAATTCATCAAACCATAGCCAAGTTTGGCGTTTTCGCGCCTTTTAATTTAGTTTTGTGAGTTTGGCACGTGGCGTGTGATGAGATGAATAGAATATGTTTATTAATTGATATGAATAAATTAGGAAAGTTTAACACAGAGAGTCTTTTCTCGTGTCAGAGTGGTTTTGATAAGTAATTATACGTCTACGGAATATAATGCGTTCTGGTGAGTCGTAAGAAATGTCTGTTCGAATATCGGACCAAGGAGTTCATGTTTTACAGTTACGCATGCCTTAATAGTTTAGATTAAAGCATATGGAACTTATACGACTACTTTGAGCCAAATAAATGCTTTTGATTTATCAGATAATAATAAATATAATTGTTTCAATCTTTTATGATTGTTTGACAAGAACCTTGTATCTTGAAACAAGAAACATTGTTTAATATGTTAGGTATTTAATAAGAATACTATTTGCTAGACTATGACTAAAGGAAAATGAGATACGTCCTACGTTTCTCAGAAATGGATTCTTGAGTACTGGTGTACCTAGCACATGATGTTATGCTGTCTGAAAGCTTCTTAATATAAATATATTAATTTACCTATGATCTATGAAAAGAAACGTAGTGGTATGCTTGTTCATTTCTTAGAAGTCTAATTGAGAAAATAGCATGTATAGCTACATTAGACATCAAGCCAAATAACATAATACCGCTTCTGTGGTGACTAAGATTGCCAGAGCTAAAAGCGCGGTGTTGCCGCCGGTGAAAATAAATGGTCTTTGTAGCTGGCAGTAACGAGAATGCTTTTTTCTGCAATAAAGGCACGTGCGGGTGTTACCAACAGACCATGGCTATAGTGCGCCGAGCATCCGTACCCACCGATTCTACCGAGCGTGATTTCGTTCCGTGCTCAGTGGTATTACTGCAAGTGTGACAAGCGTCTATAGGCTATCGCAAATACATATAAAAAAGGATTAAAGCGAGTATGTAAGCTTGCTTGACACCACAACCGAATAAAATATTCAAAACGACTTATAAATAAGTTTAAAAAAAGAACTAAGTTCGTAAAAAAGGCAGTTTGAATTGAGAATCGTTTGAAACTATGCCTACTTTTATCATCTGTGAAACAAAAATATTGTCGAAAACACTTGAGGAAAGTTTACGCGAAGAAAATATGTAAATGAAAATCAAAACTTTTATATTTCACGAGGCTTTTGAAGTTTTATGGCTTCATGTGAAGTCTGAAGGTTGGGGCCAAAATGGCAGGCGTTAGGCGTGACTTGACGACAGTGAGGTTTGCTGCTAAAAGGCTATGAAAAAGGTTTAGCGCTTTTGTTTAAAAAGGCTTTTTGTTGTTTTTTCTACGTGTTTATCTTAGTTGTAAGAGTACTTAGCCATTAAAATTAATACCTAACTGTTGCTTATAGTATTACTTTGTAGTCTACATCCACAACGAAAATCAGATCGAGTAAAGTCTTTCAGCTTAACTACCGTCATACTTTAGTAATATATTTTTACTTTTATGTTTTAGTGAGAAAATGAATTAATTACTGGCAGGTATCAAGTGTAATTTTAAAGAAACGGCTAGTTGTTCTATTTATTTCTCATTGTGTTCTGTCGGAAAATTCTTAGTACCTAGCAGCATAGATTTTGAAGCGGGGTATGTAGACGGCATAGGCTCGCCCCAGATTACTTGGAACCTAGATATAGGTGTCACATGCATAAAATAAGATTATTTGGTCCTTGATCTCACCAAAATACGGCATTCAGCATACAATTCATTCTGCAACTTACCTGCAACCAAACATATTATATTAGAAAATAGTACAAAATAAATAGTAATGTAAATACCTACGTGGTGGGCAACTAAACGAGGTTTAGATCGTAAAGTGTAGGTTATCATTGGACGTAATGTGCGCATTGGCATTCTACCTACAACCGATATTATCATAGACAGAAAACCGCACTTTATCGATAGATTAATTAGTGAAATTGCATTAGCAATCCGGACTGCGCTATATTACGTACTAATTGTCAAGTGCGTTCGATTTGGAGCGAGACTATGCGCGCAGAGCACTCACTAAACGTATCATATCTAGAGATGGACAAGCGTCGGCACAGATTATATCTACCGCGTCTAGTGTAGCTGTTTGCCGCAATTAAGCTTGATTTGTGTGGGAAATTAGTTTGGAATTGTTACTATATATCCATATATGTACCAACAATATCAAATTAATTTACCCGAATAAATCCGAATAATCTAATAATACTACAAATGCGAATGTGAGTTTGTTTGTTTGTTAGGCTTTCAGGCCTTAACTAATAGGCTCATCATCACGAAATTACGCATACACGTTGCCAGAAAAGAATATAATAATAATAATAATAATATTGTATCACATACACACAACACCATCTAGCCCAAACTAAGCAAAGCTTGTACTATGGGTACTAGACAATGGATAAACATACATATATAATTTTTTTTGTTGTAAATACATTCATATTATACATAGAAACACCCAGACCAAGACATACATCCATGTTCATGCACACAAATGTTTGACATGTGCGGGAATCGAAACCGCGACCTCAGGCGTGGCAGTCGGTTACACTAACCACTACGCCATTGAGGCCGTTATATATAGGGTACCTTTCATCCAGATAAAAGTACTGTTACTAATCTAATCTAATCTACATTTACGCGAGCGAAGCCGCGGGTAAAATCTAGTAGGTAGATATGGTGATATTTAAGGCTCAAGAACGATGGGTATTATTTTGTGTTTTTGGTATGATAATCAAAGTCAAAGTCAAAAATCATTTATTCACTTAGGTCACAAAGTAACACTTATGAACGTCAAAGGGGTTAGTGAGTTTGTTACATTTATGTTAGTTGCAAGGTACAGGCAAAAGGTTGAGCCTATGAGAAGATACCTGCAAGAAACTCAAGGCCACTCTTTTAATAATTTAATAATGCAGGCAATAGAAATAAATATGCCAATTTGCGCTATTTTGTCAATATCAATTATTTTTAATTGCTGCTTTTTTTTTTTGCTGCTTTGCTCTCGTAGCTTCCACGGGAACTCGTATCGGGTCTTAAAGTATCCTATTTGATAATCCAAGAAATAATCTATCTTTGTGCCGCTAAACAGTTTAAGCGTAATTGAGTAACAAAGATCCAATCATCGTCGGAAATGTTCATGTTTTTAGTTTTAGTCGTGTTAACATAATTTCAATTATAATTTTGTTTCTGCGTTCAAATATCACATGGTTGTATTTTCTGTATTCTGTCCAAGGCGTTCCTGCATCAGAGTGGTAAAGCTATTTGACAGTCACGATTAAGATATCCTTACCGTCAAAAACATCTACCATAACAGTCAAGATTAGAAGTCCATACCCTCAAATATTCAAGTGGTAGCCTTAGAATCATTATCATTATCCCTTCGAGTTGCCAAGATCAGATGGTAGTCGCTTCGTATACGTTTAAACTAGAAAGCTGGCAAAAATAAGGACTAGAACTAGAAAAATTGAAGCTTTTAATGGTGCAGTTTATTATCTTATAGAGCAGGAATCGGGTCGGGGACATAAAATGCAGCGTTAAAATTTATGCGCCATCATTAAACTACTGCAATACGGAGCACGGTAGCCTTGAGTGCAACCATAGTGGTATTGAACTTACGAGAGCGGAAACCAAATACAGTTCGCACGATTCTAAACACTTGTAAGTATTAGATATAGTGTCAGAGAAAACTCAACCTTGAGTGTACAACTTAGGGGTCATTGTAGTCGAGTATTGTGCTAAGTATAGTTCAGAAGAGATGCCGCCTTCCGCCACCGTCTGCCACTAATGAGTCGGTCAATTAACCGCCACATTAACGGTACACTTTGTAATACATGCGACGCACCGACAAAACTCGGTGATGCCAAATTTAAATGTACATATGTTACATGGAATAAAAAGTAAGTATGTGTTAAAAAGCAGCGATAGCCTAGTAGAAGACCGTTGGACTGCCATGCAAAGGCCTCGAGCTCGTCCGCAAGTCACGCACTTTTGACTTTTCAAAGTCGTGTGCGTATTGAAGGGTGAATTGTCGCTCGCTTTACCGGTGAAACAAAACCTGCATATCTGAGGTCCAGTTTCTATATTCAAGAAGAGGGTCGTTTAACTACGGTCAGTTAATTTTATACACGTATTTTATGAAAAATATCTCAAAATTTTACTATCCGCAGCTAAAACGTCTCGTTTCTTGAATATAGGAACCGGGCTTGAGAGTTCTCCATAATGTTTTCGATTAGTAAATACGACATGTGTAAAGTCTGCCTACCCGTATTAGAACAGCGTGGCAGACTATGGTCTAACCCTTCTATGAATAGCAGTAGTCTTTCCTAGTCAGTGAATCCTAATACCGGATAATGAAATAAAGGGTATTTTCTCTATGTATAAAAAATATTTTGATTGTTATATAAACATATAATGAAAAACAAAATATAAGTATATTATCGTTCGGAAATCTCACCTTGTTTGCTGCACCATACTTTAATCTATTCTACTTAAGGCTGGCTTTTTCGCACCTGAACCGGGGTGTATTTTAAAACGAATTTACCTCCTCTCAGTTACGGAGGTACGTGTCTGTTAATTCGTTTACTCTTTGCACCCTCTTCTAATGGGAGGGCTTTTCTTGCAATTAGCCGCAATTAAGATACTTCGTAAGGAAATACCTTTAGGGATTCTTGCATCGAATCTCGGGAATGATTCTAAATCGTCGATAGGTCGGATGCCGTTGTTCCCGGCGTTCGGCGCGCATTGCAGATTTGTTTGCGAGCGGTAATTTAAATCCGATTAAGTTGATATTGAAGGTTCTCGCAGCAATCAACGTTATACGACGAGCAAATTGGAAAATGAAATGGCGGTAATACCTTGTTCATTAATAGGCAGATATCGATACACGAATTGAAAAACATCGCAAATCAGTCAGTTTGCGAAAATTGTGAAATAGTGTTTTGTGCTTTTTACATTTTGTTGGATATGTTGATATAGTTTGTATGTCTTTATAAAGCTTTGGGGGTGTAGAAAATATTACGATACGCACTTTTCTAATTACGCTTTACGAGTTATCATATTTTTGTATAAATATCCGCTACCTAATGTGTCACACGTTAGCGGTTTAGCCCTTTGGTTTAGCCGATTAACTAGTTCTTAGTTCATAAAACAAAGGTTTAATATGTATAAAATATAAACGTTATAATTTCGTCGTATTTGAAAATCGATGGAAGATCGTTTTCCATGTTTATTGTTTTTAATGCCTGTCGAATTCAGAGCGTACGTATGAGTAGTAGAGCCTCGCTGATTTTAGCATGTATGGGCCGGCTCGACCGGGGAAGGACTACCCTCTCACAGAATATCGATGTGAAATAGCAGTATTCCTACTGTTGTGTTTCATTCGGTGAGTGAGAGTGCCGGAGGTCCAATCACCCTCTTTCCCTCTTCCCGCTCCTTCTCCTTCCCACTTCCTTTCCTAAAGGGTCGGCAACGCGCAAGTGATGCCTCTGGTGTTGCAGGCGTCCATAGGCTACGGTGACCACTCACCATCAGGTAGGCCGTATGCTTGTATGTTTGCCACCTTAGTCGTATAAAAAAATATATATTTTCTGTTGAAAACGTTCTAATCTTCGTAAATTTAAGTTACTTTTGTTTAATTAGGTTTGTCAACATCGTTATTTTGTGTTCTTAATTTGAATGCGATATTTATGTAGAATTTCAGTATCAGTAACTGATAAAAATACCTTTTTATACGGAACAGGCTTGCATTTGACCGTACTTTTAACAGAACATCTCTTTTACGGTTTTAAATCAACGCAACGGGATGAAAATTGATAAGCTTTTGTGAGTAACCATTCGGAGATATGAAACTAAAAAATATTTCCCTTTCGACATAAACTTGTATAAATGACAAATAAAAATGAATGGTGCATTAAAACCTTCACGGCTTAGCTCGCTATCGACTATCAAAAATTGTCGTAGCACAGATAATAAAAGCAAATGTCAAAATAAATCGCCGGGCGAGGTTATCTGTGGTACATTAAGCTTCCTTGTCGCTCTATCTCATATTTCTTGCTCATCGATAAATAGAGGCGGCGGGCTCCTATTATAATTAAAGCGGTCGATAAAATCGACATGTAACGCACTTTAGTGTGGCTAGTGCGGTGCGTTATCGATAACGCGGTGATGTGAGCGGGTGGGTCTGGGTGGCCGGACCACCCGCGCACTTGTGCAACGTACCACTATCGGTGGGCTAAATTAAGTGGGCATTAACATGTGAAATATTCTCGAGACAATAGCTCGGGGCATGTCGCGGGATAAGCAAGTGTTTTCGGGTACCGTTCGAACAATTTATTTTTAGTGTCCGAGGTGTAGACGCGCTATATTTATTTGATGCCGACGATGCGACAAAAGATATTTAGAAGGCTTTAAATTTTATTGTGTGACATTCTTTTCTGTGTATTTTAGTGCTTAAGCCATTTGGAGATCTAAGTCTTGGTTTAACAGTTATATTCTAATGCTTATATTTTTAAGTTTCTTATATGTCGAGTGAGAGAGTGAGGCTGTCAGAGCTTCATTTCTTGGTGTTATGTTATCAGGAACCTGCGACTTTAGTATTTCGGGATGGCAACGAAACGTTGTATTTTTAAACGGTAACGTTGACAGTTATATTGTTATTACAAGTGTCCATGCACTGCTGCCCACTTAACGTAAGACATTTTTTAAAACCTTGGAGATAGTTCCTGTGGCGCGCTTATTTTTTATTTTTATAAAACTAAGGTGGCAAACAGGCATACGGTCCACCTGATGGTAAGTGGTCACCGTAGCCTATGGACGTCTGTGACACCAAAGGCATCACTTGTGCGTTGTCGACCCTTTAGGAAAGGAAGTGGGAAGGAGAAGGAGCGGGATGGGGGAAAGGGGGTGATTGGGCCTCCGGCACTCTAACTCACCGAACGAAACACAACAGTAGGACTACTGTTATTTCACGTGGATATTCTGTGAGAGGGGTAGTCCTTCCCCGGTCGAGCCGGCCCTTTCATGCTGAAATCAGCGAGGCTCTCTCTACTCTACACAAACAAACATTGAAACAACGAATACCATCAATAACAAGATTCGAAACAACCATAATTGTGGTAGGTACACACAATGTTATGTGAATCGAACTTTTTTATACGGCTTAGTAACAATGCCTAGGCGCCTTCTTAAACCACTACCTTACACATTCTTCTCGAGTCGATGGCACACTTATTTGAAACTAGATGTTCCCGCGGTTTCACCCGCGTTTTTCATTACTGCGCCGCCCCTGTGGGTCATAGTGTGATGTTATATAGCCTATAGCCTTCCTCGATAAATAGGCTATCCAACACTAAAAGATTTTTTCAAATCGAACCAGTAGTTCCTGCGATTAGCGCGTTCAAACAAACAAACTCTTCAGCTTTATAATATTAGTATAGATAGATATGTCCTGCCCAATGTGTAGCCACGGCAATCGCATCAGCAGTTGCGTCCATCAAGTCCTCAATGGTGCACCTACAAGGACAATTTGGGCATTTCCACATTCCACATGGTTTAATTGGGATCACCGCATTCATACTGTACTTTGTGAGGCTCCCTGATTCCCCATGTTACCTTAACCGTGGCAGTTAAACAAATAAAACTTTCATTTTAAAATAGTAAGATTATAAAAAGAATATTGGGCAATTTTTGGGGACTGCCGATAGAAGTGAAAACTTTAATCCTTGGACATAAACACTTGTTTATAACACAAAAACAAAAAAAAGGGGCGGGTCGGGTGCTAGTTCCTGATACTCTCTTGGTGGTTATTAAGGGGTCAAAATTTCGTTATTTTTTGCGTAGGACGCACCATTTCTGAGATATTATTAATATTCTGACAAAAAATTATTAAAGCTTGGAAGCGTGACGATGACACGAGTTCCATGCTTTTTGTTCACCTAAGAAGTGCTCAACGCGCCTAAAAAAGTTTTCACTTCAAAAATATATTTTCACGATTTAAACAGCCGCCGAGCACTTTGCGGGCCAATTTAATCACTTTTCCAAGTGATATTAAGTTAGTATTTCTTTAGAATAGGGCCTAGAAGTGTTCTGAATAGCAACAAAGGTATAATAGGTACAATTACGTTCGAACGAGGGCCGAGTAGAACGGCTTCGGAGTTGGTAACGCATTATCTAAGATTTCTTAGAGGCAATCTGGGGTGAATTATGTGCCGGCCTTAAGTTATGGGCGGTGGGGTCACGGAAAACCTTAAAAAAGCTTTGCGGAGTATAATAGTTGCCTATACTATTGTTGTTTAGTTTGTTGTGGGTATATAAGAGTAAAAGCAACCTACGTACGTATTGTAGGAAGCCAGCAGAGTTTAGGCTTGCCATCTTTCTTGTTAACGAATAGAGTATATTTGCCATCTTAGGTAAAAAAAATAAAGTACATGATCTGAAAATAAAGTATTAGGTATTTATTTAATAGCCTGCCCTTTTGTTTCCATATTTTTGTTGATGCTAGTGACATTTAACAAATATTTATTATCGAGGAACGTCATAACGGGATCTTCTTTACAATATATGTCTATATTAAGATAGATTAATAATTGCTTTCATTCAATTTAAGGAATGTCGCATTGCTTTAAGTAAACAAATAAAACCTGTAAAACTTGACATAGGTCAAATAAAGTATTCTCACGTACTTTTATTTTAAGTGCACTATTGGCGGACCAAACGTCAATAATTGTGGTGTTCGCTGAAAATCAGCGCTGTGTAGTGCTTGCAGCAATGCAAGTGCCACAGCATTATGCTGAGCGCATCACCGTTGTTTTTGTGCCGTCGGATGGGACGTGCATCTGCACATTAAACATTTTGTTTTTAAAATTTCTTTATACTTCCATATTTTTATTTACTTTTTGTTATACCCGCATTCTATAATTGATGATGCATGTCATGATGGTACAAAAAATAAAAATCTTTTCATTTCATTTCATTTCATTACTTTATTTTCCTAATAAAGTATAAAGTACGTTTACCCGAAATAACGTACAATACTTTATTATAAAGTAAGGTTGGCAACCCTAGTCTTAACCCTTTCAAGGCAACTTTTGCACTTTGCTTGTTTGCTCCTCGTGTCGCGAAGAACTATATGAACGTTCAAATAATGGACACAAAGATGCCTGCACTTAGAACAACTATCTGTGGATCATAAATTTTTGTGTCGTGTGGGTATTTAATCCACAATAATCGGTGTGTGGCAAGTGGCGAACCGACCACTTGAACCACTACACGATCCGTCAAAGTTGAGGATATGTTTGAGTACAAAATAGGTCAGGACATCGTTGATAAAAGCTATGTCGGCACTAGGAAGTTGCTATTAATACTACTTAGTATCTCATTAATTATCATTATTTAACCTTTTAAGAGCTTAGCTAAATATCGATTGCCGTGCCCCTAGCGCCCGGCTACAAATCGATAAAATAATACCTACAATAATTAGGAAGGTCATAGGACGAAAATAGAACAAAAAAATCATGCATGTTCTCTGTCGCAGAAATACGACACGGGCGGTAGGGGCACCGAAATATGTGTCGCATAAATGCGAAACAAGCGGTAAAAAGGTTAAAATATAAATCTAGCCTGCAGCTTCGCCCGCGTGGATCTAACGGAGATGCACACCGAAATAAATAATCCTGTGTTTTTATCTAAAGTATGATCTATGAACATGCAAACATCTTCACAAATATTCACATATACAATACTAGTAGGCATTAGGAAGTATTAAAGTCTAACTAATATTAAAAATGCGAATGTTAGTTTGTTTGTTTGTTACGATTTCACGCCTCAACTACTCGACCAGTCATCATGAAATTTCGCATACACGCTGTCAGGGGAACAGAAAAGGACATAGGGTACCTTTCATCCAGAAAAAAGTACTATTACTAATCTAATCTAACCTACATTTATGCGACCGAAGCCGCGGGCAAAATCTAGTAGGTAATATTATAAAAGCAAATGTATGTTTGTTTGTTACGCCTTCACGCCTCAACTACTTGATCGACCATCATGAAATTTCACATACGTGGTGTCAGAGAAACAGAAAAGGACATAGGCATCCAGAAAAAAGTACTGTTACTAAACTAACTAAAACTACCTTTATGCAAGCGAAGCCGCGGGCAAAATCTAGTATTAAATAAAGGATTAAATATAATGACCACCAAAAATAGTAATTGCACACCAAAAAATGCTTACTAAAATATATAACGAGCACCTCACCTATACGCCTCAAATCACTGCATTCCGTCTCGGAAGGGTTAGGTTATGTTAGGTTTCTTCATAAACCCACCCAAAAATAGGAGCCGTCGTCTTATTTTGATCTCTTTGCTGTGCAATTAATATTTTTGGTATTAAAATGCGGTTTTAATTTTGGTGATCATTTACTATTTTTGACTGTTATATTTTACTATATCTGGTGATAAGTTAAACATAAGCCATTTAATAACATAAACGACAACGAGCACGATTAGTGGATTCCAATATTCTTTCTAGAGTGTACCTGACTACAAAGTTAAGGAGGAAACTATACATAAACATCCAAGACTGCGCCGAGCGTAAGACAGATAATGACAGAGCTGGTGCGGCGCATATTCAAATCGGCGCGCGGCCGCCATAGTAAAATTGTATGGGGGATTTGAAGTGCTTTTTTGGTAAAAAAATATGTATCCTTATTGTCAACCAATAACTTAAATATTTGGGACGGACAAATTGTAATATAACTATTTATGTTTCGTTTAAGCTGTAAAATAGGATAGATTTCTACTGTTATAATCTAAAAATCACGTAACACGAGCTTACGTTTTTGCATTTTTCGTGCAAATTTACGTAATTTTGTAGGCGAAAATATTAATTATTTTAAGTTTTCTACACGGAGTAATTGTAAACACATTCATTGTTATGGTAAATGTATATTTTATATTTGTATTAAACAAAAAGTGTTGATTTTATACACTTAACTGTGACCGCCTGTTTTGGCACATTTCGCTCGGCGCAGTCTTATGAATTGTTGTTTTGTTCTTAGAACTCTCACAACTCAGGGGGATGTCTTGTAGCTTGTCCCACACCTTAACGAGAGTGATTTATGCAGCCGCACGGCGCAATCATACACCATTGTGTTACCAATACCTAAAGGTAACTCGGTCTTCAAGAAATGGACCATGGTTTGTTCTACCGTGTGCCGTATTCAACGATCGTTGGCGAACGATACTTGGAAATGGAATGCTAAGCAGAAAATGGATCAGAGATATGGAACATAGGCACAGTTTATATTTTATCACTTTCTGGAAATTTTAAAAAGGTATCTAGCAACATAATGGGTAGTGTATTTTTTAGTTTTAAATGTATTTTTAAGCATCGATTGTTAATACATAATATACTACTGTTTGTTTTCCTTAATAAAATAAAATAAAATAAAATAAGCAAAGCTAATGTTCTTTTTAATCCTAAAAGTAGAAGTAGGTTAGGTTAGGCTTTTTAGTAAGAGTACTTTCTTTTATATAAAATATAGCCTATGTTGTTACTTGGTGATAAGAAACTTTTCTAATGGTGAAAGAATTTTTAAATTGGTTGAGTAATTATGAGTTAAATCTTTACAAACAAATAAACTAATAAAAAATGTAATCATTCCTCTTATTAATATAGATAAATATTATCCTTACTAATGTTATAAATTCGAAAGTAATTCTGTCTGTCTATCTGTCTGTCTGTTATCTTTTCACGGCTAAACTACTCAACCGATTTAAATGAAATTTGGTACAGATATAGTTTAAAATCTGGGGAAGGACATAGGCTACTTTTTATTGATGTAGGTACCATGCGGGCGGAGCCGCGTGCATAAGCTAATATTATATATAGATAAATGCGAATGTGAGTTTGTTTGTTTATTTGTTTGCTACGCTTTCGCGCCTTAACTACTAGACTGACCAACATGAAGTTTTGCATGCAGGTTTTTAGGGGCGCACACGTAGAAAACTTGCCGAGAGACAACAATTTATTGACAGAATCTAGAGCGACTGTAGGTACCTATCTATAAAGGTTTTATAGATAGTTTGTATATCTATTCATTAGTTCTTTGTTCTTTCTCCCAATTTGGACATCAATACACTTTCTTTGATATCTCCGAAGCGCTAAATGGACGTCGATTCATATTAGTGTTCAACGATTATTATAATTGGAATGACAGATGTAAAGGAAACTCAATTAATGAATTATTGATATTTCTGTGGTGTGAGTATTTATGATTTTTCTTAGAACTGCTTCAAAATACACATTGTATGTCAAATCATAAGCGAGCGAGCAAAACTGCGGGCTTAAAAGAAAAGAAAAGAAACAACAAAATTTTGTCGATAGCTTTCCACCGGCTTGCACAGATGCGTAGTCTGATCAGAATTTGCATACCTACCCACAAGGAAGTCTCCTTTGAGTTGCTGTATCTATATTGCATGTGGTTTACACTCGTGTTATTTCGATCATCCCACTAACTATGCACACACACACACGTATATACACCCTCACATACACATGTGCTGTGTTATGCCGCGGCCACACATTGGTTATATGTGCACCACTGTAGCTGTAGCCAATACTCCATTGTGTGGATCAGTCTTTGACACAATGTGAACATTGCGTCTAATCACCGTCCTGTGTCCAACACCGACGCACGGAGTCGGTTTTTTCGACAAGTTCAAAGGCGAGGGGAATGGAAGGGGAGTACGCGCGGGCACCTTGGACAGAACGTCGCGCGCGTGCAACACATTCGTCATTTTAATCATCCACCACCGCCTTTTCTTTCGTTGTTTTCTTGTATGATGCAAATAATAAGCATATGTACCTAAACCATATGCGTAAGCCACTAGTGCAAATTAGTTATCGTCCATAGTCCGCTCTGCGTCAACTGAACAACAAGGTCCGCGCTTGTCTATTTCCAGTGTTTGGTGCAAAGTTGGTATTGAGGCCAATGTGTGGTGCAGTAGTTTGATTCAATATTGGTCATTCCAAATTAGAGTCAAGCTTGGACGCAAAGTTGAATCCAATGTGTGGCCGCGGCATTACTTCGTATAGTCGGTCACATAATCTCATGTACACGAAGGGCGCGGGTTCGCCTGCAATCTGAGGTATGCCGCCGCGCGTGCTAGCTACGCAACCTCATGCAAGATAAAACTATTATATGCCATAAATTATATCCAAATAGGTGCTGAAGGAACGATAAGGGTCCGCTTGTAAGGTGATTATGAAGCTGTCAGTGATTGGATAAATCGTTTGTGCGATCATATGTGTAATGTACATACATACATAGATTCATGCCTGTTTCCCAGAGGGGTAGGCAGAGACTACGGATTTCAATTAGCTTTATTACATATGTAATGTACTAGTGCTATAATAAATGCGAAAGTAATTTTGTATGTTTGTTAGAGAAAGAGTTATGTATGTATGTTGAGAGAGTTTTAAAACAAGGGAAGGACTTTATCATCATCATCATCAGGCTATAATAGTCCACTGCTGGACATAGCCTACCCCTAAAGAGCGCCATGGCGCCCTGTCTTCAGTTTGCCGCATCCAGCATCTGCCGGCAGTCTTTCGCAGATCGTCATGCCACCTGGTCGGAGGGCGTCCTATACTACGTTTGCCGAGTAGCGGTCTCCACTTAAGAACACGCTTACCCCAGCGGTTGTCGGTTCTTCGCGCGATATAACCAGCCCACTGCCACTTCAGCTTGCTAATTCTCTGGATTCTAAGGACTTAAAAATTGTCAAAGTCGCAGATGACAGCTAGTATGTGAAGTGACAATAATACGCTTATTGATTCAAAATACATAGTTACTGTTAACCTATTGAGGCACAGCGGCACACCGACGGATGGTAGATAAAATAGGCTTTTAATTATGTCTGGATGGTTCTAAGACTTGACAGGTTACGTGGTACTCACATTGCTCTAAAGAAAGGGTTTAAGAAGAATTCCGGTAAGATCTTTGTCTTCTGTAGATATGACGATACTCCACTTAGCTTGGGGTAAAATAATATCCAAGACTCAACTTTGAAATATTTTCCGCTAAGAAACATCGTCCTAGTAAGTACCTATTATTGCAGTATTTAAACAATTTCCAAGTGGAATTTCCTAAATTTCACCGAAGCTATTCGGTCCACCCTCGCCGACGACTTCCGGCATAGTTGCACGCTAAATACTTTAGAGTCCGCCGGCGGTCCGCCGCGCGCCGTGAGACGCGGTACTGCAGCCTCCACTCACTCGTCTCGCTACTTTTTGCCATTTTCAATTCCTTCAACGATCAATTAGACACGGTTTAATGGATTCGGGTGTCGTCAGGCTGTGATCGATCACGTGAAATAAGTACATTAAGCAGTAGTTGCCGGATGTGGACCGGCAAGCGCTCGCTGATCGATGGCTCGACACTCACATTAGTTTTTCGTAAGAAATTGGTGCCATTACATCGATCTAGATCACAAATTCACATCTAAAACTTTAAGTTTATGCATGCTTTTGTAATAAAAATGTGACTTTCAAAATAACTGTATCGGTTATTATAGAACTTTTATGAGTGGTAATCATAATGTAATCTACATATATTTTGTTGTTGAAAGTACCCGCGTTCAGATTGTTTTAAGCATTTAGGATCCAACGGAAGTAGTTTTGGATTCCATGACAAAAAAACGTAATTTTCTTGCATTTTTTAATTTGGTAGCCAAGGGCAATTCTTTATAATGTTATTGGGGGATCTAACGTCAAAAATATTGAACTGCGATTTAAAACTAAATGTAACTTTATACATGCTTTTGTAATAAAAATGTGACCGTCAAAATAACTGTATCGGTTATTATAAAACTTTTGTAAGTGGTAATCATAACGTAATCTATATAACAGTTATACTCTCTAGTTATTCGGGTTTGCTCAATTAGTTTGTATCGTACGCGAGAACGATAACGGTATCACGCTTTAGAAGTAGCGGTAATGACGAAAAGTACTTTCAGAAGTATTAAAAACAATTATTAAAATGGAGGCAAATATTATTGTATAACATTACGCGTACGTTACCCACACATTGCAATTAGAAAATAAGCTCCAATTTGCGAATTCACAGAGATACTATTAACTCTTTAAACGATAGTTCCTCTAAGTACCATTTTTCTTTTACATTTAAATGTATTTTGATAATCTATTCTTATATTATAAAATGCAAAATAACTCCGCTTTTTGTATGCTTTTACCTCTAAACGGCTGAATTGATTTTCATGTTCGATATCAGTATTGAAAGGAGTTTTAGTAGTACGTAGTTCACTTAAAAATAGTGATTCTAATCTCACATTTTATCAGTTACTTAACTTGTCTTACTGCATTAAATCTATCAGCACTAATATATAATCCGCAAAAAGAAATTGTTGCAAAGGGGTGGGGTCCTGGTGTCCTGAAGCACAGGCCTCGAGCCTAGCTTAGGCACCAGTCTCCCACAATATATGTTGTGATCCGAACTATGTAATATTTTTTAATGCTGTTTATATAATATGTGTATATTGTGGTGAGAAAATAAACGTTTATTATTATTATTAGTTTCGGAAACGTAAATACAACGTGCACGTAGCGGATAATAGGTTAAATTATAATGAAATGGACAAATTAAAGCAGGTTCCGTGCGTCCGCGGCGGTAAGTGTTGCAGTCACGAAAATGTCAGTTGATTAAAAGCAATAAACAAGAATATAAATATGGCGGCATCGGGGCGTGTTCGGTTAGCTGGTCGTGCAATAAATTTTATACAGTAGAAGCATATGAGCGTAAAATGGACGGTTTCTTGTTATGGTAACATTTTGAAATTGTAACGCGTTTTTATTTAAGAAAATTTCATTATGTGGGTAGTTGACATTAATCAAAATGTTAAGTAATTATGTACTGCGTAGATTGAATATAATGATTGATTAAAAAATATACATATAGGCTGTTTGAGGTTTTGGAGTACCTATATTCTGTTCTTTTACCAGTCAAAATAAATTAGTATAGATAACTTATCTGAATTATTTTGACGTAAGTTACTTGTTACGTTAATTCCATTTCCACTGCCTATCATAATTTCTAACTCATTATTATAAAACGTAATAAAATACCGCATTATGGTTCTGTAATTTCTTAGGCGAGATAAAACATTCTCTAGTAGGCAGCAGTTGCCTTCGGTAACACAACCAATTGGCTTTTATCGGATTTCTCAGATAAATTCCGTAAATAATTTAAGAATTAGGTACGTCAATCGTGTTCCGCCGTTTCCGTCGACACATGCGGGCGTGTAAATAACTCAATGTAGGCGTTAATTATGTCGAGTGATCTTGAATGAGTCGGCCTTAATGCTAAACGAAATGTAGTCATGTGGAACATTTGAATTCCGAATTCTATTATGCGTATTTTATGTTATGCTAATTCAGAATTTAAACTATTTTATAACTCAATTAATCAAAGCTGGTATGCTATTCTTTTTTCAAATATATCGAAGGATATTTTTTTTATGGACGGTGTGGGAGACAAGCTTTTAAACTGCCTCGGCTCAACAATCGGAATTGAAGGTAAAATGTCAATTACTGAGGTTTTCGTACTGTCGGCCAGGCACATCATGGCCTCTATGTGTAATCCAATTTTCAATTTGCTACAGACTTACTATGAATAAGTCATTAAAATGCCTTATGGAAGAGCAAATTACGAACCAAAGCTATTTGTCCATTTCATACTATTCGAAGCGTAATAGTACAAAATGGATAAAACTCGTAAGCATTGCGAAGAAATATCGACTTTCTCTGTTTTCTCTTCATTTACTAACTATAATATAAAATCCATGACTTTGTTGGTCCAATGTCATAACTTTAGCCTAACCCTTCAAATATATTCAACCGTGATGTCTTTAGCCCAACGTTTCATAAATAATAAGGAAATTGCGGTAGTCAATCAATACGAAAACGATCTTAGGTCTCTCAGATATATTTCATATGATAGATTTTTCTCATATACCTAGTATGAAATATCCCCTCCAGAATGACCGAACGTTCCTTCACGTCCCGAGGAAATGGGAACTGCACACGACTGAGATGGATTAGTGCCCATTAAGGGCAGATCGTCTGATACCTATGTATATGAACGCAATATGTGCTCAAATAGTAATAAATGATTATGTATTAGGCTGTATGTATTGATGTCATTGATCTTATCGAAGAAGTGTGGATTCAATAGCGATAAGGCTGAAAGGTCTTGCGATATTTAGAATGTATTTGGGTTAGTTTGATTTAGTAATAGTGCTTTACTGTGGTAGGTGCTGGGTTCTCCCATCTCATCATCTACAATATAATTTATTATAACTCCTATTCTAAAACCGACTTAAATAAAACGTGCTTGGATTTACAGTTGAACTTCAAGCTACGAAATTGTAGTAACCGCATCAAAATACGTTACGTTGTTTTTGCGAGATAAGGTTGCGGATTTGATAAATCTTATAAAAAACGAATACAAATGTTTATTCTATTACATTTTGAGTCTTTTGCAATTATATGTATGTAAATATAGCGTTAAAGCTTAAGGTGTACTTGTTATGGTGATACCTACCTATATAATGTTATTTTGTTGAACTTCTTCAAATTATATTAAAATCCAGATTCATAAATATATTTTTTTTTATACCACTAATGTGACAAGCAAGCATACGGCCTACATGATGGTAAGTGGTCACCGTAGCCTATGGACGCCTGCAACACCAGAGGCATCACCTGCGCGTTGTCGACCCTTTAGGAAAGGAAGTGTGAAGGAGAACGAGCGGGACCCTGAGGAAGAGGGTGATTGGGCCTCCGGCACTCTCAAAATAATATTGCTGACAAACAAATAGGATACTTTTTATCTGGCTTCCATTCAAGTCTCGAGTAGTAATAAGTAAGTAATAATTCAAGAATTGATTATATATTATTTGTTATTTGGTATGAATTACTAAATTACAAAGCATTGTTTGTTATTTCTGCAATAAAAATAATAAAATGATAAAAAAGAACATTTTATTGTATTTATAAAAGCGTGTTGTATTCGATGCACTTTTCACATAAAATAAAAATATTACCATTCAAAATGAATAAATAATTATAGTTTTATATCAGAGCAGCGATAGCTCAGTGGGGAGACCAACAGACTGCAATGCAAAGGGTCTCGAGTTCGAACCCATGTCGCGCACCTCTGACTTTCGGAAGTTATATGACTTTTCGAAATTATGTGCGTATTGATTGACAATTATCGCCTGCTCCGTGCCTCGGAAAGCACGTTAAGCCGTCGGTCCCGGCTGCCATGAACATCTATAGCAGTCGTTATTGGGAGAGTGTTGACACAAAAGATCCCACTGGGTCGAAGTGTCGCCGGTCTGCACTGACTGGCCCCCACATAAGATAAGATAAGATAAGATAGTTTTATATCGAGTAATAATTTATTCAATATCTACTAATGGCAGTAGTAGAGCGCCACAATGTTGCCAACTTGAAAATGAGAAAACAAAATGGCGTTGCCGCGGTTTCCCCAACTTTAACAGAAACTTACAAAGACAAATCTGTGTCGCACATCCAATAAAAAACGTATTAAGGAACCCTGGTTTATGTTAATGAAGCAAGAACTTATTACTTTTTAACTGAGTGTAAAGTTAAAAGAATCTATTTGGTTACTTAATCGCCGAAACTTATTAAATTTATGGTCTGATATGGGAAAACCAAATATTGGATATTCGCGGTTTGCATTCAAGTATAGAGCGCTCGTGTTGGTCGCGGACAGATAAGCTATTTATCCTATTCAAAGTGGAATATATAGTAAAGTTTAGTTTGATAATTCAAATGAAATAGTATACATTTTGCTATCTAATCCTTCTCTCTAGCCTTTATTACTCCCAAGTCACTTGGGATCGGCTTTCTAGTCTAATCGGATTTGACTGGATATCAGTTTTTACACGGAGCGACTGCCATCTCACCTCCGCAACCCGAAGGCTAACGATACCCTAAGGCTAGACCAGTCTCAGGATATTAGAGGGCACTGACTTCCCAATAACGACTGCCATAGATGTTCATGGCAGCCGGGACCGACGGCTTAACGTGCTCTCCGAGGCACGGAGCAGGCGATAATTGCCAATCAATACGCACATAATTTCGAAAAGTCATATAACTTCCGAAAGTCAGAGGTGCGCGACGTGGGGTTAAACCCGAAACCCTCTGCATAGCAGTCTGTTGGTCTCCCCACTGAGCTATCGCTGATATCATTTTGCTATCGAATATACTATTTAAATAAAAAGGGTTATCGACTGAGGTTATTCTATAGAATTTAAGGATCTGTTTTAGCGAATACATTGTTACAATGTAACTAAAGTCTTTCGATTATTGCATAAGTACATTATACGAACCGTAACGAAAGCTCTAAAAATACACAAGAACCAGTAAATTACAAATCAAAAAGTACATAATTGGACAAGAGTAACCTTTAATCCTTTTAATTATAAATCTAGAGATTATTTTCGACAACGATGTATATTATTAACGCGGAGGGCTGGCGGCGCTTTTCATCTGTCAGTAATTTATTGTCGAGACAAGTTGTGACATCGGCCCATTGAGCGCGGTTATTTATGCACAATGGAGTTTAAGTTAAAACTACTGAAATTTATTCACTATCGAACTATTATTAATGAAATAATAAATTTAGACGCTCGACAGATAAAATAGGCTAAAATATTAAACTTATTTTATCTGTGGCCGCGACGTCTAGCAGCGCCTATAGCGGACAAAAATAAAAATAGAAATATCTCAATTTTATACTAACTTTTGTGCGTGGCTCCGCCCGCGTGGTACCTACATCAATAAAAAAGCCTATGTCCTTCCCCAGGTTTTAAACTATCTCTGTATCAAATTTCATTCAAATCAGTTCAATGTTTTAGTCGTACAGAGGTAACAGACAGAGAGATACTTTCGAATTTATAATATTGTAAGTAAGGAATTAAGGATTTAGGTAATATAATATATTCTATATGTTCTATTCTATCACATACACACAACACCATCTAGCCCAAACTAAGCAGAGCTTGTACTATGGGTACTAGACAATGGATAAACATACATATATACTTTTTTTTTGTAAATACATACATGTTATACATAGAAACACCCAGACCAAGACAAACATCCATGTTCATGCACACAAATGTTTGACTTGTGCGGGAATCGAACCCGCGACCTCAGGCGTGGCAGTCGGTTACACTAACCACTACGCCATCGAGGCCGACAAAGTAGCACTTACGTCAGAGGTGCGCGACGTGGGTTCGTACCCGAGACCCTCTGCCTTGCAGTCTGTTGGTCTCCCCACTGAGCTATCGCTGCTGTTACTAATATGATAAATTATGAATTTTATAATGCTGCTTATTTTACACATTATGTCTGTAAGGAGCTGCAACCATTAATCATTTACCTACTACTGAACCGAACATACTCAAGTAAGTATTAAAAATATAAAGACTAGAAATCTTTTAGCGTCTAATATCAAGCAAAATAGGAGATAAATACTATTATCACGTCTTTATCCTGCTTGGGTTTGATGGAGGTGTATCACGTCTAAGTGACGTCACAGTCACTTCACCAGTAGGCAACCCTTAGACCTCACATAATTGTGGCGAAACTATTGCCTACTGAGCACAGATCCAGATTTATTAATGCTGAGATATTTTGTAATTTTCATAATATTGTGTTGTACCTACCAGTGAAACTAATCCAAACTTTCAAACTAATATTATAAAAGCGAAAATGGGATTGTTTGTTTGTTACCTTTTCACGCCTAAACTACTGAACCGATCATCCTGAAATTTTGCATATACGTTGACAGGTGTACAGAAACGGACATAGGTTACCTTTCATACCGAAAAAAAATACTGTTCCCGAGGAAAACAATAATAACGATGGCGTAGTGGTTAGTGTAACCGACTGCCATGCCTGAGGTCGCGGATTCGATTCCCGAACAAGTCAAACATTTGTGTGCATGAACATTGATGTTTGTCTTGGTCTGGGTATTTCTATGTATAATATGTATGTATTTACAAAAAAAAAAGTATATATGTATGTGTATTTGTCGTCTAGTACCCATAGTACAAGCTCTGCTTCGTTTGGACTAGATGATGTGTGTATGTGGTAGAATATTATTAAAATATTATGTTATTATGATAATAGATGGCGCCACGTGTCTTTCGAATCATGATTGAATTATATTATTACAAGCAAAGTACAACCCGAATTGATTTTCAAATTCTAAATTAACGCGAGCGAAGCCGCGGGCAAAAGCTAATATTATATAGAAATATTAAAAGGTCATGAAATTGTATTATAATACACAATTTCGCATTAGAATATCAAATAATCTACAAACATAAATAACATTAAGAAATAATTTCCATAATTAGTTATTATAAAATTTATTTGGCATAAAGTTCAACTTCAATCATAATTTAAAGAATTTTTATTTATAATAGCAAACTAAATTTGTTTACACTAGCGTTGCACACATAATACGAGTATCACAAGTTAAAGTACCGCAGGTTCGTAAGTTAAGCAAACAAAAAGTTATGCATAAATGATCTGTCTGGTTTGTACAAAGTTACCCAGCTTGACTATTATTACTTTCTCGTGTGTTTTCATTTTACATACTGGTCACAAATAATAATTAATAAATCTGACGACTTAATAATAAAAATATATCTGCATTCCAATTTCAAAAGAGAGGAAATCATAAACAAGCTTACTTTTAAAAAACGGCATTTCCTCGTTATTGTTGGTATTGCCAACATAATAACCGACGGTTTATGACTGGAAAGTTCGCAAGCTATTATAAGCTCTCTCTGTAACATTCACCATTTTACCACCAACAGATAGTTGTGTAATTAAACAGTCAAAAGCAGCATTATGTTAACAACTATATTTTCTGATGTGTGTAGACCATGACCCGTTCGTGTAAGAAAATGGCTGGCCGTTAAAAATGTTTTGGGTTCGTGTAAAATGGAAGGTTATAATATGAGAGAAGTTTTTCTTGTTACGTAAATTGCTTAACGTTAGGATGGATAATTTCATCTACGTATAAAACTACATACATGTCGGTGTAATTTACTGAGGCGGAAAATTTATACCGAAATTAAATTTTGCGGGAATTTTTTTTTGTATTAAGTATGTCAATGGTTTCATTTTAATTATTAACTTTGCACCTAGCAGAAAATTGTATTAGGTATTTGAAAATAATTACATTTCACTTTTAGGAATAAGATGATGTTGTGTAGGTATACTTTATTGAGTAGGAAACGGTATGTATGTAAGAGTAAATATATAATATGTCATAGTTGAAAGTGCGGCTGTAAGTATAAAACTTATAGTCGTTAAAATTTTATTGTGTTTAAAATTACAGTGAATAAGTACCCGAAATGCGACCTCACATCATACATAGACATATACATACATAGACTTATGTATATCGGCTGTACCTTATTATTTCTTATTTGCTACACTCAGATATTGATGAACACGCAAAACACCTAACAATAAGGTATTTTGCAAAATTATAGCTTCATAAATTTGAAACAAAGTATTTCGGAACTGTTAAAAGCTATTTTAAATCGAAACTCAACTTATAAAACAATAAATGTTGCCTCACTAAATATTTACTTTGAACAAAATTCGATGAACCGTAAGTACAATAATTTTAATCAAGCAACATTTACTCACATTAGATTTAAGACCCGAAGCTTGGAATTAAACGTAAACAAAGAGCTTATTAAAAGGCTTCACTGACGGTGTTTAAATTGATCAAACTCGGAGTAAGTGGGATAATCCGACGGGTTTAACATAACAACAGACAAGCCTGTTTGTTGAATATCAGAGCACCCACTTGTATTGGCGCGGTTAAATAAAAGGCAATGCAAATAAAACGCCTCGTTGTGTCGTTCGTGAGACATTTATTGCGAATTATGTGAACGTAATTAGTAAATATTTATCGCCTTTTTCAATTAATTAACAAATATCAAGGATATTTTATTTGAACGGAGGTACCAGCTAAAGAAAGTGTGTTACCATAGAGTAATTAATTACTTGCGCCTTAAAACACTAGTGATGTCCACGCACTCGACTAATGACATTAGTATATTAAGTTGTGTAATGAAGCTCACCCACCCCTGCTAATACCCCGAACACTTATAAAGATAAATGACCGCGTCCATTCCACCGCTACGCTGCCTACGAAACGGGGTTAAAAGGGTTTTTAGTTCCTTAATAATTAATAGAAGGGTAGTCCATTTTCAAAATTAGCATGATTCTGTTTTTAGTAACCGCATTCGATGGGACTGGCCGAAGATAAGATTAGAAGTTCATATAATTTGTGTAATAACAGTACATTTATAATTAATGAGATGCCAATATTTAAAATTCTACTTGTTAGGCAAGATTTTAACCTGAATCTAAGAACAGGAGGAATAAGCCTTAGATAATGATAAACGACTCGCATATCAATAAAACTAGCCTGAAAGGGATGACAAGGATGTGATATGTGATCACATCATTTCTCTATATAAAAACGTTTGACCAAAAATGTCGGCGGGCGTCCGAGCGCGAAGGTCGCTGGTGCGACTCGTTCATTTTTCCATAACGTCGGACGATTATTCACACGCAAAATAATACCTATCGATTTAAAAAAATGAATCCTTTTATAAGCGGAACGAACGCTATTCCGCCGTGAAAATAGCTTCGATGCTTCCATTTTACAGCGTCGAAAGGGTTTCCCGCGAGCGAGTAATAAAGTAATTTATCCACTTTCGATAACAGGCCAATAATCCTCGGGCGCACTTCGCGAGAATATGAGGAATAAATAAAAGGAGTTCGAAGGAGTACTGGAGGAGGTTCGGCGCGTGGCGGGCGAGATAAGACGCGCATCTACCGGGCATCCGATGCACCCCGCTTCAAACTGTAATCCTCGCAGAAGTTAGTTAGAAGATAGGATCCGAGTAGATCCAAGTCAATCGTCAGCACAAACTCTGAAAGTATTTTTAACGAGTAGTCGTCGTTGCTCTATATGTCTTCCAGCTTGTTACAATAACTTAGTTTATTCGGTGTTGTGAAGCTTGTGAACTGGCGGTGTGGTTATTCGAATTTATTTTCGTTCAACTAAAAGTGGTAAAGTTGAAACCGGAGTTTTGAAACAAGTACGTCTATTTACTGCGAGTTTTATTCACGAAACTCGTATTAATGAGTTCAAATGGGTGGCTTTTCAAATATACAATTGATCTGTTTACCACCCTTTTTGGTATTCCTCTATCATATTTAGTATCGTGGTTTTGTTACTCAAAGTATCGCTTACGGGCAAATAACCGCTACGGGTTATACAGTTCGCCGTATTTCATTTACATTATCCCCTTCTAAATCCTTCACTGAATTCTCATCACGCTTCAAGCAGTGTCCCGAGGCACTTAGTACGGCTAGTACGCCCTAGGACTTACTAGTGATGCGCTCACTCTATTGGAGTATTCGATTAGTAAGCAGCGAACCATAGACAAGCTGATCATTTAGTCGAATCGGTTCAACGACTAGCAATGATGTCAAGACGTAGTATAATCTTCCTGAGTTATATTTTTATTGGTATATGAGAGTACCGGTTGAATGTTCATAACGAATATGATAATATCGCTCAGCCTGAAGGGTAAATTAGCTAACAGCGCAATTTCAAGGCGTTAAAACACATCTTTAAAACTTGTTTACTCTTTAACAGTGAAAAACAAAACAATGTAAGTAAATTGTTTAAATGCAAGACCTTCAAACGTTGGTCTGGCATGACTGTTTTGAGCACACTAAAATGCTTGTAATTCTTGTTCAGTTCTTGCAGCACATCGTGCAAATTCGCGCTACTGTTCGATGGCGATGCGTGAAGTTGCTTAGAGCATACTTGTTTCATAGCCCTTGAATTAGATTTGTTACAGTAATTGTGAGATGACATATTGTCAGTCGCTACAATTTTTGATGGTTCGCTGGCTTTTATAGCATGCTTATTGCTAAAATAACTCAATGGCTATAAGGGTTATATTAACTGCTTTGGTTCATCAACTTACAAATTTATTTGAAATGTATTGTTAGTAATGCGTATAAGGATGTATTCGTGATGGATAATAAATCTATATTAATAAGGTTGTATTCGAAATTAAATGTCAATGAATAATAGTGATTATCATTCCGGACGGTCCTCCAGACCGAATTTCGGTCACGGCGGCCAAACTGGCCGTCTACGCAAGAGACTGCTTACCATCAGGTGGAGTGTGGTCATTTTGACGAGTAAAATAAAAAAAAAAAAAAAAAGAATATATTAAAGTGCACAAGTGTGTGCGCAAACACAACTGCACTCTCTGTTCCCTAACTCACATGATCCGATGAGACAGTAATCCGACACGTAGAGAGATCAGGCGCAGGACCAATGGTTTTACGTAGTTTCTGAGGCACGGGGGTGTCTTTCACCACCAACTTCCTAACTCCGGAGTGCTATTGAGATTTCTTAACACAAAAACCTGATAACTTTTTGTTGGCGCGACCCGAGACCTCATACATAGCAGTTGCATTCACCAAGGGCTAGAGGCAATTACAAAGCTGACTAAAGCACTTAAAAAGACACGTCGAAAAATTTTGAGGTTGACCAGAAAGTCAGGTAAGGGTGAGTGCACTTTTGTCACTCCCCTAGCATCACGATAGTATTTAGCTCATTACTGTCTCGTGGAACACGTTATCACGTCCTCCAAAGAGCGCCATTTGTGTTTTCGTTCAAAACGCTCAGGTATTTTTGTCATTGTGATTAGAAAGAAGTCTAAAGCCTCTAATCCTTCAAGCCATGACTTGCTAATATAACATTATAATATTTGCGTCAAATACTTAATTATACCCTTTACCTGTCCTATAAATTGCGTGTTAATTGTTATCGGTACTATTTGTCGAGTAATAAACCAATTGAGCCCCTCACCGGCTATCGGTACATCTCGGTAGGCGGGCAAGTTTCGATTGTAACTCAGCGAGTTCGCTCAAGTGCACATTGTGGCGATAACGATTATAGTTCTATGAATATATTAGAGGGTGTTATTGTACTATTACTTGTGTATAATGTACGTTGTAATTATATCGAATTGTTACTGTTGTTTATACAGATTGGGATAAGTTAAAGTCAGCTATTAGTTCGATTGTGCGCATAGAGATTGCGTGAAATAGAGACGGTCAATTGCTTGCGATCTTTGCTCTTTAGAAGAACGTAGCTGAACAACCTTGTGTTATGTTTCTGAGGTCAGGGATTTGCAGGTTTTTGGAGCCTTGACACAATACAAGGATCAGAGCCCCTAGCCCAGCGGTTACCAGCAGTGGGGTAGTAATATATGTTCCTTACGCTGGCAGCACATAGACTTATTTTTTTAATGGTTAATTGCGGCAGCTCTGTGTAAGCGTCTAAAGGCTATTTAACCAATTTCCATCATATGTGGTGGGTTAAATTAGTTATCTACGAATGATTGATTATATTTGCCGAGCTCGAGCACAGTTTAGGTAAAATGCGTAGTCTGACTATTGTTGGATGTGTTGTCTTGTTGATTATTTTTAAATTTCGCCACGAAATAACTATAAAAATGCTCATACAATTATGTATTGTACAAAAAGACATTTTACACCTATTATTAGACGAGATTTACACCTATATTTATTTGACAAGAATTTTGAAAATAATTTTAAATTTACGTGTGTAAAATCTTATCACTAAGAGCGATCTGTGCCAGACATGTTTACCTATAGAGCGAAAGAAATCCTTAAAATAAAGAAAAGTCCAAAGCCGTTACAAAAAATAAGAAATACATTTCTACCCTCCTTTAATTTGACGTAATAATCCATTCTGTTTCGCTAATAAGCTTTTCTTATTCAGTCTCATACATTCAGAATGAATGTCGTTCGTATTTACATGGTAAGTGTAGGAATATACACCGAGACCTATCTATTGGGGCCAATGTATGCGTTACTGAGATACATTTAGGTTATGGTACCTAGTATGTATGTGTACGTCATTTAGACAACGATTTTGAATGGTGTATAGGCATATTTATCTTTATTATATACATGCATATGACTCATGTTTGTAGGCATAAGCAAATGGGTATTACGCACTCATTATTGCAAGCTATGTTTGAGGTCGAAGAGTCTAATGCTATAAGGTAACTGTCCTGATTGTATGCTGGTACTAAGAATTTTCTAAGAGAAACCGAATAACTCTCACCGTCCTGGAAATCTAATAAAAAGACTACACATACATAGATATGAGTCTTTATGTATTGTTGTTTCTAGTGTACTAGTAACTAAGAAAAATAACTACATATAATATGTATATAAGACAAGTAAGAAATATTTCAATACAAATATAAATAGCTCGAACATTATAATAATTAAAATGAAACCACGATTAAAACTTTAAAATAATGTTATTTTAGTCTATAACTTTCCGTAAATGTAAGAGGGAAATCTATTTACTTTTAAGTTATAATGTTATAATAACAACATTTATAACTATACCTACATAAATCTTAAAACAGCTGCGATTCACCTGTATAGCAAGTAATAAGTTACCGTCGACTACCGTACTATGTTTTTCATCCATTTCATAAAAATACACCGGCCCTTATCTGACGACAAATGTTCGGAGCGAGGCGCCATGAATTACGGTCGCCGCGGACATTTGTCATCACATCACATCATAACTGGCGGCTCTGTGGTTTTTCTACCTTCAGTATAGGCTAACGGAAATTTTGCTTTTTTACTGCTGGCAATGTTTCGGCTTGGTGAAGGTTATGGATTAAGGAGGTTAGATTACGTTCGATGTTGCGGAAAATGCATTATCGAAGTATATTAATATTGGTTATTGATGCCTCGGTGCACGAGTTCTCAGGTTCGATGCCCGGATAAGGTAAAGTGTTATTGAGTTTTTCTGTTATGAAGTTCTCAATACATGGAGCACAGAGACTACTACCGTGCCCGGTAATAAACAAAATATTATATTACGTGGAGTCCAAAACTATTTGGCCAAATATGGATGAAATAGAATTCTGCTTACCTTGTTGAGGATACGAAATAGACTATATGTGTAGGTATAGGATGGAAATAATACTGGATGTTTGGATGTTTGTTACTTATATATAATATGATTAAACAGATTTGAACGAAACTTAATATTACCCTTTCAACAGGTTTTTGCCCACAGGCAAATTTGCGGCAGAAACTAGAAAAAAAATAATTCATTCAATGTTTTCAGGGATTTTTCTATTGTACGGGACTATAATATAAATATACCTTACACAGAATCTGATAAAAGCAGATTATTATTTTTCGGCATGCATAATTTTACTCTCGTAAAGAATACCTAAGTTCTCAAAATTTAGATTGCTTTTATCTGTGCACAATATCTTTAAATACAAACTAGCTTTCTAAAGTGGCGAGGGTCATTCGAACTACTCCATCCAAGCAATCAAAACTAAAACATCAGTTAGTGTAACCATATCCTCAGTTTAACCCTGCATTATTGCTAGTGACGAATAATTCTAGGTCTGGATATTAAACATAAAAGTGAAGAGCGAAGGGTTAACTGTTATAGCGTGATTCAGAGGTCCACTGATCCCCATATCACAAACTGCGCTGTAGGAATTCTAATTAATCCAACGTTCCTACCAAAAATGTACCATTTAAATCCTTCGGGATTACTTATGGAGGTCTGGGGGCAGTTCGCGGTCCATGTTTGCAAATTGCTGATTATTATCTTAATAGGATAACGGGAGATTTACTGGTTACACATACACACGCACACAGGCACATACACATATGTCTGACTGCACACATATGAGCGAGATCCGTTTGTGATTACATGTATCGATTTTGGGTTGTTTAGGCTTTGATTTTATTTTATGCAACATATTTAAGCGAGTAATGTTATTCTTGTTTTCTGAAAAAAAGTCTTACCAGACAGTTAATCGTATATCAACTGTTGTAATGGTTATTAGAATTAGCAACAACCAATCAAATTAAGATTAATGAGCATGAATTATGACACATCGTTGTTCTTTCACAAATCGTGTGAAAATCACGAGTGTTGCAAGCTTTTTATGGGAACTGTTTATTAAAAGATCGGCAGTATGATACTTTGATACCATCGAGGTTGACCAGAAGACTCTATTACTAAACGTAAGGTTTAGGTTCGAATTAAGGTCAAAATTTGCTGATATAATTGTTTTTTAATATTTGAATTGGAAAAATGATGAGGATAGACAGATGCCGTCTCGAAATATTTTGATGATTGATGATTTTGATATCTGTCTAAACATGACTAGAAAATGACTAAATATAAAACATTAACAATTAACCGTTTCTTACTCGTATTAATAACAAATAAATTATGTTCTTTCCAGTTTTCAAGCTATCTCCGTACCAAATCCTATCGAAGTCGGTACAGCGGCTTAGATGTGCAAACCACCAAACTGACTTCGTTTTGCATAAATTATAAGTAACAGTATGAAGACATAACGAAAAAAACATCTTTAATAACTTACACATACTCTATAAAGCAGCATGAGTGCAAACTTGTCGATCAAATACGGGTTTATGGCACGTTCGCTTCTTTATAACACCATAAAACACCATGCGACATGGTTCCACAACACTATAACGGAATAACCGTATAAACAAATTAACATGTTAACCAAATCTCATTTAACATATCGACCGAGATAGAAAATTTTTCGCGAAATCGACTTTTAGGAAAATTTTTCTTATAATAATGATAATTCAAATAATATAGGGATACTTACAAATATTGAAACAACGGTGCAGAAACACCCAGAGTTGTAACAAAATAGGTATTTCAGGTTCAACATCGTATTCATAGCGTAGCGTCGAACTGGTAAACGCTTGGGTAATGGCGACGTGTGTTGCGAGTATAATCCATGACTTAAAGAATTGAACTATCCGTCAAATATGTGCAAATAGTTTACACTTTTTATTGTTTAGTAATTCCAATTTACCTTACTTTGACAGTTTTGTAAGTAGGTACATATAAATGACGATCTCATAAGTAAAATTAATTTCTAACAGCTGAGAATTCATACAAAACAATTATATTTCACAGATATTTATTCATGAGATTAAAATATATAATATGCAATCAAAATCATATATAAAAACCAAAACCTTTTTCATCACCAACACCGCTACTTCTATAATATGTTCCACCTGTGCTAATAAGTAATTTAAAAAGTATGAGCCCCTTGGGAAACATTTTCACGTTAAAATTTTTAATATTCTTAACCTACATTATATTGTTGTTCAACAATAAGCTCTAATGCTTTTAAAATAAGGTTTAGCGGTTGTTTATATGCAAAGTGCATCGGTAAAAGCCGCTACATAATCGGATAGACGCCATAAATCGACGCGGACGGCGTTACCCGTGTTTCGGTTGTACAAAATCTGTTCACACGACATTATTCATTATCACGACGTGAATCTAAACAATTATTGCTTTTTCAACGTGTTTGGATAGCGATTACTGTCTCTTTGTTTTATTAGTGTCTTCTACACAACAAGGATTAAAGATACATAAAAAAGAAAGAGAATGAAAGACTCTACGTCATAAAAAAGAAAGAACAATAAGAAAAGACAAATAAATTAAAAAATAATTTATAACATTTCATTCATAATAGCGTAAATGCATTAATTTAAATTTGTTCTAATTTCAAATTGTATCTTCGTGTCTTGATTACCAGCACTTTAAATAGCTAGCAAGTTCTTATTTTAAATAAAAAATATGACGTTAGATGCCGTCATATTAAAAATTAAGAATACGTAGAGCTGGATAACAAAACGGCTTCATAATCACGATTATAAAATTAATTATTATAATATTGAATATAGGTATGTTTTATTATACAGTTTCGAGATTAATACATATTTTAATTCCAATACCTAAATAGACTGATAAAATGAATATATACGCGAATGACTTTGTAAATTACCATCATTTTATCCAATTGCAATTGCAACGATCGTTTTCACATTTGAACTAATTTATTTTAACTTATTTCGATGAAGATTGAGAGATAAGTGAACTACACATTCACTATACATTTTTTGGTACTAAATACTCTCTTCTCTAATCTTTTTAAAACCAGCTATGATATATCAGAATGACTATTAATTTCAATTTGACTAGGAGCCGAGTTCAAATGTACATGTAGATATATATTCCAATCCCAAACAGGGTAGACAAATGGCCACTGCGAGCCATGGAGTGTACTACCCGTTGACTTCGCAACGAAGGGTCAACTAATGCGAAATCCGGCTACCATGAATCACGTCAACTATCTGTATGTGAGAATTGCGTTTTTAACATAGTTTGACTATACGAGCGAAAATTCACGAGGTTACTGATCTCACGTTTAAAGATTTAGATGGGTGAACCTTTTTTGTTGATTTTTAGAATATAAAAATGTAAAAGTTTTCATGGATTGTCTATACAACCGAAAATTTCGCAGTATCTGCATTCCTTTTTTTATGGCTTTTTATGCTGATATTTTTTATAAAGACACTTCATCACATCTGTTTTCTAAAATGAAATGTTGAAATAATCGATATTGCTCAACTTCATATGGATGAATGACGTTATGGATTATCATAAAAACCAACTCTATGTATCTGTTTTTTGAAGCTTAAAAGATTGCTTTCCTTTGTAATTATGTCACGCATCTAAGAACATTTCTGTGACAATGTTGCTTAAGCTATTGGTAAAATTATTCGTATTATTTTCTTTCAATTCTCCCAACCCATTACATTTGCGTGAGCATTTCGTAATCTTCTTTAGAGCAAGACCGACGAATTCATAAGCCATTTAGAAATTGAACTTAATAACCAAACCGAACATTCGACAGTACAAGTTTATTGCTTCCGAATATCTATCAAAACAATTAGTTTGTCTAAACTCCGTCATTGTACCGATAAGGGCCATAACAGATATTACTTTTAGTATCAGCGATTTAATCGTAGTCGATTTTAAAACACTTACTATAGCTCTTTTTATACAGCTAGTGTTCGACGAGTCTGGTTGGACGGTTGCCGTAGCGTAGTATGAGCGCTGGCAACACCAGGGGCTCTCTGGCAACACTTTAACTTTAGCAAAACGTCAAAAAGAAACAGTTGAGCTGTCAGCGTAAGTATCAAATAATGCTGGTCATTTGCTGATAGAATATTACCTCCAGAAGAAGCCCTGCTCACCCAATAGTTGGATGCATGCTTAGCCAACCCTTTAAAAAATATTCTCAGTTTTGTCAGCATAAGAGACAATATATATTACTCCTTTGACAGCACAGAACCCAGAAACTCAGAAGACGTATCCGTAATCTGGCTGCTATTGTCTTGTAGGCTGGAGGTATTTCTCCAATGGGTTTTTCCAGCTTAAGCTAAACCCCGATGTCTCCATAAATGCATGTGTGCCAGGACCTTAATGTGTAGGTTTGTGTGCATCTCTAGGTTTAATCTAATTGGGGTCGTGCCGCAGACAGTTGTGCGATGCGTCCGACAATGCTACGGCGACCACAACTATTAAACTATCGACCAAAATCATGTATAATTCAGTTGATATATAGGGAACTAAGTTTCTGAGTTTACGAGGGTTGTTCTCAGTATCTGTCATAGCATGCAATTATAGTATTGGAGAGACACTATTTATTCGCAATTATAGCTAACTGCTTCCTTCCTTAGGCAGCAATGTCTATCGTTGCTTGAGATATAGTACACAAAGCTTTTTAGGCGATAAACTGTTTTATATCAATCAAATTTAGAATGCAGTGGTAGTCTTTTAAATGTCAACGTTCCATTTTGCTTGTTCTGAATTTAAAAATATCGCCGTTCATAGACAATTTTTATTATCGTATCTTCTTTGTAAGGCATATAATGGACCTTATAATATCCACCATGAAAGAAAGCGCATAGGCACTATTGAACTTTTCATATATTAACCAGATAGAATAAAGCATTACACTTGTCCCGTTAAAATAGAATATACCTACATTTTATGTTTCCACAATCTACTCGTCTAATCTAATTTTTGACATACAATTGTATTGCCAACTTTCTCTCGAACATAATAACAAACTGTTTAATAGAATATTGTTCTTTTAATCGTAATACAATCTACAAGCAACGAGGTCAAGATTGATGTTCAAAGTAATTACTTCGTGCATAGACTATTGGCGTCGAGTCCAAATGTACGCGCTGTTAGATACCGCCGAACTAGGGGTGCGAAACTCATTCCACGAAGTGTACTTTCTTTGAGTAATGATTTTAAATAATTGAGTAACTCTAGCCGATTATTTAAAACATTACTAAAAACTGAGTGTTTTAGTAAAATATTGGATTGAAAATTGTGCGTCTTGTCATGTCTTGTCTTGTGTACAAATTCAATGAATATCAAGGCCGATTCCAGTCAATTGTGATTACTGAGTTTGTCTGGCTGGAAATTCTTGGTAGTTGTATGTAATCTCGTATTGTGCCTAGACAGACGGGGTTGGTTCTTCTTGCTACGTAGCACCAACATTTTGTTAGTGGCAAACAGGTGTTATGTACCTTAACTAAATGGTCATTACGACGTAGGTTTAATTCCCACACGGAACATACATTTGTAAGCTCCACAATAAAGTAGTTTTTCGGGTCTGGGTGTTCATCGTACCCATTGTTTCAAAGTTTTACAAAGTCCCTCGCGGCAAAAGTTTTAATTCAAGCGCGGGCGTCGATTTTAGATAAAAAAGAAAATTTTAATCCATGTGCGAAATACAATGTTGCCACTTCACATAATAGATTTGAAGCTAAATTTACCCGTCTCATTGCAATGCATTTAGAGATCGAATACATAATGGTGTTGGGGACGAGACCGTATTACCGAATGCGATAAATCAATAGACGAGCGTTGTCCTTTGTCTATTCCCGTCTATCTCGGAAACGAGACTGAGTAAATAAAACATGAGTGAGCACAGTTCTCTGTCCGAAACGGTCGGCCATTAATTCGTGATAATTTTGGCGTGCCTCCCATGGTACAGGGTGGGCCCCGATTCGACCGGCCACGATTGATTAATCGTACGGTTGTCGGCACAAGATCAGCAGTCTACTTAATTGAAAAGTCAACATCTCGATTGTACACACGATCGATTACGATACGTGGAGTTAATTTATTATATTTGTTACCGCCGCGCCTCTACACGGGGACGATTAATCCGTTGTCGGCGAACCAGGCCTGTTGTTTTTAATTAGGTTTATCTTGACATGACAAAACATAGGATAAAGCGGTTCAGTTGGAAGTGGTATGTTGAAACGTTTCTATTATACTATCAGAAACAGTTGTGCCTGAGGGTAGTCTAATAATTTTATTGTTATGATTTGATTTATTTAACTATTCAGTTCGTAAATTTTAAATTGAGCAATGTTTATTACTGGATATGCAATTTAGTAACAACAACAAATTAATCTATCGTGGGTGTCGATTATAATCTTTGAATTCACTAAATAATTATCGCCGCTCATGGATTTGGCAAAGAATACACAGCAAAGACCATGCTTGCAGTGATGTGTAATTTTTGAAAACCTGGTCGGTTCTTGTATGGCACCCGCATTTTATATGTATGTATACGTTCATGGTCACTGCTCTGTGCCATTTCGTCATAGCGTGATGTTATCTCTCTCAAAAATATTTTCATATTGGCCTAGCAGTTCGTGAGATTACCGCGTTGAAACATACAAATTCAATTGCTTAAAAGTAATGACAAAGATATAAACTTAATGCGCTTACAGTAATTATTAAACTAAAGTTACGTTTATTGCCTACTAATATTATACATAAACATATTATTACAAGGAATATACAAAAGAATTATCTTTGAAAATATTGTGTTAATATGGCCGTTATAATAAAGACTATTTAAACCTAACTGTGTCAGATAAAGTAGATGAATCGACTAAACACCTCTGACCTAGTGTTGTAATTATCTAATTAGGATTTTCAGCGAGTACCGTAATAACAAATAATGCTGTTATTACCGTATATCCGTGTAAGTGCTAAATAGGATTACGGCGCAAATTATAACAAATGAAATTATTGCAAATTAAGTTACGTACGCCGGTTTAATGCTTCGCTATACAGTCGCCATATTTTCTTTGTATATGAGTATTTTTATTGTGAAAATGCTTGCATTTAACGGCAACAATTAGTGGTTTATATCGCCATAATGCTCACACACCGAACTTCTGGACGCAACGCGACAATGCGCAAGTGACGTCACAACCGGCCGTTCTGTGCGAATAATTCAACAAGATTCGCGCGAAATGGCCGCCGCTTCCGGCTGTCGGGGAAACAGCTTTATGCTTATTTTAACTAACGTTAACGCACCTGGAAACAGACACGGTTTACATTTAATAATTATTCGCAGTGGTTGCGGAGAGACCAACTCTCTTTTATACACTCTGTACTATTCGTATTTATGTCGACAGCGAGATTAAACAGCTAGTTATGTTTATTGAACATAGATATACCAATGGCTTATTACTTTATCGCTCTTACGATCAGAAACAAAATGAAAATTTCTCTTCATACAATTCCGAGCAAAAACGGCACGATCTTTATGTTGGAATTAGTTTTCTTGCTCAGACTTTACTACGCATACATTACACATACACGAGCAGCGAGCAATAAAGGGGGTTCTTTATGTGGCACGAAACGGAACAAGGTTCAGTCGGCGATGCGGCCGGCGGCTTCGGCAACAATACGCGAGTGACCGGCCGCGCCGCGCTTGTCGAATAACTTCGCTAAATCGCGGCCAAATGCACTGCCTGTTTCCGCACAGACATCGCTCTATTTTACTACCGAACAGAATTTGAGCCAGTAGTTTATCCACTGTGTATGGGTAATCGGATAAGTTTAGTCGAGTATCGCTTCAATAGATTGATTACGGCTCATCTCTAGTTGTGAGTTTGAATATAGAACGCCGGCTTGTTTATGACATTAGCTTTGTGCTGTTAAATGGCGTCGTGAATAGAACGGCGAAATATAAATGTGATACCGGATTGGCTGTCTCAGTGATCCCGTAGCATAAACTTGCGGTGATATTATGGTTGCGATTGAACGTCCCGGGTTCAATTTCTGATAGTAGTAGCAGCATAAAGTTTGGAAATGTGCCCGACATTTTATTACGTACGTACCGAGCAAAATGTATGTGTGATCAATCTATTGAATACTGTTAGGGGAATGTACAGTCGTGAGACTATCTATTTAAGTACCAGCGAATTGATTTGAATTTACATCAAACTCTCATTTCAAATCTCGTATTCATAAGTATGATAGTAAAATCCCGCAGACCCATAAAAATATTTAAAACGCATTAAAATATTAATTGAAAGTATCGTTAAAGCAAAATACTTTATGGGGAAATTAAAAAAGCATTCAGCACGATAAAGCATCACCGTGGGAATAGTTAAACCGCTGTGAACGCATAAATTTCGTCCCAGGCATGCGATAAAAAGGCTTATAAAACTTGCATTTATTATCAGTACGGCATCGGCGACCGTCGAAATGTCGCAATATAAGGAACGCGGTCATCCGCACCCAACGGTCATTAGTTTGATATATGTCAGCGATAAAACACGTCTAGCGCGCTCCTTGTGCACGTCATAAGTGTGACGTAGGCGGCAACGTCATAATATTCAGATGCAACGTGGTTATAATGTTTTGATGAGCCATCAAAACATGTTATTGATGTTATGTCATTTTTATTAAAATTTGTTGCGTTACTTGTTTTTTAATTAGGTTATATTTATTTTTAATACATTATAAATGGATCTATCACGAAGTCAATGAATAATACAAAATTGAATTTGACTAGTACCAGGTGTTCTATCTTCAAAAAGCCGTTCTATATTTGAATAACTTCATAGACAAGCTTTCTAATAATTTTGTGACAGGCCACACACAAGACAATTCAGTTGAAGCTGCATTGACATATTAAAATGACACATGATTTCATGCCACACATATTGAGAGCAATTATATTTTGTAGAGCAATAGAGGTTGCGCAACAGTTGTCGCCCGTAATTGATTTCATGAGAGCTGATAGAACATGATTGATATAACAGCTGTCATTATGTTGATGGTATAATCAGAGCCAATATTGCAAATCATGTTCCATATATGAATAGCCCGCCATTTTTTGTGTTTGGGAAATGGCGCGAACATTTTCCGGTTGATCTGTTTGTTTGGCTAAACGATAATAGGATTAAAGCAATTCGTTGAATTTGGCTTTTCATTTTAATATACACGCACAATCATTTCGTATAAAAGTCGAAGGAAATTCAAAGGCCGTAACGACAATTGATTATTATAATTTAATTAAACTTTAACGACATCACCCGACCCTAAATGCAATTAACAAAAGTTAAATTGCCCTAAAATTAATAACGAAATTACAGAGACTATGTAAGACAATTATATAAATAAGAATAGTTGTGTTTACGTAGATAGCATCGGACAAAAAAAAATTGAAACATTACGTCCCTTGCGTGCTCAAGTAGGACGAATGTGGACCGACCTTTTTTTATTTACGAACATTAAAAAAGTAGTTCAGACGTCACGCAAGGCTTAGGTGGGCTGTAGCAAAAATGAATTATAAATTACGTGCGTTATGTAAATAAAAATAGTAAATAATAGGCGCCGAAGGGTGCACGGCTGTTGAAAGAAAGAATTATAGCTCTAAGTTACGTTGAAGGTTTTTAATTCTACAGTTTTTGTTTCGCTGAAGGGTTATGTGGTTTCTTTTAACAATAGACTACGTTAGAACTTATTTCATTGTTGTGCGGAATTTATCCTTACATTTTCCTTTGATAAAATAAGAACTTTTAAAGAAAAGAAATATCATAGACTATGGCAGCCTATTAAAGCGAGCTGTCGGCGCGAACGTTGGGTGTTCGAATTTTATGTTCGAAATTTAAAATAATCGTAAAAATTCGCACCAATCGCGTGCACCGGTTGCAAACGAACGATGAACCGAATAAGCAAAGCTGAGCTTGCTATGAGGACGCGGATAAATAACGTCAACTGACAAACTGCTTACACGTTTTGAATTAAAATATATTGCAAATTAGCTTTTGCCCGCAGCTTCGTTTGGGCACAGTACTTTTTTCTTGATGAAAGGTACCCTATGTCATTTTTTGTTCCCTAACAACGTGTATGTGTAATTTCATGATAATCGGTCAAGAAGTTAAGGCGTGAAAGCGTAACAAACGAACTATCTCACATGCGTATTTGTAATATTAGTCAGCATGAAACATGCGTATAATAATAATACAGTTTGTGATAGCGTTAAAGCAGTCGATGACATTATTAATATATAATAGAGGATACTGGCATAAGTTTAGACCTATGTGAAACTACCGTAAGATCTTATTCCAACTACAGGTCAGTTCAAAAGTAAATTTATTGCTACTACATATTTCCAGAAAGCTCTTAGAATCAACATGCAATGTGAAAGTGTGCGTGACGGTAGCTTAACGGCACGCTGCGATTTATTTTCTAAATTTCAACATAAAGCATGTCACAGTGCACCATCTTTTAATATCTTACTACAACAAAGATGTCATGAATTCAAAATTCAAAATAACAAAGAAGCATAACAATAACATATCATATAACAACTGCTATACAACTAGAAATTCTATCTCAACGTAAATTTTAAATACATCGTAACATTAATACCACAAAGCGCACACACACAACTTATTACACACACAGTGTCACACTCAACAGCATGACACTAACGAATTAACGTCCTGACATTGTTACTTACATTCCTCACACAACAATGTACCAAAATATTTGTCGGGGCTCTGAAGTTAAAATTGTTAGAGCCTCTACGTACTCATAATAAGCTTTTACACCCCACGGTATGCCGTGACTGCTATCTAACAACCCTGCCTGCAATTAGTACGTCAAAATGTTCGCGTGCGTCCCAAGATCGGATATAATAAGGCCGTGGCACGATATTCGAGAACTGACCCCGCCCTGTGACGGACCTATTTTAATAGGTACAGCTTATGAAATCGGCCTCGTATGCGGAATTTGTTTTGGTACTGACCTCTTGTTGTGAAGACAGTTTGTGGACTTTTATATGGTTTTCTTAACAGGGTAAAATACTTAAGACGTCTCGGTGTCCTATTTCCTCGGCAGTTTCAATTTACTGCTATGTTTAAACTTATTTCAAAGTCAAGGTTTAGTATAAATTGCATTAAAAAGTATTATATTACCGAGCAGCTAAACATTTAGATATCCTTTTTTATATTTGTTTTTAGTTTTCATGTCATTGTTCTAAATTCAAACGACATTAATTCGCTTTTGACACTAAGTTTAGTAAGGCTCATTTGTAATCTTTGCTATACTTATCTGACTTGCTAATATCCAAAATTCAGACATAAATATCTATAAATATGCCAACAATACAAAGAAAAATGGAAAACAGAAAGTCGAATATAAATTATGATAACATCGGCCACATCACTGCCACTAGGCCATAAAAATGTATAACAAATGTGTACAAGTTCCAAATTTGAAAGTACCCTCGCGTTCTCAACCATAAACAATAAAATTGTTATTTTAAATTGTAAATTGTAACATGGTGAGGGGCGCGTTCGGAAGCCGGGCCCGGCTATTATTCATAGTCGAAACACGTTATTTAATTTGCGATATGCGGCAACAGTACGTAGCGAAATAAACGGATAACAGTGTTTGGACGCGCGGCGTTACACTTATAACTAGATTTGCCTTTGTGGAATTCTGCAAACAGACACCCTAATGGGACAAGGGTTTAAATTCAAAATATATTACGACGTTTTGATGTGAATAAACGTGAAACTGCATAACCGTAAAGCTCTGTTAATTAAAGCGCCCGCCATGATAAACACCAACAAATTTATCTGCGCCATGCGATGTCATAAATTAAAGCTTATGCACAGCTTTGAAGGAGGAAATTAAGAAAACGTGAGACCCTTTCACGGAAATATTGTATTAATCTTGAAAAAAAAGTTGCTTCCAGTGGATTCATCAATCTTAAAGTGAATACGAAAACTTGCGGCGACGTGTAATTTCCACAAATGACCTATGTAAAGCGATCGGCGAGAGGTGCAATAACTCGATTTGTGAATAAATGGCTCGGAAGTTGATCTACTGTACCGCCCCAGTTCCAACGTTAGAAGTGGAAAATTCCACCTCCCATTTCCATCGCTGCGTTAGTTACGGCGAAAAGTTTCCACAGTGAGATTAAAGCTGCAATATAAGGGGTTTAAAAGGGGATTCCCGATGCAGTTTCGATGTTTGCGCGCGTTTCGGTACAAGGAAGGTTTTTTGTTTCGAACGCGACCTCTGACTGCGCGATTTTCGCTTGGATTCCACTTTTGAACGTGGCGCGCCAAATGAAAAATGGCGGCTTAACTGTCAGAAGGGTTATTGATGTCCGAGTTGAATTTACTTTTACTGATATGGGATTAGTGAATGTGAGATCATGTCGACAATTGGGGAGAGATTTGTTTAGGGGTGCTTAGTATATTAATTGGATTCACATTTTCATTTATTCACATCATTCTTTCTACATAGTATTTTTCATGTTTATTTTCAGTAGCTACATATTTTAAGTTTAGCATTGACTTGCTTTTTTTTATTTAGTATAAATGTTTACGTTCAAATGAAACATTCATTTTGTCAATGCATAGAACGGAATTGAATACAATTTGGTATGGTTATAAGTTGAACCTTGCTGAAGAATACGAAGATAGCTTACTTTAAAAAAGAAACGCTTACTAAGTCGTAGGTAATGCCTAGTTTTACAGAACCTACTTGGTGTAATCGTAACGCTTAGTGAGACATATCTTAGATTCAAGAGGAGTTTGGGTATTGCCGTCTTACGTGAAATAGTAATATATCTCAGAGTTGCTAAATTGTTTTATAGTTGCATAGCTAATCTATAACATTAAAAGCAAGCTTATAGATGCTTAGTAGTTGTTGAAACTATCCAACAATACTAGAACAGCCTTCAGTATTGGGCGGCAAGCAGTCCCAAGTGGATCGGTAATGTTATAAAGTCCCAATCTGCGGGCTGGTTGCGTTCCGCCGCCAATTACTTCTGATAGCTTCTGTTTAGTTCCCGAATAATGCCGAATGCATCCGAGCGCCCGCACGAGTGCTCCGAACAGTGCCGACGCTTGAACTAGGGTTGCCACTCAATTTAAATCTCTAAGTGTTGCCCTATTTTCGTCTAATGTTTGTGTTATGAAGGCTATAATTAAACCTTTTTGGGTGAAATGTTCTATTTGTATAACTGTTATCATAGGACAGTTTTAGTTGGTTTATTATAACATATTATGTGCGTATTATCCATTTAAAATTTGATTATCTATAACGCAGGCATTTTCTTAATCCTGTTCGAAGCATAAATACTTAATTTTTGTCATCTTTCAATTACGTTATAATTATGCCTATAAGACAGGAAACTAAATTGGTATAAAGATTCTCATTCGCATTCATGTTCTTCACAAACTACTAAAAAAACTAAACCAATTTCGATATATTTTTTCATGGAGACAGTTTAAGATCATCATCATCATCATCTTCAGGCTATAATAGTCCACTGCTGGACATAGCCCTCCCCCAAAGAGCGCCATAGCGCCCTGCCCAGTTTAAGATACAATGTTGCAATGTTGTACTTTATAAAAACATACGAAATCACGGATCATAACTATCTTACTATAAATTAATTCTCTTTCATTTTCTATTTATTCTTAGCTTCATTGCGATAATAATTATAGATAAAACTACATATTAGTACCAGTAAGTGGATGCTCAGGTCTGGCGAAGCTTTAGCTTGAAGTACAGCCCTACGAATTGAGAACCAGATAAGTGGTGCTAAGTTAGCTATAGACGGCCACCGTCCAGGAGACTCGTCAAGTTCGATTGATGCATAAATTGCTCTACTTAGACTATTTGTAATGATCGCTATATTGCTCTACTTCGTCTTTTTAACTTGTATTTGCAAAAGCGATCTACTCGACATATTGTTTTCATTTCAGTAGATACAGGTTAAATTAGTTTTAATGTCTATTTTAAGTTTATGTTGAATGATTTTGGAGGTGCAGTAACTTTACAACAAAAAATATATCTGTAGTATTTCGGTATTGTTCGCCTGATGTCGTAGAATTTTTCGTAACTATGGCTACATATGAATGTGGAGTAGGTGACTAAACGAAATGTGATTATAAGGGTACAGTTATAGACAATAAAACCTTAATAACGATCAAACTTAAAATTTAAATCATAGGTCTTCTTTATTCGTAAATAAAGAAGACCTATAAAAGATGTGGGCGTGATGTATCTATTCCTAATATTTATATTTCACTAGATTTTGCCCGCGGCTTCACTCGCGTAAATATAGGTAGATCAGTTTAGAAACAGTATTTTTTCTGAATTAATGGTACCCTATGTGCTTGTCTATTCCCCTGATAACGAGTATGCGAAATTTGATGATGTATTTATATTTATATTATTAGTTAGGATTTATTTTTGTAAGTACCTATTTGACGTCTACTACATATGTATATAGACTATAATAGGCTAAATATAATCCAGTTTTGATAAAGGAGGCAAGTGCCTCTGAAACAAGTGTTTCTGGCATGCTTAATAAAGTGCCTTTTATTAAAAACGAACTTGCGCCGTCGAGACATGTGCAAGTAATTAGCCAAAAAACTTTAGCTGCTTCAAATTTCGAACAGCTAAGTAACGATCTAATACTTATCGACGTTTTAAACTTAGAATTAGAAAACTTCCGCATCCGTCAGACAATAGACAAAAAGGGCAACCGAAGTCGTTTGGAAATTAACAGATTTCATTTTGAAACTTGCAGACAAGTTGTATAACAAACTCTTTCTTATCCGAGACTCCTTTGCAAGGAATCTAAGCACGTATTAATTCGCAAGTTTTCGGGCTTGATGACTGCACACCGTGGATGCGGGGGAAGGGGCACGGCGGGGCCGTGTAGGGGAGGGGAGGAGTGCTAGAGGAGGGATCGTGACAAGAATCGCGAGCGGGTACAATAAAAACCTGGGAAGGTGTGGCACTTCTTTCGGGAAATTAGTTGTCGCATTAGGTACCTATTACTGGCGTTCGGGCGCTGATTAACCGCCGCCGAATCGAATTTTGGGGGGCGTACGTGTTCGGAACGCGGCCATTGCTAATTATCGCGCTCTTGATGAATGTTTGGTTTCCGAACGTACCTCAATCAATGCCATACGATATTTGGGAAACAGGCCGACGCGAACAATGCTTCGTATATTTCATTTGCACAGCTTTCCTGTTCCATTAAGGTTTATTCATCTTAAGTAACTTTTAATCTTCTCAGAAAACATTAATTGCTGTTATTCTTTCTTTTAACATCATAATTATAATCACGCCTTCGGGTTTTATACTACATAAACTTTTTAAACAGCAGCCCCTGCAATTTTCCATATGAGGATTGCATACTTGGCACGGTGAGAGCTGAGATGGCACCAATTAAATACCAAGAACTCTTGCATGAAGCACCCAGAATCGTAACTAACATAAACTACCTATTAATGAAACAAGACTTTTTAGCAAAAACAGCAAAGCGCCTTTTAAACAGAACTCGCCGCAGGAATACAAGGCTGGTTCACTAAAACATCTATAGGGACTTCTAAGAACTCCGGCTTCAGCTAAAACCAAGTAAAACTAAGAATCTAGTTACGCTCTATTTTTCAATCTACTAATTTTAATTTTTACGTTAGACAAAAGAAACGGTAATATATTATTCTAGATGGAGTTTCATTTATACCACGCAAACCAAGCCACGGACTACCGCTAGCAAATTAAAATGCAAAAACATTAACAAACGACACAGTCTTGCACAAATTAAATTTACGAAGCTAATTATGAGTAATGAGTTGTTTCAGACTTCAATATGGCCGCCGTAATGCTTTACACTAAAACAGTTTTTATGTCGCCAACTTACTTTGTTAATGTTTGTGACAGATGCTTTAAGTAGATCACTTTAGAAGTACACAAATGAGTTAATTATTTTCAAAAATGAAAGATGAATATCTTTTGTTGACTAAAGAATCGACGCCAATGTTTACTAATTTCAAACCAGACAGATACTAAAATTATGTTCGTTCGAATTTCAAATTCAATTCTTCCCCCATTGATTCTGTCATTCTTATCGAATGACAAAAGCTAGTTCCATAGAGTGCGGTACTAGTGATGGTGCTCAACAATCAGAACAAAAGTTACCGAGTGACCATTCAAAGCTCAATCGAGTCGATATCGATGCCGAGTTGGACTTGTAGTTGCGATATTACTTCATAGAGCTTCATTTAATTTTCTGGTAACAGATAATAGAGAGTCGATAATTAGACGATTAATAATGACAGAAAAGCATACTTATATTCGGTTTGATGTTTGAATTGATTCTTCTGATACTTGAATAAGAAAAGAGCTGAAAAATTAAACTGTCTAATTAGCGCTCTCGTTTGATTTAATAGTCAGGTAAGACTTCTTTTTATCGGAAAATTCTCAGAAGTAAATTCTACATTTGGAGTATTTCGCCTTTTACATAAAATTTAGAGGAAGTAGATGTAATTTGCACGTAACATAATGTCTGCGTTACCCTTCACGAATGTACATATACATATGCCGTGGTTTTGCTCCCTATTTTACAGAAGTAATATGTGAAACTTTGGGAAATAACACGTAAGAAGAAAGAAGATTGGGGCAAGTGCACCTGCTGTCCATTTAAGTGCACCTGTGCTTTTCCTTAGAGCTATCATCAATCTGTAACGCAAGAGTAATGAGTACAAACAGCCTTTGGAAGGGGCATAATATAAGAAGGAGAGTACCCTCGTTCATGCATGGAGCAGCGCACATGGCTAATACCGCCGTTTTACAGTTAAACAACTAAGTCTTATTTTTCTAAGTCTTCTTCCGCTCTAGGATTAATTACTGTGTCGCGGAGATCTTTGCAATAATTCTAGCAAGGAACACGATGACCAACCAGACTCAAGAAAACCACTTGCAGATCATACAATTTTTAGATAGAAAAGTTTCAATTTACAACACTCGACGTAGTGGCAGTACTCACCTCGCGAGTACTAAATAAATATGCTTACACTTTACAAACATTCAAACAACGGACACAAAGGACACCCAGACACGACACAATTATTTGTGAATCACACAAATTTTTGTCCTGTTAAACCTACAGGATTCGGTAGAGATGGGTCATTGACGGTTTTTTAGTTAATTTAATGTAACTGTTTTTCGTCAGTGGTCAACAGGTTAAAAAAGCTGTTAAATCGTCAACTGGTTTTTCTTCTTGACCTTGATCGCACTGTCTACTGAAAAATAGAATGTCCAAGGTTTGAGATCCACAATACGAACTTTTTGGAATGACACAATGAATGAGTGCTAATTTTATGCTTTATTTATACGTTATTGCAAGTTGCGACTTGCGTTGCGGACGTTGATAGAATTTATTAGGTTAATATTTTCAACAGGTTTTTTCATTGAAGAAAAACAGTTGATTCGTTAAAGAACAAAAAGCCGTTAATAAAAACAGTTTATTGATTTAACGATCACCTCTAGGACTCGGCGCAGAAGCAATGGCGAGGCTACCGCACTACATCTTCGCTGCAGTCCTTGCATCCTTGTGTTGTGTTCTTGAGGTGAGTAGAAGTATCAGAGCTTATAAACAAGCATACAGCTTGTCGTTTTAAATCTATACTAATACTAGCTGTCCCGATAGACGTGGTCCCGTACACACGAAAAAAAAACCAAATCTAAACCATTCTCGAATCCACTTGAACACACACAAAATTTCATCAATATCGGTCCAGCCGTTTAGGAGGAGTTCAGTGACATACACACGTACAGAAGAATTATATATATAAAGATAATAAAGCTGAAGAGTTTGTTTGTTTGAACGCGCTAATGTCAGAAACTACTAGTTCGATTTGAAAAATTCTTGGTGTTGGATAGCCTATTTATCGAGGACGGCTATATGATATATAATATCACGCTACGATCCACGGGGGCGGCGCAGTAAGGATAAACGCGGGTGAAACCGCGGGAACATCCAGTAAAACAATAATTGTCACTTTTACTAGTTTACTCCCTTGAACATGTTTGCCTGAAGGGTTTTCAATACGTACAAGAGAGCTCGTGCGAGTTGTGCTAGGTACGCGAGTATAATTTATTATATACATATCTATATAGTTTTGTCGGCCTCGATGGCGTAGTGGTTAGTAAAAACCGACTGCCACACCTGAGGTCGAGGGTTCGATTCCCGCACAAGTCAAACATTTGTGTGCATGGACATTGATGTTTGTCTTGGTCTGGGTGTTTCTATGTATAATATGTATGTATTTACAAAAAAAAAGTATATATGTATGTTTATCTATTGTCTAGTACCCATAGTACAAGCTCTGCTTAGTTTGAGCTAGATGGTGTTGTGTGTATGTGGTAGAATATTATTATTATTATCTATATATTAATACGTGAAGCGAAAACTTTGGATCCCTTTTTACGAAAATTGGGCGGACGGAGGAATATGAAATTTCGCACACTTATAGTTTATACAGAGAAGAAGGGACGAATTCTAATATTTTTTTAAAGTTATGCGTAAAAATACATTAAATTAATGAAAAAACACTACACGCACATAACCATGCATTTGACACACGCAGTTGAAGCGCGTAACTATGGTTACATATATCAATATACGAGTATAATGACATAATATATTTCAGCAATATCTTACAGGCTAACTTTGGTCGAATTTCGAGCACTAGGCGACCGCTAGTATTATTTAAATGTTTGAAAAGTCCACCGCGACACAAGATTTATTTCTAGTCCGGGTGTTGTATACAAGAAAATTATGTATATAATATATGTAACTAAATACCCTTGAACACATATTTGGGTTGACATATTCTAATAGAATTGTAAATATAACATTAATTATAGCAATCCTTTGTAGTTTCGCTCACTCCATAATCTTGACTATATCTCACTCACAATGACGAAATCTCGATAACATTATTCAATATTAATAACATACATAATTAAATTAATGGAACAATATCTGTTTCACTCAATTATATCTAATTATTGCTACGTGATGTCACTGTAAGCGGTTTAATATACGATAAGCTTAGAGAGACAGAGTAATTATACTACAGACGCCACAACTTCGTTTCGTAGGTATAAACTATGTAACTGTTTGAGTACTTCCCGTCTTCAAGTTTTCAAGGAGAGATAGATTTATTGTAGAAATACTGTCTATTAAATTCATCGAGGCGGAGAACGTTCTAGTTAAGTTAAATAGACGCAGGAGTATTTTATCTCCAAATCAATTTAGACTTTAGGCATTATATGTTTGTAATTGTATCTTCCTATGTAAACAGCTCTATAAAATTACAAACTGTATTTCAAATAATATTGGAAATACATCACAATGTTTTAGTTATGTTGACATTTCATAACTATCTCCGCGGCATTTAAATTTACTAAATCAAAATCTGTGGTAATTTGCGTGCGTTCATTTTGCAAAACTCATTAATGCCGATAATTAGCGAGCAGATAATTTTAGACTATAATTGAACACACCAATTATTCGTGTCACTTACCGTTGATATTCTGAGGCTTGCGTTACACGAACGCGATTTCGTTGTTGTGATCTGTAACAAACACAAATAAACATTAGAATGTTTAAAAAGTATGCATACCTATGTACATGTTCTGATGACAGCCAGAAAATAAAAACAGAAAAATACTATTTTAATTTTCGATCTTTTAAAGCCATATATTATTATAATCAAATAAGTTGTTGGTTTTGTGCGATGTGCTCAATTCTGCCATTTTTACAGGTACTTTATACGGAGAAAGATTGCTGTTTAGCGTAGCTGCTAAATGCTATTAGCAACATTGTAAATTCAATTCGAACTTAAAAGTAGCAAAGTAACTGCATAAAGAACTTTGACGAAGATAGTAATTAGAAAGCTTGTTCATACGTAATTGTCTTATACATAGTTATTATTACTAGCGATCGCCTAGTGCTCGAAATTCGACCAAAGTTTGCCTGTAAGATATTGCTGATATATTATGTCATTATATATTGATATATGTAGCCATAGTTACGCGCTTAGACTGCGTGTGTCAAATGCGTGGTTGTGTGCGTGTAGTGTTTTTTCATTAATTTAATATATTTCTAATGCATATTTTAAAAAAATATTAGCATTCGTCACTTCTTTCCTGTATAAACTATAAGTGTGCGAAATTTCATACTCCTCCGTCCGCCCAATTTTCGTAAAAAGGGATCCAAAGTTTTCGCTTCACGTATTAATATATAGATAATAATATATTAAATGACTTTATTACTGAACGAGTAGGTTACTAACAAATACATTAATGTTAAAGTGAGGGTTTAGGGCGATGTTTACTGTCATACGATCTAGTTTATATATACCTCACGTTGACCCCAAATACTATTGTATGGCTAAGGTAAATATTGGTTTTCATCCTCAATTAGAATTAATTTAGAGGAAATTGGGTTCCCTCGATTATTAACTTATCAAGGGATATTGTAATGCCATATTATATATTAAACTGAAGATATATTTGAGGTCAATTTCCTGGGATATATTATCTGTTTAATATGTACACATTCATTGTTGAGATGAGACTTTAATAAAACGTAAATAGGAAAATAGGGTTAGTACTGGCTCCATTTAAAATATTTATTTTAGTCATAAAAGACAGAAGCAATGTTGAGCACACTTACGGAATGTATTAAAGGATATTAAAACCAAACATAATTAAGTATTCTGATTCAAGTGCAAGGGGACCTTACTTATTCTAAAATTCTCTTTTATATTACCATAATTACAGTTGCAAGTAATTGCCACTTAAAAATAATAGACGCCATTGTGGATATATATTTTTGTATAAATCAATTGTCTAACAATGAGCGTATTGTGCATTTGACGTGTGTGCGCGTTTACGGAGCTCGCTGCGTTGCGGGCGCGTGCCCTTTGCAAACTCACTTCACGGATGATTTGCTCTTGTCCGTATTCAACTTGGAGTTAGGAAATTTCACGCTTGTATTACAACCAACAATTATTGGATGGTATTTGAGCATGTGCTAAGTAAAAGCAGCTTCAATAATGTTTTAGTTATTACTTAAATATTTTGTTTATGCTTAGTTGTAAATATAGTTAAAGTTTCCAAATTAAAAGAAGTAAGTAACACGACATTTTCGGTTCCCTTAGCTTCACGTCGTATAAAACACCTATGTTATGGTACACCACTTTCAATTCTTGCATGAAACAAAACTAATCAAGTAGCGTAACAAGATATTCGCAACGACCCCCAATACCAGCCGGCCTACTAGACGTAAGAGCCGACGCAATTTGCAGTAAATAAGGATATCGGTTTAGCGTCATTATCCCGGCGCGGCCCGCGATATAGCGGACCTCGTAAACGCGCCTCGAGTTAATGAGTTATGCCCCACCCGCCTCTGTTGTGTTACTGTGTGCTTCTTAGAAAACGATTTATCGTACCCACTCCAGTGTATGCAAGCAATTTCTTTAAACGATTTTTCATCGTATACTCACATAAGTATATGGTTGAGTAATGAACAATGTAAGTAATAAATTATCCTGCTCTTAAGCTACGCATGTGGTGTACTTTAAGGTGCTTATTTTTCATTTTAGCACTGACGTGAAAATTATAAAGCGATACTCATAACGATATTCGCGGTACGCAAGTTAATATTCTCACATCACTCGTCTGCGTCTAGATTGCAATAAAAACAAAATAGCTCGCTTTTAAAAAGCATACATTTAATTTAATCTTTAATAGAAAACATTAAGAGAGAAAACGTTTAATACTTTATACTCCCTTGCGATACTAAGTTATTATTATTTACGAGATTCGCCTCCACAATCTACAGAATGCGCTAAGAAGCTTGTAAATTACGAAATATATTAACGCTGAAACAATGCCTAAAGTTAATAGAGAACAAACACATAAACTATGTCTTAACTGAAATTACAGTCCAGCCTAGAGTTTATTATCAGCGTACCCTGGAAACACGTTGCACATTTTGTTTTAATTCAGTAGGATTATACGGCTTATCCTGCGAGCGGCTAAATAGAAGGCGTTTGACGTTGTCCCCTCTAGACTTGACGGGACAAAGGAGGGACGTCCGAGATGGTTTCTAATTACGACACAGACCGTTATGCAAATCGGGGGCCGACGCGGCGGGCTCTTTGTCTCTAATAAACATGCGCGGCTCTTGCGGTCACATCGCCAAATTGCTCGCCTTCCACTCTCCCCACCGGCAATAAAACCACTTGAATTGTAGTGCCCTCTCTGTACAATTAGTACTCTTTGATCGACTACATTCCACGATATTCCAATATTTAATTTCGAATTCCACCGTTCCAATTCTTAATTTTATTTCAAATTGCGTTTCAGTTTTGAATTCGGAATCGGTTTATGGCAGCGTTTATTAGCAGCTAAGATGTTCCGGAGCGAGCGCATGGCGGCGGGCCCGCGCGGGCTAAGCTATTTAGTTGGCAGATGCGTTCCGGTAAATTGAACGGCGTGGTCCGAGGAAATCGCCAGGTCGTGCCGTGACTTCGCTCGTTGCGAAACTAGGCTAAAAGCACCGCTTAGCGTTCGGCGGTAATTTTTCACGGAAAACTGTCCGAGAGCCCGCGCCCGGCGGACACGCCGCCGATTTAAACAAGTTTACGAACGATTCGACAATCTGGCGGAGCGTTTTTGTTCGGCACGCTATTGTTTTACGTCTATAAATTGCGAGGTAAATTCGGATCGTCACAGTTCTCACTAGCGGCGCGGTACGTTCACTTGGAAAAATATTCATTTTTCACACGGTCGGCAATATTTCCGTTTGTATTGGAACAATTGATATGCCTTTTGCTCGTGTCTTTTCACAAAGGTTCGCTAAGCGACGCGTCGAAGCGGAATTCGCGCGTATTTCAGAATCGTTGCATTTCGCGTAGCGTTTGCAAGGGAAGTCGTTACCGGTGTCGTGATCGCGAGCAAAAAGTATAAACTGTTCTATCGGCCTTTGTAAATGCACACGTAGTGTTTACATTGTCCTGTGGGTCCGTTGTAGTTTAAACTTTAACACAATGGTAATAAGATGATTTTTGGATGAATATACTATTAGACTGTACGCGAAATGAAACAGAATTGTAATATTATTAATTTTTGCGGGTGGCGAAATATGTTTTAGGAAACGTTTGTGTTGGTCATGCGACTATTATGCAACTGTTTTGTAATATTTTAAAATAAAGTTTGCACATGAAACTAGTATTATTTTAACTGAGTTTTACTACTTTATAGGTTAACCATTTAATTTGATAGGTAGTCTATTGATATGAATTGAAATTAAATACTTTATACGGATTTTGTCGCGTAGTTTATTTTACTTCAAAACACTTTTATGACATTATTTAGAAACTCTTACACATTATTGAACTTTATGTAAGCTATTTAATTTAATTAAAACTATTTGACGTTTCGGTTGCTTTACAGCAACCATGTTCACGGGGAGACTCGTGTAAATCTATTGATATTTTATTGTATGCGTAATTATTTGTTTTTTTTTTGGAAAAGCGTACCTCTACTTAGCTGTTCTTGTGGCAAGCATAATGTTTTGTAAATTATGGTCTAAACTTACTTGCAGCTTTTGGCAAACTTAGCCAATCCACCTATCCTATTTTAGTTTCGAACAAATGACAGCCTATCCATCATACAAACCCGTAAATGTCTAACGTACAACCTTTTCTGGACAATAACGAATTATTCGAGGGTCATCCCTAAATTACTATGCCTTTAGGTATTCGGGGATATGCCCGAAATGCCTATAATGTTCCTTTTATTGAGGACCCAAATTGCTTGTAATATATTGCACACTAGATTCAATATCTAAGTACCAGTTTAAAAAGAAAGGTATAACGGAAACCATGTGATCTTTAACTAAACCTAGGATTTCGTTTAAATTGGGTCAGTATCTCCGCTTACTGAAGATAGCAGCTAAAGAACCTCATATTGTGTTCCTGCGATGAGTAGGTTTTCCATGCTTTTAAGGAGTAAGTTGTTATACAGTCTGTATGGGAATCTTTGTCCTCTGTTGGCAATACAGTAATTCCTTTTTTAGAAGATACGTAATGCGCAAGTCATACTCTGGTGTTGCAAGCGTCCATAGATTTAGATATCCGCATACAATCAGATGATTTCGTGATCCGATTCCGTGATCTATCTATACTTACTAATATTATAAAGCTGAAGAGTTTGTTTGTTTGTTTGAACGCGCTAATCTCAGGAAATACTGGTTCGAATTGAAAAATTCTTTTAGTGTTGGGTAGCCCATTTATCTAGGAAGGCTATAGGCTATATAACATCACGCTACGACCAATAGGAGAGGAGCAGCAATGGAAAATGTTGCGAAAAGGGGAAAAGTCTCCTATATAGCAGACGAAGTTCGAGGCAGCTACTTACATATAATCATGATGCAATGGATCACTTATACTTGTACAAAATCTAAAACCGCCTATATGAATGTGGCATATATGCCTTACACCCAATTTCTGAAAGGCATTGCTGAAGTCCATGAGCAGCGGTTACCACTTTTCATCAGGTGGGCCACTTGGTCGTCTGCCACCAATGGCCATAACAAAAAAAAAAAAGGCAGATAGACACAAAAAAATTTAAGCAAACCGTAAATCGTTTCAACGCATTTCAATTGTTGTGGTTGGCTAATTGAATTAGCAATAGCTAATTAAATCACTTGACGTGGATTTGATTTTAACACGTCTTTGACTAGCCTTTCAGAAACTGGACTTATAATATAATAATATAATAATAATATTCTACCACATACACACAACACCATCTAGCCCAAACTAAGCAGAGCTTGTACTATGGGTACTAGACAATGGATAAACATACATACTTATATACTATTTTTTTTTTTTTGTAAATGCATACATATTATACATAGAAACACCCAGACCAAGACAAACATTCCTGTTCATGCACACAAATGTTTGACTTGTGCGGGAATCGAACCCGCGACCTCAGGCGTGGCAATCGGTTACACTAACCACTACGCCATCGAGGCCGACTTAAACTTACATATTCCTCTATAATAATATAATATAATATCAGCCCTGTATTAAACTGTCCCACTGCTGGGCATGGGCCTCTTCTCACTATGAGAAGGGTTAGGCCATAGTCCACCACGCTGGCCTAGTGCGGGTTGGCAGACTTCACATATCTTCGAGAACATTATGGAGAACTCTCAGACATGCAGGTTTCCTCAAGATGTTTTCCTTCACCGTTAAAGCAAACGGTAATCAACTATTTAATACGCATTTAACTTCGAACTAACTAGTGGGAAACCGTTGGACTGCCACGCAGAGCTCTCGAGTTCGAACCCAAGGCGCGCATCTCTGACCTTTCGAAGTTAAATGCATATATTCCCTTAGTTTAACTAAATATATTTTATTATGGACTGTATTCCTGTTTTACCACTGTAATTAATAAATAAATAATTATTATTGTTCAAGATGGGCAACGAATATACCAACTAAACGCTTGATAAGCCGGTATTTTCTGTCACCTATCAACTTCGTAGACATTCATTAACAGACTAGTATTAGCTTCATCTAGAAAGTGCTCGTCCACAGTGTTGAAAATGTCTGGTGTTCTTATTTCAAACAGCAAGAAGCCGTAGGGCTTCATTGCCATTGCTTCCCATCTTCTATATAAAGGATTAATTAAGTTAAACTCAAGTAATACGTTGAAACAGTATCTAGTAAGTCCAGTAATTAGGTTCAGTGAAGTTAAGTAATAGTAATTCGGAGTAACTGCACATCTACGCAGCCGTAACAAACGAGATTTGATACGGGATTACGTCTAATCTTTGGATTATGCTATGTCTCTATGACTCGGTGATGATAACTACACAATTTGAATTTGATTCTGGAACGTCTATTCTGAGGGCTTGCATTTCAAATTGTTGTTTGTAGCGGAACGTATTCGTATATAAGTTTGTGTGCAATGTAACCAGTTACAAATTTAAAAATAGAACTTTAGTTTGAGGCGTTGTGTCTGGAGTAGCAGTTTATAGTAAAATTGCAATTAAAGGATTGATTTTGGAATAATAAATTGAGTTAGTTAAGTATATATAAATAGATCCCGAGGCCTTCGATCAAATATACCATAGATGCACATTCTCATACAAAAACCGCGTCAATATGTGGCACTGATCAGTACTACTTACTTATAAGTGTCTGCATTTATTATGCAATCAAGGAAATAAACCTGAATAACCATTGAACGCCCACTGAGAAACATTTTGTAATAGTTTAGTTTAAACGCGTCAATGTAAAGCGTCCTAAGTGTGTTACTCGCGATACGCAAGCGTACTAAGTATATGGTACGGTCTCCACCGTAGTAGTGGTGTCGATTCGCTCTCGCTTACGGGCAGCGCACGCAAGAGTGAGTGGGACAGGTGCATAATATAGCGCATACGACTGATTTATGCACAGTTTTCTTGGGGCCGTTTTTCGAGCGACGATCGTGCAACTATGGTATATTTGATCGATGCCCAAGGCATAAAACTTTGTGTACGTCGTGCTCGTGTGTTCTCGATTCTTGTTAGCCCGCCACGATACTTTAACTATTATGTATATTTAACGTCATATTGACTAATTAGGAAATTCTCAGCACGGGATGACAAGAAGCGCGCTCACATCGCCCTCGCAATGCACTTCGATACCCCTTCGATACATCTTTCTTATACAACATTTAATCCATGTACAAACGTAGATCCCTTTAAAACAGCCAATACGTCACAAAAACACACACAATAAACACTAAAACAAACATTTTCTAAAAATAGCTTGCGTCGTTTACACATTTATTTTAAGACTACGTAATTTGTGCGTTGAAAGCCTAATTATTCTGTTATTAATATTTCATAGCGCGTGTACTAATGAAGCCAGCTTCAATATTATAAATTATTCTGGACTGCACCCGACACTGGAATAATATCAAATATATAATACACCGTCTATTAGCTCCGCACAACTCAATGAAATTTGACTACAACACTGATACGGTGGGTTAAGTGATGGAAGATTCGCGATACGAATTATATGAAGTATGCATCTTTGACTGAACGAAGATGGTAAGCGGTTTTCTGAGTAGTAGAGCCTCGCTGATTTCAGCATGAATGGACCCGGTTTGACCGGGGAAGGACTACCCTCTCATAGAATATCAACGTAAAATAGCAGTATTCCTACTGTAGTGTTTCGTTCGGTGAGTGAGAGTGCCGGAGGACCAATCACCCCCTTTCCCTCATCCCTCTCCTTCTCCTTCTCTCCTTTTCTAAAGGGTCGGCAACGCGCAAGTGATGCCTCTGGTTTAGCAGGCGTCCATAGGCTACGGTGACCACTTACCATCAGGTGGCATATGCTTGTTTGCCACCTTAGTTGTATAAAAATAAAGAAGAACCTTCTGTCCTACAGATGGGACAGATATTTGTGTGAGCAACAAGTAGCTGGGTAAAGTCATGATTTCTTATTTTTGTTAATAATTCTGTTCGGGAGTTTTTATTTATTCAATTGGCAACACAGCCAACTATCATTTTTAAATAGTGGGGTTATTTTATTGTGGAGGGGAAAAATAACTCGTTCTCTCGGCGAAAGATCGCTCAGCAGTAAGGAACTAGCATTCAACTAAGTAAGACGTTCTCAATAATCCGTGTATTTGCTGTGAGTTTGGTAATATAGTCACATAATATTTTAGACGATTGAGTTTCATTATACTAATAACACACGTAATAATTTGTGTGTTTATCTTTATATAGATGTTATCGATATCGTTTATCGTTACTGCGCCGCCCCGTGGGTCGTAGCGTGATGTTATATAGCCTATAACCTTCCCCGATAAATAAGCTATCCAACACTAAAATAATTTTTCAAATCGAACTAGTAGTTCCTGAGATTAGCGCGTTCAAACAAACAAACAAACTCTTCAGCTTTATTTGATTAGTATAGACGTTGGTTGAATGTTTGTAAAATCCTAGAGAAATTAAGCGCAGAGTGAGGCGTATAAATATGTTTAACCTATTATAAATATAACATAAAGCCTGTTATAAATATAAATAGTCTAATGTAAATAGTCGTAGTGGCACATCGGCGGCCAGATACAATAGCATTTCAGTTACGTCTGACTTTCCAAGAATTGACAGGTTAAGTAAGTTCCTAAGAATAAAAATATTTTGGGACTGAATGTAAATTTGTACGAGAAAAAGTAAATCCATGAAGTTAATATAATAATTTACGTTTGATCTTTCCTCAAAATGTTGCCCGTAGTTCTATTTGTCTGCGACCTTTAATTTGATGCAACTGATTGAGTATCTTGCCAGCAATCTTCTTAATACCTCGTGATAAGTGAGCAATCGTAAGTTTATCTCACGAAGATATTCTTTCCTTATCTGTTTTCAACTTTCCTGGGGATATAATCGCTGATGTAGAAATCCCTCCCTTTCCTCATTGTTTTTATTATACCATAGTTCTACTACGTTACACTGTGACTTCTAAAATTGTTATTGAGGGTTTCTTTTAGCTACGTAATTTCTCGTTCTAATGTCATCGGTGAAAGTGAAGGCTTCTTTTTATCTGCAATCTAAATATAGATAGAAAAATATGTGAGAGATCTCGGTTTTGGATCTATGTTATGTTGTTGTTATGTTATGATTGTCTCGTTTATCGAGAGGCCGAGGATTAATGAAATAGGTAAAGTATTTTTCAGATTCACCATTTTGTATTTTATGCTAACACGGTGTCTAAAGCCATGACAGGTATGTGGCAATAGGGCAATAGTCTCGCTCTCTGCAATGTGAGAATTTAAGTAATATTATATAATGTCGGTGTATGTAACTACTGTTCCTTAAAACTGCGCCGAGCGTAAGACAGATAATGACAGAGCTCGTGCAGCGCATATTCAAATCGGCGCGCGGCCGCAATAGTAAAATTGTATGGAGGATTTGAAGTGCTTTTTTGATAAATATCTTTATTGTCAACCAATTACTTAAATATTTGGGACGGACAAATTGTAATATAACTATTTATGTTTCGTTTAAGCTGTAAAATAGGATAGATTTCTACTGTTATAATCTAAAAATCACTTAACACGAGCTTACGTTTTTGCATATTTCGTGGCGATTTACGTAATTTTGTAGGCGAAAATATTAATTATTTTAAGTTTTAATTGTAAATTTCGCTCGGCGCAGTCTTAATACATGTCGCAGATATTCTCTTTACCTGTCTCCTATTGGACAAACAAATGTTTTGTTTATAAAATAACACGCGGATATCTTATAACTTGGGCTGATGTAAACTTGCGTTTGATCCCCTAGAACTTGTTTGCGAATGTTTTATGTTGTTTGTTCCGTCGCTGTCGCCTCCGCTTGTCACGTACACACATATTAACGAACCCATATGTTTTATAATTATCTGTAATATGTTAAAGTTAAATACATTATCAGGACTGCTTCGTATCCAGTGGTTTGTGAGTCCCAGTTCGGTATCCGGTTGGTCAGAGTAATTAGATTTTTCGTTAGGATTGGCAGTGTCCCTTTGATGGCAGTAGGTTCGTACTCAATTACGTGGAATAAAAACGTATATGGGCCGTTGGGCAGACACGCCTATACAGGCGTATATCCCCAAAGGACGACATACATCACCGAATGTAAAATATTACTTATTTTAAATGTCTGAGTAGTTTGCCTATGTTATTACATTACATATACCAAACAAGAATAATAGAAAATGGTGACGAGAATAAACCATGAAAGATATGATAAGCTCGTATCAATTGAAAATTCGTAATTTCTATTTATCCAAGAAATAAGCACAAGTGTGTTGGTATCTTATCTTATCTTATGTGGGGGCCAGTCAGTGCAGACCGGCGACACTTCGACCCAGTGGGATCTTTTGTGTCGACACTCTCCCAGTAACGACTGTCATAGATATTCATGGCAGCCGGGACCAACGGCTTAACGTGCGTTCTGAGGCACGGAGCAGGCGATAATTGTTAATCAATACGCACATAATTTCGAAAAGTCATATAACTTCCGAAAGTCAGAGGTGCGCGACGTGGGTTCGAACCCGAGACCCTCTGCATTGCAGTCTGTTGGTCTCCCCACTGAGCTATCGCTGCTCTAGTGTGTTGGTAAGACACCAATACTGATTGCGTGGATGACATGGTCGCCTCGGTACTGCCAGTGCGCGCAGTGTTGTGGGTTTGATCCACACACTGGACAAACAAAATTATGTTCCAGGAATAGCTGTTTCGACTCTGGGTTTTTTTGTGTCTGTTGTTTAAACGTTTTAAACGATTAATTCCTAGTCTGGGAGTTATCTTTATATATCCTAATCCTAACTAATATTATAAAAGCGAAAATGAGTTTGTTTGTTTGTTTATTTGTTACCATTTCACGCCTAAACCACTGAACCGATAATTCTGAAATTTTGCATATACATTGTCAGGTGTACAGAATCGGACATAGGCTACCTTTCATCCCGAAAAAAATTACTGCTCCCGAGGAAAACAACAATAACGTTCTTATGATAATAATAGATGGCGCCACTTGTCTTTCGAATCATGATTGAATTATATTATTACAAGCAGAGTACAACCCGAATTGATTGTCAAATTCTAAATTAACGCGAGCGAATCCGCGGGCAAAAGCTAGTATTTATATAAAGTTACCAGAATTTATGAAATAATAGAGTACCTAAGTAAGTGCCATACCAATTCAAAGTTTCTCTACTCCTCAATCATACCACTCATTTATAATGTCCATTATGAAGAAGCTGACGTCTGTGAACTATTATTTCTGCCATTGTTGAGTCCAACATCTCAGCTAAAAGGCATGTCCGGCACATCATTACTTATCTGCCAGTCCCCTGCAAACAAAACACATGCGGAACAACAAAGGTGCGTTGATTGCAAGTTGAAGCATCCTTGAGAGTCATCAGCACCCCTGGGACTCCCTACCCTGGGGGACAAGCAAGGTAGGAAAACAGACGAGATATGGATGGGACTCTTGTACGAGCATACTAAAAATGATAGAATTGGGTGGATGTGTTGTGTTGAGTATTTTTTTAGTGGACTGTGTTAGTTGGGTTATGTTTTGCGGGTGTGTGTGTGTGTGTGTGTATTTTGTTGGTGCATAGCCTAAACTATTTGATATATTTAATTAAGTTGGGTGTGTTAGAGTTGTACTAGTTCATTAGTTAGAGATGCCAAAGCAAAGCATATCGATTTAATCTTTATATATATAATTCTACTGTACGTGTGTATGTCACTGAACTCCTCCTAAACGGCTGGACCGATTTTGATGAAACTTTTTGTGTGTATTCAAGTGGATTCGAGAATGGTTTAGATGTTTATTTTTTAAGTGAAAACTTCTTTAGCGGCGTTGTGCACATTTTTGTGATGGGTAAAAAATGTTAAACTCGCGTCAGGACACGTGACCTGATCGAAAATTCGTAAGACGGAGGGAAAAATTGTCATGTTTGTGTACGATAGCGCAATAAATGAATATTTTATTTTACCACATATATGATAGTACTTTTATACTGATAATTAAAGCAATTCGTGCAAAATTATTCCCTAAACATTCCAAAATATCAAAAATGCGCAACGTTAATATTCAAGTTTTTACTTCTGCCAGCACTCCCGGAGTGCAACCCGTTGATTTTTTTTCTCCTGTTTACAGGACAACGTCTGTCAGGATAGCTAGTAAGTAAGATATCCTGACATGATGTGGTGTGTCTGTGTGCGAAGTTTTTAAACAACAGCAACTAAAACCAAATTATTTCAACTGTTCATGTACATTTAAATTTCTAACTTTATTACTTCAGGAAATATTATAGCCACTGGCAGCAGTATTTTTTTGTTAAATGCTTTGCTTCAAGTGTTAAATGCACTAAGATTTTTTGTGTTTCATAATAATTTATAATATTATAATTAGCTCACGGTGGGTTTGTATGCAAATCATTGTGTATAATACCATGGCTTTTATGAAAACCCTATGATATACATAAAGCGTTGTCCTTTGTTTCAATGTATTGTATTTTGCCGCGACACGTGGATTTACCCAGTACTGAAGATTAGCCCAGTAAATATATAAACCATTTTTGTAATAAAATTACTGTGAAATATATTATATTTCTACGAACGGACACAAATGCGCCCAAACTAAATATGTTTATGCACAACACTTTTTGTCCTGTGTGGGTATTGAGCACATTGGACTCAAAACTGCGTAACCCGTGCTATTATTTTGTACTAAATTTTACACGCGGTTTCGCTCGCATAAATGTAGGTTAATAAATATAGGTAGGTACTTTATTCTGGATGAAAGGTAGGTACCCTATGTCCTTTTCTGTCCCCTTGTGTATGCAAAATTTCATGTTGATCAGTCAAGTAGTTAAGGCGTGAAAGCGTAACAAACAAACAAACTCACATTCGCATTTATAATATAAGTTTGGATACTATTCAACAGTTTCGCCTAAAAATACTTATACGATTTTCACCTACAAATCCTACGCGATATTTTGAAATGAAACTTCATTGTTTTGCTGAATTCCCTGTTACGGCTAGTGATGCACACTTATCGAAACAATACCATTATGTACAACAGATTATCGCATTAATAAATCGCAAGACATTAGTGGAATAACTCGGTTTGTTCCTTCTGTCCGATTGATTGTAGATAATGCGGGATTGCCGACCAAATTGCCTCCGTAATCGCCTGAATAGCTGAGCATGTTACAATCGAGAAACAGTTTCGTATTATTTTTCTCTCTCGATTCGGATTTATTTGGTATGTCTAGATCGGCTTAATTCAATTGTGTTTATAGAGAAAATTCTAGTGTTTGTTTTGTTCTTTGAAATAAAAAAGTGTGGTTTACGTGGTAATTGTATTTTTTTTGGAGGAAAGTAAGCATAATATTGTCTTCAGTTTACGCGAATGTTATTCATTGAAATTAAACTACTAGTAGTAAACTATTAGTAAAGTTTAATAGTAATAATAGTAGTGTAACAGTTTTCAAAATTTTGTAATAAAGTGTCAAATAAACAACGCGATAAAATCCGTATATAGTAGTTTAATTTCAAGGAAAGTAAGCAGTTTTTAGAAGTCCGCTCATTTTTAAGGTGAAATAGAAAGAAATATGTGTTAAGGCTTTAATTTTATATGTTTTAAATTCTTTGTCATCTATGTATGATGCAAGTGCGAGATGCGTGAAATTCCTAAAAGCATTAGCGAAGACTGGCTATTGAGTACTATGGCTTTAGTTTGCGTTTATGTGCGAAGTCATGACGTCTTGTCTTACATTCCCCGGTTGGGAAAATATCACTCGAATTTTCTTTAAGGAATATTTCAGTAGTTGCATGAAGTTTGAAATTGTGTTCAGGAAAATAATTTAATTTATTGTTATTATTATTTATAATCTATGACATATTGCTATTTTATGAATATGTATAGGTATGTGACGAGCATGTTTAGTTATAATTTAATTTCTTGGAAAGTTATCTTGTAAGCGTTTTGGGTGTTACATCTGTTAGCTTGTAAGATCGAATGCATAAAGAAATAAATAAAAAAAATTACAAAAATGGTCCTTAGCATAGTGGGCGACAAAATTAAGATTATTTATAAAGACCAGAGAAGATAAACTCCACGATCACAAACATTACCTTTTTGCTACACCACTTATATTTTAACATTCTAAGCTAAATGTTACGACTAGATATTTATCGCCAGGTTTGCAAGGGTCAGCAAAATCATCAAGCTGAAACTAAACGGGCAATAAAAACGGTTTTACCGACAGTATACGTTTTAAATCTACAATTTAATAGCACGGCACACAGCGAGGTATTTGCCCCTATCTGGCTCAAGAAGCATGACGCAGGAGTCTCATCTCCTTCGTGTTCAGACGTTGATTAATAGTCTCTGAGCGTTGTTTGTCAGTCACTCAGTAACGGAAGAGTTTTATATATATATATATATATATATATATATATATAATATATATATATATATATATATATATATATATATATATATATACTAGATGTGCTCGCGGTTTCACCCGCGCGATAATAATTACTGCGCCGCTTCCATGGATCGTAGCGTGATATTATATAGCCTATAACCTTCCTCGATAAATGGGCTATCCAACACTGTAATAATTTTTCAATTCGAACCAGTAGTTCCTGAGATTAGCGCGTTCAAACAAACAAACTCTTCAGCTTTATAATATTAGTATAGATATATTATATATATATATATATATATATATATATATATATATATATATATATATATAGATAGTTTCACGCCTATATCTTCTAAGGTATGAGCAGAAGTGTACTCTCACTTCTCCTGTAGTGTTTTTAGGGTCGATGTAATAAGGTGGTGATTGCCGTTTACCGGGCATAGTTTCAGACGCCGCCGTGCTTTATAGCGATTGCTATTTTATTATTGATTTGAAGCTGAGATCTGTTATAAAGTTCCTCGCCAGATATGACCCAATAATACTAAGTGCGATGCAAAGAGCAGCGATAGTTCAGTGGGGCGACCAACAGACTACAATGCAGAGGGTCTCGGGTTCGAACCCACATCGCGGACCTCTGACTTTAGGAACTTATATGACTTCGAAATTATCTGCGTATTGATTGACAATAATCGCCTGCTCCGTGTCTCGGAGAGCACGTTAAGCTGTTGGTCCCGGCTGCAATGGACAGATGGCAGTCGTTATTGGGAGAGTGTCGACACAAAAGATCCCACTGGGCCGAAGTGTCGCCGGTCTGCACTGACTGGCCCCCACATAAGATAAGTGCGATGCAGGAATTGAATATAAAATGTTATGCATAGCAGGCGTCTTCGCTGCCGCTGCGACACTGAGGCAATGACACTTTATAACAAGATAAATAAACAAACAGCTATATATGACCTAAGTTATGTAAGATCTAAGCGGATAGTCTGTCGGTACTTACAAACTTTAAATTATGAGGATACTGAAGATTTGTTGATTGATGTTAAATAAGTTCCATGATAATAATTATAATATCGGCCTATTTTTGCATATATTTATATAATAAGTATAGCTAATTGTATGTAACTTAGTTCCTAGTAGTATATTGTAAGTGCCCTTAACGCCTGTGGCACAGGTTTACCCTGGTACAGGCACCCATATTATATTACCTATATAAATTACTTTATGGACTGTATTCATGTTTTACCACTGTAATCGATAAATAAATAATAATAATTATTATTATAATGAAAGTTGGCAATATATTGTTATTTGTTACTGTTATATATTGTTTATAAGCCGTACTGTTGGACACGCGCCTTTTCTCAAAGTAAGAAGGGATAAGCTATAGTCCATCACGATAGTTCAGTGCGAGCACACATTTTTGCGAACATTATGAAGAACTCTCAGGCATGTGGGAGTTCATCACGATATATTCGTATATCGATAAAGCAAGCGTTTATTAACTATTTAATAAGTATATAACTTCGTAAGGTCAGAGGTGAGTGTCTTGGAAACGAACTCGAGAGCTCTGCGTAGCAGTCCTACGGTTTTCCCACTATCGATTGCTATAAAATACTTATTAATAAAAGTTACTAATAATTTGGGTTACAAATTACTAGTATTTTATATAACCTCTCCAGCTATCCTAAATGGCTGTGAGTACCTACACATCGTTAGTGTAGGGGATCGAACTCACGACTCAAGTCTGACACTTTAAGCATTTGGTACCGGCGCTTTAAAACCTTTTTTTTTTCGTAGACACATATTTCACAGCTTAACTTAACGGCCTTCTTTTTCTTTTAGAGACACAGGAGCTGTTTTCTAACCTGCAGTTAATCAGGTTTCCTTGATAGTAGTCAGTAATCCAGGCTACATACACATAAGATTATAAAAACAGCTTGAAATAAACAATTTTCGTTTCCTTCAAAAAGTAATTCCACCCATTGAAAAGCCGAAATACAAAAAGTACACATTAAAACGTAACGAATCGTGAAAGATAAGCGTTTTGTATTGAAACGACGAAGTTTTCTAGACATTCGTCATCCTTTCTTGTTCACTCAGTGCATTTCTCAATGGAGACGGCAACTGTCGCGTGCAACACAAAAGAAAATATATAATAGATTTTACTTCTTCATATAAACGTATGAACCACTTTTCTAAGAAAATATATTAGTGCTTTCTTACAGATTGCCTTTAATGAACTTTTAATTACTTTACATCAGTGAATGGCAATGAAACATGGAAGCAATACTTTTATAATAATAATAATATAATATCAGCTCTGTATTAAACTGTCCCACTGCTGGGCACGGGCCTCTTCTCAGTGTGAGAAGGGTTAGGCCATAGTCCACCAAGCTGGCCCGGTGCAGATTGATAGATTTCACATATAATATTCTACGACGTACACACAACACCATCTAGCCCTAAATAAGCAGAGTTTGTACTATGGGTACTAGACAATGGGTAAACTTACCTATATACTTTTTTTTGTAAATACAAACATATTATACATAGAAACACCCAGACCAAGACAAACATCCATGTTCATGCACACAAATGTATGACTTGTGCGGGAATCGAACCCGCGACTTCAGGCGTGGCAGTCGGTTACACTAACCACTACGCCATCGAGGCCGAATGATAACATTTTGCAAAACTCTTAGACATGCAGGTTTCGTTAGAATGTTTTCCTTTACCGTAAACACGAGCGATAATTAGTTATTTAACAAGCACAGAACTTCAACAAGTCAGAGGTCGAACTGAAGACCTCTGAGTGGCAGTCCAACGGTCTCCCACTAGACTATCACTGCCTTCGATCAAATATACCATAGATGCACATTCTCATACAAAAACCGCTTCAATATGTGGCACTGACCAGTACTACTTACTTATAAGTGTCTGCATTTATTATGCAATCCAGAAAATAAACCGAAATAACCATTGAACGCCCACTGAGAAACATTTTGTAATAGTTTAGTTAAAACGCGTCAATGTAAAGCGTCCTAAGTGTGTTACTCGCGATACGCAAGCGTACTAAGTATATGGTACGGTCTCCACCGTAGTAGTGGTGTCGATTCGCTCTCGCTTACGGGCAGCGCACGCAAGAGTGAGTGGGACAGGTGCATAATATAGCGCATACGACTGATTTATGCTCAGTTTTGTTGGGGCCGTTTTTCGAGCGACGATCGTGCATCTATGGTATATTTGATCGATGATCACTGCCTACTTTCATACCAACAGTTTATTATTGACACCACAGCTACTTTCTCATCTCTACTACTCAAAAATGGACGTTACTGTTAATGGGAATAATGTTAATTACAAAATATTTATTAGCTGTTCTAGTGATGTGCGAGTCGAGTTATTTGATTCGAGTAACTCGAGTCAACTCGGGTTCAGTTTTTAACAACTCGAATCAACTCGGTCGATCGAACGTACACTGTACAAGCGGCGTGCGCGGGGCCTCATGAGTTGACGAGTCACACCGCGCGGCCCCCGCGCACCGTTCAATGTTGCATCATGCATTGCAGCTCACTCAACTCGATGCGAGTTTAGTGAATTAGAACTCGGGCTGCCGGCTGAGTCGGCCTCGGTCGTCCAGAATCGGAACCTATCAGCCTCGAGTCGAGCCTCGAGCTCCCCCCGAGTCCCCTCTCTTTTCCTACAGGAGACACCGATTCGAGTCAACTCGAGTTGCGACTCAAGTCAGTAACTATATCAACTCGAGTAACTCGAGTCAAAAAAAATCCAACTCGTCCCATCACTAAGCTGCTCTGTTTTACAGTTTATTTACCTGCTGTAAATGTCATTGATTACTTTGTGTAGATGCCGTGATGCCATTTTTAGCAGTGAGAATAGTTACATGTTTTATTACCGTTTACTGCTTTACAATTTAAGAGAAAATTAATGAACACTGAAATGAAGTAAGAGTCGGATATCGAAACCTTTCAAATGAAATAGTTTGATGTGATTCTCTTTGAAATTAAACTATTATATACGGATTTTATCGCGTTGTTTATTAGACACTTTATTACAAAATTTTGAAAACTGTTACACTAATGTTCTCTTGTTAGATTAATGATTATTATATAATATTAATAATATTTCACATAGATCTCGTAATCCTAACATATTTGCAATTCAAGCATATAAAAATAATACTTCATTTTATAATCCAATAGTAAGAATGTGCAGAGCTTATAATAAAATAGCACGTATAAAGAAAGAGGTCGACATTTTTGACATAAATTTCAATAAATATAAAAATATGGTATCAGGTGTGCTTAGTTCTGAAAAGTTCAAAATCTAGTTACAATATAAAATTACAGTTACAGTTATTAAGTAAAAACCTACTTACAATTATCGACTTGTATCCTACGCTATCGAATTTACGATTTTAATAATGTTTTTGTTTTGCATGAGTAATCTGCTCTAATATGTACATGTTGTGTACACTACTTTAGGATTACTGTCCGGTTTATATAATATGTTCACCATTCTACTTACCATGTTAAGACTGTAATCTGTTTGTGTACCTATTATAAATAAATATAAATAAATAAATAAATATTATAGGTACCATTTTCAGTTTGGCACGGATGGCGAAATGGTCTTAGTGATCGTCTTGCAACTGTGCAGTAGGGTTTGATCCCCACACTGGACACAAAATTGTGTAATCCACAAATAGTTGTTCCGAATCTGGTGGTGGTGTTATTGCTGTCCGCTGTTGGAATTTGTATAAAGTCCACCGTGACACAGCATTAATTATTCCTTGTGCGGGAAATGTACCTATGTTACGAAATTTAGGCATATTTCTAAGAGTTCTAACGGTTATATAGATGGATCTTTTACTCCCTAGCCTTTAGTATTCCCAAGTCACTTGGAGTCGGCTTTCTAGTTTAATCGGATTTGAATGGATATCAGTTTTTACACGGAGCGGCTGCCACCTGACCTCCGCAACCCGAAGGCTAACGATACCCTAAGGCTAGACCAGTGTCAGGATATTAGAGGGCACTGACTTCCTAATAACAACTGCCATAGATGTTCATGGCAGCCGGGACCGACGGCTTAACGTGCTCTCTGAGGCACGGAGCAGGCGATAATTGCCAATCAATACGCACATAATTTCGAGAAGTCATATAACTTCCGAAAGTCAGAGGTGCGCGACGTGGGTTCGGACCCGAGACCCTCTGCATTGCAGTCTGTTGGTCTCCCCACTGAGCTATCACTCCTTACGATTATATAGATGGATATCAGGTCTATAAGGGTAATTACATTAGCAGCAGCGGTAAAACGTATCCTTACAAAATTCTAAGACGACGTTATCGAGTAAAAATTGCAACTTCCACAGATCGCTCCACCATTCTTAAATGGAAAACCACACGTCGCCGTCGCGAGATAAAAGCTCAAATAAGGCGTACAAGAAATACCTAAGCCATATTTCGTACAAAACCTCTCGGCACTAAAGGCGCCATTACGTTAAAAGGACATTACACGAAGTAGGGTGACAACGACGTCGGCCGCGCACCGGGATTCCCTTATAATTTCTTTTTGATACCGGAATAAGTCCGCATTCGGTAACTTAAATTACGTATGGTGGGAGACGACCGTATCGCGATTCGTATCGAGTGGGGAATAAATCCCAGAGCGTCGTCGCCGCCATCCGGCACCGCCATATTGGATTACTGGGAAAGTATTCTCTTAAGTTTCATTAACCGATCGGATTGATATCCCGGGATAGATACGGGATCTAGTCGCCGTATAAATCTTGATAGGATTCCGTTGAAACTTCGGACAGGCTTGATTTAGTTTTGGACGTAGGCGCTCACTACTTCGGCTTTTTTCTAGGATTTACTTTTCCAATAAAATAAAGGAGGAATTAAGTTTTATCGGTTAGGTAACGGTTTTAATGGTTCTGACAGGTTCAATAGCTTTACGACCGTTTACGTTAAAAATAATAGCTTTAAGTGATTTATTAAATTATATTTGAGACTTCAATTTAGTTGCCGTGGCATATCACGTAATCGGTAAGTAATCAGAGTCTTTAGAAGTTGCCATAGTCTTTCATTATATTGAGTGTATACTACGTACAGTCATACATTTTGATTAGTTCATCAAAGATTTCGCTGGAATCGCTTATAACAAACACTGAGGAACAGTCATTTTGCGTGGTATGGTAAGTTGAAGTCAATTTTGTGTAAGTTCAGTATGCTGAATACGAGAAAATATCAGATTTGTTAAATTGACACTAGTTTATGAGATAAGACTTTATAGCTATATAACTGAAAGAAGGTCGAAATAAAAATACAATTACATATTAAATATATATTTTAGAAGCGGCTATATAATAAAGATAACAAAACTTAATACATAATTATGCTATTAACAAAAATTAAAAAAAAAAAAAATTTAAAACTTTATCTGTAAGCTTTTCTATTGTGTTTATATTCAGGACAATCCCTTATTAAACTTAAGCAATAGTCTGCCATCATAATATGGCTGTCAAATCGGCCTTGGTATCTTTCTTTCATTGTTCTAATGTCCGGATGGAACCGTTCTTTACTTTGAATACCTCAAGAACCAGAGTTAATCCATACAAAGTAAATACATTTCAGGTATGACTGATGAAGGTGTTTATTAAAACCAGTAACAAAATTAATGCCGCAGAAAAATATTTATTTTATGTTGCACAGTCTAATGTATAGAATTATGTCGACGTTCAACGATGTCGAGAATTGAAAAGACTCGTATAAGCGTAATAGTCTAGTACTTAGAATATTATAAGTAATACGAAGTTTATACTAAAAAGGAGTAAAATCCATGAATATAGTGAGGCTGTATGTAATTAAATCCGTATATACCGGCGCAGCAGTGTTGACTTTGGTTCGGATTCTGGATTAGACAAAATTCTCGGCTTCGATTCTCAAAGTGTTATTGGTTTTTCTGTTAACATTTCTCAATAGCAGCCTGGAGTCTGAAATTATGCCATCGTCAATAGGTCAGGCAATTAGCGAAATATAAGTGTAATTCACTTTTTCTGAACCCTATATAGGAGTGAGATTGAATTTCAAATACAAAAGCTACTATTTAATCGGTTACATAAATTGTCATAAATAAAAGAGCCGATTTTAGTCAGGAATAGTATAACAATTAGTAAAAGAAGTTTTAAAATCAGTTAAGTTATACTTGAATTTTACATACATACAAAATGTACCTCTTTGTAATATTAATACCTAGTAAGTCATTTCGCATTTAACATTTACGCAAATGAAATGTCCACGTTTGCGCCCAACAACAAACTTATTAAAAGTAGTGTCAATAAATCATAATTAATTAATAACAACAATAATTTAAGTTATCAATTTGATGCACACAGCGAGTGAATTAAACATTTAATTATTAAAAGCGTCATTAACATTCTGCCTGTATGTAGTGACGTCATATTTTGTACTTTATCTGTTTGTTCATCGGTGTGACGTCACGACAATTTATGTGACGTAATCCTGTTACTAAACGTAACACAATGCGAAGGCACACTAGTTTTTAGTTTACCCGTCAAAATGGAACAACGTATTTTGGAACTAAAGTGAAACTTTTAAATTAGTTAAACACTATTAACCTTAGTATAATTTTCAGATTTAAACAAGCTTCTGCCTATGGCTTCATCCGCGTAAATTATACGTGTTCATATCCTATTATCCAGGATATGGTCTATGTGTGCAATTTGTGTCCAAATCGGTGGAAGTTTCCACGAGGTTGATTAACGGATATGCAAACATCTACGCATTTCTATTACTAGTAGGATACATACAAACTTTCAGACCTGTGTGGTTGTATGTTTGTAGGCTTGTCTACGTATATACAGTTGATAGGCATCGTTATGTTACACATCCATTTCTCACCAGCTGTCTTCTTAGATCCGAGTAACAGGCCACCTATTAGGCACATTTCCAGGCTAACACTATATTTTTCTGTTAGGAAATTCTTAGTTATATCACGGAGTAATGTTCCCTTTTAGACGACAATAGGCTGGCCTCGCAATATGTGGAACTTAAAACACAGCACCCATATTTCAGAAATCCTTTGTCAGTAATCCTGACCACTATATATAATCCTTCCAACGTCTGTTGAACATATGTTGCCCGTTATGTTTGTAATGCAGAAGTGTGCTTCTAAAGATAGGCATCTTTCTATGATATAAGTAAGTGCGAAGGTTGCATTTTAAATTTAATTTCTTTATGTTGCTCGTCAAAATGATCACACTCCGCCTGATGGTAAGCAGTCATGTAGTCTAAGAGCAGTGGCCTCCACACCGTCCTCATAATAGCTGAGGCGATGTTGAGGTCCCTACTTTGACGGCCTGAGAAGGTGCTTTTCACACCCCGATTTTACTATGTAAGACGTTCCTTTCTAGTATGATACAGATATAAATGCAGCAACAAAATCGGTAGAAAGTAGATTAATTTCAATGAATAAGCCTCTTGCCGTCCACTGGGAACATCGCCAAATGAAAAAAAAAAAAATGTTCAGTATGAGCACGGTGCTCATACTAAACATTTCTTGACAGCTAAATCTAATAAGACTTTGCTTATGAGTCGACCCCACTACGTCATACACCACATTCCTGTCCAGAGTATACAAATTATCGTTTATAAAATTATAATTCAGAGTTTTAAAGCAGCGACTGTTAGTCAAAACGACATAAAACATGAAAGCTTCGTTAAATTTTACTTCATACATTTGGTTAAAGAAGGGTTTTAGACGCGTGTCGGTCTGAATGGCGTGTTCAGAATCTGGTCGCCATCGGCGACATTAAGCGACCCTGTCCCTTGGCGCTATCGCGTGACGATCGGGGCTCGTCATCCAAGGGTAGCTGTAAACTCTATCCGTACTACCACTACTGTGAAAACTAGAAACGAGTTTAAGATGACTTAAGAGGCAAAACACAAGGACAGCTTCTTAAAGTTCTCTGCCATAAAACTCAATTTCTAAGAACATTTTAAGGTACCTCAATATTTTTTCGAAATTGAGTTTTTACGTATTTGGAATCAGTACAAGAAGACGCATCTGCCAGTATCTATATATATATTTTTTGCATATATGTCGTTTTTCCTTATGACGGCAGTGTTGTAGTCTTTGTTTTACTTGTTGGCAAAATAGTGATATACATAGGTATATACTTCCTTCGAAACCTATTCTCGTATAAATGGGCCTATAAAGAGAATTCGACTGCCGTACTGCGGATCGAAATTACCAAAACGGAACTTATGGTATGATTTAGTTGTCCATTTGTCACTGGCCATTTTTCTAAGATGGCGGCATTGATTTGTTTTTCTTGACTTAGTATTTGGAAACACTTACTTTTTCAAAATTCGGATTATACTACATGACTATACACCATATGGCCTTTTCAATTACTAAAATTCAGCCATGTTAAAGGCAAATAGTTGAGGGATATTTAGAAAAGAATAGTAAGATTACGAAGATTCAAAATACGGTGTCAAAATCTATACAAATGGAAGACATAAGATGAATAAAACTAAAAAGGTATAAGGACAGTCTATTTATAGACAAGTAAGAAACCATTACCCAGAAAAATTAAGCCATGTATTACAACTACCACGATAAAAAATCAAGGTCAATTTGTTCCATAAGAGTTGTTTGTAAAAGCAATATATTTTTATTTATTACAATATTGCTTCAAGAACTAGAAAGTGGATTTAAGCTATGCTTGACTGACCCATCAGTCAGCAACAATCTTATAATTATGAAAATAGTGGCTATCGGCGTAGCATATTATTAAGCAGCTGATAAACTTCACACACAATTGAGTAGTTTAGTTTCAAAATCCTCTAAAATACTTTTCACCAAATAATGGTAAATCTCAAAAAAAACATTTAAGACATAATTTAAATGGACTATTTTAGCGGTGTTTGCAACATACTGCTACTTTTGTGAGCTGATTTAATAGAATTTTAGTGGGTTTTATTGAAAACTATTAGTGCAATACGATAGAAGCAACGAAGGAGCTTCATATATAATCGGAACATTATTTTTGTTCTGATATCGTTTTGGCGGGTTTTGAAACTGTACTCCTCAATTGTGGACTAAACCTGGACATGCATTTTTTATTATAAGTCAAAGAGAGCTTTTGGCCGTGTATTTGTAAGCGTAGAATAAGGAAGTAGATACCTATCTATATTTTTCTTCCTTAATATTCAACTTCTAGGCGGCGAACCAATATGAAAAATGCACCAGATTTTAAGTTAGACCTCTAGCGATACAACTGTGACAACCACATTAAATTTCCTGCAGTTGTTTCAGCGTCATGCGCGTACAGACATACAGACAGACAGCGAACAATTTAAAAATAATTGTTTTGTTTTCTATAGTTCCTATAAATACCTCTTACATTATTTTCTATCTCCTATGTGCAGATAGCGAACAGTTGTATAGATTATATGTACCTATAGATTCTAGTATACTGTATGAAAAACCAATATTAATACACTATACTGACATTAACTTTCTAGAGCTTTCTGCTGTCACGTTTGTGATGATGAGTACCTACGCCGAGATAAGCACAGTTAGCAACATCACCATATTTCCACCCATAAACGCGAATATCAAACGACATACAACTTGAGTATACAGAAAAAAAGTTAAACTTTTTTTTATAGCATCACATACGCATTGACGATCGCTCGCAAATGGTTCAGTTTAATGGACAGTAACGTATTTTGTTGATGCTGATGTCGAAGTTACGAGTTTCGAGTGAGTTCTTATAGTAGCGGTGGTCGTAAATTAAGAATATGCGGAGGGAAATGGGCTTAAGGCGACCTTGACGGGATGGGAAGTCTTTTAAGCATCTTCAAGTTCTTTTTTATCCTTCGACGTTGTGAGAAACGGAAGGTAATGTTTATTTGTGGATGCTTTTATTAAAGTTTCGTTAGCCTTGAGGAGTCTGAAGTGTTGTGCTTAGATTAGAGTAGTTTGAGTCAGTTTTCACAGCGAAAAATAACAAAGTTTCGTGTGGTTGTTTTTTCTTTAGATTTTTGTTTGGGCATAGAGATTTGCTGTGATAAAGTTTAAAATAAGATGTGTTTGTATTTTATTGAATACTAGCTTTTGCCCGCGGCTTCGCTCGCGTTAACTTAGAATTTGACAATCAATTCGGGTCGTACTCTGCTTGTAATTATATAATTCAATCATGATTCGAAAGACACGTGGCGCCATCTATTATCATAAGAACGTTTTTGTTGTTTTCCTCGGGAACAGTAATTTTTTTCAGGATGAAAGGTAGCTTATGTCCGTTTCTGTATACCTGACAACGTATATGCAAAATTTCAGGATGATCGGTTCAGTGGTTTAGGCGTGAAAAAGTAACAAACAAACAAACTCATTTTCTTTTTTATAATATTAGTAAGGATAATTAATATAACGCAAGCAATTGACACTGTGCAAACGCAGTTATGAATTCAAAAGCAGCTAATTTAAAAAAAGTGCTTTTGTCTTTGACTCACTACCTGAAAAATTGTCCCGAAGGGGTAAGCAGGTGTGTATTGCACTAATATTTTGCCAGCTATGGTTGTAGTTACCACGTAATAGAGATCAGGGTATTTGCTGTTTATCAGAGCTCCAGATTCCATACTGCTTTTGTGATTTCCTTGACAGAAAAACCTAATAACAGAACTCTGTGCTCGATCCGAAAATCGATCCTAGGACTTCATACGTAGCAGTCACATATATTAGATATTAAAAGATAGGATGCATCCAAAGAGGTGGGCACCAATCGTCACCAATTGGGTGTCAGAAGACAGTCGACGGCAACGGGGCAGATCTGCGCCGCGACGGGACGACCTGGACGCTTTTGAAAAGGATTGGCAGGGCATATCCATTAACAGAGTAATTTGGAAGTCCAAGGGAGAGGCTTTTGCCCAGCAGTGGGACATATCGAAATGATAATTACAAAAAGGTAAAGTCATATCTATACTATAATATTATAAAGCTGAAGAGTTTGTTTGTTTGAACACGCTAATCTCAGAATACTACTGGTCCGAATTGAAAAATTATTTTTGTGTTGGATAGCTCATTTATAGAGGAAGGCTATAGGTTATATAACATCACACTACGACCCATGGGGGCGGTACAGTAACGATAAACGCGGTGAAACCGCAGGCATATCTAGTATAATATAAGATATTTCAATTTTAGGAAAATATTTATGTATATCAAATGTATCATTAACTAGGTTAAGCACCAGTAAACTTGAGTATAAAATGTATGGCGCGCAGACCTAGGCGTAGAAAAGGTCTCTATCACGACCCTAGCTGTGTACTAGTATTCTGATAGAACACATTCTTAGGTCGGTATTTTAGTTAAGTATAATTAAGTCTATGGCTGTATAACACACTACGGACATATTTTTCAGACGTGAGGATACAGCGAAGAAGCACCGGCATTATGAATAGGATAAGTATGTTTATCTAAACGTATTCAAACATACTATATTACCGTATGCTGAAGACTGCGCCGAGCGAAATGTGCAAAAACAGGCGGTCACCGTTAAGTTGATAAAATCAACACTTGTTGTTTAATACAAATATAAAATATATATTTACCATAACAATGAATGTGTTTACAATTACTCCGTGTTAAAAACTTTAAATAATTAATATTTTCGCCTACAAAATTACGCAAATTTGCAGATTTAGATTATAGCAGTAGAAATCTATCCTATTTTACAGCTTAAACAAAACATAAATAGTTATATTACAATTTGTCCGTCCCAAATATTTAAGTTATTGGTTGACAATAAAGATACATATTTATCAAAAAAGCACTTCAAATCCTCCGTACAATTTTACTATGGCAGCCGCGCAACAATTTGAAGATCGAGCTCTGTTATTTAGTCCAACCGCGTCTTACGCTCGGCGCAGTCTTAATTGCAAGTCCGTCTATGTCAATTATTTGCTAATAAAATATTATTCTCTTACAGGAAACATGTGGAAGAGCAGCTGGTGTTTCTGCGTTTCGCCAGCAAACAAAGAGTTTTGGCACCTCACAAACTTAGTTCTACTATCCCTCCTTTTTATCTGCTTTCCAAAAAACTTTTTAAACAGTAGACATCGGGCGATTGATACATCTTGTATTACAAGTGTCCATAGGTCTACAGTCTACGCTTACTGACACACAAGCCGAATACTTCTTTGCTTAAATATAAACAAGTGATCATAAATCATATCTTTAGTACCTTATACTTGTATATATAAGTGTATTATTACAAAATACGTCTATCGATAATAAATAATTGAACGTTTAGCTATAATAGCGTGCTGCACACATTATTGCTCCAATAAAACGATCGATATCGAACACAAAACGACATATTTTGTCGCTTTCACAGTAAGGGCCGCAAACATCGTAAACAACCAATTGTATTGCAAGAAATATGAGAAGCATACTAGAAATATCATTAAAGCTAACGGTAAGCTAACCCGTTAGTTAGTTTCAATTTTGTTTTATGTGTATCGTAAACCGATAGCAGGGCTCGTGAAAATTATATTTGTCATACGACGTTTAACGTTATTTAATAGCAGTTAGTTATATTCGTTATGCACGTTGATTTAAGATTGAACAGCTTGGTCCTACTCTATGGGCTAATAAGATCAAATAATAATTCTAATGTTACTTGGATGGTACGCTGGTTAACGTTATCAGTGCTCGCTAATGCAAGATCTTTATGCAATTCTGATAAAGGAATATATTTTATTTTCACTAATTTCACTATGAAAAATTCTCGGGCAAGCAGGTTTTACGACTAAGGTGTCAAACAAGCATACGGCCCACCTGATGGTAAGTGGTCACCGTAGCCTATGGACGCTTGCAACACCGGAGGCATCACTTGCGCGTTGCCGACCCTTTAGGAAACGAAGTGGGAAGGAGAAGGTGCGGGAAGGGGGAAAGAGGGTGATTGGGCCTCCGGCACTCTTACTCACCGAACGAAACAACAGTAGGAATACTGTTATTTCACGTCGATATTCTGTGAGAGGGTAGTTCTTCCCGGGTCGAGCCGGCCTATTCATGCTGAAATCAGCGAGGCTCTACTACCTTGTGTGTGTCCTCACTGGTATGATTCGAGGGTTATTATAAGCCCACGTGATGTACAGACTAATTATAATAATAATAATAATAAAATGACTTGTGAAAGATGAAAAAGAAAAAGAGTTGAAATACCTGGACCTAGCTCACGAGATAGTCGACATGTGGCGTGTGGACTCGGCGATCATTGTGCCGATATTCATTACAGTCAATGGTTTAATACCTAAAAGCCTCGACCACCACCTACAGAGGCTTGCGTTAGATGGCTGGATCAAATCCTTGATCCAAAAGGTAGTACTGCTCGATACGGCGCGTATTGTGAGCAGATTCCTCTCTCTGAGGCCCTAACCACTGGCAGCTTGGACCCTGTTCCAGATATCGGTGGGTCATTTCAGTTTTTATATTTTTTAATATGTATAGTTTTCATATTTATATTTAAAAATGTAAATATTAGAAAGAAAATGAATAAAGAGAATAATAATAATATAATTTATTTTTCTCCCATATCACAATTAAACACAAAAGTACAATTCCTCGCAAGATAAAACTAAAGACTAGCTAATGCGTTATGGTTTAAGTGGTCGAGTCATCACTGTCATTGCATCGAGTGTTGTGCGTTCGATACCCGAACAGACATTTAAAAAAAAATCTACAAATAGTTTTTCCATGTGTACATTGTTTAAATCTTGGTAAAGTCTTCTGCGAAACAGGAATTAATAGGCTAAAAGGTGTCCTATAAATATCTTGTTACCTTGCCACAAGACCAGCAAAAGACCGTCGGTCTTTTGACGACGAAGAATATAACGTAACGTAATATAACTTGTCGAATTCTTGTTCTCTACCTTTGTTGTAAAAAACAGGCGTGGGCATAAACATTGCGTGATAGTATTTAGCTACGACGAATACTTTGCCCTACTTTAGGCCTGCAATAAAAAAGGCTAAATAAAACCCTTTTTCTTGAAACGTGTAAAACGTAACGTATAAAGTTGGACGCTTTACGGCCCGGGGTACTGTAACGGGTTAACTTTTAATACCCGACCTAATTGAAAAGTAGTGACCAAGTTTTTCTGAAGCACCTCCAACTAGTAATTGTTAATTTTCAGCACTTTTACAAGTAATTGGCTTTTGAATGTAGGTAAGCTTTTTTAGTATTGGGGCGGTGTTTGCTCGGGTATCAATATTACCTACTTTCAGTAATATTTTATTAATTAGCGATTAGATATTTTATGCCAGAAGATAAGATGATATTATACGAAAGTCTAAATGCTGTTACGAGCCCTCCATCAGGCGGATTCCATTAGCTGTTTAGCATCATCCTAACTAACATTATAAATGAGAAGGTTTTTGTTTATCTATTTGTTTGTTTGTTATGCTATCAAGCCTTAACTGTTTAACCGATCATCATGAAATTTCGCATATAGGTACGTTGACAGGGGTACAGAAAAGGACAACAACTTTTATCCAGAAAAAGTAATGTTGTCAATAAAACAGTTTTTATTTTACAATGTATCCTTCTCCTAATGATGATATATAAATATTGTTATTTTATATCAATGATGCTATCTTAGGAGCAGCGATAGCTCAGTGGGGAGACCAACAGACTGCAATGCAGAGGGTCTCGGGTTCAAACCCACGTCGCGCACCTCTGACTTTCGGAAGTTATATGACTTTTCGAAATTACGTGCGTATTGATTGACAATTATCGCCTGCTCCGTGCCTCGGAGAGCACGTTAAGCCGTCGGTCCCGGCTGCCATGAACATCTATGGGACGTTATTGGGAAGTCAGTGCCCTCTAATATCCTGACACTGGTCTAGCCTTAGGGTATCGTTAGCCTTTGGGTTGCGGAGGTCAGATGGCAGTCGCTCCGTGTAAAAACTGATATCCAGTCAAATCCGGTTAGACTAGAAAGCCGGACCCCAAGTGACTTGGGAATAATAAAGGCTAGGGAGAAGAAGATGCTATCTTAGTTAATACTTGTAGATATTTTGACCAATCCAACCTATATATTGGTATTGTTTTAAGTCTATAGTTGTTAGTTACTATATCGTTATATACCTTTGGGTTGTGAAAGCCTGAACGCCTAGAATAACCTACCTTCAGCCAAAATAAAGTCGAATAACATCACGGCAGTCACAAATTCAGTTACCACTTCTAACAGTAACATTGAAAGTTGCTAAACATTCTAAAGTAATTGTTACTTTGGCGTCGAACGTTAACATGCAAATCTGGGGTAGCAATAGATCGGCTTAGGTTAATAATGGGGTAACAAGCGATTAGTCGACACCGCGGCTTACACCGGCTTACACGTACCACGTCATCCATACACGAGATCACGAATTACAGGAGGCTGTAACTTGTACTCTAAAGGACTAAGTGAGAAGCGACAGCGGGTAAAAGGAGCTTTTTGTCTGTACGGATGGCGTAGTAGTTTAGTGTGGAAAGTGTTGTAGATTCCATCTTTAAAAAAAAAAACAACGGGTTGCACTCCGGGAGTGCCGGCAGAAGTGAAAACTTGAATATTAACGTTGTGCATTTTTGATATTTTGGAATGGTTAGGGAATAATTTTGCTTTATTTATCAGTATAAAAGTACTATCATTTATATGGTAAAATAAAATATTCATTTATTAAGCTATCGTACACAAACATGACAATTCTCCCTCCGTCTTACGAATTTTCGATCAGGTCACGTGTCCTGACGCGAGTTTGACAATTCTCCCTCCGTCTTACGAATTTTCGATCAGGTCACATGTCCTGACGCGAGTTTAACATTTTGTACCCATCACAAAAAGTGCACAACGCCGCTAAAGTAGTTTTCACTTCAAAAATATTTGGTCAGTAAATACTTAAGAAGAAGAAGAAGAAGAAGAAAGAAGAAGAAGTAAATACTTAAGAGTCTGGTTGTTCTTTTTATATGCTGTTAGAATATGTGTAAAGTCCCGAGTGAATCCGCGTGATACAGTAACCAAACATAAAGCGGGACATGATATTTAAAAATAGGATATTTATTCTGTACTAGCTTTTGTCCGCGGCTTCGCTCGCGGTAATTTAGAATTTGATAATCAATTCGGGTTGTACTCTGCTTGTAATAATATAATTCAATCATGATTCAAAAGACACGTGGCGCCATCTATTATCATAAGAACGGTATTATTGTTTTCCTCGGGAACAGTAATTTTTTTCGGGATGAAAGGTAGCCTATATCCGTTTCTGTACACCTGTCAATCTTTCAGGATGATCGGTTCAGTAGTTTAGGCGTGAAAAGGTATCAAATAAACAAGCAAGCAAACTCATTTTCGCTTTTATAATATTAGTTAGGATTAGGATTAGTTAGGATGATTAAATGTTTTTGTTCTCTCTGGCATACCGGTAGAGAATTTAGCTTCTGTACATAAGGTTTCGGGTTTTTCAGGAAGTGATATTAAATTTCTCTGTCAAGAAATTTTCAATAGCAACACTATAGCTCTAATTGTACTTGATACGGTAGTAACCTCCTACATCGTGGGTCTAAGTGTCTAAACACACTATGCCGAAGATACGCGACCGAAGTTCCGCGGCATTTTACGTTCCGACCTATTCGGCTGATATGATAGACCATAAGCGCGGATATTACGCTACTGAAATGTAGGAACCGTTCCCGCCGTACTTACGCCCGACCGAAGTTCGCTTGTACGCCAAAGCGTGACGTAATTTCGGCAAATGTGTTGCTACTAATTGAAATAGCATCGCAGGCGTAATCACGCCGAAATTCGGTCGCGTATCTTCGACATAGTGTGTTTAGACACTTAAAATCATACTTGGCACAGCTACCTCCTCTTTTGGTATTATAGTTGTAAGACTATGTATGCAGGTATATAAATAACAATATTGTAGCTAGTTAATCTATATATTATATACTTCAGTAAGTTTCACGGCTGCTATATTAATAGGCAGCCATAAATATAATTTAGTTCGCGTTGATTATAATAATATGTGATTTGATACGATCGGCTAGAATTTAATCAAAATCATATTTGTATTGAATAACATTTCAGATATAGGTAATGTGGTAATAATATATTAAATAAATACAACGTGTAATCCAAAATTGAAGTCTCAGTAGTGGTATTGAGTCTGAAACGAAGCCTGGTAAACGACGGTCAGTTGTTTGAATATTTCTATAGTCACCCGCGGCACAGGAACTACAAGTTATTTTTTTACAAGGTTTAATGCTGATTAATTTTACTTTATTTGTTATATGTTTAAGTGATAAAATAATTGCTGTCCACGCATTGTTATTTACGAGTTAGTCGTGGAGACCTATTATTGGCTCACTGTTGCATTTTTTTTTCACTACTATGTATTTCAAAGCTGTTGGTCTTCCTAATACATAAATAAATAAATGAAAGGATAAAAAATATAGCTTGGCTTCCTTTTTTTTATGACTCCCTTTTATGCATTTCTTTTGGCAGGAAAAGGGGAGCAAAGAGGGTATCTTAAGCTCACCTAGGGAAGAATGCAGTCCCGGGTCTTGTGGACTGAACTTACCACGATGTGTCTATTCGCTGCTTTTAATGGTGGATGAGTCGCTGGAACTAGAACTACTTCAGCGACCCACTCAAACAGCTTAATTGGTATAAGGACTCCAAATTTTGCATATAGGTTCCTTAATCACGGGAGGAGAGCACCTAAAAAGGTATAGTTAAAATTCAACCCCTTGACGTCTGAAAATGGGGGTTCAAAGCTTGATAAATCGATTAAGGCACAGTCCAAACTGCTGAGTCAGGAAGCTTAAATTTTGCACAGTTTCCTTATACCATTAAATTATTTATAAATACCACCCCTAAAGAGATGAAACAGTGGTTTGCGATAAAACCGAATTCTAGGCGGACTGTGCAGAACATCTAGTGAGTAATAAGAACATTAACCTCTGATAGGCGTCCTTGGTTCATATTCCGCTTCAGTCCGCACCTTGGGACCTCAACAACATACACATCTATGAGCACAAGGTGTGGGGTCAATAATAGGAGGTCAAATATTTGCGCTCTGGGGTGCGGGCGCGAGATGTTTGTCCCAGCCTCATACATATAATACAGTGTAGTAACAGCGGCATGTTTTTATTTTCCCTCAAGTAAAGGGCTGTTTGAAGTATACTGATCGAGAATACGCTTTTGTTTGAAGAAAACTCGTTTGTTTTGACGATATTTTTAAACAAGCGATAGAATTGTGAATGGATCGAGGTCTGTTGAAAATAGATTTTGGTATTTGCTGTTGGTATACAATATATCTATATGTTAGAAGATATTTTTATACAAGTTGCAAATGGTGTACTTTTGCTAGGAATATTTTTATCCATATACAATCTACATGCAAAAACATATTTTTGGATTTGTAATAGTTTTGTGCGAGATGTTATTAAGCTTTTCTGGTAGGCAATTTTCGGTAGTGACACTGAATCTAAAATTGTGCTCGGTAGACGGCACTATTACTATACATATGCTTTAATAGAGACGAGCCCCATTTACATAGGACACTTAGGTAGTTGTAAAAATATTGGCCACTGTCTATGCTTTAAATGATAGTCAATTTTACATATTTTTTTTATAAGATCTGATCTAATCTGATGGTAAGTCGTCACCGTAGCCTATGAACGCCTGCAACACCAGAGGCATCACTAGCGCGTTGCCGACCCTTTAGGAAAAGAAGTGGGAAGGAGAAGGAGCGGGAAGGTGGTAAGGAGGTGATTGGGCCTCTGGTACTCTCACTCACCGAACTGTTAGGAGGCCGTCCCAGTTTGTCTTTTTAAAAAAAACTACTTTTTACACTGCACTGTACTTTAATGCCAAAACACTTATTCTACAGATACAGTTCTACTGGCACCGATTTCCGGACTTCCCGGAGCGAACTGCGTTTCGCGATGGACAGAATCTAACTAACTTTTGTATGAAATAAATTACTAAAGTAACTGAAAATGCTGACCAAGTAGTCATAACACAATGGAAATGTACTAGAATAAGTAAATGCTGATTTAGCGTTAATAAGGAACTATCTCGGGTTATAACAGAACGAAACAGAACAGTAGGAATACTGCTATTCCACGATATTTTTTTTATTGTGTAAAGTTTACAATAATAATACCATGGCTTAGACCACTCGCTAAACCACGAGGGTTTTTATGCGAGTGGGAGTTCATATGTTATATAAATTAAAATTACAATTGATACTCTAATAATAATTTCACAAAGGCAGTACGAATCTGTCAATGTTATACAACAAATATCTTTGTAGCGTGGTTTTATACGGCTGGTTTTTAACATTTTTTTTTTCTGTGAGATGGTAGTACTTCCCCGTTCGAGCCGGTCTATTCATACTGAAATCAGCGAGGCTCTACTACTCTAATAGGCGTAAATATCTAAATTAGACGGGGATATCCCTAAAAGCGTAGACAAAGGTGTATCACCCAATATCCTAAGCCGATATGGTTGATAGAGCTCCCACATGTCACCAGCTGTAATTTAAAGTCCCATTTAAAACGTGGTGAGCCTATTGATGTCTAAATTTCTTGACAGAAAAAACCAACAACATTTTGTTCGAGCGGACACAAACCTCAAACCATATGCACGAAAGTTGCATGGCCTCGCTGGCGTAGTGGTTAGTGCAACCGACTGCCACGCCTGAGGTCGCGGGTTCCCGCACAAGTCAAACATTTGTGTGCATGAACATGGATGTTTGTCTTGGTCTGGGTGTTTCTATGTCTAATATTTACAAAAAAAAGTACATATGTATGTTTATCCATTGTCTAGTACCCATAGTACAAGCTCCGCTTAGTTTGGGCTAGATGGTGTTCTGTGTATGTGATAGAATATTATTGTTTATTATTATTATTACTACCACTATAGCCCCGAGGCTATCTAAGTAACATATATACAAAATGCTATATACAAGTTAACTCACATACAAATATTTATATGGGTATTATTTTTCTTTCACGAATTTATCCTTGACTCGTAATAGTTTTCCTCCATATTTTCTCGTCTAGTTAGGAGCGCGTTTGTTGTCGCTATCAATCAATACTGTTTTGCTCCTTATTGGGTTAGCGGGTAACTTTGTCATAGGGAATGTTGCCAATACACTCGTATGTTTGTGCATCAACATTACTTATATAACTTGTGTGAGTAAATATTATGTTAGCGGAACGCCTTGGGCTGTATGTCGTATAGTTTTCCTGTAGCCTGTGCTTTTGCGTAAGGTTTGAGATTTTCCGGCCGCTCGAATAGCTTACGTAAAATAGATTTTGTTTTCTATAAAAAACACAACCTAATCTTTAGAGTAATCTCCGTGTCGCAGGGGACTTAAGAAACATTGAAACATCGGACACATAGAAAACTGAGACTCGGTACAAACATTTGTGGATCATAAAATATTTTGTCCTGTGTAGGTATTGAACTTACAATAGTTGGGCACTGGTAGTGGCGTGAAGACAAAACTAATGCGCAATCTGCAATCAAACTTTACATCACCATCACTCTTAATAAAACAGTGATTTAACTCGAATTTTTTTTATTTTTTTTATTGTGCTCGTCAAAATGACCACACTCCACCTAATGGTAAGCAGTCGTGTGGTCTAAGAGCAGTGGCCTCCACACCGCCCTCATAGTAGCCGAGGCGATGTTGAGGTCTCTACTTTGACGGCCTGAGAAGGTGCTTTATCACGCCCCGTTTAAAGGACCCAGGATTGAAGGAAGAAGGAAACACGTATTGAAATTTAGTAATAAGACATTTTGAACTTTAATTGTGTGAGTATAAATTATAGTATTATTTGTATTAAATAATTGCAACAGAGTACTAATTTGTTTAATCCAAAATACTCAGATAAGTCTCTTTTTTAATAAGACTGCGTTTATGCATGATCACATATCATTGTTATTTCGTTGCTACTTTCTTAACACCAGCAGTGAATCTGGAAATGTGCGTGATTGCTGGCAGTAGGGCAAGCTGATGTGTGTGTAATATGTCAATTCCTAAAATGCTAGAATAGTTGAAAAATAATAATGTCAGCCTGCTGGTGTCGTGAGCTGCTGCCGCTTAAATAGTTGAACAGTAAATAAAGTGAATGAAGCATGCCGTGGACGAGCTTACAAAGAACCCTAAAGGCATGTTAGTGTTAGATTGAATACTATTAACTATTTTCTGGATCATTTTAATAAGGCATGCCTCCACCTAATCAACCAAAATAATTATGTCAGTTGCATACATCTCTACTTATCCCTTTCGAAATACACGCACGAAATGATATTATCTAACTCAATTATTCTCTATTTGCTTAAATAACTATTAGTATAAGATCGTAGCTAAACATTGCATGCATATGTATGATGGTGGCGGTCCACAAACGGAATTAAATTAATTATGATGAAGCGTGCACCTGTTGGCGCGACTAATAGTTGCTGGACCGCACTTATTGGAAACAGTTTACGGCGCCTGATTTATGATCGGTATTAGTTCCTCATATATTATTGTGTACTAGTTATTGCTTGTGGTTTTACTCGTGTTGTGGTTAACAAATTCACTGCCTTGAATTTGTTAACCACAACACGAGATAAGTTAGTGAGACGATTTTGAATTAAATTTTATTCTCAGATCCAGCTGTGTTTCGGGGATTGTTATGTTAGAAAATAGTAGCAGATATATATTATTACATTTTCAATATATCCGTGTTCGATTAGGCAGAATTGTAGACAGGGTAAATAGACAGACAGACATCGGTACAGTGATGTAATTGTTAATAATTAATTTGAATTAAATTAGTTATACACAATAATTCACTACCTATCACACAAATTAGAGGCCTGTGTGACTAACAATAATATACCTAATAGTTGCCTGACGCCGGAATCAAATTTGAAACTTAACGATAGTCAGTCTTTCAGATCTTGTTTAGTTTTATCTGTTTACTTTGTAGTTAAGGTATTTTATTATTTAAAAAAACAATTTCTTCTGAGGTTTATAGCCACAAAGATAAACGCTCAGTTGTATTAAAAACGAAAAAAATATTGAAACTAAAGTCCCCGTATTGTGGCTTTTCAGCATAATTTATTATGAAAAACTTGTTGAGGTTTGTTTACCACAGACTGCAACCAACGAAGAATTGCCCTGAAATGGCGCGCCGAACTAAATGAATTATTTTAATTAATTCTGCCAACTGCGCTATATACTTGCGCTGGGGTTTATAGTTTACGTATTAAATGATATAATGGATGAGAATTGAATACGCAAATATTCGTCTGCAACGTCAGTCAAAGTCAGAGACCAGTGTTATGCAGAGGTCTTGAGTTCAATCCTACGGCACATCTGTCTTTTTGGGCGTTATGTGCGTATAATAAATGATACCATGGTGTTGTAGAGAAGCAGTATTGTAAAATTGGCGATTAAAAGGAATAACCTTGAATTTCTTGCCAGTTTCTCTTATTGCTTCTACGCCTTTGCTTTACTCAATATGGCAACAGGTACATACAAATTCACACTTTCACAGTACATATAAAGTCGAAAATATCTATCACTCTAGATGACATTTGAATTGTTTATACACATTCTTTATTTTTTAATTAATAGTTTGCGAATAATATAAGACCGTAATAATGAAATACTTAAATACCGAATCTTAAGAATTCACTCCTGTATTGTGCGATGTTGCCCACCTGTGCGTCAACTTCATATCTTATTACACGAAAATTATCAAAATAACTAACACAAAAACGGCAGACATTGGGCACGGGCCGTTAATAACGCGATGTCGCCGACATCTAGAGCGCTCTAAGCGCTCTACGGAGTGTCGAGAGGTGTCAGAAAGAAGTGTAGCGCGCAGGTGTCGGTCATAAATAACCGGCGTCTCGCCACGAGTTACGAATGTCGGGAAATGTCCCGAATGTCGGGAAAAATGTAAGCTCTATGAGTATATTTAATGTAAAGTTTTGGGAAATGTGTTTAGTGCGAGGAGTATTATTGTTTGGATGTGAGTATTTTTTGTGTTAAGAAAGGCTTTTAGTCGCGAGTTGTGTTTCAAATTGTGTGTTATTATGTGTTCGTAAGTGTGTATTAAGTGATATTTAAGTTGGAAACGATATTTGACGTCACATTACTCACGATTTTCTTTTAAAATAACGCTTGGGAAAAATTAATATATTATTATAATAGTTGTCTTAAACGATTGCCATGTGATTTTTTTTAAATACAGTTTAATTATTTTACAACAATATATATATTTTAATTCACTTCTAACTTTTACATTGGGTTTGCTGCCGTGGTTCAAAAGACCTGGGTGCTATATGAAGCTAACTTTATGCAATCTGTCAAAACAATACTGCGTAAAAAGACAAAATAACATATACCTACATTTATTTAAAACATTTTTGTTGCCCAAAAAATGTACTGATATAGGTCAAAGTTACACAACGTTCTCTATGGATATGACTTATATACACAAAAATATTAGAAGCTAAACATATATGCGTGTAAGGATTTTGTCATTTATACAGGCGCAACGTAACGTCTCCGGAACGATTCGAGGAGGGACATCCGACGGCCATCTTAGAAAAAAAATTCGAATGTTTGTGACATATAAATAATTCAGCGTACCGTATATATTTATTTTCACTTGGGTGGATCACGTGAGGAGTGATGCAAGGAGGTTGAGGTTATGAGCGATGTGAACTAGATATTGTGTTATTATTAACGTATCATTCTATTTACTTGTTTGTTATTGACTGCCTTGGCTATTGGCTATGGTTTACGGCTGCAGATCATACGGTCTCTCTCTCTATTCCTTTACTCTCACAGTTAAAGACAAAAATTATTCAATAATTTAAATCACAATGTAACATTTATGAACGTCAATATTTATTGGTTAATAAGTTTACTGAAGTTACATTTATGTTTCTTGGTTCAGAAAAATGATAGAGCTTATAAGAAGATACCAGCAAGAATATCACGCCCACTTTTTAGAATGCTGGGTTGTTATTACCGGTCAGAGATGAAGTGCAGGACAAACAGCTTTACGAGCTGTCCACGGAGATGAAACACAACCGAATTCCTTACTCTGAGCTGTTGTTGAGAATTTCTTGACAGAAAAATATCAATGACTTACTATAGGTATTGGGGACCGACCTTAAACATCCAGCATTTCACACCATAGACCATCGAGCCTGTTAAGATGCATGTACTTTAAATATAATAGTGTGCCGATAAATATAAGCCTTTTAGTTTTTAATGAATATAAAGACACGATGCATCGCCATTGAACCCTAAGACGACACGGAACGAGTAAGCTGAAGACGGAAGCGGCGGTTACAGTTCTTCCGGTGAGTTTCACCGCCAACGCTGCCGCCACCGCCACCGCTGAGTTATGAACGCGCGGTCTTGTTTTGTTATTATGCTTTATTAATTTTATGTTTTTCCTTTATGGCTAGTTTCTCGTTGAGCATTGATAAATTATTGCAGATTGCCGTTTGGTAAAAAATAATGGCGATTAAAGCAGAAAGGAATTATGCCTCGGTGGTTACGTGGCAGAAGGCTATGCCTCTATTTGAGAGTCCTTGATAAGATGCTTGGATCTAGCAAAAGGTTTTGGGTTTTTACTAATAGGTTATGTTTTAGGGTCAGTCAAAGGATATCAATTCAAGAGCTTTGGACTCTTTCTATTCATTTTGGGAGTCCATCAAAAGATTTTAATCGAAGGGTTTTAGATTTTCTGAGGTAAGCGTTTTTAGGGTCAGTTAAAAGTCTCAAGCTATGCGTCTTCGATATCTACACATATTAGATAAGAATAGGTTAGGATTTGTCCATTAGGCTAGGATGACATGTTAGACTTTTGCCCGATTCGGGAATTGACCCAGCAATTTCACGTACACCTGGAATTGACCTAGCAATTTCACGTACACCTAAATAGCTTCATAGTTGCGTTTGCCAGCAACGAAAACATAGAAAAATATCGTTAAAAGCAACAATAAGTCAAAGAAAACTTCCAAAGAGACATTTCAACTTTGAATTCAAGAATCAACGCATCTACATATCGTAAATATACTCACCTATATTCTATAACCCACCATACTCGTGTTATGGTGAAAGTTTGGCATTAAAACAAGGTAACGGTGCCTTTATGGGGCAAAATAATTCATGCTATGATGTCGCCCTGACCTATTTTAACGTTAGGATGTTAGGTCAAATCTTGAGTTCTTTTTACGTATAAGAAATATATGGTAATTGTGTGGCGAGCAAGTTAAGCAGCGATAGCCTGGTGGGAGACCGCTAGACTACTACGCAGAGGTCTCGAGTTCGATCCCAGGGCGCGCATCTCTGGCATTTCGAAGTTATGTGCGTATTAAATAGTTAATTATCGCTCGCTTTAACGGTGAAGGAAAACATCTTGAGGAAACCTGCATGTCTAAGAGTTTCTGTTCTCAAAGATATGTGAAATCTGCCAACCCGCACTGAGCTAGTGTGGTGGATTGTGGCCTAACCCTTCTCACATTAAGAAGAGACCCGTGCCCAGCACTGGGACAGTGTAATACAGGGCTGATATTATTATGCATCGCAGAAATGGTTTGGCGAGAACTAGATGCGTTATGACACTGTTGGATTTTATATTAATGTGTAGACTGTAGAAATAATTTTAATGACACATGTAATTTTGAAGTGGCGGTAGCCCACAGGCATTGGTCTTCGATGCAGAAGTTGTGGATACGAATCCCACTGCATTTTTGATATGAACTCTTAAGACAAGAATTTATTGTAGCCTCTAGCTACAATAAAATCTTCAGTTTTATAAGAATATTAGTAATTTGTATCCTAAACTACTAGTCTTCTCCCTAGCCTTTATTATTCTCAAGTCACTTGCGGTCGGCTTTCTAGTCTAACCGGATTTGACTGGATATCAGTTTTTACACGGAGCGACTGTCATCCGACCTCCGCAACCCGAAGGCTAACGATACCCTAAGGCTAGACCAGTGTCAGGATATTAGAGGGCACTGACTTCCCAATAACGACTGCCATAGATGTTCATGGCAGCCGGGACCGACGGCTTAACGTGCTCTCCGATGCACGGTGCAGGCGATAATTGTCAATCAATACGCACATAATTTCGAAAAGTCATATAACTTCCGAAAGTCAGAGGTGCGCGACGTGGGTTCGAACCCGAGACCCTCTGCACTGCAGTTTGTTGGTCTCCCCACTGATCTATCGCTATCCTAAACTACTAGTAAACTGTAAAAATATTAGTATTCTTGGTGACTTTTTAAGTTACGTTCTTCGCTTATTAAATAATTGCTGTATTGCAGGAAACTTTACAAACAACGAACATACTTACTGACTCGGAATAACCAATTGTAGACCACATCAACATAATATGTCTCGTGTTGGTTTTGAACCCACAACCTCTGTCACCCTTCCCGCTCCTTCTCCTTCCCACTTCCTTTCCTAAAGGATCGACAACGCGCGAGTGATGCCTCTGGTGTTGCAGGCGTCCATAGGCTACGGTGACCACTTACCATCACGTGGGCCGTATGCTTGTTTGTCACATTAGTGGTATAAAAAAACAAAAGAAAAATATTCTATAGTTAGTCCATGCTAGACCATGCACATTTAGGCTACGCATTTATCTAGCGCATGTTATCCACGACAGTAGCTCGCGCCTGCATCCCGCGCGAGTAGCTTGCATATGTGACTCGCGCTAGGTACTTGCCTTGTCCACAAGCAACATAAAACAAAGAAATTCAATACGGAAGCAATCTTCTATTGTACATTGTTGAACGTGTGTGATTTAATGTACACAGTTCTAATGAACATTTCTTCATTCATTCTTAACTCATTCAATGTCTTGCCAGTTCAATTACAACATTTGATCACAAAGAAATGTCTTTGTAGAATTGGTTGACAATCACATTCATAAAATATTACTCTTTAATAGATTTTGCCTTTAACATACATGACTATGTAGTATGTATAACAATACTAATATTATAAAGAGGTACCTAAGATTTGATTTTTTGTTTGTTTGTTTGTAATGGTTTAACTCAAAAACTACTCAACCGATTTAAAAAATTCTTCCACCATAAGAAAGCTTTAATATTACAGAGTAGTATAGGCTATATTTTATTTAATAAAAAGCTCTGTTACACTTAATCTAACCTACTTTTACGCGAGCGAAGCCGCGGGCAAAAGTTGTTACAATATGTATAATATTTTTTTTTTATTACCTCGGTCGCCTTAGTGAATACGACTGTTCTCTCTCTCTCGTCTCGGCTTCGATACCCGGATCTCGTACAGATTTATTACATTTTTGTCATGAATTTCTCAGCAGCAAGCAGCACGAAATCTAAAACTGCCCGGTAAACTACTATCGACTCGCCTCTTTGCCATGAGACCTAAAACTATACTTGGAGAATTTAATCTGCCTACCCTTTCAGAAAAAAATATAAATAAATACGAATGGGTTTACATATATTATATCTATATTGATATTATAAAGTTGAAGAGTTTGTTTGTTTGGTTGAAGGCGCTAATACCAGGAACTACTGGTTCGAATTGAAAAATTGTTTTAGTGTTGGATAGCCTATATATCAAGGAAGGCTATAGGCTATATAACATCACGCTACGACCTACGGGGGCGGCGCAGTAACGATAAACGCGGGTGAAACCGCGGGAACATCTAGTTCATAATAAAGAAATTTCCTCACCAAAGCTTTAAAATACACATTTCCAAAATGCTAAGAGTCATAGCTAGTCTATTGTTCATATATTCCTTGTTTTCGAGGATGGCTACATTTTTCGTTTCATCTCTTGAAGCTCCGAACGTCGTTTCGCCGTGAACAACACTTTGCCGTAGCGAAACAATCGACACAAAGAGTCGCACTGCGATTAAATCTCAGGTGCGAGCTTAAGATATAATAAGCGGAACGATTTACAACGAACTTTGAACAATAGTCCCACTCGGGCGCTTGTCAACGCGGTATTCTCGCTCAGAACCAATCCATTTTTGAAACGGTTGCCTTCGAACGGACAATGAGTTCTATATTTGAAATCTGTGTTCTAACTTTATGAAATCATGTTCTTTTTTAAATACAATGTTATATTTTTAAGAAGAGAATAGAATTTAAATTTTTGCGTGCTATGTTTATTTTCTATTATCTTTTATCTTCCGAGAATGCTGATCAATTCTTTGAAAAGTTTTAATATTCAATGGATTTCTCTTTACCAGTTGGCACCTGTTGAATTTTGTAAACTAGCAATATGAAATTATGTACCTTTTTAATTATAATGTTTTATTTTTTTAAATAGAGTTAAATTTCTAATATATGGAATATTAGAAATTTTACTCTACATTATTTTAATTTTTAATTCGCTCGCTTCTTTGGAGAATGGTGATCTATTCTTTGAAACATTTGTTTTAATTTTGCATTCAATGGTTTTTCTTTACTGGTTGGGACGCGTTCTAGCTATATGCAACGCTGTTTTATTTTTTTAATAGAATTTCTATTTTTGCGTACTATTTTCTATTCTCTTCAATCTTTAAAAAAATAATTATTTTATTTTGAATTGAACGGTATTTTTCTTTACTAGTTGGCACGCGTAGCCTGAAGTATCAGAATACGGTTCTATTCGTTTAAATAGACGCTTGTAACACAAGTTGTTGTCTCTGTATAAGTGAGACATCATGTTGTCAGTAGTCCTATAAGAAGTTACACTAATTATTTTTACCTCTTTAAGGCTATACGTACCAAAATCTAGGTACACTTAAAAAAAGAAACTTTAGTACAAATATTTAAAGTCTGTAATCTTCCTTCATATTCGTAAATTCTTAGTAAAAAGCCTTGTGCATGAGTTCTATTTTCCAGACGCCTATTTGCCTTCAGACTAATAGGTTTATTCTCACAAAATGCGTGTCTCATGGTTGCTGTACCTAATTGTGCGACTTTTTCCTCGCCCACAAAATAGGCTTTACTGAAATCCTAAATGGTAGGATGGGTTTACCTCAGATAAGATTACTGATCGTAATAAGCCCGCCATTTTATTCCTGCTGGAACTTTAAGAAATGATTTTAATGTTCTATATACCTACATATCGAAAGGCTAGACAGTGTTCCACTGCCTCCGCTATGTATAGGTATTAAATAATATGCGCTGAATCCGTTGCAGTGTATATCAAGTCATATCCCTCCATAACTATAATAAAACGGTTGCATTTTAACAACGAGTTCTATTTTCAAACATAAATTCTATATTAAAATGCATTGTTCTATGTTTGAATCATTTTTGTTCTATAATTGGATTTAATGTTCTATTTTTGATATTTATTTCTATTATTGAATTTATTGTTCTATTTTCGAAATTTGAATCCAATTTTCATTCTTTTTCTTACAGTTACTCTCATGTTGTCATGATGATATATGACAGCAAGCCGACATTGAAACCTGCGACGTCAAAATTGGCAATGAAGGTAACCGTAAGTTTAGCTGAAGTAACTGTCTTTTATCTATATGTTTTTATATAACATCTACACTACATAAAAATATTTATGAAATATATTATGTTATAAAAGTTCTAGTTAAGTACATCGTTTTTGTGATTCCTATTTCGATACATCTTATCTAGTAATACGTTGGAAAGAAACTGATGAGATGTTTTAATACATTGCTATTTCAGAGAAAACCAACTAAATAAAAATTTAGTATAAATATTACTCCAAATGTAGGCACGTACATATACATTTTGTGATTGCGTTTGCTCTTGTATATAAATCTATGTTTAGTGTATGTATTTAAGCACTATGTCGGTAAGTAATTAAATCTTATATGTATACTAGCTGTCTCGACAGACGTTTTACTGTACAAACGAAAAAAGAAAACAAATCTAAACCATTCTCGAATCCACTTGAACACACACAAAACATATCATCAAATTCGGTCCAGCCGTTTAGGAGTTTAATTACAAACACACTCACAGATTTATATACATATAAAGATAGAAATACGCGTGGTTGTTAGAGGACTATTATAATTATCTTAATCTGATTGATATCCGACGAGGAATATGCGTAGTATTACGCACGACGAAATAATAATATTCGCACCGGGTAAAGGGCAGCGCCGACCACCTGCAGAACCTTAATTTTGACAGGTTAAATGTCATATTAAAAATTAAATTAAATTAAAAATAGTGTCACCTTTTTTCTACAAACACACAAACAAACAAACAGGCATACGGCCCACCTGATGGTAAGTGGTCACCGTAGCCTATGGACGCCTGCAACACCAGAGGCATTACTTGCGCGTTGCCGACCTTTTAGAAAAGGAAGCAGGAAGGAGAAGGAGCGGGAAGTGGGTAAGGGGGTGATTGGGCCTGCGGTACTCTCACTCACCGAACGAAACACAACAGTAGGAATACTGGTATTTCTAGCGACTATCGTCTGTCACAATCTAATAAACTATTTACTTTTTTAAATTTGTACTTTCTTCATTCTGTCATCCGAACTTGTAATGTCCATTTAATTTATACTTAAGCTATTTACAGTAGATATAGTAATAGTGTGTTTGTTTTCATATTAATTTATTAATATTGTCTTCTGTTTACGCAAATGTTATTCATTTGAAACTAAACTACTATATGCAGATTTTATCGCGTTGTTTATTTGACACTTTATTATTTATTTTTAAAACTGTTACACTACTATTACTATTAAACTTTACTAATTTTTAAGCTAATTTTCAATAATTTTATTAGTTTAAAAATAGTAAAGTTTGATAGTAATAGTAGTGTAACAGTTTTCAACATTTTCTAATAAAGTGTCAAATAAACAACGCGATAAAATCCGTATATAGTAGTTTAATTTATTAAATTCTTCTTGTTTATAATCTACTTGTAGCTGTCACTACTACGCTTGGCTAAATAATGGAAAGCCAGGCATACTATATTAGCTACCATGCCAACCCATCAATCGTATGAGCTAATCACAAAATAACCATTTCAAACTAACCGAAATCTTACCGAATACACACTAAAGTCAAATTGAAACTTAATCACAAGTTAAACTATGTTTGCAAAACAATATCAGGGTGGAGTCCCAAAAACAAGTGTCGGCGCGGAACGCCTGTTGCCACAGACATTTGCATTTTGCTGATTGATTATTCAATCGGACGGTAGGGGGCACCTCACACTACTAGCGAGATGGACACCGGAATTGATTTATAACTATAATATGCTAATCAGTGTCATTGTAGTACCGTCTTACGTTTGACTTCCATTTTATTAATAGATTACTAATTAATAGTATTACTACTTAAGCGGTTCGAATGTATTCGAATTACAAAGATCGTTTCTCAAGTGCAATAAAAAAATAAGTTTAGAATTCGAAGGAAGTATGGCTTTTCTTCCTTCGAATTCCAAACTTATTTTTTCAACAACAATCAGCCTTAACAAAAAAAAAATAGTACGTTTTAAGTTCGAGATTTTAATAATAATAATATTCTATCACATACACACGACACCATCTAGCCCAAACTAAGCAGAGCTTGTACTATGGGTACTAGACAATGGATAAACATACATATGTACATATTTAAATACCTTTTTTGTTTTGTAAATACATACATATTATACATAGAAACACCAGACCAAAACAAACATCCATGTCCATGCACACAAACGTTTGACTTGTGCGAGAATCGAACCCGCGACCTCAGGCGTGGCAGTCGGTTACACTAACCACTACGCCATCGAGGCCGATGTTCAATCGTGTTCGAGCATAAATGATTGACAACGCACAAGTTGACTTTCGAATGCAGGTTACGTTCCAATTTTGAATATATTTTTAGCTGCAGTCATCTATCGCTATCTAATAGACAACCAAACTTTTTTTAAAGTTCTTTGGCCAGTCACAATAGCTAGTGATGTCCATTTAATGTATAGTTTAATAACATTATGTTTATTTTCGTTGTAATTTATTAAATTCTTCTTGTTCAGAATCCGCTTGAAGCATCCTACTTTCTGAAGTTGCAGAATAAAATTAAAACAAACATTACAAGTTTCGAGAACATCTGCACAATGCGAAAGTGAATTAACATTTTTACTTTCTTTGAAAAAACATTTTCGTTGTTTCATCGTTGACTCTGCGTATGGTTCTGCGTAGCACAGTACTAGACCAAAGATCGGAATTGATAAAATTGTCGCATTGGATTGTTGCAAATAGAATATGTATAACGTAACAAAATAATATCAGCTATATTCAAAACTGTTTCACTGCTGGGCACGCTAATTGGAATCCTATTTTCCAACTACAATATATTTCCAAATAAATATCTGTAGGTTCTAGCACTTTCTCCAGGACGTTGCCAGTATCAAAACTCGTTGCTGTCTATGGTCGTCACTGCTGAACCTGTATACACAGGTTTTACTGTGGAATGTGAAATTAGGTCAGAACACGAGCCTTTTTCATTATGAGATAGTCATAATACACAACGCTAGCGAAATACGGATTGCTTTTTGTGCATATTTTTTTAGATGATTTTCTTCTCTCTTTATATTAGCTGAATATGAATTAACTATGCAATGTCCGAGGTGTGTGTCGTTGGATCGAGCTTGAGACATATACATCTGCTATGCTTGGATTTAGGCTTTTCACTAAGCTATCCTATCACTATATATCTTATATAGGTTTTGACATAGATTCTATTTCATACTTGTATACATAATACCACATTAGTTAACAAGCTTTCATCGCGTTGATAAGTATTTAAATGTATAATACAGGACAGTCGGCAACTCAACTAATAAATTTATATACTTAGCAACACGATCAATCGATTAATTATGTTATATCGATTAATTATTATCGATGAGTAAAATGGAATTTACATAAAGTTGGTAGTTACAAACACTCGGTTATTTAATTATATGAAAAATGTCAGACTTAATTTTAGGTCCCTAATACAAAATTTTATTCTCATTTATTTTCAATCAAGTCAAACTAGTAATTTCAATAATTACTAGTTTGACGCCTAATTTTAATTTTACCTTATTAATACCTATTTCGGCCACTCGAATATTCGAAATTTAGTTTAAAGCCCTCTCTATCGTAATATTTTCTCAATATTCTGTGAACGTAGTAGGTATCCTGGCCATACGTCATCACTAGTGTCGGCAAGACAGGTCTAAAACCCAGAGGGGGCTGTCGTGATCCTCCCACGTTCACCCCCCTCACTATCAATTATGCTGATGGCCAGCGGCGATGCAGAGTGAGTTGTGCCGTCGTTGGAGATTGCTTTAATATGCTGGCAATTATAATACTAAACTGGCTACAGTACGTAGACGCCCGTCAATGTTATAAAAAAAAAATGAGAAGGCAAATTCAAATTCGAATATTGTTCTTGGTCTGTTATATAAAATAAAGGATTTAAACATGGAATGCGTTGTTTAAAACAGATTTTAGTTTTACAACACGAATGTTTTCATGAACTGACAACTTCCATTTCGGCGAATGCAATAAATTTAAATTTCAGTTTTAGTTCCAAGATTTAATTGTACTAAATACGTTATTTAGTTATGAAGTAACCAGATATTATTGAGCTAGAAATTCCAAATAAAATTTTAGAGAATAACAAAGAATTCGGAATTAAAGTGTAATAACTCAAGGTTTTAACACATGTATAAAAGCGCATTACTGTTTCTCGACCAGATCGGAGGCGTTCTGGACAAAGGCCAGGTTAAGAGCTCCTTGAACCGACGGGCGTGTATGAGGAATGTGATGAAAGTGAATGAAGCCAGAGAAGTGTGTCAGGATCGTAGCAAATGGAAATCCGTAGTCTCTGCCTACCCCTCTGGGAAACAGGCGTGAATCTATGTATGTATACCGTATATAGCGAATAAATAAAACAACTGTATGCACCGACTTTGTTATCAAGCACATTAATTACCAAAACATCGAAAACGATGCTAATACCTATCCGCAATCATAAACTTCTTCGATTCTATTTGAATCGTAGTCAGAGACCAAATTTTTTAAACTTAGACCGCAGTCAAATTTGAAAATGGAACACGTTAAAGTTCGATGCATTTCCGAACGTTGCTTTCATCTAAAGCGCGTTGACAGAACTCGCCACGCCCAATCAATGAGTGGCAATATTGCGGAAGGCTTTTTTCAATCACTCGGCTTCGTCCTCGGGTGGTTCATGAAAAATTTATACGGGAGGCCACAAGGCTGGCTCGCAGTCTCCCAAGACGCGTTACACGCCGAATAACATTAGTTTACGAGTATAGGCGTCAAGGGCTCAGCCGGAGAGCACTAAAGTGCTACGAAATTTAATGCGCCATCTTTACGATATATACGAGTATAAGTAAGCGGGTAGTTTTATGTATTCGCCGATGTGTATGATGTATTGGAAGCTCGGCTTTCGGGTGACTGGATTTCATTTCTAATGGGAATAGATGAAAATGTTATATGGTTCGATTTTTGATATATTTATGTTACGACTATTTCGTTGGTTCAATGGCGTGTAGGCAATGTCGATTGGGGCATGCCTCTATCAGTTACAGAGTTAGTTTTTAAAGTTTTAGTTTAAGTAGCATATGGTGAACAAATATATCGGGTAAATAGCTTTGTAATTAATAACTAAACCTCGCTACCTCTAGATGCACATGACTTTAAGTTTAAGCAAATATTAGTCCACTAAAGAGCAACCAATTACGTATAAATATGGAACCATTACATAGCAAATTTTCTTGTGTAAACTGTTTCGCTTCGTTGGTTCTGTACGATCGTGGGCTTGGATTCCTGGGTCGTAGAGTCTTATTGAGATTTTGTTAGGAAATTCTCAGTAGCAGTAGGGTCTTGATATGCGCCTAGTAGACGGCAATAGGTTTGCCGTTTTAATACGTAGCTCTTTGAACTTCAGACCTCTGGCTACGCGTTCGAGTGGGTATGTAAAGCAGAGATTTTTTTATTTATATAACATACATATACATTTATAGTAAAACGCTTGATTTCAACAAAATTGATTCAACGTAAATATGTATTATGTACATACAAAAGTAGACGCTATAAATTTTCATAACGCCTTCGAAATTTTCCGCTAAATTCCCCGAAGGCAGTCGTGGAAATGTTTTAATTCCCTCTAACTCGACTCCGAAGGGCAAAGATTGAATTATTGAAGGCGGGAGAACCTTAATTGTTATTAATGTACTTGAATATTAAGATATTAACAGCAAAGACAGGTAAATGTTGGTTAAGAGTTAAAAGTTCATTACGCGATCAATTTTAAATATGATATAAATTTCTGAACGTAATTATATACAGTATCTAAGTAATAGCTGATAAAATTATTTAAGAAGCGTTTTGAATTTCGAATGATTCTGTTTCATTTGTTCTTCGAGATAAATTTGTTAAATGAGATTTTAAATAAATAACGAAAGACTGCTTTTATGTGTTTTATTACCGAAACGCTAAATTACTGTTATCATTTCATATCGTATGTTATAGTTACACGTTAAATTTTATAAAACTAGCGTGAGAAAAACGTACAAAATTAACAATTTATTTTTGAAATGAATCCATAGACATTATAGCTGACTCGTTATTTTCGCGCCAATGAGCAATGGTTATCCAATATACTACGGATACTAAAAAAAAACAGATAAAGGACAAAAAACTTTATTCATACATCAAGTAAAGAAACAGAAAAAGGAAAGCCTCACGTACAATTTTGGAAAATAATGAACTAACCGGCCGGTCTCTTCGCGGGTCGTTAGCGAAAATTGGAAACTTTCGCGAACTGCTCCGTGCGTTACCGAATGATCAATGGCGCCACTGTGCTTATTGAGTTTTTGTTTTGTTCACTTTTGTTCAATTGTACTTTCGGTAGATGGTGAATCGATTAAGTGGGTTTCCAAGTTCTATGAACTTGAAAATAATCAGGGGTTTTCTTTGTTCATTACTGTGCTGTTGTTTTCGAATTTAGTCCATTCTTTGAACATTGGACAATGAAGCGTTATTTTTTTAAATCAATTTGAATTTCGAATACTTATTGCTGTTTTTTAGAGATTGACTGCAATGGTTATAAATGGAAAATATTTTTTAAATGCTATTTATGTCGATCGAAAGGAATATAGAACGATTATTAAATTGAATCTCTTGCAGAGATGTTTATGGATGTATTGAAGATTCTTTTCCTGCATGTATGTGAACACTGGAAGCCGCGCCATTTTAATAAATATTTCTTAATATTGCTAATTTAATTCTAATTATCTATTAATTTAATCGTTTGTTGTGTTCTTCATTGAGGTTTACGCTGAAAATGAGAGGCAAATAAATAAGTACTAGTAATAACTTACTAATAACTTCCTTCTTTTTCCTTTTCGTGTGGTTAGTGGCCAACCTGTTGTCAAAAGTTGTTCAAGCCAGACCTCTGACATGGCTTAACGACTGCTATCAATTTGACGTTTTTATTTTATTTTTACGTACCCTTCGAAGCACGGAGACGCTCAGATGAAATACCAATAAGCGGTCACCCATCTATAGACTGACCCCACCCAACGGTGCTTAACCTCGCTAATCGTTTACCGATCAGTGAGTGCAACTGGCTATGAGCGGTTTATGCAAGGCAATTATTTAGGTGAGCTGGTAAGTACTTATGTGACTCTCTCTTAGCCAGCGCTGGCAACTGGCTATGAGCGCCATAGTTATTGATGTATGTACTAGTACATACATAAATAACGACACATCTACAGATTAATATGTATCCGACGGGGTAAGCAGAGGTTTTTTATACCTACATTTCGTATTCACTATCTATCACCGAGACAGTTCTAGTATTTAATCCTTTCTAATATTATAAATTCTAAAGTAACTCTGTCTGATACCTTTTCACGGCAAAACTACTCAACCGATTTAGATGAAAATGATATAGATATAGTTTAAAACTTAGGGAAGGACATAGCCTACTTTTTATTGATAGGTACCACGCGGGCGGAGCCGCGCGCAAAAGCTAGTTACCAACATTTATTTACGTTTCAGTCTACAAGTTAATTAGGTATATAACAATTGACAGTAAAGTCGTTGTGTTACAGCCGAGATTCAAAATGACGGCTCTCGTGTATTGTGATCGTAAGAGCGTGTGTCAAGAAAGCCGTAAACACCGTTGATAATGATGAATAAATGATACGTTTACGTAAGCTTTATATCACAGAACATTACTGGAGATTACGCGGCGATATATTTTAAGTGTGTAGATTGTAAACCGAACGGTCTCATGTGAATAAATACCATAAAGACTAGACTGAAGGGTGCTGCGTACTCATTAAGGTGTGGGACACACTGAAACGAGTATAAAAAAGTGACATCGTGTTGTTTATTCCTTTATGAATACTATATGCTTACTTCTTTTAAAAGTAATAGGGTACAGACGGCTAATTATCACTTAAAATTGGTATTTCACTTAAATTGGCACAGTTTGGCTAAGGAAATACCTTTATAGTAAGTATATAAATTAGTGTTTCTGCAAAAAGAGTAGAACTTCCAGGCTTTTTAAGGGACCGTGTACTGTTAGTATAAAACCAATATGACCTTACGCGCTTGTGCTAGCAGCTAAGCGATTTTTTTAAAAATTGGCATTGGTCGAATTCCTCTCTTGGTATTTTGTAAACGTCTGTAGGCTATGGTAACAGCTTAACATCCGACTAACCATCTCAGTAGCATATAAAACTGAACTATGATCTAAACCTTTTATTCAACAATGTAAAGTTCGCAACATAAGTAACGAAACATTTAACAAATTTATAAAAGTATTTATTGTTGTACTCTTCTGTATTTAATTAAAACAATTATCATTCAACTATTACTGTTATAAAAAAGTAACATTTATGTCATAACTAAAGATTAGAGGCAATTGAAATCTCGAAAGTATATGTATCGACTTAATATGGTGCTGATCCCGTACCTAAGGAAGGGGATATTTTTTAACCGTACAAACAAAACTGTAGTCATTTTTCGACTGATATATTGGGCCAAATTCAGCCACTGTATCTAGTTAGCTATATCATGTATTGCCACAAGTGTAGTCCGGTCCTAAAGACAAGTTAATCCGCGGCAACAATGTCTTGTTTATGGAGGACTCGAAAACATTTGCACAGTGGATGATGTTAATGTTGCTCCACAAATATTGATATACCCTGTTATCTGCGATCGAGGGCCGCTCACATCTACTTCCATCGTTTTTAACAATGAAACTATGTATGTGGATTTGAATTTAATTCGAGTACATAGAATCGTAATAGAAAATTAACCCTGTTTATGAACTGTCTCACTGCTGAGCAAGGGCTCTTAATACGAGAAGTATTAGGGCATAGTCCACCATGCTAGCGCAATGCAGCTTGGCAGACTTCACAAATCTTTACGTACGCTATAAAGAACTCTCGGACAGGGAGGTTTCTTCACGATTTTTCCTTTACTCTTAAAGCCAGTGGTGTGGCGTGGCGAGTTCCTCTTTACCCAATTACTTCTTTCAACCAAACGATATAAATAAATAATGCACCTATGAACATGTCCATGCATAATCATGTGCTCTCCATATTCAGAAACATTAGCATTATGACGTATTGTTTGTGATATCTATTATCGAATTAAAGGTAGCGTGTCGATGACAAGCTGCACGGGGCGACACCCGGCGTGCCACAACGTAATGCTATTATCATTAGCAGCACAATCTAATTATACAGCTATCGTGCAGCCCGTTGCCATGGGGCCAGTTATGGAGGCGTGGTCTCTATTGGAAGAAAAAGTGGGGAAAATTATAACCAGTTAGAATTGTAGGGCCTGGTTGCAATATCTATGGGTTGGAGAGATATCTAATGGCTTGGGGTTCATAGGTCTCATGACCTTGGTCCTATGAACCACCGTGTTGAAAAGAGTGCTGTTTTCCTCTTTCCTATATTACTGGTGGTAGGACCAGATAGCGCAGCAGGGAAACGATCGCCGATGACGCGGTGCTTGTGTTGTTGCTTCGAATTCCAAACGGAATAATTATTGGGTGATCCACAAATTATCATTTTGAGACTGGGTGTTATTTAGGACTGTTAATGGTATGTGTGTGAAGTATGCGGCACAAGGACTCATAGTTAAAGAGACGTTTAGAATAAAAAGCAGTTAGATCACAGGACATATTGTAGACGTCTTGAGTATGATCAAGCGACACGTAAGGCTGGATCTTGTCGCTTTTTAACTAGACTATTTTCTTAAGAAAGAAGGCAAGATTGGCCAGAGAACATTTGCATCATCTCTATCTTTTCTAACTTTATATTTGGATCACCCTTTTAGTAAGTTACCGTTATTAGTAAGTACTTCATATTCTGCTTTTCATAATACTTAATGATATATACATGATAGCATACTTAACTTATTAATCGGTACACCGGCGGCTGGGTTTTTATTTATGTTTAGCATTCCAACAATTGACCGGTATGTAGAAAATATATGCTAATGGGCAAGAGATAATATAATCTACAATCTTATTCATGCAATCTACCTTCGATCAAGAATACAACTAGATATCGGGTCACGTACAAAATCAAAGCTAAATGCTGTCCGCGTGACAATACGTATACACAGCTACATTTGTTTACTAACAAACGGAGAGAAAAGTTTTAAAACAGTTTTAAGTTCTACCTAATTACAACCATGGCACCTAGTAATAAAATCACAAATCTTCAAAACATTATATAATACTTACGATCATTCGTCACGTACAACAACATTTAGTGTGAAATCAACCTTAAGCATCAACAAATAAAGTACATTTTTCCGTTATTGCCTTGAGAGCCTTGGCGAGCCTTGGCCAAACATTTGTAGCAGTGGTTTAAATCCGTAATTTTGTTCAAAATTTGATATTATTTGTTAGTTTAAAGCTTAAAACTTATTCTTCAGTAAGATACTCCGGCCGTTAAATTGCTTTTTCGGTCATTATTTTTGCAACTTTTGAATACACGCTGTGGCATTGTGAGACGTGTTTACATTGGCTGTGTTTCAAGCGAACTAAACAAAATAAGAGCTCACATATCAAGTGAGCTGTTATTTATCGAGACGTATTTTTTGCATCGACCTGATATCTAGCTGTATTGTTGATCGAAGCAAACTACAAAGATAACCCACTTTTGACCAGAAATGCCACACAACCTCTAAATAGACAGTCTGATTCATTGCATATGTAAATAACAAATTACAATTCATTTTGCCAGTTCATTGGTTTTATAAATAATACAGCCACATCAAACGGCAGCAGTGAATGAAAAGTGATATTAAATAAGCTTTGTAACCAAACAATAACGTTATTTAAAAGCCACTGCTTCGTAATCATTTCCAACTTGTACAAATATTATGTGCCCAGTGCAGCCGACCAACAGAAATTGACACTCGTCACAGCTAACTAGGCATTTTATTGCATACCTATTTATATTGGTCGTGTAGCAAATATATTTGTATTGCTATAACAAATCATTTTGGAGCTGAAATTCATTGCGGCTTGGAGTGGTTTACTAACATAACGTACTCGAAATGACAATGTTAATAACTGTTTGATATGCATGCTATTGTAGTCTTTATGTGGTAACAATTAGGAGGGTATTCGTGTGCATATGTTTGTGGATATGCCTGATTGGTTCTGATCGTGTGTTTGTTGTTCAATTTTGTTGTTTTAGTCAAGAGTAATACCGATTCTAGGAGATTACGCTAGAAGGATTTGGCTGTATAGAGTAAGTATCCTTGTATTATGTCGATGGTCAACGATTACGAGCTTAAATTACTGAATCATACATAATACACTATGTGATAATACATACATAATCTCACAAAGGGCAGGCAGGTGTGTACATATGTACACCTACATTTTGCAGTCTAGTTTAAAGGCACGTAGTGGGAAGCGAGACTATTGCCGTCTTCCAGGCACAGTTCCAGCCTTCGTGTTGATACTGTGAATTTTTTTGTAGAAAAACCCAAATAACACTACACGATCCGGGAATCGAACCAGAGACCTCATACACAGCAGTCGTATTCTCTATCGTTACGTCATCAAGGCAATGATAATAACGTAATAAAAAAATATTTAATGCAAATGTAATTAATTTACAGTAATGTCACCACAAATACAAAATAACTAAACTGCTTTATAATGGTTCTGAATAACTTAAAATTGTCAGAAACTCATACATGCATAACATTTTTAGTGACAGACGATAATAATATTTATCCCAATTAAGTCACAAAGTAATTTAACCTTTTGAATATCAACTTACATAGATACTTATTTAACAAGGAAAATATCGTTGAATTCAAATATGTATAATAATATTCATCAATATAAAATAATAGTTATGAAGTTTTCAAGTAATTTTGTCTTTGAAGTCGATATTTATTCGGAAACTACAGTTCATATTCACCTAAATACACACTTTAGTTCACTGGCCATCAGCAAGAGTCCAATCAATAAGTCAAATAAGTTCTTAGTTAAAAATCAAAACCTTTTGCTGTAAACACTGAACCATTTACCATTCGAACCGTAAATAAAAAATCGGGGATCCGAAGCAATATCGGGCTCTGTCAAAGCTCAAGAGCGGAACTTGGGGAAAAAAAGGATTCAATCGAGCCAGCCCGATAGTGGCCATTAAAATATCGTTGAATTTCAAAAGGTGGAGACGTTCGGCATCTCGATAGTTCGAGGCATGTTGGAGCCCGATGCCAAGACGTATCGGCTGCCCCGAAATGGACTTTTGATGTAAGTTTTGAACGCAATGGCGGCGTTCGATTCGATTTTTAAAAACGTTTTTGAGTATAATGAGCGGTATTAAGTTTGATATTAGAATGTTGGCAACTACTTCAACGTTATAGCTTTTTATGATACAGCCTATTTTCATACTCTATGGCTCATTAGCAACTTAAACCTAAGAGGTAAAATATTGTATATCTGTATTGTATTATTTGAATTTCTTGAGAAATAAATTGGTGTATTTAATTTTCAGCTGAGAAAACACCAAATCTTTGAACATCGTAATATAATGACGTTTGCTCGGTATACCTTTGACTTTTCTCTTCACGTTATAGGTCTCTCAATTTCTCCATGACAACGTTTGAAACTTACCTGAAACAAGAAAAACAAAAATATAATAAATGTCATATATCTAGTAGACCCATTTTTCACCGGTATCTGTATTTTCACCCGACTGGGTGTATCCCCTTAAGACTGCCGTGCAATGGCTCGTCCTAACGAACGTGCCAAGTCGTCCCTATTATGACTTTATTCTGATATTCTAACTTCGAAGTTCCTAATATCTGCCCATAGATCGACATTCAATACGATACCATAAAAAAATTAAATAATTTTTGTGCAATATTCGCTCCGAAATCAATTTGTTTTGAATTTCGAAATTCGGCATAACATGACCTAATTCGAAAGTTTTATAGTTGGTTTTAGTTAATAGACTGCAAACCGAAAGGCCTTTGCGTCTTTTTTTCCTTATCCTTATTGACGTTCCACTAACTCCATCTATTCGGAGGGAAAATAAAATAAATAGATTTTACTAACCCCATCTGCTGAATTTTTTTCTGCTTGCTATTATTAATAAATATGCTTACATATAAAATTTCGACAGCCTACATGGATATATTTCAACGTTTTCGACATGATCTTTAATTAAAAACCGAAATTAAAAGGCCTACTTAGTTAATTAATAAATTAGCATAAAATATCACATGGTTGGTTATTAAGTAAGTAATTAATGTATCTGTCATCAGTGCTAATAAAAATTGATGAGTGTCAAGTTGGACATGTTTCTGAACGTAATCATGTCGGAACATGTTCTTGTCGCAATAAAACACTTTGATTGCTACTGTTGTAAAATTAATTGCCCATATATTACTGCTTGTAATTTCTCGGCTTAAGACCGGCGATAATTGTGAGAAATGAAAATCTAGCCATACGAATGTAAATGTGCCTACTTTCGTATTTATTATTTCGGTAATCCGAGTAGATGGCGTGAGAATTCTTAGAACATATTATAATTAAGATGCTTGATTAGATATAAAATAAAGAGATACATATATAAAGAGATGTGTTGTTGTATACATTATGAATAATGTTATATATTTTGTTAGTATATATATGCTCATGATCTAATATAACGTAAAATATAGCTGCTACGCCTTTAATATAGAAGCGTGCAATCTTAATTTTAATAAGCTAATCTGCATAAAATCTGTATAAAATATTTATGCATTTAATGTGTGCTAAGAAACTAATAGCATAAGTACCACATTATAGTTTTAAATATCGAATGAAAAATAAATCGCTCTATTAGCGGCATATTAACCACAGATAAACAATGACACATTTCCGAACGCACAACAAAGGGCGCGGATGGCGGGAATCGGTCTACAGATTATACAGAATAGTCCCCAGTCGCCTATTCCGCTCAAATTGTTTGCTGGTATTCTTGCCTAATTGTAAACCAGTCTACGATGGTTACTTCACAATTTTATCTTTGCCATGAAAGTTTGAAATTTTAGATTTTGTTTTGGTTAGTCGGACTGGAGTGGCATTGGGCGGGACCTGTTTGTCGGATGTAGGATAATTTATGGGCCAAATTACGACAACGTAGAGAGTAGAGAAACGTCTGTTAAGTTCGATGCATTGGTTTGAAACTGCCAGTAATATATTTGTGAGAATAGGTATAAATGTTTATGAGAAGGAATAACCTTAATAAAATTAAAATTATTGTTTTTGCTTCCATCTTCTGACTTTACTATGTATATACATATATATTACTAATATTTGTATTGATTTTATTGTAGCCCAAAGAAGAACCATCGCTCTAATTCCCGGTCAATGGTCACCTTGCTGTTTGTCTGCTTATCAATCAATTTATTCAATTATTTTTATCTTTTTCCACCTTGACGTTAGCAGAATCATCGGTACCTATTCAATCAGACACTGTGAAAAGTTGAAGTTGAAAATGTTATAATAAATATACGTAGGTATTATCGTGTTTACATTTTAACATCACAAAAAAAGACAATTAATTTTATTAAGTACCAATATAAAAAAAAAAGTGTGCTTCTTGTGATGAGACACTTATGACTCTTATTTGCCAGATTACTACTATTTGAACATAGCCACGCCATTGCGTGATACGATTTTTAATAGGTAGACAAGATAATCTACTTAGCCTTTATGCTATTAGAAGTTTTGATATTAAAAAAAGAAACGTAACAATTTTCTTTTACAACTTTAGTTTTTTTAATTAATCAAGTTAGTTGACGTCACGAACTTGTTAAGACAGTAGGTACAGATGAACTGAGATTACTAATCTAAAAGTACTACTCTCAAAGAATAATTAATTACTCGATCAAAGTAATTTAATCAGCGAACTAAACTAAATACTGCGGCGTCAAAGAGGTTCAGCTGTTCAAATAGATTTAAATAGAGTTTTCTAGAATAATTTGTGCTTTGATTTATTTTTTGTCTTGGGACTGAGTCTCTGTGCATGTGTCTTCGTATCAAGTTTTATTAAGTATGTAGCGCTTATATCTATTACAGGCAATCTTTAGCACAGAAGCTGAAGCAGAAGCACAGTTTGAATGGGTGGTACTTGGCAATGATCGCTAATAAAAAATTCGCAGATACCTACCTTGTTTAATGGACAGGAATATTGGCTGCTAATATTTTTACTGACCACAGACAACGCGGCTAATGTTTTTATATTTTGTTTCAACAGATAATCTATTTGCTATTTTCACATCGCTCACTCAATTTTCATATAAATAAATGCAAATGCTTAAGACTGCGCCGAGCAAAATGTGCCAAAACAGGCGATCACAGTTGAGTTGATAAAATCAACACTTTTTGTTTAACACAAGTATACAATATACATTTACCATAACAATGAATGTGTTTACAATTACTCCGTGTAAAAAACTTAAAATAATTAATATTTTTGCCTAAAAAATTACGTAAATTTGCACGAAAAATGCACAAAAACGTAAGCTGGTTACGTGATTTTTATGTCATAACAGTAGAAATCTATCCTATTTTACAGCTTAAACGAAACATAAATAATTATATTACAATTTGTCCGTCCCAAATATTTAAGTTATTGGTTGACAATAAAGATAGATATTTATCAAAAAAGCATTTCAAATCTTTCATACAATTTCACTATGGCGGCCGCGCGCCGATTTGAATATCGAGCTCTGTCATTCAGTCCAACCGCGTCTTACGCTCGGCGCAGTCTTAAGGACTAAATGACATTTGTTTTGATACAAAATGAATAATTAATCGACAAAGCAGAATATAAACTGGTACTCACTGAAAAGCATTTATAAAAGCACAAAACGCGTCGATCATCAGACGACCTTCCACGGCGCCCGGCTCATAAATAACTGACATTAATTCAAAGAAAGAATTCTCCTTTTGAATGGTGGAAGAGAAAATACGTTATCCTCAAGAATCAACCGCTATGACAAGACGTTTGTAGTTATTTCGTTACGTCATTTCCTCAAGATTCTTGTGAGAAAAGGAGAAAAAATGTGGGTCGGGCTCAAGTTAAATTGTATGGCATTATGGAATTGAATCGACGTTACGTTTCATCAACGTTACTTCTATGATTGAATTTATTTGGGTTATAGAGGCTGCTTGCGAACTTTTTGTTTGTGCTTTTTACTTTTTTTTTGTTTTGCCGGCTGAACAGAGGTTTGTGTTTATCTATTGTGTAGATGGGATTCGAGTTACATAAAAACATATATTTAGTCCTGCAATTTTAAGAATATGATCTGTTGTATATACACTATAAGATATTAGAGGGAGATTTGAAAATTGTTTTAAATCTTTATTTAAGGCATCTGTTTTTGAACCGATGGATTGCAATCGTCGTGGGTTCGCAACTCGTCGCAACGAGATCTTGCTATCGCTTGTAACACAAACGTTAATTAGCTTATTATCGTTAAATGGGTAAAAATCCTAATGCCAAAGAGACATTAGTCATTTGCGACTAAAATTACTAGTAATCTCAGAAATCTATCTATGAAGCATGCATGGCCTTAGTACATCTTGACTGGATTCGATTTCCACAAGAAGCTAAAAAATATGCGTCCTACAAACTAGTTGTCCTCCATGTTTGTAAAGTTTACGCGACACAGAGATTATGGCCAGTGTAAGGAGTGGGCTTAAAAATAAGATGTATAAGGTACGTAGAATCACGCCTGTTTTGTTTAAGATAGCAAGTAGAAAAACGATTCCAGCTTGTCGGATCACGGTACTTTTAAATTGGTCATTCTATAGACCTTTTCCGAACTGGTCAGACTATGTCATTCACATTACCATATAATATTTCTGAACGATCTTGTTTTAAAATGACAACACAGAGATACTACACTACTTTCAAAAATCGAACGTGAAATCAGCCAGCCATAGACAGCCTGCAGTGCAGCCCTTTCAAAAGTCGCTCAAAAGTACTGGCCGCAATTTTAATCTGGCTGTTAACATCCCCGGGGTTACACAACTATAGTTTAATTTAATAAATTCACGTCTCAAATGACGCAGTAGGGTGAGCGCCCCAGTCGCGCTCGGACCGTGCTATAACACGTTCGAGGGCACTGTAATGTGAAAGCGTTTTGTGGTAATAATCGGATAATAAATATAGCAACGATGGCCGCCGACGGGAGAGCTCACCCTTGTAAAGTTTGTTTTCCAGTGTTTGTTGTGCGTTTTTAATTATGGGGTCAGCTCAACGCTCGGGGTAAAGTGGGTCAATGAGATATATTCATTTCGTTGTTGCTGTGAAGATTGTTGTCTGTTTTTATTTTCGCTTTTGTTTTTTGACTGTTTCGTTTGTAGCGTAGAAATAGACCGTGGGGCTGTTGGCTACAGTTTATGAATGAACGTGAGATCACGCGTTCAATTTATAAAACGAGCAGAAGTTTTTAGTATTTGGAAAGTTATGACCTAAAAGGCAATATGTTTGTCCCGTATTGTATGGGATTTGATTCGAAATAAAACTAGGACAATTAAATGGTATACATCTTTACCTAATTTTTCGGCAAAATAAACTAAGAAACAGAATTCCTATTACTTATACTTTTATCTATCATATTTTACATGTAATTTGTATTATATGCTAGATAAGTGATGTTCGTGGTAATTGTACTCAACAACGTTGTCCCCCAGTACAATGTTAAATACATTAAACTGTGTGACTAAAACGAAGGCGACGAAAGCTGCATACACGTCAACAATCTAAACTAATGAATTGCTCGCAAGATACGGAAATATTTTAAGCAAAAGTGATAGCTATCATCGTAGTAATTACACTTCAAATGATTTTTTTGTCATTAGCCATCCAAATAAATAATTTCAATGTTTTTACACAGCACTGACATCACACTTAGGTTTCAAACGTTTTCCAGCATTTATTTTGCACACACGCTCGGTTTCTTTCATAATAAATGGATCATAGCTCGATTATATCTGGACTATCACATCGCTTGCACTGGACGGCCGGCACGCTTTACGCACTGACTAGAATGTCAAGCTCTAGTTACTCCACCGTGCTATAACTTTATTTCTATTTACATGTGTTCATAGCATTCGTTTTCAAAAGAAACCATTATAAAATTATTCAGCAGAGCATATACTTGTTGTTTAGTTAGAATATAATAATACTCGATTTAGCCCGCGGCTTCGCTCGCACAAATGTAGGTTATTTTGTAATAGTAATTTTTGTGTCTAAAATGTAACTTATGTATACTATTCTATACCCCTGGCAATGTGTATGCGAAATTTCATGACGATCGCTCGAGTAGTTAAGTCGTGAAAGCGTAACAAACAAACAAACTCACATTCGCATTTATAATATTAAGTTAGAATTACGACTAGTTAGGATTGTTCGGTGGTGCAGTAATAGTGAATTCGATTGCTGTGCATGTAGTCTCGAGTTCGGAACCTGGGTTTAGCAAAATGTTATTTAGGAATTTTTTTAAAGATATTCTCAGTTCCAGCATGGAGTAGATGGCACTAGGCTTACATATTATCACAATTCGCCAGATATGTGCCTAATCGTAGGTGTAATATGCCTCTTTCTACCACTTAGGGATAATACTAGTTACTGTGTCAAAGTTATGTTTATATAATACTAGATGAGCCCGCGGTTTCACATACGTTTATGATTACTGCGCCGCTCCCATGGCTTGTAGCGTTATGTTATATAGCCTATAACCTTCCTCGATAAATAAGCTATCCAATAATAAAAGATTTTTCCAATTTGAACCAGTAGTTCCAGAGATTAGCGCGTTCAACCAAACAAAGAAATAAACTCTTCAGTTTTATAATATCAGTATAAATTATAACATGAAAGGCTTTTTAAAATCAAACGTTCCTAATTTAACTCTACCGCCCAAAAAGCGAAACAAACAAACAACAATTATAGACCAAACAAAACATTTTAATTTTATAAAAAAATAATAAAATAAATACAAAGGATGCCAAAATAAAAAGACAGTAACCATAAAAACAACAATTTCGGGATAAAGGCCGGACCTCTTTCGCGATACGTTGACGACATAAAAATAAATAAAGCCGTTGTACCCGATAAGATAATGCTAGGCGACAATTAAGTTAAACGGCCGATGTCCCGGGCAGACATCGGAAACGCATTTCGTTCGGGTAATGTGCGAAACAAAGTCCTGCCAGGCCCCGTACTAACGTACCGTACGTAGCTCACGATTGAATTAACGGAGTTTGTTCTGTTTTGCGGATGGCAGTGCACCTGGTTACGACGTGTTAACTAACAGTTGCAATAATACATTGAACTGTATAGGTCTTAAGAAGAGAGCATATAGTAGGAGCTTTCAAGATTGAATTTGGAATTCAAGATGTTTGATTGTTTATGGTTCTTGCGAAGGTTCTTTAGCTGGTTGAGCAATATTGTCTATGTTCTTTCGCGATAAAAGAGGTTTCTAACACTAATAGGTAAATTTTCGATTTAGGATAGGAGCAGTGTAGGTTGCCAATTATGTTACTGTTATCGTTAAATAACTTTTAACATATATGTTACATATCCTCGATTGCTATTAACGTGAATTCATTTAAATAAATTTCCTTTAAATACGAGTGGTCGACGCTTCTGCTTCGCCACGTTTTTTGCGCACGAGTTATCCGTCAGTATTTTTAACGGAGATATTTGTAACTAGAATGTATTCGCGTCTTTCCTTTCGTAGTTTTAAAGACTAAACTATATAAAATAGCCTTTGTAACTCTCCGGCCTATAAACTACTTTCATTCCAAAATCACGGCAATTCGCGGCTGCGTGAAAGAAGCAAAGCTTAACAGATATACAAGTAAGTATTTAGATATTATTATTAATAGAGAAAACAAAAAAAACAAGATATATCTACTATACCCATTTGATTTAAGAAGAATAAAAATAGGAATAACAAGCGATCACTTTCAACGAGTTATCCAGCCAGGATTTTCATAACTATATCTGACCTCTATACATGGATGTGTGTGCCGGGACGAAAACTTGTCGATACCAATTTCTGTCATAAATGATGGACGCTAAACGAACCGGGCGTAAACTCTAGGGTATCACGAATCAAAACGTTTTCTCGGATATAGCAAAATGCCGTAAAATATCCGTATCTTACGTAATATATCTGATCTTACATTATCATGTTATACCTACAAATATATGTTTCGCAAAAGAATTCAGTGGAGACTACGAATAGTCTCTGATAAAATATTGACGAACCGTAGACTTTTCACGTTTTTATGCTGATGACAGTCTAGTTTGAAAGCCAAACATTTAACCACGACGGCCAATTTATTTTTACTTTTGTTTAGGAAAACACAACTCCCGCTCTAGTGTAATTCATGTGTTGCGGGGGACTTTGCAAACATTCAAACAACGGACATAAAGAACATCCAGACTCTGAACAATCAGTTGGGTCACACTAAGTTATGTCCCGTGTGGGATTCGAACCCGCAGCACTCGGCGCAGTGGCGGTGGCGAGGCTACCACTTAATCCACTACTCCATCCGTGCAGTCTGCCTGTCATCAGTTCTGTCAGTATACTTTGAATGTAGGTTTCTCTAAGTAGGTCACCAGGTAGGTTCCTTACGTTTTGCTTTGCCGTTAATATACCTATATACTTGTATACATAGTTTTACGCGTATATCTCTAAAAGGGTAAGCAGATATGTAATACATCTACATTTCGCTTGGTATGGTTTTAAATTCCGCGTAATAGCCGTCTACCGGATAGAGTTCCAGTACAGCTGTTAATGATTTCTTGACAGGAAACCAAATCATACTTTCCCCTACCCGAGCTCGAATCCGAGACCTCATTCTCAGCAATCACTGTTTACACTGAGCAGATTTACTGTTTAGTTAGACATGCATGCGATGAGGTCGAACTCGATCTTGCGTGGCAGTCCAATGGGGAGTCTATTGGACTGCCACGCAGACTGCACGCCACTGAGTTATTGCTGCTACTCATAAGCCTGATATGTATAAACAAACTGGATCTCTTGATCCTTCATCCTATTTTATGATACGCAGGAGATCTTCCTAGACTACGAAATCGCATCAACAGTCACCTATCTTCAAATACCCTTCGGACGTTCCGCCTATAACGTCTTGCTTCGTGCGATAAGCAGATCTCGGCCATACACACATACATACATACACAAAAGTATCAACTGCAGGGGACGTGTGACTCACCCGGGAATTCGAGATCCCCTTTGAATGTGACCGAACCAGAGATCTCAAGTAAAGTACTATTGTTTAATAAAAGCCCTCGCCCTTTCTGTGCAGTCGCATTTTTTCGGACTGATGAAAGGGAGAATGCATACGTTATAGACGACATTAGATGAAGGTTTCTACATGTGATGTACGAATTTTGTTACATAGTCGCTTTTATATTGCTGAAGGGGCCGGCAAAGGTTTTTAGGGTTTCGTACGCAAAGAGTGCCAAAATGGTGTCCACCATTACCTAGCCTCCGCTGTCTGACCGTCTGTCTGTCTGCCAGCGTGACGGCCATAGGCTACGGTGACCACTTACCATCAGGTGGGTCGTATGCTTGATCGCCACGTTAGTTGTACAAAAAAACGGTCTGGAGGAGTTTAGTTCACACACGTTTTTGTCAGATGCGGGAATCGAACCCACATCACTCAGCGCAGGCGAACATTTAAACCACTTACTTATTCGCTAGTTATGTTTCAAGTAGGTATCACATAATAGATGACGAGCTTATTCGTGCTGCTAGTGAGAATTTTCTGATATAAACCAATAATTCTGCCCAATCTAACGTACCTCAGCTAACTCTATAATTTCCAATATATAGAAACTATAAAAATATAAAGACTTATTACTGTACTGTATTTATTGCACATCAAATAAACAAATAATTAACATAATATATACACAAATTATTTACAAGATATATTAACTAAAGAGAAAAATAAAACAACAAAATTAAAAAGCGTCATAATATTCCTCCGCATCGTCGTCAATTGGCAACGTGCCCAGAAGACAGGCAGCATTGCCACGTTGAATGGCAATACTTATTCTTTGTGCAAAGAAAATACCAGCCCTCTGGTTACGTGAAGCGTCGATCATCCACTTAGCTAGGCCTCATGGCCCCAGCGTTTCGACACTAAACGGCTCAAATATGTACTCACCAATAAGGTTTTGATATTTGCGCCGTTTGAGCGTCTCCGCTGATGCAGCAGCAGCACCAGCACAACCCGTTGTGCTAGAAAGATGTGATGGCGCAAGGGGGTCGACATAAGTTGCATCCCACACCAAAGGCCTTCCCATTTTACTAAGATACTGTACTAAGTTTGGGCCGTAAAGGTCCCATCTTAGTTCGTATCTCAACATCTGAATATGAAGCGCCACTATACAAATACAGCATATTCTTATATTGATGTCTCAAAACTACGAGTTCACGTATATATCAAACGTCTTACTTACTTATGCAGCCATTTTATTGATTTTAGATTAAGTTTCTATCAAAACATCTATAAATAGAACAACAAATATGAATATAATTTGATATTCCTCCTATATGTAGAATACCTAATTGTAAAACTGTCTTTGACATGTCGTAGGCGCAAAAATAAAAACGCCAACCATCCTTTGTCTACTTAATACTCTGTCCTCACCAAATAATAACAATGTTAATACCCTATTAACAATAATATTGCTTATTTTATGAGAAAATATATTATGTATTTATTCTACTTATTTACCGTCTGCAAGCAATATTGCGATATTTAGCCCGGATTAACAAGCTTCTATTAAGAGAAGGCGTTTCCATTAATAAATGTATGAGAACGACTTACAATAATTATTTTCTTTTATATTATTTTTGTTATAAATGTGAATTATTAACAATAGTGTCGACACATCGTGTGAAAACCGCCATCATGGTGGATATACGTCACAATAGTTCTGCACGCGGTATCTTTGTGAGGCGTATTGATCCTATAGAATATTAGTTTAGGGTACCCCGCGTCCCGTGGGGGCTTGTGTGAAATTGATGCTATTATTGTACGAAACGGTTGTTAGTTGTGTGCCACGTGACTCACCTAGCAGATGTTTCGACAAATATTTAGCTAGAATATCGAACCAAAAGCTAATATTGATTTACTTCGCATAATAACCAAGAAATTTCGCGAATGTGCAAACACTATAATGCTGTATGTTCCCGGGTTGACATATTTTATAACAATATAAGTATATTTAAAAGACTTTTACTGGTAGAGTGTAAGCTACAGTAACATAGCAGAAATCTTAATAAAAATAATCAACTAGTACCTATGTAAAACTTTTGTAATATTTATTTTATGTTTATATAATAAGTGCATGAACATTACCGATTGTTTATATCGAATCTTCACTCGCATGTTCTCTCTCTCTAACTAAATGATGTGTATAGTTATAATTGGACTCCAGATGTGAGTATTGTATACTGTTTAACATTATGTGTGTATGTATTAGTCTGTAGTCTGTTACTGTACCTATTCAATAAAATAAAAAAAATAAAAAAAAATGTTTTAAATTAAATCAAAATAAAGGCTTTGGATTAATAACAAATATTTGATTTCAATATAAATGTAATATTCTGTATACACGCATTCTGGGAATCTAAAATAATGGGAATATGTTTGGCCTACCAAATTTTCGTATTCGAGTTAAGTCAAACATTTATGCCTGAAACTATTATGTATACAAGTATCGTGTATCTAAGAAAATGCGTATTTAATCTAAAAGCTTCAATTAAAAACGGTGTTTACATCTAAATATGAAATCCTATTTAGAGATTAATGGTAGAAAAAAATGTTGAGAAATAATTTCATAAGCCTTTAGCCGTCGGATTAAAGAAACAAATCTTTACAACTTTACTGTGAAAGATTTCCATCTTCAAAAACAATCCGGAGATTACGTCAGAACTTGTAATTAGAATAAAAAACCATTCTTGAATATTTTAACACGAGCCTAAAGGTAAGGAAACTAAAGTTTAATCCTTTGTTTAGAAGAGGATTAGAGGTTCTTATCAGGTGCAACCGGGATGGCTTTTTTATACTCGTCTAGTTTCAATTAAGCGTCGGTTAATTCCGGCGCTAAGTGCTTGGTTTAAGTCGCGACTTAATTTATTTCCGGCCGCAATTTATGTCCAGGATTAATGTAATGAAAGTCCCTCGGCAGGTCCCGTGCTAATTGCTACTTCCGATTGTCTAAACAAAAATAAAGGGACGCCTCAAGGTATTTATCACGGCAGGTATCGTTAGCTTTAAATGTTACGCAACTGTAGGTCACGGCACGCGGAATTGGTGTTGCCAGTACCTAAGCTAGCTTAAAGATTTTTTAAGAGAACATCATTTTAATATCTTGCCAATGCGCATCAAGGATTAATATTACTCTGATCCTTCGGTATTTCGTTTATATTTTAAATTATTTAAGTACCTATGAATTAAATAGTAAAACATGTAGTCTCATGGTTTTTTTAATACAAATAGATCCACAATTTAACGGAACGAAAGCTTTCAAATGGTTATTTTACGGTAAGCAGCATTCATATATTCGTCTAATCCACATAAAAAAGGGTGAAGTGTTCGATTACATCCCAAGTACTCTCGCAATACAATCAACATTACACACGCAGCAGCTGCGGAACCCTAAATTACGGGCCGTTTACTTGTAACGAAGGGTTCCGTACATGAAGAAAAAAGACGAAAATACACGACTAAAATTGACAGTTTAATCTGAGGAGTCGCGAGCGTGGCTGAATGGGGGTGTGTACGTTGACATTAAAAAAGTTAATCTGTTTTATTGGATCAATGGAAGTATTGGCGCGAAATTGAAACATTTTATACTCTTAGAAATTCATTTCAAAATGATATTAAAAATATGAGATTGTAATAGAAGCCTTTATTGGAATCAAATTAAGCCTACAAAACTAAGTAATGTATTTGTGTAATAGCATCTCAAGTCAGCCATCTTGGATAATATTGGAATTATATGTCTTCAATTAGAACTCATCGACTCTAATAAAACAGTCGTAACTAGAGAAATAGCAATATAATAATGACAATGAATACTTCTACTTATTTATGAAACCAACATTTCCGTACTCATTTATGTTAGTTACACAAGTAAAATTAAGTAGTACTATACGCCTAAGAAGACAGGATCTCTTCGAGATCAACCTTAATTTAAAAAGGAATGTTTGAAACAAAAGTTAGGCTTTAGTAAAGCGCCGTTGTAAACTTTTTCTACAGTTGTATTTTCTTTTAGGTCCTACTATTTTATTATTACTTTAGGATACTTTTGGTATTGAAATTTTCAAATTAAAACATTACTGTATACTTCCTAACTAATATTATAAATACGAAACTGAATTTGTTTGTTTGTTACGCTTTCACGCCTTAACTACTCGACCAATTATTATGAAATTTTGGATAGTTCTCAGGGGAACAGAAAAGGACATAGGATAACTATCATCCAAAAAAAGTTTCTAACATAACCTAACCTTTTTTTTTTTTTTTGGTACCCAGGAAAAATGCTTGATGCACTAAACATAACCTAACCTAGATTAAGTTATGTTAGAAACAGTTCGTTTTCCATTTACGCGAGCAAATCCTTAGTCAAAATCTGGTTTTATCTTTAATGCAAAAAGATACAGATCAAGTTGACAAGTTAGTTAACATTACCTACACATTTATCTTTTTAAATAAAATAGAGAGTAGCCAGGAATAGGCTGGCAAAGAAAAGAGTATCTTTAATCGCCACAACTAATACATCCTAAATAAACTTAGGTATTTAATAGACATAAATTGAACAAAATGACGTTTCACAATAATTTTTCTTCCCGATTACTCATATGTATCAAAAATATGTTTAAAAGTTAAATTAAAACACCTTGCATAAAAACAAATCTGCAGTTTAATTTCGAAGTTAATAACTATTTAAAACAAGCTTGTATTAATATTTAATCGGTTCGTACCAACAATTTCGTAGCTGGTTTATTACAAATCGACCCCAAAATTAACATGGGAAACAGAATTCATTACCATCATATTAACCGAATAACCTGGATGCCATTTATTACAAAAAAAAACACCGTTTATGGTAACCGCACGTTTTTTCGTGGACAAGAAACCTCTTTTTTGTTTACTGTACATTGTAATTCTTGATACACGATTTGTTTATGCAAAGAGTTTGTTATTTTTATGTAAACTTGCGGTTTACTAAGCGATGGTTATAATTCAATCTGTTATAAAAGTTGTTGTTTTCGATCTAGCTCTTTGCAGATTGACAGGCAGGTATTTCCTGAGTTGCATGACCTAGGAATCATACCTGCATCTAACAACAGTTAAAATAAACGCAAGTTACTAGATAGACGACCGCATTTACATATAATCATACGGTATGTATGTATGTTTGTAGCTCTAATTACATTTTGATAACTTCTTGTAGCCTCTGTATAATGCTAGTATTTAACTGCAGTGTAAGGCTGAATGGAATCTTAATGACTAACAAACTATTCTAGATACCTTCTTACTAATAATAATAATTTCTAGTTGACATTTATAAATAAAATAAAACATATTTTTATACTCCATTTTATTAATGCCGTGGAATGAGTATGCATCGAAATTGAATTTGCTTAGACATTATACAAAGGACCTCATGATTTTAGTCCTGAGTTAGAGCCTGATCTTTGGCACAGCGTTATTGAATTATTGTTTTAGGAATTCTTTAGTATTGTCTCTATGTGAAGCCAAATGATTGCAGATCAATCTTATGTTATGTTCATGTGGTAAGTAGGATTTCCAAAGTCCTTTAGGAGACGCTGTGCAGTTAATGGAGAATTCCTAATATTTAGGCTGGCAGCACATCGAAAGTTTTATTGAAGGGTTCAACGAGTAAGGGATAATTCTAATTTTCCAAGCGACCATAAACTACGAATACAGCTTACTACACATACATGCCGGGCGCGCTTATATTCTAGCGCTTAAATTTCGAGCTATGTTCGGCAAAAAAAAAGCATAAGTAGCAGTTAAAGGTACCAAATAATATTAAAAGTCACCTTTTGATAATATTTTTCGACCTCTATGAAAGGACACATGCATGTAATAAAAAATTAACAATATATGAGCGGCCATTCCTATTTACAAATGTCTCATCGAACAAACAATAATGTTAATAACTTGGTAAGATGGAGGGCCATCAAATATTTACATCAGTTATGACGTGAATACATAATACGTCTGGTCGGTAAAATATTCAAAAGCAATCACCGATACCATCGATAAAAAACCTTTCGTGTAAAACGAGAGGCAACTTGGCATTTTTGGTATTTTTCGCTTCATTTCTGTGCGCGGACGATTTTTTCAAACTTTTTTGCAATGCTTTGACAGTCATTCAGCCAGTTGCAAAGTTTGGATGCTTTATTCGATTAATCGGTTAGTGTTGCCAGATAGGGTTTGTGGTAATTTTAAGTGTATTTTTTGTTTGGTTATGTTTTCTTTCAATTACTGTGTATATGACAGAAACAGACCATTATTTGATAGTAAATTGTCATATTATTTAAATGACCGCCTGCTTACACTTTAAAGATAAAACAAAAATTATTCAATATTTAGAGCCCTAGTTTCTCAAAACAAAAATTGAATAAAATTACACCCTACCATAGCTATAACCTATTTTTTAACTCTCGATAAAAGCAAAGATCGTGAATTTTTTGCAAGCTTTCTTGTTATAAAGGTTCTTCTCCTTATTGTACTTGAACATGAATAATATAATTTAATATATTTAATTTAAATTTGACATTATTTAATTTGTGTTACTCTATGATTTCATTTATTATTATAATATCAAACTTGTATCTTCGTATAAAAATACGTTCAATAGTCTATCTTTTGAGAGGTAATATACCAATAAATATATATGTAATAGAACAATAATAAATAATTATATTTATTTACATACATAATCTCACGACAAAGGGCCATTTAGATTACACATTATACAGAGCACATTGTTAGGTATCGTGTTGTTACTGAGAATTTTGTGACAGATAAACCCAATTACATTTTGCAGGAATTAAACTCGAGAGTCATGCACGTTCACTACAAATGTGACGCTGCATATGTAAGAGTTGACTCTTACATTCCGTAGTATCTACAAAACAAGTGAGAAACGGCAATGAATTGTTCAAGTAATATCACAAGTAGGTCACGTGATACCACGTGTCCTTGAGGTCAGAGGTCAAAGGTCATAGTCATTTCGGGGGTATATCGACTATGCTGAGTCGAATGGCGTTGATCGCGAGTCTCTAGCTCTTACGGTTCTTGAGTTGAAAGTTGTATAACAGACAGACGGAGGGACAAAGCTATTGTATAAGAGATTTTTCGAACTGTAAAAGTAAACCTATTTTATTACAACGCGCGCTTTTATTTCAGCCCTGACAATACTGGCACAAAAAGTGCATGTAAAAAAACTATCGATTCATAATTCGATTAAACGCGACGCTTCGGTTATTTATCGTTACCAGTGTTTACAATACGGCGGGGCACGTGTGCTCCAGCACGTGTTACTACAATAACACCCCGATCAAAGACCTCTGTGTAAACTAGTGATCAAATTATAATTAGCTGAGTTAGTTGTGGGTTTTGAGATTTAATTTTGATAGTTTAGGGCTACATCAAAGGCGGTGATCCGTGTTTCGGATGTATTTTATATAAATTTACAAGGAACATTGTTGTTATTTTAGGTTATGTTTGTATTTGGAATAACCACAGTTAAAGTAATTATAAAACTTTGTGATTAAAAAGAACGACGAAATTCTCAATACTTTCAAATTTGTTTCAGCTCACAGCGCCTCTGTTACCTAACACCGAACTCGTTTATTTTAGGCTCTATAGAATGTGACCTTTGCCAGGTACTCGAACAAACCTAATATTTAATGTGTTGCCATATTAGTTTTGAGAATATCCCATATAACTTTGTTGTAATATTTTGTCGCGATAAAGTCTTTCATATAAGAGAGTTCGCGATTATCATAAAATTTCGTAAGAGTTTCAAAGATTAAGAGATGGTTATATTATTACCAAAGTTTTGGCGTACAAGTCGTGTGCTCAGAACTTTTTCTTATAGTACTTTTAGGGAATATTATGATTACGTTGATATATATTGTGTAGTTACGTAACATGTCTGACAAAATATTACAATTATAAACTTACCCGTCAAACTTATGAGATAAATGTGGACAGGAATAGTGTAAAAGAAATAAATTTACGCCTGTAACTACCTACTCAGTCGGTCCCTCTTCGCAGAGTAAAGAATCTAAACCAATACGGGAGTGCACAAATACGGGCTAGAATTAACGTGGGGAGAGGGCAGTGGCCGCACACCCCTGTAGGATTTCGACCCTTTGTGTCGGATAATGCCCATGTTATAAACATATAATTTACGCTCATAGGGACCGACTTTTTTCCAGAAAAAGTGCACAAGAAAAGGGTGTCGGGGAAATAATGATGGCAACACTTTTTTGATTTTATCGATATTGTGTGATTGTGATCTTATGTGCTGGGTTAGAGATAAGAAATGTAGCGTTATTTGTTGTTTATTGTATAACTGTGGAGGACACAAGTTGTTGTCTATTACTTTCTATTATTATTAAGCTTATGAAGTTATTTATTGTACTTATATTACAAGTATGTACTTGTTTCTTGTCAATTAGAATTAAACGATAATATCATTTATTTATATTCGATAACTGAAGATTATTGTAATAGTTCATCGACTTGAGTAACGTGGGGCTTGATAACAGGCCGTTCTTCTTATTTAAATCAAGCATTTCTTTTACAGTATATTTGTGAAACGTATATAATCATATACGGTTATTATATTGCAAATCAGTCGATCTGCAATACATATAATGTTTTATTATATATTTTAAGTAAAAGTCATACGTATTTAAAATTGGGATTAAATATAATGATCAGCAAAAATACCAATTGGTCAGCAAATATTGCACAGCTTAACGAGCATCTATACGCCTTAAATCACTGCATTCCGTCTCGGAAGTGTTAGGTTATGTTAGGTTCCTTTTTTTAAACCCACCCAAAAATAGGAGCCCCGCGAAGCGGGACTCCGTTGACTTAGTTTGATCTCTTTAAAGTTTGCTGGCCATGAGTTGCTGATCAATTAGCTTTTTTTGCTGCGCAATTAGTATTTTTTTGCTGTGCAGTTAAATACTACCCTTTAAAATTTATTTACTTGTATGCTAGTAAATAACTTACGTGGTTAACAATTTATAATTCATTTTAATCCTTTTTGGCACAGGCCACTACATTTTTTATGAAACAATCAAATGCCTACCTTCTTAGAATTACAAAAAAGAATAGACTTGCAGATTCACTGGCTACTAAGTATTCATCGATTCGCCCGAACCATAAACAAGTAAACTTACAACACAAATAACGTAAATACATATTTCAATTGCTCAATCAGCTGTGGAATAACTTATAAAGTTAGTGTGTAGCCTAATTTATATGTACAAGTTACATTACTTGAATATGTTATATAAACTATTTGTAATAAATACTCATAATGTTATTAGAAATCGTAAACATGTTACAACAAGATGGCGTCTAGACGTTGAAGGCTAATATGTATGTTTCGTATAACATAAACTTTATAAATATAAAATAATTGTCTTCCAAAAGTTTTAAAAAAGGTTTATTTACACGATTATTATTCTTCAATAACTTTTATGTGACCTATTCGATAATATATAATTTAGTTATGCCAAAAGACAAGCAAATATCAATATATTATATTTGCTTGTATTTTGGCATAGGTACGTTATTATTAGTTTCATTTTTATTCAATACTAGCTGTTACATGCGACTTCATCCGCGTAGATTTTAACTAAAAAGTGTTTGTCTCCGCGGAAACCTATTTTTTTTCTAAAATCAAAGTAGCCTATGTACTCCTTATAACATCAGCTATCTGCCAGTGAATGTCCCGTCAAAATCGGTTCAGCCGTTTCGGAGATTAGCCGGAACAAACAAACAGACAGACAAAAATTTTAAAAACAGATGTTTTCGTATTGGTACCTTATATACTTTCATATGCATTAGATAAAAAGCTGTTATTTTGACATTACAAACAGACAGTCCAATTTTATTTATTTGTATAGATGCAATAATTATATTGTTTTAATAATGTGTAAGAGATAAACATTATGATGAAAATAGGACTTAATAAATTAGATGATAACGAATAGTTTTTAATATTAGTAAATTAATTGGATTTAATTGTTAAATTACCAAATAATTTATGGCTTTATGCATCATATGGTTTTTATAAAAAGCTTTTACTCGCTTTTCATGTTTGTGGTATATCAGTAAAATATAAATTATGTTACTATGTTAGCGATGGCGTAGCTTTTTAGTGAAAGAATTCTTAGAATAGGTTTAGTTGGTTTAGAGATCAAACCTACATATTTTTACTAAGTAATTTCATCTCTTTATAATGTTAGATATAGTTTCGATGAAACATGACTTTCAATATTATGATATTTGGTGAATCCAAATAATATGTTCTATATTTGAATTAAGTAAATATAAGAATTATTGAAAACCTTTTTCATCCAGACTACACTGCACACTGATTCTATATTTAAAATATTAGCTATGGTATTTTTTAATAAAGTTTCTTAAGTAGCTTAGATACATGAAACCATCTTTGATAAAAGATACATATAATATAAAATCAAGTAGTTTAGTGCATTTTTATTTAAATGTCTGTATTATTAAAATAAATTCGCATAGCGTATCATTAACTAAGTTTATAAACAGGAAAGCCGCGTGTAACCTAGATGGATATTAAATTCACGCTTTGATAAACACAACGCATGACTAGCTCCAAATATTTTCTTATTTTGTTGTAAAATTATTTCTCTGGAAATCTGTTTGGAGCTTCAAAATGTCTGTCTGTTTTAGACAACCAATCTGACGTCGAGCTTAAGTATTTGCTTTATAAATTATAAACAAAAATTTTAAACTCGATGAAAATATACCATTGAAGAAATAAATACCATTTTAAAGGCGAAATATTGAATAGGATCATTGTCACCGGGTTTTTTTTGAGACTTTCACCTAGACAGACACCTTAGACCTAGGAAAGCTAAAAGTAGGTGTAGAAAAAGACTTGCAAGCACTGGGATGACTACCTTAACGTATTACTATTTTTATCCAAAATAAAACACGGATGCTTCACTATATATCATTGGCTGCTATAGTAAAAGTTGTACAGTTTGATGCGTAGTAGGTACCTAAATCTAGAGTTGTGCGTTGTGAGCTTAAATGAATATTTATAAATTATGCTCTAAGACTACTACTAACAAACACATAAAATCAGTAAAAAAGGCTATACCAAATTTACTGAATTAACCTTTTCTTTAGTTGTAAAGATTGCGAGGGTGAAAAGCTACTTTGCACGGTTTTAACGCGCGAGTTACCAGGCGATCAGATGGACCGAAGAGATGTATGAAACTAGCCGGCATGGAGGGAGGTTTGACAGATGTGCGGTCCCCTCGTTCTACCGGCTACCGTGTCTTGGCTCTCGGCCCTCATTTGAAAGCCATTCGTTCGTTAGTTACGACCTCCGAAGGGGACAACATGAGGGTGACTCGATATCGCTTTTATGGACAATTTGAGACAGACGAATCGGTTCTTCACTTATATTTCGGAGGATTTTTATTCGAGATTTATGCTGACTATTCAGAATTTTGGCGGCGATAGCAGTTTTTACACTCGCGATTTTAAATATGCAAATGTTGCCTTTCATTTCATATTCTAAGTTTATTATCTCGTGGTGCTATAAATTGTCAGTCTAGATCATAAATCACTGTCTAAAAACCAAAAATTGCCACTTAATTCATAGATAATACGACTTTTGTTTGAAAGTATCTAAAGAAATAGGTCGATATACCTGTTTGGAAGGTATCCGTGACGCTTAGAATTAAGGGTTCGTATCTACTTGACTTAATTTAAGACTGGGGTGATAACGGTTATAAACGGCTAACGATTTTTCAGCACTGTGACATTGGGCACGATCCTGTTTAATTCGAATTTGGAAGGTCCGTGTTGGGTTCCGTATTTAAATATAATGGGTTCATAAATACGTATTTTTAAATTGGAACGTAGATTCCATTTTCAAATAAGAACGTTGTTAAAAGTAAAACATTTTTTTAAATAAGTACATTTTATTTACCGAAAATATTTTCTCAACAATATATCTTTTAGATATAGCAAAATAACAAAATTGAAATTTATATTATATTTCAGATTTGTTAATTACTTATCGCTGCATGCAATTCGTTTGTAATAAAATATTTAATATAACGCGTACTTTTAATTAAACAATAACAACAAATAATTGAATTCCAAATTCTAGATAAAAATAACGAAACAACTTATACATATAATGAATCACTGATATCTTTCTATGAATAACACGTACGATATAACATCATAATAGGTTATATTAGTGAGTTTGAAGGAGCTAAGCAGTTTACTATCTACTCACAATCTTTAGATAAGACGAGATCCAGGCAAAAGAAGATATAAATATTAAATGGTCATTAAATACACAAACCTTTTTAAATTCAAAGTACCCTAAAAATTAAAACAAATAAGGGGATGGATATCTAGTTGATATATGAACCGATGTGACGGGTTAACAAAAATGTTGAGATAACAGTGCGGTATCGAACAAGCAATTTGTACCGGTGATTTATGAACCCCTAATAATTAAGTTATCCTATACGGTCTGTTTGGTGACGGTCGACACTGGCTGGATAATGTGTTGGGAATATATCCGAGTACTGGCCGTTGAGATAACGCGGATCGATGTTTGAATTTCGTGCCTTATACGATGTGACAGCACACACATGCATAGTTTCTAATGAAGTAAAATAGTCGAATGGCGTTAGTAAAAAAATATCAGACTACAACTTATTACATTATGATGTTTTTGAAATCGAGATCGGATGAAACTTTCATAGAAATTTAGGTATCCAATACTTTGCACTTTGGTACCTTATGGATTTAATACGTATCTATACGTAGGACAATTTAGTTTAATTGTATAAATATATTACAGCTTTGTATCTCTTATTCAAACTGCTTTGCACCAAGTCTCGATCTCGATTTCCGAGTTGAGTAAGTTAGGTAACGCTATCCAGATATTCTTAGTAGCAGGAGTACAAAGCTTTATGTACATACACACTATCACGCCTATATCTCTAATGGTATACGTAGTGTATTGCACCCACATTTCACCAATTGCATTTAGGTAGGCACGTAATAAGAAGACGTACATTCACCTTATAGATTAAGGTTTAATACAAATATATTATGGCAACAATGCCATTCCATTTTTGATTTATTTGCAAAACACTAGATTCTATTTAGTCTAACATTTATCAGGTAAAGTCACTAACAAAAGAAAAAACAAAACATTAACAACTCAATGTTTTTATTTTAAAACGCTACACGGAAAAGCGCGAAAGGTACATTATAAAACAATAGAACCAACATCGATCACTTAAAAGCTCGCAACATGAGAAAAACTATTGCTTTTAAAAGCAGCTATTTATTCTCAAACAGCTTTTAGACGTTGCCAGTCGTGTCCTCGTGCTGTTGTGTGCTCACATCTCTCGGATTACCAGTCTGACTCAATTCTGTCTAAGTGTGCCGTTCGTGCTTCTAGCTTTTGTATTTGTAAGAACCACTGCAAGAAAATTATTTATTTCTACTTACAAGTTACGATTGTCTTGATAATTTTAAGGACTTATTTAATAAAATAATTTGGATCTTAAGCTATTTTACATATATACTATGTTTCAGGCTTATATCCCCGAAAGCCTAACAGATATCACGTTTAACTAGTTCCACTCGCCGTACTGCACTGCTACTGAGGTATACTTGATAGAAAATATAATACTGCCCTACCCGGGCACGAAACCTGAGACCTCATGCACAATTGCACAGCAATTGAAGCGAATTATACTCTAATTGTTGATACTTTCATTGATGCTCAACGTATGTGCAAAATACCAGTTTATTTCGTAGACTGGACGTGAAAATTGGACTAAAACATACTTATTTTACCACTCGATGTTATAATTATATGTATATTTTTTTTACGTGGGGTAATTCATTGGCGCATACCTCTCCGCGGAGCGACGGAGAGGTACCACGAATAAACCTACCACGGTGTTCCTCGAGATAACCAGAGTTGGCGGGGCGCGCGAATCACTCTCACATGTTTCGGCCCACCCGTTTGAAACGGCAGGCCACTACTCTATAAAAAGAGTCTTTCTACTGTCTACTTGTGGGAAGACGAATATAAAACGACACAGAGGCGCGTGTAGGAACACGCACGCCGCCTCTCGGACCTGGTGCTGATCGAGTGGCGGCCAGACCCACGAAGCCCACCACCCCCAGGTAAAACCTCAGGGTGGCTGGAGGTCATCTCGCGCCCTCCGGCGCCCGGTTCTGCAGTTTGGGAGAGGGTTCAAGCGCTCCCTCATAATTATGTGCACATGCGTTAAGTAAATAAAAGTGGTTTAAAATAAAAACAGTCGTAATAGAATATTATATTTAATAACTGATATCTGTTATTAATTTTTAACGCATTTGTGTCACATCTGCCATCTCTTTTCTATAACAGGTTTATTTGCGGTTGCCACATCGATTCATCGACCTAATTTATGAACACATGTTGCTACGAAAACGTTTGCAAGCAATTTTTAAGTTGCCGAATGTCTTGTAATAATACCGTTCATCATTTATTTACACAAGTTCTCGAAGAACGCCGGAGTCCGCCACTTAATGCCGCACTTTTCACATTAACGAACTGAAATAAATTAAAAATTAAAGTCGACAACATTCCGCTGCATTCTCGAATGTTCTCAACTGAATTATGGATGAAACACTAAGCTCATATTTATTATCACGCCAACGTATCTGGAGGTCTCATGAATTTGTCGTTAAAAGCGTGTTCCAGATGTGCCCTCTAAAAGCGGAAGAGGTAACATGCACTGAGGGGGCGCTCCCCATGGGGGGAGGGGGATCGAGTGCCGAAACAAACATGCCACAGTTCCGAAGGCTTTCCCTGTTTGTTTGTTTGTCCTATTGTTGGCTGCCGATACAATGAATTATTCAATACCGCTAAGTGGGTATTGTACTCCGAAGGTGCACGACATTAGTAATAGCATGAATTCAAGCCGCCTAGCCCCTACCCCCCGCCATTTTTAAAGGCCGTCTCTTAGCTGAAGCGCGGCTTTCGCGATATTTTTTAATTCGGAACGAATTTGATCGTTTCAACGAATGGAAATGCGCGAACTCCGAGACGTCCATTACCGAAATAACAACAAAGCGGAATGTTTCGAAATCAGTTTACCTTGTTCATAATATCCTACCGGGGTTATTATAATACATAAATTCAAACAAAAGACAAGAGGAAACCGCGGCGTGAACTTAAAATCGTGGTCCGAAACTCCCGTTACAAAGTCAGGAAGGAAAAGTCCCCAAAGTTTGTCCGAAAAACCAGGAAAAATCCCGAAAATTTAAGTCCGACATTCTGTTTCCGTCGGAGGGCTGCCGCGTAAATATTATTCGGGACGGCACTTTCTTTTATTCCCTTTGTTTTAGGCGTTTTATTATTTGTGGTCGGAGGTGAGGCCGAGGTGAATCGGCGCATCCTCGCGCCCGCGCTGCCGAGCGAACCGCCCGGGACTTCAGACGCGCGGGGAGGAGGATTCTAAAATAAGCCTCTATGATTTACAACGTTACAAACAGCAATTTCACCGTAACCAGAAAAAACCGACACAATAATGAGTCTAAACAAGATTTTAAAACTTTTGTCCTTTTGATATAAAGAAACAAAAGGGAACGCCGTCTAATTTATATACCTATTTCTCTTTAGTCCTCAAAGCGAAACAGACCCTCTTCAAAAGTAATTGACAAATTTGTTCAAATACAAAAATAAAAGGCTGAATGTTTTTCGCGTTTCGCGTTCGGTGGATTCGTCTCGCGTAATTAGTCCGCTAGGATTTTTCAAGCAGAGGGTTCCGATACATTCCTCGTTTGTCGTAAACTTGGAATTTTATTCTTACGCATTCCGCATAGGCGGGGCCTTTATGAAAACTGTGCCTCCGCACTTGACGAGAATAAAGCAAAGTAGATCCCGTAATTTGTGCTCTTTGAGTGATATTTTGGGATCATTGGACGGCAGATGGTGCGATATTGGAGATCCTAGTTTTATGCGAAGGTCCTTGTACAAAATGTGAAACCTTTCTCGAGGATCGTAAAACAAAAAGGCATCTGTCAAGAACTATATGTAGTTAGACTAAGTGGAATATTAAGGAGTTTTGAACATAAAAGTTACAGTATTTGAACGCACGCTGGCATGCTTTGGACTACTCGTCATAGTAAATGCGTTAAGTCGGTTAGATCTCCACACGGTTAAAAGTTTCGACAGTTGCTGTTGCAATGTTTATACCTAACTAGGTCTAGGCTAAAGGGAAGTACTATATAAAACCCTATGACGGTATGAGTTTAAAAGTTACTCAATTGAGCCGTATACAAATAACCCAATATTGCAAAATTTTGAACCCCATCCCTCTAGAGTAGATTAATTGAAAATGGTAATATACATAGGTGTTTCATTATTTATTTTCAACTAGCTTTTGCCCGCGGCTTCGATCGCGTTAATTTAGATTTTGACAATCAATTCGGGTTATATCATAATTCGAAAGACACGTGGCGCCATCTATTATTATCATAAGAATGTTATGTTGTTTTCCTCGGGATGAAAGATTGCCTATGTCTGTTTCTGTACACCTGTCAACATATATGCAAAATTTCAGGATGATCGGTTCAGTGGTTTAGGCGCGAAAAGGTAACAAACAAACAAACTCATTTTCGCTTTTATAATATTAGTTAGGATTAGCTTATTAAACTAAGTTTTGTTTCTGAAGTATTGCTTTATATACAATGTGTTTGGTGAGTGGTGTCGGAGATTTTAATGGCATAATATATGGTCATTTATATCTACAATCCATGCTTCAGTATTATTTTTTATGTTACTTGGGCGAAATGGCGGCCATTTTGTTTATTTTGTTATCTAAGCACGGACACACGTGGTAATTTAGCGATATAGTCGCTTGTGATAGTCCAAAAAAACAAAAAAGGTCTTGTTTTACAGCTCATAGTATAGCTAACATGTTTTGATAAAACATTTTTAGAATCTATAGCAGTTCAATTTAAAAAAATATATGCTAATAGAAAATTAAGAAAATGTTTGCTGTTATTTTTTTGTTATTTCACTTTTTCCCAAAAACAAAGTAACATAAAAAATAATACTGAAGCATGGATTGTAGATATAAATGACCATATATTATGCCATTAAAATCTCCGACACCACTCACCAAACACATTGTATAATAACCAACCCAACATTATTACTTCACAAAAACTTGGAATTCGCAATCTAACCTGTTAGGTGATCGATTATAAAACCATTCCTTAATGGATGCATTTAATAAGGCACCGTTCGAAATGTTGAGTTTCTAACCCTTTTTACTTAATTATATGCATAAATAAATATGTCAGTCAATCAGTATTTTTCTCTATATGTGTATAGATTAGAATGTAACACATACTTTAGAAATTAAATTGAGCTTACCGGTGACATGGAATTGTAGTTATTGTAGCTACTAGTGGGATCCGTGTTGGTTATCTGCAACAAACAATAACTCAGTAAATATGGATAACACATTAAACCCTTAGATTAATGCAGTCAATAACACTATAAATAACATTAATTATATTATAATTACATTGATGCTATGAGTAATGTAGTGAGTTAATGAATAATTTATGATTGCATTTACATTAATAATGCTATGAAAATAGATTGCATTGCTCATCTAGTGATAGAAAAAATACTGCTATCTGTACTCAACTAATCTACTGTTGAGTTTTTGACAGAAAGTTTACTTTTTTTGAAGTGAAAACTTCTTTAGCGGCGTTGTGCACTTTTTTGTGATGGGTAAAAAATGTTAAACTCGCGTCATGACACGTGACCTGATCGAAAATACGTAAGACGGAGGGAGAATTGTCAAACTCGCGTCAGGACACGTGACCTGATCGAAAATTCGTAAGACGGAGGGAGAATTGTCATGTTTGTGTACGATAGCGTAATAAATGAATATTGTATTTTACCACATAAATGATAGTAGGTACTTTTATACTGATAATTAAAGCAATTCGTGCAAAATTATTCCCTAACCATTCCAAAATATCAAAAATGCGTAACGTTAATATTCAAGTTTTCACTTCTGCCGGCACTCCCGGAGTGCAACCCGTTGTTTTTTATTATTATTTAGAAATTGTTATCCATTTGGATGTCAATTCGACTGCACCTTATCATTTCTAGTATCCCATTATTATTAAATAGTCCTAAAATCTTCAAGTATGTGACGTCCGTCAGGTCACGTATCGTTGTTAAATACTTTCACTTTGTCAAAAGTCAGAATGTTATCTATAGCTGTAAATATTCTTATATTCTTCTTATAGGAGGCAAAATGTATGAAGATACTTGTTTCACCAAATGTTCACTCCATGTGCCCACGGTGCTACAATCAATAAATGAGGCTCCTGTGACTAAATAATAGCGGGATAACCAGTAGATATAATGCTAATCTATATGAACTTGGCCATAAATGGTAGCAGCATCATCGATAAAAAAGGAAAGCTATTGTCGTCATCAATCCACCTAGTAACTGGAATAACAAAAGCAAGTAAACCACCCAATATGAAAATATTTATTTTCAGCAATGTATGTGGCTGATATAATAAGCCGGCGATAAAGTTAGCTGCTATAAGATGGAACCTTAAAAAGCTATCCATCTGTTACGGAAGACCTTAAATGTAGGTGATGAAATATCGGTGTAATAGTCTGTAATTGCTTCTTGGACCTTCAGAGATATCTATCTCTATAAAAGCTTAGATATATGCATGCAGATGATATTTCTATACTTTTATACAAGGTCTGCTTCTAGATGTTCTGTAGGCCAAAAAATATTTTGCGCATTCATAAATATTGACGTTTATGTTATTTTATGGGTATATTTTATAATTTCGGTATGACATAATTATTAAAAAAGATCTGTAAATGATATGTTATTTTACGCAAACGACAGATTACTAATAAAACGAAACAAACAAACTAAAGACTCATGATCGATGGTTTCACGAGGCTATAGTAAACATAGATTGAGTACATAGTAATATCTATTTATACGAAAACATAATTTTGATTGCACATAATCATCAACGACCATATGAACCAAGCCATGCGCATGAGCAACAAAAGCACATTACCGTTACGTATTATACAAATTACAAAATGGATGACTTGTTCCTTTTACAAAACGATTCCAAATTCGAAATTCGTCGAAATAAAGTAACACACGGTCTTTACCAACCCTTTCCCAATCAGGGATGGAATTTGTCAATGGTATATAGAAAACGAGAAATGGAGTAAAAGGGGTAAAAGAAAGGGGAGGGTAAGGCCGCTTTGTCAGACCAATGGCCTGAAACTGTAACACCTGAGCTTTGTTGAGATGTAAGATGTGAAAGTAATTTATTAAGTTATCGTCTCGGAGCGGGAAAAACGTACAATATAGAAATTCGGAAGAAAAATAGGCGTTCCTTTGTACGATGTTGGAGTGAGTTTTTTTAGAAGAAAAATAACGATATAAACAAAACGTGATTTCTGTATGAAAGGGAATATTTTTATTGGATATTGGCGTCTGTTTGATATTTGTTAATATGGAAGATATTTATATACGATATTTTAAAATTAATCTATTAGTCTAAATATATATTTTTCAAAATACGTATTTTTGTAAGGTGTGTTACGAAACCATAGCTCATTTAATCATTTACGGTTATATACATTTCAGATTTATAACAATAATGGGTTACTTTTAAAAGGCTCCTTTTAGGAAAATGTCACCATTTAGTCAAGACTTTCAGCTTTTATATATAATAACGTCATTTCCACGCTCATTTCAGACTTAAATAGAAACCTGAGCTAACCATCCTGTAAAAACAATCAAATCAATCCTTTTAATAACAAAATAAAGGTACACACATAATGAAAATCTCAATGTAATTAATTTACAAAAAACCCAACTCTAATTTGAAAGCCGCCAAATAAAATTGTCCTTTTATTGCTACGTATAATCATGTCACCCTTTGGCCATTAAAATCATTAAAAAATATATCCATTAACGTGTACAGGGTTATAAATAAATTACAGGGTATCCACACGTTCGGGAGTGTCCGGGGTGGCTATATTTCACGGGCGGGCCTGTCCCACGAACGTGTCGACACCTTTTTGTACTATTTTCCTGCTTTTTGCGCAGCAGAGCCACATGAGGGCGGACGTGTCTGCGGCTTTTACAGCGTTTTTATAGATAAATAGCTTTGCTTTTGATGGAGAAGAGAATTTTAATAATAGCTGAGTTATGCTGGTTTGTCAATTGTATTGTTCTGCATGTGATACGTGTTTGCGAGGTCTGCTCTGTGTTTTATTTAGTAAAGCTGCATGAAAACGTGTCAATGCGTTTTAATAATTAACGTCGCATGTTACTTTGTGGCATTATTTACCAAGTGTATTGTTCATTAATTATTAATGGGCAATAAATAACTTAGTATTCGTAAATTCTCCATTAAACTCTATGTGATTGTTGACATTGAAGACTTAATTTTTTTATATGTATGTTATACTAATTCTATTATGTAAATATATTATACCCTACCTACCTACTAATATTTGTATTTGTATAGTTGGAAAGTTATTGTAGATGCTATAATCTTTGGAAAATATAAATTGGTACATACAGCTTGATGTTAATAAGTATCAATCTGTGGGCGATTCTGAAACCATTACCAGAACAAATATTGTGTAATGTGGGAATTAAAAGAATCAGCACCATTTTATACGTCTATAGACAATGTGATTTCAAAATGAAATTAAAACTAAAACCATTCTGTATGTTTTAAGAGCTTTATCCTTTAACATATTTTCAGCCTAAAAATACTTTTTATCAAACAAAATTAATGTCACGGAGCATCCGTACAGTGCAAACCCATCCTGTTCCATTACACACAACAACGTCAACAACTGAAAATAACAAAAGCAACAAACAACTAAAACCCATTTATTTGAAGCTAAAAATGAACGACATTGGCGTTCATTCATTCATTCATGTCGTTCATTGTTAACTGTTCAACTGAGTTTGATATGTGTGTGAGTATATATAGAAGTTTATTTATTTACTTATATGAGGGATTGAGGATTACAACTTACAAAAACAATAATAAGAATAGATTTATTATCATCAATCCGCAAGAATATCCATATGAATTATTATTGTCAATTTATAAATCGCGGCTTGCCCGCGTTATCCAATACCACAAAGTATATTATTATAACTCAGACCAATGCCCAGACGGCTAATGTTACCAGTCCAACAATTTAAGTATCGATATTATATATTATAGAAATAGATCGATTATAATATATAAATATTGACATTGGGACATTGCCTCATTGGCATGTTTCTACAGAATATACCACGGAGTGCTCTGAAGAGTTATTCCACCTTATCCGGCCCTCCCCTTTCCTATCCAGAACAACGCGTGCTGGGCTCAGATGCCATCCTTACACGGTAGAGTCGATTAGAGCGCGTACCAAAAAGTTTGGGTCCTCATACCTCTGCCGAACGACGAAGGCATGGAATTCTCTGCCAAGGCACGTGTTTCCTTCTTCCTTCAATCCTGGGTCCTTTAAGCGGGGCGTGAAAAAGCACCTTCTCAGGCCGTCAAAATAGAGACCTCAACATCGCCTCGACTACTATGAGGGCGGTGTGGAGGCCACTGCTCTTAGACCACACGACTGCTTACCATCAGGTAGAGTGTGGTCATTTTGACGAGCACGATAAAAAAAAAATATAAATGTCTATATCATGCAAGGTGGCAAAGAAGCCTGCCGCCTACCTAATAATAGCAGGCAGTTACCGTATCTATGGACGCTTGCAATACCACAGATAACAGAAGCACGTTACCGACTTTTTAAGACTCGTCAGTTGCAAACACCGCCAGTCTTTCTACCAGTACGATGTTTTTAAAAAGACTGACAACTTTATACTTTCGTCCTGTGTTTATGCTAAGTACCACAATGTATGATATTTTTGAAATACTCATATTTCAACAAAATCCCAGAATAAAGTAGGACCTCTCTATGTTTTATCCTAAGTTCGTGGTAAAAAATTAAAATTCATAAAAAATTACACTGCAGTAATATTTTAACTAGGTTCAAAATAAACACTGCAATAGATTGAGTTCATTCGTTCGTTCCGCTTACTCGTTCATTAGAGTGACAAGGTGGAGAAAATTTCACCGCTAATTAGTGCAGTGATCGTAGCTAGAATAAAAGTAGGAAGCCTTTTCAGCGAGTTCCTTTAGTTTTTTTATGCCGGTAATTGTACGTACTCGTACTTTCTATTCTAGTTTTCATCTTATTTCTGTAAAGTATACTTTTAATTAATACATACTTAGAGGCCTGTATGTAGCCGCAGTGGTAACGGAAGGTGACACTTACATTTGACTAGTTATGTTTTAAGTGAAAGCCTGCGGATCTGTTTCATTTTACCAAACTCGTGCCGCTACTGAGATTTTTTTAACGGAAATACCTAACCACTATGCGCGGCGACAATCGAATCCAGATTCTCGGATTGGTCATACACATGAGCGCAAATTAGTCGGATTTAAACTTTGAGTATTCTGCTTGGGAATAGTTTAGTCTCTACTTAAATAATAAAAAGAAATTAAACTGCGTACTATGCTATAAGATAGAGCAAAATCACATACAATTTGGCATACATCGGCAATTTTGTGACTAAAGGCTAAATATACGACTTGAGTGATATGCGCAAGTTGCGGCAGTGTCGCAGATTGTACGCATCGTGTAAATGTCCGAAGCAAGCCACCTGCGCTAGTAACCCGTATGAATAAAGCGCAAAAATATAGCGTATACTCTCACCAGCTACAAGTATATTCGGTGCGTAACAAAAAAAATCATACATAATAAATTGCTGCTTATTAACTGCTTCGCTGACGTGAATCCAACGGGAACGAACATATCAAGATAAAAAGTAGGTGTTAATCAAATACACGGACTATTTGCGTTTCATCGAAATACGTTCAACTTCTTAACGAACAAATATAAAAAAAAATACACTTATCATATTTGTAGGATATTGCATATTTTAATTATGTAATAATAATAATAATATCAGCCGTGTATTAAACTGTCCTACTACTGGGCACGGGCCTCTTCTCACTATGAGAAGGTTTTTTTTAATTTTAATTATGTAAAGATAATAATATGGAGGAACCCTAAAAAAGCGGCAAGCTTGAACTCAAAAGCGCTTTGTACAGATACTCGTACCATTACGGCTGATTTATATTTGGGAGCCGTCAGCCAAACAAACATGACGTGTACCTCCGCGCGGTGACGTGAAAAATGATCTGTGTTGCCATGCTATTGTGGGTGAGACGCTTTGAGTTGCTAGTCGTGAAATTTAATTGTTGCAGTTTTTTTTTGTAACGTGGTGTTTAAGTTATATGACGTGTCACATTAAATGATGGTCATATATGTATGTATAAAAGTAAATGGTCATAAATAAAATGTAGAGCCGTATCGTTATATTGTTATCTATATATTAATTTCTAAGTCGACATTTAGACGCAAATAGTACAAATTTTCAAATAGTACAACTGACATATATTAATGCGTCGGTAATAATCCTTCTGCTTGATACTAGAATATCCATAATTGTTCATAAATGTATGTATGATTAAGATGTGTAAGTGTAATTTAAAGTTCTCTGTTGATCTATCAAGTAATATTAATAAAAATCTTAACGAATATAAATAAACAGTTCCACATTTTCACAACAGAAAGACACGCCGTAGCCACGAGAGCTACAAAATCTCGTAATACAGAGTACACATTTTGCCAAGCACAGATACCTTTAGACAAACAAGACACCCCAGAGACATAGCTCGACTCAAGCAAATCGCTAAGGAATTACTCCTCACAAGACTTAAACAATAATGAAGCTAGTGCACCGTAACTTCAACTAAAATTATTTGTAGGAGACAAAGCGAAGCGAGCTATAAACTATTAAGCGATAATAGCTCGGTAAGAGCGAGCACCTCTAATTGGCGGCGAACAAAGCGGGCAAAGAGATAATGACGTCTTCACGCGACCGCTGGTCCTGGCGGACTGAGGGGTCGGCCAGAGGGTCTTGTAGTGGCCAGTTGTATTATTTGAATTTGGAATTAGATGAGCTAAAGATTGTTATGGAATCTGTGATATCAATAGAATATTCTAGACTAGCTTGTATATAGAGTATGGACATGTTCGTTGACAGATGACATCGGTACCGGGTAATCAAGCTGTAAGCTTAACTCGCCCTTTTTCTTCTGCAATGGGCGGCAGCTTTAGCGCAGACGGTGCGTATAAAGTTTAGCTAGGCTAATGAAGGATTGGTTAGATCCGTGGATTTGCATACGGACAATAGTTAATTTGATTTCCAGTTCGCTTTTTTATTTTTTTTTTTCAATATGAGCGCACTGCACTTGATGGTAAGCGATCATGTGTAGAGCAGTGGCCTCCACACTATCCTCATAGCAGCTGAGGCGATGTTGAGGTCCCTACTTTGGCGGCCTAAGAAGGTTCTTTGTCACACCCCCCTTAAAGGACCCAGGTCGGAGAGTGTTATTAGGTTTTCTTATATGAAACGATTTAGAAGCAGCAGGGCATCTATTATTAATATGGTAGACAGCAATGAAATGAAATAGTTATAGTGTTTGTATTAGTATTTGTTTTATTTTTTTTTTAGTTAAGTACGTCGTATTAATTGAAATTAAACTACTATATACGGATTTTATCGCGTTGTTTATTTGACAACGCGATAAAATCAATCAAACAAAAAATCAAATAAATAAACAACGCGATATATTCCGTATATAGTAGTTTAATTTCATTGAATAACATTCGCGTAAACAGAAGACAACATTAAGTACGTATTGTTCTGCTTTTTATTTTGTATTTTTTATTTTATTTTATTTCTTCATGTTTTGGGTGTGCTCTTTTGTGCGCCAAAATAAAAAATATTTATTTCTTCTTTCTTTCTTTCAATAGGCTCACGTGGAACTTAAAACATAGATGTCAAAAATATGTGTGATACATTTCGACCTACTTCTACGGGTAAACAGGCGTAAGTTTACTAAAACTTAATATTAGGTTAAAACTAAACATAGCTGGCAGAATGTGAATATATTGCAGGTGTTTACCATACTTGTATATGTAGTACATCCGAATAGTCTTTCGTTTATACGTATACAAGTGCCTTTGTACGAGTATGTATAATATTATATTCAGTATTTTGTTATTGTTTACATAGCTATGTATTAGATAGACTACAGAGCAATTATCGTACTTTTGGTGCAATCACTAAATCGATACTGCAAACATTCGCCATCGGGCCGCGGTCGTATGTCACCGAATGCGTACTGTGATACCGGATTAGACCAGGTTCAATACAAGGCCATAAATATCAGTCGCTAATGCGACCGACAGGACACACCTATGCTTGGACACGATTCGGCACACACTGCCGAATATTGGCAGATAAATTTCCCAGATTTTTGGCAAGTTATGACAGTTCAGAGATTTGTGTGTGTGGTTTTATACGAAATCAATGCCGTTTCAATCTGTTATAGTACTTTAGTATTTTTGCAAACAAATCGTGATTTTTATAAAAATATAAAATTCGAATTACTATCGCGCACGCGTTTGGCCATATTAATATTTTCATAAAAGTGTCAGTGAAATTGTGCTGTACATATTATGTCTGTATTCTCACAGTTCCCACTCATAATGAGCGAGAGCTTGTATTGTGTTTAAAAATCAAATGAAAAGTCATTCGAATTAACTGATTTAAAAATGTACATGATATCCTGCTACAACTGGCCGCTATACTAATTTTGAAATTAGAACCATAGAAAAAAGATGGCTGCCTGGCGTTCGTAGAAAGCAAACATGCGATCTAAATCGTCTATATGAAAAATGTTCTATTTCAATTATTAGAAGGATGTTGCAATATTAAAATGTATTTTACTGCAGCATGTAATCGTCTAAAACTAACAATAAAAGATCTGTTCATACTCTTACGTAAAACGAGGAATATATTAAATTTCATAGCCGGAAGACTGCAACAATATTAAGGAGCGAACATCTCGCTAGTCTAAACATAATAGTAATAGTTCTTTGTAGTTTACAACGTGCTGTGACGAGTCCTGTCTTCATACTTAAGATTTACGACAGTCTATGAACAGTTTGTAACTGTTATGCTGGTTTTATGCCGCCGGAATTGCTCTCAGTGTTCTAAACTTGGTTCAATAACAATGCTAAGTACAGAAAAACCATTCTGGGTAGTCAATCATTATATTTTCATACATTTTCATCCTTTAATTGTTCGCAAAGAATAATCTTACTGCCTTTGTATAACAAAAAAAGGATATTAACGCGATCATACTTAGTATTTACATACTATTTAAAAGGCCTGATGTTTAGGCCAGGTTGCATTAACCGTGGTCACAAGCAGAAGTTCCTAAAACCACCAATTTTTGTCCGTCATTCTCATAGCATAAATTTAATTCTTTTGTTGGATATCCGAATCGATTACGAGTAACTGTATTGATTTTATGTAAAGAAATTCTCAAATCCATCTACACAATTAAACAGAGACATTGTTGGTACAATATAGCACTAAGCTATTGAAGAAGTCTATCGATCTAGATGATAATTTCGTCGCCTAACTTATTCAGATCCTCCATTTCGCATCCGAGAGCCGTCAAGATCAGAGAGCTTCGGTGGTGCACGTGACAACGATTTCGGCTGATGTGTAATGCATAAAATTTTCACCCAACGCCATATTAAACGTAGGTAATTTTAAAAAAGCTTTACTAATATTATAAAGTTAAAGAGTTTATTTAGTTGAACGCTCTAATCTCAGGAACTACTGGATCGAATTAAAAAATTATTTTAGTGTTTGATAGCCCATTTATCGAGGAAGTCTATAGGCTATATAACATCACCCTACAACCAATAGGAGCGGAGAATCAATGAAAAATGTTGCAAATACGGGGAATATTTTCTTATCTGAAGCAGATGAAGTTGCGCGGGTCAGCTAGTTTCATCATAGTGTTGTCTTCTGTTTACGCGAATGTTATTCATTGAAATTAAACTACTATATACGGATTTTATCGTGTTGTTTATTTGACACTTTATTACAAAATTTTGAAAACTGTTACACTACTATTACTACTAAACTTTACTAATGGAATTAAGATGTTCTAGGAATACACTAACACTATCTGTTGGTATGGTACTAAATGTACCACCATCTTGGGATCCAGTAATTCAAATAGTCAAACCCAAGAAGAACCAAACCACAGCTAGACTTCATGATGAGCTCATTCTGCGTAAATAGAAACACCCATGATTAAATGATGTTCGGGTACTTTGAAATAACTACACTGGAACATCTTAGTCTCCCCGTGACCATGGCTGCTGAAAAGCAACCGAAACGTCGGGGAAAGTGTAAACATAAATATAAATAGTATAATAGTATAGTAATAGTATAAATAGTTTTAATAGTTTCAATAATTTACTTAGCTTAAAAATTAGTAAAGTTTAGTAGTAATAGTAGTGTAACAGTTTTCAAAATTTTGTAATAAAGTGTCAAATAAACAACGCGATAAAATTCGTATATAGTAGTTTAATTTCAATAGTTTCATCATATCTAGGATAGAATTTGATTGCAAGAATGGCATATTCTAACGTTAATATTGTATAATCTTTTTAAGATAAATTAAAATTAAGCTAAGCTAATCTATACTAATATTATAAAACTAAAGAGTTTGTTTTTTTATTTTGTTACTTTGTTTGTTTGAACGCGCTAATCTCAGGAACTACTGGTTCGAATTGAAAAATTATTTTTGTGTTGGATAGCCTATTTATCGAGAAAGGCTATAGGCTATATAAGATCACGCTACGACCCACGGGGGCGGTGCAGTAACCATAAACGCATGTGAAACCGCGGGCACAGCTAGTAGTTATATAAAAATGTACACACCCAACTTCTCTATAACCAGCTGATGTTATTTAGACCTTGAGTGTCATACATATCAGACAAAATACCATGCACTGAAATTTAATTATGTATGATGTGGTTGTGCTATTAAATAAATAAATAAATAGCATTGTAGGTCGTGTTGCCATGCCGCTGCCACTACGCCAAGTTGAGGGTTCGATCCCCACACGGGCAAAATTTGTGTTCTCCACAAATAGTCGTTCTGAGTCTCGATCTGAGTGAGTCTTTGTAGCCGTTTTTTGAATGTTTGTAAAATCTATTGCGATACGAGAAAGTTGTCTTTAAAAAGTAATAAAGTGTCAAATAAACAACGCGATAAAATCCGTATATAGTAGTTTAATTTCAATGAATAACATTCGCGTAAACAGAAGACAATATTATTTAAAAAGTAGTCATAAAAATACTATGTCACAACAATTATGTTGTATATATTTTACATTATACTAGTAAATAGATGACGGCCAGTATGTTTTATTTATTGCAATGAATTTTGCAAAGAATATTATAATAAGGTCTTATTTAAGACACAGTAACATCATTATCGTCCCTGAATACTATTTGATTTATATAACGATAAGTAGGTCTCTTAGGCCTGTCTTTATAACCTTAGGATTCAAATATTGCGTAGTAGGCAAAGATTTAAATCAGTGATGTGTCCTCGCTGCATCATACACATTACATTTAATAATAATAATAATCATTTATTTAACTTAAATTGGTACAAATGGATACAGAGCTTATGTTACATCGTAAAGGTAAATTATAAGGTGTGCCTGTACTAGGGTAAACCTGTGCCACAGGCATTAGGGGCATATACTGTATAATAAAGATATAAATTCTAAAACAATACTTATAAAACATTATTATTTGTATACAAAACTTATGAATTACATTATAAACTAAGTGATTACTATGACAACTTAAATACCTATTTTATTGCATAACACTTATCGAACAACAGTCATCAAATTTTCAGTTTGATCGTAGTTCAAGGTTTGTAAATATTGTTGAACTAATTGTTTATTGTTAGCATAATTTTTGTCATAAATCGCAGTTATTTTGTTTATAAATTGTAAATGATAGTATACAATTTTAATATGAGTGTGTGTGTTTTTACTATCTATACTTATAATAAAACTGTAGAGAGGTCAATTCTGTACATTGAATATATATTCAAAATTAATATTGGAGGATGAACGGTGATCGATACTGATGACAAAAATGCAATCAGTAAATTTTTTGTCTGTCTGTCTGTATGTGCACGCATGGGTCAAAAACTACTGAAGGGATTTTAACCAAACTTGGTACGATTGTAGTCCATACTCCTGGGCAGGTTATAGGCTATATAACATAACGCTAAGACACATAGGAGCTGAGCAGTGACGATAAATTTGAAGCAAGTCGGACGAAAATGCGCTTTCGAGCTCTTATCCTCGCATACGTTGATCATACACCAAAAGTATGTATTACAAAGATGATGGTCTTCAAAAGATCTACAAAAAAGTCCTTAATAGTATATATCTATCTTTTATAAATTAGCCACAATAACGTGTTTAATCGTTAGGCATTTCTTCAAAGTGTATTAAAATACATAAATATATTGTATTTCACATAGATATATCTTTATCAAACTCCCATATTCAAAAAGTACACTTTAATATTTATATTATAAAAAAAATATAGGAATCGGTTTATAAACACACAAGATATATATGAAATAAAACTTCCAAATCTCGCCGCGCCAGTATGGGTACGGCTATACGGTTGATTGTTGTTTAACGCGCGAAACGGCCATCCGCTGCATTTATAAAAAGGCGGGGGCGCTCACGCGCTGACTTCACTCACATTTTGTTTGTTTGGTTGAACGTGGTAATCTAAGGAACTACGGGTAAAAATTAGAAAAATATTTCAGTGTTGGATAGCCCATTTATAGAGGAAGGCTATAGGCTATATAACATCACGCTACGACCAATAGGAGCGGAGCATAAATTAAAAATATTGCAAAAACTAGGAAAATTCTCTTATGTGAAGCAGACGAAGTTGTGCGGGTCAGCTAGTATCTAATAATAATATAATATTCTATAACATACACACAACACCATATAGCCCAAACTAAGCAGAGCTTGTACTATGGGTACTAGACAATGGATAAACATACATATATATATAACATACATATTACATATGAATACACATAGAAACAACCAAACCAAACATCCATGTCCATGCACACAAATGTTTGACTTGTACGGGAACTGAACCTGCGATCTCAGGCGTGGTAGTCGGTTACACTAACCACTAGGCCATCGAGGCCGACAAATACAAATCTGTTTAACCTTCAGGGATATTGTACTCTTAATAAAACAGATACCTATCTGAGTATTCTGCACTAGCTTTTGCCCGCGGCTTCCCTCGCGTCAAAGTAGGTCAGGTTATGTTAGTAACAGTACCTTTTTTAGTAAAATATAGCTTCTGTTACTCGGTGATACTATAGCTTTCTAATGGTGAAAGAATTAAAAAATCGGTTAAGTAGTTTTTGTGTTAAATCCTTACACAAACAAGCAAAAAATCAAATCATTCCTTTTTATAATATTAGTATAGATATAATATAGATAGAGATAAAATAGTGCCTTACATTCTCTTTAAAGCATGCAGGAATGTAAATGCGTCCGAATGGTCACCCATCAAGAACATAACCTCATAAACGTCGCTTACCATCACAGATTGATCGCTACAGCAACACGTGCCCGACAAAATTAATCTCGGCCCTATAAATTTTTCATTTCAATACGTAATGTATATTGATGAGGATTTTTTTAGCGGCGTGTGTAAGTGCAAGGTTCGGGGGGAGGGGAGGGGGTGAGAGAAGGATGGATGGGAGAAATCAGTGCTTTGTTTTATGAATATCAAAATAAAGTGGTGCATTTATTTTTAATAAAAAGTCTAGTATAGTCCATTCAATGGCGGATATTGAAGCATCGTATCGACGCGTAAATTAAAAATTCCGGATACTGAAGCAACAGTATTATCTCGTTGTATTTGCTTAGTTTTTGCTACGGAAAAGTGAAATAAATAACAATATACATTGTTTTAAGATTCCGTTTGTAAGCTTTTGTAATAGTATCTAGAATGTTTAAGGAGCTTTTGTTAATGAATTCCAGTTCTTGGTATGATAATGATGTTAATTGTAGAGTTTAAATAAAGCTAATTCATACAGTTTATGAACGACTAGATGTGCCTGCGGTTTCACCCGCGTTTATGATTACTGCGCCGCCCCCGTGGGTCGTAGCGTGACGTTATGTAGCCTATAACCTTCCTCGGTAAATATACTATCCAACACCTAAAGAATTTTCAAATCGAACCAGTAGTTCCTGAGATTAGCGCGTTCAAACAAACAAACTCTTCAGCTTTATAATATTAGTATAGATTATACTAAAACCATCGTGACCAACCAGGCAATTGCTGCAAACTAATCCGCAAATTGATACCATAGTGTAAACACCTTTAAATACAGAAATAGACGTACGCCTGTTTATTCTAAGAGGATTGCAATGCAGCCTATTACAGCCATATTTAGGCTCTGTTTGAAGTCCTACTGAATAGCCGGCAAGCCTATTATCATTTATCAAACTCTGCAATATCACTACGAATATTCTAACAAATTTAAAGACATGGGAATCTGAACCAGAATCACTTGATCGACCGTACACTTAAGCACAAACACCGCGACTATCATCGAAAAAGTCTATATATATACAGAAGTCTAGACGCCTACATCCCCAAAGGGTATTACGCTAGACCTAAGTTTATAGCTGGTGATATCACCAGCTATAAACTTAGGTCTAACGTAATAGTGCCTGAACTGCTACTCAGAATTTACATAGACATAAACAGAAACACCTAATAACACTTTGCCCAACCTAGATATCAAACCCGAGACCTCATGCACAGCTGTCAAAAAAGAGGCTTTTTATACTCCATAAATATAACCATACTTATTACACTAAACATAAACAGCTTACAATAATTGTTGTTCAACAGAAAACTCTTAAAGATATCATAAAAAATTGCTAGACGTAACTCATTATAAAGGCCACAGAGCATTATCGTAATTTGAATAAAACCTTCGCGGCAGCCGGCACAGGCAGGCGGAAAACGCCAGGGCGGGGTGCCACTTTTTAATATGGCGAATGGAAAATATTATTATATTAAAATTGTAAGGCCAGGTGAGAAGTCGCCCGGGATTCGATCCGATACCCGTCGCATGAACACAGGCTTGTCGTGGGAATTTAGACGTTAAATATGCACGCTGTTTTAAAATGTGTCGCCATTTTTCTTTTGCGGCTAGTTTTATTTGTTATTTTTTGTAGGGATGTGTAATGAATTTGGAATGTAGTTGGTTCAATAGTTGGCTAAGTAGTCGAGGATTGTGTAGACCGTGAGGTCGTAATTTTGATGCTTGGGTCGAGCTTCTCAGTATTTTGTTCCACAACGCGACAATGTTTATGTCCCGGGCTCCTAAGCAGAAAGTGAAATTACTGTTATTAGATTGTTTTTACCGTTTACAGCTTTAAAATTTTATTTAATTTTATTGCATTGTTTGATGACGTCAGAATATTTAAATATCGATAAAGCTGATAAAATATATACTCGAAAATCAATACTAAGCAAATAAATGTTTAATTGACGCGTTCTTAGTCGCCAATGTTTGACCTATCCTGATAATACCGATCCTATGCGTTCTGCGTTCGAACGTTTCACCAAAAGATTTACGCGATCTGAGCCCGTTGATTCATCATATTCGACATTGCCCAAATATGGTATATGATAGGCTATGCAACGGCGTTGGATTTTTAAATTCATATGTCATGCTGTTCGTGGTCGAGCAATAGGTCTTGATTTTAATTTAGAAATTAACATAGGATCGCTTTACGACGTGGACTCGAAAACCTACCTCCTAGAGGAAATAAAGGCTACATTCGTGCTAAAACTACAGGATCTAGTGTATCAAACCCAAAAAAGGCAAGGAACTAACGACTAACGACAATAGATGGCACTGTACTCAATTACACACTACCATACAATCATATATCACGCAAGCGAAGTTTGCAGTACGAGTTATATATAATTTCCCGACATCAACTGCCAGACATGATTACCCACTTTACCCAGCCTAGTATGAGGACCGTTTTTTTCGAGTCGTAGTAGCACAGCGGTGGCCAGATTAAATTAGAATTTCATTATGTCATTTAGCGGTAACCTGTCAAGTCTTAATTTGACAGATTACCACTACTAATTAATTTATGTTTTAAAATTCAATGCATCATCACTACAACCTTTCAAACGCAAGCTGTATATACATAAATCAAAATACCCGAGCATTCTACAGCGTCAGTATTCAGTCGCGCGTCCCACTTCACTTTACTTGCTCGCGTTTTCCTTTGCATAATATTTTCTCTTGCGTCTCCTTTTATTGATCTATTCAATGGTTAGAATATTCTTAATGTGTTACTTCGGTTCGTTCGTACTCAAACCTGTTGTGTTTTAACAAAATATACTTACAGATTATATTTTATCGATGACAAGAACGCTTTAGTCAAATATTTTGTTATTGACGGGGAGCTTGTGGAGGGTATCTCTAAAAGCTTTCTGTTGTATTGACTTGTATTTATAAGTATCGGGGCGCGATTATGTGTTGATATCTACGACAAATCGTGAGGTTTCAGTCTCGATTCTCCGGTCGGATACCTCGTAGTTGACGTTTAATTTTATAAGTTTTAGATGCAGCCTTAGGTTTGGCAATAGCACCTAGTATTACACCTGGTAGTATTGTCATGATTTCTTATTTTTGTTAATAATTCTGTTCGGGAGTTTTTATTTACTCAACTGGCAACACAGCCAACCATCATTTTGAAATAGTGGGGTTATTATGGAAGGGAAAAATAATTCGTTCTCTCGGCGAAAGATCGCTCGGCAGTAAGGAACTAGCATTCAACTGAGTAAGACGTTCTCAATAGTCCGTGTAATTGCTGTGAGTTTTGTAATATAGTCACATAATATTTTTGACGATTGAGTTTAATTATAGTATAATACGATCTTGTCTACTAATTTAGAACTATAATTATATGAATGTATATACATAAATTCATAGTCTCACGAATCTTAGAAGTTCAAGCAGTGGTTTACATTCACATTTCGCCAGCAACGATTTTAGATTGCAACTAATAGAGGACAAGTATGTTGCCGCAATTCTACGTACAGTTCCAGACTCTATGCTGCTACAGACATATTTGTAACCATAAAACTTTGTCTGATTCTGGAATATAAAAGACCTAAAAATCGTACGCAATCACTACCATCAAAACAGTTCACCTTAATATATTCATTTAAAGGGTGGAGTCATTACAATATACAGCATTTTAACTTCTCAATTAAGTACATCACATTCTTACAAATTAAACTATTAGCATGTTCAAGATCACATCCCGTCCTCCTACGCGCTCATAAATGAATATTACCCTGCAGGTTCGAGCCCCGCGTCGGGCATAACAATCATAATTTATTCCTTAACGAATATATTATATCTTCATTATGTTTTATTGTGTTACTAACTTATTAGTATAATTTATTGTTTAGTAAAACCGGTTTGTCGGCTTGCCTGCCCATCTGCTTTCTCTAAAATGTCGTCATGATACGTTAACGATTATATTAAAACAGTTAAGTGTTGGAAAACATTTATAAACATATTAGAGTAGATAATTTTATTTGGTTTACGTCTTTTATTGAACCAAGGTGGTGGAAACGCATACCCACTTGATAGTAAGCTGTTATTGAAGTTTGCAACACCAGGCATATATTCAAGTATTACTTACTGTCTTTCAAAAAAGGAATCGCGGTGTTGCCAGTGCTATAATTATTTGTTCTCTATAGGCAGTACAGCGCCTTTTTAAGGAACATTTTTTATTCCATGAACAATACACGAGGTTGGTTGGCTGTAAGCGTCTGTAGGTTGAGGGTACTTCAGTTGGATTACCTACTCTATATTGTGAGAAATGCCAGATTATATTTAGATAAGCAAGTAACAATAATAATGAATCTAATATTTTTTTTATTAGTTATAATTCTGCTGACATTGTAACTTTTAATTCTGTCGATCAACGAGCACACAAAACAGGCAGCCTTTGGACAACTATTTTTGGTTCGCACAAATGTTTGTGTGGGATTCGAACCCACACCACTCGGTGTGGTGGCAGTGACACGGCAACCAATCTGTGCAGTTGTTACACGTGCCTAAAATATAATGTATTACTACATATCCAATCTACTATAAAAATCTATGTAATTACATACATGTATAGGGCGGGCTCATGCCCCAGTGTGAACAACATTTTTATTTGGGATTAAATATAATGACTAGCAAAAATAGTAATTGCGCAGCAAAATATGCTTACTAAACTATATCATAACGAGCACCTATACGCGTCAAATCACTGCATTCCATCTCGGAAGGGTTAGGTTATGTTAGGTTCCTTCTTAAGCCCACCCAAAAATAGGAGCCCCGCGAAGCGGGGCTCCGTCGACTTATTTTAATCAGTTTGCTGTGCAATTAATATTTTTGGTATTAAAATGCGGATTTAATTTTGGTGATCATTGACTATTTTTTTGACTGTTATATTTTACTATATCTGGTGATAAGTTAAACATAAGCCTTTTTATTTTGCTACGTTAGCTATGTTTTTTTAGCCATAAAAGAAACCTTAATCAACATACACTTAATATTAATGAAAGTATACATAGACCAACTGCGGATCATGTATAACGGCAGTAAGCCAACAAAATTGGAAAGTTAACCTTCATCGACAAACCAATATCAGAAAATTGGTGCGAGAAAAAGGAGATATATTAAAAATGACACTCTGATCTAACCGCCGAGTCTCGCTAAGCTTGTCGATAGATTTTTATGACTCTAAAGATAAGCTGTCGATAAGTTTCAAACGAGTCATTCATTCACACATCATAGAGTGAATGATTGTATGAGACCAGTCCGTGGGATCGGTTGAAAATTTATAGTACTTTCAAATAAGAATTGTGTATTCTTTAAAAATCGCCTGATCTCCTAAGAATACAGCAACATGCTTTTAAATAGGCGATATTTTACTACATATATGACTGTAAACATGGTGGTCCAGCTCAAAAACAAAGCATTGGCTCTTTTAAACATAATTAATTGGATAGCCACATGTAAAATATTAAAGTGTATATTTGTTATATCGCTGTAATTGCTGACAAGTTTATTGTTCTTGTATCCGTTTAAAAGCCCCTTAAAAAATTAATAGGCTAACTAGGGCCTTATAGTTCATGAATTACAGAATTTCCCGTCCTATGCGGGCATCGAATCTGTACTACTGGGTACATCTGTACATTAGGTGGCGAGACGACTACTTAAATTACTACACCATCGTACAACCAATGGAAATTTATAGATAGCTCGAAAATTTATAGTTCATTTGAATCGGAATTTTATAAAATCTCCCGTCCGTATTACAGCGCGTATTATCAAGTTTACGATATTATTCGTAAAGCCAGTTAATAAAAAAGCCTTTATAAGATAAGATAAGATATATTTATAAGGCCTCATTCTCAAATTTTAATGCAAACGAATACATTTTTCTGCCTAATGTACGTGACATTTTTTTCTAGTTTCGTGAAACGAAAGGCCCTTTTTATTTGAGTGTTATGCTTTGAATCTTTCTTGTGAATATAATAATAGTGAAATGGGATTTTTATTTGGTAATAAAACGAGTAATAAGTCTTTAAATTTTTCTTTGTAGAAAAGTAATTCATGTTCAGTCGAGTGATATAAGATGTTGAAATATTTGATGTTGGTCTAGTCTTGTGTAAACCTATACAATTCACGAAAACAGGTTATTTATTTTGCTGCACGCAAGACAGGTCAAATGTAATTTGTTCAGGTCACAAAGTGAGTTATATGAATGTCAAAAATTATGAAGTTTAACCTATGCTATGTAAATCCATCAAGTAGGGAGAGCTTCAATTTTATATTTTAGTAGCACGCCCCCGCAATTTCGTTCAATTTTATGATAACTCCTTCGTGATTGTAGTGTTATATTATATATACTATATCCTTCCATATTAAATACATTACGCATAAAAAATTCCAATACTAAGCAAATAACCAATATAATTATATACCATGTATGTAAGATACACTTATACCTTAGCATTTAAAGTGTATTCAAAACAATTTCTAAATAAAACCCAAATTAATTAATATCTAAACTTTAAAACCTCAAAATATGATATTTATTTGCGATGATGACACCCGTCACAGGCACCATGGTATAAACCAAAGTATGTATAAACGCTCTTAAGTATTTTTAGTTTAAATTTAAAAACCATATTTTGGCTACAATCTTTAGCACATTAAACGACAGGCAGGTCACAAATGACCGCAAACAAAACATTTTGTATTGCGTCTGCTATCTGGCATACAATGTATTAAATATACAGCTCAAAAATTAATATTAACCTGACTAATTACTTTAAAACACTTTAAAAAGCAAGTATACAGTAATTTCGCCCCACTTTGCTCGCACTTAGCCCGAGAGAAATAAGCTCGTCCATCCTTGTCCCGTTTATAGTGCGAATTCTTAATTCCGCGGCACGTGCTGCGATAAGGCAAAACAAGACAGTTATTTATACCCAACACTTATTAGAAATACTATATTTTTGTAGAAAAGGTAGCTACAATGAATTTAATACGAGTACAAGAATTAAGTACACCTTTTGTTAGGATTATAAGCATACACACATACATAGATTGATCTCTGTGTCTCATAGGTAGAACTTACGGATTTCTAGTTGGAGATTAATGGGTTGCTACGCAGAGATTTCAGGTTCGATTGCAAGATAATATAATAAGCCCCTAATTTTGATTTCTTTTATTTTGACAAGATACCGCAATTTATGAAACTTAGTTAAAATAAATTTGACTGTAATTTATGTGGGGTTCTTATAATATCAGCCGCAGCGACAGCATAAACTGTCCCTGCTGGGCCTTTTCTTACTGTGAGATGGCCATACTGCCGTCTTAAGGAAAAAATAAGTAGGTATCAAACACTTTTTTCGAAATTAAGATTTTTCCATATTTGGAATCAGTAAATAAAGACGCATCTGCTAGTATATTCTAAAAAACAATCTTTTTTGGCCGGTACGTCTTTTTCCCTTATGACGGCAGCATTGTCCACCACGCTAGACCATTCAGAACCGCAGAATGGCAGAGATATGTTATTAACCTTGCAAACCACGGCAGCACACCGGTGACCAGACACTATAACTTTTTAATTATGTTTGGTATTCTAAGATTTCACAGATTAATAAAATATAAAAATAAGGCAAACAGTTACAAAGAAATTATAGTAAAAAAGTAAACCAATAATTATATTGAATGTTACCAATAAAAATGGCGCACGGTCTAAGTGGCTACTATCCATAGACAGCACCCAAGTCAAGACGGGATTTATAGATTAGTCCGGTAACCAACCATTAAGCTTCACTTAGACGGGGTCCGCAGAGGCTGGGGTTTATTCCACCCCGTGCACAATGGCTTCAGAACCCCGCTTTTGAGATTAGCTCGGTAAAGCACTGACTTTATCATCAAAACCCTGTTTTGATAGCTACAGGCTTCTATACGAAGGTTAATTGGTGGTGTTGTCTATTTATTCGGACGATTGGAGATATTATCGGTCCTTGGGAACGTGTCTCAATTATATTGTATGAAGTGTGGTTGTTCTTTGTTCATGATGGCTTGTGGCTAAGTTGATTTAAGTCTTCATATTCTACTACGAACTTTTACCAGTGACTTTGTTACGGTGTCGCTCCAGTGTTGTAAGGAAAATAACTATGATGTTTAGACCGCGCGATATTATATAGGTGTATAAATAAATGGTAAGTCTATGTCTATGTCACTTTTCATCTCAAAAACTATCCCAATACATAAACATTCGCATTCGTCAGACAAAATATAATTATATTAATACTAGCTTTAGCTTCGCTCGCGTTAATTTAGAATTTGACAATCAATTAGGGTTGTACTCTGCTTGTAATAATATAATTCAATCATGATTCGAAAGACACGTAGCGCCATCTATTATCATAAGAACGTCATTGTTGTTTTCCTCGGGAACAGTATTTTTTTTTGGAATGAAAGGTAGCCTATGTCCGTTTCTGTACACCTGACAATATATATGCAAAATTTCAGGATGATCGGTTCAGTGGTTTAGGCGTGAAAAGGTAACAAACAAACAAACTCATTTTCGCATTTATAATATTAGTAAGGATTTTGTCTTACAAGTATTTAAAAAACATACAAAGTGGACAAATTATTTAGACAATTATCAGTAGGTATTGCTTACCCCAAGGATGCCTTTGTCCAGCAGTGAACGGTCGGCTAAGATGATGATCAGTATTGCATCATTCACTAATTCAGGATATTTTTATTAACATGATTCAATTGATCGAGACTTGTTATGTTTTAAAGATCTATAAAACTAACCTAAATATTTTTTAAGCTTAATGAGTAGTATTTAATATTGAAACAGTTATACGATAAACATAATAAAATAATATTCAGAATTTAAAACCACACTAAATAAAACGATAAATATTCAAAGATTCAAACAAAACCTGTCGTCTGATCAAATCGAGACGCTAGTATCGATAACTCATGTTGCACGTCACTATAAATCAACGCGACCTTCACAGATAGTGATGCCCACGTACTAGTCGATAAATTCTATCGATAAATTTACAATTCTTGCACGGTTCGTTTGGTAAATCAGTAAGTTGGGCGTAGAGAAGCGTCTCCCTCACATTTTACATTTAGAAAGTTACTAGATTATGGGAAGAAATAACTAAGTTGAAATACTGGCTCTGATTGCACCGTACAACGTCAGTGTTAAATTTATCCAATATTTATTACAAAAATAACAATTTTTAGTGTAAAATATGATATGTTTTTATATTTTTATCAGTATTGCAGATCCGTGTGTGGCCATACAATTAGCATTGTTCTCAACCTCAAATATTCAGTGGTTAATACTAATTGTTGGTCGATAAATTACCTAATTATTAACTGCGAATATACGTTATTGTTAAATACTTGTCTTTTGTTTTTATGATTTGACAGTAATAATAATATAATAATATTCTATCACATACACACAACACCATCTAGCCCAATCTAAGCAGAGCTTGTACTACGGGTACTAGACAATGGATAAACATACATATATACTTTGTTTTTTGTAAATATACTCGTATACATATTATACATAGAAACACCCAGATCAAGACAAACATTCATGTTCATGCACACAAATGTTTGACTTGTGCGGGAATCGTAACCGCGACCTCAGGCATGGCAGTCGGTTACACTTACCACTACGCAATCAAGGCCGACATACCTATCCCAGAAGTCCAGAAAACATTCAATAAATGGGATGTAAAATGCTACCATGGGGCACAAAACTTGAAAGGAAAAGAATTAAACATGAAATATCTACTAAAACATCTGCACCTAAATTCACGACGAAACAAAAATACCTTACTATAAAAGTATCGATAGAAGTTTCGCAATTTTTCAAATCGTCGAGATGTCGTCGCAACACTATAAAACTCACGTTCGAACGTTTTGAAGATAAAAGACATTCAATACTTTACTTATTTTTTATTTTAAAGTATTCATTGGTTATCTCGTGGGACTTAACTAAGATTATAGTCTCATATGGATCGCCATAAAGACTTACCCATTTATGCACAAAACGCGCTCAATTCTGTACTACCACGCTACGTTGAGCATTGTAAATTCTGGGACAGACATTTGTGTAATCCATAGATAGTTTTACTAAGTTTGGGTGTACTTTACTACTTCATGTTTGTTGTGACATTATTGTAAGAATTCTCTAGTAATATATATTATGGAGTTTGTATTGATTAGGAAGACATTTCTCGCTATCATCATTTATAGATGTTTGTGTCCTTGAACGTATAAGGCCAAAATGTGTTATATCAAAAAATAGAGGATTCCGGCGACTGGGACCGCAATTAACTCGGACCGCGCGCGCGGTCCCAGTTGCCGGATTCATTTCATTTTAATATTTTTCTTCCGGCGACTGGGACCACCCATAAATAAATACAAAAATCTATTGTTCAAGCCAAAAACAGTAGAGTCAAACGAAAAAATCTACAAAGTAATAATTAAAGAAAAAAAATCCTTGATTCAAAAATATCATTTTATAATTTACTTATCCTAGACATAGGAGGTTTTCTTTAAGCATTACTTTAAACATTTCTTCGTTTGACTGTACTGTTTTTGGCTTGAACAATAGATTTTTGTATTTATTTATGAGTGGTCTCAGTTGCCGGAAGAAAAATATTAAAATTAAATGGATCCGGCAACTGGGACCGCGGTCCGAGTTAATTGCGGTCCCAGTCGCTGGAATCCTCAAAGAATAATCAATAGGCTTATTGTAGTCCACTGCTGGACATAGGCTTCTACCAACATATCCCATAACAATCATTCTTACACCCTTCGCATCCAATCTATACCAGGGCTTTTTCAGGTCACTGGTCTGCCTAGCTGGGGAGCGGTCTACTACTTGAGTAAGTCATAATTCCTGGTTAAGGACTCCTCTGCTCCGATCACGTGGACCTTATACAATAAAGAGCTAGTTTCATCCTAAAATCTGTTCTACAGCTGATTATTTTACAGCAGAACCTATTACAGAAATTGCGTCTGAAACCTTAAGCCACTTGACCAACAAGGTAATCTTGTTACATTCTATAGTTACACTGGAAGTTGGACCTTGGTTTGGTAAATGGCACTGTCTCGATCCTTATCGTATTTAGACTTAATACCATCATTAATGAATTGTGGCCAGAGGGCAACAATTAATATAAGGAGAGCCTTATCTACCCTCAGGGACTTCTGTAAGATTACAATACCCGCTTATTTATACCTTATCGTCTTAATCGGTCTAGTTTATATCTGCTGCAAAACTATTAAAAATAAATGATGTAGAATCTGAAGTTCAAATCTGGACGGGTAGGCAGAGAAAGATATCGATTGCAACGATCTTGACAGTATTATTGTATTTACTCTCATAGGGTTTTTAATTTGCTATTGGCTTTTTCTTTTCGCTCAACTACACACGTCATTCCTTTTATCTGTTGAGCCCAAAGATATTTAAATATTATGAGCTAATTCAACTCAAACATCTTTGCCTGAACCTCCATGATTTCTTTAAAGAACATTTTGAATTGTCTACAACTCTCGCTTTCCTCCTACCAACTATCCTTGTAATTTTTCCTAACTTAATTAGTTTAACAAGTCTTCAATAGTTTAGAAGGCATCATTTTCTTTTATTTGCGTAACCAATAAAAATGTAAACAAGAAGAAATTTTGTTTTCAATACCTACAAAATAATAATACAACATAGAAACACACGAAGCTGGCAAAAAAGCGTAAAGAAATTGTCTATAGTCAAATTAGCATCATTGGCGTCCTTCGATACGTTTGACGTAGTTTTTGCTACGCAAAGAAATATAGTCTGCCGGTCTCGTCAGAAAACAGATTCAAATAATATTGCCATTGTTTTATACTTGTGTGCTTTAGCGACGTAATGGGCTTTGGAATGCCAATTTTGAATAAATAAAGGCGAAGAGTGACACTTAACAATGACAGAATTTTCGCGATGTATATATAGGTACATAAATTGGTAGCGAATTCAGCAATACAATTTGACGAACATGTATTTGATGGACAAATATTCGTGGAATACAGGACCACAGTTCCAAAATGGGTTATTTATATGAAATATAGGCAAGGTATAATGAGTAGTACTATGGAGCATAACAACGAATTTTGGTGACAATTCGTGAAATTACGCAACCTATTTGAGAGATAATGAAATGTTATAGGTTTGCCAATCTTTCGCTTAAGCCCTTCTACCACGAATCTAACAGAGGCCTTATTCAAACCATTAAGTATGACCACAGCTTTCTATTACGTATTTTAAAGTTGTTAATATGCCATTTAAACAAACCGTATCCTACTCCCAACTCTATTAAGGCCGGCACTTATTTTCGAAAATATCTTCATCGCTGAGAGCGGGTCTGTACATGTTTGCAATAACATAAATTTTTACATAGGTCATTTTATACCATTGCGATATAATCAAGCCGCAGAATTTGGACGATTCGTAAACACATTTGGGTCGAAACGGCCGTACTGCGGTCGTGGAGCTGGGATGAAATGTAAGCGGAAATGTACTGAAACTTTATTGTGAGATACACTGAAGAAATCATCGTTTGAGATAGTTGTAAGTCAAATGTTATTGGTTTTTAAAGAGTTTTTTATACTTGCGATTTTACTTATTTTGTTACTTTCCAAAAATGAATAGCATTAATGGCTTTTGTCCACGACGAATGAATTGAGCGCAAATTGAGGCACTTAAACGGGTTGTATGTATCATGTAAATGATTGATCAATGGCGTAAGTAGCCCGCATGGTCGACTCGTACCGTGCGAATAATTTACACGCACCTTTTAGTTGCGTATACAAGCGCAGTTAGTTATGAACAGCTACACATATTGTTTTTAAAAACGACCTGTTCGATAAGTTACCAATATTTTGACCAAAAATTTGATAACTCTTTTGTTTGAATCAAAATCTTCAATCTATCATTGTGTATGACTGTTTATTACGTCCACGAACTCCTGTTATAAGAAAGTAGGTTATGTAGTTTAATCGCTAAATAGTTATTTACTTTACACGTCAATATAACACAGTTTACAAAATTTATTCTATGAAATGTACTACAACGGACGGCTATGTAGCTAAAAGCGATTTCTACCTACCTTTTGATGAAATTATTATTGGTATAATTATGTATCTAGATAAAATATATGGTAGTCATAGGCGTACCTATGTACTAATTCGAAAGGCAGCCGTAATAAAAAGTTTTTATTGACAACTAAGGTAACAAATAAGAATATTTATAATATAAATCATCAATATTCTTCTTCATAACTAAAGATTAAATGCCTTGTTGCACGTACAGTCAATTTGTTCGACACACACAGAGAGTGCTACCGAATACACTCTCGTGTTACGTGACACACGAACATACGTTCGCACAGATAATATATGAAGTTAGAGAGGCCGTTAGTTTTGTATTTTCCTCCTGCGTTACTTGAGCATAAGATATATGTTGCTGTAGCAATCGTTTATGCTACAATATAATATGTTTTATAAGAAAGGTAAATCAGTGTTGGTACTTCGAGATGGTATATTGTAATATGAGTTTATATGATATACCTATATAATACATGATATAATACGATAGGTGGGTCTAATAAGAATCGTACTGTGTATAATCTGTTTTTCTGGATTAGATTCTTATTTCAAAGAAATAAACACTTGATTGGCGCGTCGCCGTTAAGAAAAAAAAGATGACTTCTGTGTCGCGGAGGACTTTTCAAACACTCAAACAACGGACACCAAGAACACAAGAAGACACGGAATATCTATTTGTTGTGTGAGGATCGAACCCACAACACTTCGAGCAGTGGCAATGTTGAAGCGACCTCTTAAACTACTACGCGCATCGATCAAATATACCATAGATACACGATCGTCGCTCGAAAAACGGCCTCAACAAAACTGTGCATAAATCAGTCGTATGCGCTACATTATGCACCTGTCCCACTCACTCTTGCGTGCGCTGCCCGTAAGCGAGAGCGAATCGACACCACTACTACAGTGGAGACCGTACCATATACTTAGTACACTTGCGTATCGCGAGTAACACACTTAAGACGCTTTACATTGACGTGTTTTAACTAAACTATTATAAAATGTTTCTTAGTGGACGTTCAATGGTTATTCCGGTTTATTTCCTGGATTGCATAATAAATGCAGACACCTATAAGTAAGTAGTACTGGTCAGTGCCACATATTGACGCGGTTTTTGTATAAGAATGTGCATCTATGGTATATTTGATCGAAGACTACGCGTATTTATTATATTCTATTAGCTGTTTTTGAGAGTAGTAGAGCCTCGCTGATTTCAGAATGAATGGGCCGGCTCGACCGGGGAATGACTACCCTCTCACGGAATGTCGACGTGAAATAGGAGTGATCCTACTGTTGTGTTTCGTTTGGTGAGTGAGTGCCGGAGGCCCAATCGTCCTCTTTCCCCCTTCCCGCTCCTTCTCCTTCCCACTTCCTTTTTTTCTTAAAGGGTCGGCAACGCGCAAGTGATGCCTCAGGTATTGCAGGCGTCTATAGGCTACGGTGACCACTTACCATCAGGTGGGCCGGATGCTTATTTGCCACCATAGTTGTATAAAAAAATTATATTTCGTCATTTTTGTTAAACAATGAACTCCATTTTTAGCTCATTTGTTTTTAATTAGTCTCATTGAAAAACAATAAGTATTTACTTTGACCACGTACATTCGCACTTTCACTCACTTTCTTTTAAAACAAAATGTAAGTGAGATCGTTACTTCATACTAGTGGGCAAAAATCCTTTGCAGTTTTTTGTGTTCATGCATAAGGTTCTATTATGTCTGTTTATTGTTTTAGCTGTAACACATACGGATGCTCTTTGTAATATAGTGACGTTCACCCATTGATATAAATCTTTTTTTAAATTTAAATAACTCAAATACAACTCCCGCACTGTTTCGTACTCAGAAACAGTATTTTTCTTGTATGTAAGGTACACCGTATGTCCTTTTCTGTTCCCCTGACAACGAGTATGCAAAATTTTATGATTAATTATTATATCGATCGAGTAGGCGTGACAGCGTACAAATAAATAAACAAACAAACTCACATTCGCATTTATAATATTAGTTAGGATAGACACGACAGACATTGTCGTGTCTGAACGAACAACTCGCAGCGACACCTACCGGGTACCAATTGTAAATCTGGGTAATTGTATGTGGACACACGATTTTCATCAAAGTTGGTTTAGCCGTTTCGAAAGTGTACAGTGATAAATACACGCACAAAATAATTACATATGTATAACAGATAAAATATATATTAACAGTCTTCGTGGAAGTATCGTACCAATAGAAAAAAACTTTCATCTTTATTACTTGAGTATATCGACGATAGAACGTATTTATTGTGACTAGTTTATTACAATACCATAACTTCTTATGGCTCTTATTGGAGAGGTCCGGCGTACCTACAGGTTTGTTATCAACTGTATTATATAATAACATCACGCTTGTATCACTATAAGGAGATAGGCAGAGATTTATTACAGGCACGTGGTATAATCCAACCATTTTTGTTCAAACTTTGTCGTTTTTGAATCTCCAATGTTTCATTCTAAGTACTTAAACTAACTCTCAATTTATGTCTGAATGGCGTAGTGGTTAAGGTAGTCGCAACTGCCACTGTGCCTAGTGTTGCGGGTTCAAATCCCAAACGAAACAAAAATGTGTGATTCACAAACGGATGTTCTTTATGTCCGTTGTTTGATTCATAAACTTCCCCGCGATACAGGGATTATATTCCTTGTGCTATAATTGTTTTTCATAGAAAAATTGATAAAGATATCTTTTTTTAAATACATACATATTATACATAGAAACACCCAGACCAAGACAAACATCGATGTCCATGCACACAAATGTTTGACTTGTGCGGGAATCGAACTCGCGACCTCAGGCGTGGCAGTCAGTTACACTAACCTAAAAAACTAACTTAAAATAAAGTTTAATATTTAAGGTATAACCACTAAGCCATCGAGGCCGAAATTAGGATGATATAGCAGTTTTTATTATTACAGGTACTAATCTGCCCGTTGGATCCGTGGAATGAGATGATGCACACTTGCAGCCTATCGACTCTCGGATAGGCTAAAATGGAAAATTATATTAGGAGTTTTAGCAAGCATTGGCGGAATTATGTACGTAAATATCTGTATAGTATTTTGCTTTCAAAGTAACTGCCTTTCTTTTCATCTATATATCCTGTGTATTACAGTTCATGTAAAGCTTTAAAAGAATGCCTCTAACGGCTTAATTTGGCATCCACCGAGAACGCTTAACAAATTCGCGGACATACTTTCAAATCAAATGAAATCAAATAGCTTGGAATCAAATATTTATAACTGTTGGCAGGGTTCCACTCGCTTCTAGAATGTTCGATGTGCCCGCATTTGCATCAAGGTATTCAATGTGATTTTCTTACAACCTTGATTAGGACTGAATTTATTGGAATTATATGCTGACAGTGCTATATGGCTTGATACGTCGCTTCCTATCGGTAGATAATATAGTATGTAGTAAACTTATATGACTATTAGCATAACAGATCGCGATACCTACATATCTACATATATTCACGACTGTGTCTCTGAGAAGGTAGGATAAGCAGAGATAACGAATTTCTACTTTAGGTAACAGAAGAACGGTTTCCATATACTTCTTGAACTTACATGTTTATACTTTATAGTCTTCAAGTATTAAGATTTCTTACTACGTAAATTCTAAATAATTTAGACTAACGACTAGTCTAAAATAATAATAAGATAATAATAATAATAAAATGTTCTACTAAAATATATTCTACCACATACACACAACACCATCTAGCCCAAACTAAGCAGAGCTTGTACTATGGGTACTAGACAATGGATAAACACACATATATACTTTTTTTTGTAAATACATTCATATTATACATAGAAACACGCAGACCTTAGCTTTTGCTCGCGACTTACGGGAACAGAATTAATTTTCTGAATGAAAGGTACCTTATGTGTTTCTGTACCTCTGACAACGTGAATGCGAAGTTTTATGATTATCGGTCGAGTAGTTAAGGCGTAAAAGCGTAACAAACAAACTAAAATGCGCATTCATAATATTAGTTAGGATTCATTTAATTAATGTACATAAGTTAAAGATCTACACGCTTTACTTTTATTCCAAACATAAGTTTATTATTTTACCTAATTTATAAACCCCATCCCTAAAATATAAAACAAACTAGGGCAAAACAAATCACACAAGTTCCCAACACTAGCCTGTTCACTCGAAAACAAAACACGTCATTTGCAGTAGTCGCAGCTAACCCTGCCGCCGTCGCGATGGAAACATCTGATTATGTAAATGCATTCATACAAATATGATGCGCAGGAGTACTTCTCCATAATTGGTCGTTGGCTCACAATCTTAGATGTAACGTACCGATTTTGTGTGTACTGTTGTTTTATTTTTTTTGTTTTCCTTGTTATTTCCGTGGGTGGAGAAAGTATGTCAGTAAGGTAATATTGTGAGGGACAAGTTTTATTTATTGGTGTGTTGGAGTGATTGGGGATATTATTGCGTATGTATTGTATATATTGTAGTTGATAGTAGTTTACAATGGATATGGAAGATGTATTTTTCTTTGAAGATTAATTATTAATTAATTTCGAGCATTATTTGGCATTTTGAATTTGGAATTTAAAAGACGCTAGCGTCCCAAAGATTATACTTTAGATTTTTATAGGGATCGTTTCAATGTTATTTGCCAATTCTTCGTCTATATTAGTGACACTATCAATTCATAATATAATTGGTGAGTTTTCTTGCCCATCCCAAGGGTGCTTGGAAGAGAGACGCTTCCCTTAAAAGGCATCGTACATTTATTTGGTATTTAAAAAAATATTTTGGTGAATTATTCCAATAAATGAACATTATACCTTAACGTTCAGTTTAAGTTTTTGCATGTTGTCTACCTGCCAGTGCTGTGCATATTTAGTCCCAAAATATATAACGAGATAGAATTATTAAGAACACAACCTAAAATAAGTAAAACATTGTTAAAAGCAAAGCTAAAGAGTCTACTGCTTGGAGTTGTTGACATTACTATTAGTGAGGTCCACTCACGCGATGCAGTCGATACAAAAAATTAGTATTGTATTGTATTGTAGATATATATCTAATAATAATTAGTTTTAAGGTTTAATAAATAATTGTTAACGAGCGCATCTCGCCAACAAGCTGTGTAGCTTGGCGAGGAAATTTATATGTTGTACTATTGTTATTACAAGTGAATAAATGACTTAAAAAAAAAAATTGTAATTGGAGTAGCACTTGCACTTTGATAATGTCAATTATATGTGAATGTCTGTGTTTACCCTGTAAATATGCCTAATTAAATATCCTCATCTAAAAGCACGACTTTTGTTGATAGCTTTCAAAGTGAATAAAAAGGCAAAAAATAATAGATAATAATTATTATTATATACTATTATTATTATATATTATTGGTTTTATCCTCGTCCATTACTGGGGAAATTCTCCATATTGCGGGCTTTTGGCCTAAAGAATACTATTATAAACTGCTAGTTTGGGCACGTAGAAAGAATGGACGAGAAAGTTTATAAGGCTAGTGTGAATGGAACAGTCGCATGAGGCAGACTTAAGCGAACGTTTCTTGATCAGATCGGAGATGTTCTGGACAAAGGACAGGTTAAGAGCACCTTAAACCGGCGAGCGTGTATGAGGAATGTGATGAAAGTGAATGAAGCCAGAGAAGTGTGTCAGGATCGTAGCAAATGGAAATCCTTAGTCTCTGCCTACCCCTCTGAGAAACAAGCATGAATCTATGTATACCTATATTACATTTTTATTTTATTATATACTTTTTTATTAAATACCATAAACTATTATTATTATATATACAATTTATATAAGGTCTGATTGTGTTGCATAAAGCATGTGTACCAACTTAAAACATCATCCGTATTCACGTAACCGTCTTTGCGTTGTTCTGCGTAACCAGTTAAATGCCGACTTTCTACCGCTTAGAAAGCTCGATGTAGTCGTTTAATGAACCATTAAAATATTATCTTACCAAGGATCTCATGTCTGTTAGTATTAGCTGGCGCTGTTGACTTATGGCAGACATGCAAAGCCGTTGTGTTTGCTTTATCGAGACCTGTAATATACAAGCTTTTGAAAGGTCTATATTATGTACGTTGGCACGTCCAAAATAACCGTATTAATGGCATCCTTTTTGTCTTTGACATGATGAATAATTGGCTTGGATCCGTTGATAAATAGGTTTTATGCAATCCGGCAAAAACATTACCTCGCCTGCGTGATTTTTCTGGGATATTCATTTTAACTAGAATTTAATTGAAAACGAATGCTGTACAGAGTAGAGTATAATGTGATTCACGGTTAAGCCTACGGTTTAATTTAATCTGGTGTCGTATGGCTGGATACTTTCTCCACCAACAAAATATCGTAGCCTTCTTTAGTGATCCAGAAGATATTTCCAGGCCCCTTTTGTTGACGGCAACCAGTATGTCAAACTTTTAGTACAAGCCAACATACTTTATTATGACAGTTTACCTCCAGACTTTTGTTTTCTGATTACGCATTGCCCAAGTGACACCACAATCCCACACAAAGTCCTCAGCATACAAACAACCATCGATTTTCTGATCGTCATTACTTCCATTTCACCTCGGATGCCGATGTTAATCAAAGCCGTACATTCTGCTTAATGTAAATTGTTTACTAACAACCTTCAGAAACTGGCTGGCACGGATAATGTTCAGGGTTAATTTACTAACAACTAGTCTAAATCCAAACCTTACTAAACAACACAGGTAGTTGCCATAAAGAAAATCTGAAGCGGCGCCGCGGGGCGCTGCTAGTCTCGCTATAAACAAGTTGTGTTCGAGACAGCATGTACCAATAAAGTGGATAGTTGTTTCCTTGCTTTCGTGTCTTGCATACTGAAGAGCAAGAGAACGATTGTGTGCTTGGGTTCTGCAGAATGAAGTTCTAGATGCATGTACTGATTCTAGAATTTTAGCATGTATAACATCAACTAACTCGTTGCTCATGGCACATAGTCGTATCATTTGCTCTTATATTATTGGACGATGTGGTTTGAATTCCCAGGTCGTGTAATTTGGTAGGTTATTCTAAATAACAATGCGGTATTAGGACATAACGAAAAAGTTAAAGTCCATTTACTATTAACATACTAGATGTGCCCGCGGTTTCACCCGCGTTTATAGTTACTGCGCCGCCCCCTTGGGACATAGCGTGATGTTATATAGATATAAATTGGCTATCCAACACTAAAAGAATTTTTCAATTTGAACCATTAGTTCCTGAGATTAGCGCGTTCAAACAAACAAACAAACAAACTCTTCAGCTTTATAATATTAATATAGATTTATTGCGAGCGGAGTATCGAGATTCATGAACTATGAATTAAAGTGAAAAATATCGTTAACACGTTCCCTGTCCGATGAACCACATATGGTACATAACAATTGATTTTCTATTGTGTCTATCACGGGACTGTGAATGGGTTAAGAACATAGCCAAACTCGACAGTGCATAATTGTGTTCAATATGATGTAGAAACATCATATACTGTGGACATCATTTTAATTTTTGCAGCTACAAATTACAAAATTATTATTTTGCACAATGCCAATAAAAAAGAGGTCATATGTTTCTTGCAGATATCTTTTCAAAGCCTCAACTTTCTTACCATAACTCAACTTCAACATAAAACATTCTACGAAAATGAAAAACAAACTTTTGATTTCGAAGTCATCCAGAAATAACGCGCAGTAATGTTTTAGAACCTATGTTTGTTCTCCTTGCTGTCTCATGATCTATAGCAAGGAATACTGGTAAGCCTCTAAAGCGCTGATGACGGCATCCAACCGAACGACTGTTAGCGGCCTGATGTCGAATTAGCTACACATTAATGAGGATTGCTAATTTGGGTAATGCTTGTTGAACTGCCGTATGTCGAGTAATGAGATAAACAGATGTGGCCTTTACCGTTTCATCTAATTTAATGACTGGTCGTTAGCCTAGTGAGGCTGCCGTTTGGCTATACGAAGTTTAGGATTCGAATCCGTGGCACGCGGCTCTGATCTAAATTTATGTGCGTATTAAAAAACTTTATCTGTGGGGTGACCTGCATGCTTGACTTGCATAATGTTCTTGAATGTGAATGAAATTCACAAAACCGTAGTTGGTCTTCGTATACCCGTATCCAGGAGAGGTAGAATCTTATTCCATAACTATTTTTTTTTTAAGATAATATATAACGTGAATAGAACAGTTGGAATAGGAAGACTTATTTAGGAAAAGATATTCTGGAGGGTTTTAGCTTATCTTAATCTTTCTATAGAATATCTCTGATCTCAGTTTCACCCTAAACCGACAAGCGTTCGTGTGCTGTGAGTGAAAGAAGTAAAAAAATATGCCAGGACCGAAGCAAGTAGAAATCCATAGTCTTTACTTTTTGCTACCACTATTATACTTACTACCAAATCTAATACATTTTTGCCAAAAGTAAGCAATGCATTTCCAATACACAAAACATGAATCTCCAATATATTTGTATCAAGATTTTCAGCTTTAACAACAATAAACGCAACAGGGTTTTCGATCAGCACAATGGAACTCTGGTAACATGAAAAAATTGGCGCCTAGCCAGCTTTGCCTAACATTGGATACAGGACTCAATGTATTACATGCGAAGTCTTTATAGTTTTTGTCAAGTCCCCAGTAATTTAATATCCCCAATATTCAACGATGAAAGCGGAGTTACAGACAATAAGCTTTTATTCTAAAACAAATCTCTGCAGGAATGGCCCGTATATCTCTTTAACTATCGAACGTCCCCGTTCGATTAATACCGGTTATATCTAGTTTATTCGCCAACTTTCAGACTCTAGAGCAAATTTATTTGAATGAAAATAGGCGGTGTAAGTGTCCCATTGATTTTATTGCGGTGCCCGTGTTTTGCCGCGGCAGTTAAGGGTTAATGGTGCAATTGGATTTGGAACAGTTGAATGAAACCGCAACGAGCCGTAGCTCGGTGACTCGTCGTCGTTAACAATAATATTACTATACCTTTTTCTGAACACGGTATCTGAGCTTAAACTAAAGAATGTTATTATTTTGTAAAGTTCGTGTTCCCACACGAGGACGTTGTCAAAGCTATTAACTTGGGGTATAAAAAGTACATTTTGGAACGACAAAAGCACGCGAGTCGAGGGTTAATCGCGCCATTGGAGCTGCAATAATCGCGTTCCGGGCGGCGCCGCATTGAGGCGCGCTACGCCCGACCGTTCCGTTTTACGTTCCGCGGTTATTTTCGTGTAGTACGTCCCTGTCTGGTGCACTCGCTGCCGTGTAAACGTTCCGACGGCATTCGCGAGCTTTGTTTTTGGAATTGGAACTTGTGTTTTTAAATGTGGAAATGCAAAGCTTAGGTATTTTTCTTCAGGGTATAATTGGCCCGTTTTTAGTTTAAAGCGGGTTTAAGTTACCTAAGTAGCGAAAGATTCAGACATTTTCTTTAAGAAGTATGTTAATATTTTTAAGTAGCAAATGTTTCTTGTTTTCAATTGTAAGAAGCAGATGCTCAAGTTTTCGTGTCTCTATAACTCTGTCTGTATCTCTTTTTAAGCAATTGACTAAAATTTAGACTGATTTATAAAAAAATTGTCTCGTATGTAGAATGCGACTGCTACACCCGGCCCCGGTAGGAGCTAAATACTTATTCCAATGTGCTATCCATACAGTTAGATTTGTAAATTTCAATTTATCTGCAAAAAATATCCAGATCCAGAAAATCGATACCAGCTAAGTAAGGGTAGATGCCGATAGAGAGCAGTAGGCACGCTCCATGCGCGGAATTGCAAAGTAAGTTGTATGTGTCATCTGTCTACCACCCTTGTCTATAAATATATGTTCATATACTGTACCATTAGCCATACAAAGTCTATCTAATTTTTGCAAAGTATATGATAAGTTATGTCAACACTTTGTCTTGTGAAAATGCTCGGGTATTATACGAACGCGTTCGAGGTCACACGTACGATAATCCTATGAGTACGGACGTGATTCCTGCTCATTTCCTTACCGTTAATGTAGAGAAAGGATATTTCCAACATATAATAGTGTCTGACCGCCATAACTGTCTATACAAGTTGTGAAAATTGCGAGCTATCTCGTTGTTCATATGGCGTAACTTGCCGCTTACTAGAGCAATATCTTAAAAATATATTTAGCAAAATTTGCCACGACGGAGAGAACTCTAGAATTAAATAATTAATTTTAACTAAACTTTATCACGGTTAAAAACCTCTTGTTGATTTTAAACCTTATAGCATTTGATTCATTTTATAACAACAGATAAAAGAAACCTCTTTAAAAAAAACCTATGTGTGTAGGTATAATACGATTATAGAAATATGATAATTATGATTATGAGGACATAATTATGTAACACTGTTTGCCATAACATTACATTTTATTGCATTGAACTTATTGGTTTGTGTTTGTGATAAGAGAAAAAGAAAAATACCTAATATTATATAATGTATGTCTATAGACAAAAATAATAAAGAAAAATATAGAGAATTGTTTTCTGAAGCTGAAGAAAGAAAGTTCTCATATCACCTTTTATAGTATTTAAGTAAAGCATAGGTGGATTTGTTTGTAAGAAACATTATTTCTTGGGTAAGAACTACTTTGTTGTCACTTCTAGGTAAGACTTAGAGTAGGCTTAAACAAACGTTTTCCACTGAAACTGTGTCATAGCCTCCATGTTGTCTGAAAAGCAATGTAAAAGTCGTCAGAGATTCTTTATAATTGGAAAATGCAGTTATTTTTCGTCTATAGAAGTCTGTCTTTTCCCCCATACTTTATTCGATTTTCGCTAATAAGTCTTCCTTTGCCCGTTACTTTATTTGCTTATAATATTTCTGTGTTTTGTTCGATACGTTAAGTTATATTTTAGCATGTTTACTCTAAATGGTTTTACGTTTTACTTGTTAATCTTTTAAGCGCTAAGCTAAATATCGATTGCCGTGCCCCTAGCGCCCGGCTACAAATCGATAAAATAATACCTACAATAATTAGGGAGGTAATAGGACAAAAATAGAACAAAAAAATTATGCATGTTCTCTGTCGCAGAAATACTACACGGGCGGTAGGGACACGGAAATATGTGTCGCATTTATGCGAGTAAAAAGGTTAAAACGTTACAAACAGGCATACTAGTGAATTGCATTTTGAAATGTAGCAAAAAATATATTTATATAGCTTATATGTTAGATCATTGCGCTTGCCTTTTTTTTTTTTTGCCATTGGTTGCAGACGAGCAAGTGGCCCACCTGATGGAAAGTGGTAACCTCTGCTCATGGACTTCAGCAATGTCAGGACACAGCAAAGCCGCTGCCTACCGTGAAAGAAGAACTCTCTTTAAACCTCGTTTGAAGAAGGACATATCATAGCGCTCGGGAAACACCGAAGCTGGCAGTTCATTCCAGAGCTTGCACGTACGTGGGAGAAATGATCGCTGAAAGCGTACCGTCTTAGAAATGAACGCTTCCAGGTGATATGGATGAACCCTGCTTCGGTGTCGAGTGGTACGGTGATAGAAAGGGGCCGCTGGCTTGACTATCGCGACAGGGATGTGCAGAAAATTAAATGTACCTGGACAGTATTTGTTCACCAACTCTATTGCAGTTTATCGTGCACAATTTACATTCTGTTTACAGGTACGAAAAATTACCTGACATCAAAAGCATTAGGGATCTAACCAACTTTGTAGGGTAACTGATTAACTAAGTAATTAAATTTCAAAAACCAGAGGGATAGTTTTGAAAATGCATTGATTTGATGTCCTTAGTTTTTACTTTAGTTTCAGTTCCCTAACCTGTCAAATATTTCAATGTCAGTCATAATTAAAAACCTACTACTACTATACTGCTGCGGATCAAAAGGTTAATTGAAAAATGGGTTACGCAACCTAAGAATAGTGTCACGCGATCATAACATACTAAACTATATATATTACAAATTGACAGTGTTTCATTTCACATTCACAACACTATTCGCAGTACATTGTCGCGAAACAACACATGCCTCACCAATTATGTTCACACACGCACACACACAAAACTTTTCCCATTATTGGATACGGAAGAAAATTTTCATGTCCCAGCAGTGTGCAGGTAATTTGCCACATAGCGATTAAAGAGCGAGTTATCGGCATTTCCATCGATTCTGAACTGGGTCGTAGTTACCTATGTGAGCGTATATAGCTTTAATATTTGATATGTGTGTGTGTGTGTGACGTTTACATGTGTGGGTGAGCTTTCTATGACTGTAAGTGTTGGAACTTAGTTTTGTTGAGGATGTTTTTATAGGTACTGCTTTACTGGCGCAGCGGTGGTGAACGCAAGTGCAGTGCATGTGGTTTTGTATTCGATTCCCGGGTTGGCCAAAGTTTACAGACATGCCTGAAAAATGAAAATAAATTCGCTTAGTCGCTACACGGGGTCTGCAAGAATGCACGACAAAAGGCAATAGACTTAAAATATGAATGTATTTCGTCTCTGCTTATCCTCTTGGAAAGATACGAACATGAATCTACCCAAGAGAACAAAAATTTGTTTGTTTGTTAACAAATTCTACATTCAAATTGGCTTAAATTATTATTGTATGCAGCTATTTAACAAATTTATCAAGAGATCTCGCCGCTTATAAAAGATAGAAAACATGTAGCTAAACTATTTTTATTGTCTTAAATATAACGGTGAACTTTACTTAAAAACAATGGCATTCTCAAAACAAGTTCAGATATAAAATAAAGCATTTTAAATGTAATTTTCACTGGTCTTAATAGCTTAGTGGGAGTTCAAACGACCTTTCCACCCACGGACGTCGATTCAATTCATGTGCGGTGATGTTCTGAATGATGTTATGCAAGAATGAAGATCTATTTCATTGCAGATTTGTTCTCTCTTGCATAATGCCATCTCAATGAGGGTACTCGATGGTATGTGGGTGTAGAGTGGGTTGGTAACGGATGGGTGGTCGGTTCAGTGATGAGACGGCAATGAAATGTGCAACTTGTGCTCAAAGCTTCGTGATTAACGATAAGTATTAAATAAATGTGGTTTCATTACGTGAAAGTTGTGTAATGAAGCAAATAGAACTGCCAGCTATTTTTATTTCGTTGGAAATATTTTTATTCAGTTGCGGAATTTCAAAAGTGTCCATACGTTTTCTATCAGGAAATTCTCAGAAGCAGTATGGAATCTGGAAATGTTGGTTGATGGTAAATAGACTTGGCTTCGTGATGTAAAAATAGCATCACCTGCTGTTATTGGATTTTTATGTTAAGCAGTTCTTGGTAGCAGAAAGACAACTAAAATGTGCCCGGTGACCCTATTACGTCAAACGCAACTAGTACTAATAATATGAATCGTGTATTAAACTAACCCACTGCTGGGCACATGTCCCTTCACAGTGTGACTATGGTTAGGCGCGTGCCAGTGCTGGCACGCAACAAAATAATTCAGGTTCGCCAGTAATTCACTAAGTATTACAAACCAATTGACGAATCTATGTACAACTTGATTGAAACGCAAAACATGCTTTATGTTTCTTTGATGGCACATTAAATACACATAATTATTTTTCTATAAATAACGGTACGTTAACCAATAAAGGTTCGCCATCCCTGGGTTAGGCCGTAGTCCATCACGCTGGCCCAGTGCAAGTTGGCTGACTTCACATATTTACGAGAACATTATGGAGTACTCTCAGATATGCAGGTTTCCTCACGATGTTTTTTTTTACCATTAAAGCAAGCGATAATTAACTATTTAATGAGCACATTACTTCGAAATGTCAGAGGTGCACGCCTTGGGATCGAACTCGAGACCTCTGGGTGGCATTCCAACGGTCTCTAACTGGGCTATCGATGCTGTGCGGTATGTATTTAATGCACTTCAGCCTAAACTTTAAAGATATCCAAGCTAATCAACAATGTATCAAAATCAAATACATATCACGTGACGTCATTAGCTGTAGCTAAGTTAGTCCGCCAATCCCAGCAGCAGACATGTTTTCGACAGCCTGTTAACATTTGTGTTGAACTGCCTTTCAATCTATATTTGTATAAAGCTCTCAATTGCAGCTGACAGAAATAGGCTTGACCTTTACAATCTCAAACATATTTTTGAATACATGTGTAATGCATCTCTATCAAACTTTGCATGCACAAAAAAGAAAAATTCTCATAAGAAATCGTGGCCAGTTCACATTCTAATGGAATGTGTCCGGGGCGAGCGATACAGAATACATATATTTGATAATACGCAGCGTGATATTGGTAGATGCAATAGTGTATTATCTAAACCTGTTTCGGAGCTAGCTAGCTCCTTATATAATATGTATAACAAAATTATGAAAAGTCTGTAATAATACAGCCGGTGACTATGATGGAGCGACATAGTCACATTGTGACAAAGCTCCATAAATAAAGAAAAATAAAAAAGAAATCGTTCCCAGTTGACGGTAAAAGTCGACGGTATAATGGTGTTTAGCCTGAATCTTTAGTGATGTAAACGGGTGATACAATGGCATGTTATGAACAGTATTAAAACCAGCTTAATATCTGTATCAGAAATACAAGTTCTAGTCCATAAATTGTGGCCCTACATCTGGCTAAGTGGCAGTACAGTAAATTCTTATGCCACGCTAGATTAATGGCCTCGCCGCAATTTGTGTTATCGCATTATTGAGTTATAGTGATGTGGTTGCATGTCTATGTTATATCGATAAAATGTAGGTTAAATCGATTGTTTGTGTCGTTTTGCATATGTTATTGGAGAATTAAACCGGTTAAGGTTGTTATATGTTTCTGATGTCAGGTTTTGATTTCTGTGTTAGATGTTAAAAAGAAAATGTATATAAATATTCTTTCTTAGTATACTTTTGGAAGAGTAATTAGGAATGTAGTATTAGATGTTGGATTGCCTCGTTGGTCCCATAGAGTATATATTTTATGCTTTAGTTTGTGACCGATAACCCGAGTTCGATTCCCCGGTAGAGCAGAATTATTGTGTATTGATTTCTTTGTAAGAACATTTTTGGTAACATTACGGCATCTAGAATTTTGTCTGATATATGTGTGAATTGAAAATGTTTGTGTTCTACGAACCCATTGGGGTATGTACGTCAAAAACAAACGTTGATAAATACATTATCCATCAAATATAACGTACAGAATATTTTTAACTGCTATTAAAACTATATCAGCAAAAGTTAAATAGCTATATGCATAACAAAGACTGGCTGGATGTAAGCGAGATGCAACAGACAAGAGTAAATTAAAAAAGTATAACAGAGTTAAGTTAGTTTAAAACAAAGTAATAGTTGGATTAGTTCGTGAGTTGATATCAAAGGGGTCTAACGACAATGTTTAATAATGCGTCTTTGAGAGCCATAAACAAAATGATTGATTAATATTCCATGAGTTTTGAGAATTCATACAGAAGAACTGTAATTTCATTTTGAATATGTAAATATTTTCAACTGTTTTGCATTTTTTATTACATTTCATAAATAATAGTTGATAATAAAAAGGTGTTATATAAACAAGTAAAATATTGCCAAACATCATGTTCATTGCTTCCATTTACCAGGAAACGGCAGAGTAGATTTTCAGAGCATTAATAGGTTTTACGTCATAGTCCATTGGCATTCTTTGTCAATTATAAATATTAAAACTAAGCTTTAAATTTTTCATTGTAATTCTATTTGATTTTTATTGTTCCACATAGTTTTATTTAATTTAAGTAGTTTAGTAAATAGGCTTAAACAAAGAGATTTATAATCAAATACTTATTTTGGTTTCATCAAAACACTACTGTCATAAAATCATAAATCACTGCCGATTCAAGATAAATTCCCAAAAAACTTCACTCGAAAGACTTAATCTAATTAGTATTGTTTTATTTCGACTAAAACAATACTTTGTAAATACATTTTTCATTGTTCCATTGTATCTTTTGTTTGCGAATTAATAACATTGTTTAATTTTAAGTTTAAATTTAAATAAGTATTAACAAGATAGTAATTTGAAATTTGTTTATTTAAATATAAGAATTGTTATACCCACTATTGAAGTAGATACCTATATAAATTTAACGCAATTGTTAAATTATTATATAATTTTGCTGTAAATTTAACTCAAAGAATAATTGTATTTTATTAGCGATTTTCCAGTTCACCTGTTGTTTGTCTGTTAAATTTACGTTTATTGCCAATCATCAGTAGCTGGTTGGGTAAAGTTTAATATATTAATTTTTTATTTAAAAGTAGGGCAAAATCCGCATTAGGGATAAAAAGACATGAAAAAGACACAAACAATTAACGGATACAACGTCTCGTGTGAGGTTCGAACCCACAGCACTCCTCGAGGCAGCGGCTATCAAGCGCCACCATGTTTTTATGGGATAAGGTGTCTATAAGTATCTATAAACTAAATAAACATCAAGGTATTTAGCAGTAACCGTTAATCGTTAAGTAATAGATTGTAGAAAAATAAAATTGTTGCACCGCTTTACTATTTAAAAGCACGTCAGTATTTCTTTTAAAATCGATATTTTTACAGTATTCACATGACTAATAGCAAGTTAATGAAATATATAGTTATCGATTATTCAGTTAGCATCGAGCGCATCACTAAATAAACAAGCGTAGTGCCGCCTAAATATTGATTCGATTAATCAACTTCTCGATATATTTGTGGATCGATTCGCTCGCATACGTGGGAAACTCAATTTGAATCTCAATTATAGAAAACTATTAGTCTCGACATCCAATCACGTGTAGAGATATAAATTAAAAATAGACGCGCCAATCTCATGGCTGTTTGAATGTTTAGTTAATATTAATGGAGTGATATTGGAGTTTGATATGTTTGACTGAGCCATTGTTATCGACGCCTTGTTTAGTTTATTTTATTTTATTGTTCAGTAACAATGCCTTTTATGTTCTACATATTGAGCAATGAATAAATTGAAAGTATTTTGAGATAAATTTGAGGTCTGTTAAGCAAACTTATTTCATTACGCTTTTGTTTAGAGTTAGTTTTAAAACATAGTCATACATAGACGCACGTCTGTTTATGTCTGAAGTGACCGTTATCAGAGGTACCAGAGGTATACTAAGTTTTCCATGTTTAGGCAAAGCTGATTGTAATACATTTTAGAAACTACTGCTGTCTACTGGGCACATTTCTATTCTCTCTTTCTATTATTACTAATAATTTCTTGACAGAAATAGCCAATAACATTTATAACACCTCAGATATCAAGACCCTCTTTCAATCAGCCGTAAACATAAGCGCAATACTTATGCCACGAGTCCGCCAACTCCGTCAGTATTAAAACCATCACATAAATATATCAAGTTATCCTCTAAGCATTTCGAGTGTTATTTTTGCACACAAATAAACACATTGTATACAATACAACAAAGCCGGACACACACTGTTGAATTTTAAATTAAATTTTCAGTTCATGAAATATTAACACTGGAATAAAGCCGGGTGGGCACTGTCGTGTGCAAATATTCAAATGGATGCGCTTGCGCCGGTTCCCACCGGCACCGCGTGAAAGGTCGCTAGTGTGCACTTTGTGTTATGCTAAGCAATGCTGAGATACGCTGTGGATGGGACTTCTGTACCCGTGCAAGTGATAAACGACTGCGTTTTATATTAAAGTGTATTTTTTAACATAATCCTAAGAGCAGCGATAGCTCAGTGGGGAGACCAACAGACTGCAATGCAGAGGGTCTCGGGTTCGAACCCACGTCGCGCACCTCTGACTTTCGGAAGTTATATGACTTTTCGAAATTATGTGCGTATTGATTGATAATTATCGCCTGCTCCGTGTCTCGGAGAGCACGTTAAGCCGCTGGTCCCGGCTGCCATGAAAGTCTATGGCAGTCGTTATTGGGAGAGTGTCGACACAAAAGATCCCACTGGGTTGAAATGTCGCCGGTCTGCACTGACTGGCCTCCACATAAGATAAGATAAGATAACATAATCCTACGTAAGACAATGTTTCGTATGTTACTGGACTTTAATATTCTACAAAAACACAAACAAAGACGTGTGGATGTTTGATATGATGAACAGTTTCGTTCAATTTTCGATTGTTGCGATCATGCCCGCATCCCCCAACATAAATCACAGCATTATTATTATTTTAACATCGAAAAAATACGTATTCTTGACTAAAATGCCCAACATTACAATCGCATTTTATTAAAAAAATATGTAAAAAGAGATATATCTAAAGAGAGAAAACTAATGGTATATATTTAAATAAATGACATTAGATTTTTATATTATGTACACCTACCTACAATACTATGTAAATGAAAAGGAGAAGAGTCTAGTATTCCTCTTTTTTTCACTTAGGCTGATTTTAGAGTCACGCTGACCGCGCGCTGACCGTCGGCGCCGACAGATCAATATATATGTAATTAAAGCAATCGTTCCTGAGTCACGCTGATGGCTCAGCGCTGACATTACATACATTTCAACTGTCAGCGCCGACGGTTAGCGCCCGGTCAGCGTGACTCTAAAATCAGCCTTACATAGTAAAACAACCAATGACAAAACTCACGAACCGTGACATGAATTCCTATAACAACAAACATCGGTCAGTAGATTCTTTCATGTCAAAGCAACATAGAGCCTCTTTGCTCAGTTTATTTATTATGTATGATCGCTACATCTCGCAACTCGTTCCGAGCTCGGGCCCAAGAATGGACGCATCGTGGCGCATAAATAAATGCAACTTTACACACAGGTGTATCGGCTTCGTCACGTATCTACAATGGCTTGCGGCTCGGTACCCACCGCCAGTACCTACACTGCACAATATTTGAGATATATTTTTCATGAATAGGTAGTTATGTTGAGTTAATGGCTGGTATAGTAGGTAGGTTTTTGTTAATGATTTAAGGAGCAAGATACTGTGATGTTTATAAGTTTTACTTTGGGACCGAAGCATAGACTTATATGTAGGTTAGATTAGTAACAGTATTTTTTCTGGATGAAAGGTACCTTATGTCCTTTTCTATTTACCTGACAACGTGTATGCGAAATTTCATGATGGTCGGTCGAGTAGTTAAGACGTGAAAGCGTAACAAACAAGCAAACTCACATTCTCATTTATAATATTAGTTAGGATTTGCCGAGATTAAATTTTTAGCTGAGGTAAGTTTTAAGAAACATAGCAATTATAGCCGGGATTTTGTCCCCGGTCTTCATCATCTTGCGTTTAGAGAGAATCCAGTGGCATGAATATTTTTTAACGAAAGAGGTTAAATGGAATTTGGTATAAAACCATACAAGCTGAACTACTTCGTTCCCCATGGTTCGAATCGCAAGTCAGAAGAGCAATAGATCGGCGGCATGTAGTAGCTTGGTTAAGGATGCGTTCTGGTCACATCCCATGCAACAAGTTTAAATTCTTGATGGGTATAAGTACCTCCCTCAATTGTGAGGTTTGTGGGGTGATTGATGACATATACCATGTGTTGATGGAATGTGACCGGAATATACATGAGAGACAAACTCTGTTTGCTGGAGGATTTGACGTTGGGGCATGTAATAGCATCTTAGCCGCTCCGTTGTCAGAAGCGGCTAGGATGTTGTGCTGTGTGTTATATGTTGGATCAGTAGTATAGGACAATAAGTATTCTTATGTAATGTAGTCAATAGTATAAGCAAATACAAATTAATAAGATTTATGTTATGGGGCGACATTATCACTAAGTGATAAACTCCCTAAAAAAAGAAAAAAAAAACTAAATTACGTAATATAAACAACACATTTTTGTATCGACCGTTACATACATATAAAGATTAAATTACCTTTGTAAATGTATCAACCTCTAAAGTTGTAGAGCAATATGCTTTTGGACGTTAATATTATTTATGGCTCAGTACATTTTAATAATACATTATTATTGCATTCAAATTTTCGTATAGCTTTGAACTTTGAGAAATATAAAATGCTAAATATGTAGTCTCAATATTGTAAAGTATGTGGATTATTTAGGGCAAGAAATAAGCATATTTCTTTTACACTTTGAAGGCTGTTCTTAAAAGACTTTATTGTTTTCTCGCCTGACTTGTTATGTTAACGCCACAATTTTGAGTTCAATTTCTAGTTTGAAGAGTTTCATCGAGTAAAGAAATACTCTCAACCAGTGCCCTTGTGATATGCCAATGATTACATGTTAAGATATAATGAAACCGATTTTAATTAAATTGGTGGAATGCGGTAGATAATATGTATTAATCAACGGAAGCTCTGAAAATTCTTTTTCCCCACGCAAGTAGCTGGCATGGGTTACATAGGCAAATTACTCGTGCGGGCTACATGTACGATATAATCATACGGGTCCCTAGCGCGGGTGGCTTGCATCTATCATTTACATGAACTTTATAAACTTAAACTTAGCTTAAATGCCTCAACATGCGCATGGTACCCTTGTCTTGTACAAGAGTAAGAAAATCAAATATAGTAATTTTTCTAAATAGACAACTCTCGCGTTAGTAGTCATTTCTGTGTCGCACGGACTTTACAAACATTCAAACAATGTAAACAAGAACACCCCGACTCGAACCTTCTATTCGAGGATCACACAAAGTTTTGTCGTGTGGGGATGGAACCCACAACATTCGACAAGGCGGCAGACGACACGTCCCATAAACCTACTCTGAAATCTACTGTCAGTTATTTATACTTTACGCAGTTTCTGAAAGGCAGATCAACACAAATTTAAAACATAAATAAAGATAAAGATAAAGATCAGTTTATTTGTATAAAACATGAGTACATTTACATAAAATGCATGATGTTATAGTGTATTAGGGGCTCATCATGTTTTACCCTTAGGGTATACAAATATTCAAAATTATGTTAAAAAATAATTGATTTGACGCACATAAAATTTCAAAGGTGTCATTTTAAAAAAGAAAATAGAATTATTAATAATATTCATAATATAATGCATGCAAGTAAAATTAAAAAATAAAGATCTAATATCATTAAAATTATAAAATATGCATGTCAAAAATAAAGTAAAAATTAAAACGATAAAATGTCAGTTAATAAAGTCAGTAGTCACATAATTGTAAAATGTCAGATATGTAACGAAATTATGATTATGATAGTATTACAAATGGTCATTCAAAAAATCAATAACATTATATACAACATTATATAATAGCCAACAGACGTTCATACACATGTCAACTGTTGTTATTGGCTGATTGAATTGGCATCAGCCAATCAGAACACTAGACATAAGTTTGATTTCGTAAGATAGCCAAGATAGGGTTTCAGAAACCAGAGTAAATTAAAAAATAAAGTTTTTACAAGACATGTATCATACACCCTACAATACTATTAAAGTAATCATATTTTTTAATATGATGTAGATGAGGAGCTTTCTGCAAAAATACGTAATCGGTCATCGTGCATTCCGAGCGGAGTCCGCGACGTGCCGGGCATACGGCGCAAGCGCAGAGATTAACGCCAGTAGTAGGGCGACCATGGGACAAGAGCTTTAGTATTCTATACACCTAATGAATAACGTATGTGTTTGATGGAGAATTATATAGACCTTTTTTGTGAATAGACTTTATTATATATAGATGAACATGGTCACTGTATTAAACGATTCGGGACTTATTTCACAAAGAGTAAATTATGAAGTCACGCAAAGCAATTGATTGTGGATTATCCTATATCATTTTCTGTACATAAAACGTATGCAAAATTTCATGATGATCGGTCAAGTAATTAAGGCATGAACGCGTAACAAATAAACTAACATTCGCATTTATAATATTAGTTTTATTTAATTTTATTAAGATACATATTATTAACATCGGAGATCGGGCCTTGTGGCGCACCCTGGGGGAGGCTTATGTCCAGCAGTGGACTGCAATAGGCTGAAATGATGATGATGATGATGATGACATATTATTATAGGTACTTTACTCATCTCCAAAATATTAATTGTGAGGCATGCAGATCGGTTAATGATGTTTCGTATGCTGTTATAATCCTAACTAATATTATAAATGCGAAAATGAGTTTGTTTGTTTGTTACGCTTTCACGCCTTAACTATTCAACCGATCAACATGAAATTTTGCATACACCTTGTCAGGGGTACAGAATAGGACATAGGGTACCTTTCATCCAGAAAAAAGAACTGTTGCAAACCTAACCTAATCTAACCTACTTTTACGCGAGCGAAGCCGCGGGTGAAAACTAGTTAAAGATAATTAACGTTTGCATCTAATTATATAGTGGTTATATAGACGCAGTAGCCTTTCAATAGCTTTAACATTGGGTCTGTTTTGCTATATGGAGAAGTACGAAACATTGTAATCTATGTATATAATTAATATTAATAAAATAATAGTTCCTGTATGCAATATAGATATTAATAATAATCATTTATTGCCAATATAGTTGGGATACAGGTGTTACAGAAAATGTATAGTGCTTCTATATTCAGCCATGCAGCATGCAACATTTTTTATTTGTATAGTGCTTCTATATTCAGCCATGCAGCATGCAACATTTTTTATTTGTATAGTGCTTCTATATTCAGCCATGCAGCATGCAACATTTTTTATTTGTATAGTGCTTCTATATTCAGCCATGCAGCATGCAACATTTTTTATTTGGCGTAATGCCTTTCGTTGAACTCTGTTATTTACAGGGTATAAATTATGTACAACCACTTCTGTTTTTTTTTTCAGTATGCATTTATATAATTTGAATTAGCCTGGACTTCTATACGAGATCATTTTTGGAAAGGTTGAACCGATCGTTATGAAATTTTGTAACAAATATACTTTAACACACCATTTAGGTGTAGCTTGAATATAAAGTATACTGAATCATTAAGATGCTGATAAACGGCTAAATTCACAGGTTTTCATAAAAATTTGCGTTCTGACAATTTTACAGGCATATTCACAGACCATTTATAAGGTAATACCATACAATATTCATTTATATTGCTCACTATTTAATAATTATACCAAGATGTCCCACAAAATATAATTTCGTTAACCCCCTAGCAGCGCGTGCCCGCGACGAATGCGGCGTCTTGCGCGCACGCACGTTGCGCCGCGCATCGCTGTAGCATGCAACTATGCATACTACACCACGGTTTGTTTATTCTGTTTTGTTTATACTGTGGTATGCTAATATATTCCTGCAGCGACCTTTTACCTTGCATAGCATGCATACGCTTCCCATATCTTTACGTTCAAGTAACGCGTGACGTTATTGGTAATGTTCTGGTTGGATAAATATTGTACTTGCATTAATTTTAGTAGGCTTATTATAATACTAACTTACTAACTAATATCATAAAAGCGAAAATGAGTTTGTTTGTTTGTTACCTTTTCACGCCTAAACCACTGAACCGATCATCCTGAAATTTTGCATATACGTTGTCAGGTGTACAGAAACGGACATAGCCTACCATTCATCCCGAAATAATGTACTGTTACCAAGGAAAACAACAATAACGTTCTTATGATAATAGATGGCGCCACGTGTCTTTCGAATCATGATTGAATTATATTATTACAAGCAGAGTACGACCCGAATTGATTGTCAAATTCTAAATTAACGCGAGCGAAGCCGCGGGCAAAAGCTAGTACTAATATTATAAATGCAAATATGAGTTGTTTAGTTTATTTGTTTGTTACGCTTTCGTAACCACTATTCGACCGATCCATCATGATATTTTGCATACTCGGAGTCAGGGTATAGAAAATTTTCTGTACCCATCGTACCTTATATCCATAAAAAGTACTGTTTCCGAGGGATATATATAAGATAAATTTATTGACATAACCTACATTAACGCGAGCGCAGCCGCAGACAAAATATAGTTTAAAATACGGCGTGAGAGTAGAGAGAATCAAATATATTTGACGAGTTTGGCACTTATATTTTAGATCAGAATATGATGGATTATAATGAGATTTTAATGGCCAAGGTTGAGGTTGAGCTCGAAATAGGGACAATGATTTAAATTTAAGTCTTCAATGAGAACATCTTAACTGTAAGTCTATCCATTTTTTATTTGAAGAAGTTTTCTTTTGATTTTAAATTGAGAACATAATATTATCTTTTATAAATTGCTGCTCTGTAGGTTATTTAAGATATCTGTGTAAATCTATAAAGTTGGTTACTTATTTTATATATTTCATACATTACCTACCTACTAATCACAATATAAATACGGAAAATTACATTTAACGGGCATATCACCAAGCGTTTCTTTTTTAATTGCTTAAGATAAATAATTGTCGATGTTATTCCTGGTTTCATAAGCTGCCTGGGCTATAATAATGAAATAGTGTGGTGGACTATAGAACTATTTTAAATTATATTTACCTATAACTTAAGAAAATGTCTTACACTTACACGAAACTTAAGCTTAACTTATTAATAAAATCACACAGCTCGGTTCTTTACAGTGTAAAGAGATGAAAAAACCAAATAATATTAAGTTAAAAACATTTTCTTAAAAACTTTCATACTTATTCAAAAGTTACGAGGCGACGGTAGCGCATAAGAATATTCACTTTTATGATAGTTTATTTCTTTCTTTCAATAGTTTTACACAGCGAAACACTTTATTTTTCCAAAAGGGTCACTTTAAATACACCTCGCACTATGAATGGTAATCCTATTCAATGTAGAAGTAGCAACAGAATAAATTTGGAATAACATTATACAGAGTGGTCTAGGAAAGGATTTTGTATCAATGAATGGACAGCTTTTTATTCAAGCGTGTTATAGTTTTATTCTATAAAAGATTTCACGTAAGAATATATTTTTGAGGTACGTTTAGCCTGTATCGACTGCTTCGGTGGCGGAGTGATAATGATATATGCATGTTGCAGGTAGTGTTATTGGATTTACTGTTAGGAAATTCTTAGCAACCAACACGAAGTCTGGAATTAAGCCCGATGGAAGTCTTGTGTGGCTTGGCCTCTATTACGTAGGTCTTAATTAATACAAGTGGTTTTGTATATAGGTACTTCTACCTACCCATTAGCGAATATATAGCTAAGTGAGTCTATCTAACAGTAAGGTTTTAGCTATTGGATTTTAAGGTGCAGTGACCTATGTGTACGCCTCCTGTCCATTACCAGCGGCTCGGATACGAGCCACCAAGTGCCACGCCACTTTAAACCTTATTTTACTAACCTTAACGCCTAAAACTGATTGTTTATCGGCTACGAATGTTTTTTTTTTTAAAGGATATATTGTAAAATATTACGCAAATATAAACATACGATAGGTAATGTGACTGTTGATCGATTGGTTAATTCAATATTTATTTCTATCTCGAAGTGACTTCGAGTTTTTCTGGTTATGCAGCTATTTATCAGTAGAAGCAACAACCCAAACTCTCTTATACACTTGACTCTTAAGAGAGACATTGTCTGCATAGAGAATGAGAGAAAATCGTGGCATGTGAAAGTAGCAATTTGTTGACTGTACATAGTCGAAGAACGGTCGATTTACAGCTATTATCATACTCGCAGGTAGATATCCATTACCGTTATACTACACACATGTCCTATTCCATAATATATTATATCAGCAATGAACACCTACAATGTCTTGCTTTGAACAATTTCTAGTGAATTAATGAAAGATCAAACACAGTAAAGGCGTTACAAAAATAAATTCAAAATTAATTACCTCACATAGCCGTCGGTCTGTTCTTCGTCTCATTTCAATCACAGGATGGATCTGGAAATAAAGAAAATATACGGTTAGAAATGGTTTTTAAACTTTATATATACAAATTAAGCATACATATGTTTGTGTCCGCAAAAGTCGTAAAGTTGCAAGGACTTGAAAAAATATCTTAGATCTAGTCAGAGGTAGCCTGCCTGCCAACCTCTCTATTCTAAGGGTTAGAAAAATATAAAAAAAACATATTTATATCTTAATAATAAAAGCACTTGTTTATTATCATAGTAAACTTATTTGTTTGATTATGTATTAGTTATTTTGTTATTTTCGTAGTATTCATCATTCATGAATATCCCAAGAGTAAGTTGTAATGTCTTTGTGAATACCTCAATACACGATTCAAACATGAGTTTCTGTAGAAGTGTAATAAAACAAGTCCCTATTATTATAAAATAAGGTAACGAAATCAAACATTATATCGAGTATATCGAGTAACATTTCTATCGGTAAAAATATTCGCAAAAAATTTACTCGCTAAGTTATTTCGCGTACTTTGAGCATAAAAATACTGTGACATTTTTGACATAGTACAGATATTCCGCCGATGTGGGAATACCTTATAGACCCAGCTGATATATACAGGGCGAATTTGTATTCGTGGCATTCCATTCCACTTGATGTGGATATCGCTTGGCTGCTCGAATGGCTCAGTGGTGTTAATATTTTACTACTGTTAATGTGGAGTGTTGTAAGTACTAAGTACTTGTGCAAAAAGCAGATTATTCATATTACTTTAATTTAAGTTTATACAAGGAATTCAAACGAATTACTGTTAAAAATTAAATTAATTACCTATGTTTTAATAATCAGCTTTCTGCAACATGAATCGCAGATAATAATTGCATGCTGAATTTTAGAAGATTGAAGGAAACACAACGTAAATGTATCTATCAATACGTAAAAAAAATGAGCTTTTCCAGGCACTACGCATTCAGCATCAAATTAATGACAAAATATAATAAAATGTTTAAAAAATATTATACAACCTGTATACACTGTAACATCAATTCCCAAAAGTAGGACAGTTACATGAGTTATTTACTGAACGTTATAGATATATTGAAGACTCTTTTCATTGGCAGTCGAGCGGAAAAAGAACTAGACGCCCTTTACTTGGATTACGGAAACGTAAATACCGTTGCTAGTTCCTTTCTAAAAGACCAATGTGCTGTATAAACTAAAGATTTCACTACAATGTAGATTTTTAAATAAAGTAATGGAGATAAAATTGTAGGTAGTGTAAAGTGTGTAAACAGGTTTCGTATTGTTTATTAATAATATTATCGACTAATTAAATTATTACATGCGCGGTAATTTGATTTTTAATGTAAAATATAATTTATTTATTTTATTTAATAAAATAAATTAATAAAGTAAAGTAAAGTCCGCCCGTTAAAAATGTCTAAAATATCAGCGTTAGATTGCAAGTAAGGTTTATTAAATATATATATCCTTATGATATGTCCTTCTTCAAACGAGGTTTAAAGAGAGTTTTTCTTTCACGGTAGGTAACGGCTTCGCTGTGTCCTGACATTGCTGAAGTCCATGAGCAGTGGTTACCACTTTCCATCAAGTGGACCACTTGCTCGTCTGCCACCAATGGCAATAAAAAATATATATAAATATATTTTAAGTTAATTAATTTCAATAGTAAACGCAATGGATAGACTTTAAACTGATTCTTGAACTAAACGAGAGCGCGATGCTTGCGCGTATTTAATTTGTATTAAAAGTGTGAAAGTGTTCTGTTTACTTATAAACTTCCTTTTGATTTCTCAATCACAATATTATTTTATACTAGCTGTTACCTGCGACTTCGTCCGCGTAGATTTTAACTAAAAAGTGTTTGTCTCTGCGGAACCCTATTTTTTTTCTAAAATCAAAGTACTCCTAGTTACTCCTTATAACATCAGCTATCTGCAAATGAAAGTCCCGTCAAAATCGGTTCAGCCATTTCGGAGATTAGCCGGAACAAACAGACAGACAGACAAAAAATTTAAAAATATATGTTTTCGTATAGGTACCTTATATACATTTCATGTGCATTAGATTAAAAGCTGTTATTTTGACATTACAAACAGACACTTCAATTTTATTTATTTGTATAGATATATGCAGGTTACTATCAAACTCCGGATAATGTAAGGAATTTTATACATGCTATGCAAATAAATAAGTCAATATGACTTATATTTAGATAAGTAATAACGAATTTGGAACGTTGTTTTAACTTAATATGTAAATCATAGATGCCCACGTGCAAATATGGTCACTTTGGTGAAGTTGTCATCTAACACACACAACACACACAACAATAATACTGTATTTATTTGTTAAATATCAACATGAAATATAAATATAAAATGAATCTGAATTATAAATACTTTTGTCACGCTCACTCATATTGCCATTCTACGATATCGTTCTCTGTCATGTTAATGTAATGTGAGAGATCAGTCTTCTTAGGGCCACTTGCACGACAACTCACAAAATACGTTTAGCACTAAATAGATTTAAAACATCGTGGCATCTCTATCACCTTCACACGGATGATTGCGACAGCACGATGTTTTAAATCTATTTAGTGCTAAACGTATTGTGTGAATTGTCGTGCAAGTGGCCCTTAGTGTCGGTAGTTTTGAAATGAAAACTTCTTTAGCGGCGTTGTGCACTTTTTTTGTGATGGGTAAAATGTTAAACTCGCGTCAGGACACGTGACCTGATCGAAAATTCGTAAGACAGAGGGAGAATTGTCATGTTTGTGTACGATAGCGCAATAAATGAATATTGTATTTTACCACATAAATGATAGTACTTTTATACTGATAATTAAAGCAATTCGTGCAAAATTATTCCCTAACCATTGCAAAATATCAAAAATGCACAACGTTAATATTCAAGTTTTCACTTCTGCCGGCACTCCCGGAGTGCAACCCGTTGGTTTTTTTACGCCAAGAGGAAAAACTATGATTGATTAAACTTTGATTTTAGCATATGGTAGTTAAAAATACATAGGGCCAATGTTGGCTATTAGATATAACCGCTTGGTACACGTAGTAGGTACTCTAAAAATCCATTCTAAATGCCATCAAAATCGCGCTTTAACAGGATCGACAGGATCCCATTCAGGTTAAGTGGGTAAAGTTCAATTTGCGTACATTTCACCCCGTCCATAATACCGCGGCAGTATGCCGTGATGAATGGCGTGTCGATGTGCTGACTCACTCTTTTATATTGCAACCTTTATTTTGGTTTCGCTAATGAGGGGGGTTAATGGCAACCATGGTAAAGGAGTGAAACAAGTGTACGGGAACAGCAAGTCATCTAATTATGTGCACGTTTGGGCTTTATATTGTTGGTTGATGGACCAAAAGGGATGCCTCTGTATTTATAGAGTTATTTTGGCAGATATTTTGGACAGTCTTTTTATATTGCCAAGGTGGCAATTATGTATACTGGTCGGCTCGTGGTAAGCGGTTACTGTAATCTGTGATAGCTTTTAGCATCATTGATATTTATTATTTTATAAGTAGTAGAGCCTCGCTGATTTCAGCATGAATGGGCCGGCTCGACCGGGGAAGGACAACCCTCTTACAGAATATCGACGTGGAATAGCAGTAGTCCTACTGTTGTGTTTCGTTCGGTGAGTGAGAGTACCGGAGGCCCAATCACCCCCTTTCCCCCATCCCGCTCCCTTTCCTTCCCACGTCCTTTCTTAAAGGGTCGGCAACGCGCAAGTGATGCCTCTGGTGTTGCAGGCGTCCATAGGCTACGGTGACCACTTACCATCAGGTGAGTCGTATGCTTGCTTGCCACCTTAGTTGTATAAAAAAAAAATTATTACTTAGCATGGCTAATGAAAAGATTACTAACCATCACATCTGAATATAATTCGAGAGGAATAGTGCACTTCGCTTAAGACCCCTTGTAATATAAAAAAAAGTGAAGTGAGGCACACCATTCAAAAAAAGAATACAGGTACCTGGGAGCCCTAAATACCGCAAGAACACTATACAAGGTTGTTCAGCTGTGATATTCTGCTGGAGATATTTGGTCAAATACGCTACTCCAGTTTAAGTGAAATGCCAGCCTTAAGCAAATATACTATTCTCTACTTAACCCCTTAACGAGATAAAAGCGTGATAGTATAAGCATATTTCAGTTTAAATTTACTTATCAAAAGCAGCGTTGCATAAAATGTGTACATAAAATGTAACAGCGTACGGTTGGAAATTAAATTATTAAACCAATACTGTGCCTCGCAAATTATTATCCAATGTACTAACATGAGCTTAAAATCAGCTGTGTACTAGTAATTTAGAGTGGATAGACACAATTTAGTACAACATAAACATTACACACACACGGGTCGTGATTTAAATGGTCGACTTTGAACTGTATTCGTGCTTAATGAAATTGAAAGTTATTCGAGGGAATTGAGACTTAAATTATTGGAACGAAGTTCCTTACGGCAGGCTTGGAGGGGATAGGGATTTTGCTGCGCGACCGAACTGAAAAAAATGTGATAGTAAAACCGTAAGAAAAATCCGTGGAAAAAAGTGCGTGGAATAAAACCGTTAAATGAGACGTGCGCAGGCGCGACAGTCGCATACACAAGCGAGTAGTGTATAATACCTTTCTCTTTCTCCCTCTTTCTTTTCGTTCTCTCATCCATTCTCTTTCTATTACCACTCCACCCCGCCAATGCATAGTATATACTCATGAATTCATGGACAAGCACGTGGCGAATACTCACATTATAGATACATTTTACTCGTGAGTAGCCAATTATATATATATATATATATATATATATATATGTGTGTGTGTGTGTGTGTGTGCGTGTGTATGAATATTTCTTTTTAAAAGTCAGCAAAATTTAAGAGAAATATCAAGAAAACCTACATAAAATTGAGCACGATTTTTGTGCAATTTGTGTCGATTCTACATTAGCCGAAGGAACTTCGTTCCTACCTGGTGTCCCACGACACCATTATAATATTATTTTCTTTACTAGCTTTTGCCCGCGGCTTCGCTCGCGTTAATTTAGAATTTGACGATCAATTCGGGTCGTACTCTGCTTGTAATAATACAATTCAATCATGATTCGAAAGACACGTGGCGCCATCTATTATCATAAGAACGTTATTGATGTTTTCCTCGGGAACAGTAATTTTTTTCGGGATGAAAGGTAGCCTACGTCCGTTTCTGTACACCTGACAACGTATATATGCAAAATTTCAGGACGATCGGTTCAGTGGTTTAGGTGTGAAAAAGTAATAAACAAACAAACAAACTCATTTTCGCTTTTATAATATTAGTTAGGATTAGGATAGGATTAGGATTAGGATACCTTAACTTACTTTAGTTATATTTAAAAGGCATAATGTGCAAGTACAAAAACATGGTGTCTAACGATTTCTGAGTAGTTAATTTTAGTTTACTGTATAGTTAGGTTGGATAAACAATTATTATATGGTAATTACTTACAACAACTTAAATGTCACTTCTTTTTACTTGTACTTGTTACTTAGATGACAAATAAACATACAATCTTTCTGTACTACTTAGACATACCTACAAGTTGCTTACTCTGGTCATAGCTAAACGCATCTTAGATATCTTTGAAATCCGTAGCTAAAACAATAAAAAACGCAGGGTTTTATGGATATAATATCAGCCCTGTATTAAACTGTCCCACTGCTGGGCATGGGCCTCTTCTCACTATGAGAAGGGTTAGGCCATAGTCCACCACGCTGGCCTAGTACGGGTTGGCAAAGTTCACATATCTTCGAGAACATTATGGAGAACTCTCAGACATGCAGGTTTCCTCACGATGTTTTCCTTCACCGTTAAAACAAGCGATAATCAACTATTTAATACGCGCATAACTTCGAAAAGTTCGAGATGCGCGCCTTGGGTTCGAACTCGAGACCTCTGCGTGGCAGTCCAACGGTTTCCCATTAGGCTATCGCTGCTTATATATGGTTATATGGAATTAATTAATGCTATTTATTGGCTAAAATAGTACTGTAAGTAAAGACCGGGTTCACAATTTAATCATAATTTTAACCCCAATCGTAAAAAATAAAATAATAAGAAATAGCCCAGCTTTTAATCTAGCCAGTATGCATACATTATTTACCTACATGTTAGATACTAGCTGACCCGCGCAACTTCGTTTACTGCACATAAGAGGATTTTCCCCGTTTTTGCAACATTTTTCATTGATGCTCTGCTCTTATTAGTCGTAGCGTGATGTTATACAGCCTATAGCCTTCTTCGATAAATGGGCTATCCAACACTTAAATAATTTTTCAATTCGAACCAGTAGTTCCTGAGATTAGCGCGTTCAAACAAACAAAAATAAAACTCTTCAGGTTCATAATATTAATATAGATATAGACATACTGTAAAAATCTCAGCTCTCCTAAAACGACGTAGTTCTGACGTACAAACGAATAGTACGATGAACTAAACATACCTGCAAATATAATATAACCTAACATTGACCTTGTGTGTGAACGAAATCTTTGACATAGTTACTGATGCTAAATAATTACTCTAGGGGCAGAGATCACATTATCAGTAAAGCTAACGGCCTCAATGGCGTAGTGGTTAGTGTAACCGACTACCACGCCTGAGGTCGCGGGTTCGATTCCCGCACAAGTCAAACATTTGTGTGCATGGACATGGATGTTTGTCTTGGTCTGGGTGTTTCTATGTATAATATGTAAGTATTTACAAAAAAAAAGTATATATGTATATTTATCCATTGTCTAATACCCATAGTACAAGCTCTGCTTAGTTTGGGCTAGATGGTGTTGTGTGTATGTGGTAGTATATTATTATATTATTATTATAAACATATATAATTCGTAACGGGCATTAACTAACTGACTATCAGCTTGTGAACACGGCCAGTGCAACCTGGTTAAACATCAAGTACCTGAATGTAAACGGTATGCATGCTCGTGAGCTCATAGATTCCAACCCGGCACGAAGAAATAAGTATTAGGCTGTCTGTATATCTCAGTGGCTACAAGGAGGCTGATAAGGTGCGGTTGACAGCTAGGTTAAGACGGCTGTCTGTAAATCTCAGTGGCTACAAGGAGGCTGAAAAGGTGCGGTTGACAGCTAGGTTAAGACGGCTGTCTGTAAATCTCAGTGGCTACAAGGAGGCTGATAAGGTGCGGTTGACAGCTAGGTTAAGACGGCTGTCTGTCAATCTCAGTGGCTACAAGGAGGCTGATAAGGTGCGGTTGACAGCTAGGTTAAGACGGCTGTCTGTAAATCTCAGTGGCTACAAGGAGGCTGATAAGGTGCGGTTGACAGCTAGGTTAAGACGGCTGTCTGTAAATCTCAGTGGCTACAAGGAGGCTGATAAGGTGCGGTTCACAGCTAGGTTAAGACGGCTGTCTGTAAATCTCAGTGGCTACAAGGAGGCTGATAAGGTGCGGTTGACAGCTAGGTTAAGACGGCTGTCTGTAAATCTCAGTGGCTACAAGGAGGCTGATAAGGTGCGGTTGACAGCTAGGTTAAGACGGCTGTCTGTAAATCTCAGTGGCTACAAGGAGGCTGATAAGGTGCGGTTGACAGCTAGGTTAAGACGGCTGTCTGTAAATCTCAGTGTTTCTATGTATAATATGTATGTATTTACAAAAAAAAAGAAAAAGTATATGTATATGTTTATCCATTGTCTAGTACCCATAGTACAAGCTTTGCTTAGTTTGGGCTAGATGGTGTTGTGTGTATGTGATAGAATATTATTATATTATATTATTATTACTATTATGGTTGTCTGGTAGACCAGACTATCATCCTAACTAATATTATAAATGCGAATGCGAGTTTGTTTGTTTGTTACGCTTTCACTCCTGAAGTACTCAACCGATTATCATGCAATTTCGCATACACGTTGTCAGCTGTACAGAAGCATGATACCTTTTATCTAGAACAGGTGTTCCTAAACTTTTAAGATAACGGAACACTCACCAAATACCTTTTATTTTATGGAACCCTATATTAAATTATTACAAATCAAAGACACTGTAATTTAAATAAGAACTAAAACTTCACTCCTCATCACATATCTTGCGCTACTTAAAAATAATATTTCAACTTAATTGTGGTAATATTTAACAGCCAAAAATATATAATTTCCCGGTACGTTTCTGAATTTTCTACGGAACCTCTAGTTTCCGCGGAACTCACTTTAGGAATCGCTGATCTAGAAAACAGTGTTACTAACTGTACCTTATCTATATTTACGCAAAATCTAATATATCTGAAACGACTTTCGATGTTATGTTGAAAGGGCAATGTCTACATTTAATTTTATTAACAGCATAATGCTGATGTCTTTAATACTTTCTTTTAAGACATGTTGAAGCAGCGATAGCTCAGTGGGGAGACCAACAGACTGCAATGCAGAGGGTCTCGGGTTCGAACCCACATCGCGCACCTCTGACTTTCGGAAGTTATATGACTTTTCGAAATTATGTGCGTATTGATTGACAATTATCGCCTGCTCCGTGCCTCGGAGACGTTAAGCCGTCGGTCCCGACTGCCATGAACATCTATGGCAGTCGTTATTGGGAGAGTGTCTACACAAAAGATCCCACTGGGTCGAAGTGTCGCCGGTCTGCACTGACTGGCCTCCACATAAGATAAGATAAGACATGTTGACGCATGAACATAGAATTTTAAATAATTGGCTCTTTTAATATAAGATTCTAGATATCGAATTAAAATTGAAAGTAATCTAATTCTTACAGCTCTGTCGCTGAACGAATTTTGATGTAATTTAGAATGGAATTATTTTAAAATCTAAAATGTAATTATATAACACCTTCGGCGCCATGTATATCTTTTTGTCACACAGTGTATAGAACATTGTGTATCCAAAAGTATACACATCTTATGCAAAAATGAAAGCCCTGGTCTATATAGCGTGATCACTGTCTTAGGTAATTATTAGTACTTTGTCTTTCACTGACTAAAAGGACGTCAACTGATATCGAAAGCATATGGCTTAACGTATTTTTAGTTAGCGGATGGCACTACTACATATGTACTTGCTAGTATAAATTATGTAGTAGGCCATTGTCTGTTTCACCACTTAACTGCAGTTCCAATTTTAATATCAATTGGTATAGATGTAGTATGTATGCTGGGTTTCTAATTAAAACGCAAAGAACGACTATTTCTCTATAAAACCTTTTGAAATCGCAGCGAAGGTATGTACTTTTCTATAGAAAATTAAGCTGATATGTTGAAATTTAATATACATTGCAACATCTTAACTTCAATGTATGGAATTGCGGGCGAATTCAGTTTTACTGCGTAAAACTTATATTTATAGCATTGTCAAATATATAACTGAACTTGAGCAATATTATAGATAAGTTTTATTTTATAAATGTATAATGTAATATTAAAAACAAACACTATACAATTAACGGCCTCGATGGCGTAATGATTAGTGTAACCGACTGCCACGCCTGAGGTCGCGGGTTTAATTCCCGCACAAGTCAAACATTTGTGTGCATGTGTCATGCATGTTTGTCTTGGTGTGGGTGTTTCTATGTATAAAATGTAAGTATTTACAAATAAAAAAATATATATGTATGTATGTTTATCCATTGTCTAGTACCTATAGTACAAGCTCTGCTTAGTTCGGGCTAGATGATGTTGTGTGTATGTGGTAGAATATTATAATGTATGTTTTCATAAACCGTAACAATATACGCCGAAGAATTCAAAACAAAATGATTTCATCAACGCATATATATATAACCAGCACATACTTAGAGAAAATATAAACAATACTTCTCGTACAAGTCTTATTCCTTGTGTACGTATGTACAAGAATAATGAGATTAACGAATGCAATCCCCGGATTAAATTTATTATGCGTGAAAGAACCGGGGAAGGATACCAATCTGCCCGTTGAAGAGGCGACGGAGACGCCGACGCCTGGAACACTTTGTATAGGATTCCGCTTGAATTACGAGTACCCTCTTGAAAGAATTACTTATATTACTGTCTGTCTTTTTGAGGGTGAGCAGAGATTGTAGTATATGTAAAACTTTGAGAGAATTTTCTTTTACGTTCTATAAATTTTGCGATATGTTAGCAATTTTTGTGAATAATTAATTTGTAGTTTTTTTATTGATACTTCATAGTTATAATATAAACTCTGTTTATAGGCTGTCCCACTGCTGGGAATACCCTTTTTTAAGTGTTAGAAAAGTTATGCCATCGTCCACCATGCTCGCCTAGAGCAGGTTGGCAGAATTCACACATCTTCGAGAACACTTTTTTGGTTTCTTCACGATGTTTGTCTTCATCATTGAAGCGAGTTATAATTAACTATTAAATAAGCACATAACTGTATAAAATTAGAAATAGGTATGTGCTTTGGAATCGAACTTGAGACTTCTGTGTTACAGTCTAACGTCACCTTTAGGCTATCGCTGCTATGTTAGTAAAATAAGCTAAATTCAGTATCCACTACCCTTAGTTCCCAAAGTGGTCCAGGTGGACCCCAGGGGTCCATGGGAGACTACACGAGGGTCTACGTTGGCGTGACAAAAAAGTCCACGAAAATTTATTTGCTTTCGATAGTGAAGAACTAAAATGTTGGCTTGACTTCACTTATCAATGTAGGATAATATTTTAAGAAGCTCAGCGACTGTTACTTGTAAAAACTTGCATATTCCATATTCAGTGCCAGTGGTCTCGAACCTACCGATTTTTCGGTAGAGAATTACTAACAAAACAAAAAAAGAAAGTCAGCTCGTAGAGACTACGAATGCCAAGGAATATGGTGGAACTGTAGCTGCAGGGGGTCCACCGGAACCAGCAAAATTTTTAAAGAGGTCTATGAGAAAAATGTCTGGGAACTTCTGCATTACACTAAACGCATGCTAGTAATAATACCTACTCAACACGGTGTCCCAAATAATTTGGATTTGCATCGCATACAAGATGCTCTTTAAGTACTAATCTATTCAGGATGTTAATTATATTATACAATAATCTAACATGCGATTGCATACGCGCAAACATCTATCATCCAAATGCATATTAAAATAATTCTGATATCTACTATATCAGTCAACTAATAAAAAATAAGTTAGACCAACTTTGACTAACTTTTAACCAAAAAAATTAACGTAATACATCACTACAAACCACATCTAAATCAGTTCAGCCATCGAGGAGATTAGCATGCACAAACGCACTAACAAAAGCACGTTTAACAACACGTATAGACGTTCAATGATTCTTTAAGTGACTGTTTACAATAGGTTAACTATGTAAATGCTTTAGTAAGACTACTAACTACGCAAGTAATTGTGTAATGTCTATGAGTGTGACATTATTACTTAAAACTGACACTATTAAGGCCCATTATATGAAGCAAGTTTCTTATAGCAAGTGTTATGCTATCCCTATCTTTTCGTAAAGTAAAGCTAAGATAGCACGATACTTGCTTCAAGGAACAATTATCGTGTAAACGGTCCCTTACTTTAAACATTACATACTTCGTACAGGCATCGTATAGCCTAAACCTAAAACCCTATTAAAATGAGACAAACCATTTTAAACTTTTTTTTTTACAATTAACGTGGCAAACAAGCATACGGCCCACCTGATGGTAAGTGGCCACCGTAGCCTATGGACGCCTGCAACACCAGAGGTATCACTTGCGCGTTGCCGACCCTTTAGGAAAGGACGTGGGAAGGAAAGGGAGCGGGATGGGGGAAAGGGGGTGATTGGGCCTCCGGTACTCTCACTCACCGAACGAAACACAACAGTAGGACTACTGCTATTCCACGTCGATATAAACTCCAATTAAAAAGACTCCACAAGGAATAACTCTTGTGTCGCGGGGAACTTTACAAAAATTAAAAACAACGGACACAAAGCATACCCAGACTAGGAACAACTATTTGTGGATCACAAAACTTTGTGTCTCGTGTGGGGATCGAACCCACAACACTCGGCACAGTGGCAGCGGCAGTGCGACTAGTTGAACCACAATGCCATCCATGCAGTCAAACATTACATAGATAACTTAATTTTTACATAGATAACATCAAAAATAATCTGTCATTAATGTTTTCCAATAACCATCAAAACAGTCAAGGCGACCTGGTTACCGTAATGCCACCATGTCGTATCTGCGCAAGCGCAGACGTGCGGAACAAACTATGTTACCAAACAGAATGACGTAAGCAACCTTGGTAAGGTTTGAAAGGTTCGACGTTTTTGCTTTGATTTATCGGATCAAGCAATTTAAGCAATAATCGCTGCTGGCGGCTTTAATTCATAAGACATGAGACAAGTTGTGTAGAAAATCAAATCAACTTATGAAATTGAAAAATCGTTTGTTAGGTCAAGAACAACTTAAGTTTTTATTTTTATATTGCCATTGGTGCAGACAAGCAAGCGGCCCACCTGATGGAAAGTGGTAACCGCTGCTCATGGACTTCAGCAATGTCAGGACACAGCAAAGCCGCTGCCTACTGTGAAAGAAGAACTCTCTTTAAACCTCGTTTGGAGAAGGACATCATAGCGTTCGGGAAACACCGAAGCAGGCAGTTCCTTCAAGTAGACGAGCATGTATTAAAAATGGAAAAAAATGAAAATAAGGCAAAGAAGGAAATCTGTAATTTCTTCCGGTCTACTTAGAAATACATAGGCATTTCTGAGTTATAGTATATTATTTGTTAAATAGTATCCATTGTACATAACCGTAACATTTTTGGTAGTCCTTTAATTTAGAGCCAGTATTTTAGTCATTGTAAAAAATAAATACTGGTTTAACTGTTCGTTTCTTCAAATCTCTTTAGAGGCAGCAAATATTTCCAGTGATCTAATTTAGTTACAAATATTGTAAAAGATCAAATAACGATACCAATAAACAATGCGAAATATTTGCTAGCTTATTCAGCAGAATTAATTATTGTAATAACAATATTGTGCAAATCGGTATATTGTTGCCTGTTATCTGTCATTTGAATATTCACTCTCTTGTCTCTCTCATTCGTTAAACCTTCCATATCTATATCACAAGTCCAAATGAAATAAAGATAACTAATTTCAAGCCAAAATACAGCCTCAAGTTTTTAACTATGCCAACTTCTAGTCGCACTTACTTATCTTAACTATATAAGTTTAGGAAGGCCATACAATGATCTACATCAGGCTGAAGGCTGAAACCGTCGAGTTAGGCACAGCACATTAACTGCGGGGTTGTGGGTACACCGCACATTCTTGCCAACAATACTAAGTTTCGTTTCGCACGCAACGTTGGGACGACAGCTAGACAAGGTTTGACTGCGAGCGAAGCGGTAGCCAAGTCATTTCTCGCTCCGTTTCGTCTTAATTGTTATTGGTAGTTTATATTATTGCAAGGGAATTATAAAGGGAATTAGGATTAAGAGAAGCGGGAAGAGATTTAAGGGGATTAGACTTACTTATCTAAGCTATATATGACAGTAAATTGGCTTTAACGAACTGTTATATTTAATGTCGGGTAAGGAATATCTTTGTTGTTAATTTCGTAAATTTGGAGTTAACATATTAATTAATTATATTACTCTTCAAATACTTTTAATATCTACTCAAAAATGACCTAAAGATACTAAAAGTCATCACACAAAACGTAATATGAAAGCGCAAATTTACAGTCATTACAGATAACAGTCCACTTAGCTTCGTTTTAAAACATCTCTGCATTTCATCTCCCTATAACACCTAACCTCAACCCAACAGAGTATTTAGTAGAAGTTTGTCGTGCTTAAAGAGTTTAGGCTACAAATGATGGGCCGTAATTAGTGAGTTGCGTGAGTTTGGACGCACAAGATGGCTGACGTTTTGGAGGGAAAATATATCCGAGTATTGAGGATAACGCGGTTAAAAGGGAGTGTTCGTAACTATGTTTGTAGATGTTTCAGTGTAAAATTTTGTTAATTTAGAGTTGTTTTTAGGGGATATTGTGCTATTTTGGCGACGGGATAACAGAAACTTTAGTAAGCTAGGTAAGAATTTCTTCTTAAAAGCTTATCCAAAAAATGGTTGTTATTAAATCCATTTAGCAGTACATTTTGGCGGAAATTATATATTTGGCTGAGTTGTTTAGCCAAAATTATCGAAAACACTAAAGTAAAGTGCTGTAAAAACCATCGCAAGTACTATGCAACACTGGTGTCTAAAACAGAAAATTACAAACTTCAGATTTCTTACAGAAATAAACTTCTCTATCTCAATCGGTCAGTGGCTTTTTCCGAAGGTTTTTTATTGATTGGTCTAAACGACGCTGAATGTCCTAAGAACAGAGATTCTATATCTCTTTTCTAATACCAATTATTATATCTTAAGGGGATATCCCTGAAACCATATTTTTCGCAGCTACGTTTGGACCTGCCATGTAATAGACGGCCTAACCTAGCTGTCAACCGCACCTTATCAGCCTCCTTGTAGCCACTGAGATTTACAGACAGCCGTCTTAACCTAGCTGTCAACCGCACCTTTTCAGCCTCCTTGTAGCCACTGAGATTTACAGACAGCCGTCTTAACCTAGCTGTCAACCGCACCTTTTCAGCCTCCTTGTAGCCACTGAGATTTACAGACAGCCGTCTTAACCTAGCTGTCAACCGCACCTTTTCAGCCTCCTTGTAGCCACTGAGATTTACAGACAGCCGTCTTAACCTAGCTGTCAACCGCACCTTTTCAGCCTCCTTGTAGCCACTGAGATTTACAGACAGCCAATACTTATTTCTTCGTGCCGGGTTGGAATCTATGAGCTCACGAGCATGCATACCGTTTACATTCAGGTACTTGATGTTTAACCAGGTTGCACTGGCCGTGTTCACAAGCTGATAGTCAGTTAGTTAATGCCCGTTACGAATTATATATGTTTATAATAATAATATAATAATATTCTACCACATACACACAACACCATCTAGCCCAAACTAAGCAGAGCTTGTACTATGGGTATAATACAATGGATAAATATACATATATACTTTTTTTTGTAAATACTTACATATTATACATAGAAACACCCAGACCAAGACAAACATCCATGTTCACGCACACAAATGTTTGACTTGTGCGGGAATCGAACCCGCGACCTCAGGCGTGGTAGTCGGTTACACTAACCACTACGCCATCGAAGCCGACAAATTTATATACGTATATCATGCAAATCTAACAGTTATTCTCACGATGAACACCACAGGGAAGCCAGACAGTAAAAGAGAAATAATTTATATTGGACATTTTTCTCAAAAGTATCTCAACCTCAATACACGAAAATAAATCATAACCGCTACGCTAGGTGGCATTGCGTGAGTTTTTAATCTAAATCCCGAGCTACTAATTTAATTAAATCACGTCAAACAGATACGAAACTCTCTAAAACCGCATGAAACAAAGTTATTAGAAACATTTCTATAAATGTCTTTCAATATTAAAAACCGTTATCGATATGCCCAACATTTATATTATATTGATTAAAGACATATTTTACAATACGTCAAATATAAATTATGATGTAAGTCTACTATGATGTTTTATAGTCTTAATGAATTGAGGATTTAATTACTCAATGATGAATTATTGATGCTATTCTGATTATATAAATATTTATGAGCTGTGTAGGCGATGGTTTAGGAGCCTGTTTCTATATGCCAACGGGCGACAAATGCCCGGAAAAATACCTAGGAAGAACTCGCAACAAGTTCAGGAAAGAGCCTGGTCACTTTTAATCATTTGAGAGGGTTTGTTGACTGCTAGGAGAAGATTAAGTGCGGTGTACAGACAGCTGTTGTGAATTAGGATGGTTACGAGCAAGTTGACGCGCTAAGCTATATGCATGAGGTTTCATGTGTCATTAGGTTCCTACGGCAAGGAATTCCCATCGTCTATAGATTGTAATCGTTTCAGATAGAAGGCGACAGGCTCACGCCCTATTACATAGAACTTTAAACCATACGTGGTGGAATGTGTGTGTAATAATCTCCCTATCTCATATATACAGGCTTAGACGTATATGATTAAGTATGATCACGAAATCATTGCGATACTTTCTATATAGGTAGATATTATCAGGTATCCCTATTGAGTTACTGTTTGCAAATCAAAACAAGCAAAGTTTAAAGGCAAACAGCAGACTATTCCTAGAAACCCTTATTAAGCAAAAATTTGCAGCACTAATGGTTACTCAAATATGTTCGTATTGATACGACAGATTGAAAATAAAATAATGTTTATTGCACCTGCAATACTATCGATAGATGCAGTATGACGTCAGTAGGCGTCGTTTCATGTAAATATTTCACTACTAAGGTGCTCCACAATGACTTTGCTGCATTAGCAGCTTTACCTTCAGGTACCGGTTTGTCCATCAGTGGCACTTGGGATAATGTTGATACATAATAACATAATAAAATGCATGCGGACATAAAAGTGCCTTCAAAAATGAATACAAATGTTTTCTAACTAACAAATTAGTTGCTCTGCAAATAGGGGAATTGCCTTCATACATAAATTCACGCCTGCATCTCCGAAAGTCGCCGAGGCATAAGATCCACATTTTGCCAGCTATCTTTGAAAGTTCTATATCTAGCGGGCGAGCTTATTGCCGTCTACCGGTCACTTTTTAAAGCTCTTACTTTTATCCAGAATATTTTAACAGAAAACCCAATACTAATTTACCTAACCTTTGAATTAAAACCAAGATCTTACACGGTCACCCGCAAGCAGACCGGACGAACAGAGCAGTATTTTCCACCTCCTCCATTAAAACAATAACCAGAATAGAAAAGCTAGAACAGTGGTCGACACTCAAAAAGCTTTGCTCAACAAATTGGTTCCGCCTCTTCAAATACTCTAAGGATAAACAGTTAGCTGGAGGCATCACACAATACTAACAAAGAAGTAGCGTCTTCAAGTCCATTAATTATTCGGACAACCAAAACAATAAATTATATTGTACGCTGTAAAATATGAATGGTGGTACAATAAAAATGCAGTGAGCGTTAATCAAAAGACACACGAAGCTGTGTAAGGAGTGGAAGATCCACAAATCATTCCATTTTATCTTGATCTTTACGCACTGACAAGTTGACATTGGAGTGTGGTTCAAGTTATGAAAGTTGGTGATGCCTGCCGCCTTAGCATGGCACCGCTGAGGCTTTACGTTGACAGCCAGTTACGTGACTCCATACTCTCAATGGCGAAGAAATTTATGTCAAATATGACAAGTTACTTGCCTGGCTTGGAGAACACTGCCTTAAGGGGATATCGTGTAGCTTTCTTGTGGCACTTGAAGTGATGAAACCTAATTAGGGAATATCAGATATGTATTGAAATATAGGCCTTCGTTATTGAACTATAATATCAAATGTTATTAAAATTAAAATGACGTACCATTTTAATACATATAATAATATCGGCCCATTTGTAAACTGTCCCACTGCAGGCCACTGGCCTCTTCTCAGTATGTGAAGTCCATAGTCCACCACATCAGCAAAGTACGGGTTGTCAGACTTCTTCGAAAACATTATGACTTCTTCAATTGATGCATTCTGAATTATATTTTTCCAAACTTTGACTACAAATCATGAAGAGCTTCAAAACCTTTCATCATCCTTTCAACTTATTTTGAAACCACTATAACATGTCCAGCAGTGGACGTCTTTTGGCTGACATGATGATAACATGTTGTCTAATATATTTTTTGAGATTTTAGTATTTTTGCTATAATTTTTACTCGCTATTATTTGATAACTTGCACCAACGTAACCGGTTACAAGCTGCGCAGACGCCACGTCGTCGCTAGCGCACGCCACCTGGCGGCTTACTTAAACACTAAATTATTCACTGACTTGTTTATTGGCATTTTTTATTCTTTCCCAGCAAATGCGCGGTTAAATTTAATTCCATTCATGCGAAAGAGACCCGTTTAATTCTGAACTAAGTTTGATTATATTTAATGGACTTATTAGTATGTGAGAACAAGAGTTTTGAGGTTAAACATGAAATATGGTTATGGAGTTGATATTTCTTTATGGTAATATAGTTTGTTAGTTAATTACTATGGTCAATGAATTGGTATTGGTTGAGTTTTTATTGCCGCTACATATTGGTAGTTGTGTCTATCATTGTGGGTACAGTAGCTGTGTGAATTTATATGTTTTGAAGTATTTCATTTCTAAAAATAATATAATTAAGTGAAAACTGAATGTGAGATGCTGTGACTCTACTTAATCTGTACAAATAAATAAAATTGAAGTGTCTGTTTGTAATGTCAAAATAACAGCTTTTTATCTAATGCATATGAAAGTATATAAGGTACCTATACGAAAACATCTGTTTTTAAAATTTTTGTCTGTCTGTTTGTTTGTTCTGGGTAATCTCCGAAACGGCTGAACAGATTTTGACGGGACTTTCACTGGCAGATAGCTGATGTTATAAGGAGTAACATAGGCTACTTTGATTTTAGAAAAAAAAATAGGGTTCCGCGGAGACACACTTTTTAGTTAAAATCTACGCGGACGAAGTCGCAGGTAACAGCTAGTATCTAATATTATTAATGAAGTACATAGCAAAATTTTATCGTGTACCTATCTAATTAATTTGCAAAAGTCTTCCAACAGCGAGGTTGTAAATATGTATTGCTATGAAGCATTGTAGCATGTTGTAGAAGGATACGTCTAGGTAAAACAAAAAATATTAAACTCCACGCTGTTACTAACAAAAGCGACTAGCAAATCGCAGTCGCAACGGCACACCGGCGGCAAGATACTCTAGGTTTTCAATTATATCTGGCATTATAACAATTAGAAGGTTAAATTTGTCGTTGTCATTACAATTACACATACGCCAATAGTATATTATTCACAAGTAGCGATGTAGATCCCGTTAAACGTTTTCAATCGTATATCTCAGTCGAACCAATACGAAAATTCGCGACGAGCATATACAAATAAACAGTATCGAATACAAACTTATATCCTCACCGAGCCCCGCGTATCCCTAACTATGTAGTTATCCGTCCACAGATTTAACTGGCATCGATATAAAGCGAGCGCACCCGTCGGCAATCGCTAGTCGAGCTGTGACTGACATTTCCGTAGAGCAGACAGCTCGAATGCCGATGACAGACGCCCGCCATGATGGGTTTGGTTAATTAAAATTATTTGCTACTATCATTTAATATTTATTCGGCAATAATAATCTGTGTTAATTTAAAGTGTTTTCATAGCTTAATTAGTAAACTACGTCATAGTTTATTACCATTATGACATTGTGGTGTCGATATGATTAATAACATTTCTTTTCTATATATGATATTGTATTGTAAAGTTATATATTTAGAGTTAATTGTATGCTCATAGAATTTTTTTGAAAATGTTCTGAATTTCATATCTGACTGTCCAGTCATGTTTATATTAAATATGTTTAGTATATAAGTTAAAATTCTACACAAAGGTTTTTGTAATGAATAAATGACTAATGACTTATATTTTACAATATTTTTTGCCCGTAGCAATGAACCTGTAAGTATCGACATCTTATATGCCGCAATAAAAAGAAAATCGAATAAATAAGTAAGCAAGATAAATATAGCTTTGCTTTGCTGTACCGCATCGTAAACAAATCGAATCCGGTGACGTCATAGGATCGTCTCTGAGAATTCATCGACATCCTGCATAAGGTTGATGTCTACGCACGAACGAAATTACGAAGAAGTTTAGAATTACACTGTCAGCCCTCAATGAAGGCAAAGAATCTATAAAAGTAAAAAAAATCTCACGATTTGGAAAAAGCGCAACCAACACGATCTATCTACATTAAATCAGTTTTTGTCGTCGATATATTAATGAAGCCATATTATAAAACTTGCTTTGATTGAGGTCCAAATATACAATAATAATCACACAATGAAGAATAAATAAATTTAGATGTAAAGAATATTGTAAAAATTGCTTCGGAGGGTAGGTTTATCGTTTTTAACGGACCCAGGGATGACGCAGTGGAAAACCAGCAGTACCCTAAGCAAGGAATATAAAGAGTTAAGTATGGGTATAAATTCAATGCTAATCCTAACTAATATTATAAATGCGAAAATGAGTTTGTTTGTTTGTTACGCTTTCACGCCTTAACTACTCAACCGGTCAACATGACATTTTGCATACACGTTGTCTGGGGTACATAATAGGACATAGGGTACCTTCCATCCAGAAAAAATAACTGTTGCAAACCTAACCTAACCTAACCTACATTTACGCGAGCGAAGCCGCGGATGAAAACTAGTCACTTATAAATACCACTCTAATGGCCTTTGTTTGATCAAAAAGCGACTGTATGCAAGTTCTATAATAAGTAATAACACAGGACAGGTATGACGACAAGATCGTGACAAGAGGTAAGCAAAACTAATTTTCCAATTATCCATACACGACCCCAATCTGCTACAGACAAATACCACTTCCTTATCCATAAATCTATTGCATCCTCCAATTAATTGCAATCACCAAACGACAATCCGCAACAAATCGATGTCCTGTCTTTCCACAGTGCATCTAATAAGGCTTCGCCTATTTATCGCCCATTGCACTCACTGACTGGGCCGGTTAATGATTAGCGTTGGTTTGCAACTCACGCGCATCTAACGGGAAGGGACTGCAATTATGTTCTATAGTGTGGTAATGAGGAGTGATGGCCTTATTATGTGCTATGGAAACCCACCGTGCTGAGGTATGACAGTGATTTGCAATTTATTGAATGGGAGTTTGATTTAAATGTGCAATTAACCTTTTCTATTAAAAAAGGTTTTAACCTTTGTGAAAGAGAAAATTATAATCGTTAATCGTGACGTACTTTCATACCTTGGTGTACCAATACTAGAGTATAGGGACATTAAGATATGATAAATAATTAATTATTGATCTGGATTCGATTTTTAATAGTTTGTCAATGAATTTTGGCTTCGATTTGTTAACATCCAAATTGATATACATAAAATCGTCAATAAATATTATAAAGAAAATTTCTATATTTCATATTTATTTTTTATTCAGCCTACTTATTAATCATTTCTAATTTGGTATGGTATTATTATTTACACATCCTGTAATGAATGTTATTTCACAATGTCAATTTCTAGTCAATTGCCTCTTCGTCCACCATAAACATTGAAACGGTATTCCTAAACATTCTAATAAAACTATATGTTCCCACGGTTTCACCCGTGTTTATGGTTACTGCACGCCCCCGTGGGTCGTAGCGTGATGTTATATAGCCTATAGCCTTCCTCGATAGGCTATCCAACACTCAAAGAATTTTTCAAATCGAACCAGTAGTTCCTGAGATTAGCACGTTCAAACAAACAAACAAACAAACTCTTCAGTTTTATAATATTAGTATAGATAAGCTAAATATTACAAGTCCGAAACACCTCGAAACATCCCGCCATCCCAGGCATCCGCAATAAACAAAACAACGAAACTCCAATACTTTATTGACATTCTTAAAGCGACATTTCAAAATACCTTTCTGTTTGTCTCAAACAATCGAAAATAAGCTCTCACTATTACAATATAGAGATAGCAATCATCCACGACGAGGATACAGGTTTCGGGTGGGGCTGCACTGAGGCGGATACAGACGTTACTTCAGTGGACTGATCATGCATCATGCTCGCTAAAGGCAATGGTAGATCATGTCCATGATCGGACGATAGGAAATCATGCTCGTGAACAATATTTTTTTGGAATATTACTTAAACTTTTGGCCACGCATTTTTGTTTATTATGGTACCTAATATAGTTCATATAAATAGTTAATTACTAATATTGATTGTTTTTTACAGATTCATATTTCAAGTGCAATAAATAATGTTTCAGCATTGCGTAATTTATTATATAATATGTATTAATATATTTCTTGCAACCTCTTACTTTTTGAATACTGACATGTAACTTCAATTTACATCCTATATCCTTTTCGTACCGGTTTTAATTGTTGCTTTTGACAATAATACGTATCATTTTATCCCCAAAAGGAATAAGTTATTTGAATCTTGATTTTCTTCCGCTGCAATGGAACGTCGCCCTACGAAAGAATTTTCGATTCTGCGTTCCAGACAAGCGAAAGATTGCATCTATTTCGTATTTTATCTAAAAACAAGCCAGGGGAACAAGTTGGCATGAATAAAACTAAGGAACGTGCACAGGCGAATATACTACTCTGTAAAGATTTGACTTCGTTTTACATGTTAAACTACTCCGAATCGAATCTGCTTAGACTTAATTCTAAATTTTATTCGAGTGGAGTTATTGGTCTTCCATTTTGCTTGAATGTCCAAGAGACTTTATTACTAAGTTCTTGAAATTCAGCTTTTCAATACATTGAGAGGTAAACCGAATCTTTATTGAATATGTGCTCAATAAATCAAAGATCCACAACAAGTATTCAAATAAAATATAGGAAATAGAAATGTCGTATAGATTTGAATTGCTGATGCCCGAATTGGAATGGCAATTTTGATTTTCTGCGAAAGTTTTATGTTTTATAAATTTTGCTGCTTGTTGTATAACATATATATATATATATATATATATATATATATATATATATATATATATATATATATATATTCTAGCGGAAATTTGAAAGAAATAGGCGTTTTGATATATAACCAGTAAAGCATAAGTCATATGTAAATAGAACACAAACTTAAATCTTAGACGTAAAAGTAGAAGCGTACGTTCTCTGACCATTTTAGAAAGTTTTGTAGTCAAATCAAGTTCAGAATTTAAACAAAGTGCATATCTGCAGTATGAAGCATCATGGGATCATTAAAAATTTCTCAAAGAAACAAGTATATTTTATGGTAGGATTTTGTCTCAATAGACATGTAGGTATGAGCAATTAAAAACAAAATAGTGAAACCTTTTGATTTGCGAATGATTGGATTCGAATACAGTTATTGGGTAACGTACGGTTGATCTTACAAATGATAACTCATCTTCAAAAATGAAAAGAAATAAATTTCTCATAAAATGGACAAACAGGCCAAAAAGGAATATATTTTAGATTCCATATTTAAATCTGTGACTTACGGTTCGATTGAGCATTCCAAATACAAAATTATTTTGTACATTCTACCCAAAACGAAAACCAAATTAGAAATTAACCTGCCCCCAATCGTTCTCACTCCAGACCTCTATTCCCATGCGGTAGGTACTTTTTATTCCCATGACGTCGGTACTTTATAGTATCACACGGTGGCTAACAAACCCGTGAACGGTGAAAAATAATTCGAGACGGATCGGCTGTTAACTGAACAAACAATATCGAGTTTGAATTGCTCCGGCTTCGAGAATGTTTCTCGAGAAAGTTGTAGGTACGTTTAAAGAGAGCATCTTCATCATTCATAACTTTAAAAGCAATCTCGGTGTTGTGTTAAGCGATTAGAAAATATTTGACAATCTAAATGTACCGCCCACGGTTATGCTATTTTTGTATTTTGTAAAGTTGATTTATTTGATCATGTTTACCTTGAAACTGTTGTAGTTATAGCTTTTTATTCACTGTTCAAATGTATTCTTAACTTCGGGATAAGTGTAACTAAATATTTTTTAGAAAGTAAAAATAACTAAGTGCTAAGTGATTTTACGTATAAGCCTCTTACACGCGGAATAGAGTACAAATTTGCGATGAACGGTGTTTCATATTCAGGTAGCGCAAGATAAATTACGTAATATTATTCCTTACTAATACAATTGTACTTGTGAGGGAATCCTTAGTTAGGGATTTGAGTTCAAGCCTGGTAGACGAAAATAGGGTCTCTTAACATAATTGGCGTAACGCGGGCATGACACGCCTTTTCCTAAGCCTATACTACATAACCACCTAGAAACACTTATCTAAAATTCGAATCAAAACAGATACAGTTATTATCAGTGTAAAAAGAACCATTTTATCCGCAACATTTGTCTCTAACAGAAAGGGAAGAGGCGACAGGGAGCGACATTAGTGCACGGAAACGTCGCGCAACTAATCTGTGTTGACGCGCGTCAACCGCGGGTGACAAGGAATTTCTGCGGGATTTTTCTTCCCATTTCATTAGACAGGGGCGCCCGTTATTACGGTGAACTTCAAATATTTTTTTCTCATTTTGGCATTCGCTTGGTGGTTCTATGTATCTCGGAATGTTGGACATTTTATAAATAAGTATACAAAACATGAGAATTGTATTTTTAATGTAATACGTTTGTTATTTACTGAAAGTGGTTTTGATTTCTACTGAAGTGTAAAATCGGATAATTTTCTTATATAATGTTTTATGTATTTTAGTATTGATATTAATACTAATTATTAGCTAGAACACACAAGTGTATTTCTTATTGGATAAGTAATGTATGTGAAATTTAATTTATGATTGATAAAACTGATTCAGGCAATTTGCTCAGCACAAGTCAGTATTTAATTTATGTTTTGTATTTGTAGATACTTATTCAAAATACGCATATTTTTGCTATAAAAAACAAAGTGTTTATTTGGCATTCTCTTTTTGTCTCTCTGTTTTTCTATCTGCAAATATTTATTGCATCATAAGTAGATAAGAATAATCGGCATCTGTACATTCAATTATCGAGATTTATTTATGCACTCATATCTGACCTTGTAGAGCACTAATGGTTTCAACAACTTATGTTTCTAAACCCATATATAAGCTGACGATACCATTTCTTCTAGAAAATAAATAAATTTTACCACGTAGGTGCTTTTTGTCTGTCTAAGTTTAACTGACATAATTATATTAATTAAATAGCTAGTGGATTTTTATTTAATTTATCTTGCTTAAAAATATAGTACTGGTACTCAGAGACCACGAAAGTAGAATATTAAAAATATTTTATCCGTACAAGAGTAACATCGTTAGACTCGTGAATATTAACAAGGTTTTATTTAAAATACGGATATTTTATTATTTAGGTACACGTCTCTCTTGTCAGTTCAATCATTTGCAAAAGCTTTTTATATTTTCGGACAAAGGTGCGTTGGAATTATATGTACCTAAATAAAATATCTTGTTTCGTGTACCGAATAAATATTTTAGAGGTGCGATCAAAGTTTTTGATTCGTATGTTTAAGTTTAGACTAGATTTCGTGGAAGCTTGTTAATTTTTTTTACATTACATTTTATGGGGATTTCTATTTACCAGTATAATTAGACTGCATAAAAATAGTTTTAATTGAAATGGTCACCTCGTCACCATGAATGCTCCGCGCTCAAAAGGTGAAATATATTCTTGATGACATTTTTATTAGTTTTGATATTGACTTGTATCCGCTTTAGCTCTTTAGCTTTTCACAAAACTTACTAGCTCTTTAGCTTTTCACAAAACGAAATGCGAGAATTTCTTACGCGATGAAATATACCGACCTTTCCACGAACATTTATCATCGAATTAGGTTCAAGTAAATAATACTCCTCAACATATAAACCTTCCTCCAATCAGACAACAGCGGCACCCTCATAACTGCTTCTGCCAGCAAAAAGCGGTACCCGAAACAAGGTCATCCAGTTAATACAGACCTCTATTAATAATTATCGCTAAATGTTTCTCGTCAGTCGCGGTAAGCGGATTATATCGCTTGTCTGCAGGGGCGACAATAATAATTGAGACCTGTTTAGTCCTGATAGTCCCAAGCTACTCTTCTACGGGTATTTAAGTATCCGCTAGTTATTTACAAGTGCTTCATACGAGATAACGCAAAATGTTTTATATTTTCATAAAAATATTTGAAAGAGGCCTCCGGGAATATCGTTTTTAGTTACGGTTGTGTACGTCTAAAAGCGAATGCTGAAGTTTATAAGTTAAAAACGTTTTTCTAAGAAATTGTTACGTGATATCAAAGTTATATTATAAAAACATGAAAATAACGTTGAATTACTTTATTATGTTATGTATCGCTGTAGGTAACAACATCAATGTTTAGCTAAATATAGGTTTTCACGGAAATACATTATACATTCCCTGTAGATGTATACATACGTAAAAAAGTGTTTTATTTGAACTTTTTTAACGGTAACTCAGAAAATTTCTCAAACATTGTGAAAGGAATACAATTTAATATATAGCATAGTATTGCAAAGTTGCGGAAAATAGTCAGTAACAAATGCCGACATCCTCTGCTTTTCAGAATTATTTTGAAGGTCTGTATTACTTAGTTTATTGCTATGTTTGCCGTAATTGTGTCAATGGATTAATTATATCTTTATTACATATTAATTTCTGTTTGCTTGACTTCCATGGGGTCTCGTACCGAGATAAAATCCTATGAGTTAATCCTGGATGTGGTCTATCTGTATGCTAAGTTTCAAGTACACGCATTTGTTGATGGAGTGTGTACGGTATGAGTCTATCAGAATACAGATGAGGGATTTTGGCTTAAACAGGTTCGATGTTGGTAGCTTTAACAGCATTTTAACTCAACCTAATTCCGAAGCAGCAAAGAATCTGTTTAGGCTGATGACTCTACAGTAAATGTGTGTATTTGTTACTTTTAAATAAATAATTAGAGTACGATGGGACTGATGTGCACAATGTGTAAAAGTCGCTTAATAAAAATAAAAAAAAGTACCCGCATAATTGAGTAATATTTAAATATCATAGAAAGGTTGTTTAACTTTTCTATTATTACTATTAGTAGAATTACTGCTGTACTAAGAACTATACGTGTATTGTGAGAGGCTTTAAAGATATCAAAATAATAGACAAAGTGTGCAACTATTTTGTGTAAGTCTTCAACTTGCAACACTTAAGGCGTTGACAGTGCAAGATATCCACTGAGATTATTACGTATGCCGTGCCTATGAAACATAACTTCAGGCCACACGCCAATAAGTTGTAGCCCTCGGTGCGTCGGATAATTCATTTATTAGCAACATTGTTACTAATATGCCTATTAAAATTCTAATAGAATGGTGGCGTAGTGGTTAGTGTAATCGACTGCCACGCCTGAGGTCGCCGGTTCGATTCCCGCACAAGTCAAACATTTGTGTGCATGAACATAGATGTTTGTCTTGGTCTGGGTGTTTCTATGTATAATAAGTATGTATTTACAAAAAATAAGTATGTAAGTATGTTTATCCATTGTCTAGTACCTATAGTACAAGCTCTGCTTAGTTTGGGCTAGATGGTGTTGTGTGTATGTGAAAAAATATTATTATTATTATACATACATGTGAGTTGGTGATGTATGTTTAATGTGTGATAATGAATACGATTGCTGTACTTGAGGTCTCGCATTTATTGCCTGGTTTCGGCATATTATGAGTTTTTGTTTCAAGAAATGTTGAGTATGTAACTGTACCTGATAGATATCTTTAGGCCGGCTTGCTATTATGTAAAATCGAAAACTATAACTAGCAAAACGTGGCTCTATATATCTTTGGTGATATAGACTATGTATGTAAGTATGACTTTTTTCCATTCATTATAAACTACCCAGATTAAAACATTGCGACCTAATTTTCCTTTTACAATAAGCTAGACACATGAATTATGTGAATTATACGGCCCACCGTAATCTCGTCCACAAAGGGAATTATCCCGATGATAAGGATTAGTATGGCCGCCGTACTCGCAGGTGTTGTGGGAACCAAATCCGTCATAAATATATATGATTTGACACTTGTAAATACGCGTAAAATAATTTCAACGGAATGTAATTTGATGGAATTGTTTAATTGCTTTATTACAAATGATGGGCGACTTATTTTAAGGTTCTGTTACGTCACAACATGTGGCCTGAGGTTACGGGGTTGAAGTTATGATAGCTCATGTTTGATTTTGAAAATGTAGATTATGATGTGCATATATACATACATCGCTTATTTTTAGTTTTAGGTAAATAAGTATATTTCTATACATAGATGTAGGCAGTATTACACCCAAATTTTGGCCAAATATCTCTTATAGTCCCACTAGCAAGAATATTTCCAGACCCTCAACTCAGAATTTTTTGACAGAAAAACCGAATAACAATTTGCCCGATAATCGAACCCGAGTCCTCACGCATAGCCGTCGCATACTACCGAAGCATTACATGTTAAGGTATTGTACACGACGTTGATGTTATGCGCAGTTGAGACACTTGCGAGATGTTGTATGCAATCCGGGTTTCCTAAACGCGCAAGTATACGTTTCACCCACATTTACCTAATATTATTAGATACGATCGTTTCCAAATAATACAATTTTTTGACATTACAACCAAACTTACTTTTTATAATGTAACAACTTTTGATATCAAGGGACCAGACACAACATATTACTCAATAACTAACAAGCTCTCTTGTTCGGCTGCCTTTTCTAAGAAAACGGCCTAGATATGTTAATTCAAGATAATGTAAAAGAAAATATACTGAATCGACCAGTTATCGGGAAAACAAGAGCAAAGCAAATTCTTTTTCGTTAAACATTATGATACTGACTGGTCACAAGCCTTAGAAAAACAGTCAGAAAAACAGTCGACAAAACAACTCCGACTGCTAAAGAATGAGATACCATTAGATACATTAAAAACAAACTTTAAAGAACATTATGTTTGACTACATACTTCGTTCTATGGTACATAGGTCTCAGGCTTGAACTATGAGTCCTGGTAGGTCTTCTCCCTGATCAAGCAAAGTGTTCGACGACTCAGTTAATACATTCACAGTATGAAGTCTGGAAATGATGTCGGAAGATGTTGATGATGCGCTCTTTATTAAATGGAACTTAAAATGTAGCTGTAAGTTAATTACAATTCTGTCTAGCCCCACAACGATATACGGGAATGAATCTATATATAATATACTACGTACATAAGTTAGAGTTTAAATAAAATACCTTATTCAACAGATTCCAAAAAAATATTATTTTTCTATAATATAGCCTTGATTTCATCAAATTAAATCGGGTGCTTACACTGTGAAAATGTTTTTCATTCCAACGTCGCCATGTCGACATTGGACAAAAAAGCGAATCAGATATTGGATACAATTCCTACTCTTAACGACATCTACAATTTCAACAAAAGCAGTTCTAGAAATTACTATTGGAAAACAAATAACAAAACTGAGAAAACATTGAAGTATTTTTCTTTCTTGAAGTAGAAAATAAAAATAATGAATAATGACTTGCTTCAACAAAGACGATGTAATCTTTTGAGTTGTGAATAATTTCTTAATGACAAAAAAGAAAATTGTTATAAATAAGCATTAGCTTATTTATAACAATTTTCTTTGTCAAAAATATAAATAGTTCATATACTATTGTACTCGTGTATAATTGTCGTTACAGAAAACAATTGGCTTGAAGCCGGTCAAAGTTTTAAGCAGTTGGCAGATGCTAGCGATAATTAAAGCTTATGAAATCAATTGTTAAATAACATATTTGATTCATGGCTCACCTGTTTAGTTCTTAAAACTCTTAAAAAGCCACAAAGCGATTGTGTGTTTGGTTGATAGCATGAAGTTCTTGTAGTAAAAGGACTGAGCCTATGTCATCATAGGCTCAATCTTTTTTAACAGCAAACATATGTAAACGTAACTAGTTAACTTACTAACTACTAAATATAAGACAATACAAACGAAAGCAAACATTAAAATTGTAAGATAAAACCATAAAAAATTTCAGATAAGAAGAGCTTTGTAATAGTGTTGCAATTTTAAGAACATAAAAGAAATATAGAAATAGCGACGAGAAAAATACACTATAGATAGGAACGTGGCTCATTGACGAACGAATACTGTCAAAAAATCCTTGAACTGAACCAGCTTACTATTTATGACAGTCTATTATTAGAACTGTCAAATTAGTCTACTTGCCCGTCATTAGCGTAAATATAGCATGTAAATACATCTGAATTTCAAGGTTATGCTGCTACATGTTATGCTGAAAAAGAGACTCGTCGACTATGTGAAAAGAGACTGATGATCGCATGACTTAACCAGAGTCACGCGCGTCGAATTCCCAACAAGAAAAACTCACTTACCGGTTCTGAAATGAAAATTTCATCCAACCAAGACGAAAAATACGACCAAACAATGGCTTACTAGTGACCCATATCTCGAAAACCGGGTTAACTGTCCATATTCCGCGACTCCGAAGCATGGGATAATAGGCAATATTGATAAATTATGGGTGTTAAACTAGCTGTATGTACGACAGTTCCTTTATGGTGGTTGAAACGATCTGCAGGATATCCGCGACTTGATAGTGTTCGACACTAAGAATAACTTTAATGGTTGCGTGTTTGCATTGGTTTGTTTGTACCTAAATATGGTGGCGTCTTCAGTATTTATGAAGCTTTATGCGTAAATAAATCTGTGTTTAGCAGGTTTATAAGTTACTTTTGCTGAAGTCAAAATCAGCTTCGAAAACGATTAACATTAAATGTATTTTGGATATTTTTTGGTAATAGTTTAATTCATCGCTTAATTGATCTTTATAGTTAAAGCATTAAATTAGATTTATAATCTACTATAGCATTAATATACTAAGGGATTCTAATGTGTATGTGAAAAGTAAACACTCGTATGTATATTATGGTATACACCAAATCGGTTAGGGAGTTTACCAACCAACCATCATCAAATACAAATTAATAATTATTAATAATCGAAAAATGTATATCTGTACTATTATTATAAAGAGGAAAGATTTGGTTATTTTATTTGTTTGTAATTATTTAACTCAAAAACTACACAACCTATTTAAAAAATTAATTCACCATTAGAAAGCTCTGTTATCGACGAATAACAGGCTATATTTTATTTTTAAAACGCTCTGCTACTAACATAATCTAACCGAACCTACTTTTACGCGAGCGGAGCGTGGGAAAAAAGCTAGTAAGTATTTCATCAAATATATTTTAGAAAATTGTTGGTAACAGTTTAATATATCTCTTAAGTTATCTTTATAGATAATATCTAAGGGATTCTAATATGTGTTTATGGTAAATTAACATCGTATGTATATTGTGACATATACCAAATCAGCTAGGAAATTAATCTATCAACAAAATATCTAAATATTTCTAATTAGGTCCGGTTATAGTTATAAAATATTGCTTTCCTCAAACGTAGCTTAGAACTGCAGAACCAGCAAGAAACATCTTAATAACTTGTCACTAACTAACGTTCTATACGAAAGATTAGCTGAAAGAATTTTAATTTCGCCTTTTTATAGTTAATATCAACCATATTGGCTTTATAAATAAGTTCATATTGCTTAAAGCATTCTCAAGATTACCGAATATTTGATATTTTCAAATCCGTTGAAGCGTTTCAATCCTAAATGATGGCATATACACAATTGTGTTGAAAACTTGATGTTTTGTTTCAGCTCTAAAGTATCGAAACATTGTAAGTTATTTTTAAAGCCATTTACTTTGTAATGACTGACCAGAAGGCAATTGACACTATTGTGCAAACATGACAATCCTAACTATATTATAAATGCAAATGTGAGTTTGTTTGTTACGATTTCACGCCTTAACTCGACCGATTGTCATGAAATTTGGCATACACGTCGTACAAAAAAGGACATAGAGTAACTTTCATCCAGGAAAAAGTACTGTTACCGAAGTATAGAAATTTATTACCGAAGTATACAAGATCTACATTAACACGAGCGAAGCCGCGGGCATAATCTCACACCGAGATGCTTAAGTCAAACACGAAGTCAAACTTCCTACCAAGGATGCTTCGCGAGGCTATTGAAATCAAGAAACATCCTAATTTCAATAGAGAAGATGGTTGGAATGTACCACCAGCTTGGGATCCAATAATTCAAATAGTCAAATCCAAGAAGAAGCAAACCACAGCTAGACTTCATGATACTTTGAGTTCATTCTGCGTATATAGAAACACCCATGATTAAATTATGTTCGGGTACTTTGAAATAACTACACTGGAACATTGAGACAACTACCATCCTAATCTCCCCGTGACCATGGCTGCTGAAAAGCAACCTAAACGTCGGGGAAAGTGTAAACATAAATATAAATAGTATAGTAATAGTACAAATAGTTTTAATAGTTTCAATAATTTAATTAGCTTAAAAATTTGTAAAGTTTAAGAGTGATTATAGTAGTGTAACAGTTTTTCAAAATTTTGTAATAAAGTGTCAAATAAACAACGCGATAAAATCCGTATATAGTAGTTTAATTTTAATGAATAACATTCGCGTAAACAGAAGACAATATTATACATTCTTCTGCCGCATCTATTCAATATAAGTTCGCCTCTGTCTCCGACATTGATGTACCAAAAACAAGCAAAAGTGCTAAAACTGACGAGGCCTCGAAAAATAACAGTCATGAGAAATAATAGACTGGCTTGTATCAAAACTAGGCCGTTACATGAAACTCGGCCATATGGCTACATAGCATATAAAAGACAGAACAACAATGGAGAAGCAGTTATTGTGATTTGTACCAAATCTTCGCCAACCTAACGTATTTAATGTACTCTGGCTTAAGTTGAATGAAGTTAGTTCATTCGTCGTTCGTTGTTCTATTGTGAATGGGGATTATATAATAAACGTGATGGCCTGTTTATATTACACTTGGTTATTAAGCTTATGACCTCGTGTCTTAACCTTTATGATGCCTAACGGGATAATGAGATCTTGCAATTTGGGTTAGAGTTCTGGAAAATGTTTTGTAAGAGGATCTGCTGTGACTTTGATTGTTGCTGTAGAAGAATTTGTTAGTCTGTTCTGTATTGAATATATGATAGTGTCTTCAAAGACTTCAGCAGATACGAGTATATCTTGATAATAGCTATCATTTGCCTGATACGTGTCGATACCATGTGAGAGAAATTGAGGCTGTTGTCTCTTTCTGATGATGCTTCCAGGGTTTGTGGTACTACTGAGAAGTTTTTGATAGGAAACTCGATATCACTTTTGTGCATTTTATTTATTATAACACAAAAAAAGATATTCATTTAACTCACGCATTTAGCCCGTGCGAGTACCTTGTGAATTGAGCCCTCATTAGCTTCTTACGTGATATACGAGAATTATACTGATTTTAGATGTCGTTAATGGATACATGCGAATTTAAACATTTTTTGTGCAGATAATTTATGGTCGTCTATTCATAAATAAGTGAAACATGCCAAATTAAAACAATTATTTATTATTGACAAAACCTCAAATAAAATCAGCCTCACTATGTTTACTTATATTTGTGAAATGACTCAATTCTCTTGTTATTGATGTATATTTAGTCACCGTTTTTATTCCTCTTTAATTTTATTGACGTACAAAGTTTGTTTTTACACTTAAGTAAATAGTTTGTGTTTTCTTATTCCGTCTGGTCATGCTTTGTATTGCATGAATATTTATATTATCCTTCTCAGATAAAGCTGAAGTTTTCAATTTTAGTAGTAAATTATACAACTATAAATTTTTAGATCGCTCTGACGAATACAATCTCGGTCTGCAACGTACGAACTTCGAAAGCATGGTCACGAATAACACCCAAATTTGGCACTACCATCAATGGATCACACTATTTTACCTAGCAAAAACACCGTACTGCAGCTTTGTCACATCGTTGATACACATTAAAACATTGCTCTCTTTACTGTCAGACCACGAATGCGCCAGCTTCTCTCTAGGGACGCCACGACTGTCATATTCTATACGATTCTTAGATGGTATTGCAGAGACTGCTACGCAAATAATATAAATATGCCAAAATTGACGAACTGGCCGTATTTGGTGCGGTTGGCGCTATCTTTCATTCGTCTCTTATTTTATCATCACTTTTATCTTTAACAGAATCGCACCGTGCAATTCCGTATAAGAGTCAGACATATAACGTAATATTTAGCCAAGTTATAAGTTCATTTTTTCCATATACTTTTAGACCCATCATTTATTTTCAAGAAGTACCGTATTATTCTTCCATTTCACGACGTTTTATCCCTGTAGGAGTTACTGTTGTACTAAAGGGCACCTTTACGGTTGTTTAGTGAATCAAGTTTATGGTTGCAATGAAATTGAACCGACTGGACGCTTGTGTATCGTATACCCTGCATTAAACATCGCTGACCTTGAGGCTTTATGACGTCATTGGGGAATGACGATTATTTTGCTTTTAATTTTTGCTTTAATGGCATCTTTAGTAGGGTTGAGGTAGACGGCTGGTTTAGTGGTTTGATGAAGAACAGAGTGATGTATAGTCTGTTATATTAAATAATGACTATAAGTTGTGGGACAATTTTGAACACTGCACTGTCTAGATTTAGAAATGTCGTGGTGATTTCTCGCGATTATCATCAAACCAGTTATTTTTGGACGTACCTCAACTGGAAAATGATTTACTGCCAAAATACATATTGCAAAGAACAGCTATTTATAAATGTTATACATTTTTTAAGTTTTGGTACATATTATATACAATGATTTGCTTGCATGTCTCCTACGCAGTAGGCAGAAAATATTACTCATCCGTATTTTGCCAGACCATTCTATAGACTATTGAGATTTTGTATCTCAATTTGCCTGAAACTAAAACTTAATCCAAAACCTCACAATCGGCTAACCGTAAACGCAAACTTCAGACACGTGACCAGCAAGTCATGAAACTAATATTCGATCACCAATACACGAGTCAGTTAATAAAACAGGTGATTCAAACGTCCAAGACACACTTCACCGTAACCTGTACATGCCAACAACTTACTTATTCACAACAGACCAAACAACTCGCCAAACCAGCTGCCACTAACCAAATTAATATGAAATTCACGAAACAATTTAAGTTTAAGTTAAGTTAACACTTTAAATTTCCCCATGGAACATTATTTTCTCATAAATCAACCCTTCCATTGCGCGCGCCGGGTCTTGCAGGCCCTATCGACCAATCCCAAGTGATTAATTGATTAATCAAACGTTCGTTTCTCAGTAATATTAATGATTTATTACTCGAATGTTACATACAGTTCTTTAATTAATCGTAGTTTAGAAGTGATATGGCTGAAAAGTTGGTGAAAGAGGGTTGAGAGGTGGAATTTATTTGTTTGAAGGTTAATTGAAAGGTAGGCGTGGTATACAAACTGTGAATGGTCGTTTCGACCCACAAGTAATTTACCAACTGAATGGTCTAACCACCCTTTGCAAGGAAGCCTTTATTTCTTGACGTTGATAATGGATTGCTTTATCGATCTGTGAGGTTAAGCAACTGTACCAGTTAGATAGGTGATCGATGGCAACTCACACCTTTGTAGGGCAGATGCTGTTAATTGTGCCGATCGTACACATGGACATGAGACTACCCATGTCCATGTGTAGTAAGTAAAGTACTCGTATACTATCCTATTTCAGGTAAAAATATTATTAAAGATTATAAGTGTTTCAAATAGAGTCCACAATATAAGGCTATATGTTACACCAAAAAACAAAACCAAACAAATTATGACTAGTGCCCGAATTTACTATGAGGCACAACGCGAGTGGTTTCATGCCAACCAGAGTCTGTGCACTGTGCAGCTATTAATTATTACCAGCAAAACTATATTTTGGCCTCAAACCGAATAAGTTACGTAAGCGAAAACCTATACTACTAATGACGTACTCTAAAGTAAAACTAAAATCATTTAAATTACCAATTACCAAAATTGCCCAAATCTTTACCAAAACGAACTGTGTTGACTCTTATCTGTCTGTTGCTTCAAAAAACAAGCCCGATATAAAAAATCACGACTGGAATTGAGGAAAAACGATTAAGACCTAAGAAATACGACTTCAAACGACGATCGGCCGATACCTAATATCAACAGCAGTCGTTTACAAAGCTTTATTCAGTGAATCAATTTCAAAACCCTTAATTGGCACTCGGAGACTCACTGGTAAGAAGATCTTGCCTCCTTTTGGTCCTTTTTAATGTCACTTCTGGCGCCTCGTTTACTGAAAAGTGACTTTTGATAAATGCTTGAGATAGTTTTTAGTCGCATGATACATTTAGTGAAGTATCAGTGTTTGCGTTGTTGGTTGCGTGACAGAAGTTTGCGGTTGATCGAGACATATCGGATTCGATATCTGGATCGAAGAAAGTATTATAGTAGAGTCTACAATCGAGGCTAAGAGATAAAAGATTCAATTATTCCTGTCCGTACTTGAAATTGTCCCGTTGACTGCTAGTAAGTAAGTAAGTAATATTTATTATGAAGTAACCTCTGTTACGCTATAGTAAAATGTGAATATAATACACATCTGCCTAACTTTTCAAGGATATAACCTAATCGCACTGTCCTAAAGTACCTACATTTGTTGTAAATGTTAGCCAAGGAACCTTGAAACAATTACAATAAACTTAGATTTTTATTGGACAAATTTAGGTTTCCATTCAATTTAAACGAATGTTACACTTGTAGTTCAACTTACTTTCTTCTTCGGAATGGGTCCAGAGGAAAATAATCAAGACAAAAAGTACGCCAAAAGAATTTAATTGATAACAAAGAATGTCTTTTAGGGAGAGTTTTAAAAGCAATACTTTTGCTATTCATTACAAACGTAAATAAAAATGTAAATGCGAAGCTCTATCATTCTGTTTTAAGGAGATTTGGTTTAGATTTAGGTTTTATTTTTTTGTACTGGCCACCATTGCTCATTGCAAGATTAGATCGGTGGAATAAGCAATTTTACAAATACTCGTAATGTGGTTGTAAAGGTACGTAGCTTGTACCAAGAAGAACATCGTAAGCAACTTTAAGGATTAAAACTCCTAGAAAATTCCTAGAACTTTTTTTTAATACATGTAGAGGTCATATTTTTCTTTTAGATAGCGGACACAAAGAACAACCTGATTTGCAACAACTATTTCTGCTTTTCACAAGTTTTTGTCCCGTGTCAATCGCTTAACACTTAGCGCACGGGCAATGGCAAGACAACAATTATATTTATTATTATGGAGTATTGGTTCAATTTGTGCTATGCTTTAGGAATATGGGCTCAGCAAAAACACCATTTAAACATGGTTGGACACATATAACCTATTAAAAGAAATGTGTCGCCAAGAGAATAAGTAAGCATTTTTGACCTTACGATGGTTGCATAGTGGGTTCTTTTTTGTATCGTGTATCGACTCTAGTTAGAGTACTGCTACCGTTGTGTGACTGTTGGCTAGATTAATTACTCGCCGTCAAGTAAGTGTATGTTCATTTACAAACTTGACAAGAAAAATATTAATTTCACAGGCAAGTTATAACGAATCGCCAATCCAAATTCATTTAAATCTTCGTCCATAGCTATTGAGCTCTATAAATGTTTTGCTATTGATCAAACCTTGTTATGGATTCAAATCGGAAGTTCATTCTCGTGTCGACTGCTATTATACTGCAGTATTAAAAGTCAAATGAACTTTTCAGCTGACATACCCCACTTTAGGAAACGGAAATCACAATAATAGGGTGGAAATTGAAACAAATGATTTGACAATTCAAATCAACACCCGCTTGGCTCATGTTAAAGTCGTTTGTCTCACTCTCGATACCAGATTAACAGTATCAAGGGACAACTGGAGCCAGAAAAGGGCAATTTTTGTACCCGAAGCCCGAGCACTCGTCCTCCAGCATTTTATCTCAATCATTGTGTCCAACCGGCCGGTAACTCAGACTATTCGTTTAAAACTTCGAGTGCGGCCGAGGGGACACGTTTAAAATGTCCGTAATCAAATTTGACTCGAGTCTTTAAGGGTTAAAGCCTTCGACTTTGAGCCGCCCTAATAAATTATATTGCCGACAAAACTGCTCCCGAGTGCGACACAGCTCGTTGGCTCATCTAATTGGTCCAAATTTGAGTCGACCCGGCTTTATAATTGGGTCGAATTCGGGTGCCTTATGCGTCCAGAAATTAGTCGAAATTCGAACATTGGCCGGATTAGGAGTGTGCGCCGCCACCGCAGCACTAATGCCTCCCCAGTCAAACATACGTAATAAGTTTCTACTCGTAAAGTTAATGAAGATACGTACGTATACGGGAAAACAAATTCGGCGCCCAAGTTTGGTGGGTTTGACTTAAAGTTTGCGTTTGAATACAGTAAATTCTTGCTTAATTAACGCGCCTGCCGCTCGCGCCGGTTCCGTGCCGTCGGCGTACCCGTAACTTCGTCTTGTGTGCCTTTCCTTTGCGTATTATTTCCACGTAAACGCGTCGCCGTTCCCAATTATAGGTTCTTCTCGAACACATAGTTCCGACTATAGCATGTTCGTTACGACATGTTCCAAGTATAATAAACCGACATTGTGGATGTGCCAATTTTCTGTTATTTTTCTGGTAGCTCCCGAAACAGGTCGTAAACTGGAAGACTTTTTTGGCACGTGTCACGTTATTTGCCGGGAAGTTTAGGGCGGGAATATCCGCAACATTAACTCAAACGTTTTATGTGTTTCCGTTATACAAAATTAGAAGTGTTTACCATCGTTCAACGGTGAGCAGAACTTACAAATTATCAACACAGTCACAGTTTGTTCAGCGAATTCCTTGACAAAGCGAATTCCTTAAGATTCCCAATTAAAAGCTGAGACACTCGGGCCGTCGAAGTTGGTACAAACTTCCAAATCTTGGCGGGGCGTTACTCCGAAAGAATTCCTCACTAATTAGTATAAGTTTATGCATTCAGAGGTGGCGGGAGTTACCCTCCACTAGTTCTGGTGAACTTTTAATTACTCGCACGCGGATTAGCCTGCGTCAGTCACGTTCTTTTCGCTTCAAGTTTGGGTGATGAACCGGGACTCAGGGGTTAGCGGCGGATCTTCATTTTTTATTTATCTTGTACCAAAGTAAATTTAAAATTTAATGCGGTGGCATTTACATTTTTTATGAAAAAGAAGGTTATGTTAAAGTATTTATTTTGTTGGAATTTTGCTGTCAATCTAAATTTAATCTCAGAATTCTGTACATCAATATAATATGTATATCGTGTAACGTTTTTCAATGCAAAATATCGATACTTTTAGGAGGTTATATTAATTTTAGCATTGGTTAATAAATTGCTGGACGTAGTGATCAAATATTCCTTTTCGCATTTATATCAACATTAATCGTGGTGACTAAAACGTTTCTCGGTACAGTTATTGAACTATGTGATTTAACCAACAGAGAGTCACTTTAATTCGAGACAGCATTGTTGCTTTGAATACGTGATTTAGATGTCACGATGGCACGTAGACAGTCCCAAAAAATTACAAAGCGTTTATATAGATATATATGCAATACATAGCCTGGTATAGGCAGGTGTATAGCCATATTTCGCTGTTTTTACTTTTACGCTTTACGCTGTTTTTTGTTGAAGCGATGGTATCGGCGTCAACCGGGAATATACTCACCGTGTTGCTATTAAGAATTTTCTGACAGAAAAAGCTAATTAAAATTGCACGGCAATATTTATGCAAACTTTCACCTTATGAACATCCTACATAGACAACGCTACGTAATTTTTAATAACCTAGAGTAAAATCATGTATCGTTAATGCCAAAATTAGCTCATCTTCTTTTGATACAAAACAAAATACAACTTATTTTTCCCTAGCCGTATATAAGATTATTTATACCATCTTTCATACCAAATGCGGCTATATTTCGTGGCACAGCATCAGTGATTATAACAGACATTACTCAAGGTTGTCTGGACCAAGTTATACATACAATTATCTTAACATTAATGTCGTCCAGATGTGGAGCGAAATATTATTTTTGCCAAGACTAATGAAGACCGCGCGAACGAAGAATATAAGTCAGTAGATTGTTTCTGAATATTATTTGAAAATGGGGAAAGGAATATCCTTTTCGAAATGTTTACTGATGCTTTGATAATTTGCTACTTTATTTTACGCAATGATTTTATATCTTAGACCTCAACATCGCCTCGGCTGCTATGAGGGCGGTGTGGAGGCCACTGCTCTTAGACCACACGACTGCTTACCATCAGGTAGAGTGTGGTCATTTTGACGAGCAAAATAAAAAAAAACAATATACATAAATAATACGTAGTTTCACGCCTGTCCAAATAAGCTTGTCTTACGCCTACATATCACCAGCTATGTTTTAGGTCCACTGTTGCTTCTAAGAAATTCCTAATAGAAAATTTGCTAGACCTAACAATCGAATTCAACCTCACGATCGGTCTCAAACATAGGCACAAACCTAAGCATTTAATATTTAGTAAAGTAGCATTACTTAAATGATTTTAAACATAACGCTACAAAAACCACGCATCAGACTAGTTTTTGTAGAAATTTCAAGGATTTACTGTAGTAACTGTTAATAATACATTACACACTCCGCGTATTCTTAACGAAGTAGAAATTCGGTGGAACTAACTTCAACAAGCCTTGGTACAATTACTTATCTCTCTCGTAACTCTTAATAAAACTCCTCTTATTTACTTTACATTTTCAACCTACAGCCTGTGCTAGAACCTCATTTTATGCAAATCTCAATATCAGAGCCGTGCCTCTACTATCAGACGTCATTTAATTTCTACGGTCGTTTCGACCCTTAGGAGGTAATTCAAACTTAAGCGAAAACGGCCGGCCGCTCGAATAGCTTAGTACGAGGTTCAACCCTATCTGGCATAAAAACGCGGCTCAGATATGCAAAGTTGGTGCGATTAAAAATAATTAGCGCTCCCGCGGATTTGCGTTCGACACGGCTAAGAGTTAGTTCTTGCTTTGGTTGATTATCTTTGGCGAATATTTTCAGCGCTGCATATTTGATAAAGCAAAATTATGGTGACTAAAAATTCATAAACTGGTCGTGTACAAAATGCTGATTGATCCAGCGATTTATATCAATACCGATAGTATTAATGCTTAGCAAGTTATAATAAATAAATGAGTTTTTGAAATGCATGATCCATATTTTAAAATGCTTTCTTAAATAAAACGTTAGTACATTTCAATTAAAAGAGTACAAATCTCAAATAAATATCCAATGTACTCGAGAACGAAGCAAAACAACATTCCAACACAATACACAACTCATGTCGCAAAAAACTTAACCATACCAATTCATAAGACGAGCTAAAAACAACAGCGATGCCAGCCGAAGTTGGATTGCGCTTTTTGCGCTCCCAAGTCTCAGATTAAATATAAACTTTCCCTCGATGTTTGCTTCAGTTACGGCAATATCCGCGAGGGGCGCTGTCAAGTTCTCAGACGACAATTTGTCAGGTCCCTGTGAGTACTGGCACGCTGACGCGCCCTGTGGCACGCCTGCTCTCGTCGCTAGCGCGTCTTCCCTCCAATGTAGTTATGTTTGAGTGGCTTCCGTCATATTACTTCATGCTTGCTTGAGTTATGACTCATGAGCTATTGGAGGAAAATATTACGATCACGTAATAAACAGAGAAGGGAAAACAGTCGTCAAGTATGAGGGCATAAAACTATAGCTGTCATGTCACAATTCATTGAAAATGTATATGTATTAAAATTATAGACTTAGAATTTTTCACTACACTCAATTAAAATAGTGTATATAATGAAATAGGTTTTCTTTTTATATATAAATTTCGAACCCTCCCCAGGGCTACGCAATCTCAAGTAATCAAATATTGTAGATTAAAATTTGTTTCACAATAAACATAATATCTGATTCATGCCCCAAAAAAAAAGTTATTTCGTATATTGTATAGTTTTTATTGTCGAGATTTTAATGTCATGGATGGGCATATCTTTAGGTTCACAAGACAGATGTAGATTAAAGTAAACTTATTGAAATGTATTACAAAACTGTTACTGTTTTGGACTCACAAGATATTTTGGTCAGTTACTTCAGACTGGCAATCGATTATATTGTTTGATACAAATAAGGTTAAAAGGAGTTTTCTGTATTGCAGCATGCCAAAAATATGTCATAAAAATTTCACACAGACCATGGAACACGGTATTAATACAACTTAAATCACCATATTATTTTAAACAGAGAGCATGCAGCGTCAACAACAATAAAATCCAACGTACTACCGAATACTGTACTTATAAATTTCCATCGGCTATTTCGATTAAAACGTCCATTGTCTGCGGCTATCAATGAATAAAGGAATAGGATAAAGAAAAACGGATAGCCAGAGGGCGAATTAAAAAAATACAGCTACCAGCAATCCACAAAAGAAATATTACCTATTTCTTTTAGCTGGCAACTCCGTAATCACATTTGCTTTGTTCATTTCGGGCCTTTCATTCGCTTAATCGCGTTATTTCGGACTTTTCTGGAACGATCTTTGCAAGATTAATTTACGGGCGGTCGCGTTTACACCCGCTAGTGCGGCGATTTATATTGTGTAAATGTTGCATTTTAAATTAAAATATTTTTGCGTCTGTATACGTAGATTTATTTTTAAGTACGTCTGTGATGTTTGTTTTCGGTATTGTTATTTTGAATTTAATAGTATAGCTCGTATGACACCAATGCGTACTTTATGCAATTGTAGGTATATGCTGTGTACTTATACCGTCACACATAAGCGTCCCAGGTAAATTATTATTTTGAAAAACTATATGATTTGCCTTTACGATAATTTTTTTTAGTCCATCTATCGTCCAATCACAACAATAAAAAAAAATGTAAATTAAAAACAAACTCCTTCTAGAGTCTCGAATCGAACTTAAGTCTCTAAAAATAATGTTCGCCATGCCAAATTTCGGTCATAGCTGCCATCTTGGCGGGGTCTAGTCAGATAGCGATAGAAGATATTATAATGCACAAATATGTGCGAAAACACGAGTACAGTCTCATGGTCCGAGACGGCAATCTGGCAAACCGTAATGTATGCGTTTGTTATGCTGGCTATTAGGCAATCGCATGGATTAGTTGAAGTCGTCAGTCTGTAACTTACACCGTCTGTCTGGTCAAGACAGTGAAGAGAGGGAAGGAAGGAAACAGACAGATACGCGGCCACAAGATAGTTGCTCGTCAGGAACCTGAATATAAGTAATTTACTAAAGTTTTATACAACAAGAACAAGTCTAACACAGGAAGATAAGACCGCGTCGACAGAGGTTATCGATTCGTTAAAGAGCTTCAACCAGTTTTATCTAATTAGTAACATTATTACACATTTCCGCGTTCTAACGACGCGACGTAATAAGTTAAATTGTAGGTTAGATACACTATGAAAAAAGAAAGCAATCTTTTTGGACTAGAAATGCGGGCATATAGCATGCGTTCGATTTACAAATATGTTCTAATAATTCAAATTTTAAAAAGACGACGTTATTATAATGCTTTTGTTAAATTGGAAAGTGGGTATCGACCTATTTTGCTTTCTCGGAATAATAAATTGTTTTAAACATATTTACTTTTAATTTATGAATTATACGATTTTAAATCTGTAAATTAAAATAAATAAATTAGGGCTGTCAATTTTAATTTACATTATTCATAAAATCATAGGAAGAATCTCGGCTTTTTAAAATTTATCTACAACAATAAAAATATACTGTTTGTCTATAGATACAGAAACAAACCATATTTCGCTGCATTTCTAAGACAACATATTTTGTCCTGTTAAGGAAAATCTCGCGAGCAACTTACTTACATAATGCAAGTTCATGAATATGTAGTTTATTAAACCGATATACATATGGATGTATGGACGTAAATCAGAGAATAAAGCAAAGCCTTCCACGTTTGTTTATTCGCCATTCTTTGTCCATGTAGGTAGATCCGCCATTGTTCTTAAATAGAAGGTTACTAGCAATTTTTGGTTCAAAATATTAACAATTAGCCTTTGCTCGCGGCTTCGCTCACGTAAAAGTAGGTTAGAGTAAATTAGGTGTAGCAGTACTTTTTTTAAATAAAATGATAATATAGCTTTCTAATGGCGAAAGGTTTTAAAATCGGTTCCGTAGTTTCTGAGTTAAATCATAACAATCAAACAAAAAATCTTATCTTCCTAATATTAGTATAGATAATAAATTTAAATGACTACTATACAATGGTAGTATATTTGATCATATCTCCAGCTAAGCTGAAATGTTTGTCACAACTACCATCTTATTCTTCCCTTGAACATGGCTGCTGAAAAGCAACCGAAACATCGGGGCAAGTGTAAACTTAAATATAAATAGTTTAATAATTTAATTAGCTTAAAAAGTAATGTTTAATAGTAGTAGTGTAACTGTTTCAAAATTATGTAATAAAGTGTTGAATAAACAACGCGATAAAATCCGTATAAAGTAGTTTAATTTCAATTAATTATGTGTTAAGAGTGCATTCTCGTCAGTGGTTCCATATACAGAATATACAAACCGTTAAACCTCGCTAAGCCTTTGAAGCTTTAGCCATTAAATATTTACAATCTCAAATAAATCAATATTCATACAATATATTGTTTTGTTAACTAGATCACCTTTTTGTCGAATACCTCACCTTCAGCCAACTTACAAGAACGATTCCATACTCTGAAAAGCTTTAGGGTGTTACCAGACCAATCGATCGATCGTCGATCCACGGCATCGATCGATGGTAGAATGGATTAGTCGACGTCGATCGATAGTTTCTATCAGACCAATCGACGTCGACAACTTCGATCGACGTCGACCGATGCCGTCGATCGACGATCGATCGATTGGTCTGGTAACACCCTTAGAAAATTATATCTTCACGGTGGCCCACGCAATATAAGCGCAATCTTATGTCTCGAAACTATAAGGCCGTATTTCTTAAACAGACTACCATTATCCTCAATAAATACGGAAACTAACATTAATATCAAATGATCCTAAGAAATATCAATATTCTATGTTCCACATACGCTCAAGGGCATATTCCAAGCGATGACGTCACAGCACAGTGTTTAGTCTTGCAACGTGACTCGATAAGCAATTAAGCTTACGACATTACGCGAATAACACACGTTGTTCTAAGAAACATGCATAATCAGTTTGTACTGGTTGTAAAGGAATTAACCCGTAATTGCAGTTTACATAATTCCAACTCAATTTAATATTACAAGAATAACATGGCCGAGGCTTAACATCTAAAATCTTTAGTAAAATTAAATATTATTATTAAAATGAACAGACTTTTATTTTTAACATCTGTTAAAATAAAATAACAGTACAATAGCTTTATATTATTTCATTTCTCTAATATAAAACTAGTTAAATATTTAACTTTAAAAAATATTGCGTTCTATTTATAAATTCTTAAACTGTTTACCATATAAACTTTTTATTGACCAAACCAAAAAGGAAGCCAGACAATCGAATTAAAAAAAACATTCTCTTCCATTTTCAAATTCAAATCGTGTAGGGGCACCCACCTGGCGATGATGTCATCAGATTAGTGGTGTCCAACGCGATCCGATCATAGCGAGTATCGATTCAATCTTCAAATAGTTTGCGATCCATTCGCGTGTTAAATGCACACAATTCATATTGAGTTATGTGACTTTGTCTCGTTTAGTTTTGTTTATAGGCATTCGTGCTGCTTTATTATATAATAGGGCCTAATATTTTATTCGTTATTGAACTTTTTGCCTACTACGCTTCGACGTTAATGGTCGAGCGTATAATAGCATTTAATTGCAATATCGAATAAATCATTTTTGGGCTCGTCGAAACTACGTAAGTATAGAGTAAAAATATATATGTTAGTATTTAGTTTGACGTGGGATTAACTTTGTGTTATTTTTGTTTCCTTTATCTGTCTATACGTACTCGTATCCACTTGACATATTCCTGTTATAAATCTAATATGACATCACCGCAGACGCGACAATTTTTTGCCGTCTGACTCGGCTTGTCATTAAATTGCAATGCGGCGGCAAGATTTATGTCGACAGCTACATTCAAAATTCCACTCTATATATTTGACATAAAGTTTACTTTTCCTACTTCGCAGGTATAATCATCCATATAAAGCTAGTGAGAGTGACAAATCGAATGAGAATTAGTCTTATCGCGATAAAAATGCTGATTGATACCTATTTAACTTCCGTACATCGGTAATATTAACATGGAGAATACATTCAACAAAGATTGTAGGTAATTTTGTTCAGATACTGGTCTGCTATGGAGATGACAGTGACATATTTATTCGATACTGGCACATTATCTTAGAAATAGAAAAATAAATTGGATGTAGCAAACTACTGTGGGAGTAAGCAATTGTTTTATTAAATAAACTGATAGTTTTTCTCGTTGTATTGATGAGTATTGACTATTTCTTGTTAGCACGTATATTATTGTATATTATATTGTGTTACTAAATTATATGATTTCTTGAATTCTTGATGTATTAACCATAAAACAAAAAAAGAGCAGTAAAAAAAATACATCAGTGAAAATAAAACCGAACGCGCCAGTAAAATATACAATATTAAATAGTCCAACACGACTTAAATCTTACATAAAATCGAAAAACGAAGAAAAAGTATCGAATCCATAGCGATTTAATAAAGTCCTTTAAGTTCGTTCCGTGGTCAGCGCAGCGCTAATTTTGTTTTCTTTTATTTTCGTCGCATGCAACAAAAGTGGGCTGCTCGTAAAAATGTAAATTAGTGTAAAATCGTGTGCGTACAACACTAGCGGCAGCCATGTTTGTCTGGCGATATTTTTCTCTGTGCAAAATTAACTTTCTTCTTTGTTTACATTGTTTCTGGTCGTGCGTTATTAAAACTAGACTATTTTTTGTTCGCCGAGCTTTTATTATGAAGTAAGTTTTCGAGCAGTTTAAATTAACTTACTTTGTTGATAAAAAAGTGTTAAATGGCCATGTAGAGTAGGGAAACACTATAAATGGTTTGCTATTTTTCCTTGAACTTTTTCTCACTTTTTGCTATTCAAAGTTTGCAATCATATTTATGCCTTGTTTTGCTTAAACAAAGCATGATTACGTAATAACGAGGTACTTGTTCTTTTGGTCTATTTATGTCAATAGGAGTGTATGCACAGTTATCGATCATGAGATCCCGGATTCGATGCCTGGGTTGAGCTTAACCTTATCAATTTAAAATTGAGCGTATCCTATTACTTTATGGAATAGTAGGGCAAAGCCTTTCTCGTCTATACTCATTCTGAGAATTTCAAACGTCTGGTAGGTTTCAGGGAACTCACAGGTTAAAATTAATATCTTTGCCATTTAACGATTACTTACTATCTTCCCATGACCTATTTAACGTAGTCTATTAGTAATTACTGTACTTAGGTCCACTTGAAGTAATGTTTTCCGGAGACTTGAAATTGAAATTGTTATATTAAGTCCCTAGAGATTGAGATCTAAGTTTCATAATCCGAAGTCGGGATTAAATTATCTTCTTAGTTTAGTGATCTAATCATGCTATAAGCGATCGTAGATACATAGACTCACGCCCAAATACCCGGGTGTGTAATATTACACCCACATTTTACTAGATATGTTTTTAGTTATACGTAGAGAGGGCGAGAGACCATTACCACCTACTGAGCATATTTCTAGACTACTGTAAAAGAATTTTGTAAAGTGCACTTTGTTGCCGAGCTGTGAATCGAACTCGGTATGATATAAACGTTTAAATCTATATTAATATTATAAAGCTGAAGAGTTTGTTTGTTTGAACGCGCTAATCTCAGGAACTACTGGTTTGTATTGAAAAATGCTTTCAGTGTTGGATAGCCCATTTATCGAGGAAGGTATAGGCTATATAACATCACGCTACGACACATGAAAGCGGCGCAGTAATCGTTAAAGCGGGTGAAACCGCGAGCACATCTAGTTTAACATAAGACAACTCCAGAGCTAGGAATAATTCTGTGTGAACGGGTGACTTTACAAACATTTAACAGACACAAGGAACACCTAGACTCGGAACAAATATTGTGGATCACATAAATATGTAGTGTCGGGATTGAAACAACTCCCGTCGCTGTGGCAGTGAAGAGACGACCACAGAAACCACCTCTCCATCCTCGCAGTTATTTTTTCTGAAATCTTGACACCTAGAAAGCCAAAGTTGAAACAAAATATCGTCTGAACTTAGCGGAGTTAAATAAAAGCCTATTCACACAGGCTGTAGCCGGCATTTGAGCATCCCCATTCATTGCAACAAAGGGCCATGGCGAAACTTTTGGCTGGGTTAATTAAATTGTCAACAGCACTTATTAATCAAAACAACGCACGATTCGGCGCCTGCTGGGGTATTTTTAGCATAAGGTTTACGGGAATAGGCTTTTTAGCCATTACTTAGGATATTAACATAGGAGAAGGAAATATAGGTGCCAAAACGGGTGGGCTATCAAGTCTTTTTAAACGGCTATAATACTATTAACGTATGTGTTATGGGTGTCTATACAAATATTGAATCGACACGGAAGTTAACCAAACACAACTATTTGCGGATCATATATCTTGTGCCGTATTGGGATCGAACCCATAACAGCCGACGCACGACGCGACGTAGTGATTACTTAAATCATAGCGCGAAGTTTAGCGCGGAGACCGCGTTAAACTTCGCCAATGTTTTCTATGTAGTCTCAATTGGTCTATGTTTAGAATAACAATATATTATTGTGAGGCGCTCATAACCAGTTGCACTCATTGATCGGTAAACGGTTAGCGAGGTTAAGCGACGTTGGGTGCGGTCAGTCTATAGATGGGTGACCGCTTAGTGGTATTTCATCTGAGCGTCTCCGTGCTTCGGAGGGCACGTAAAAAGTCGGCCCTGGTTGTTGTCAAATTGACAGCAGTCGTTAAGCCATGTCGGCGGCCTACGGGCGGCTTGAACAACTCTTGACAACAGGTTGGCCACTAACCACACAAAAAGAAGAAAAGAAGAAGATTATGAGCTTGACTGAGAATACCAATTGTGTTCGGTTCCTGGTACGGGCAATGTTTTATTCTATTTTCTATCAAATCAAATTCTAAGAAGCAACACGTAGTCTGGCACTATACTTGGTAGACAGCAGTACGCTTGCCCTCTTTTAAGTTGGATCTTAAACAGTAGTAGGCGAAATTTGGGTATATAAAACACCTCCGGCCTCCCTCTTGAAGATAATATAAGCTTGAAACTATCTTATTTTATGTGGGGGCCAGTCAGTGCAGACCGGCGACACTTCGACCCAGTGGGATCTTTTGTGTCGACATTCTCCCAATAACGACTGCCATAGATGTTAATGGCAGCCGGGACCAACGGCTTAACGTGCTCTCCGAGGCACGGAGCAGACGATAATTGTCAATCAATACTCACATAATTTCGAAAAGTCATATTGTAACTTTCGAAAGTCAGATGTGCGCGACGTGGGTTCGAACCCGAGACTCTCTGCATTGCAGTCTGTTGGTCTCCCCACTGAGCTATCGCTGCTCTTAGCTTGAAACTATGTATGTATAAGTCTCTGCCTACCCTTTCAGGAAAATACAAACGCTAGATAATGTATGCAAATCAAGAAACAATTTAAGCAAACGGTAACAATTGTAACAAAAAGCCATATCCGTGTTCACATCCCGACCCTTGAATAAATTCCCTTTAAAGAAATGAACATGTATTTTTAGCTAATTTTCTTATTTTATTTTTAATTACTTTTATGCTTGATTGATAAAGATTACCCTGTCTCGTCTAAAACAATTTGCAAATGGGAGAAAAACGGATTTTTTTTAATTTCCCGTTTGTTACTGTTTTTATTCCAACTCTCATTTCCGAATAATGTTTTAGGTGGATCTTGAAAAATAATTACAAACTTTGCGTGATGAAGGAAGAAAGTTCTTTTTTCAATTATCCTTTTGTTTTCTTTTATTAGATTAAAATAGAATTTTCTGTTTATGGAGCTACTTCATGCACGATTAATTTTAAGGAAATGATTTTAGAATTACATTTAAATGAGCTTGCATTTCTTATATCGATTACATTTAAATTTTTTCTTTAGGTCGCGTGTTGTTAGGAGCCAGCTTACCACCATCTATCGGGTATACATTAAGGCAAAGTTAAATGAGGTTACTGCTGTTGATAGCGCTGTCTGAGATTCGAAGCGATCATCACAATTCAATCATCTCGTTCTTTTTTCACGTTCATTGAATTATTGGGCTATCGATAACATAGTAATATGGCGGATGAAATGTGTTCCAGAACACAAAAGCTTTACATTAATATTTCCTCCAGTGACCCCAAAAACGATCATCTTTTACTCATTTACACAGCAGTTGTTATTAAATAAATGATCGCCCTCACTAGGAGTATAGCCAGTAGGAAATCTGTGACGTTGCGGCTACGTCATCAATCACGTGGTAGAGGGGGTGGTATATAAGCAGGCGACAACGCGGGGCGGGGGCATTCTTCATTAGCGAGTCGCGGAGAGCTCACGTCAGCATCACATATTAATCATAATAGGTTTTCCGCTTTATTACTCTTGTCTTTCCCTACGTGTTGCTACTTCAATGACAAGCGTCTTGTCTTATTAATCAAAGATATTGGATCTAGGGCTAGCTTTTCTACTTACTTTTGCGGAGAAATGAAAGTATTTTCTTCGCACGAAGTTATTTATTTGGAGCGTTTTCTCATATCTATAATAATACGTGAACGATGATTTCTTTATCGGTATTACGGGTTATTTGTTCCAAGATTATACTGGTGGGTGAAATTGTGTCTTTAATATGTTTTTCTGTCTACCCGCATTGATGTAACTTAATTTCCAACTACCCTACATTTAGGAACTATTATAAAGATTGTGACAAATCAGTGAAGGCATGCGATCGAGCAGTAGGTTGTTTCTTTTTAAGAGTACCGGATCAAATAGCCAGTACTCTTAAAAATAAACAGATTACATATTACTAATATTCTTGGTAGCCCTTTCAGACAAGCTAAAAGGCTTGTGTTAGAAGTGGGTTTCCGTGCCTCGGAGAGCACGTTAAGCCGTCGGTCCCGGCTGCCATGAACTATGGCAGTCGTTATTGGGAGAGTGTCGACACAAAAGATCCCACTGGGTCGAAGTGTCGCCGGTCTGCACTGACTGGCCCCCACATAAGATAAGATAAGATAAGCCCTTTCAGTCAAGCTAAAAAGCTTGTGTTAGAAGTGGGTTTAAGTCAGTAGTGCAAAAGGTGGGATGTGTAACTTCGACCTTCCCATCGCAGTTCAATGTGAAGCATCAACGCTTTAACTGTGTACCTTTACCAGCGCGATTAAAACTCGTTGTCTATTATTGTATTATATCAATTACTAATTTCAAAAAACAATCATAAGGTAAAAAAAAATTACGGCAACCTGACTGCACGGATGGCGTAGTGGTTTAAGTAATCGCCTCGCCACTGCCACTGTGCCGAGTGTTGTGGGTTCGAATCCCATTTGGGACAAAAATTTGTTTGATCCACAAATGGTTGTTCCGAGTCTGAGTGTTCATTGTGTCCGTTGCTTTTTAATTTTTTTTTTATATTCTTCCGCATACACACAACACCATCTAGCCCAAACTAAGCAGAGCTTGTACTATGGGTACTAGACAATGGATAAACATACATATATACAAATTTTTTTGTAAATACATACATATTATACATAGAAACATCCAGACCAAGACAAACATCCATGTTCATGCACACAAATGTTTGACTTGTGCGGGAATCGAACCCGCGACCTCAGGCGTGGCAGTCGGTTACACTAACCACTACGCTATCTAGGCCGACAAATTTAAATGTTTGTTAAGTCCCTCGCGACACAGGATTTATACCTAGTGCTGGGGCCTATAAAAAAATATAGCAACTGCTTAATTTAAAAAGCATGTTTACAAAATAACAGTGTTAAAATTCGTTATTTGATATAGCAGTTATATTGTTTATCTGCTTCATCAGTGGGCGGTGTTACTCCAGTTATTGGTGCCGTGTATCAAATTACTGTGGTTTGGCTGCCAATCGTTTTGTTGTGCAGTCTTTAAGTTTAACCTTGCCTTTTGTGGTTAGGCTTAACTGGTTCATAAAATTAACATGACAGGTATGTTGGTCCATAGTATAAGTTACAGCCGATAGTGAGTTTTTCAAATTCCAGGTCTTGCAAAGAACTACAGCATGCATGTTTCTTTTTTTAAATATAACTCCCACTTGAAATAATTTCTGTGTCGCGGGGGACTTAACAAATATTCATACATCAGATACAAAGATACCTACACCAGGACTATTTGTGGGTCACACAACTTTTTGTTCACTGTGGGGATCGAACCCACAACACTCGGCGCAGAGGCATTGACGAGGCGACCATTTAAACCACTACGCCATCCGCGCAGTCTGTTAGAAAATAATCAGCATGGACGGCTAGACGTCAACAGGTTCATCCCTACAACGAGGGCGTTTACTTTACTGGCGAAATATAGGTGAAATACACCTTTATCTATACTTACATCTAAATAAACAGGTGTGATGCTATATAATACATAAATGCTAAATCCTTACTATCCTTACTAATATTATAAATTCGAAAGTAACTCTGTCTGTCTATCTGTTACCTTTTCACGGCTAAACCACTCAACCGATTTAGATGAAATTTGGTACAGATATAGTTTAAAACCTGGGGAAGGACATAGACTTTTTATTGATGTAGGTACCACGCGGGCGGAGCCGCGCGCAAAAGCTAGTATTATAAAAGCGAAAATGTTTGTTACCTTTTCACGCATAAATCACTGAACCGATCATCCTGAAATTTTGCATATACGTTGTCAGGTGCACAGAAACGGAGATAGGCTACCTTTCATCCCGAAAATAAATTACTGTTCCCGAGGAAAACAACAATAACTTTCTTATGATAATAGATGGCGCCACGTGTCTTTCGAATCATGATTGAATTATATTATTACAAGCAGAATACAACCCGAATTGATTGTCAAATTCTAAATTAACGCGAGCGAAGCCACGGGCAAAAGCTAGTAATACATAAATGCTAACTAATATTATAAATGCTAATGTGAGTTTGTTTGTTATGCTTCCACGTCCTAACTACTCGACCGATCACCATGAAATTTCCTATACACTTTGTCAGTGGCACAGAAAAGGGCATCGGATACCTTTCATCCAGGACAACACTTTGCCCAAGGTTTAGCTTGTTTTAAAATTGACTACTTTTAAGCTACTTAAATTATTTATATTTAAAGTTAGTTAGAAGTACTTACTATACTAAAAGACTAAAGCCACGTGGCTTTAGTCTTTCAGTATAGTAAATATATGTTATTACTTGAATAAATACCTATATTATAAAGTAAATAATGTAGTGTTTGAGTTTTACTTGTGTAAATAAATTGCCTTACGTTAAGCAAATATGTACTCCATTCATAAACATTTAAGTTTAGTTTTCAAAGGATACAGGTGGTTTAGTGAGTAAATATGTTTACTATATACTTACGCCTGTTATTGAGAAGGGTTGGCAGAGACTACATATTTGTTAAAATTAAACTACTATATACGAATTTTATCGCGTTGTTTATTTGACACTTTATTACAAAATTTTGAAAACTGTTACACTACTATTACTATTAAACTTTACTAATTTTTAAGCTAATTAAATTATTGAAATTATTGAAACTATTTATACTATTACTATACTATTACTATACTATTATACTATTTATATTTATGTTTACACTTTATAGTATTTATTTAATTTCAATGAATAACATTAGCGTAAACAGAAGACAATATTATCTACATATTTGTGTTTATTTATTTACTAGTAAAGTACCCTATGTCCTCTTCTTTACCCCTGACAACATGTATGCGGAATTTCATGGTCATCGGTATAGAAGTTAAGGTGTGAAAGTATAACAAACAATCAGACAAACTCATATTTGCATTTATAATATTCGCTAGGTTGTTTCTATACTTATAGCAACCAATTAGTAATAAAACAATATGTTTAACAACGAGATCCCGATAGTGCTGATTTATTTGTTTACGTATTTTCTACCCTAAACTACATTTTCGGCAGTGAGTTGCCAAAAATGTTCTTTCACGGCAATAAATTTATCTTAGACCTCAACTCGAGACCCCATAGCAACCCATTTCAATCACTTGACCCACAAACCCGAGTGATGAACAGCTGACACACTTTTTCTTCATATCATCATACAAAACTATCCAACTCAACCATACTTCGGAATCTATTGCCGGTTATATTGGGCGGGGAACAAAAAGTTTTGAGAGAAAAGAAACGATGTATTAGGCATTTATCGATGTAGCCGCTTGGTGGCAACAACGCCCCTTCAGGAGTAACTAGGCGAGGGTGATACGAACACCGAAAGAAGTTCGAAGCGCGTGACTTGACTTGTTAATATACCCCTACCATTGGTTCGAAGTGTAAGCGCCATTTACACGAACGAATAGTTTTGTTCACTCACACCTTTATATCCACGAATATAAGGCAGAGGTTTATTATGGCTACGTTTCGTTAGCTAATTTTCAGATCCCATTAAGAGCAAGCCTGACGTAGTCCACCGATCATATTTTAAGACTTTGAGACTTTTGAGACTTGCTGCTGGTATTAGTACTCCTCTGTTATAAAGATTTTGATAGGAAATTGGAAGAGTCTATATCCCATCGTCTGTCCTTTTATTGACACAAGAAAAATCTATTGTTATGTATCTCCTGGAGATTGAGTAACGGTCAAGCTAATAACAGAGGAGATAGCGATCAGCCAATAATGTAGTTACTCCAGACTAACAAGGCAGTTCTATATTTTAGGTTTATAAAACTGTACGGCGCAGTAATCCTAAATAAATCTATAACTAGCTTAAATTTAAAATCTCTTCTAATACATTGCGTAAATGCTATTGTCGATTTAGAAAGAATGTGTATAAGTCTAAAATAATACTATGTTTTGAAACAGAATATTTGCTAATAGAAAACAAAAACACTGCAATGCAATTCGTTCTAAAATGACCAAACAAACAATACAGGAATTATTTAGTTACACAAGTTTCGATACGTGAAAAGTAAACATAACATCACTGTTTTTACGCAACTGTTTTCGTGTTTAATAAAATGTAAAGGCACGGATGACGTAGTGGTTTAAATGGTCGCCTTGCCACTGTCGCCGCGCCGAGTTTTGTGGGTTCGATCCCCACACGGAACAAAAATTTGTGTGATCCACAAATGGTTGTTCTGAGTCTAGGTGTTCTTTGTGTCCGTTGTTTGAATGTTTGTAAATAACTCTCTGACACAGGATTTATCGTAGGTGCGGGAGTTATCTTTATAAAAATAATTAAAAATATAAACCGATTTCCGAAAGCAGAATTCAAGAAGAAGAAAGAAGGAGAAGTCGGTCAAACGATGACTATGATGTAAATGACAGTGAAAGCATACTTATGCTCCTCTGTTTCATGTGAACGAATTGGATAAATTATAATTACAAATCAAAAATAGTAGCAAAGCATCTCATGTGAGATTATTCAGTGAAGTACCGTTGTGATTAGATTTGTTTACTTGGTTTAGTTTTTATGTTGATGTGTAATGACTTTAGTGGGCTCGTTCCCCATACGGGACTAAATAATTGTGTACGTGGTGTAAAATAGGTTTAACTTGTGCCCGTTGTTTCAAAGTCCTTCGCGTCACAGGATATCGTTACGGTAGCTGTCATTTAAGAGGAAAACTGTATTAACTGTCAAGTTTAATTTAACATGGTAGAAAAAACACAAAGCTAGCGTCACTCCGTACAGCATGGGACATAATTCTGATTGATTACCTTTATTCATAGAATTCGTATCCATCGACAACTCGTAGTAGGGGCTTTACAAAAATTGGCGGGCACGTGACAATGCAAGCGTAAAGTGGGGTGAGTCAAACGTACTATTTTCGAACAAAAGTAATTCACTTGTTTGAACTCAGAGTTGGAATTTGCAAAATAAAAGTAAAAATAATATCTTGAGTATCGGCACGTGCTTATGTGCGACGATACGTATGAGCTGTTACATTTCACTAAATTGCTTTGATGGTTCAGTGGTGTAAGCGATAGCTCAGTGGGGAGACCAACAGACTGCAATGCAGAGAGTCTCGGGTTCGAACCCACGTCGCGCACCTCTGACTTTCGGAAGTTAAATGGCTTTCGAAATTATGTGCGTATTGAATGACAATTATCGCCTCGGAGAGCACGTTAAGCCGTCGGTCCCGGCTGCCATGAACATCTATGGCAGTCGTTATTGGGAGAGTGTCGCCACAAAAGATCCCAGTGGGTCGAAGTGTCGCCGGTCTGACTGGCCCCCACATAAGACAAGATAAGATCACCAACTCTCAGCTAGTAAAACTGAAGGTATATTATAAATGTTAGGCGCCATTCTGTGGTGTTGCGTGTGATAGGCTGCGGATCGCGGGCTCAGATAGTGAGCACGCGAGGCACTGGCGTTGTCCGGAACGTTGCCTCTATGAGTGATCGCTGGTATACTCTATCATTTATTGGTAAGATGGCGATTATCAACCATATAGATATTATGTATGTGCTTAATTCCCCCTTGTGTGTCAGGATCATAGCAAATGGAAATCCGTAGTCTCTGCCTACCCCTCTGGGAGACAGGCGTGAATCTATGTATGTATGTATGTATGTATGTAATTGCCTGCCTTTATTCTTGAAGGGATAGGTAGAAGTTTATCACACCTACATATATGTATTACTCCAGTTATGCTTATGAGATTGATTTGAGGTGTAGAGCGAGCCGTGAAACGCTTATGAGAATTTTTTGAATGAGTATCTAACATGCTTTGCTCGATTCGGTAATTGAACCCAAACCCTCTTACAGAGCAACCGTATTCGCTATAGCTGCGCCCAGGGCCGGATTTAGGGGAGGGCAACCGGGGCTACAGCCCCGGGGCCTCCACAAAAGAGAGGCCTCCACAATAGAGACTTCGGAAAGAAAAATTAAATTCAGACTAGTAAACACTAGTAAACAAATTTTCCTTTGATATTTTTTTTTGCGTTTTACCTTTACAAATACAAATATATTAAATTGAAATACAAATATGATTATATTAAATTAATTGAAATAATAAGTTGGAGCCAGGGGGCCTCCATTACTTTGTTGCCCCGAGGCCTCCAGACCTCTAAATCCGGCATTGGCTACGCCAATGAAGCAGTCTGGTGTAATAAAGGTAAGTAAATATACACCTATGTCTACGTTTAGGGTTTTTTTAATCTTAGGAGCGGTAGGCTGGGATATTCTTTAACAGTATTACTTGGATATCCCAAGTAATACTTTGCTCGAGCTGGTTGTCGAACGCACTCTAACCTCACCTTACCTCATCATCAGTAAAAGCTTATGCCATGTACCTACGACATCCTAACTAATATTATAAAAGCGAAAATGAGTTGGCTTGTTTGTTACCTTTTCACGCCTAATCCACTGAACCGATCATTCTGAAAGTTTGCATATACATTGTCAGGTGTACAAAAACGAACATAGGCTACCTTTCATCCCGAAAAGAATTACTTTTTCCGAAGAAAAAATAATAACGTTCTTATGATAATAGATGGCGCCACGTGTCTTTCGAATTATGATTGAATTATATTATTACAAGCCGAGTATAAACAGAATTGATTGTCAAATTCTAAATTAACGCGAGCGAAGCCGCGGGCAAAAGCTAGTGTTACATAAAATTATGCAAAAAAAATAACATTACTATAGATAGAACTAATACGTTCTATAGATACATATATTATACTATATATTTCTACTCATTTTATTACTCGCGTAAATTGCGGCCTCATTCTTCATACAGCGACGCCATTTTTGTGTCAAGTGTCTCGGCAACACGATATTAAACATTCAATTTACGATACCTACCCAGTGGTTACTCAAAAATAATGAACGATTACAAATCGTAAAGTGGCAGTTACGTACGAAACGCCACCTGCCACAATGCGCAGAAAAAAAACATACGAGTGAATCAAGTATCGAAAACTGATCGATTACTTTTTCGTAATGAACGATTCGTTTTAATTCACGAAGCATCGCGCGAACAAACATTCCATTCAATGGGTAGAATTACGTAATAAATTCTCTTTAACACGTAACGAGACATCGAATACAAGTTTTTGTTCGAATATCGAGTTCTCGATTCGAAATGTCAAACGTCAAGTTGACATTACAAAAAACTGTTTCGCGTTTCGTTACAACATTGCGTCTTATTAAGACGTCTTGTTTTTACGAAATAAAATGTAAGCGAACGTATGTAGAGGATTTATGTGTTTTAATTGTCTTACAAGAATTTTAATTGGCCGACAAGTCGCAACAGCTTTGTTAATAGTGTTGTACAAAATAAATACTAGTGTAAGGTTTTTCAGAAAATAACATACTGCTGTATCTGCTTAATTACACGCTATCACAGTGAGGTCCGTTGTAGCAACATGCTTTTATAATAACATGTTTTTACATATTCATTTTGTGTAGTAAATAGTTATTACTGTCGAGTGACAAAAAATCTTGAGTAGCAACTGCTGTAAGTGACCTGAGGTTCAATTTCCAGGCTAATAGAATATAATTTAGTATTTCTTGTAATTAATACTTAAGTCCTTTATACGTTGTCTAGAGATCTATTTCCGATATTCTAATTATTTTGCACTTAGCGGTTAGCGGAATATCTTACAGCTGTTAATTCCCCTAAGGACCTATCCCTTCGGGAATATACAGCGAGATGTATATTACTATCGAAAGCTATGATTTAAATAAGTACCACATAATATAGGGGTGAGTGCATATTACTATACACTACGCCCACATAACGAAACTCCATTTTTCTGACTAATATAATAATATCACAATTAGTAGCAATTCGTCGATTTAACAGCAGTAGACGTCACTGGAACCAAACACGGGACATCATGATCACCAGCAAACATATGTAAGTGCAAACCGATATTACAGGTTCTACTAAAATGTGTTTTCTTACAAAGAAAGAAAGAAAAATACGTTTATTTCCCACGGATACAGTACAAAGAAAGTAGCTTAAAATAAAAATGGGCAAGTAAATACAAAAACAAACTTATACATGAAATCTGTGACAAATTGGTACGCACTCAGCATAAAGTACGTACGTAATACGTAAGTACTAAATTATGTAATAAAATATGCTCTTTTTAACAATAAACCCCCTTTACACGGTTTATAATATTACAGTTACAAGTATCAAAAACCAAGTGCAGCTCATATTTTATCGACAAACGCAGCCGTATCGTCACCTAACAGTACACAAAGGCAAATGGTAAGCTGTCATAGTTTACCAATAAATCCTACGCCGAATGAAAGCCAGGTAGACAATCGGCTCCATAAATATTAAAAACCGAGATGTCACCCACAACTATCCGAATTTGTCATCGAGTGGCTAAACAATGGCGCCGTGATTGAATCCCTCGATAGTCGACAAGACAATAAGCACGTATTGTCCCGACAACGGGGGATTGTTTGCTTACCAGTGTTTAGGTAATTGAGACCAGTGATGAAATAATTGTTTAATTTGTCAGATTGTTTACAATAGTTTACATTTTGTTGGACGTATTCTACAGTTTACAGTCTACTGTTTTAATTGGATCGCTTCGTGGGACAGATTTCGTTGACAATTACGGTGCTTTTTTTAAGTAATATTTTTCAATCATAGGTGCTGTTTTCAAAGACTGTTTTTATAAGTGGTGTGCTCAGGTGCTTGAAATGATTGCTATATACTTACGTACATAAAAAATACATGTCTGTTTGTGTGTATTGTTGCTCTTTCAATGATGTGTTTTTAAACACAAAACTGAGGTCATAATAAAAAGACTTAGGCTTTAATTAATAAATAGTTCATACGTGAGTAGAATATAACAATTACTATTTGAAAATATGTTTAATATTCTTTGTGCAGAATAGATTTTTATGTATGGCGGGTTAATGAAGCACCTTCAAAAATCTTATCGTATGTTATTCAATGTTTCGCTACAAAAGTATTTTAACACATTAAACGCCACGCGCCGGTCATAAATGACCGCAAACAATACATTTTCTATTGTATCTGCTAAATGGCATTCAATGTGTTAAATAAAAATGTTTCGTAATTAGTTCACCTACCTTAAAACAATAGTGTAAGATCTCTTTATGTACCAATACAATTTGCACTCAAAAGTAATTATGTATTACTAAAATCAAACATATTTTATTCCTGTTTCTTATCTCTCTCACTCCGACACGGACACTCATACGTGTAAACAGTAACGTCTTACAAAACCAACTGACATTTAGTCATATTTTGTCATTATTCACGCTTTTAATCATACGTTCTCAATAACACGGGTTTGCGGTAAATGTACGCAATATTTGTATTGTAAACGTCATTTAGATAATGACAAATCATTCGTCATTTCATTCAATAAATTGCGTAGTTTTTAATATACATAGTATGTTATGCAAAAATCAGACTAAAATACTTGGAAAAGTCTTGCCTTGCTGCTATAAATGTTACGCAATATAGCAATCCTAACAAATATTATAAATGCGAATGTGAGTTTGTTTGTAACGCTTTCACGCCTTAACTACTCGACTAAGTAGATAAGACTACCTTCCATCCAGAAAAAGTACTGTTACTAATTTTACCTAAGCTACGCATGCGCAGCCGCGGGCGAAATCTAGCAATTTGATAATTGTCAGGACTACGACAAGACCAAACGATCAATAAAATAATTCTAGGAAGCGTTTTAAATCACAAATGGAATCTGTTTCTCTAGAGGAAGCGAAATACCAAATTCGATATTTCCTATTGTCTCTTGTGACGCAGTCGCACCCCTATTATAAGTAAATTAGAACAATCAAATTTCAATTCTATATCGATGTCGTTAAGGTGTATTTTAATTTGTTGAAGTCTTGCCCGAATGTCTACTCTCAGGGGTGGCTACTATCTCGATATCTATCAATGTTTCCCTCGTAATTCGATGTGCACTGCGAAATGCTTCCGTAGAACACAGGGGGCGACTTTTTTGTGATATTTCAACCAGAAATTATTGAGTTAAATCTGTCAAAGTTGGCGAATTGTATTGTCGTTTTGTTGTGTTACAAATAAATTATTTTTCAGTTGAATAAATGGTTTAACGATGGTAGGGATTTACTGTGCCTACAGTTTTCGTTGCCTCATTCGTTCCGTCGCGTAAGTTTCGCGTATGCTTTAGAATCGTGTGGTGCCGGGTTCGAACCCGGGTCGACTAGTTCTAAGAGTATATTTAGTTTGAAATTCTTAGAAGCTGTACCCAGTTTGAAAATTGCGAGCTTTTTCGAACACATTCAACATAATTATTTTGTCTCTTGTGGGATTGAACTCACAACACCCAGTACAATGGCAGTGGTAAGGCGACCACTTAAGCCAACACGCCATCTCTACAGAATGTTATAACATTGCCTAAAAATTCTTGAAGTAATCTCATTTCTTTTGACTATACAACTATGTTGATATGTCAACATAGTTGTATAGTAATAGAACCATTTTAACCAACATCACAAAACAACGATCTCCTTTAACAAATTTCCTATCCAAGATCAACATTCAAATCACATCACGTCAATCTTCGTATAAATATCACGGAACCGCGATCGAACCGGGGCTATCGGGCGCTAGTTGATAGCTATCGCGACGAACGTTCGACACTCTAATGCCGGTAATGGAAGTCGACACGGGCCGGCTCCGTTCGATTTTCCGAATCGTTTGCGCCGAACGCCCGAAGAACGAACGCTAGATAACGAGAAATGTCGCGACTATCGTTTTATGCGCCGTACGAGATTTCGTAAAGATTATGCACACTATTACCCCTTTATTGGCGTTCTATTTTTAAATTGAGGCTAAGTGGAGCGCTTTGCGATAGTGACTTTTTTTCTTGTTCTATTTTTAAAAGGACTTGCATTTTGTATAGAGGCTATAGTATATCTAATTAGGTGAACTTTGGCCCAAGTTTATATGGGTCAAAGTTAACAAGACTTACCAGGAAAATTGTGTCACAAGAGCTGTTGTCATCCCCGCTATATCTGTAACAATGTAAAAAGTTTGATAAGCATAAACATACATGAACATATATTTGTATTTCCCCGAAGGGGTAGGTAGAAGTGTATAACACTCATAAAAGCCAGTTATGTCTTTAGGTTCCATGCAATGGGATCAGAATACGTGCGCTATTGGGAACTTTGTAACAGGAAATTGCAATACCTCTGCGTTAACAGGGAATCGAATCCAGGATTTAACGAACATACAGATATTTAAATATAGCAACGCTCCCATAGGTGCATTCCTATTGAGTAGGCAGAGATGTTTTATACCCATAATTATTACCCCTGATTTGTGATAGGTCATAAGTACACAAATCGAACATATTACTGTCTGACAAACACATCTCTTGACTCTACATATTGCTACTCAGAATATCATAAAAAATACTAATATTATTCTACTAGTTTTATTTTTTATTAATTTCTAATGGTATAGCATCAAAGTTGCCAAATATTTAAGCTACATTTAAAACCACATAGTTAAAGAACACCTGTGTCAAAAATCATTACAATGAAAATTAATTTATTCTATTACTATAAAGAGAAAATCCATGTTCACGGAGAGGCTACCATCTTAGTCTCCCCGTGAACATGGCTGCTGTAAAGCAACCGAAACGTCGCGGGGCAAAGTGTAAACTTAAATATAAATAGTTTTAATTAATTTAAATAACTTAAATAGTAACATAAAAAGTTCAATAACAGTAGTGTTAAAGTTTCAAAATTATGTAATAAAAGCGTTTTAAAGTAAAATAAACAACTCGACAAAATCCGTATAAACTGTTTAATTTCAATGTATAACATTCGCGTAAACATAATACAATATTAAGAAAAGATTAAATTTTTTGTTTGTTTGTAATAATTTTACTCAAACACTAGGTACCTACTCAATCGATTTTAAAAATTCTTTCACCATTAGAAAGCTGTATTATCATAGAGCAAAATAAGCTATATTTTTTAATAAAAGTACTGTTACATCTATCCTACTTTTATGCGAGCGAAGCCACGGCAAAATCTAGTCTACTGTAATTTACAAACACATGTGTCACACACTCATAAAATATCACACACACCAATAAATAAATCTATTCTAGAATCCTCTCGGTCATAACAAACTATAAAATTATTCAAATCCTCGTCTATACTCGTAAGTGTATGGTTATAAGTCAGTGGGATGACATCATCGGGTCCTAAGCAAACAATGCAATAGGTATAGCGTACAGTGTGTACTCAGCCCACGCATTGACGGCAGGACAAAAGATTCCTATTAATCACCTTATAGAAGTACCGTTAGCAAGAAACGCGAAAGTGTTTACGTTATTTTATAAATCGTTATAATATAATATTATATATATATAATATTCTATTCTACCACATACACACAACATCATCTAGCCCAAACTAAGCAGAGCTTGTAATATGGGTAGTAGACAATGGATAAACATACATATGTATATACTTTTTTTTGTAAATACATACATATTATACATAGAAACACCCAGACCAAGACAAACATACATGTTCATGCACACAAAATGTTTGACTTGTGCGGGAATCCAACCCGCGACCTGAGGCGTGACAGTCGGTTACACTAACCACTACGTCATCGAGGCCGTCTGAAGTCGTTATGAAGGCATAAGGTTGGAGTATTTATATTAAATAAAATAAGCACGAGTAACCGACTGACCAATTTTCTTAATGAAATCAATCCTAGTTGCTGACATTATCTATGTACTCTAGGTACGTGAAGCTAGAAGGAAAATCCCATTCATTACTACGTAATCAGATTATTCATTAATATTCGTATAAATACCTTTTTACATACATTGCCCCAATCATTAGGAATCTACCAACACCCAAAACTTGTACACGAATTTTAGTATTTTCTCTTTCCTTATCACTTGCTCTTTCCTTGTAAAATATGTTATTAAGTATTGTAGAAAATATAGATAATACAGCATTTCAATTAAAAGGTTTATAATAGCGCTTGTGAAAATACGTAGGTATAGTTTTAGTAACCATTTTATATCGTAATTATAGGTTAATTAGGATATAAAATGTCTACCGTGTAAACCATCTATTTTTATATAACCACAAAAACCCTGAAGTATCATTGAAAATTATTAAATTTGTTTTGATTTGATGTATGGAGAAGGCTTTAAAGTAACAATAATCTAATACCCAAGCTTAAATAACAATCAGCCGATAGCAAAAAAATATTGTGAACATTTGAACTACTTACCAAAATACAATAATGATTATGGGATGTCTAATAAGTACAGTGTACACGTATGGAATTCAAAAGTATATAACTTATTTAAGCAGTTTAAATACACAGTAAGTAAAGTGCTAAACAATAATTAAATTTTAATTATTAAAAATTATAAACTATTATAAAACAGTAAAAATGAAACACTATGTCTGTTTATCCGTTTATACATCGAAAATCTCTGGGTCGATTATATGGTTCCCTTTATACTACTGGCTAAATAAATATCTACATTGTTTACTTTCAAATATTTTTAAGCCACTATCTAAAAGCAGCAAAGGCGAATAAAAGATTTACCTGCATCATTTTAAAAACAAAAAGCTTTAGCTACGAAATGAATCGCAGCTTCATTTCCAAACGGCGAAATAAATATAACACAATAATAATGAATATGCATTATGCAATATTTTAAAACGATCAAAAATTTCACCAAAATCCAAAATTCCCTTAAATTTACCGATTCTGCTCATTATTGATTGACAATTTTAAGTAGGCACTACAGTCTTAAGACGAGAGGCTGTTGTTTACACACAGAGTCCCTTCCACGCTCCGAAGGGCACATTAACGTGAGCCTCGTTAAGTCCGTGTTGTGAAAGGTGCGAGAAGGGGAAATCTCGAAGATCATTTTGATTGACAGGCGGTTTACAGAACCCAGGAAGACATTTTCGGAACAGTTAGACGTTTATTAAGCCCTTCTCAACTTTGCTTACATGTGTTCGGCGATGCGAGGTGAAATCAATTGCATTTGATATTGGCGAACGATTAGTTGCTTAGATATATTATGGTGTTGCGGTTTACGTAGTCAAGGGTGCCCTTGTCACTGCTGTGTTGTGAGTTTGATTCACACGGGTGAAATAATTGCCAATAGTTGCTACTAGACTGGATGTGTTTTGTAATGCCGTGGTTTTTAACTTATGTTGGTATTGCCGGCCTCGATGGCGTAGTGGTTAGTGTAACCGACTGCCACGCCTGAGGTCGCGGGTTCGATTCCCGCACAAGTCAAACATTTGTGTGCATGAACATGGATGTTTGTCTTGGTCTGGGTGTTTCTATGTATAATATGTATGTATTAACAAAAAAAAAAAAAAAAAGTATATATATGTATGTTTATCCATTGTCTAGTACCCATAGTACAAGCTCTGCTTAGTTTGGGCTAGATGGTGTTGTGTGTATGTGGTAGAATATTATTATTATTGTTATTTAACCTATTAAGCCGCAGCAGAACACTGGAGACCAGACAATAGATTTGAATGGAATTCTAAGACTTGACAGTTTAAGTACCTATATATATTTTTAATATTATTACCTCCCTAACAATCCTTAACATTTCTTATCGAGAGAGACGCTACCTAGACATAAGCAAACACACATATAACAAACATATACTCCAATCTGACATGAATCAATATTTTTTGTCCGACTGTACTTGTGTACGTGGGAACGCGTTGAGAACTTGAATGCATGCATTACTTTACATTACAGCGGTACAAAGGCACAATAAAAATGTTTGCATTTTGCAATAGGTGGCATTCTATTGAGGCCTCAGTGCGTGCCAACATGCGACGAATTTATTGTAAAATATTTATTTTTATGTTTAATATTAGTCGGCTTATGACCGTAATTCATTTAACTTTATTATTGCTTAATTTTTTTATTAAAATATTGCGCGTAATGACACTTTTCAAAAATAATATATTTTAGATGTCGATTCGCCTACTTTGAAATAATTTGATTACACAACTTGTGCAGACAGGGTCGTCTCGCATTCAAATTTTTTCGATGTGTGCGGATCGACTATTAAAAACATATTATAATTTTAAAAAGTGTCGTTTTGCACTATTCCTGTGTACAGGTTCGTGCGACACGACCACTAAGCCCTCTCTGCCTGTTTTTCAATACAAAATGTAATTATGTCAAATCTCACACGGCTTCATACGTGCTATATGCTTGAAAAGTAATTACTAATTTTTTCTTTTGTTTATTTACGTAATATATACATTTATTTTTAACTAGCTTTTGCGCGCGGCTCCGCCCGCGTGGTACCTACATCAATACAAAGTAGCCTATGTCCTTTCCCAGGTTTTAAACTATGTCTGTACCAAATTTCATCTAAATCGGTTGAGTGGTTTAGCCGTGAAAAGGTAACAGACAGACAGACAGACAGACAGAGTTACTTTCAAATTTATAATATTATATATAAATATATAAATATATATATATATATATATATATATATATATATATATATGTAATATATATTATATTTATATATATATATATATTATAAACCAACTATATTCATTAGCATTTACTTACTAGTTGACATGAATGTCCTTGCATATGTTCTCTCATAGAAGACCAGACAGACATACTTGCATAATTTTACTCCATTCATCCGCAAACATCACATTCCAGAATGGCGTCTGGAAGGCGTTGAACATCTTCAATGTTGTGTAGCAAGAAAGCAAATTCTAAATCTATACTAATATTATAAAACTGAAGAGTTTGTTTGTTTGGTTGAACGCACTAATCTCAGGCATTTGAATTGAAAAATTCTTTCAGTGTTTGATAGCCCAATTATATAGGCTATATAACATCACGCTACGACCCATGGGTGCTGCGCTGTAATCATTAACGCGGGTGAAACCGCGAGCACATCTAGTACCTACTTCTATAAACTAGAATGCATTACGCACATATATACACCTAAACTTACGCCTGTTAATCCTCAAAACTGTAGGAAAGAAAGAAAGAAAATATTTTGTATTTGCCCAACACGCATAAAATAAAAGAAAAATAATAAATGAAAAATATTAAAAATTACATGACACCAGTATTGCGTCAGCTATTTTCAAAGTGCTCAAAGCAGAAACGCGTCTATTTACATTTCTAATCCAGTGCAGCTACCCCAGTCAGTATGCCTATGAGAAAACTCATATTTTGCCCGCATCAATAATTTTAACCAGGGCCTCATGTTCAGTTGTAACTGTAATGGCAAAATTAAACCACGGGACCAATGCAGTATTTTTTAACCCTTCCAACACTACGTAGTACTTCAGCACTACGATGAAGATTTTGCTTTTCAGTAAAACACTTAAAATGTAAGCGGACCGCACGCGGTCCCGCGCGCACGCGTTAATTACTGCGGCGCATCGCATGTCATTACTTGAGCGAACGCATTGCTAATGCAACGTCTGGGCAGCACGACATTATGCAGGGACGCGCGCGACACTACTTATGCAAGAACAGCCAGGTGAAGTGGCTACGGGTTTCGTATGACGGTAATTAAAATTATAATATTTAGGGTAGGTAGTCATGTCAAGATTTAAGGCTTTCGTGTTGGAATAATCGTGTGAAAGGCTTTATAAGTTTTGTTAGTTTACATACATAGCCTAACGCCTCTACCTCTCTCTGCCCTCTTTTCTAGGATACCTTCGAAAGGAGGACAGAGATGTATTACACCTATGTATATTTAGTTATTCGCGCAATGGTGTTACATCCTATGTATTCGAGGGCGAGCCTACTGCGGTCTGCCGGAGAACGTTGCAGACTTCACGCTGCTACTTAGAATATTTTGACAGAAAGACGCAATAACACTTTGCCCGACCCGGATATCGTACCCGAGGCTTGCACAGTAGTCACATTTACTACCGCTGCTCTACTGAGCCAGCACATTTATATTGTATCTTTTCTGAGTGCTTATTTCGCATGAAATATGTACTTATCTACTTTTAGTATCATTAGTAATCTACTTACTCTTTTAGAACTACACTACTCGATCAATCATCATAAAAATTTGCATAAGCATATGTTTTAAGGGATGTACCTTTCATCCTGAAAATAAGTACCTACTGTTTTCGAGAAATAGCTAGCCTAGTATAATCGTAATATGTACCAAACGTCAATTTTAATGTATAATGCACTGTTGCCAACATTGCGATTCGATTACTTCGATCCAAGGGCAGAATAACCAGACTACGGTTGGTTCCCAGCAGCCTCGGTTTCAGAGAACTATTATTAGTTCGCTGCTAAACTGATAGCACATACTTCAAGGTAAATTGTCTGTTGTTCTTGATAGAATATTCGTGTGAGTTTACAGTGTTCTTGTATAATACTCCCCTATTAGCTTCTTGTGGTAGAATGGGATTATGGAAATGGAAGATGGACAGCTAAGTATATGATTATCAGACATAGGGGCAAATGAATTTGTTTTGTTAGAGTTATGTTCTGTGGCAGATCTATTGTACGGATTGGTATACTTAGTATTTCTTCTTTTATTTCATTTGATATAGAAACAAACTATTCATTCAATCAACCATGTTTCAATCAATCATTCAATCAATCCTGGGTCCTTTAAGCGGGGCGTGAAAAAGCATCATCTCAGGCCGTCAAAGTAGAGACCTCAACATCGCCTCGGCTGCTATGAGGGCGGTGTGGAGGCCACTGCTCTTAGACCACACGACTGCTTACCATCAGGTGGAGTGTGGTCATTTTGACGAGCAAAATATATAAAAAAAAAAGAAAAAAAAAATCTATTTAATATCTTGGCTATCGCTCTGACCAGAGTACTTAGACACAATGTTTTCCATTGTATCTGTTTTTAAGTTATTTAATGAAGTGAAATTAAACTACTATATACGGATTTTATCGCGTTGTTTATTTGACATTTTATTACAAAATTTTGAAAACTGTTACTCTACTATTACTATTATACTTTACTAATTTTTAAGCTAATTAAATTATTGAAACTATTTATACTATTTATATTTATTTTTACACTTTCCCCGACGTTTCGGTTGCTTTTCAGCAGCCATGGTCACGGGGAGACTAAGATGGTACTTGTCTCAATCTTCAAGTGTAGTTATTTCAAAGTACCCGAACATAATTTAATCCGTACTTATATAGCAGTTTAATTTCAATGAATAACATTCGCGTAAACAGAAGACAATATTAGTTAATGAAGTCAACTGTTGTACATCATACATTTATGTTTAAAAAGAATGCGTTTAGCATTCTTTCTAAACATAAATTTATGATGTTAGTGCAATTAGTGGAATTCGAACCTAAAATCTATCGATAATTAAATCCTTACTATATCAACAAACACCGCATCTTTTATTTTATCTGAGGTAACGTAGTCTTGTAGTTTTCATCAAAGCAGAGAAGCAGTGACGTATGGAAACAGCCAATAACTTAGGGCCACTTGCACGGAGTATTCCGCTTTCGGCACCTATGGTTTCGGCACCTAAGCTACTCCACTTTCAGCACCGATAGGTATTTTATTCCACATTCGGCACCAAGCAAAAATACCTATTGGTGCTGAAAGTTGAATAGCTCAGGTGCCGAAACCATAGGTGCCGAAAAATTGGTGCCGAAAGCGGAATACTCCACTTGCACGACAACTCACAAAATAGGTTTAGCACTAAATAGATTTAAAACATCGTGCTGTCGCAGTCATCCGTATGCAGGTGACTGAGATTTCACGATGTTTTAAATCTATTTAGTGCTAAACGTATTTTGTGAGTTGTCGTGCAAGTGGCCCCTAGTGTTTATTAATAGAAATAAAGTTATATTATTTTTTATTAACGTTTATGCTCATATCCACTCCTTTAACGTAAAGCTATTTATAGTCATCTGAGTGCAGATGACTATAAATAACTTTATTAAAAACTGTAGTAGAAACCGGGCCTATGCCTTTTAATATCATCCGATATTCAGTCTACCACCTCAGCTAAATAACACACTATACCATACATAACTACATGCTACGTTGCAAAACAAGGCAACCTCCTAATTCTACAGCCTGCATAACAGTCTCCCCACCATAATAAGTACGATCACATTAATTATTATATACTTGTACAGGAAAAATCATGCAATTTCGCTAACGGCTAGGGTGCATACTAAAACAGGCTGACAGGGGATTAGTTAATCAAGGCTCAACGATTTGCCAATGTCCATGACATAAGTCCGGTACACCCTTGAGGCTGGGGATCTTATGTCTGTTTCCGGCAAAGTATATAATGCTGGGATTGTATGGGATTACCAGGTTCTTTAATAAACAATAGTAGTTACCTGTTTGATTTCGTGAATACAGCATAAAAATCGGTTGCAAAATGTAGGAGCGACTAGCATTTTAAATTTCTGTATGTTTTGAAATTGTAAAACGGTTCATTTAAATTTAATGTGAACACCGTGAGATCTAGAGAAGATTCAGTGTATCCTAAAATAACACTTAAAGAATCAAAGAGAATTTCTAAAATAACGTAGCTTTTTCTAGGAATATTGCTACATGAAACTGTTATGTGAAAAACTATTGTTATCACCTTAATATCTGGCTATAGAATTTGGAGATGCTTGCCTTCACTACTTTGAATACAGGTCAACGATCAACTGATTTGAAATTAATTAGTCCAACACAATGTTGTAACGTTTTTTGCTAACCCAAACCATATGTTACCGAATTAGAACGTTGAACTCTTAAACTACTAATTATTAAATAATATTTATTATACAGGAAAAGTATGTTTGTTTAGTCTATGGCCGGGTTGAAAAGGAGTTTTGATACGATGTTTTATGGTCAGATATTTATAAAAATCTTAATCAATTAGCTGGCAACTAGATACAATGAAATAAGAAGAGAGAATACTTACTTTAAGCTTTTAGATATTTTATATTTTGATAAGGCAGACGGATGCTAGTCCTAAATAATAATGTACATAAATTATACATAGATTGATGTCTGATTCCCGAAGTTGTATGCAGTGACTACGGATTTCCATTTATTAGGATACTAGCATATTTATTTCCCTTCTTTCATTCGCTCTTAATACACGCCTATCGAGGTAGAGTACATTTAACCTAGCCTTTTTTCAATATGTTTTTGATCTGGTCAAAGAACATTCAACAAAAGTCATCCACTGTGTCCAGCGTAAAACTGTCTGACTGAGCACTGTCTCCCAAAATACAGGCTATAGCCTAGTTTGGGAAACAGGACCAGTACCGTTTGTAAATGTAAAACAACACTATTTTGTAATGACTTTGTTGGTAATTCATTTTTTATTCAAATAAACATTTCCATTTATTTATTTATTTACCTAGGTCTTCGATTTTGTTGTCTTCCTTTTAACGTGGTCACTATAATACTAGGCTATGTAACCTATTAAACTAAGGTATAATTAGCTCAGTTAGAAATGTGTGCGTGCGTGTAAACAAGCGTAATTAAAGACAAGCTACATGGAGAGCTTATAATCTGATGATCTTTCTATGTAATTGGTATTCTGTACATTATTATTCTATGTCACTAAATATAAACTAAACGTCGTAGGAAAAATCATCCCAACCTTTTCAAAATAGAGGGGTGCATAACAAAACAGGCTGACACCAGGATTAGTTAATCAAGGCTTCTAATCCAACGCTCTATTTGTCCGGTGCCCACGACATTAGTCCCGTGTCCGTCCCAGCCCGCCGGGATTTGGGTATTTATCCCGGGATCCGGTATAAACATTGTCCTGCCTGATTAGCCATCTGGTATTAACTTTTGAAGGACATTTTAAATAAATGGTTTGTTTGAACATTTATTTTTGTGTCTCGAAACTAAAATAAGGCACATCTGTGTTCAAGGTTGATCTTTTTATTTTTATTTACGATTGTATCTAGAATTTTGTGGTGTACTGTATTTATTAATCTTATTGTTTTCTTTTATAATATTAGCTTATTGTTTACTTATACTACGAATTATGCGTTAAAATAATAAACCACAATGTAGGCATAGCCTTTGTGTTTATAGCCTAGATGATCAACTATTGAGAAATAAAATTGTTTTAATGATGATCCCGACTAATAAAGTTTAATATATTATAACTTTTGTTCGCCTTTTTGTCGATTTTTATGCATTAATGAGTTCGCCGTGGCCATTTATTTGATGACAAACAATATGAACAGGCTTGACCAATATAGAACCAGCGTTTATTTACTGCCCTTCCAAGAGTTGTACAGGCCACTAACACACCCATTCCTTTACTTTTAATTTATCTTTAAAAGCCTTTCCTTTAGTCAGTAATACATAAGTATTACACCCGATAAGACAAGCTATGATAGGCTACAGTAATCGCTTACCATCAGGCGGACTTTATTCATGTTTGCCACCTTTGTTCCATAAAATTTGACTGCACGGGTGGCGTAACTGTTTAAGTGGTCTCCTTGCCACTGCCAATGCACCGAGTGTTGTAGGTTCGATCCTCACACAAGACAAAACTTTGTGTGATTCACACTAGCTGACCCGCGCCACTTCTGCTTCACATAAGAGAATTTTCCCCGTTAATGCAACATTTTTCATTGCTGCTCCGCTCCTATTGGTCGTAGCGTGATATTATATAGCCTATGGCGTTCCTCGATAAATGGGCTATCTAATACTAAAATAAATTTTCAATTCGGACATGTAGTTCCTGAGATTAGCGCGTTCAACCCAACGAACAAACAAACTTTTTACCTTTATAATAATTAGTATAGATATTTGTAACGAGTATTGTTAGTGCGACAGGAGACTTCCAAAAAGAGTTGGCAATGAAAATAATAGCAAAGAGATAAAAGTTTTTACACTACACGAAGATGCCTCGGATAATTAAAACACAAAGCGAGCTAGTTTTAATTATAGTACCTATAGTTTGAAGCAGGAGTTAGTTTGTTATGTTTAATACTGCGGTTGGAACTTTCAATACGAGAAGTTATCGTATAAGACACAGGCTGGCTTGAGCCGCAGCGCGCATTTGAGTGGTTGGCAGTGTAGAAGGAGTTTATTTGGACAAACAAGTGTTTTTTTAAATTAAACTACTATATACGGATTTTATCGCGTTGTTTATTTGACACTTTATTACAAAATTTTGATTACTATTAAACTTTACAAATTTTTAAGCTAATTAAATTATTTAAACTATTAAAACTATTTATACTATTACTACACTATTATACTATTTATATTTACACTTTCCCCGACAAACTTTAAATTTGCCCGACCAGAAGGGGGGGACGGTTGGGCCTCCGGTACCCTCACTCACGAAACACAACGCAAACGCTATTTCACGCCGGTTTTCTGTGAGGCCGTGGTATCACTCCGGTCCAGCCGGCCCATTCGTGCCGAAGCGTGACATTCCCCATTAAATATAACATATTAATGGTAAGCGATTGACGTTGCTTCTATTATTATTACTTGCCCAGGTTTGATTCCCTGGCGTGCAAAGTGTTATTAGATTTTTCTGATACAAATTAAAAGATGGGGTCGGTTGATGTCGGTAGGCTCGTCTACAATTACGTGGAACCTAAGACATAGCTAGCAAAATTTGAGTGTAGTAGACCTCTGCCTATCCCTGTTGGATATATATATAGGCGTGATCCTATGTCCGTATTATTTAATTGTCGACATCGCTACCTCGATTTATCGCTAGAAATACAATACAAAATACAATTAAAGTACACCATTTCTAAGGCTTCTATTTGACGTCTGCTAGCAACAAACAGTAACCGAACCCGTCGGTATATAATTCGAGTCGCAATTAAGCTCGAGAATTGAACCAGCGATAATTATACCCAACTTGAAGTAATTACGTATCGTGTATCTCTAATAGTGTAAGCAAGTCTGCTATTTTTACCCGACTGGTAACGTTTATTATATGACTTTCTTTAAATAAGACAACTTACGTACTTAGAATAATTTCAGTTTTGAGTGGGACTTACTAATACTTACTAAAAACACTCTAATAGCGGACACAAGAAACACTCAAACTCGGTACAACCATTTGTTAATTCCACAAATTTTTGTTCCGTATGAGGTCGAACCCACAACTATCAGTGCAGCCGGCGAGGCGATCCCTAAAACCACCACGCCATGCGTGCAATTTACACCTACATCCATCAATTCTTTTAATTCATACATAAGTCCAGTTTCTTGTCAGTCCAGGTTACGACAGCGGCCACAGGGTAGGCTGATACATCTGCTAGTTTTTCGCACAGATGTCTTAAAATACGCACCAGTGGTCCATGGTGCTAGGATGCTAAATGTAGTTGCACAACGTCTAGATATATTTTGCTATACGTTGTCGGAATTTGAGAGGGTGATATTACAATATCTGTCACAAAATGCTAATGTTAAGCTGGTTTGGACATGTAGAAAGAATGGACGAGGAAAGACTGACTAAGAAAGTTTATAAGGCTAGTGTGAATGGAACTGTCGCAAGAGGAAAACCTAGGCGAACGTTTCTCGACCAGATCGGAGGCGTTCTGGACAAAGGCCAGGTTAAGAGCTCCTTGAACCGACGGGCGTGTATGAGGAATGTGATGAAAGTGAATGAAGCCAGAGAAGTGTGTCAGGATCGTAGCAAATGGAAATCCGTAGTCTCTGCCTACCCCTCTGGGAAACAGGCGTGAATCTATGTATGTATGTATGTATGTCACAAAATTTATAGTTACCATTATTATGTATTAATGTCCACTACGTCGCATTAGGTTTTCTTATAATGACATATGTGATTTGTTTTATAAATGAATAAATAATACGAGGCGAGTCTATTGCCGTCTATGGTGTTCATTTCCACTGCGTGCTACTTCTGAGAATTTCTATACAGAAAACTCCAATAATAGTGCTCGACCCGGTAATAGAACTCCAGCGAGGTCTCGGGTTCTATACCCGGGTCAGGCTACAGACAACTACAGTGCATCAGGATGCATAGCAGCTGTCAGTCCAGGTGCACCACAGAGGCAGTTAGTCTAACATATTTGTAACAATATTTTTAAACATGGGCATTCCCATATTATATTACTTACTAGCTGTTACCTGCGACTTCGTCCGCGTAGATTTTAACTAAACAGTGTTTGTCTCCGCGGAACGCTATTTTTTCTAAAATCAATGTAGCCTAAGTTACTCCTTATAACATCAGCTATCTGCCAGTGAAAGTCCCGTCAAAATCGGTTCAGCCGTACGGAGATTATCCGGAACAAACAGACATACCGACAGACAGACAAAAATTTTAAAAATAGATGTTTTCGTATATACTTTCATATGCATTAGATAAAAAGCTGTTATTTTGACATTACAAACAGACACTTCAATTTTATTTACTTGTATAGAATAGATGTGATGCGCATAAATGCTTTCGAATGATATTCGAATACAATCGTGACGTAGTCAAAGACGAAGCGCACGTTCTTATATGTATAAAGCGTAGTCAATACATTCGAATAAAATTGTATACAACGATAGAAATAAACACTGCAATAATAGTTTTAGCAATCCACATTAATCAGTGCACTATTTTTCAACAAACACTTGGGAACAATCGAATAATTGCTTCCTTCCACGATGATGTGCAATCGAGTCATAAAGACGGATGCGGATGTATTTAAGCTTCGATACGGGCCCTAATGGTCGGAATTAAGCGAACCGATATCGCTGTGTAGTGGTTTTGTAATTATACACATCGTTAGAGGTATTTTGCGATAGTTTATAGTGTACTAGCTTTTGCACGCGGCTTCGCCCGCGTGGTACCTACATCAATAATAAGTAGCCTATGTCCTTCCTCAGATTTTAAACTATATTTATATATGCAATAAATGAATATTGTATTTTACCACATAAATGATAGTACTTTTATACTGATAATTAAAGCAATTCCTGCAAAATTATTCTCTAACCATTCCAAAATATCAAAATTGCACAACGTTAATATTCAAGTTTTCACTTCTGCCGGCACTCCCGGAGTGCAACCCGTTGTTTTTTTTTTGTAAATACTTACATATTATACATAGAAATACCCAGAACAAGACAAACATCAATGTTCATGCACACAAATGTTTGACTTGTGCGGGAATCGAACCCGCGACCTCAGGCGTGGCAGTCGGTTACACTAACCACTACGCCATCGAGGCCGACAATGAATGTTTGTTAAGATTCCGTGGACACAGAATTTATTAGATACTAGTGCGGTAGAAGTCTTAAAAATAATGGTTGAAGGTATGCACTTATTATGGTTACATTTTAAGTCAAATAAAAGCATCGTGATAGTGGAAGCGCCTCTAATGCACAAGGTCTCAGGATTGATGTTCGTGTCAGATATAGTTATTTGGTTTATCAGATTTGTAAATAGGACAATGGACTATAGCAATATCAAGACTTTATAGCTATCCAGCTGCCTTGACTTGGTACAACCATTTGTTGATCACATATATTTTTGTGTGGGTTTCGAACTGACAATATTTATTTTGACGTAATAGTAATGGTGAAATGCCCGCTAAAATCAATACGCCATCCGTGCAGTGTATTTAAGTCATAATTATAACTTAAGACTGCGCTGAGCGTAAGACAGATAATGACAGAGCTCGTGCGGCGCATATTCAAATCGGCGCACGGCCGCCATAGTAAAAATGTATGGAGGATTTGAAGTGCTTTTTTGATAAATATGTATCTTTATTGTCAACCAATAACTTAAATATTTGGGACGGACAAATTGTAATATAACTATTTGTGTTTCGTTTAAGCTGTAAAATAGGATAGATTTCTTCTACTGTTATAATCTAAAAATCACGTAACACGAGCTTACGTTTTTGCATTTTTCGTGCAAATTTATGTAATTTTGTAGACGAAAATATTAATTTTAAAAATTTTTTTTACACTGAGTATTTGTAAACACATTCATTTTTATGGTAAATGTATATTTTATATTTGTATTAAACAAAAAGTGTTGATTTTATTCACTTAACTGTGACCGCCTGTTTTGGCACATTTCGCTAGGCGCAGTCTTAAGATAAAAGTTAGGATTGTCAACGATCTAAATATATAAAAAGTTTTTAATGTCTGTCTACATGTTATCCGTGCTTCGTATCGCGAGTATATCGTTATACAGGTGAGTTTAGCCTGCGAGGTGCAAATGTCACTGAAGGGAAACAGGTCACGCTGGCATTTGTAGGCCAACAACCTGCTACTGTTATGGGGCAATTTGTATTCAATGTAATATTAATGTCGTAAAATTTATATACCTGGTGAGTAGAACCGCAGGCAAAAGCTAGCTTTTACCTGCGGTTTTGCTCTCGTGGTTTTAAGGTACCATTTTTGGGATAAGAAGTCTAGCTCTATCTTAAATGTTTGTTTGTTTCGCTTTTACGCCTTAATTACTTGACCATATGTCCTTTTCTGGACCCCTGACAACATGTATGCGAAATCGCATGATGATCGATCGAGTAGTTTAGGCGTGAACGCGTAACAAACTAACAAACTGAAATTCGCATTTATAATATTACTTAGTATTATATTCAAAGTTAATCCTTATCTTACTTGCTAACTGCTATTTAATTGTATTTATATAAAAGTCCAGCCATATCTGACTGGCGCCTAAACTATGTCATTGTCACACAATTTGGACTGAATCCAAACTGAACTGCCGACTTTTTAGAATCCATTCGCAGTTCCATTGAATAAAGTTTGTGAGGTTTAAATTTAGTTTTCTAGTTTCATTCTTCGTTTTAGTGTGGTAATAACTTTGTGTGAAATTCTCAAGTCGCTGTGTGGCGTCTGACGGCTTGAAAGAGTGAGTCATTAGGATATTTTACAGTAAGTAGGTACGTGGGTACGTAAGTAGTTCAGACTTTACTTGTCTTCCTTTCGTTCTAAGCTTATCGTAAATTTCACGGTCTGGGTATCAATCCTCAAAACCTCATAAATCCTAGTTTGCTACTAAACCCAAAGGCTCTAAAGATAAGTTATATGAATTTATTAAAAAATACAGTTTATTTTTGGCACCTTGAGTGCTTTAACTACGCCCGAGGCGTAGTTAAAGCACGTTAATAATTACCCATTTATTACTACGCTTCTTTATGCATAACACTAGCATTAAAAAAAAAACAGAAAATACGTATAAGCTTTTGTAAAAAATATATCCAATGACAATTAAAATTCCCCAACCTTTACTTAGACACATAGATATTCAACAAAAAACTTGAACTAATTAAATCGAATCAACTGACTAGAAAATCACAGCAAAAACAAAACTCTTTATTAGCTACAGATAATTGCAATCCGATATAACCTCCGTCGTTCAATTCCCATCTATATTATACAAAAAACAGTCTGCGAGCTACACAGCCGCTAAAAATTCCACTCGCCTGAGAACCGAATCCAGGAAATCCGCTTAATCGACGTACCGTTGCAGCTATGCGCCTAACGGGACCCCACACACAAACGTACAATTATACTACCACCGGAAAATATACATTGCTTCAATTCCATAATCATTGTGTAACTATCACCCACCAATTTAATCCACATCAAACATGAATGGATTTCGGAACAATGAGAGCTCATCATAATTTGGCCGGTGTTTGATATACATTTCATACCATGTATCTGTATACTCTAAGTCATCATTCATACTCTTTGCGCCGTCACGATCGGCCCGGGGCTTAATCCAATTTAAAATTCATCCGGCCAACTTAAAAAGTCTACTTAATTTGAGAGGGGAGTACAAAGACGACACTTTCGAAATCTGTCGGATAGCGTCTTGAGAGCGCGTGAGGGCGCATTGACCGCCCTATTTAGGGGTTACCTCTTTGAATTTATTTATATTACGCTGCGTTACGTGTTGTATTTAATTATAAATGAGCAATGATAAAAGCGGCAATGGGAAATGTCATTAGCGATACGCTCGTGAAAGTCTGGTTCGTGATAGTTTGCGGTGCTTTGGTTCGAGAGCAATTAGTATGCAAGTACATGCTAATCATAAGTAAGAGTTGCTCGAATGAATTCATTAATTATGAAGCACTTAATGCTTTAGCGCTTGTTCATTATTTACGATTTGCATTTATCATTTTTGTGCTCAGTTTTTCGACGGCATTTATATTGAAGTTAGCTTTGTTTACATTGCTGTTTTATATATAACTAGATTTTGCCCGAGGCTTCGCTCGCGTTAATTTAGAATTTGACAATCAATTCGGGTTGTACTCTGCTTGTAATAATATAATTCAATCATGATTCGAAAGACACGTGGCGCCATCTATTATCATAAGAACGTTATTGTTGTTTTCCTCGGAAACAGTAATTTTTTTGGGATGAAAGGTAGCCTATGTTCGTTTTTGTACACCTGACAATGTATATGCAAAATTTCAGAATGATCGGTTCAGTGGATTAGGCGTGAAAAGGTAACAAACAAGCCAACTCATTTTCGCTTTTATAATATTAGTTAGGATAGTTAGGATTCTTGAGTGAGTGATTTATTAAAAGAAATTTTAAGTACTTGATGTATTGCATTTTCCTAGTTGAGTTACAGAAAGCGACGCGATACGAAGCAATTATTTACGATAAAATAATGCTGCACGCTATATGATCATTTAGACGTGTTGCAATATGACCACAGACATACCAAAACGGTTTACGTCACAACGTTGGCTGCCTGAGAAAGCATAAGCCATCTTACAACAGTAAAATAAAAAAAAAAAATTATTAACTTTAAAAGATGATAGATTCTAGAAAAACATTCTATCTATGGTATAATAATATCCGCACCGTCAAATAACTTGTACCAACCCAGCATGCCAATTGCACTGTTGACATCTAGCATTGGCGCAACATCGATCTCATTCCGGTGCCAAATTGCAAACCGAAAATTGCAGCTTGTTCGCGTTTTATCGACGCTTCCCGCTTCAAATAACGTTACCAAACTCTCGTTAGCTCCGTAATGAATGGCGTGGCGGACGGATACATAGTTTTTCCACCGAGCAGGTGGTATATCCCCACATTAAATAGATTGATGTCGGTTCCCTTCGCTCCTGTCCCACTTAGGATAATTAAAACCTTTAAAGATTTTACACTGGAAATTCGGTACGATTTTCGCTTTCCGAACACTCTGAAGGGTTTATCGAGAGGTGATTTTCGACTGGAAAATTCGAGTAACAAATTCAAGAAATTCGTTACATTTATATTTCGTTAGTTACAATTTTATTTGTCGGGTTTGAGGTAGCTGTTATGGATGTAATACCTTTGTGACGTATGTGAGCTTTTGCCGAATGTTTTATTTAGTTGTTGGCCTTATATTGAAGCATAAAAATACGCAGTCGCAGTAAGCACTCGTAACATAGAATCCACATATTGGTGGGGTTGTGTATTGCCGGTAAATCACAGTCAGACTGAATCAAATCAGTGTGTAAATGTACTATGTTGACCAAGGGCTTTCTCAAACGATGCCACAGGTGGTAGCCGATTTGATGATTGATTGATCAGTAGTGACAAGACTTACAATTCAATAGCGCGCAGCGTTGTTTGTATTAAACAGTATTACAAATATGGTTACATGTGTATGATATTGGAGTCCTACAAATATTTCGAGAAGTAATAATTATGTTTTATCAGAGGTATTATACTGATTCGATGGTCACTCACGTATTAATTCTAGTGGGTGAGCTGTAAGTAATCGTTATTTAGCGATAAGTTAGGTAACATTTGTAGTCTAAACCATATGTTATATATTGATATTACGATAATTTTTGGTGCAACAATATCTTTTTAAATTTGAACGAATGCCAGCTTTTTTGTCGAGCTATCTGGCCATTGTTTTAACCTGGACTGTAGACATCTAAAACGGATGGTAATCAGACAATTAGTACGTAAGTAACTCAATCGTGAAATGTGGGAGTGTGACGATTTCCGCGCTTCACACCTAGATACGATCGCAGGGCGTTAGTATATCTCTCGAGTATTATAGTAACATTAAATAACGCTTTGTACAATGGTTGTTATAAGCAGTTTACATGGTTCGAGGCTTTGTATGGTTGAGTTGTAAAGGGCTTTTTAAATGAGGCCAGAAAACTGTAAATCATAGCCAGATGCGTTGAGTAATCGGAACGATTAGCGAGGTTGGGTATGCACGGTACTTTTTTGAATTGATGATGATGGTTTTTGATGGATTCTCTGTATGAAAATACTTTCGTATGACGGTCTTGGCTAAGTTAAAAGATGTATGGTAACTTATACAGTTGCAACAATGAAAATAAGTATATATGTATGCTCACGCGTGATAGGTAAATCAAAATTAGTAAAATGCACAATTAATTAATAATAATAACTGAAATTATTACCAAGCGACAAATAGATTACCTTTGAAATTAAACTACTATATACGGATTTTATAGCGTTGTTTATTTGACACTATTACAAAATTTTAAAAAACTGTTATATTGTAAAAAAAAATTTGTAATAGTGTCAAATAAACAACGCGATAAAATCCGTATATAGTAGTTTAATTTCAATGAATAACATTCGCGTAAACAGAAGACTAGATTACGTTTAACAAAAATGTTTCATTATCGGTACATTACGATCATCAGAATTTTATCTTCCATTTCTGCTAACATTACACAGGGTTATAGAAATTTCTAATCAGTCACGAGTCACAGATCTGATCATTTAAGTATATATCTTACGTGCTAATACACTGCTATTTTTAGAACATTCTGGAAATAATTTACCAACTAGCTTTAATAATCATTCTACCATTCAGATAGCCAAATATGTACATTTTATATGCTTTAAAATAAGCATCTATTTTCCCTTTTGATTATCACAAAAACGCATCATCAAGTTAACGTGAGAAGTCGTAACACTCGTAACTTTCTAATTGACGATAACATCATTTTTGTCATCCTATTGTGACATCGCCATCTTAAACCTCATGTCGTGTTCACAGAGCATTAGTGATTTATTCTTTTTTTAAACGACCACAGAATTCGATTTATTTCATTATCGCTAAGCACGTACATTCTAAAGAGGTAATATTAAAGTAAGCGGAGAGAAAGAGCGATTCTGCTATAACTTTCATTAGGTAAGGATTGTTTGAAGCATGAATATTTTTTGTTGATGTTATATAAATCTTAAGCTTTTTATGTGAGTTAATTGAGTAATCCGTTCACGGCTTTCGTTTGTTATTAGCTGTACACGTCATACAATATTAGTAAAGAAAATATTACTACAATAACTAATAGTAGTAGATTACTTTGTATTTAGAACTCCTTGTGTCGTTTTAAAATAGAATGCATGAATTTTTTGACTATATGAACAAAATAAGATTGTACATACATACATACATAGATTCACGCCTGTTTCCCAGAGGGGTAGGCAGAGACTACGGATTTCCATTTGCTACGATCCTGACACACTTCTCTGGCTTCATTCACTTTCATCACATTCCTCATACACGCCCGTCGGTTCAAGGAGCTCTTAACCTGGCCTTTGTCCAGAACGCCTCCGATCTGATTTGATCAGAAATAAGATTGTATGGATGGCGAAATGGTTTAAACTATTAGTTCCCAAAGTGGTCTAGGTGGACCCCCAGGGGTCCACAGGAGACTCGGCGGAGGTCTACGTTGGCGTGACAAAAAAGGTCAGCCCGCCTACCGTGGTAGGTTCAGTACCGAGAAATTCTAAAAAAAAAAACTCAGCCCGTAGAGATTTGATAAAATTTTTTACTAGCTGCAGGGGGTCCACCGGAACCAGATAAATTTTGAGAGTGGTCTATGGAAAAAAAGTCTGGGAATCTCTGGTTTAAACGATTGCTTTGCTACAGTCGGTCCACAGGGAATTGTTGTCCGCCGATAGCCACATGGGACAAAAATTACGTGTAATTCCCAAATACTTGTTTCCAACCTAAATGTTTAGCTGTCTAATGTCTAGTTCTGCCTAAATGTCTAGTTTTGCTAAGTGCATTGTTTCAAAGTGCGAGAGTTGTCCTTTTTTTAATAAATTTAACTAATATGAAAGTTCGTAAAGCTGTTTGGATGTTTGTTATCCAGTCCAGTGCTAACGGTAAAATGGATTTGGCAGAAACTTAGCACACATATAAAAGATGTGCTAAATTAACATGGATGCTATAATTTTGCTGGTTTGTTTCCCTTGGGATTCACGCTGGCAAAGGGTAGGCAAAAGCTGGAATTGAAGAAAAACTTTTTCATATAAACAGTTATTTTTAAATGACGTCTTTCCATGTTTAAATAAGCAATTTTGTTATTAGTTATTTGCTTTTGTAAGAGTACGTGATATAATGCCAAAGTAAAGTAAGATAGTAATTACATGGCATTAAGCTAGTCCCGAACCCAAAGTATCTTATCTTATCTTATGTGGGTGCCAGTCAGTGCAGACCGGCGACACTTCGACCCAGTGGGATCTTTTGTGTCGACACTCTCCCAATAACGACTGCCATAGATATTCATGGCAGCCGGGACCAACGGCTTAACGTGCTTTCCGAGGCACGGAGCAGGCGATAATTGTCAATCAATACCCACATATTTTCGAAAAGTCATATAACTTCCGAAAGTCAGAGGTGCGCGACGTGGTTCGAACCCGAGACCCTCTGCATTGCAGTCTGTTGGTCTCCCCACTGAGCTATCGCTGCTCTGAACCCAAAGTAACAATTTGTACCAAGTTAAAGTTGTTTATCGTTCGTGTTTCGTTCGTGGCTAACATTGTGGATTATAAGTTTTTCATAATAACACTAGCTAAATATCCTAACCAATATATGAAATGAGTTTGTTTGTTACGCTTCAACTCGAGCGATCATCATGAAATTTCGCATACAATATGTATGTGAAATCAGGAGTACAAAAAAGACATAGTGTACCTTTCATCCAGGAAATAGTACTGCTTCCGGTGGATAGAAACGTTTTGACATAATCTACCTTAACGCACACGAACTCGCGGGCAAAATCTAGTTGGCTATAAAAACAAGCTTCGAGTGGTAGCGTTCATTGCTCCGGAAGTGAACAGCTCTGCACGGATGGCGAAGTGGTTGAAGTTGTCGCCTCGCCGCTGCCATTGCGACGAGTATTGTGAGTTCGAATCCCACACGGGACAAAAATTTGTGTGATCCAGAAATGGTTGTGTCGAGTCTAGGTGTTCTTTGTGTCCGTTGTTTGAATGTTTGTAAAGTCCGTCGCGGCACAGAAATTATTTCCAATACAGGGCTGATATTATTATTATACTTTAGCTAAAATTATTGGCTATAAAAACAAGCTTCAAGTAATAGCGTTCATTGCTCTGTAAATGAATAAAAAATGGCCGCTCATATGTCACACATATGACAATCTTTCAGTTGGAAGCACGTCGTTTATTATTATTTTCTAACAATTTATGATACAAGTGTGCGTTATGACTGCACCTGCGGTTAAATGTTCTTGAGTTTATGACGAAGTTCATAGTTTATGGTGCTATACATTTAGTTTGGATGAATAGACATATGACTGGTGCAATGGCTTTCTTTATAGGACCTGTGTCGTAAGTTTGTGCTAGTGTTCTTGATCGACTGCGAGACCCCAGGTCAACTTAAGATGAAAGAGAAGTTTTCGACTTTGACTTTTGACGGATGCTTTTTACGTTTTAGTAGTTATAGTGATTTATTGCGTAGACGTCAATAGGCTAGTCTTCTATAATATGAATGCTTATACATATAATATTTTCGAAGGAGAGGAGAGAGAGAGTGTATCGCAGAGAACAGAATCGCACAGATAGGTACCTATATGAGATAGAGATTTTACTATTTCAAGTTTTACAAAATTAAATGTAAGCTGATTGTCATCTATCAAAAACATTGCCCATGTACATTGTTTTCAAACTCGACTACATTTTGCCTGACGCGGGAATTGAAAACAGGACCTAACAAGAGACTGCAAACTTAAGCGCATACACCGCGGCGCCTTCGGGGCAATCAATAAAGTTTCAAAAAGTCAAAGGTTTTGATGAATTAAATTACTTACTAGTTAGAATATCAAGATGGCAGTTTTGTTCTTAAGTAAACTAGCCATAAACCGTTCTATCAAAGTCATCAATATTCCCGAGATTTCACACATAATTTTATAGGAAATTACCAATAAAACTCGTATCTTAAGCGAAATTGGTGGAAGAGATTACCGTACAATGGCGAATTTCCTCCGATAGTGTATTTTATTGCAGACTTGCATTTTAAAGAGAAAATATTTTAGATTATATTTTTTAATTTAACACTAGCACGACTTGAGCGTGCTTTAGTGAGGTTTTTGGGCGCAGCGGTGGTGAGCACGACTGCTTTGTGCAAGATTTTGATTTCAATCCCGGTTGGGAAAAATGTTATGAGGCATTCTGTCATTTAATCCTCAGCAGTAATGTAGTGTCTGGAACGGTCCCCGAGACTGCTAATGGCATGCCCGGCTATGTGACATCTAAGCCATAGCTGACGTAATGAGCCTGCCTAGCCCTTGGATCATTTAAGCAACTATGCATAATCCATTTTTATAGCTATATTCGTCTATGTCATATATATACAAATATTATAAACAGTAGAGATTTGAATTTTAGTTTGTTTTTTTGTAAGGATTTAATGTACTAAGCTACTCAGCCGATTTTAAAAGTTGTTTTACTATCAAAGAGCTTTTTTTGAAGTGAAAACTGCTTTAGGAGCGTTGAGCACTTCTTGGGTGAACAAAAATTATAGAACTCGCGTCATCGTTACGCTTCGTCATCGTCACGCTACCACGTTTTCCATTTTTGAATTATTTTAGAATATTAACAATATCTCAGAAATTGTGCATCCTACGCAAAAAAATAACGAAATTTACCCCCTTAATAACCCTAGAGTATAGGAATAGAGTATCAAGAATCCGACCCGCCCCTTTTTTTTTTGTTTATATAGAAGTGTTTATGATCAAGGATTTAAGTTTTCACTTCTATCGGCAGTCCCCAAAGACTGCCCCAATTTTTTTTACGTGGGGCATTACATTGACGTATACCCCTCCGCGGGGGCGGGCGGAGTGGTATGTCGGACTCACCATTCACCGGGGTAAAAGAAAGATGGCAATGATGATAATGGAAAGAAAGCTATATTATCACCGAGAAACATATTTTATTTAGAAAACGATTTACTGTTACTAACATTACCTAACCTAGCCTACTTTTACGCGAGCAAAGCCTGGGGCAAAATCTAGTTCTCTAATAAATTGAGATGAAAAATAAGAACAGCTAACAGTGCGCCATATTTCTATTTAGAAAGAAAGAAAGAAAGAAATCTTTATTGCTATACAGCTGGGCACAATGTGTATAAAGATATAACAAAAAAAAATAATAAAAAAGGAAGATATAAAAATACAGTAACATAAAATATTCAGTTAACATCCTGACATGCGTCCCACAGCTGCAGCAGTCAGAACTCCAGTTCAGTATTTGCCTGGTCTCAAGAACCAGGCACTGGTCTTCCACTGGAGCATGTTATTGTGACGTACGGAAGCCAATAAGTATATACATATATTACATTTTATTAAGTTTGAGACCTTTATGAGTACATAAAGGCCTCAAACTTAATCCAAACGGACACTTCCAAGCCACAATTAACAAACGCCAGTCATTCAATAAAGCACAAATTGTATAAAGTAGTACAAAGCATGATATTATCTTATTAACCGTTTGAGCACTTAATTTGTTCCTGAGAATATGAGCCGCATCCGTTTCGCAAAAGGAAATCGTATATGGCTAGGTTTAAACATGATCTCACTTTTGCTGTACCTTTGCCTGCTAATATTACTGTAACCGGACCTATTTCCTGTAATAATAACAACCAGCGGTCGCCTACTGGTCAAAATTCGACCATAATTGATTTAAATTTTAAGTTTGATAGTTATTAAGGTTTTATTGTGTAAAACTATACCCTTATAATCACATTTAATTTATATTTCGACCTATACAGGTTAATTTACCTATATTTTCCAACAAATTATTATTTACTTAACTATACTCTTTAATTGACAATATTCCTAAGCTTGCTACTTTGTTTTCTTTATTATATATAAATGTGGGAAGGAATTGTAACGATTTGAAGCGAATTTAATCAGTTTACTTTTTATTTTCACTCTTAACACCATATTCGTACAACGACAACTTATGAATCCCTTCACCGATTTTCTGACAGCCACTTGACACACAACAACAATATTAACGCTGACATTCTCAGTATGCAAAACTAATAACTAAAAAAAATAAAAAGTATGAAAACAAAATTAACAACCGACACGGCCATCCTGTTCATTCATCTGTCCCGGATGAATTATCTTCTGACGCAATCCAAGATTTCATATAGTCAGCAGAGCTTGTCGTATTAAATGGACCTTCAGTGTGCCCAACCTTCTTCACGACATATCGATCATTTCCTTTGTTCTTAATCACTTCGTAAGGTCCTAAGAATTTGGGAAATAACTTACTTCCCTGCGAAAATTGAGTCTTTTTGATGGCTACTAAATCGCCAATATTATAAGAAATCGCTTCTTTTCTCTTTCTATTGTAGTTTTTTATATTATCTTCTTGTACTTTTTGTATCGATTCTTTCGCCTTCTTTCTAAGTTCTTGTCTGTGTTCATTAAAAATCTGTATGTTCTCCGCTTCTATTAATTTCTTGAGTTCATCGTCTTTGTCTCTTATTTTTGTGCCAAAAAGTAATTCGAACGGGGTCATTCCTATGCTTCGTTGGTAAGTCCCATTCAAGCAGCGCTGTACTCTGGAAACTCGGCGATACCACTTGGTCGGGTCATCAGCACTAAGCTTACTGAGTGCGGCAATGATTATCTGATGCATTCTTTCTACCTGACCGTTTCCTCTGGGTTGTCCAGTAGTGATAGTATAGTGAGTAATATTTTCATTATTGCAGTACTCTTGAAAATTATTTGAAGTAAACGCGGCATTTCGATCAGTAATTATCCTTTCAGGCGAACCAAAAGTTTGTTGTTGCAGTCTTAACTTTTCTAATGTTTCTTCAGTGGTTAAAGTCTTCACGGGATAAATCCAGGAAAATTTTGTATAAGCGTCTACGACCGTAAGGACATACTTGTAATTTTTGTTTGTCGATGTCAATGGTCCAAGGTGATCTATATGGTATGTCGATAATGGAACATCACCCTTGTCTATCGGATGTAGAAATCCCTCTTTTTTACCCCTTTTGTGAGATATGAGAATGCATTCGACACAATTGTTGATAACTTTTCTTATTTTGTCCTGTAGATTATCCATGTGATATTCTCTATTTATTAATTCTTCTGTTTTTGTAACTCCAAAATGTCCTCTTTCGTGATTTTTTCGAATTATCTCATATTGCATCTTCTTAGGTACAACAATTAGTCTATTGCCATCTTTCTCCTTGTAAAGTATCTCTTTTTGTACGACATAATCTTGGTATTGTTCTTTTTCTAAAATCTTCTTCAACAATTTTATATGGTTGTCTTCATCCTGGGCTTTCTTCAACCGAGCTATAGTTTCGGTAAGTATTAAACAGGCAGGATGTCTGCTTAATGCGTCGGCATGCTTCATCCTAGATCCTGACCTGTGCTCAATCTCATAGTCGTATTCCTCTAAGTGTAGAGCCCAGCGAGCAACTCTTGGTGGTAAATCTTTCTTCTGCAGTGTCATAGTTAGAGCAGAACAATCAGTTACGATCTTGAAATGAATGCCCAGAAGATACACTCGAAATTTCTTTATAGCGGCAACAATAGCCAAAATTTCTAAATAGTAACTATGATACTGTCTTTCAGCTGGGGTCGTTTTCTTGCTCATGTAATGAACTGGGTGTAGTTGGTTGTCTTTAGGACTTCGTTGTAAGAGAACCGCTCCGTATCCATCAGCACTAGCATCTGTGTGTAGTTCCGTTTCCAATTCGGGGTTGTAAATTCGGAGAACGGGTGAACTACACAAAATATGCTTTAGTTCTATAAAAGCCTTCTCACAATTTTCATCAAAGTTAAATACGGCATCCTTCTTCAACATATCCGTCATTGGTTTTGCAATCAATGAATAATTTTTTATGAACTTTCTAAAATAACCTGTCAGTCCAAGGAATGACTGTACCGCCTTCACATTTCTGGGCTTCTTAAATTTTGCTACAGCATGAATCTTTTCTTCTGATGGTCGGACTTCGTTGTCACGGATAATGTAACCTAAGTATTGAATTTCTCTCTTTAAAAAATGACATTTCTTCCAATTGAACTCTAGTCCAAAATCTTCTGCCCTTTTTAGGACTTCTTCTAGTTTTTCAAGCCCTTCTTCTTCTGTTCTTGACGGAATTATTAGATCATCTAAATAAGTTAGTACGGTACCATTGGTTATTAGGTCGTGAAAGATATCATTGATAAATCTCTGAAATACAGGTGGCGCTGTACACAATCCAAACGGCATTTTATAAAATTCGTATTGGCCTTGAGGCGTGACGAAGGAGGTGTATTTTTGACTGTCTTTGTGAACCCTCACGTGCAAAAACCCGTTTTTTAAGTCCAAGGATGTGAATACTTTGGCCTCTTTCAGCTTGTCAATCTGATCGTCAATTAAAGGCAGTGGGAACCGTTCTTTTATAATTTTCTTATTTAATCGGCGATAGTCGATACACATTCGTCGTGATCCGTCTTTTTTGTCAGCCAAAACTATCGGACATGCGAAATCAGATTTACTAGGTTTAATTATGCCTTTATCCAACCATTCCTTTACTTGAGTATTTACTATATCCATTTCTAGAGGTGACAGTCGTCTTGGATTTTGGAAAACAGGGTTTTCATCAGTAAGTATTATTTTTAATTCAACATTGCTTTCTTTATTCTTCTTATCAAGCTTATACTCCTTACATAATGTGTAAATCTTGTCTTTGTATATAGAATCTTCTACATCATACACCTGATTTTTAGTCTTCTCTTCCATCAAAAGTGTTAGATGTATAATCTTCTCCATGTAGACACCGTCAGGAGTGAAATTAACTTCGAAATCTTTCAGTATCGGGTTTCCAATAATTATGTTAACAGGAATCGCGTCGTCTTTGACAACATGAAACTTGATATCCGTGGAGTAACAGTCGATTTGTACTGGGACAGTAAATATTCCTTCGGTGTAAACCTTCTTGCCAGCTATACCTGTTAGACATAATGTTGAATTCACATCATAATTCTCAATATTTTCTTTAATCTTCTCGAATTCAGACCTTGTTATTAGATTGACATCACTGCCGGTGTCTATTAAGGATATTATGTCTATATCATTTATCTTTATCTTCTTATACGGAACTTCTTCTTCATGTTTACTTTGAATATTTAAAGTCTTCTTATTTTTATTATTTGTACACTCTGTCGATTTGTGGCCAAATTCATTGCACTTGAAGCATTTGATTCCCTTTGGACAAGCAGGTGATTGATGATCTACGTCTCCGCAGTTATAGCACCTCTTCACGTGGTTTGTCTTGCGAGTTGAATGATTAGCAGATGAGTGACTGGCATGTGTAGGTCTACTAGACATCTTCTTCCTGAAGTCACTATAGATGTCCAACTTCTTGCGGAACTCTTTTATGTCTGACGCACCATATAAGATGGCTTTATTTGTTTCCACGTCACGGATACCATCAATGACGTATTCTATAAGTGCAACATCTTCAACTTTGCCATGTAATGCTAATTCTTTCATAGCCAAGAAATATTGTTGATAAGTTTCGTCACTCTTCATTTTGCGTGAAGCTAGTTTCTTGTGAATCACGGCGCTATTAATCTTAGGTCCAAATTCTTCTTTGAGCGCTTTTTTCAAGCTCGCATAATCTTTAACTTTTCCCAAAGATCGTAAGAACAGCTTGGCAGTTCCATCTAAGAGCCTCTTTGCATAAATCAACTTTTCCACTTTAGTCCAATTCATAATTTGTGCAGTATCTTCAAATTCATCTATGAACGATTCGATCGGATAAGTATCATCCCCAGTAAAAATATTCATAGACTTCTCTAAATCTTTAAATGAAATTTGTACGTGCTCCTGTTCTTCATTTTCAATTTCCTCTTCATCTTTCTTCGGTGGCATCGTGATACTCGTATTGTTACTACTTTTATGATTCCTGGTATATCTTCTTTTAGTCGTTGTACAAAACGATAGTTTTCTTGAAGTCATCAGACAATTTTCTTCTTTAAAAATCTTCAACAGTAAAAGTCTTCATATTCATCATCATAAACTACCATTTCGACCAATTTCCATGAAGTGACAACATTTTCGACCATTTGAATTAATTTTATGAAGTAGCAACACTTAACGGGGAAATAAGTAGAACTGACACTTGATGTTGAACGGGCAAATAAGGTACGGGAAAATAATCTTTGAAATTCTCACCGACCCAATTTGTAGGTTATGCTAATATTGCGTGTTTCTACAATTTCGTCTTCAGTCTTCAATCCTCTTCAAATCAATCCTTGATTATATCCCGGACGAGCCCCCAAAAAGATGTGGGAAGGAATTGTAACGATTTGAAGCGAATTTAATCAGTTTACTTTTTATTTTCACTCTTAACACCATATTCGTACAACGACAACTTATGAATCCCTTCACCGATTTTCTGACAGCCACTTGACACACAACAACAATATTAACGCTGACATTCTCAGTATGCAAAACTAATAACTAAAAAAAATAAAAAGTATGAAAACAAAATTAACAACCGACATAAATACATCAATATATAATAATATAAATAGTATATATATCATTCCAATTCGCCCAAAGTTTGTCTGTAAGATATTGCTGATATATGTAATTATATATTAATATATGTAACCATAGTTACGAAGAATATTACTACATCAGCCGAACAATGCCGAAATACTACGAACGCGATTCGACTGCGTGTGTCAAATGCATGGTTGTGTGCGTGTAGTGTTTTTTCATTAATTTAATGTATTTTAATGCATATTTTATAAAAATATTAGAATTCGCCCCTCCTTCTCCATATAAACTATAACTGTGCTAAATTTCATACTCCTCCATCCGCGCAATTTTAGTAAAAAGGGGTACAACGTTTTTGCTTCACGTATTAATATATAGATATCAGCCCTGTACCTATATAAACTGTCCAACTGTTTGGCACGAGTCTCTACTTTGTAACGAGAAGACTAAAGCTTCGTTTATACTTAACCTGCCCCGCGTGTCACCACGCTGCCTGACGCACGGGCGGGTGATTACATTGTTGTGTCGCCGCGCGAACTAACGAAAATTCGTCTCAGTACAGTGGTAGCCTTCAGAGTAAACGCTTTACAATGTTTTCCTCAGACTCGTATACGGATTTTAAAGAAGATCTTGCAAACGTACTTATGTTAAGCCTACTTAAAAAGAAAAGAAAGAAGAGAAGATATTTATATTTACTAGCGATCGCCTAGTGGTCAAAATTCGACCAAAATTCCTAAGCTTGCTAGTTTGTTTTCTTTTTTCTTTATTACATGTAAATATAAGGTACTATTAAATTTATTGTAATAAAGAAAACTTGTAACTATGGTTACCTATAGGTAACCATAGTTACAAAGAATTGTACGACAACGTCAGACGAACAATGCCGAAATACTACGAACGCGATTCAACTGCGTGTGTCAAATGCATGGTTGTGTGCGTGTAGTGTTTTTCATTAATTTAATTTATTTCGAATGCATATTTTATATAAATATTAGCATTCGTCACTTCTTCTCTGTATAAACTATAAGTGTGCGAAATTTCATACTCCTCCGTCCGCCCAATTTTCGTAAAAACTTTGGATCCCCAAAGTTTTCGCTTCACGTATTAATATATAGATAATTTGTAATCTTTGTGTTTTGGATTGTACAATATTTCGTAACTTCTCACAACTTCAATTTATGCCTTCAGCTTATAAGCAAGTAAGCGTGTACTTATGATTGCAGCTGATCGTGATGTCTCCTTTGATTACCGATATGCCAGAGTTGTATATTTTTCTGTTAGGACATTGTCAGTAACAGCATGGTTTCTGGTATCTTGTGAACGGCAATATATGTACTTCTCTCGCTTTCTACTATTTAAAAAATATTGACTAGTCAACATAAATCAAAAGAATCTTAACAAGCAATAACATTTTTAGAAAGTGTACACAAATAATATCGATATACAATCATTAGAAATAAAGGCGCATTCAAACAAACACAACGATAGTAATATTTAAAGACTTTACGTCATGAAGAATATTGATGATGTCATTGGTATTCAGAACACATAAATAGATCTCTATGCGAATGCCTCGGCATTTGTATAAATCAAAAGAAGATTGGTAATGTCAGGCCAAGTGGGACGACTTGTCTATACTTACATATATATACAACTAGATTTTGACCGCGGCTTCGCTCACGTAAATGCAAGTAATGTCATTTTTTATACTTTAGGAACAATAATTTTTCTGGATTAAGATACCCTATGTTTTTTCCTGCACCCGTGACAACGTGTATGCGAAATTTCATGACGGTCGGTCGAGTAGTTAAGGCGTAAAAGCGTAACAAACAAATAAACAAACCCGCGACTTCGTCCACGTGAAATTTAACAAAAAAGTTATAATATTGTTTTTAAATAAATGTAGCCAAAGTTACTTTTTATAACATTAGCTATCTGCCAGTGAAGTAAGTCGCGTCAAAATCGGTCTAGCCGTTTCGGAGATTAGCCGGATAAACAGACAAACATTTTAAAATTGATCTTTCGATATACTTAAATGCCGTATATACTTTCATATGCATTTAGTAAAAAGCTGTTATTTAGACATTACAAGCAAACACTTCAATTGTATTTATTTGTATAGATTAAGACACAAACAGACTATGTATTTCAAACTTGGCTTTAATTTATTTAAAGGGAGACATTAAAGTTGCAAACGTGATACACATTTACGAAGTTTCGCTCATAAATTTTCTGTAGAACAATGAATTTATCATTTATTCACTACAGTAGTTGCTAAGGTCAAGAAGAGGCTGTGCAGGGCTTCTTTTTATAATTGTAAGGTGGCTCCTGCCGGCCTATGCGACACAGGAACTGGTCAATACAACCATGGCCAGTCATAACTTGTGTCAGCCGCAAGATGAGGGCGCCATGCCGCGTTCTCTAGCAACTCTTCTAACACGGGACTTATCCCACGATTGTGGCGTGCTCGGCACCGGGGTGCACAAGTAGTTCCTTCCATTCTTCAACCAGGACCTGGCGGAGCTCGGACCGTGTAAGGTGACAAACATGCATACCTACAACCCTTCTGAGAGCAAGCTGATATGATACTTGCAACAACTCCATATGTATTTACAATAGGTACTACATCAAAAATTGCACGGCGTCCTAGACCATGTAAATTAGATTTTCGATTATACATAACTGTATTCGAATTAAGTTATGCGCATCACTACTGGGTTAAACCGCGAATTTTATAATGAGAATCAATGCGCTGCAAACATAAGTAACAATGCTGCGCTTACTTTTACTATTAAGTTCCCACGAAGCCCTGCGTGTTGTGTTCCTCAAGGAAGCATTCTGTGTTGTGTTGCTACGATAATTATACTGTACCAAAGACAAGTTCTTTTTTAGAATGGAAATACTTCTACAGCCTGACTTCTGCTTTAAATTTAAGCGAAGGTTCTACTGATTTCTATTTCTTTTACAGTATAAAAATAATGTAACTAAGTTAATAGTTGATGTTGAAACTTGCTCGGTTTCAATTTGCACAGAAACTGAAACGTGTAGACTTATGTAACTATAAATCAAACAATAAGATAAACCATTTTAGTATCCAGTCCAACTCTCGTATCAGTATTCAGAAGATTACGCAACTTTTTTGAAATTTGGATATCTGAAACTTTCAACCTGAATACAAATTTTAACTGTTAGTCATCTCCGATCTATGACCTCATTAGTCTAGTAACTAATGTATACGGCTGCTTTTAAATCTTAGGTTCATATCACGGGTTAGTCTGATGGAATTCAAAACCAGTCTAAAGGATATGAATATTGTTTTAAGCTTTACAGACGTACTTTAATAACATAATAAAACCTGGGCGGTAGTTTTGATTAAGTTATTGATAAGCTATCGATTTTTATTTCAAATGTTGATACAATTTAAAACTTAAGCATATTTCAAATACAGTGCTATGCCGATCTGTAAATACCTACCGAGATCACTATCCCTAGAAAGAAATGAATAATGTAGTAAATTAAATTCGTTCCTATTTAAAATAAATCTCAAAATGTGTAATAAAACTGTACTTAGTTCTATTGAGTGAAAAAAGATTTATGACAATTTGCACATATGTATCTAATCTTATGTATCTTTTCTTAAGATAACTGATATTGAATCAGTATGATACCCAAATGATTAAGTTCAATTACTTATCTATGTTTACAATAGAAACCTTAAGGAATTTTGTTTCTAAATATTTAAACAGTAACCAGTTGAACGTTGTTCAATAGCGAATCAAATTAAAAGTAAAATCGGATAAGCTCCAGAACCTTAAACTAGATAGTAATCCCGAGTCTCTCAATGTTGATCCAGTAACGCGATTTGTTCAAAAACTCACAATGTATCTAATTTGAGTCGACTTCGACAGCTAATCCATCCTTAACCTTTTAAAGTAATTGAACGTCTTTATGTTTGCCTTCAACAAATTCTAACGTTTTTTTTCCTCAATAAAAGGATCGTTTTCTGCGATACCTTCGCTGTCATTCATCACTTGTACCTTATCCAATAAGACAAAGAACTCATCACAATAGGATCGGGGGCTTTCCTCGCCGACTGTTCACTCTGGAGGGACCTTTGTAATCTGCATCGACGATTTGTGTTCGGCACAATAGGGGGATCATTTAGGTCCTCGTTGCCTTCCAGACGTACATTGTGCAATGATACAGCTTAGAATCTTAATGTTTGTCGTTAGCATTTCAAATTTATTAGCTATGCAAATCTGTTTGTAATCGTCTTTTTGGTATGCTTACGTAAAGTGAATTGTTTGCAAAATTAAATTTTCTACACGTAGTCAAGCGAAAAACAAATTAGAATATGCTCGTTTGTTAAACAGAGATTACTCATAAAGACCTCCTTTGAGATTGTAGGTCTGTCATTAAACTTCAGTCAAATGTTTTGTTACAGAAAACAAAGTGTAACTATCAAAACTGAGATCAAATAGAAATCAACCTTACAATTACTGTTTTCTAAAGATGGCGAAATATATGATTCAATTTCCATCTCATTCAAACATTGTCTAACTGTCAACCTTTAATCTATATCATCAATTCGGAGCTCTCCTCTTTAGCCCCTTCGCTCCTTATCCCCCCTTCTTTACGTTTCGGACGCCTTAATGCACTTAAAATATTCTATAGTGTCATAAAAGGAGAGTAAGTTACGAGCCTCTGGGGAATGGTCTCGTGTTTTAGTGATGTACCCAGCTAGATAATATCAGTTTCTAGTCGGTCTGAGATATGGCCCGTAAAATATTTTTAGATATCTCGAGCTAAAAGTCTGAGAAAAACGTTTTTATATATTCTGCAAAGAAAATTGTTGTAAGTCGGCTAGAAGATCGATATTAAATGTTATTATTAACTTCAGTAGAGTAAGATATTCTGCTACGTTGAGTCGAAAATCGCGCATAAGCTCAGTAGGTATATAAACGTTATACAAAAAGTTCGCACACGTTTCAGACGTAACGTAATAAAGTGTATAGAAACACTTGTCAAATATTAAAAGCAGTTCCTTATTCACGGCGATATTAAATACGGGAACATTGCTGAACACTTGCGAACTTCGTCTAGCGTCTACACCACTGTCTGGAGTACGTACATCACTATTTCCACACACCCTTGGGATTAATATAGGAACATGTATACTACGTATAGTTGTGTTTTCGTTACATTATTCTAAGCCTTCAGAGTCGAATTCATTATTGTTTATGTTCGGCTTTAATTTTGATTTGAATGATGTTCACTTTTGTGTATTATGAAAAGAGGCACACATTTTTAGTTTCGCTCTAATAAGCAAACGTGGTGCATATTATTGCTTTAAAATGGAAAATTTTTAGAATACTAGTCATACTTGAAAACCTATTGTATCTGGCTGCTGATGTACTGCTGCGACTCAAAAGGTTAACATAATGTTTAGGATTAGAAGTATTTGTTTTTTTAACCCACTTAAAAAAAAGGAGGCAATACTCAATTCGTCTGTATTTTTTTTTTATGTTTGTTACCTCCTAACTTTCGACTGGGTGAACCGTTTTTATGATTCTTTTTTTTTGTTTGAAAGCTGGTGCTTACCATGTGGTCCCATTTAATTTTGATCAAGATTTGTTAAAACGCCGTATGGTATTGTCACATACACGATATAGTTTGGTTTCAAGGTAGCTAAACATACGCCCGTCTGATTCTTGTGATTATTGGTAGCCTACTAATGCGTGACGCGGTAGTAGTATCAATTGTGTCTTTTTAATCTCATGACCAGTGCAACTCCCAGGTAATGATTTAGGTTGTGGTGGTCCTAAGCAATCTCCAAGTAAATGTTAAGTACTATGAGCAGTGCTGCTAGGCATCGTCCAGCCGGACGTGTTGATGGATAGAGAACGAGTGAGACTAAGAGAGACAGGTAGGAATACATGAGGATAACCAGAGATTTCTTTATAACTTTAATTTAAATTCAATTTATTTTAGAGTTGTAGAGCCTCGCTAATTTCAGCATGAATGGCCGGCTCGACCGGGGAAGGATCACAAGGACCCTCTCACAGAATATCGACGTGAAATAGCAGTATTCCTACTATTGTGTTACGTTCGGTGAGTGAGAGTGCCGGAGGCCTAAGCAACCCCTTTCCCCCTTCCCGCTCCTTCTCCTTCCCACTTCCTTTCCTAAAGGGTCGGCAATGCGCAAGTGATGCCTCTGGTGTTGCAGGCGTCCATAGGCTACGGTGACCACTTACCATCAGGTGGGTCGTATGCTTGTTTGCCACCTTGGTTGTAAAAAAATATTTTTTACCCTAGTTGTAATTCTTGTGCCGCGGAAACGGAACAATAATTTAAGGATTACTAAAATTTTTGTTTCGATCCACCATCGACCACCACACTCGACGTAGTGCCACTAGCGCAGCGAGCACTTCACTACGAAACTAGAAATTTCACGTAACCTAAATACCGACTTAAATTCATCCAATAAAGGTAGTAGCCTTGCGTAAGTATATACTAAGTTCTCTATAATGTTCTCAAAATTGTGTAAACCCTAATTAATTATCGTAGTACATTATAGCCAAGCTCCGCTCATTTTAAGATAATAACCTATATTCAGCAGTGCGGAAACATGGTCAATATAACTATACGTTAATTATCACTAACCGTATTCTGCATAATTTGCAACACATCAACTATCTAAACACGACATCGATACAAACAGAATCGATCATAAAATTCAATAATTACACGACTGAACGATATAAATTCGCGGCGAATCGGACATTCAGCGTTATCGGCCAAATTGAATCGAGTTGATAATCGATTCGGGCATGTTTGATTACGAGTGTTTGCTCGTTTGTACCCGCTGATTGCAAAACGTCAAATTGAATAATCGTGTCGCAATTATTGCCGTCAACATTTTCAATGTTTACATCCATTTGTTAGTCGTGGAGATTTACATAATTTTCGGTACGGTTATGTTGTGAGAGATAAATTGTTTGTGAAAATTGGTTGGTAGCTTTTTTACCATTGTTTTTTGTGCAAATGGTTTGTTTTAAGTATTTGCTTGTTTTAAAAGCGTTACTGTTTTTTTGTGCTTTTAATATTATAGGAACTAGCGGTCGCCTAGTGCTCGAAATTCGACCAAAGTTTGTCTGTAAGATATTGCTGATATAATAATATATATTGACATTATTATGTCATATATGTAACCATAGTTACGCGCTAAGACTGCGTGTGTCAAATGCATGGTTGTGTGCGTGTAGTGTTTTTTCATTAATTTAATGTATTTCTAATGCATAAAATATTAGCATTCGTCACTTCTTCTCTGTATAAACTATAAGTGTGCGAAATTTCATACTCCTCCGTCCGCCCAATTTTCGTAAAAAGGGATCCAAAGTTTTCGCTTCACGTATTAATATATAGATACCTACAATCGGTTAGCTAACGCTAGTACCGTCATGCTCATAGGTAGTGGACCATTTCCAATAAGTCACACCTTTGAAACCGCGGCAATGCTGCACAGCCTGTCTCTAGCTATCGTAATTTTATATCTATGACAGTGGAAACAGAGAGTTACTACCCTGAAGGTCAGAAATCTACTCATACCACAGTACATAGTTATCCTTTTAGAATGGTCTGATAGTAATTGCTCTATAGAAAAATTTATATTTAGCCAAATCTGACCGACCATATGTCCCTATATCTACCACATGAACATCGTATAGAAAAATGTTTTTTTAGTCTTGTTAACCGAAGTGGTCTTCTACACCTCCTACTGTACACTAAAATACTCTATTATAAGGCCATAAAGTTCTTTTCAACTTCAACCAAGACTCAAACAAGAATTTTATTCCCACATTCCTTTCCATTTTTATAACTCCAATCAAAACCACATGTTTATAAATACGCAAACATTTAATGAACAAAAAACAGCGAACAAAATGAACAACAGGTGCGGCCTGTTCCTAATCAGTTATTCCCCCAACGTCACAACTCGTTATTCGTAACACGCGCCAATGTATGTATACGGTAGTACACAGCAATACACAATAATACACAACCAGCATAAGTACCTATGTACGTCAAAATGTAGAGGTCTGTAGAACAAAATTGTGCCTGCCGAGACACGCGATTTATTTACACAGTATTGTTATTTATAAATTAATATGTCATGTATAAATACGTTTGGAAATACGTACTGGAAATACGTTTTGTTCGTGAATTGATACGAGGAAGCACGTGCTTTGGTTTCTTGAGCATTACTTTATAATCGGCAGTCGGATTTGTTGAATTAAAGTATGCGTGTATCTAATTAAGTGCGTAACGGATATCAAGCTTTAAAAGTAATACATTGTTGATTGTATAGTCCACTAGATTTTGTATACGGTTCTACTTGCTTAAATGTAGATTTTCTATGTTACCGGAACGGTACGTTTTTCTAGATGAAAGTAGTAATCCTATGTTCCTATGTCAGTTACTATAGTTCTGACAACGTGTATGTAAAATGTCATAATGATCGGTTGAGTAGTTAAGGCGTGAAAGCGAAACAAACAAACAAACAAACTCACATTCACATTAATTATACTAAGTACAGCTCGAATGAATCTAGTTAAAGACGTGTTTCTGCTTGTCTAACTAGTTTTATTGTGGGGATACGTAAAGGTATAACACTCATAGAAAAGTTGTGAAGTTCGTTAAGTAATACACACGTGAGCATATTGTTATTATTGTAAAATAGTATATACTAGTAAAGAGTTACAGCATTCGAATTACATTAGAATATTATTGTGCACAACGCGATTCTTACTGTGCGTGGTCAAGGTTGCAGTGCAAACAATTATTCAAATGACGTACATCGCTAACACATAATTGTAGCAAATATCGAAAAACAAAACTTAAAATGAAACCAAACTCATAAATATCAACAAAAGTAATAAATGTTTTAAAGAATATTTTCTTCCCTATTCAAAATTCAAACGCAGTAGGGTTTAAAATCAGATTGAACGTCATCCAATTTGGATTCGCGGGGTGACCTCATCGCACGCAATCAGCTGAGCAAACGCGAAAATATCTTTGGCAAACATAAACAATCGAATGCGTACCGAATTTGGTCGTATCAAGCCGATAGCTGAGTACGAAACGAACTGCCCAATTAGGAACATACCAATAATGAGTTGTCAAAACAAGGGTTTCATTCAACAAAGTTACCCTATGAAGCTCAAGTGATCCTTATCTTATGTTTTTAAGGTGCATTTTTGTTTGAAAAGTTATAACAAAGCTTTTGTAAATTTAATGCCAAAGTTGAATTTGTGAAAGTTCAGTTTACGTTGCGTAGGATTTGTTTAAAGTTTTAAAGCAAATCCGGCAATTACTGTATTCGGTTTTTTTGGTTCCGAAATCATATTACATTTCGTTTTATTGTGGTTAAACGAACTGCGGTTAACCGTACTGGAAAAGTTTCAGTACAGTATTATAAGCTGCCAGTATTATATAACGCACATATACACGCAATGTACTTACGTTTTATTTTTAAATGCTGAGTTTAAAGCTATTTCAGAGTTTATTTTGCTCAGAATATTTTTACGTTTACTTTAATCAAAATGTATCTTACAAAATTCCTATAGTTATATACAAACTAACATATCTCTACGCATTACCACAAGTGTATATAAACACATTCTCGCGCGTATATATCCTTGCAGGAGTAGGCAGAATACCACGCACATTTCGACAACTATGTAAGTGCTAAATCTTACTTTATATAAGCGATGAGCCTAATACTATCCAAAAAGTACTTTATCAGACTAAGTGCTGCTGCTAAGGATAGAGTAATTGAGTAATTTCTGAAAACTATCTCACATTATTAGTAGTGTTTATGGAGCCTAAAAGCTATGTATATTTTTACATTTTATAAAAATCGTTAATTTGTATTTAAAACAATTTCACATTTATTATTTAAATTTTAAACTATCAAAACGCTTGGATCCGGCAATATGACGTCGAGTCGTCATCTGACGTAACAAGTTTGTAAATAAATATTGGACGGCAAGCAATGACAGCAGACGTTTACAAACGTGTGACGTCAAAACAAATGTAGCCAATAAAAACCGTTTACGATCATGCAGTTCTAAATAAAATAAAAAAGTTTATTTTAGGATTTATGGTGAAAATAGTTAATATTACTTTATATATAAACGTATTACCACAAATCACTTTTATAATCCATAATCTACACGGATGGCAATTTGTAATTATTTTTATATTGTCAACTAGCCTATACTTTAACATAAAATCCAAAATGGAACCTCCCACCTCACAATGATCTACAAGCAACCACACACTCCAACATAGTCGTCACCAATTCTAAAACAAATGATCCTATCAAAAGCTGGCAGTTTGTAATAACCGATTGCAATTTCCAAAGGCGAGAAGGTCTCGACTCTCGCATTTTAAACATGGACTTTAATGGCTTTATTAATCTTCTATATAATATCCTTGAGTGATGGATGTTGACTGATGACAACCTTCGCGAGAGGTTATCTTGTCACGCCGACACACGAAGTCTGTTCAATATCAAATTTGACGAATTTAAAGGTTCCATTTATCATTGTGCCTTGAGTTATCTAGTTAGAAATGCTTTTTTTAAATGTATGAATAAGCGTGCTGTATAATTCATACTTTCAATCTCGTTAGTCGCGTGGCTTGAATCGGTATATCTTAACTAATATTATAAACTAGATATCCCTGCGGTTTCACCCGCGTTTATGATTACTGCGCCGCACCAGTGGGTCGTAGCGTGATGTTATATAACCTATAGCCTTCCTCGATAAATGAGCTATCCAACACTAAAAGAATTTTCCAATTCGGACCAGTAGTTCCTGAGATTAGCGCGTTCAAACAAACAAACAACAAACTCTTCAGCTTTATAATATTGGTATAGATAAATAATAGAAAAGGGAATTTTAAATTAATACAGATTAATAATAATAATAATATTCTATCACATACACACAACACCATCTAGCCCAAACTAAGCAGAGCTTGTACTATGGGTAATAGATAATGGATAAACATACTTAAATATATACTTTTTTTTTTGTAAATACATACATTTTATACATAGAAACACCCAGACCAAGACAAACATGTATGTTTATGCACTCAAATGTTTGACTTGTGCGGGAATCGAACCCGCTACCTCAGGCGTGGCAGTCGGTTACACTAAGCACTACGCCATCAAGGCCGTCATGTTTAAAAATGTATGTACGTAATATCACGCCAAAATTTCCAAAGGCATAAGCAAAGCTGTATTAGGTACGCGTTCATTTCGTCAAGTAAAGTTTTATGTCCTACGTAAAAGGAAGGGCGCCTATTGCCGCCCACCGGGCTCACAGCCAAACTCTTTGTTGTTACTATTTTTAACAGAATACCTACCCAGTAACACATTACCGGATCCCGGAATCGACCCCAAGACCGAATTCAGAGTCGTATCACTACCGCTGCGCTACACAGGCATATCAAAGTCAGTAAAAAAATATATAACCCTTTTACGTCTGCAATCATTCCACGAAAAATTTAGAGTGTACTACAAAACCACTTCTATAGCTACATAAATAAATACAGCAATAAAATATATTTTTATAACAAAAACTCACGACTCACGAAACCTTCAGACGCGAACGACATTCACCTGCAAAAGACAGACATTCATACATTAGACATTTATACATAATATAATGTACAAAATTTACGCAACAGACTTTACCCAGTCGTTTTAAGTGGGTTTTCAATTCAAAACCCCATTTGTGTATAAAAAAAAGTTGCAAAGCTCTCCTCATTCATGGAAAGGCTTTCAGGCACTCACATATGCGAGGTCAAAGTATTGTATGGGAGGAGGGAAAGAGGTACAGTAAGCTTTTTGAAGATATAATGTAGGCGTTGAAGACAGCTTTGAGTAATGGAGTGACAATTTGAAGTGTTTACGTATTTAGCGATTGGCACGTCGAAAGGAATTTGAATGTGTTCGAAGCTGCTTTTCGTTTGTTTTGATATTGATGTCTTATTGATTGAAATGAAGTAAGAGGATTGGTTGTGTGACTTAAAGTCAAATATCATTTAGGTCACAAAGACGGGAACGACAAAATCCTGGTTAGTGAGAAGACAATTTTTTTGGTGTTTTTTTAGTTGATGGCCTATACAATTTTACGCGGACTATGGGTGAGCGCCGAAGGCTCCCAACCCATGAGTTAACTAAGTTACTGAAGTATGTGTTAGTTGTTGGCCTCAGATGACCTTTACATCTTTACGCGGAATGTGGGTGAGCGCAGAAGGCTCCCAACCCATGAGTTCACTAAGTTACTGAAGATAGACTTAGTTGCTAGGTTCAGGCAGAGGGTTGAGTCTATAGGAAGATAATATCTGCAAGAAACTCACAGCTACTTTTTTATATCGCTAATGAACGAACTGAGCGTATTCGCTTGCAGCGCATATTTCGTGGCCATCGGATTAGTTACTCTAACCGCAGGGCCACGAAACATGCGAAACAATAGCGCTACAACTAATATAAACGAATATAATCATCGTTTTTTTTTTAAATATGTGCGCCATGTCATTTTTTATTCATATTTCGAATAAATCAAAAGCCCTAAAAACATTTTATCATGCTCTGATTATTAATATTGCGATAAAATAAATTTAAATTTAGATCTACACTAGATTAAACTTTAAAACATATTTTTTTACTTTTCTGCATTTGAATTTAGAATCAAATTCATTTGCTTTTCATTCGAAGTTTAAAAGTTGTTCAAGTAGGTTGTATACAACGTTGTTATATAAGAATAATAATTGTCTCCTGTATCCCCATTTGCACCGACCCTTGCAACATCAAAGAAGTAGGTTGCAGCTAAAAATAGTGAGCCATTTAAACCAGCAGTTACAGGTCCAGCTGAACTTTTGAAATGGAAGTGAAGTCTATTCAGTTTGAGAGAATAAACAGTAGTACTTTGGTGCTTTGGACAGATTTAGTGGCTGTGTGCGCCGGTTTATTGGTTCGTTTGCTGCGACGTGAGTTGTGGTCACTGGATTTTATTAACGTTTTTTTAGAGCTTATAATGTGATGAAATTGGGTTTGGAAATCCGTTTTGAGCGTGTTGGTGATTGTATAACGAATGGGGTTTTCATATGGCGTTTATGCTGATGGCTTCAAGAAAAGTATTTAGGTATAGGGGATTTGTATTGAATATTGAATTTTAGTAGCTTTTATATATTTTTTGCCACCATGTGGCTAATATAAAATAATAAATATTTTTTTATTAAATAACACTAAATTTTAAGTTGTATACATGTATACATTCATGCTTGTCTATTCCCGGAAGGGTAGACAGAAGCATATTAATTACACCCACATGCATATTCTTAGTAGGTACTTACGTAATAAGGGGCTTATTACCATCTACGGGGCGCAATTCTAAACACCGCCATTCAAAATTTACTAAGAGTTTAGATTACTTTAGAATAGAAAAAATACTATCCGACCCGGGACGCAAAACCAAGCCGATACGACGATAGGAACTAACAATTTTTCTTTTATACTTTCAATGAAAGCTTTGAGAATCATTTTACATTTCACATCCCAATTTCGTGACCAAAACATGAAATCTATTGTGATTCTGAACGAGTGTCGAGTTACTCAAATTGGCTTATACCAGCACAGATGCGTTGTGGGATGATCGTCACCTCTCAGGCTCAGCGCTACATGATACAGTGGCGCCGAGCAGGGACCTCGCCGATACTGCGACGCGATCTGCTTTCATTGTTACGACAAAGAATAGCTACATAAATACCCGCAGATGGGACACAACACCAAAATATGTAGACATTATTAACATAGTTTTTAAGTGATACTAACAAATGTATGTGTCATTTCCTGAAATAAATATATAATAATAACAATAATAATATTAAAATTTTATTTGCACATGTTTTGTGAAATATTTTTGACATGTTTTCAAAAGTAATAGATTTCATTTTAATATAGGTTGATGCGTACAAAGATACAGACACTTTTACCAGCGACTTCGTTTATGTTATATAGAGACTGTATCAAAATAGTATTGCTCTAAGACTTAAAAAAACAAGCGGTAGGTGTCTAATTTTTAACATTACTAAAGCAAATCCGTGTGGGCAGTGCAATGGGTGGTTTCAACCCGACCGATCGCAAGATTCGCAAGTCCGAGGCATTATCCATTTGTATACCACCACTTCGATATACGTATCTATGTAAAAGCCAGTCAATTTTCTAATTTAACCTCAAAATAACATCTGTCTCCTAGTTACCTTACTTTGACAAGCGTTACTTTAATCAGATACACGTAGGTGACATACGAAAACGGAACGGCGAGTCCATAACACATAAATCCGCAGCCAATTTCGTTGTGAATATTCTATTCTACATAAAGCAGCACCATTATTATAACTTAGTACATTCAACTCGGTTCCTGGGATAACACAGAGATAGTTTCACTAGCTTAGAATTATAATACAGACGGTACAGTATGTCAGAGGAGACGAGACATTGAAGCGGACCACGATCCGCTTTCATGTGGTACTAGGGAACATAGAGTATTTATAATGTTGCAGAAGCGACAATGCACCTTTTAAGGCATGTGTAACTAAGATTTGGTTTCTACCTAATTATGTATAACGGTCGACTGTAGGGATGGCATGGTTTAAGTGGTCACCGGTGTCATTGCCGCCGGGTGTAATGGGTTCGACACGACACAAACATTTCTGTGACCCACAAATAAATGTTTCAAGTTTGAATGTTATTTGTGTCCGTTGCTTGAATGCTTGTTAAGGCCCCTGCGACAAATATTTTATTACAATTGCGAAACCATTAAAAAAGTTTTAATGTTTTATTAAAGAAAATAAACTTATATGCAAATTATTACGGATGTAAGTAGGTAGTAAATATAGCTACTATTTTCTTACTCCGTTAACAAATGAAATGTTTACGCAATTGTTGCCTCTATAAAATTTTTAATGAACAGGGCGTTTTTAAGTATTTCTTTATTTGCAAGCAATACTCGATACTGAAGCAAAAATTTTGCTTTTCTATTTAAAAACGTTCGTATTATTTACAATCGTTTTATTCCAAACAATATAGTTGTGTTACACTATTTGTGCAATGCAACAAAATTACATGTTGTATTTGTAAAGAAGTATAAAAGTAGGTTCAGAAACTAGGTCCTGTCCACAACGTCGCTCCACTTAGTCGTTAATCACATAAAAAGATTAGATGCACAATGCACACAAAGAAAGTAGTACAGCCTTATCTATGACTCAGTTTCTTTATTGTCTTTGATATTCTGTTTATGTGTATAAATAAGTCTTGGCTTCTCATCTCTATAGAAATATATACCACCTACTGAACTACTTTTACTTTCTAAAATTGATTTAGTAGAAAACAGTATGAATAGATTAGTATAATATAATACTAATATTATTATTTTGCATCGGTAGCGGACCGGTAATGAAATCGACTGCTGTGGTCTTGGTTTTATTTCCCAGGTCGTGCAAAGTGTTTATACGTGGCTATTAAGATATTTCCAGTAGCACATCGGCGTCTGAAACTATGCCCAGTAGGTGGTATGTATATTCAGATAGAATAATTTAACCTAGGTATCTTGCAATAAATAAAACCGACATAACTAGTACCTAATAAGTATTATTGTAGGTACCTAATGAACAAAAATATTAATTAAATAAAAATAAACCTCTGTAGGCAAAATACACATCCAACTTTCACCCATCTGTACATTTCACATCACTGACAAAGTGTAATATTACATTCTACACCACAGATTTCATACGCTCCGTGGAGATTCGCGTAGACGTGCGGCGTCGGGTTACGCGACTAGTCAATAAAGGATCCTCTGCGGGTTCGTGTTGCGAATAAAAAAATACGAATTGTTTCAGTTTTTGTGATGATAGTGGATGAAAATACGTATTGTAACATTTTTTGTGGCGAAACTCGAAGAAAATGTATTTTTTTTTAATCTTTGTAACGTTTTTGTAGACGCTTTCTCCCTTTCGTATTTGCGTTTGAAAAAGAAATGTTGTTAATAAACTTATTTTCAGTGGTAAAATGTTTGCGTTATTTCCTTGTGTTTTCTGGGAAATCGTGATTCCTGAACAGTTTTGCTTTTATAATAAAACGCATATTTAGTTTAGTTCTAGTCAATAAAAATCTTTTCATAAAGGACAGCTCAGACTTATTTTCATTAGCTTGTTTATTTGTCTTACTGCGAGGCAAAAGCCTCACCCTTGGACTTCCAAATCACTCTGTTGGTAGATATATATCTGATAGATACAAAGGCTTCCAAGACGTAGATGGCGGGAATCTACGTTTAGGTCTGCCTCGTCGCCGTCGACTGCCTTGTGGCACCCAATTGGAGACGATTGGCTAGATTGTATGAACAATATGTTTAGGGAGATGATCCAATGCTAAGCTGGTGGATTATTTATGGTTCAAAATATTGTTTAAGCCTGAACTTATCCTCGTTTAGCTGGGCTAAGTTACAAACGTCAAATATTCTAGTTTGACGTTTTATAATTATGACTAGCTGTCCTCACAGTGGTTCTGTAAACACGACAAAAATAATAAAAAAATGAAAAAGTACCAAATCTAAGCCATTCTCGAATCCATTTGAACACACAAAAAATTTAATCAAAATCGGTCCAGCCGTTTAGGAGGAGTTTAATTACAAACACACGCACAGAAGATTTAGGTAGGTATATATATAAAGATTTGATTAATTTACAAAAAGTACAATTGCGTGTAGGCGTAATATTGAGTACCTTATGCGCTCCATTTCCATCACTAAAAGCGTTTTTACTGTACGAACGACATTTTTGGTTCGATTGGTTTGATTTTTGGGCGCTGCAACATGTTAAATTTACGTTTGCCACGAGGAAAATAGCAGGCCTATTACTTTTACCAGAACGGGGCTTAGAAATGTGCTATAAGGCTTACCTCCTAATACGAGTAGTCTACAGTTTATTCATTTTGCCTGCTCCTTGAGGGATATACGATCGTAAATCTCTTAACTAAGGTCTAGACCAAACTTAGTGTCATCTCTATAACTCTTTAGATACCTTAAATTTAATTATCATATCACAGAAAAAGTTCTATTGTAAAAGGAAGTTTCGAATCATATTTAAGTGGCGAGAAAGATGTTTGAAAATGACACAGTTCGAGGGCATTCAACTCTAGTAGGTAGGTATTTGCCGATAATTCGCTCAGTGTTCATGAAAATGGTTGTAGTTTCAGATCTCTATCGGGACTGTTCTGTTTCCTATTAGTAATGTGATATGTCTTAGTTAGTATAAAGTCAGGTGGCACTGTGATATAGTACTTTAAAATACACTAAGAGATTCCTGAATCCATCGTTCTGAGAAACAACGATCGATTAATTAGAGGTATAAATTGTCATCTATTTCTGCACGAACGGCCAACCTCTGCAGGTCCTTTGCCTTGCAACTGCTAGATAAAAAAATAAGTAAGTAATTTAGAAATGGTTGTTCTAATTCGGTTGTTATATATATACATATCATTTTTTTCTCTTTTCATATGAAAAGAGCAAAAAACAGAAAACTGGATTTATCAAAAGATGTAGTGCCATCTATCAGGTAGTAAAGCAAAAATTTATTTTTTAAGATAACATTTTTTGGTGGATCTCTAGACGTAATTAACCAAAACCACATCTTTGCATTCCAGGTTAGCGGCATTCCTCTTAGAATACTCCTTGAATAAAGACAAGACATGACAAGTTCCTGGACATCACGATCAACTGTTAACCTCAATCTATAAACCCCCTACCATCAGGCGAGCTTACGCTTATTTTCGAGCAAGCTTGTATAAAAAATATTAACAGGAAAATCTGCGTAAATTTTCGTCCATCATGATACAAAACCTTCCATATAACTCTTTGAACCAGTGTCCATTGTTGATAAAGCAGCGTCGTTAGCAAGGAGCGCGCGTGACGTACATACTGATGCGACACCATATCGGGAATAACATTGTTCAGAGATAAACAGAGAATGGGAATGGACACTGGATTAAATGAAAATGTCACAGACATTTGGGTCAGCTTTGATACCATTTCAAGGACTAATAAATGTATTTTCTACGTTTATTTAATTATATACAAAGAGCTCTGTGTACTATTTGAGTATATGGATAGCTTCACTCACGCCCGACTATGCCCCAAGGCTATGTTTTTTTGGTACAAACTGACAGTGTAAAATATTTCTAACTACCGAACAAGTTGCTAGATTTTATACTGTTACTGATTATTATCCTATAATAATACTCAATGGCGTTGTGGTTTAAGTGCTCCCCTCGCTATTGGTGCTGCGCTCAGTGTTTTAGATTCGACTCCCACATGGGGCGAAGATCTGTGTGATCCACAAATAGTTGCACAGAACATACAGATTCAGGGTCTGAATGTTTATTGTGTTCGTAGTTTGAATGTTTGTAGTCTTTTAGACTTTTTTTATTTTTTTATTGTATTGGAGGCAAACGGTCAGGCGGATAGCCTGATGGTAAGCGATTACCGCCGCCCATGGACACGCAACATCTGAGGTGTCACAAGTGCGTTGCCAGCCTTTTAAATTTGATTCGCCCCTCCAACAGGAGGGGGCTGGGCCTCCGGTACCCTCACTGACTTGACGAAACACGACGCAAGCGCTACTTCACCCCGGTTTTCTGTGAGGCCGTGGTAACACTCCGGTCGAGCCGGCCCATTCATGCCGAAGCGTGGCTCTCCCACAGTTAAGGAAATAATAGAGTATCATAATCATCGGATTATGATACTCTATTATTTCCTTAGTTACCGATTACGAGGATCGCCTCGTAATCGGTTGGGCACATAAGCTTACATTTATTCTACATGACTAACGATGTGGTCCTTTAGTAAGTGGTCAATTATTGTTTATATTAAAACTAGCTTTTGCCCGCGGCTTCGCTCGCGTTAATTTAGAATTTGACAATCACTTCGGGTCGTACTCTGCTTGTAATAATATAATTTAATCATGATTCGAAAGACACGTGGCGCCATCTATTATCATAAGAACGTTATTGTTGTTTTCCTCGGGAACAGTAATTTTTTTCGGGATAAAAGGTAGCCTATGTCCGTTTCTGTATACCTGACAACGTATATGCAAAATTTCAGGATGATTGGTTCAGTGGTTTAGCCGTGAAAAGGTAACAAACAAACAAACTCATTTTCGCTTTTATAATATTATAAAGTCAGGATATAATATAATATATACCTACTTATCGTGAAGACTAGAATTTAAATATCGAACCCCGGGTCGGGTATGTCATTGCGTTTATCCGTCAACAACTAACAATATGAATACACCACACACATGCGGCCAGTCCTGACATATAAGCACGGGTCTATATTTAGTTACGTAGGTCTGTATATTAGGTTAGTTAATGCTAAATAGCTTTATCATACATTATTACATATTGTACACCACTCCATAACACGAAATAAAGGATAATCTAATATAACCTTCAATGAAAATTGATGAGCTTATTAAGTACACGTGAACTAAATAAGCCGCTATATTTATAAAAGTTTTATGGCCTGAATAGCGTTCATTTAGATACCGCTACGTGGACGTGAGGTACATTACAATTGGACCATACAAAGGTACAACTGCCTAACAATTATAGGAAGAGCGCCCTAGTTACTTTACCTTTTTATCTGTTTCAGTCCCCCAGCTCTCTTTCATGAATACGAGAGACCCTAGAAGCTCGAGGTACGTTAGTACTATTTATTCTGTGCTTGAGGGCCCTCTAAAGCAGTGGTCGTCAAATTCCGGGCCGGATCAAATTGCAGCCCGTATCAAATTTTACGATAATTGAGTTGTATCAACTGCATAGTTGGGATCTGGATTGAGTGATCTTATCTGCTGATGCGCCGAGTATAACAGGATCTATTCTGCTAGGATATATTTTGATCTATATATAGTTATTGTAACTCTCGATGTTTTTAAAGCTTTTGCAGGTAATATGTGTATGTAGAGGGGTAGGCAGAGCCTACGGATTTCCATTTGCTACGATCCTGACACACTTCTCTGGCTTCATTCACTTTCATCACATTCTTCAGGCGTGAATCTATGTATGTACGTGTATGTAGGGCCTTGCCTGGGTTGCATGTGTCGTGTAACCGACCGATGCGAGGCAAGCGCATGTAATCTATATAATTAACTTGCGCATCATTTGTGCATGTATCCTGCATCAGTTACTTGCATTGTAAACAACTGCATCAACTACTTGTATTCTGCATTTCTGTGATTTGTATTACAGTTTGTTAAGTCATTTAAACAACGGTCAATTTCTACTTAATCTGCCAATAGTTGGAATGACAGACATAATTGAAAACCTATAGTGTCTAGCCGCCGGTGTGCACTCAATAGGTAAAATCTCTATTCTATACTATATACATTGAAACGCTGTCACACATTTTTATTGTATCTGCTACTTCAAAATAATTTAATAAAGCTCAAACTATTTTCATTCAAAACTTTTCACAGAGCTGATGTTATCTCTCTAAAATAAAACTTTCACTGAAATCGTGCGCTATTTCTTGTGCGATGTTTTGTATCTGCGCATTTTATCAAAACGGTTTCAGATTATGAATGTAGATTATTTACTAAAATGAAGCAATGTTACTGACACAACCCAACCTACTTTTACGTCAATGAAGCAGCGAGCAAAAGCTAATATGAAATAAATACGTATTGCACCATTGTATTCCCAAATACACTAATGTATCATTCTTCTTTTAAAACAGCAGCGATAGCCTAATGGGAAACCGTTGGACTGCCACGCATATGTCTTGAGTTCGATCCCAAGGCGCGCATCTCTGACTTTTCGAAGTTATATGCGTATTAAATAGTTAATTATCGCTTGGTCTAACGGTGAAGGAAAACATCGTGAGCAAACCTCCATGTCTAAGGGTCCTCAATAATGTACTTCTTGAAGATAGTAGTAGAGCCTCGCTGATTTTAGCATGAATGGGCCGGCTCGACCGGGGAAGGACTACCCTCTCACAGAATATCGACGTGGAATAGCAGTAGTCCTACTGTTGTGTTTCGTTCGGTGAGTGAGAATACCGGAGGCCCAATCACCCCCTTTCCCCCATCCCGCTCCCTTTCCTTCCCACGTCCTTTCCTAAAGGGTCGGCAACGCGCAAGTGATGCCTCTGGTGTTGCAGGCGTCCATAGGCTACGGTGACCACTTACCATCAGGGCCGTATGCTTGTTTGCCACCTACGATATATATAAAAAAAAAATTGATATCTGCCAACCCGCACTGAGCCAGCGTGGTGGTCTACGGCCTAAGCCTTCTCACAGTGAGAAGAGGCCCGTGCCCAGCAGTGGGGCAGTTTAATACAGGGCTGACATTATTATATGAAATACTGTGTGTAATGGCAAATGAAATGTATACAGCTTTTAATACGTGCACCTATTGTATGTTAAAGTCAACAACGTTAAATAAATGATGTAATAATAATGATGAGAAAAGTTTTAGCAGCCTGTTATTGTTACATTCGAGGTAAATAAGTAAAATTTTTGGTAACAGCTGCTACTTATTTTAACATACAGTTGCAATTAAAAAACATGCTATTAAATCATGCTTAATGTTTGCTGGGTATATGTATTTGCCAAATCCTTACTAATATTATAAATTCGAAAGTAACTCTGTCTGTCTATCTCTCTGTCTGTCTGTCTGTTATATTTTCACGGCTAGACCACTCAACCGATTTAGATAAAATTTGGTACAGATATAGTTTAAAACCTGGGGAAGGACATAGGCTTCTTTTTATTGATGTAGGTACCACGCGGGCGGAGCCGCGCGCAAAAGCTAGTATACTATATATGGATCGCCTATATATATAGTAGATATATTTTGCAAATACATATGTACGCTCAATTGAGACTAAAAAACTCACAGCGCTGGCGCTTTCAACGCCTCCCTCCGCGCCCCTGTAGCTGCTCTCGTTCAGAAATAAAGTCTATTCAAAATGTGAAAATTGCTACCGGACATCCTGTATTTGCTATCATGCGTTTTTAAAAATATTGATTTATTAGTTATAAATGAGATGAATATCACAGTGGTTAAAGTGGTTTCACCATGTTTCCTGGGTTCAATTTCTATTTCAAGTTTTCGTTTGTGTGTCTTTCGACTATGGCTGTACATTGTGTAATTTTAAAAATGGCTACATTGGGTTTTAATATTATGTCCTTTATTTGCAGAGAATATAAGTGTATTTTTCGTCGTCTTATATACACTAACCTACTTACGATTTCATAAACGTATTATATAATATAAATTAATATGTATTAGTGTGTCAAGTCTAACACAGTTCTCGAGGCGAAGACAACAAAGTAAATAATTATTATATTGGGATACGTCATTTATTAACGCTATTGCCTAGAATGAAAACTGCTAGTTTATGATGTTGATAAGCTTTCAAATAATTACTACCTACTGCAAATAATAAGTAGCAGCCATCATCATGATAAATCAATGTATACGTAAAGGGGAGAGCAGCGGTGTATGACAATTAACATTTGCAAACTGTTACATTGCTTTTTAGTAAAAAGGGGTAGTTTAAGGTTTAAGACATTATTTTCTCAAAAGATTACTGCCGTCAACCAAAAACATTTACATATTCTATGCTTCCATTAAGAATTTCCAAAATAAATATTTGCAAACACTTTCTCTGGACCGAGAATCGAACCCTCCCACTAACGATCGCATCAACATAAGCAAAACTTTGCTGCGGCCGTTCTAATTAGTTAAATAAATAAATGATAAATGAGATACTAATATAACAAGTAAGTTTTCCAAATTTATAATTATTTACAACACTAGACACCCTTAAAAAAACTGATGCTCTTTTTTATTAAATGAATTGTGGTCTCAGTTTCGCAGAAATATATTATTTATCGACGTAACAATTTGAATGATACCACTAAATTGTCCATAATAACAGGTATTTTAGCACGCTATATTCACGAACATACCGAATATAAAAACACGTTATTATTCGTGAAATAACGAGTAAACAGGTTTACAGCAATTATTATTTTGTAACAGAAATCGTAATTAAAAAGTTTTCGTTTGCGTTCGCGGTTTTTGCGTTTTAACAATATTCACTAGCTGTAGCCGTGTATCCGGCTGGAATTCGGTCAGGCCCGTCCCTTTGGGAACCGCGCACTTTTGCAAGATGAAAATGTAACATATATTTTTCATCGTGCAAAAGTTCGTGCATTATTAATTGTATAGCAAAATGACAAAATACTGATGTGTAGGTTAACTGGTTTGGTATGCAGTAGTAGTGAATCGACTGATGAATATGATATCTCGGTTTCAATTCCTGGGTTGAGCAAAGTAATATAGATTTTTGTGTGTAGTGGCAGCATGGAATCTGGAACTGACAATCTGGAAAAGACGATAAGCTCGCCCTACATTGCGAAGGCTCTGAAACTTTAACTTGGGATACGTAGGTGTAATACACTCCAACCTACACGTTCAATCTGACGCCTATATAAGCGTCAGATTATGTATTTATAAGTTAAAATAATAATATAATCATTTTTAATAAAATAATGTATGATACTGACAGACATGAATCACATTTCAACGCGGTGTTTCAAATTCGGAAGCAATAAATATAACTAGATTTAAACTCATCCAAAATAGAAAGAGTTGTTTCTTACTATTAAATATCAAATTTAGAAATTGATTTGATTTAAATAGATTCGAACACAAAACCTTACCCACTACTACTATCAGAACGAGATTCAATAACACGTACATACATAACCTGACACAAAGTATAAATCCTGGAGCTACACTGAACAATACTTGCGTTACACCACGTACGACCCATCCAGTTCTGTACCTCCCCAAGCCTCCATAAACAATAAGTGGCTATTGTTTCTTGACGTGCAATCATCATAAACTGCTTGCATCCACCGTTTTGCTACCACAGGCCTTTTATAGCTTCATACAGCCTATGAGCTATATACAAAAGTGAAGTGGGAAGTTCAACAGATTGAAGTATTTTGGCTGAGTATAAAGTATGAGATTGGAGTCATATTTTCTGGTGGTAGGGAGGTTTTTGTGTTTATGTTTAGTATGTCTGGTTTATGTTGCGGTGAAATCGAGTTTTATCTATGAAATTTAGAAGGATAGTTTTCGGTTTACCATTTAGCGTAGATACCAATCACCCTCCTTCCCTCTTCCCGCTCCTTCTCCTTCCCACTTCCTCTCCTAAAGGGTCGGCAACGCGCAAGTGATGTCTCTGGTGTTGCAGGCGTCCGTAGGCTACGGTGACCACTTACCATCAGGTGGGCCGTATGCTTGTTTGCTACTTTAGTCGTATAACAAAAAAAAATATTCGTCATGTCAAATTTCTTTTTATTTAGTCGGCCCTGTACTAAACTGACTCACTACTGGGCACGGTCTTTTTCTCTATGTGAGAAAGTTTAGGCAATAAGCCACAACGTTGGCCCAGTACAGGTTGGCAGACTTCACATATCTTCGAGCACATTATGGAGAACTCTTAGATATGCAGGTTTCCTCACGACGTTTTTAAAGCACCGCTAAAGCGAGCAATAATTAACTATTTAATACGTGCAGTCTTTGGATAGTAGTACCTCGATGTAAATCTTACATAGTTTAATGAGCCGCGATAGCTCAGTGGTGAGACCAACAGACTGTAATGCAGAGGGTGTCGGGTTCGAACCCACGTCGCGCACATCAGACTTTCGGAAGTTATATGACTTTTCAAAATTATGTGCGTATTGATTGACAATTATCGCCTGCTCCGTGCCTCGGAAAGCAGGTTAACCGTCGGTCCCGGCTGCCATGAACATCTATGGCAGTCGTTATTGGGAGAGTGTCGACACAAAAGATCCCACTGGGTCGAAGTGTCGCCGGTCTGCACTGACTGGCCCCCACATAAGATAAGATACATAGTTTAATGCTCTGTGTAAGTACTAGATGTGCCCTCAAGCTTCTCCGCGATAAATATCTAACGTTTACTGTTACTACTCCGATGTTTTGGGTCGTAGTGTGATGTTACCGTCCTCATATAGTTTCAAATCGGGCTGGCAGTTCCTGAGGTTATTGCATTCAAAAATGCAAACATCGCCTTAAAAGTAATAATATAGATTCTACCTTCGATCAATAATATTCTACCTTTACTCTGCCTTGCCTTCTACACATACCCAGATTCATTATTAAAAGCAGGCAAATTAAAGCCTCAAGCTGACAAAAAATTGTAAGGCTCATTCATCATTTCTCAAGTTCTTGTAAAGCCAAACAAAAAGGACTCGTTTCAGTCTGCAAGCCTTATAATGCCTCTCACAAAGAAAGCCATCATCAAAACGAAGCCATAGCGTTCGCAGCTCTCTAAATTCTTGAACCATAAAACATAAAAAAGTATGGCGTAAGTAAAAAATGCAATAATTCGTAATAACGACTTGGCGTTGTCGTGGCGCTAAACGCACGACGACTTGCAGACGGGCAAGAATTACCGTTGTAACTTGTGGTCGCATTGAGAGCGGGTGCATTAGAATACGCGGGTTAGTATCGCTGACGCTTGTGAGGTCAAGAATAAGGTTAAGTTGCAACATGGCGCGATGAAGATACACTAACAGCATTTCTTAGTAACAAAATATAGACAGATAGTAATGCTGTTACTAAGTTATTCGAACAATTTAAATATTAAGTATTATTTAGTAAATACTAAATATTAAATAATTGCGATGCACTGTGCCTTTTGTTAAGATTTTGTCTTAGGATCCTAAAAGCAACTAAAGAGGTTTACGATATCTTTCTTATTCTAAATTGAATAATTAAATTACATTATAATATCAACATCTAACGTATTCGAGACAGAAATGTACATAAGCATAGATAATTCTCTAATGAGAGTGTTTTTTGAAATAAGAAAGAAATAAATACTACAGAAATAATAAGAATTACATTAATTTAACGTAGTGTTTTTGTTGCCTTTAGCTAATCTACATACTACATAAAATGCATGCATAGTCTCATGCCTATATCCAAAAAGTATATTGCACCCATACTTTGCCAGCTATATACCTAGTTTCCACATAACGATATACCGAACACAGTACTACTTATAACTGTACGCTCAATAAATAATTATGTAAATAATGACGCAGTCTCTTATCGCCTACACTAGCACCACGCCTCACGAACGTTGGCAGAGTAATATTTGCATTCGCGGAATCTTAAGATGTTCCTTCCAAGTATGAATATTTCGTCGTATGTTACTTAAAGCGGTCCTTTAGCTATTCCGAACTTTTTAAATGTTACTTCCTAAAGCACTTCTATCTTATGCAATTTAGTTAATTTATTATATGATATACTAGCTTTTGCCCGCGTCTTCGCTCGCGTTAATTTACAATTTGACAATCAGCTAGCTAGCGATAGCTGATGTTATAAGGAGTAACATAGGCTACTTTGATTTTAGAAAAAAAATTGCGTTCCGCGGAGACAAACACTTTTTTGTTAAAATCTACGCGGACGAAGTCGCAGGTAACAGCTAGTCATTTATAAACTACAATAGGCTTGTCTCTATTACCTAATACTTAAAACTAAAGATGGCGCAAAAATGGCTGTGAAACACATCTGCCTACAGTTTCGGGGATATATACAGGAGAACTATAATAATAATTACACATTACAAGGATCAATAGGTACTTCATAATAACATGATTGGTTTAGATGTGGCTCATGACATTTAAGCTGTATATGCTATGTTACAGTCGTTAAAAAGAGCTATACAATCGAGTAACAATAATTAATTACTTCTTCATTAATCCAGTGTGTTGTTGCCTTTTGAAAATGAGGATTATTATTTAGATTATTGGGACCCTAAAACTACAGCGCCTTCTTAAAGACACTGGCAGCGTAGGAACCCGATATAAGGCTGTCTAGCTACGATCAATTTTAGTGTTTAGGTAATTGGTTAATGTAAGGTAAAATAGCGAGCGAGCCTATAGCTGTGTACTAGGCACCATTCCGACTTTGACTTCGGACTTCGAACTCTTTTCGTAGCCTTGAGTCAGAGATACAGAGTCTGGACTCTGTGCTGTTACTGAGAAGAAAAATATAACGAGATGAGTGTAAACACCCAGGATTCAACCTCTTCGTCTTAAATGTAAAAGTAATGAAAAGAAATGATTCCTATATCTCGATGGTCTTTTAACCCACAGGACCCATATTTAAACTCGACCGAGGTATGACTCCAAGGTGTCTGCACAACAAGTTACAAGTCAATCGGTCCAGTGGTTCCGGAGCTATGCCTGTCACTAACAGACAGACACAAACCCACATAGTGTTTTCAATAACCTCTTCGAAGAAGACTCAGAGGTTAATAACACTGTCTAAATCGGGAATCATATTAAAGATGCATGCACAGCAATGACGTAGACAGCAGCTACGCCACTATTAAAAATTCATAAGCTGTATATTTAAAAACCTTCTGTCTTAGACAAGTCAATAAGTAACCACTTTGTCTTATAATACACATATTAATACCAACATCCGTCACCAAAATTAACATACAAGGTGACAACCGGTATATCTGCTTTCCCTTTTACTACAGCTCCCCTGTGTATATGGAAATAAATATAAGCTTTTTATCGAAAAGCTCATAGTGTTAAGAAATGATGCGATATGAATATTTGTGAATGATATGTTATCATGTTTATAATAAGACTTGCATACTGATTTGGGAGGAAGATATATTTGAATCGAAATTTAAAAGATATATGTTTGAATGTTTCATCGGTGCCGCGTGTAAGGTTGTGCCTAGTTTTACGGTTGCCATTCTCAGGCCGAGAAAAGAGTTATGCTAAAGAAATTGTCAGTAACACCATGGGCTCTAAAAACAGCAATGAACTTGCTTCTTCTACGTAGAACTTTAAAACATACTAGCTTTGTTTACGTAATGTAGGAATAACACATCTCTGCCACCCCCTCCGGATACATGCAGGCGTGAGTTTACTTATATATAATGGGAGACTGCGTTAGTGCAATAGCGAAAGCTTAAATATAAGCTTTTTTTTTTTTGCAGTCCTCCCTCCCACACTGGGAATTATTCCGTGTCGCGGAGAACTTTACAAACATTCAGACAATGTACACAGAACACCCAGACTCGGATCATATTTGTGGATCACATACATTTTTGTCCCGTGTGGGATTCGAACCCACGACTCACGGCGCAGTGGCAGCGGCGAGGCGACCACATAAGCAACTACACTCTCCGTGCATTCAACTCTCAATGTCCAGTTAGAGTAATGATAGGGCTAGTGAGAGTATCACTATACTCTATTTCTATAAAGTAGACATATCTCAATGCCCTTTTGTTCTATCAAAGCCTGAAGCATATAACATTTGATTGTTTGAAGTTTGAGCACAATTACAATTACTGTGGTCACAATCTAGCACAGGTGCAAGTTATTTCATAACAAAGTTTCTCACAATAAACATACAGCCACGCCAATCTCAAACCATATTTTATAGCCAGCCATACAAAGTGCATCGTTAGTTTCTAAATGCTAAAGAAAAATCTAATTTATTAAGTAAAACCGGACACCGAACATTTATTGTAACCGAGAGGCTATTAATTCGACAGGAAACACACTAATTGGAGAGATTTTACTTCGCTGTGGTTGTAGATGTCACTTCGCTGTTTCAACAGGGCTGACTGTTCGAGAATTTGGGCTGTAGAGCAAAAGGACTGGGAATTTTAATCTATGTATTAGCGAGATGTATCTGTATTTAATCTGTTTATCGGTGGTTTAAACCACTTAAGTGGTCGGTGTTCTTTGCGTCCGTTGTTTAAGTGTTTACAAATAACTCCGGGAAATAGGGATTATTTAAAGGGTAGTAATTAACTGCACAGCAAAAAAATACTAATTGCACAGCAAAATATGCTTACCAAAAATACTAATTGCACAGCAAAATATATTTAAAGAGATCAAACTAAGTCGACGGAGCCTCGCTTTGCGGGGTTCCTATTTTTGGGTGGATTTAAGAAGGAACCTAACAAAACCTAACCCTTCCGAGACGGAATGCAGTGATTTGAGGCGTATAGGTGCTCGTTATGCCGTGCAATGTTTGCTGTGCAATTAGTATTTTTGATGGTCATTATATTTAATCCCTTATTTAAAGTGCGAGAAGTCCTTAAAAACATTTTATATGCTAATAGTATTATTACCATCATAATTATATAAACGTAGAAAATTTGTCTAAAATTGTACCTTTATATTGTAAAAAGTTTAAGCAATATATTTTGTACGAATATGATGGCAAAATGATTTAATTTATATCAATATTTTAATTAAAGCTTGCGATAACATTATGGTGAATATAATTATTCTGTCTGTGTAAACATATTGTTAAATTTATTTTATGTTTTTACTAAAAACCGTGGCAATAATATTTTGAATTTAGTTTATTGTTTTTAATCATGTTTCTTTTACTGGACCAATATTTTTGTAATTAACGTAAACATTGAATATGATTATTTTAAAACAATTTATTCTGTGCAATGTTATTGTGAATATATCCTACTTACGTAACAACATTGTACAAACGTAAAAACAACGAAATGTTTTGCCATCATTTGCCAAAGTATTGCCACCGTTTTAGTTAAAACATTGTTCAATTTGTAAAACAACATTTTCAGTTTAGTTTATTAACATAGTAGTCGTGATATAAATAAAATAAATGCATACTCGTAAAATAGGAACAGATTTTAGAACGTTGCAGGCGAATAATGTTGCCAATAATTTATTACTGTCTATAAGAGAACACGATATAAACTATTATTTCTAAACCTGTGCCAAGTTTGGTAGAAGTAAACATATAGTAAGTAGGAAATGAATGTTAAGTGGAATTGCATATGCGTGCTTTTATATAAAGTCTCAGTTTTAAAACAAGTATTTGGTAGATTTATTAGTACTAGTGGTCGCCTAGTGGTCAAAATTCCTAAGCTTGCTTTACTTTGCTTTCTATTTTTCTTTATTACATATATAAGTAAAGTATAGGTAACCATAGTTACAAAGAATTGTACGACGTCAGACGAACAATGCCGAAATACTATGAACGCGATTCGACTGCGTGTGTCAAACGCATGGATATGTGCGTGTAGTGTTTTTTCATTAATTTAATGTATTTCTAATGCATATTTTATAAAAATATTAGGATTCGCCCCTTCTCCATATAAACTTTAACTGTGCCAAATTTCATACTCCTCCGTCCGCGCAATTTTTAAATAACTTATCAATTAACTAAAAGTCAGACATTATTTGTTATTCTTACTAAAATATGACTTCTTCTCTAGACATGATTCCTGTCTTACGGGCAATCTTACGAACGATGCAAAGGACACCCAAACTCGGAAAAACTTTTGTGAATCACACAAATGTTTGTCCCGCGTGGGGATCGAATCCGCAACACTCGGCGCGGTGGCAGTAGCGAAATGTACATATAAACCACTAAGTTATCTGTGCAAAACAGCGTCCGCTCCTCGGGATTCAAGCGTTGGCTAAGAGAGAGTCACATAAATACTTACCAGCTCACCTTAAAAATTACCTTACATAAACCGCTCATAGCCAGTTGCACTCACTGATCGGTAAAAGATTAGCGAGGTTAAGCAACGTTGGGTGCAGTCAGTCTATAGATAGGTGACCGCTTAGTGGTATTTAATCTGAGCGTCTCCGTGCTTCGGAGGGCACGTAAAAAGTTGGTTCCGGTTGTTGTCAAATTGATAGCAGTCGTTAAGCCATGTCAGAGGCCTACGGGTGGCTTCAACCACTCTTGAAAACAGGTTGGCCACTAACCACACGAAAAAGAAAAAGAATAAACTCTTCAGTAAGGGAAGGTATAATGTGACTGTATGATTAGTTGCCATCTTATTGGTTTAAAAGTATTCTATTTATTGCATCCATTTGTAGCAATCGCAACATGATTGATAAAGATTCATCGTAACCTATGAATGCAATTTAGATATAAGCTTATATTTGCATATAAAACAAAATGGCGTCGATCTCTATATATTCAAACAGTTTTATTTTATGACGACTTAGATACATTATATGAATATATTATCTACAATGTTTGGTATTTGAGAATATAGTTACGAGTACATTCTAAAGTTGGTATAGCAATAAAAAAATAAAATAACATACGTGATAATCGTGACAGTAAAACAAGTATTTCACCTTAGAATATATTTGTTATATTTTGTTTAATAATAAACAAAAAAATCGCATATGATTTTCTCGTGAATATTTTTATAATTTTATTTTAATTTAACATTTTTAGAATATATTCTGGTACTTAGTACCTTCTCTAGGATTATTTCTACAAGGATACCTGTGACTTATTGGCTATGGTTATTTCATATGAGATTTTCTATATCAGAAATTGGCTAAATCGGTATCGTTAAGAAGTATGTAAGTAGTAAGTATATAAATTATTTTCTATAGTTGCAGACAATGATAAACTAATTTTATGAGATTTACTTTATCAATAGGATAATAATATACGACTTTCAAATTATGACGATGGCGTAGTGGTTAGTGTAACCAACTGCCACGCCTGAGGTCGCGGGTTCGATTCCCGCACAAGTCAAACATTTGTATGTATGAACATGGATGTTTGTCTTGGTCTGGGTGTTTCTTTTCTATGTATAATATGTATGTATTTACAAAAACAAGTATATATATATGTTTATCCATTGTCTAGTACCCATAGTACAAGCTCTGCTTAATTTGGGCTAGATGGTGTTGTGTGTATGTGGTAGAATATTATTATTAGAATATTATGTTATATTTTTTAAAGTGTACCAAACAGTTCGAGAATATCATTGTAAATAATATCAATTGCGTGGCAGCCCTATGTTTATACCTACTTACGGTAACGTATTAGGTCTGTTAATTTCCATATAATTTCTCCATACACATTTAAGTTATAAATTACATCTTATTAAATGTAATAACACACGTTTTTATTCAGCGTCGTGTTAAAATGGTATTCTTAACGCGTTATGAAACTTCACATTGAGTTTTGATTACGTTAGATACCCAACTGCGTAGATCGAGGGGGGGTAATGCGTTTTGGTGTTTATTTCATATAAACTATGATAATTTCATAATAATGATGGTTTAGAAGAGAAAAAATTTAAACGTATTAAGTTTCTTGACACGTATTTTTGTGGGAATTGATTGTATGGTAATGGGTTGGATAGTTTTTTAAGATTATTGTTGACTGTTATTGTATATTAATTTTATGTTAGTGGCAATAATTTATGTCTCATTTCAATAAACTTTTATTTCGTGAAGTAACAAAACAGGTATTATTCACAATCGTATTTTAACGACGAATAATCTGAGATTAAAATGCAACGTAGATTTCCACTTTCTTGTGGATCGTAGAATTAAGTTTACGACAATTACTCAAAATTGCATCAATAAAAAGATTACTACGGCATATATAGGTACAGTTATATCAGCTAGTACATTTGTAACCAACACAGAATGCAAACAACCGTACGAGCCTTCTCACAGTAAACGGTTGTCATATCTTATATTCACTTACATACATACATATTCACGCCTGTTTCCCAGAGGGGTAGGCAGAGACTACGGATTTCTATTTGCTACGATCCTGACACACTTCTCTGGCTTCATTCATTTCATCACATTCCTCATACACGCCCGTCGGTTCAAGGAGCTCTTAACCTGGCCTTTGTCCAGAACGCCTCCGATCTGATCGAGAAACGTTCGCCTAGGTTTTCCTCTTGCGACTGTTCCATTCACACTAGCCTTATAACTTTCTTAGTCAGTCTTTCCTCGTCCATTCTTTCTACATGTCCAAACCAGCTTAACATACCCTTTTCTATTCTTGTGACTATATCCACTTTCATGCCGCATTTTATTCACTTACAATAGCAAGGATATCAATCGCGAGCTACAAATCCTATGTAAAACAAGTGAGAAACGGCAATGAATTGCCGTAAATCTTAGAGTTAATGCTTCAACGTTCATATTACCTATTTCTCTTTCGAGTACAAGTACATCTGATTGTTCGTCAAGTTAGACCAGCTCAATGAATCTGGCTTACCTCGAGGCGACTGACATATAAATCTTAGAGTTCGAAAAAATTGTATCACGTGACCTTGAGGTCAGAGGTCAAAAGTCATAGGCATTTCGGGGTATATCGACTATGCTGAGTCGAATGGCGTTGACTGCGAGTCTCTAGCTCTTACGGTTCTTGATTTGAAAGTTGTATAACAGACAGACGGACGGACGGACAAAGCGGTTGTATAAGAGTTCTTGCGAACTCTAAAATATAATTCTGTCTGAAAAGACAACTTCTGCATTAGCATTAAATCGTGTGTTGTGGGGGATTTTACAAACAACAGACACAAAGAGACTCGGAACAACTACATCGACATCAAACCCACAACACTCGGCGCAGTGGCAATGGCAAGTCGATCACTTAAACCATTACACCATCCATGCACTCATTAATTTATAAAAAGAAAGGAATCACATGTAGGCATCTGAATCATCGAACATCTTATGCTACTTTCTGGATCTAGATCAGAAGTTCCCAGACTTTTTTCTCATAGACCACTTTCAAAATTTAGCTGGTTCCGGTGGACCCACTGCAGCTACATTTCTACTATATTCCTTGGCATTCGTATTTATTTTGCTGAAGAATCAAACAAGTCCATGCAATTAAAACGTTTGATCAAATCTCTAAGGGTTGACCTTTTTTTTTAAATTCTCGGGACTAAATCTACCACGGTAGGCGGACTGACCTTTTTTTTTTGTAACTCTCTGCCGAAAAATCGGTAGGTTCGAGACCGCTGGTACTGAATATAGAATATGCAAGTTTTTAAAAGTAACAGTCGCTGAGCTTCTTAAAATATTATCTGCCTACTTTGATAGGTGAAGTCAAGCCAACATTTTAGTTCTTCACTATCGAAAGCAAATAAATTTTCGTGGACACCTGCTAACGAATTGTTAACCCCCATTGTTTTGTCACGCCAACGTAGACCCCCGTCGAGTCTCCCGTGGACCCCTGGGGGTCCACCTGGACCACTTTGGGAACTAAGGATCTACATCATCCGAACTATAACCAAACAAAATTATCTACGGTGAACTTTTCCAATCAAATCTTAAACAGCTTATATTAAAAAACAATACTCCATAATATATTGTTATACCTACAACTGGCGATTGAAAAGAATAGCCATGAGTTTACTTCCTAATCTTCTCATGAGAGCTCTACTCCTTGAACTGGCTATTTTTAAACATTAATTTACTTCCTATTTAAGATTATTTTAATATTTGTAATTTTTGCCGTGACCTAATAATATGTAATGAATATAAAATATTCCAAATTAAAATTTAAAAAAAAGCGTTCCATTAGAAGCGGTTACGCTTGCGTACTTAATCTGACAGCTACATACGCATCCACACTCACACATACACAAAAAAAAAACAAGTTTCCAACACGCAACGTTCGCGTTCAAGTTCACAACACATTGAGAACATATGCATACTTTATAGACGTCTTTCAGAGCCTTACCTACATACGTTTGTTATCGACGTCGCCGTTCAGATAAACCGATTGTGTACATTAACTGCGTAACGCAGGATACAGGCAACGTGTGAAACGGCTGTGCAAATAAAATTAGAAGTTCTTATAAAGGCTCTGTGGGAGTTTGTTTGAGATAGAGCCTTCTGTAGGCTTTCATATTGACAGTGCGTTCTGGATATGGGCTTTTATGAGTGGTTGATCATAGTTGATTAGCTGGGGGTAAAAACAAATACGGATTTTTGGAAATCAGAATTGTGTTAGTAAAACTCAGCTACACTGATTCTGTTTGAAACCCACGCGGAACAAAAATTTGTGTGATCCCGTAAAATGATTGTTCCGGGTCTAGGTAATTTTAGGAATAAATTAACAGCACGGGAGCTTCCTTTAAAAAAATACAAATGTTAGTACAAACGCAAGAAGTGTTCTTGCTTCAACGCTATAAACATACACGAAAGTAAGCTTCGTAATAGCCTACCTGGTTTGCACCTAGCCGGTTTCCTTAACGTGGTTACTGGAAAAATCGATGCAAGAAACTTGCATGATGCAAGACATGCAAGTCATTTCAAACAATAAACTTCACTAATAAAATAAGACGGACCAATTACAACGCTTCACAGGCGCCGTCAATTGAAAAAAAAATTATTTACAAAGAAAACAACATATTTTGTTCGTATCCAGTGGCCCCGCACTAGGCAAGCCTGTCCTGTGGGTGCCTACTACGTTTACCAAAACGCTTACAAAGTATGCTCGGCCGACATCGTGAATCTTAAATTAAAGAAAATCTTAAATTAATTAATATCGTCATACAAAATAAACTTCAAATATAATAATATTCCTGTTATTACCCCATTCTCACGTACTAATTGCGTATTGTGATTCACGTGGAGTCCTCGAGATAACACCATTAACTATTATAATACGTATCCCCAGTATATTCACCTTAATCGAGCTGTGTTTTAGAAATTCGAAGGTTTTTATTATAAGTCTCGTCTTTTTGAAGGAGAAATGTTTTTTTTATTTTTATTTTATTTATAAGGTTCACCAACAATTGATTACACTGTTACAAGATGTGATACATTCATAAAAGTCATTACTAGCGTCACAATCTCTTACAGGTAAACACAGCATGCATAATTTTTATATCTTAAGTTTACAATTACCAGTTCAAAGACAAATCAATCAATACAAGAAAAAAATATGTAGACAGAATTAAAAATAAATAAATACACAAACAAACGAACAAATCAACCAACCAACCTTAATACAGAGAGAGCATTAGGTGTTTTGATAGTTTGAAATAATTTTTTTGATCCTATTAAGTGAGTTATGTTTATATGTTGAGTTATGTTTATATCTTATTTACTCGTATATTTACATATTAAGTATATTTTATTTTCCTATGTTTAGACACTAGGCGACGGCGTCACTAAATTGGATTTCGCAGAATATCAGTGTAGCGATTTAACAATCGCAACATACGCTGAGCGATGTCCAAATTTTGGCACTGATGGGACACACATTTTCTTATTGATGTTGATATTTAAGTCAAACATGTAGAATTGAATATTATTTGTATTTCTGGTTTGAAACTTTGTATGTTCACTGGCAATACTAGCCCAGCCTTGACTTGATTGATGGGATGGGTGTGGTGTTGCCAGTGAGCATAAATGAAATGAAATAGTTATAGTGTTAGTATTACTATTTGGTTTATTTATTTTATTAGTTAAGTACGTATTGTTCTGCTTTTTATTTTGTATTTTTTATTTTATTTTATTTCCTCATGTTTTGGGTGTGCTCTTTTATGTGCCAAAATAAAAAATATTTCTTTCTTTCTTTCTCTTTCTATTGTTTCTCGGTATTTTTGTGATATAACCTTTGTATTGGTGCATAGGTACATAGTCTTATGCCTATATAGTCTTGGTTTTTGGTTCCACAGAGTTTGGAGCTTATTGCAATTTACAGGGCGCAGTCCGAGACTGCTGTTACTTGCAATGTCATGACAGAAAAACGCCACAATGTAGTATCTTTTTAAATATGTTTGATTAAATAACGTAAAACGTGACTGTTCAATACTCAATATCTTTTTATTTAAACGTAGATTTTAGACTTTACCAATTAAATATAACGTCTTTTTTATTTTATAATTCTTCTTCTTTTAAGAAGTCATCTGCATCACTAGGATTAAATCCTGTGTCGCGAGGGACTTTACAAACATTCAAACAATTATTTTATTTTATTATTAGCGGATCACACAAATTTTTAACCTGTGTTGGGCACCAAACCCACATCACTTGGCACGGTGGCAATAGTACGGTGGTCATTCAAACCACTACGCCATTCATACAGAGTCATTAAATTTAGGTGTGAAAACAAAACGTCTATATTACGTTATAATTGCAGCACCTTAGTCTTCCTCAGTCTATTAAGTAATTAAGAAAATGGTCCATTAATTTGCTTAGAAGTGTGTATTCCGAGTGTATGTGTGTGTGTGTGTGTATAATTTGACAAACAATATAATTATGATAACATCACGCTCTATTCAAAGAGGTTATCAGAAGTGTGATTCTACCGATATTGCGTCAATTATGTGAACGTATGATGTAAGAGACTTGATAATATTTATTTTATTTAACAATAAAACTATAAATAAAAAAGAATAAATAAATATAATATCAGCCTTATATTAAACTGTCCCACTGCTGGCTACGAGCCTCTTCTCAACGTGAGAAGTGTTAGGCCATAGCCACCACGCTGGCCCAAAGCGGGTTGGCAGACTTCATATAACTTCGAAAACATAATAGAGAACTCTCAGACATGCAGGTTTCTTCACGACGTTTTCCTTCACCGTTAATGCAAGCGATAATTTACAAATTAATACGCAGATAATTTCGAAAAGTCAGAGATGCGTGCCTTGGGATCGAACTCGAGACCTCTACGTGGCAGTCCAATGGTTTCCCATCAGAGTATTAATTATATTTATTTTATATAACAACAAAACATATCATCTGAACTGTATCCTCGAAGGGTGAATTCGCAATCTGTAATACTTCGCAACAGATATCGATTCAGGATAGGCAGCGGCTTTGCTGTGTCCTGACATTGCTGAAGTCCATGAGCAGCGGTTACCACTTTCCATCAGGTGGGCCACTAGCTCTTCTGCCACCAATGGCAATAAAAAAAAATAGTCTCACGCCTACATCTCCGAAGAGATTTACAGAGGTATATTATTCCGCCACTATACTTTTAGAACTTCCAACCTAATACAGGTCGAACCTATTAGCATCTACAGGCTGCAATTCCAAACACTGAAAGGTACTCGCTAGTAACTAACCACACTGAACCCTACTCGACAGGAGCGAACTATGACTATCTTACATCACATCTGCCACTTAATGAAATACCCCGATAGCACTTAGACCAACCCATCAATTGAAGGCAGGACGTCTTAACAGAAACAACACCGCCAAATAAGAATAAATAATTATACTACCTCGTTATGATAAAAAAAAATAACGGTAAACTACTAACAGTCGCATCTGATCTACATATCGTCTTCCGTTATCGATACACCTTTTAACGATACGGATACACCACTATCTATTAAAAGCATTCACACACACAACGATAAACATACTAGTACACTCAACCAGTTCAAATTATTCATAGTAGAGTTTCGCAACACTGACACTCATTGTATGTTCGACACGCTATCGGTAACTTATCAGCGTGTTATCGGTAAGTTATCGGTCGACGACGTCTACGATTTGTGCCAGATAGATATTAGTGACCACGTTAAATATTGTCCCGTTGGTACTTTGATGTTGGCCGTACTTTGTTTGTTTTATGAGTCAATAACATTACACGTGTATTCTAAAGGTATTTTTAAAAAGTCGTTTATTTTTAAATTGTCAATCTAATTTTGATCTTATTTTTGTAGGTGTATGTGCTATTTTACTTTGAACGTCTTCTTGATATAGTGTATGCATGAAAGCACTTACTATCATCGATAATATGAGTTTGACTTTTCTGTTAGCAAACTCACTGAAAGAGTGTGTTGTTTGGAAATGTTCCCGGAAGACGACAATAGGCTTGCATAAGTAGTCGGGAAAATGGGATATGTGGGTGTAATAAGCATTTATCTACCGTTTCCCTGATATAGATATATACATAGTCTTACGCAATTTTTTTTATAACACCTCCATTTTATCAACTACAGCTGCGCCGACGAATCAGAGCCGTAATTTTTTTATTTATTTTAATTAAAAAAGAGACCACTCTTGCGCTAGGAATAATGTCTGTGATGCAGTGGACTTTACTAACGTTCAAACAACAGACACAAATAACACCCATTCGGACCAAATATTTGTGGATCACACCATTTTTTGTTTCGTCAAAGTAAATATCCCACAATATTTGGCGCAGCGGCAATGGCCAGCCGACCACTAAGACCTAATTAGTGGCCTAATTAGTCTTTGCAGTTAAGAGAAGTAATGGTATCTAAGTAGAGATTCATCCTAATACTAGTTCCAGTATAACAATTCATTCCTAAATTATCGACTATGTAATCTTCTTCTTCTTCTTTTCGTGTGGTTAGTGGCCAACCTGTTGTCAAGAGTTGTTCAAGTCGACCGTAGGCCTCTGACATGGCTCCCCGACTGCTGTCAATTTCGCAACATCTGGTACCGATTTTTTACATGTCCTCCGAAGCACGGAGATGCTCAGATGAAATACCACTAAGCGGTCACCCATCTATAGACTGACCGCACCCAAAGTGGCTTAACCTCGCTAATCGTTTACCGATCAGTGAGTGCCACTGGCTATGAGCACCTCAACTAATAGTATCTACGGTAATAATATCCCGGAGCAATGCTATGGCATTTTAACAGTCATGTCATCATGAGAATTTCGTCGGTACACAGTATGGTTCTGTACCTAATGTATGTGTATATTCTGGCCATCGACATGTATTGCGCCTGTATTCAGCTATATTTAGACGAGACGTATGGCAAATACGTATCGTAATTGCGAAACTATGTAAGGACTATTAATACAGTTTTGCTGGAACTATTGATGTCCATTGGTTGGCAAGTAACACAGTGAGAAAGCAAAATTGGAGAATTTTACTATCAAGGAATTATATTATTTGATAAAAGAAAATAGCATACGTCTACGCATCAACCTAGACTGTTTGGACTTTGAACTATTACTGAAAGCTGCGAATCGTGCGAGAGAGTACGTTATATTTTTGTTACGCTCTATCCTTACCATTACATCGACACCACTATGCACTGTCCCTTTCCGACAATGCTCTATTTTGTATGTAGCGTAGTTATGCGTATATAGGGTATCTAACTTGATGTGTAGACGTGTGTACATGGCCCTGAGAGATGTATTCGACCATATTTCATCTATTATGGTTTTAGGTCCCGTAATAGGGAGCGAGTTCTTTGCAATTTGTTGAGCAGTTCTAGTCTCCGTGCTGCTGCTCAAAATTTCTTGACAGAATAACTAAGTAACACGTTTCTTGAACAGTAAATCGAACCAACAACCTCATGCACTACAGGTGCATTCAAAATACGTGAGCCACTAGGTAATCTAAAAAAAATTACGCTGGGCAAAGACCTCTCTTTTAGATAACCAAGTTCCCTATTCTCAGTGATATTCAAATAAGACTGAATATAATAAAAAAACTAACCTATACGGATATTGCTAACTAAAAAAGCTATCCTAGGAGGAAAATTCCCTTCAAAAACACTCCGAAAACTCCCAAACTGTACGTTTAAATATTAAGTAACACCGTATTATAGTTTCAAAAGCGTCGGTATCAAAATCCGAGTCACAAATTTAATTCTATTAAACAAAAAAAAAAAACAAAACGACGAACAAGAGTCAACAGTTTCGGCGTCAAAAAGAAAATACGTGGACGACTAAGTTACTTTAAATAAAACCTCGTTTCTGCAGTCTTGTTCAAAGGCAATGCATTCTCTATAAAATACCGATAATACGGCTTTACAGACGGCTTTGTGTTCCATTGTATGCATGCATGTATGCATATATGCGCATATGCGCAGAACCGTGCAGACTGTACCGTGCATAAATCTTCTCGGAACAAACCTGTTTATTTCAGTCTTTCATAGATGCGTTTGCGATTTGTTTGCTCTAAATTTGTTGTGATCATAATGCACTTGCTTTGGTGACTACCGAAGTGTGTGGGAGATTTAGTGGGCGCCTTTGTGAATGACGTCATAAATGCAAACATGTAATAGTTGTTTATATCGAGTCGTTAGATGGTACGTACTGCTTTGCTCTACAAATACAATGTGCTGAAATATACTACAGTTTGGCTCTTACTGATAAAGATAAGACTTACATAATAAAGATAGGCCTTTTAAAATGGCTTTCTTTTTGAATCCTAGCTGTATTTCATAATGACTATCAGAAGATTTTGGTAGTGGAAAGTAGATGCTATGATGTTTGACTGCTACGCAGAAATTTCGGGTTAGATCTCAAGATCTGTGATTACGACGATCTACAAAAATACTGCCGTCATAAGGAAAAAGAGGTAACTGCCAGAAAAAGAAATGTTATATGAATATATACTGACATATGCGTCTTTTTTACTGATTCCAAAAAGGTACAAAATTCAATTTCGGAAATATTTAGATATGTCATTTTCTTTACGACGATGACGGCATAATACATAACAAATATCGTAAAACTGTAAACTAGCACTAATCACAGTGTCATTTCCCGTGAAATTAGTATCCAATACGAAATCTAGCCTGATTTAATTACCGCATAACACGCGTTTGGCCTTAGTTCGTTTGCCACTCAATAAAAAACCCATTGACTAAGACTTTAAAGTTGGAATTAAAACGACAACTTTTATTCACCCCGATCCTAGTGCTGTCCAATTTAGGCGAACATGCTTTACGTTACATGCACATCGCGTTATTGGCACACGTGAAATTTACAACACACCAATAACTGTTAACGAATAGTTATTTCCGTTATAACTAGGTATAACAGGGTATTTGTTAGGTTATGTGATTATAGTAAAATATAACAGTCAAAAATAGTAACTAATCACGAAATTGCACAGCAAAATATATTTAAAGAGATCAAAGTAAGTCGATGGAGATCCGCTTAGCGGGGCTCCTATTTTTGGGTGAGTTTAAGAAGGAACCTAACATAGCCTAACCCTTCCGAGACGGAATGCAGTGATTTGAGACGTATAGGTGCTCGTTATGATATATTTTAGTAAGCATATTTTGCTGCGCAATTATTATTTTTGGTGGTCATTATATTTAATCCCATTATTGCATGAGAGAATATTAGGTTTGAAACTATTGTATAGTTCGATGTCTCTTGACTAAGTTCATCTTGTAAAACATTTTTAAATCCCGCCACTAGTTGTAGGTAAATTAGATGTAGGGCAAAATATGTACTTTGAAATGTCAGTTTAAGAGTAATATCCTAATCCTAACTAATATTATAAATGTGAATGTGAGTTTGTTTGTTTATTTGTTTGTAACGATTTGACGCCTTAACTACTCGATCGATTATCATAAAATTTCGCATACACGTCAGGGGAACAGAAAAGGAGATAAGGTACCTCTCATCCAGGATAAATATTTGAAGTGAAAACTTCTTTAGGCACGTTGAGCACTTCTTGGGTAAACAAAAATCATGGAACTCTTAACCTTGGTAGGCATTCACCGATAGTCAGATTATCTTACTCTTACAACAACGTGTGGCAGGCTTCGGAAGACATAGATATATTTAATAATTCACTGACGAAATTCAAAAATGTTGTTGCAGCTCATTTGCGGAATGGTTCGTAGATCGCTTTTCTCTTTTTCTTTATTATTTTGTACTAATTTTTAATTTCATAGTTACTGCTTTTATATTATAATATGTTACTTTTATTTTAATTGCATTTATGTATGTACCTACTATTTTTGTCGCATGCTGTAATCTCTTATTAGTAAGAAAACATAAGGCCTACAATAATTGTACTTAGCTTTTAATTGCAAAATATGTGTTTCTTGTTAGAGATCCTTTTAAATAAATAAATAAACTCGCGTCATAGTCACCGAACGCTTTCTATTTTTGAATTATTTTTGGTTTATAAAGAAGTGTTTATGATCAAGGATTAAAGTTTTCACTTCTATCGGCAGTCCCCAAAGACTGTCGTAACTTAATGTATTTTCTTTGGCTTTGCTCGCGTAAATGTAATTAGGTCAGCCTAACTACATTTACTATAAATTATAATTACTATATGGCTGACATAGTACTGCAAGCAGTATCCTCGCCTATGCCAAGTGAAATAAGCGAACCCATCAAACTAAAATTAGTGTGATCCACTAATTGCTGTTTCGGGTCTAGGTGTTCTTTGTGCCGTTGTTTCAATGTTTGTTAATGCCCACGCAATAATAATATAATAATATTATACCACATACACACAACACCATCTAGCCCAAACTAAGCAGAGCTTGTACTATGGGTACTAGACAATGGATACACATCTTATCTTATCTTATGTGGGAGCCAGTCAGTGCAGACCAGCGACACTTCGACCCAGTGGGATCTTTTGTGTCGACACTCTCCCAATAACGACTGCCATAGATGTTCATGGTAGCTGGGACCAACGGCTTAACGTGCTATCCGAGGCACGGAGCAGGCGATAATTGTCAATCAATACGCACATAATTTCAAAAAGTTATATAACTTCCGAAAGTCAGAGGTGCGCGATGTGGGTTCGAACCCGAGACCCTCTGCATTGCAGTCTGTTGGTCTCTCCACTGAGCTATCGCTGCTCATGGATACACATACATATATACTATTTTTTTTTAAATACTTACATATTATACATAGAAACGCCCAGACCAAGACAAACATCCATGTTCATGCATACAAATGTTTGACTTGTGCGGGAATCGAACCCGCGACCTCAGGCGTGACAGTCGGTTACACTAACCACTACGCCATCGAGGTCGACAAATAATAAAAAACATTATAGGACGAGAGTACTCTAGCTAGGCGTTAAAAATGCTCTAATCTCTCGATTTCTTTCATCCAGTATTACGTTTTACCCAGACTAGTTTTGTAAATTATCTACAAGACATTAATTGCACGAATGGCGAAGTGGTTTAATTAATTGTCTAACCGAATTCTGCGGGCGTAGTCTACGTAAAGATCAAGAAACTGTGATCTATATATTAAAGCATTTTCAAATATATTTTAACTAGCGATTCGCCCCGACTTCGCATAGGTAGTACAAGTACAAAACCTTAACAAATTATACACTTAAACCTTCCTCATGAATCACTCTATCTATTGGTGAAAACCGCATGAAAATCCGTTCAGCAGTTTTTGAGTTTATCGGGAACAAACGCGGTGGGCGACTTTGTTTTATAATATGTAGTGTAATGATAGATCAAGTGTATTATTTAGAGCGTCTTTCATATATTGTGAGGTTACTAAATTCAATTACTCTTTACCGAATCCAATAACATATTTTATAAAAGAGTTAGAGTAACTAACTATTCACGCATAGAATTGGAACCCCACGTAATCTTCCAGAAGGCTGCACACAAATCAACTGTAAATCAAAATACACATTCTCTACACAATTGACACCCTTCGAAATATATCGATTGTTTCGAGACGACAGATGGCCGATCCAATAAATATAATTATTAGTGATGAGACTACGATTATAACACGTTATTTACGACTCTTTAGATAGCAGTTTGTAGGACGTGGAATATGTGTCGTATGCTATCTGCTATAATTTGTAACAATTAATTGAAGTAAAATTATTGTTTGTTACAAAATGTGTGATAAGTTCATGAGTCATTGTCATATTTGTGCACCTATATATCGATGTCAATCTATCGATATCAGTCATATTATAAAACTGTTACAACACTTTGTCTTTTCAATATATAGGTAGACTATAAGAATTTCGTCTGCTTAAATATAGTTAAGATCAAATTAATAACAGTACTTTTTTCCTGGATTTAAGGTACACTAAGGCCCGGCGCCCATTATCGGCATCGGCAAGGAAAGGGATCCTTCGGCATCCCTACATGCAAGCGCACACTGTCGGAAATTATGCCTTGGCATGCTGCAACGTTCTTAGGGATGACGAGGCGTCCTTAAGCATGCCGCACCGTCCTCAAGCTTGCAAGCCCCGAGTGTTGCCTCGGCGCCGGCGGCGGCGGCGCGGCGGGTGACGGCGTACCGAAGGATCCCGAAGTATCCCGAAGGATCCCGAAATATCCCGAAGGATCCTCATAGCTGCCGATGCAGTAGCCTCAAGCATACCGAAGCGGTATTTTTGTTACTACGATTATATATCATGGAAATTTCTACTTTATTGCCATAAAGTTAATGTATAATGCTTTTTATCACCTAAAATCCTCAGCCGTGCCGATGCCGATAATGAGCGCCGGGCCTAAGTTCTTTTCTGTCCCCCTGACAACGTGTATACAAAATTTTATGATGATCTGTCAATTAGTTAACGCGTAAAATCGTAACAAATAAACAAACTCATATTCTCATCTATACTAATATTATAAAGCTGAAGAGTTTGTTTGTTTGTTGGCTTGAACGCGATTAGTCAGGAAATACTGGTTCCATTTGAAAAATTATTTTAGTGTTGGATAGCATATTTATCGAGGAAGGCTATAAGGCTATATAACATCACGCTACGACCCACGGGGGCGGCGCAGTAACCAGAAACGCGGGTGAAACTGCGGGAACATCTAGTTTATAATAAGAGTCAGGATTTAGTCTGAACCTAATGCCTCAGACGTAGTTCTTATATTGTTTGTGTTCTTATATGTATTCCGAATCGAAAATAATGATACATAGTGCGTTCATGTAAATAACATCACAAACAAACCGTAGTTTACACAGATGAAGTCGGGCAAAGGCTAGTCTATGAATGTATTTTACCCTTCTATCCATCTATTTAGCCTATTCTACTCGCTGTTCAGTCGGCCACTTTGTTACGCTTTTTCAATCCTTGCATGTCTCTTCTATCGTCGTATTGCAAGTTTAATCACACCATCTGACCATTGCAATGGGCTTTGTGTCGTTCGTTGCCTGCCATATAGTCAATGCTTTATCGTTCCATCTGCTCGTCTTGGCGAAGATGACTTGGTTTATTTCGTACTAGCTTTTGCTCGCGACTTCGTCTGCGTGAATTTTCACAAAATAAGTAAATTTTTCGCGGGTCATAAAGATTTTCTAAAATAAAAGTACCCTTATAAATAGTAACTTATAAGGCTACTTTAAGAAGTACCTTGTGACATCAGCTATCTGCCAGTAAAAGTCCTGTCAAAATCGGTCCAGTCGTTTCAGAGATTAGCCGTAACAAACAGACAGACAAAAAAATTGTTTAGAAATTGATTTGTTGATATAAGTATCGTATATATTATTTTCATATGCAATTAGTAAAAAATCTGTTATTTTGACATTACAAACAAACACTTTAATTTTATTTATTTGAATGTATAGATAATATCGTACATATTATCTATACATTAAAATAAATGAAAACATGTTATAGTATTTTATTTTTGCCATACTGTATGGCTGTAAGTAGTTAAGGTCAGAATCCCGAAAACACAAGTAGGTATAAATTGAACTACTTTGTTACCAGTAAACTACGCAGGAACGATGAATCCTCATAACTTTATTCGCCTGGTTTGTGGCATAAAGACAGTAAAACAGAGAAGCAAAAGTGAAAAGTTTTCAGGAAATCTTCAAGAAGCAACTATTTTCTGAACGTAACTCAACTCGGAAGATAAACAGCGATGTCGTGCCCTGCCTTTTGCTACATTCTTAGAGTAGTTCCCGCTCAAATATTTAGCTACAATTCCAAGATCTACATTTTACTTCAACTGGGAATTACTATTCCTGTTTAAGGCTGGCTCGCTGATCTCGTCGTGTTAATTCGCGCTGATGGCCAGTCCAGGGATCCTACATTTGATTGCCGGTTCAGCCATGTTATTGAGCTTATTTAAAAAGGAAAGTCTCCGTAGCAGGATCTATCCTGGCACATAGTATTAAAATCGCCTTCACAATTTTATGGTCCCAAGTCTTAGGGTCGCACTCTGTAGGAAGGAGACTCCGTACTAGTACTAAATTTTAAGTTAAATAACACTTTGGCCTATTACAGCATAATACCCGGTACCTCACCATCCGTCGCCATACTTAGTGGAATCTTACACCACCGGACCAACACAGGCGAATAAATTTCATACGACTATTATTTGACAGAATAAGCACGTTCTTTAAAATAGCATAATATAATAGCTACGGCCGTACTTACAAAACTTATATAGAAAAAATATATAATATTCAGATTAGGTTATTAAAAACGATTGTTCCTCGTAATGTAAAAATTAAATATAAAGAAAATTACAACGAACTATTTAAATACTGTCAGGTATTACCAATACAATGTAAAATCAAAATGGCCGTAATGAAAGAAGAACTGGTAAACACGGACCAACTTCGTTTGCATAGCCGTAACAATAATTTAAGACAGTTGCCAAATTCAAAGAAATATGTCTTGCCAAGGTTTAATAACTTGTATGGAACTAAAATATGTCGATACATACTACCTAAGATCTTGAATAGTTTACCTGACGATATAGTAAATAAATATGTTAATAAGCAGCCGTATAAAACCACGCTAAAAAGATATTTGTTGTATAACATTGACAGATTCGTACTGCCATTGTGAAATTATTATTAGAGTAGAAATTGAAAATTTAAATTATATAATATGAACTCCCACTCGCATAAAAACCCTCGTGGTTTAGCGAGTGGTCTAAGCCATGGTATTATTGTTGTAAAATTTCATCAATAAAAAAAATATATATATATCTCTATAAAATAAAACAGTGTACAACGTTGACAATAACGAGCTAATATGTTGAAAATAACAATATTGTCGATAAAATTGGAATTCTTTTTATATAACGTTATGAAAACGGTAACGGTCGGAGCGGAATAAATTAAATTTGTCATCTCAAGAACACTTTCAAAATATTTCATATGAACGTAGAAATAACTAGAATGAACCCCTTTCATGTTTTGGCGAGTAGGTTTCCTTTGATTTAACATCACATGAAAATAATATGACAAGTATCAGACAAATTATGCCGGAAAATTTTTTGTAAACATATTATTATTGACTATATATTATTTTGTATGGTACATGTGTAGTTGAAAAGGTCTATGCCCAGCAGTGAACGAGGCCGATAATGAAGGCGATGAAATCTTGTAAAGAACTGCATCGTTGGTATTATATTCGTGGTATCTCATAAAGACTGAATTTTCTGTTACCGCGGCTGAAATGTAGAGAATGCAATAGCCTTGCCCGCTACATCGGGTGGTTTAAAAATGAAATCTGAGTACCCCAGAGGTTCAAACACGGCCTATACCTTCTTACACAGGTATGAGTCTATGTTTATAGTTTCAAATAAAAAAGTGAAGGGTCTTACTCGAGAACTTTTTTCTACAACGCGTGGTGAATTTTAATCGGCTTCTTGATTACAATAATTTTAGCTTAATATATAGCTATAGGTTGAGGTGTACTCCAAGGTAAGATTAATAAAGTTGGTAAAGTTTGTGATTGGATTCCATAAAAAGCATTCGTTTTTATTTAATCTAATTAAACGGATAGATACGACTATCCATCAAAAAGAAGAAAGTAAAAAAGCAAGTCTTCCAAACTTAAGAGCCATTCCATAGTCTCTACCTACACTTTTACCAAATTGAGCTTCCAGTCTGTTAATGGGAAAGCATGATTGTCTATTTGTACTTTTTTGCAGTCAACATGAAGCAACCTAAACGAGGTAGAGAGAAAAAACTGCTTTTAATTTAAATTTGGAATACGTACTTTTAATATAACCAACGAATGAGGTCCTAACAGCTAGTCAGTAAATAATCAGATAAAGAATGTAACATAATACGTTTGAATTTCAAACGAATCGTCAATGATCGCGAATTTATGTCAGCGGGACTTTATCCGGCAAATGTCCGCCAAAACATCGATCACGCGGTAAAATTTCTCACAAACGGAGCCAACCCTTCCGCCGGCCGGTCCGACCCGATACCCATTTTTCAACGATACCCGTTTGATCGACCCGAGGTATCGTAATTGGTCTTTGTACGATGAAATTGTTGTTAAAACGTGGTCACTCGAACCGACGCTTTGTGCTTTGCTTGACACAGGTTAATAGTTCCGTTACAGTGCTTAAAAAAACGAACCTATATTGCTTTCATGTTAGCAATTCTGTCAGTTTTTGTCTACGGTGAAAATTCGATGTTGAACTGTTCTGAATTTTGCGACTGCATTTCGTTGCAAAAACTACTGAAACAATTTTGATTCGCTCGCATTCTTTTTAAGCTTGAACAATGAATTTACGTTCGTATCTAGTTCCGTGTTTAAAAACTTCATTTGCTGTCATGATTCGTTTGTAAATTAACACTCAACAAAGGTATGAAACTCAAATCGAACGAGAAACCTTACTTCATTTAACTTAACTGTGTATAAACGAGCATTTACTGCCGGATTTTGGTACATTAGTTAAAAATCGATACCAATAATTCGACACAACAAACAAAAATCAGAATAGAAACGACCACAACGCTAATAAACTTTTAATATAATTCGATATCAATTTGAAATTTCCAGTATCATAACGTAATTGGTATCGTGTTCGAATCTAATGGGCCTTTCGTATTTGACGACACGATGTCGACACTACACCTACGCTAGAAAATAATATTAATTCATGTATCACGTTAACATTACTATCGATATCAATTAATGTGATATAATTATGTATATGTCTTTAACTAAATAAGTGGAATGAATACCATAGTAAACACCTATTCACAGCTCAGTTTTAATAACTTATTATTGAAAGTGCATAACGTCTCCTAACTTGATTACAATAGCGCAAAGATACGATCTCACGTTAATTTTACAATATTTTAGCCAGGTAAGCCATATAAGTGTTAATAACAGGAAAAATACAGAAATTTGTTTTGTACCTAGAAGCTAGCTTTTCAGGTATTAGTCGGAGTATATAGTGGGCAATATTTAACAGCTTGCCACAAATGTAATAACCGCGTTAAATGTGAGCTAACATCCAATTTAAATCGACATGACAATCGTCAAGAAGAGCGCAACAGAAATCAAAGAATCAGTTTAATTGGATTTCCTGTTTGACCATATATCGAAAAAGAAGGATCGATAGCAGTTTATTTTAGTGTATGTCTACGGTTAAATGTCAATGTCAAACAAGTTCGAAATTTAAAATGACACTGTTTTCATATTAAGTGATTCGATATCAATGTAGGATCGCTTAATGTGAAAAAGCTCGATGCTCTATTATTGAAAAGCTGTCTCTATTGTTTTCTGTTTAGGCTGGTACGTACGGGTTGATCGGATTGGGAATATGTTGTCAGCTGTTCAACTTAGATTGTGTTTTGATGTAATTGTTTTTGTATCAATGCTCCGTTAGTTTCAATACTGTATAATAATTAATGTTTATTTATTTTTGATGCGTGTGTTATTTTGAACAGCTGTGTAAATTGCTAACGATTATACAATGTTTAGATTGCATGCTGTGAATGCGATATTACAGTACTTTAGAATAAATATCTAAACTACTCTAATAACATCGAAGTTCAGGGCGTTTTTAACAAAGAAAATTATAGTGTCTAATCATTAATTGTAATAAACTTTTCTTTAAAGTTATCAAGAATTTGGAGATATTAATTAATTACAAAAAGTTTGCTATTACGTGATAGGAATATTTTACACATCTTACCGAGACTCGTCAAAACTTTCACTAATATTAGGATCGTGACGATGTTCTCAAAATTTTTGAGTCTTTGAAACTCTTAAAAATAACTCGGTTATAAAAGGCGGGATTATAAAAAAAGTTACCCGTTTTAAAACGCATCGCGCTTTTCGATGGAGATTGGCGACCACAATGGGGACAACCCTAGCGGTATTTAAACCTAGGGCTGTCACCCTTCAAAAAAAATGTATAATAACAATTCACACAACGAGATAAGTAAAAATACGAGCTTGTTAAACCGTAAAAAGTAATAATGGGGAGCTAAAGTCAACAACGGTTGCATTTGTGTTACGAAAATTATTCACGCGCGTTGGTATTTGACGCCATTTTTGTAACACCCGGCGGGTAAAACCGTAGTTAGAGGGTAGCGGTAGCGATAATAACTAAAGCATAATGGATGAAATAAATTTTTCGAGTAAAAGAAATATTAAAATCATATCAAAGGGGTGTCACTTTCTGAGCTTAGAATTGACATGTCAATTGTCATTTAAATGTGCGGACAGTCTGCAGGTGCTTTTTTATTGCCGCATACATTTATAAAGTAGAAAAAATGTAATCAAAATTTGTTCGAGTTGACAATTTTTCTGTTACATATTAATCTGTAAGCCTCTTTCCACCTCACAGTCAATCCCGGAGACCGCAGTCTTACCCGGATTTGCCCTCGATTATTTTTCCTTTACTTTGCTCGTCGAAATTAAAATCCATTTTGGCAGCCCTCCACACGATATGCCGCGTGTTTATTTAGAAAACACGATCTTTCAATTAACAAACCATTGTATATAAAGTTTGTACATAGTTGAAAAGAAATTAGTTTTTCGACTATGCAATAAACAAAACTTGTTACATTTTTCAGAAGAAAAGTATGTCGTCTTAACTAAATCTTAAATCTTGATCCTAAAATAATTAGGTCAACGATAAAGTATAATAAGATTGTTTAATTTACGGGACTTTTTATGTTTAAAGATGGCGCCCGCACTGTTGTTTTATTCCTTTGTTGCGGGGACTTAATAAACATTGATTGGATATTCACAAAGACCACTTATGTATGGGCTTCATTGTGTTTTCGGCTCTAGTAGAGGATCTATCCACACACCTCTTGGGTTAGTGATAGAGGCAGCTTTGTTCAAATATTCACATCGTGTGAGTACTAATATATATGCATAAATATTAAACACATGAATCTAGACCTAACTTTCTTCTTTTTAATAGGTATATCTACATTATTTTTTGGCTCGTTAGTCGTATAGCATTTAAGTTAGTGCTAGTCGTCCTGGATTCGAGGCAAAGTCAGGAAATTAGTTATTAGATTTTTCTGTAACGTTTTTTTATAACAATACGGACCTGGTAGTGTTCGCAGTAGACGGTAATAGGACTTAAAACATAGATGGCTAATCGTGAGTGTTACAGACCTCTGCTTACCCCTTCGCGAATATAGAGCCGTCAGGTTACGTAACGTCTAAATCTTTTACATCAATCTCTTATCGTCTAACCGTCCACAATAATATTACGTCATTTCCTTTCATGTAACGTGTATACTGTCTGGAATAAGATTTATTGAATTACGGAGCTACTTAGCTGTCTCCTCGTAAAATAAATTAGTGACGTGCTAGACATACCACTTTGTTCGTATAATGCGTCAAATAAAAGCGTCAGCATTATTAAGCGGACTTACATCGTATAACACTTTCAATGTTTCTGTTTATTTATTCCATCAAAGCGGAATCACAATATTTACGAATAACAAGCGATGATTTATAC